>CAJGYO010000001.1:10154718-11644234 GCA_904845875.1 Miscanthus lutarioriparius | reverse complement strand
ACATGGAATACATCATGCACTCACCGATAGATGTTCCGGTAATTTCAAGCGATAGGCCACTTTTCCATATCTTTCCAAAATTTGAAAGGGTCCAATATATCGAGGTGCTAACTTGCCTTTAACACCAAAACGAGTAACTCCTTCATTGGTGATACTTTAAGATACACAAAGTCCCCTTTGTTAAACATCAATGGTCGACGCCGTTTATCGCATAACTCTTTTGTTGGGGATGAGCTATCTTCAAATTACTTTGTATTTGCCTAACCTTGTCTTCATTTCTTTCACAAGATCAACTCCAAAGAATCTTCTTTCTCAGGGCTCGGACCAACTCAACGATGTTCGCATCTCACGACCATAGAGTGCTTCAAATGGAGCCATTCTAATGCTTTCCGATAACTATTGTTATATGAGAACTCAGCCAAAGGTAGGCATTCGTCCCACTTGTTGGAATAATTAAGGACACAACACCTTAACATATCTTCAAGTACTTGATTGACTCTTTCAGTTTGTCCATCAGTCTGTGGATGATAAGCAGTACTATACAGGAGCTTGGTACCCAATGAAGAATGCAATTGTTTCCAAAAACTGGAGACAAACTGTGTACCCCTATCGACACTATGGTCTTTGGTACTCCATGTAGGCTCATAATTCTTGCTAAATATATCCGGCATATTGACAAGTAGAATATGTATTCCGGACCGGAATAAAATGTGCTGACTTGGTTAGTCGATCCACAATCACCCATATTGAGTCAAATCCCTTTGATGTCTTGGATAGACCAACAATAAAGTCCATACTTATATCCTCCCACTTCCAAGCTGGAATAGGTAATGGTTGTAATTCTCCAGCATACCTCAAATGTATAGCTTTCACTTTCTGACAAGTATCACACTTTGCTATATACCTTGCAATTTCTATCTTCATTTTGGTCCACCAAAACCTTTGTTTTAAGTCATGGTACATCTTGTTGCTTCCTGGATGAATAGATAACCTAGAAGCATGTGCTTCTTCAAGAATTGACTGCTGCAATTCGAGAACCTTTGGTACTACCAGACGATTCTTGAACCATAGCACACCTTCATCATCTATTCTAAAGCATTCCGCTTTTCCATTTATAACTCTTTCCTTGATATGGGCTATACCCTTATTTTTCTTCTGAGCAGCAATAACTTGATCTCGAATAGCGGCTTCAACAATTATGTTGGTCAAACTTCCTTGTTGAATTACCTCCACCTTCAACTTCTCCATCTCTTGACATAAGGTCAAACCCATTGTTCTTACTTTCAGGCAATTGCAATAACTTTTGCGACTTAGAGCATCTGCAACCACATTTGCTTTTCCAGGATGATAATGCACTTCTAAGTTATAATCTTTAATCAGCTCTAACCATCTTCTTTGTCGCATATTCAATTCTGACTGAGTAAAGATATACTTTAAGCTCTTATGGTCTGTATATATATGGCATGTATTACCAAGTAGGTAATGCCGCCAAATCTTCAAAGAATGGACCACAGCTGCTAACTCCAAATCATGAGTCGGATAGTGTTCTTCATGTTGCTTAAGTTGCCTGGATGCATAAGCAATGACTCGGCCTTCTTGCATCAACACACATCCAATACCAATACCCGACGCATCACAATAAACGTCAAATGACTTCTCGATGTCAGGTTGGGCTAATACTGGTGCAGTGGTCAACAATCTCTTCAAAGTCTGAAAAGCCTCTTCACAGTCAGACGACCAAACAAACTTGACTTGGTTCTTCAACAACTCAGTAATGGACTTTGACACTTTAGAGAAATCTGGAATAAACCGACGGTAATACCCCGCCAATCCCAGAAAACTCCTAACTTCATGAACTGTGGTTGGCGGTTTCCAATCAAGAACATCCTTCACTTTGCTTGGATCAACAGCAACTCCTTCCGCTGACAAGACATGTCCAAGAAATTGTACTTCCTTAAGCCAAAACTCACACTTGCTGAACTTTGCATATAGTTGATGTTCTCTCAAACGAGTCAGAACAATTCTGAGATGTTCCGCATGTTCTTCCTTGCTCTTGGAATATACTAGAATGTCATCAATAAACACCACTACGAATTTGTCTAGCTCAGGCATGAATACTGAGTTCATCAAATACATGAAATGAGCTGGAGCATTGGTTAAACCAAAAGACATGACCAAATATTCATATAATCCATATCTTGTGGTAAATGCCGTTTTGGGAATATCTTGAGCTTTATCTTGATTTGGTGATATCCCGACCTCAAATCTATCTTGAGAAAACTTTGGCTCCGGCCAATTGATCAAAAAGCAAATCTATCCGAGGTAATGGATACTTATTCTTGATGGTCACTTCATTCAAGCGGACGGTGAGTCGACACATAACCTCAAGGTCTCATCTTTCTTTTTCACAAAATTTGCGGGCATCCCCAAGGTGATGAACTAGGTTGGATAAATCCTTATCAATCAATTCTTGCAATCGAGTCTTCAACTCGGCTAACTCCTTAGGTGGCATCCTATAAGCTCTCCAAGAAATCGGAGTGTTCTAGGTTTCAATTCTATGTTAAACCTGGACATCCCCTATCGGTGGTAGACAGGGTAATTCTTCAGAAACACATCGGAAATTCACATACTACTGGGATATCTCTAATCTCTTTGTGGCGGTTGCACAAACTTTGCCCACCGATCTTCTTAAGGTTGGAAGTTGGATAAGAAGTTGAGAAGCACTAGTTGGCAAACTTACCCTTATAGTTCTATTCAAAGCATTTATAATGACCTTATGTTGATACATCCAATTCATTCCCAAAATTACATCTATATCCCGGTCCTTTAGGATAATCATGGTAGTGGGAAAAATATGCCCACCCAGTTTATGGGTACTGGTATACCATTTCCTTAGTACGTATCGCCCCCCAGGCATCAGATAAAGAAATTTTCCTTTGTTGATCCAATTGAAATTTCATACTTCACAACAAATGCTCTATTGATGAATGAATGCGATGCGCCGAGAATCAAAAGTATAACTGCAGGATGATTGGCAAGCGAAACATACCCATCATCTTGGCTCTCCTTCAGAATCTCCCGGCTTGAATATAGAACACCGATCTGTCTTCCTTTCATCTTTGCCCTTCCGAGCATTACGATTGTTGCCCTTATTCGGGCTGACCTTGTTGATTGCCAGGCTCTTCCGAAAATTGGGATTGTCTTTGTTTGGATACGGACACTCCCTCGAGAAATGACCGGGCTTGCCACAATTGAAACAGGATACTTATGACCACGAGATGTTGGAGTATTGACACGAAGTATTTCGAGGTGGATCTTGATAAGTTGTAGCAGGGACGGACATTTGATTGTTGACCGGCTTGAAAGCTGCGGTGGACGATAAGGAGGACGATTATGATTAAGCTGGATGATAAATCACCCTCCGCCTCTTTGGATTTCCCCAAAAGATCCAGACGGCATACTCTTTTTTCTTCTTGAACTCCCTATGTCAGCCGATATTTTGCCTCTCAAGCAATTGCAATATCCACGGCCTCATGATAAGTGACATTGGTACAAGTTGTCATCATAGTGCGCAATTTGGTATTCATACCTCTCATGAACCATTTCTTTTCTTTGCATCGGTGTTGACATGTTCGGGTGCATATTGTGACAGTGATTGAATCTTCCTACATCTTTGCATCACAGTTTGATCCCCTTGCCTCAAAGCAAGGAACTCTTCTAACTTCATAGCCATCACTCCTTCGGGGATATAATGGGCTCTAAAAGCGAGACTGAAACTCTATCCAAGTTAATGGAACACCATGGGTTGCATGGCCATAAGGTTTGCATACCAAGCAGCACCTACCGCACCTCTAAGTTCTTTGGGCGGCAAAACACCGCTTCGAAACTCCATGCAATGAATAAGATCAAATTTCATTCCATGGTCCTAAGCCAGTCATCAGCCTCCAATGGTTCATCAACCTTAGTGAACACTGGGGGTTTTGTATCTGTGAAGTCAACATATGTAGCCTCATGCCCGTTATGATTGCGTCCGCGATTTCTATGCATCTGATTTTGATTACTTTGAGCCATCTCATGAAGCAAACGAGAATTTTCCACAGTCCACATTGACTAATGCAAAGAATAGCATCGCCCAGATTTGTTGGCATTGGTGGCGATTAGGGATATCATCATCATCTTGTGAAGTACAGTGAATATGCGATCCTCACAGCACGACGCATCTGCTCATAACAAACCAAACTTTATTCACAAGCCTTTATTCAAAGATCCTAAAGCTTACTACAACGCATTACATCGGTGCCACTTATTTAAACACAAGACCACATCTAAACAAGACTACTTAACTTAACTAGAAGTAATTATTTCACAACTCTACTCCTTTTTAGCGATTACATCAAACTTGTGCTCGGTATCCATTCGGAAATATTACCGCCTTCATTATCACTTTCATCAATCATTACTAATTCTTGGGATCTTCTTCTTCTCCCTCTTCCGATTCACTCCCATCGGCAATGATAACACAAGGATCCAATGCATCAACTTGGGGTTCATGATTTGGATCTAGGAGATTGCTTAGCCTATGAACTTCCTCATGCAGATATGTATTATGCTCTTCTAAGTCTTCTACATAAAATTCTAACTCATGAGTTCTAACTCTAGCTACATTTTCCCTATGCCAAGCTTCATTCCTTCCTTCCACTGCATGCGAACTAACATATCGTTCATAGTTCTCGTGAGCCTGTGGTAAGACGCCTTAATTGTTCCCTGTAATCGCCCCACCGAATGGCGTCCATAGCCCTATCTCTAGTAGCTTGGGCTAACTCTGCAGAAATCCTCCAGATCTCCGCTCGAGGGTCGGGCCTAAGCGCTGCATCGCTAGCACCATCATTCCTAGGGGCAAGTTGGTGACGAGGAACCTTTGGGTCCAAAGTGGACTTACTGAGGCGTCATCTTGGCACGAGCCATCTTCAGAGGAAACCAATTTAATCCAAGTAAGACCACTTGATCAAAGTCTAAAGAGCAGCTATGATGGATTACATTCCTCAAACCAGACTCACTACTCAACTCCAGACTAAGAGGTGAAGGAAGTAACGAGTGAATTATTCATGATGCATGAATCGTTCTTACGAACAAAAACATCAAAGTTTATAAAGCACATAAACAAAGATTACCACTCCACCACACAAGACCCTTTTAATCAAATAAGGAATGGTGAGAAAGAAATAAGACAAGTCAGAAGCAATTTGGACCAAATTAATCAAGTTAAATTTAGTCATCTCAAATCATTTTGAAGTTTTCGTAAACCAATACCACAAAAACTTTGTAACGATTGCTCTGATACCATTCTGTGGCAGAACCTCCTAAATTATAGGGCCCACATGTACCTGTCACTGTCCAACGACCTTAGACATTTATGCATATGTTACCGATAACTTAAGAAGACTGTCGGGTGTCCGCGGGGAACCCCGAATCATCCACGATTTCCGAGCAGGATCACATTACAGAGTCATTGCAGTATTACAACATTTATTCAAATATCTACACCAGAGTAAATCAGCGGAAGTCTTACAATAACTTAGTTTACAAAATATTTATTTCAAACCTTACAACTAAGTTCGATTATTAATACAAACCAAAGTAGGGGAGTGGCATTATAATATATACAAAACACACAAATATCGCTGCCCTGCCCAAGGGCCACACATTACTTATCGTCATCGCACTGAACAACAGTCATGCAGCACGATCCAAAACAGATCTGCTCATGAGCCTCACCTGCAACAAGGGTCAACAAACCCTGAGTACGAAAGTACTCAACAAGACTTAACCGAAATAAAAACTGATAAGACTCAGGAATGCAGGCTCAGGGATTCAAGGTATGGCTTTAGCAATAATCAAAGTTCTTTTGCATAAAAGCACTTTAATAAAATTCTTTGTATCAATATTTAAAATCTCATAAGATCATATACAAAGCTGACACAATCCGCATTGAGATCATGAAACTTCATATCCAACACTTTCTCGAACCATTCTCGAGTTCCAGTTATTAATACTACGATGATGAACAGAGAAGTGAGTCTCCATAACCGAGGAGCAACGACGATTCAAATCGATTATAAACCCAGCTGGGAATTCCAGACCACACGACATATGTAGGTCCCCGACCTACATATACCAACCTACCCTCAGATCCTCTAAAACAAGAACGGGTCCGCGCCACCCGAGAATACAGTACTCCACACTCCAGCCCATTGCCACGTGGGTACACGCTATTCCCGCCATCTCTCCACTCCCAGTGCGCGAGTAGCCATTCTCGTAATAGAATAGCCAAGTTAAGGCTTACCGGAGTATGTGGTTAGTACTACAAAGTCTCACCGCACGCAGTTCACCAACGGTACAGACCTTAATCGACACAGGCGGAAAGAACCCGCTCACAAGACATTACCAGGTCTTGTGGCTCACACACACCGAGTCCGCCCGGTCTAGATTTATTACTCCACATTACCATATCACATGATAACATAAGTAACCAAAGTTCCATTTAAAACTCGCAGGTGACAGGTAATCACCCAACTTTAATCGGTCTAAGCAGAGCTAAGCATAACTAGGCATATACGATTTTAAACGGGTAACAAGGTAGATATGGAACAACAAGGTTGATAATGCAACAATTAGGTTTCCACTTGACTTCTAATCACTTAATGCAGTATTGAAAAGCAAAAGCGAAATCAATTTGTAAAATACAAGGTAGGGTTATATGCATCCGGGGCTTGCCTTCGTTGACGGAAAAATCTGGCTCCTGCGACGTTTCACAAGTCTTCGATCCAACCTCAGCAGACGGATTAACTTCCTCCACGACTTGATTAACTACCACGTGTTCACCTTCGTTTACTACACGTAGTAACATTGCCATGTTTAACATGATGTGGAATATGAAACATGATGCTCGATGATGGATGCAAAAATAAATAAATTGGATACAATTTTTCTTCGCAGTACAGTTACAAACCAAACTAACCAAACCATATTCGTAACTGATGTGACCACGCTAGCACCGATCACTTTGGTGAACTCTCCGACCACTATGGTGAGCTATCCGACCACTATGGTGAACTCTCCGACCACTATGGTGAGCTATCCGACCACTATGGTGAGCTATCCGACCACTACGGTGAACTCTCCGACCACTACGGTGAGCTATCCGACCACTACGGTGAACTATGCGGAGCAAAGATCGTCGGTGAGGGAGAACCGGCGATCGCAAAGTGATCAAAATGAGTAAACAACAACCGACTAAAGACTACAAAGACCAAACGAAACCGTAAGTACACACCGACATGCATAACGGCTCACCGAAAAGCTCGCCACGAAGACACGCCCAGAAGGTGAAGTTCTTGACCTCGAGGAAGAAAAAACGTGGACAGCGAAGTTCTCGGCAATTTCAAAGCGACCAAGGCTAGTAATTTGGATTCGCAAGGAAAAGACGGAACTAGGGACGGCCTTTTACCGAGATGGCAAAGCAATGGTGGTGAAAACAAAGGAAGAAAAACGACGATGACGACGTCTTGGTACTTATAGCGGCGCAAAAAGCTCAAGGAAGCCACGACGGGCTGCATGGCGATGGATCGAAAAATGCAGAGGAAAGGAGCGGGGCAAAGCGGCGGCTCTGGTTAAAAAGGATGGACAGGAAACTCAAGGAAGCCACGGTGAAACCATTTCCCTCGCCAACAATGACGCCTTGATTTGACCACGCTACATGATCGAAGCAAGCCAAGTCACGGCCGTGTAGAAGCATAAGCGGTGAACACTGTTCATCAAAATTACAAGTTTGCCATACGCCAAAATTCACAAATTACTCTCAAATTTTCATAACAACTCAAAAATCTCCAAAAACAAAAGTTGTTCAAAATTGAAAGTTCTACAACTTTGCTTCTATAACCATCTCCTAATTCTGTCTAGATTTTGAAATGGATTTTTCAGGGTAGGATTTAAATGCTGAAAAGCGGGGTTTTCTCGAAAAATTCAAAATCCAAACAAACTTTGAATTTAAGTCAAACAATACAATTCAACACATACCACATGAATATAAACTTGTTTTAGTGTATGCATATCCAAGTTTTCAATATGCCCAGATGCTTTGCAATGCATATGATGTCATGGCAAGTTTTAGTATTTAAAACACCCGGGGTGTTACACCGACCCAGCACCCAATGGCTATAGTACCGGCGCAGCGCCTGCTGGTACTTGGTTGAGTGGAGGAGGGCAACGTCATGTGCCTCGTCGAGCTGATCCATGGTGTCCTCGAGGGACGCCTTGGCTCCCTGCTTGCTATACGCCCTATCCCTTGGTGCCCATAGTCGAGGTCGGTTGGGAGGATAGCCTCGAAACCATAGACCATGAAGAAGTGTATGTAGCCGGTGGCCCGGCTAGGGGTCATCCTCAAGCTCTAGAGCCCGCCAAACTTGTTCAATCGATTGAAAATCCTAGGCTTGAGACCTTGTAGGACCATGATGTTCACGCGCTCGACCTGCCCATTCGTGCGGGGGTCCGCCATGGCAGCCCAATCAACGCGGATGTGGTATTCGTCATAGAATTGGAGGAACTTCTTCCTGGTGAACTGTGTGTCGTTGTCCATGACAATGGAGTTCAAGACTCCAAAGCGATGGATGATGTCGAGGAAGAATAACATGGCCTGCTCGGACTTGATGATAGAGATCGGTCGAGCCTCTATCCACTTTGTAAACTTATCTACGGCGACAAGCAAGTGCGTGTAGCCCTCGGATGCTTGTTTGAGAGGTCCGATCATATCGAGCCCCTAGACCACGAATGGCCACATGATGAGGATTGTTTGGAGTGCTTGGGCCAGCAGGTTGGTCTGCCAGGCGTAGTATTGATATCCTTCATAGGTGCGCACAATTTGCTCAGCATCGGCCACCGCGGTCGGCCAGTAGAAGCCCTATCAGAACGCGTTTCCAACCAGGGTTCTGGATGCGACCTGATGTCCGCAGACCCCACCGTGAATGTCCTTCAGTAGTTGCCTCCCTTGTTCTATGGGAATGCAACGCTGTGGGATCCTAGTATGGCTTTGCTTATAGAGCTCCCCCTCGACAATGACGAAAGACTTGGCTCAGCATGCAATCCACCAGGCCTCTGTCTTGTCCATCGGGAGCACTTCACGGAGAAGCCAATCGAGGTATGGTGTCCTCTAGTTAGCTAGAGGGTTGGGCTCTACCACTGGATCTTCGTCACGCTACATGACTTCGGGGTCAGAAGGAGCGGTCGGTCGGTCAGCCCCCCCTAACCCAAGGTAAGCAGCTCGTTCTCAGTCTATCCCCATTCCTCATAGTGAACCGAAGACTTGTGCTGATCGCTAGCGAAGACACCTATCGGCATCGGCTCTCGGCTGGACACCAGCGTGTCGGCCGCCTTGTTGAGCTACCTCGGGATGTGATTGAGTTTGAGGCCATCGAACTTGTCCCCTAGCTGGTGGACTTCTCGGCAATAAGTAGCCATCTTGGTGTCGTGGCAGCTTGACTCCTTCATGATTTGACCGATGACCAGCTATGAGTCACCTCAGACGTCAAGCTGTCGGATGCCCAACTCAATGTGTAGGCCATTGATGAGCGCCTCGTATTCAGCCACATTGTTGGAGGTGGGGAAATGGAGGCGGACTGTGCACTTCATACATATCCCGAGGGGCGAAACAAAGACCAACCCCGCACCGGTGCCTCTCTTCATCAGTGACCCATCAAAGTACATCGTCCAGTACTCTTGGTCGATGGCTGCTAGCGGCATCTGGACCTCGGTCCATTCCACAACAAAATCGGCCAGCGCTTGGGACTTGATGACCGCCTGAGGGGCATATGAAATGCCCTGACCCAACAGCTCGAGCGCCCACTTTGCGATTCTCCCTGTGGCGTCCTGGTTTTGGATGACCTCACCGAGAGGGAAGGATGTCATGACCATCACTGGGTGTGACTCAAAGTAGTGATGAAGTTTCCTCTTGGCAACCAGGACAATGTACAAGAGCTTCTAGATTTGAGGGTAGCGAGTCTTGGAGTCAGATAAGACTTCACTAACAAAGTATACGGGATGCTGCACCCTGAGGGTGTGTCCCTCTTCCTCCCGTTCTACCACTAGGGCGGCGCTGACCACCTGCGGGGTGGCCGCAATGTAAAGCAGGAGTGGTTCCCCATCGGTTGGCGGGACCAGAATCGAGGCACTCATCAGGGTTTCCTTGACCTTGTCAAGCGCCTCTTGAGCCTCGAGAGTCCACGCAAATCAATCGGTTTTCTTCAGAAGCCTGTACAGGGGGAGGCCTTGTTCGCTAAGGCATGAGATAAAATGGCTAAGTGCGGCGAGGCACCCTGTAACTCGCTGCACTCCCTTTAGATTCTAGATCGGACCCATCCTCGTGATGGCCGAGATCTTCTCTAGGTTGGCTTCGATGCCATGCTCAGAGATGATGAACCCAAGCAGCATACCCCTCGGGATCCCAAAAACACATTTCTCAGGGTTGAGTTTGATGTCGTTTGTCCGGAGTTTCGCAAAGGTTTGCTCTAGGTCTGCTACGAGCTGGTCAACCAATTTAGACTTGACTACGATGTTATCTACGTAAGCCTCAATGGTTCACCCGATGAGATCCCCGAAACACTTGAGCATACAATGTTGGTATGTAGCCCCCACGTTCTTTAGATCGAACGGCATCGTGAACTATCAAAATGATCCAAATGGGGTGATGAAAGAAGTCATGATCTGATGGTACCCAAAGTATGCATCAAGGAAGCAGAGGGTTTCACACCCCGAGGTTGAGTTGACTACTTGATCTATATGTGGCAAAGGAAATGGATCCTTTGGACACGCCTTGTTGAGACCCGTGTAGTCAACACACATTCTTCATCTCCTGTTCTTTTTTCGTACAAGAATGGGATTAGCTAACCACTCGAGGTGATACACTTCCTTGAATCCGGCCGCCAAAAGCTTTGTGATCTCTTCACCGATGGCCCTGTGCTTCTCCTCGTTGAAGTGACACAGGCGCTGCTTCACCGGCTTGGAGCCTGGCCTGATCTTCAAGGCGTGCTCGGCGACTTCCCTCGGAATGCCCAGCATGTCTGAGGGTTTCCACGCAAAGATGCCTATATTGCCACGAAGGAAGTCGATGAGCGCGCTTTCCTATTTAGAGGGAAGCGTGGTGCTAATGCACACCGTCTTGCCCTCGAAGCTGTTAGGGCCTACGAGGACATCCTTGACGCCCTTTGCGGGCTCAAAAGATCTGGTCGACCGCTTGGAGTCTGGTGCCTCCTCAGCAGTCCTTTCCTTGATGACTGTGAGCTCCTCGGAGGCGATGATTGCCGAGGCATGCTGGCGGCACTCAACCTCGCACTCGTAAGCACGCTGGAAGAAGGTGTCGATGGTGATGACCCAACGCAGGCCTAACATCTTGAGCTTTAGGTAGGTGTAGTTGGGGACGACCATGAACTTCGTGTAGCATAGTCGTCCTAGGATGGCGTGGTAGGTCCCATGGAATCCAACCACCTCGAAGGTGAGGGTCTCCGTCCTATAGTTGGTCGAATCCCCAAAAGTGATGGGCTGGTCGATCTACCCAAGCGGTACGGCTTGCTTCCCTGGCACAATGCCGTGGAAAGGTGCCCCGATCGGTCGGATGCGTGACCGCTCGATGCCCATGGCATCAAGTGTCTCGGCGTACATGATGTTGAGGCCGCTGCCTCCATCCATCAACACCTTGGTGAGGCACTTTGTGCCGATGATCGGGTCGACCATGAGCGGATACCCCCCCAACTACGAGATGCTATCCGGGTGGTCGGATCGGTCGAAGGTGATGGCGGACTTCAACCACTGGAGGAAAGATGGTGTGGCTAGCTTAGTCGCATAGACCTCACGGCATGAGATCTTTTGGCGGCGTTTGGAGTCGTAGGCTGCCATCCCACCGAAGATCATGAGGCAGCCGTCTAGGGTCGAAAAGCCACCATCCTTCCCCTTGGGGTCGTCTACCACCAGCTCAGGCTTCTTTCTTTGGTTCCCCTTGTTGGAGCCGCCAGACAGGAACCGCTTCATGAGGGCGCAATCCTTGTACAAATGCTTGACGGGGAAGGTGTGGTTTGGGCATGGCCCCTCGAGCAGCTTCTTGAAGTGGTCGGGAGCATTCTCGATGGGCGCCCGGCCATCTTTCCGCTCGGCAGCGGCCACGAGTGAGCCTCCGTGCTGCTGCTTGTTCTTCTTCTTGTTCGGACAGTTAGAGGGGCCCTCGTCGATGTCCTCGTCTCGCCACGCTTTGCCTTTAGAGTGATAAAAAATCGCTCCGACCGCCTCCTCGCCTGAGGCGTGGCTGGTCATGATGTTGAGGAGCTCCTTGGTGGTTCAAGGGCCCTTATGAGCTTGTGGACTAGGGACTCACGGGTGGTCCCGGATAGGAAGGCTCCGAAGATGTCGATGTCGGTGACATCAAGCAACTCATTGCATTGTCTGGAGAAGCATCGGATGTACTTGCGGAGAGTCTCTCTAGACTTCTATCAACATTTTTTTTAGATCCTAGGGGTTCCTAGGGCACATATAGGTGCCCTAGAAGTTTCCCACAAAGATCTCCTTCAAGTCCACCCAACTTTGAATCTGGTTGGGCGGAAGGTGCTCCAGCCATGTTCACGACGAATCTGCCAGGAACAAGGGGAGGTTGCGGATAATGAAGTAATCACTATCCGCATCGCCGGCTTGACAAGCAAGTCGATAATCCTCGAGCCACAAGTTGGGGTTCGTTTTCCTAGAGTACTTCAGGACGTTGGTCGACGGTCCATACCACGGCGGGAAAGCCACGTTGAGGATGTGCCAGTTGAAAGCCTAGGGCCCCGATAGGTCAGGGCTCAGGCTCCGGTCTTCGCCATTATTGTAGCGTCCGCCACGACAAGGATGGTAGCCATGGTCGGCCTCCTCTCTCTTGTCACCCCGTCCACGCTTGCGAGCGTCTAGGGTGTTGCGTGTGTCACGGTTGGGGCCAAGACGCTCATGCACCGGGACCATGGCAAGTCCCCCGCCGCCATGTGGCACCTGGTGGACGGATACATCCCGGCCATATCATCCCAAAGACACGCGCTGACTGGCATCGACCTCGCGTCGCCGAGACAGCGAGCATCCCGTCTGTTGCACCGCTGCGTGCTCAAGTAGCGTGCGGATCTCGCGGTGGGCCTGATGGTCTTCGGGTGTCGCGGGCTCTAGAAGCCTTCAGACTAGGGCCACCATGGCAGCAATGTACTATCTTGCCCGGTCCAAGTACGTGAGACCTCCGTCGTCCTCGATGATCCTTCGGTTTATGTCACGGCCACCGTCTCCGCGGCACTCGATCTCGCGCTCGAGCTCCACACGCTCCTGCTCTAGCTGGAGTCGTGCACCCTCGATCTCCTTGTGCCACGCCCTTAGCTGCTCTACTCGTAGGCAAGGCGGGCCCTCTGCATCTCCCTTGACATCATCGTCAAGGTCATTTGCAGGAGTAGCCCCTTCATTGTGGATGCTTTTGACGCACCCCTCGGGGGTGTCTGCCATAAAGCATTCTCACGAGGGTGATGGCTCCCCGTACTAGAGTCAGAGTTGGAGATCGACTCTGAATCTTCCGCGAGAAGGTC
Source organism: Miscanthus lutarioriparius (assembly GCA_904845875.1). Classification (NCBI taxonomy): domain Eukaryota; kingdom Viridiplantae; phylum Streptophyta; class Magnoliopsida; order Poales; family Poaceae; genus Miscanthus; species Miscanthus lutarioriparius. The sequence continues at coordinate 11,630,603 of CAJGYO010000001.1, read as the reverse complement.
GTGGAAAAACTCCACGACGTAATCGGCCATTCCCATGAATTTGTCATCCGTGGGAGGCGGGTGCATGCGTTGTATCGCGAGGTGACCAACGGTCCTCGCGGCATTGCGCAGACCGAACGAGAACGTTGTCGAGGCGTCCCGGGTGAGATATTTCGGGAAGAGCGGCTCTCCTCCGGCAAGCTGCGTCATGACATTGGTGAAGGAGAAGGTAAGGCAACGCACATCCTCCTAGGATGGTCGAGGTCCTAGGAAGGCTTCAAGCTGGCACTCCAGCCTCCCGTAGTTGAAGCCGATGAGCTAGTCGCTCCTGGGGACATGGGCCTCCAGTGCGCGCAGCTGCAGCTCCTCAAGGCCGACGGAATGAAGAGGTCAGGTGGGGATGGGAGCCCGCACCAGCTCTTTCTTCGCCGTGACGATGAAGTCTAGGCTCCCGAAGCGAACGTGCACGCCCGGGACCTAGCTAACGCTGGGGCTAGCCATCCATGGCCTGTTGTGGACGATGAGATGCGCAAAAGGCCCCTACCTAGCGCGCCAACTGTCGGTGTTTTGAGTCACCGGCTAGTAAATTTCTAGTTTTCGCGTCTGACCCGGATGGCTGTGCTCGGAGCACACAAGGATTTATACTGATTCGGGCGGAATGCTTCCACGTCCAGTTTGCTGCTGTTCGTGTTACCGGCACTTGGTTTATGGTAGGGGTTACAAACATGCGTGAGAGGGAAAAGGTCCCAAATCTCTGATAAAAAGGTCGAGTGGGATTGAGTCCTGCTCTACTGTCGGGCACCTAAACCTTCAGCCGCTCAGACGTGTTAGAGGTGTAGGAATGCAGACCCCCCCCCCTCCATGGGGCGCCCTGCTTCCCCTTTTATAGATGAAGGGGAAGACGCAGGTTACATCAGAGAGAGACGGAGAGAAGAAGGCTTCCGGGATTGAGGCGTCCTCCATCTCCTTTACGCGGGTCCCGCCTGCCCTGTAGATGATGACGGGGACGGCTCCATGTCGCGGCCCTGTTTGTCACTGGCGCCGTACGCGGGCGTCGCCAACTAGTCATGGCGCTCCATTCCATCCTAGCGGACGGTATGGCAAGCTGACGCCTCCGCTGGAGGCCGTAAGGGAAGTAGGTAGCACAGCGCAGGCACGCCCGGTGCTGTTGGTCACGTGCGTCCTCAGACGTGGCCCGTCGTGGCCGCGGGTCACGTCAAGACACGTGACCCTAGACTCGTACTCTTAGACCCGTAGTGGTTGGGGGTGGTACGGACCTCTGTCGGGCGAGGCGGAATCCCCGTTCGAAGGGTCGGGCGAGGCGAAGCCCGCGCCCTCGGGAGCGGGCGAGACGGAGCTTGCGCTCTCGGGATCGGGCGAGGCGGAGCCCGCACCCTCGGGGTCGGACATGACGGGGCTCTCGTCCGAGGGGTCGAACAAGACGGAGCTTGTGTCCTTGGGGTCGGGCGAGAAGGAGCCCGTGTCCTCGGGGCCGGACGAGACAAAGATACGCTATTGACCATACGAGGGAGTTAGCGTTCGTGGCCATTAGCTTCTTTCTTCTGGGTATCCCTGATACTGATACCCGACTTATGGCTCTTCTAGCTTTGCTACAGTAGTTGTACAATGGCGCTATAATAGAGGAGTCGGAGCACAAGACTTGTATGGCAGGGCTTCTATGAAGGAGTCATATCACTTGAGGAGTTACTTTTTGTGACTACCGCTTCTAATCTTAAAACAGTTCCGACTCCTCTATTGTTCATCAGAAAACGGCTCCTCCTAAAGTGTTTAATATGGCTCCTGTAGTTTTTTTCGCTGAAGCTGCTTGCCACAGCTGGAATCGTGACTAACAGGACTTTAATCAATCTAGTGTTTAATATGGCTCCTGTATTTTTTTCGCTGAAGCTGTTTGCCACAGCTGGAATCGTGACTAACAGGACTTTAACCAATCTAGTTAATAAGATGCTCTAGCGTTTTTTTTTTTTTTTTTTTTTTTTTGCTTTTTGACTCTTCCGTGTGGTGTAACCTACTAGTACTCCTAGCAAGGAGACACGTTTGGAGAGATACAGTATATGACAAGCGTGTCCTACCACCGGACGGCCGGAGAGATAGCTACTAGCCGTGACGCCAAAAGCCAAGGCACAGGTGGTACTGTGGTAGGCACGGGCACATTGGCAGCGCAACCCCTTCGGTCTTCCTCCCTACCGAGAAAAACACCCCAAAACAGTATATTCGGAGGAGAGTAAAAACAGGATGCCTACAGTGGAGTACCAAAGGCTTCAAGAGATCAGACCGCCAGACGCAGAGGCGGCGTCCGGCGTACATACAGGAGCAGCAACACAGTGTAGAGCGGATACGGTGACCTTTCAATTTCAGCACCAGCATCCTCTCGCTCTCCCACAAGCTGAAGCAACAGCGGGAAGCAACAGGCAACAACGGGGAGCAGGGATGAGGTGACGCGCGGACCAATGGCGCGGAGGGTAGGGGGCCACTCTCCCCTGACCACCTCGTGGCAGACACCTGGCTCTATCGGCCTTGGGGATCGGAGCGGCACCGTAGCAGACAGTCAGGCAGGCACCACCGTGACCTTTGCCATAAAAAGCTACTGCTCCTTCGTACGACGCTGTCCTACACCCTCATCCTATACTGAGCGCTTGCTGCCTGGCTAGGCTTCTGTTCATGCTGCCGCTGCGCCAACGCGGCCGTCCTGATCCATCCTCACTCTCTCTTCTCTCTCGTCGCCATTGGCTAGTTTATGCGTCTGTTCCATAAATACGAGTAGTAGGCAGTTGCTCACTGGTCCTTTGCGCAAGATACTCCTACCAGTCTCTGGACTGCTCCCGAAGCGCGCCGCAGATCTACTCCAACACCTGTAAGGATTGCTGTCGCCGTGGCTTTTCCGGCAGCTAGCTAGGGTTCTTCTCCCTCGCTCCGCTTGCTTTTCGTCCTTCCTCTTCTTTTCTTTGCTTGGTCAAATTACCACTTCATCTCTTCCCGTGCTCTCTCGTCTTCTTGTGATTGTTGGCAGCTGCAGCGGCGCCGCCGCCGGTGGAGGAGAGCAAGAGAGGCACGATGGCCGGGAAGCGGGAGCGGATAGCGATACGGAGGATCGACAACCTGGCGGCGAGGCAGGTGACCTTCTCCAAGAGGCGGCGGGGGCTGTTTAAGAAGGCCGAGGAGCTCTCCATCCTCTGCGACGCCGAGGTCGGCCTCGTCGTCTTCTCCGCCACCGGCAAACTCTTCCACTTCGCAAGCTCCAGGTACCTATGTATCTATGGATATATATAGACCTTGCGCCGTGCCACGGCTGCCATCCGGCCGGTCATCTTCCTCCTGCGATTGTTCTTGGTTTATTGATCGATGCGTTTGGGACTCCGCTAGCTCTTGGATTTTAATTTCGTTCTTCCATCTCGTCTGGGGCTTAGACCTACATCTTGGTACTGGATGCCCTAATGTTCTTCTTTAATTGGGCGTCTTAATTGATTGATCGGTTAATTCCGCAATTAGAAACCTGATTTCTCTATTTCTTGAGATCGGGGATTCTTGTCTCCCTGTCTCCAACAACTTGGGTATGCGGCTGATCCGCTGTGCCTTTTCTGGAACCAAGCTTGTCTACGACATGTCACATGTGGATTGATATTTGATGGTCGATATTTCAATGTATGATTAAGCAACTCCTGCCGGTCGTTCTGTTGATCAAAGGAGAAAGTTCTTGCTTGTTCGCCAATAAGTTCCTTTCCCCATTGTCAACAATGACTAAGATTGTTTGACTGTCGTTTCGATATCGATTATGTGTCTTTGGGGTGTCATGTTTTACCCCCATTTTCCAGAGATTCTCGTATGCTTGCTTCGTGGTGCTCGCCTGTTCTAAGCTGGGATTGGGGAAAAAAAACATTGTCCCTGGATTTATCCTGTCGCTGCCTAACAGATTCAGATTTTATTAATATTAATTAGTGTTATTCTTTTTTCTATCCGCATAATGATATACTTCAAGGTTAGTGGTAAATTCACCTGATTAATTGCTTTCAAGGTAATGGTACTTTCAAGTAATTAGGCAATACTTTCAGTAACCCACCCCAAAAAAGGGCATGTTGATCAGTCAGTGTGATTTCATCATATCTAATTTCTTATCAAGGTTTCATCTATTGATGTGAATTGAGATAGAATATACGATATGCTTTCAACATTTCAATGACCTTTTTTCACTGCTCTTCTCCTACTCTTGCCGTCCCTAAAGAATGCACTCTTATTTTTTTAGGAGTCAAACTTTTTAAGTTTGAGCATATATATAAAAATATACTAATATATATGATGTGTAATAAGTACCAGATAATAATAGATCATATATTGTTATAATATAACAAATATATTTAGAGATATATTTTTATAAATCTAGTTAAAAATAAAAAATGACCCTAAAAAGTGTGTATTTTCTTTTAACGGAGGGAGTATATAATACTAAAAGAACTTGGAATGTGTGGAAGAGAGTAGACAGATGGAGGGGAGGGTTCTCTCTTTTGGCAGTGTGACCAGTAAAAAACAGATCCTCTTTGAGAAAAGGTAGATGTCACAAGCCTTCGTTCTGATCTGCAACTAAATTTTTTCTGCACCTTTTGTACAAGTTGCTTCGATTTCCATGTTTCTTCTATTGCTCTTGTTCGTCTACCACGTTTCCATTTCCATTTTTTAATGCACGTTTACATTTCTTTTGACTTCACCGTCGATGTGGATCGTGCAAATAACCCGGACATCCTACCTAGAAATGCTTTCTAGCTGGTCAGAGCTTTCTCCACATGTATCCCGGGCTTGCCAGAAAATGCCTCGGAATGTTCATGCGACTTACATGATTGATATCTTTTTCACCCTAAGAAAAAAAAGGGGAAAATGTGATACTTCATTTCGTACTTTACACCTAATCCGAGGTACCTGTCATTTTGTTTTAACTTCCGCTCCCTCAGTTTTGAAATATTAGAGATTTACTAAGTCCATAAAAAATAAGTATAATAATATTTACAATATCAAATGAGTTTCATTTGATATACTACTATAAAAACATTTTCATAATTTACCTCCTTGATGTCTTAAATATTAATACTTTTGTCTAGGTCAAATTTTAGATGATTTGACTTAGGACATATGGAAACCTCTTATGTTCTAGGACAGATGTAGTAGTTAAGGTTTATGTTGTCCATATTTTCCAATGAAATAGAGCTTAAATTGCATGCTGTTTATGTATCATAACATAAACGATTAATTGTGGGCTTCTGCTTACTCAAATTTAAAACTGTCTTTTTACGATGATGAGTTTGGGCACATGTAAGCTATCTTCAGTTGAGCTTTTCTCATCACTTAAGTCTCGATAACATATATGGTAGTAAAATGCTCTCAACTTTGGATAAAAATTCTTGTGGGTACTGCACCAGCTGAAATAGTTGGAGGAAGTAAATAAAATCAAACATTAGTTTAGTAGATTGTCCGGACATTGGCCGAACTTATTGATGGAAGTAATTTGGACCTTTTCTGGTTTCAAAATAAGCCATATTTTATCATAATGTTCATAACCCCATCATAATGTTCCAAAATAAGCCACCTTTTCTGGTTCATCTTGTTTTGGCATCTAGTTTGATATTTTATCATAATGTTCATAACCCCATTACCATTATAGACATCTTTATATAAGACATGTGCATTTCCTCTGTTGGTTCACGTAACACGAGTGGTGTGGGCCTTGCAAGTTCAAGTGCTACAAACCACATTTAGGTACGTTTACTTAATATATATAATATAAAATGGTGTCACTCAGTAGTGGTGGCCACCTAGCACTAGCTGCCTAAAAGGATCAATATACCCAAGAGGGGGGTAAATTGGGCTAATTCAAAATTCTATGCAATAATTAATTCCTACACTTAGCCCACTTCACCTCTTGTGCCTAGAATGTATTTCTATTGTTCTCACGCACAAAAGTTTTGCACGTTAGGTTCCAATCCTACTCTAGCATGGCAATTCTAGAAATGTAAAGACATGAAATGAATTGCTCAAATGTAAATGCTCAAAGTAAAGAGAGGGAAAAGAACGCGGCGATGTTTTCCCGGGGTATCGGAGAGTCGTCACTCCCCACTAGTCCTCGTTGGAGCACCCGTGCAAGGGTGTAGCTCCCCCTTGATCGGCGCAAGGATCAAGTGCTCTTTACGGGTTGATTATTTGACACTCCGTCGCGGTGAATCGCCCACAACCGCTCACAACTTGACTTGGGTCATCTACAAGCTCCGTCGGATGATCACCAAGCTCCCAATCACCAAGAGTAACAAGCACAAATTATCACTTGACCAAGACAAGTCTGATGAGAAGGGTGAATGCACACTTGCTACTCCCTATGTACTAATGAGGTCTTTAATCTTGGATTCTCAAATCTCAATCACCTCACTAGGCTCTTGCTTTCCCTTGCACTCCAAAGGTGTTTCTCAGCTAAACAAATGGGCAAGAGACCTCCCATGGACGAGTGGGGTAAGTATTTATACCCCCTTATTCAAAACATAACGTTTGGAGGCTGAGTCAGCATTCTGCGGGTTGATCGGACGCTCCGGTCAGTTATACCCGCCACTGTGTTAGAGAGAGCCGTTAAGCTCTGACCGGACTCTGACCAGCGTTCGGTCAGCACTGACCGGACGCGTTCGGTCAAGAAAACCCTCTCTGGAACCTCTCTGGAATGGACCGGATGCAGGTACCCCAGCGTCCAGTCATCACCTATCGGACGCGTCCGGTCAGGAAAAACTCTCTGGAACCTTACTGATGTTGACCGGACGCTGACACCCAGAGTCCGGTCACTTCACTGTTCATCGTCCGGTCAGTACCAGACTACTGCAGTTGATCAAATGAACTGACCGGACTCACCCACCAGCGTCCGGTCACAGTCAGACCAGCTTCCCGTCAGTCATTTGACCCTTTATTCACTTCCAACTCGAAATCCTATGTGAATGAAGTTGACTTCTATTGATCTTAGGGTTATTTCTGAGCTATCTAGTGCTAGGTTTGACAAGTGTGCACCACACCTAACCTACTAGACTCACCTAGGTCAAGCTACTAGTCCATAACCCCTTTTATAGTACGGCCAAAGGAAAAACAAAGTCCTAAACTACTCTAAGTGTCTCTCCAACACCAAACAACACTTAGAACTAGTCTGTCCTTAACCTTATCGTCCATCCTTTGAAAACCGAAACAATTTCCATCGACAGGGGCATGACAACCGTGATTGTCCAATCAATTTTCATTATCATGACCTAACTCAAATTGCCTCTGCAAAACACACGTTAGTCATAGTAATCTTGTGTCGTCGTTAATCACCGAAACCCAACTAGGGGCCTAGATGCTTTCACAGCCTTTGGTGCAATTTTTTGTTTCTAAGCTACCTGCAGCCTGGTTTTAGTTCAGTGTAGCTTGCAGCCGCTGCAACTGTGTAGCAACTTAAATTCGCTGTCAGGTCTGTAGCTAGAGCTTTGAAACGCTGCAGGTAGCGAAGAGGCTAGCTGTAAGGTTTTTTCACAACACATGGTTACAAAAAAAGTTCTGAACCAATGTATAAATAGTTTTTTTTACCAGTAACACAATCTCATATCATGCATTATATTGTGATAAACTTGATAAAAAAATAAGTAAATGACATGCGAGACAAAGGTGCTAAGAAATTGTGTCACACCACATAGCCAAACATTGCCTAAGAATTGTGATGATTGAAGTATAACATGGCAAGTGTTTGACAATGAATGTAGCATGTCCTTGACGCTAAAAATGTTGAGTAAAGGCAGTCCCAATCAAAAAAAATGTTTTTATATTTACGTTATATAGACTCTGTACATAGAAACTGTATTTCCAATATTCTACAAAATATTTTTTCAGCCAATCCACTATCTTTTCTCTGCTATCATCCACCTATCATATATATTTAATCTAGTTTTCCGTGTAGACTTTCTTGTATAAGAAACCATTTCCCTTCACTCACCTTGTTTTAATTCCAATACTACAACACCATTTTACTTACTTGGCATCCTAGCTAATCCTATAGAAACTATATTCTAGTCATCTCATTAGGACTGCCCTAATATTCAATTTATATTATATTATATTATATTACAGCAGTAAGTGTTGAAGTCAGCCTTTTTGGAGCCTTAACTATCACTATACCATGACGACTACTCAGATCTGAGTGTCATGAATTGATCTAAACCAGGGGTGGGGGGGTGGGGGATTAAATACTTGCTAAGGAAATACGACAGTTTAATTTTAGACATGGTGGCCAAGCATGTACTGTGTACTCGGTCTAAAAATCATATTTTTTTATGAATCAAGACAATTTTTAAAATTTAATTATACATTTATATAAAATAGTATCAACATTTATGTCCCTAAATATGTTTACTATAAAAATATATTCTATAATTAATTTATTAATACTTAGTTGATATATAAATATTGGTATATATTTTTATATAGATTTGATCAAATTTAAAATTGAGCTAATTGCATTTGTTACAACCGTTAACATTTGTTTTTTATATCCACAGAAATTCATGCACAGAGAAATTAGTTGTAGCATCCGGTTTTAAGAACAAAACCAGATACACACCATATGTGAGCCCAGGAAGTCAAATCTCACATATAGCTACAAATAAGGGTAATATCAAAAGACAATGCTTAATATAACGTATTATTAGAAGAGATATAACCTTAAACAGCAAACAGCAGAAATACAACTCCGATCTTCGGGTGAAGACTCCAATTCCACAGGGACAACTGACTGGTTGATCACAAGCCTATTTCCTCCAAACTCTAGCAATCTGGTATCCATCCGGGATTTTTTCAAAGATTTAAAAAGTAAAGCAAGCGTAAGTACATGTCGTACTCAACAAATATAACATGGGGTTCATGAAGCTCAAAAAGCTAACACTGGTTTAACTGCGATTAGCTTTTAATGAGTCATCTTTTAGCAATTGGGTGGCAATAGGTTTATTCACAAGCTCATATAAACATATGATCAGGTAAACATGAATAATGAATAGCATAAACAGTAATCATTAGTGAGCAACTTTATCATCAGTGTTCATCATCTATTCCGTAAGGGTCCAAGGCCGCTCGTGACCGTGAGCACAGCTGATATACCAGTTTTATACTTTGCAGAGATAGTACACTTTCACTGTGAGTCGTGATTTACCCTTTCGTCCGAGGCGGCCAACCTCTTGACCCAATACCAAGGAAGGTCGACAGGGTTCACTATGAAGCTTTTCAAAGGTTTGTCTAACAAGTTAGAGCCATTAGATTCACTCGGCAAACAGATGTAGAGCCCACCTTCTCAATGGCCCAATGACGCGTAGCCTATACACAAGGGGACAGAGGCCGCACTATACCCGATTCGTCAAGCCATTCTTACGCTAGTAAAGGTAACCACTAACAAGCTAGAAAAGGTTCTCATATTGAGCTAAATCCAGAGCCATGTAGCCCTCACAGCTGTACTGTAAGTCCCGGATGTTCGCTTACAGATAAGTCCTTAGGGAGAGGAATCTAGAGCACCATAAAATAACCAAATGCTCTAGCCCCCTTGTTCCATGTTACTAAAAAACATCTTTTAGTGTTTATTGCATATATCATTAGTCAAGTTACAAGATCATGACTTTAGTTTGAGCACTAGCATCATACTACCCAATGCAATACCCTATAGGAATCAAGGCACAAGGTACAAAGTAATAGAAAATCCTTAGTGGTAATCAAGGTAGACACATGCAGCATGAATTAAATGATTAAAGGTGTATAGGACAATAAGGAAGATCCCATGCTATACTTGCCTTAAAACTCTGATCTTCTTGTATTGAATTGTAACCTCCAAAAGACTTCTTGTATATCACCAACTTCTTCTATATCACCAACGCAAAGCTCACCGACTGGACATGATCATAGAACACCACACAGGCATCCATGCAATCATACACGAAACAAACAATAGAACTAAATTAGAACATTACACCAAACATAATAAACAGTAGGTAAAAAGGTTTTAATGATGTTCTACACATTACTACGATCACACAGACGCGAAAAACACTCTAATCGGAGCTATAACGAAAAAGGTACGAATTAAACAAGATTTCCTTTTATAAAATAATAGATTAAATCTAACCTCGAATTTCAAAAGTTGAAAACATATTTAACAGTAGTATAAATATGTAGATTACTCAATTACAAATCTAACGCAACTTGAACGGATTAAATCGGAGTTAAAACAGAGAAGTTATGGCCTAGAAAAAATAGTGGCAAAACTGTAAATAGATGGAAATGTATTTTGAATCTACTAGAAAGAAACTACGCTTTCAGAATAGGAAAACGTATTCTGGAAGTGCGCGATGGACTGCGGGTTAGATTATTCAAAAGCCGAGGGTCTCTTTAGCAAAAGTACAGGGACGGTGGGTTCTAATCTACAAAAATGCGAGGGCTCTTTTGAAAAACTGTCGGCCGAACCGGTATGGTGCGATCACGGCCGTTAGATCTAAGATGGACGGCTCAGATTAGAATCGAGGAGGGAGAAAGAGTCACCGGCCGGAGAAGAATGTCGGCGCGGCGGAGCTTCCATTACCGGCGACAAGAAGCTTGCCGGAGCGCTCGGTTTGGGTCCTAGAGGCCATGGTTTGACGAGCCGAGAGCACAGGGAACAAGAGGAGAAGTCGGTGAACTCACCTAGGGCCTTCTTGCTGTCGACGGCGGGTCTACGGCGTCGGGCAGCGCGGCGGGGCACACGGCGAGCTCCGGTGAAGGTTTGGCGACGCAGCGTGAGCGAGCTAGAGCGAGAAAAGAAGAAATAAGGGGCTCGGCGGCTTCGCAGACTCGATGCGAATCTCGGGATCGGCTTACGGTGGCAGCGAAGTGGCTAGGCGAGCACGGCGGCGGCAAGCTCCTTCTCGGCGAGATTCAAACGGCGCGACGACTCGGGTGGAGGCGATACGGCTTGCTCTAGGGCTTGGTAGGGAGGCGGTGGTCGCAGGGCTACTATTTAAGGCTAGGGAGCTTGGCGCGCACGGCAAGGTGTGGAGGTGTGGCGGCGTGGGGCTCTCAACGCAGCAGGAGCAGACTTGGTCGGCGACGACTCGGGAGAAGAGGACTCTCACGACGCGTGGGCCCGGTCAGCGAGAGAGAGAGAGAGAGAGGGAATGCAGGCGACACTGCGTGCATGGATTGGGCAGTGGCTGGGAGACGCGTGGTCTTGAGGCGATTGGGCGGCGTGCTGTGGTGGGTCATTGTGGGAGGAAAACGGGGAAATGCCGCGGGGAAGAGAAAAATGGGGAGCTGGGCCGGCCTGCGAAGAGAAGGGAGATGGGCTTTGCGGCTGGGCCAGCAGGCCAAAAACCAGTGAGAGGGAGTGAGAGTGAGAGTTTTTTTCTTTTTATTTCTTTTCTTTTTCTGAATTCTATTTTCAAATCCATTTTCAAACTTAGTTTGAAATAATTTGAGCTTTGGTCAAATCCACACAGTACAATAAAACATATGTGCCAGCATGAATGCACAAAAATGTTGCTAAGCCTTATGATAGATTTTAATTTAATGAAAAATATTATTTTTCCTATTATTTTATGAACACAAAAATACCAAATTAAATCATTTTAACCTATTTTTTTAAAAAAGGAAATTTTTAGGGTGTTACATTAGTTTAGTCATTACGTGGCAAACAGTGTGAGATTTTAAATCACTGGCACTAGCTGCCTGTGCATGATGACATCATTCATCAGAAGGGCTAGTGAAAAAGATTGACCAATCCTATCTGAAGGAATTTGTGCATCGTACTTCGTTCCACATTTGCCCGGAGAGTGGGTGTCAAAAGGCAGTGGGCATTTACTAACACGATATAAAGGTTAGCATTGCTGGCCCCGCCTGGGCAGTCTGATGTGAAGATAGGATGAACACAACTCATCATTTGCTTTTGTTACACGCCATTTCACTGTAGGTGTCTATACGTTCAATATTCAGGCCAAGCATTTTATAATAGGCATACAATTTTGTTGTGGCATGGATGATGTTTTTGTTTTAAAAAATATTTTAAGCCAAACACTATTAACTGAAAAATTTAGAATCACCAATCTGCTAACGAAAATGCAAGTGTCTGCTGACCGTTGCAGTGCATAAAGTTTAAGCAGGTAGTTAAGATTTTCTTAAAGTTTAACACTAGGAACACCATTGCTACATATTTTCTCCTGATTAATACTACAAGTTATGAGGCTTTTTGCTGTCGTGCATGTAAGCTGGACGAAGTAGGCCTGAATATCCCCGGTTCAGTGCATGAAATATCAATAGTTACACAACAGTACTAAGCCTCCCAGATTTCGCGTGTAGACCTGACGATATCTCCATGCTCAGAAGCATGGCCTACTTAATATGGGTTTCTAGAAAAACAATACTTACATCTAGTTGCTGAAACAAATTGCCTTGGTATTGAAGCCATCATCTTTATCTGAAGTACATCAGTTAGTCGTATTATTTAATCTTTACTAAACTGTGCAGTCAGCTGATCAGTTGATCTGCCCAATATTTCTGCAGCATGAAGCAGGTAATCGATCGGTACGACTCCCATTCCAAGAATCTCCAGAAGTCCCAAGCGCCGTCTCAGCTGCAGTCACATGTGAGCTAGAATTCATCCTGTAATTGTTAACGTTTATTACTCCAATATGCGGACACAAACTCAATGGCAGAATGGGTACAACGATGTGTGTACTAACAGCTTTCGTTTCTGTGATGTGTGTGTTACAGATTGATGACGGCACTTGTGCAAGGCTAAAGGAGGAGCTTGCTGAAACCAGCCTTAAGCTCAGGTGCACATCTATCCTACAATTTAATTTACACATACGCATGTAGTTCAAAAGCGAAGGGCGGGCCTGGTGCAAGCGGTAGAGTCTTACCGCGTGACCGGAAGGTCCCGGGTTCGAGTCGCAGTCTCCTCGCATTGCACAAGCGAGGGTAAGGCTTGCCACTGACACCCTTCTCCAGACCCCGCACAGAGCGGGAGCTCTCTGCACTGGGTACACCCATGTAGTTCAAAAGCAGAACTATAATCTACATGCACCTGCCAGTTTTATCTTTTGGGACAAAACCCTTCTTTTTTATTTAAGCAACCTCAAGAAGGACACAGAGATCTCTCTACTATACAAATGATTTAGAAAAGTCCCATTGTTTCATAGAGATTATTGTGATTTTCAGATGCCCCTGTAAATCCAATAGAGTGGCTCAGCTAATATGTAGACCGCCTTAGAAACTCTAGGGGTGATTGGTAACTCACCGACTGCCTTAGAAAATAGACATTTCTAGGAACAGTTAGACCCGAGCATTTCAGTCCAAGATCAGGCCCGAGCCCGTTAGGCTTAGCCCAACCCGCATCTCTTATTGGACAGGGCCTAGACAACAAGGCACAATCCCCCCAAAAAGGTATGAATTTCAATTGTCGATCTTTCTACTAAAAATTACCAAGCGGCCTGCCTAAGCTCGGGCCCAGACCTGCCCATGGATTTTTGGCCCAAAATGAATCTGGCCTTTTTCGGCCTACCCCGCAAAATGCTCATGACTAATTGGCTTTTTTAGATTTTTCAACGCCCATTGATAAGGTGGTTCTTTCTAGAAATAGTTGACGCGCAAATAAATCATATGTTTTTCAAAAAAGTTGGATGAAGACAAATTTTATATTAAAATTGTACAAGTTGAAAAGACATAAAATTTGTAGTCGGCAACTTTTTCATTTGAAATTATTTAGGGGACCCAAATATTTATTTTCATTTGAAATTGCTAGACCCAAATATTCATTTTTTTTTAAAAAAAACTTAATTTAATGTTTTTAATATTTCAAATGGCCTCGAATGGAGGCACGCTTTAAACTAAAGTTGTAGTGCTTGATAAGAGCCAACAATTTTTTTCATTTGATATTGCTTAAGGGCATAAATATTCCAAAAAGATCCAGACAAGTTAATACAAAAGAATAGCTCCTGATATGTAGTCACAAGTGAAGGGATCATATAGGGGACTTGAGATCATGGATTCAAATCCTAAGAATAGCTCCTGATATCTAGTCACAAGTGAAGGGGTTACAGAGGACTTGAGGTCATGGATTCAAATCCTCGAGGATGCATGTACGTGCATTTCTTGCAAAAAAAATAGTACTGGCTTATGAGGTAGTTGCTTGGGCATGAGAAAATTATTTTCCTTATTTATGTTGTTTTCCTTTGTGTGATTCTATGGAAAATATTTCTAGGGGCCACCGAGCATGGAAATCAATTTCTAGGGACTAAGATGGCGCAACCCTACAAATGCTTGATTTCTAGAGACCTTTTCATAGAGGCATGCGCAGATTTCACCTCAACAAATCCATTTGACCTCAGTGACAAATTGTTTCTGTAGTAGTATCAAGTTGTTCACCGTAGGTAGAAAAAGAGTTGGTTCAATTTACAAAGCAAAAACCTGGCCTAAGAACCATACATATGGATATAGGGACACCAGCAAGACCAAAGTACAACACCCTAAACTTCCAACCTGAATCAACCCACAACAAACAAATAACCATTCTTGAATATAATTATTTGCTAAATTATGGTTATTATTTTTCTCACCGTAATCCTCTCCACAATGTCTCTCTCTTGCCTGCCCCAATCGATCGAGCCTCACCAGCTAACCCTATGTCTTCGCCCGTCGCCACTGGTGGTAGCCAGTCATCACACACTCTCGTCCCTCCTCACTTCCTCCTCTGGTCCACCATTGCATGTGCTTGCCCCTTTCCTTCTCCTTCACTCCCACTTCCCCTTGGCCCTAGGCCCATGCCGGCCAATGCAAGATTTGTTGTCGTCGGGTCTAGATGACCAGGCATGGGCGACTCTAGCTTGGATATGTCGTTGTTGTCACTTGCCCTCCTAGTTCCGGGAGTGTTATTATGGAACCTCAGGGTCCTCAACACAAGGATGGCCCGGGGGGTGCGGTCGGCATGGGGGACCTCCATGCGGACCATCACGGCGACCACGAGGCCAAAAAATGCTGGGCTAGCCTTGTTGTACAGTTAGTCAGCAGTGCCTGCGTAGGTGGCATGATTCTGTCTGGATCCGTTATGTCCTTGCATGGTTCTACGATGGAGTGGAGCTATGTGCTCGTGTTTGGTTGTTGTCAGCATCTCATTTTTGTGGTTCTGTGGTGGGATGGAGCTATGGCGCCTATTTGGTTGTTGGTCATTGCAGTTTTGCACTAGGAAGGCATATCCACATTCGAATATGTCACTTCATCTCCTAGGGTGGTCGCGCTATTAGTCACCGGCCGGGTTTCGATGTTGTGTTGGGATGTATCCTTGGGTGGTTCATGCTGGTAAATGGTTGTGTCCTTGGTCACGCTCTTCTTGTGGTCGTCGCCGTCTTCCATAGATGTCTCTGTTGCTATCATGCAATGAGCCTCCAACATCCCCGTCTTGCTCCTTGCCTGTTCCTCGTAGCTCCAAGTCACTTTGGTTGTGGTCGTTTTTTATCCATAACGCTTTGGTCATGACTGTGTTCGTTTGCCGTTGATAGCTTCCGCACTACTATCTCCTTACTATGGTTGTGGGCCTGTGCCATCCATTGTACGCTAGTACCATTGTAGGGAGGGCTACACCCCTTCGTGGTTCTCCTCTTGTGTTGGTGCGAAGCCGGCAATGTGGGTCCTCTTGGTTGTTCTTTCTACCCTGTGTGAACTCATATTCATTGTGGATTCCCTGTCGTCATGGTGCCACCACTATGTGGTCATGTTGGTCTTGTGCATGGTAAGGTTTGGGGTGTCACAAGCGAAAGCTCTAGCAAGTTTTTGCCAGCGTCGCTAGTTATTGTGCCCGTAGGCATAGTTCACGTTCTTGGGGGGTCAGGGGCTATCTTGGTCACCATACACCCTTTGGTTCTGTTAGGTGAAGAGTCCACCAAGGGGTTGTTGCGTTGGTTGTTCATCCTTTCTTTGCTTAGCCTTGGGATGTGGCATTGCTGAAATTATGTGCCCTAGTGTTGTTTGGTGCTTAGGGTAGAGGATATGTCATGGGGGGTGTATGGTGAAAACCCTAGCCAGATTTTGGTCGCCGATGTAGTTTTGTGCCCTAGGGTTGTTTGGTGCATAGGTTAGATGATAGTCATGGGGGTATAGGGTGAAAGCCCTACCTAGCTCTGGATGAGGCCGACAATGGTGACACTCTCAGGCATCATTCACCTTGTTGGGGGCATTGTTATGAAACCGCATTCCACCTATGTTCCCTAGGTGAAAACCTAGTTCACTTTTGTCGGATGAACAATGACACCGCCTTGTGGGTTATGTCCTTCTAAGAAGCATTATCTTGAGAACTACTCCACTCTACCATTGCTAGTAGCTTAGGTACGAGGTCGTCGTCATCCCCACTACTCGCCGGTAATTGTTGCTTGGTAATCACTTGTGGACGTAAAGCGGCTGCTCTCTCACCGTGGGCTCTGGTTACTACTTGGTCACTATTGTGGACTCCTTGTTGTGTGGTCGTCTCTATTTAGTTCGGTGTTTGTTCCTTGGTTGTCGCTTGTGGAGCTAGCTGCTCTCTTGCGATGGGCTCTCTAGATGTTGCTTGGTCATCGTTGTGGTGCTATGAAGGCTACTTTCTGGTTATTGCTTGGTAACGCTTGTGGTGTTTTTGTGGCTGCTTATTAGTTATGGTTACTGTTGTTGCTTGGTCATCCTTATGGGCTGAGGCGGTTGCTCTCCCGTTGCGGAGTTTTTGGTGGCTCCGTTGTTGCTTGTGGAGCGAAGGTGGCGGAGGACCGGACTGGTGC
This sequence comes from Miscanthus lutarioriparius, assembly GCA_904845875.1. Taxonomy (NCBI): domain Eukaryota; kingdom Viridiplantae; phylum Streptophyta; class Magnoliopsida; order Poales; family Poaceae; genus Miscanthus; species Miscanthus lutarioriparius. The sequence goes on along the minus strand of CAJGYO010000001.1, from coordinate 11,613,813 downwards.
TGGCGGTTGTTCTCTTGTTGCGGTATATTCATTTGCTGCTTGGTTGTCTCATCGCCGCCTCTCACATGCTTGTTTTATTGTATTTGTTGGAGGTCTAGGTTGTAGGGTTAGTCTTTTGTCTTGTGTGAGAGAGTTTTTGGCTGTAGCCTTTGTTTTTCTTGTTTGGTAGTTCGTCGTTTTATGATGTATGTTTTGGTTCCTCCTTGATCGCCTTTAAGATAGTAAGTCACTTATTTGACTATTGCTTACCTTTCTTTCTATTATTTTTGTTTAGTCGTTGTAAAAATTACAATTTTTTTTAAAGAAATGTGTGGAAACGACTGTTTTTTGATAAAATAGGTGATCATCATGTTGTAAAAGTAACCGTTAATTCTCTTCAGGCAGATGAGAGGAGAGGAGCTCCAAAGGCTGAGCGTCCAACAGCTGCAAGAGCTTGAGAAGACCCTTGAATCCGGCCTCGGCTCTGTACTCAAAACCAAGGTATCTGATACTCGTGAGTTGTGACAGCATCAGACTGTACAGTAATGATGCATAGCATAATCATCTCTTTCCCTGTCAAAATTGTAGAGCCAAAAAATCCTTGACGAGATCAGCGGTCTGGAAAGAAAGGCAAGCACAACTCCCTTTTCAAACTGCTTTAGTTAATTTATTTCCAAACAAGATGCTTCAGACCTAGGCTAGCGCTGCAGCTTAATCAACTGTGTGGAAAACTTCAGAGAAATTTCAGCACCTCACCACCTGATAAAAGATGCAACTGAAATCTTTCACATTACGTTCAGCCAGATCCCGTTTCCTGCCTTCTGACAGCGTCAGTTGTGTTGTTGAACAGAGAATGGAACTGATCGAGGAGAATTCAAGGCTGAAGGAGCAAGTAAATTCCTGCTCTCCCCTGCTGAGTTTTCCATTCTGCTCTTCATTTGTTTCGAGCGATGTCTCGGTGCTTAAGCTACGGCGATCTGAAGCTGCAGGTGACCCGGATGCCAAGGATGGAGACGCAGCTTGGCGTCGATTCAGAAATTGTGTATGAGGAAGGGCAGTCATCTGAATCTGTGACAAACACATCCTATCCGCGCCCATCAACAGACACTGACGACTGCTCCGATACATCGCTCAGGCTCGGGTGAGTCCAGAGTTCTTCCCCAGCAGACCTCACATCAGATAACGTGTTCATCTCAAGCCAACGCACATCAGAAATTCCATGTAAATATGCTGGTGACTCGTGAGATAACGCATATGGAAATAGCACTAACCATATGAATCTGCATACTGTAGGCTACCATTCTTCAGCTCGAAGTGATGGAAATCAGAAAATTTGACATGTTCGGTAGCGGAGCGGTGCCGATTACTTGCCCTCTCCCTTCTGAATTGAGGAGCAGGATTGCTGGATTAGTGACCAACGCGTCGCATCAAAATAAGGCATTCGAGTGCTGTAAGTGTGTATTCTGAAAGTGAGTGAGACATGCTTTTGTTATATACAGGCAGCATGGTAATACATAACGGGTACCCGCTAGGATGCTACCTGCAGTCCGTGTTCTGTCCTCTGTTTTTAGTACTCGTATAATCCCCCTGCAAACCATGTTACCTGCAGCTCGTGCTTTTGTTATACAGCATGATCGTCGTTAGGAGTTATTCCAGTCCCTGCAAATAACTTCCAGTACTTCTGCTCTTCACAATATCAAACATGACACGCTGTTAGTATTGAGGATTTGGACTCTGATCATTCTTTGTAGTAGGAACTTACATGCGAATGTAGCATACAGAGCAGGTGGACTTGCAGCAAAGTAGCAATGGAATTTGATAAACAAAAGATACTCCAAGCTAAAGAGGGCGTTCTTGGCATCCACAGGGAGCGATTTCTTTGAACTTTCTGCTTAATTCGAACGTGTTACACCTACTCATGGTTCGCATTTTGGCTTTAACGAATGAGAACCACTAACATGCATGAAGCCTTTCAAGCACCTGTCCTACTTTATACAGGAACATAATTGCCCTCATATCTGCAGATGATAGCGAGGTGAGACATGATGGCACTTTAGAATCTTTATTAGCTGAAGGCTGGAGACTAGTCATGTGGGGTCGTTTATGTCCTCTGAATCGCGTTCGCCTGAAGCAAAAATGCAATCAGACTTTTGGTTTCACTAACGTTGCAATCAGATCTTTACTGCTCGATTTACATGCTTTAAGCTACACAGTTTAACTGTCAGTGGTGAAGAAAAACGTCAGTTTTAACCTGCTTCACTTTCTTTTGCTTTTATATAAGTTTTTACATGTGCGCTGTCAGCCTGCCTCATGTAATCATGTTAGGATGCATGGTTAGTACTAGAAACGGAGAGCAGCGCATGGATGCATGGGAGACGCAACGGCAAACCCTGGTCAAATTATTTCAGCTTTCAGGATCATTTTATTCCATAACCAGATGCTACATCAGACGGCGGCGAGCCACGGCCGCGAGACATGGGGAGCGGTGCAGATGATGGCTTCATCATGAGGGTCTGGGGCTCTCTAGCAAACAAGCTATAGGAGGCGCCTTCAGAAGCGTCAGGCATCTTGCATGGCGCGGCCTCCCTTGCGATCACCAGCAGGTTTCCTGGGAAATGGTCTCCCCATATGTCGTAGGTGAAGTCTTTCTTCGGCACAGGCGCAGCACCCCCGTCTCTCTTCACAGCCTTGTCTTTCATCAGGTTGGAGCCAGGAGCACGACAGTGTGGAGTGATCGGTGAAGATTTGGCCAATGGCGGCGAGCGCCATGGGGTGGTGGTCAGTGCAGGAGATGGAGGTGATGTGATTCCAGTTCCAGGCGAGGCTGAACGCGAGCGAGGCTGCTCCTTAGCGACTTGCGACCAAGTTTTCTTCTCATGCTTAGTGCCAGTTGATGATGTGGTTGCCTCGACATCGAACCCAGTCTCGAGTTTATTTCCATGCTTCGAGTCTGATGGTGCTCCGGAAAAAGACCAACCTTGTTTTGGGGTTGAACTTTGTGACAATGGTGAAGACGGTGTTGAGTTCCCACTGTGGCTGCTAGAAACCTCAAACTTACCTGCCAGTCCTGCACCAACTCTCCGCTTCCTTCGTTTCCCTTTGTCTCGGGCAATCCTGATGGTGAGATTTTCACTAGTCTGTGGAGCTTCTCTTGAGGCCTTGTCTTCCACTGGATTAGCTCGGGACACGGATACAGTCGAAGTTGTATGCAGTTGTTCATCAGGATTATTCTTGTCATCTGTACTCTTTGAGCTATCAATAACACTGGCAGCGTATTTCTCAGCAAGAGCTTCTTCAGTTCTTTTGTGTTCCTTATTTGTCCTGTGCACACAAACCACAAATGATCAAACTTAAATAAATGTGAAAAAAAAATGAAGTGGACTTGGGAAAAAGTAGAGGCACTGGTCAAAACTTACCTGGACTTTTTGCTGCTTTGGTGAAGGAAAGAGGGCTTAAGAGTCTTGCTAATGGTACTTTTCTTGTTCTCAAAAATGGTACTTTTCTGGTCATCGATCTTGATGTAATCTTGAGAGCCCACTGTCAAAGAATCTGGGACATATCGGACATAGACCAGAATAAGCAGTGTTAAAGCTCCAAAGAAGACTACCAACAGCTTCCAGTGGGCAGATCTGAGATAAGATTTTCTGCACTGGTTAAGCATGCAGACAGGAATAGTTGCAGTCATAGGGATCGGAAAGATGCCAGTAGTCATGACCAACTCAAGATCTCTCTGAACCATAGCTGAAGAGAAGTCAGCTTGAAAAGAAATGAGCATTCTTATTGATTCACTTGGCGCTAAGCTAAATCCCTTGCAGTTGTCCACAGTAAATCCATCCACACCACAATCAGCTCCTGAAACTTTAACCTTTGTCACTTGGAGAGGAAGGTCACCGCTGTTTTTAACATGTATCTCTTTGGTTAACTGTTGACTGCACAAAGAGCTTGGGACCTCTTGTTTGGCCATTGTTGATTTATTCTGAACATTGGATCCAAGGCTAAGCTCTAGCTTCCAAGCAGGTTCAGATTCCTCTAGAAGGACAATAGATTGCCGTCCGCCATATGCCCGGAGAGGCAGCATCTCCACGCCTGACAGGTTGTTTCTGATCAAAACCATGCTTGACCACATGCAGTGATTCGAGGGACGGAAGACAACAGGACCAAGCAAAGCAGTCTCTGAAGGATCAACATAGGCCTCAGTGATTGCTGCTTCACCTAATGAGAAACCAAATCTAGTCTCAGTTGAGTTAATCTCTGGAGATTTGCTTGAGAATGTGAGTTCACATACATCAGTTACAGTTTTGCATTGGTCAATGATCTCCTCAGAGTTCACTATCACCTGCATGGCTGCACGCTCCAGGCTTGGGTTATGGACCTTTATCCATTTAGAAAACTGTGAACCAATTTGCACAACGGGAAACAACATTTCATGATCCATAAGAACAGAAATCCCGTCACTTGTTCCATGAGATTTCCATTGTCTAAATATTCTATCATCAGCTTTGACTGCTCTCATGACCATTGGCTGCAAATAATTTTATGATATTACATCAGCAGACTTACAAGCAAAAGGATATAGACTGATGTATTATCCAACTGAAATAAGCAATCAAACAGGTGCCAGCACTTAAGCACAAGGATAACAAAAAAATGTAGACAATTGGAAGGCAAAGTTCTATTTAGAAGAGCGATTTTAACTACTATAACAGGAATCAAGTTACCAAGGTACTCTGCTTATATACAGCTATAGGCATCAATCTCAAGACCAGAATAATCTATTACTAGTAGCAGGATCAGATAAAATTAAGGATTACTAAAAACATTTTTCTCTCTCTAGAACATCAAGCCATTTTAGGATCAGATAAAGTTAAAGACTCAGGTTTAGGTATTGAACACATTCTCTTCAATAATAATTATAGAGCAAGCTCCAGGTGAGTAAACCTAGCATACCAATTACTTGCCAGTTAAGCATAGACTCAACACCATGCAGTTTCATGCTAAGGGATGAAGACATCGCAGGGAAATTGAAGCTACACGCGATGGATTATGTGGGAGTGACGTGAAAGAAAAAAGAACAATACAGTGGGCTAGATATAACTACTCCATATCAAACAGCATAAGGTAGTACTCATACTAGGCCATATGTCAAGTACAACTCCTAGTAAGCATTTAGCACTTCAACAAGAAAAGGCATTTAATATCAATGTAATCAATGAAGGTTCTATTTCTTGGTGAAAAGAAAAGTGTAAGGAGGAATACCTTCACATCATATGAGTCTTCTACTTGCAGCATGTTGCCCAATGTTCTGGTCCTTGCATTAGCAGAGATCTCTTCATCATATAATGATCTGGCAAACGGTCCATCGGATTCAGCAACAATAGCATTGCTAATATAGAAAAGAGATGCACGTACTAAATCTTTGCACGGTATTATGATTGAACTACCAAGGGTACTGTTTGTTTCTACAACTATATTGCAGCTGTCAGATGAAATGTCCTCTGGAACTGAAGAAGTGTGTCTTACTAAAGCTATATCTGTTACAGTATCAGGTAAGAGTATCGATCCATTCAGGTACTTAACCTGAAAGATCATTGGGCCATTTATGTCATCCTCAGTAACACCTATAATCCTCAGTAACTTTGGTCCATCATTCCGTAAGGAAAGTGAAAATATTGACCCAGTTTCATCACAAGTCGATATATGCTCAAATGTGACAGCAATTAAGCCACTGGAATCATAGTAAGTTCGCGTATGCACCTCTAGCTCAATAGGTATCACAAAAGTATGAACTGTACTAGGAGTACCATTGCGCAGTTTCAAGCAGATAGCACCAAACACCTTGCCTTCAGAAACAGCTTGCAGTTTTAACTCTATTACAGTGTTGCTCTTTGAAGGAAGCACCTCCCATTGCTCACTAGGCCTGATATAGACCACTGGCCATCCAAATTCCTCACTGCTTGCTGTATACCAGTTGCTACCTGAAGAAGATAGCTCCAATGCTCCATCGAAGGGGCCTAGCTGGCAAACAAGGTGAGAAGAATACCTTGTGCTCTCCAATGAAGACATCCAAACAGCCACTTCCTCAACATAGAGAGTATCATCATATGGGTTGTATACCGATAAGTTCCTCTCTAGCTGTCCACCAATCACAACATCTATCCCTGTCAATGGCAGTATCTGATAGGACGAACTGACAGCCATGCCCTTTGCATGTATAATAAATCCACCAAAATTTGTCTGCACAACTAGATGTGCTGATGAAGAGCCCAACAACTTTGGCAAGAAAACGAAGGTGACTGTAGCATTATCCCCAGGCTGCAGCTCCAGATCCTCATAACCATACACATAAAACTGGGGATCAGTGCTGAATGGCTCATACAAACGCAGGACACTGTTGTTGTTCAAATTCACCACGGTCAAGTTGGCCTTGGTTGCGGCATACAAGTCGCTCCTGCCCCAATCCAGCACCGGGGGGTTAATTTCCACATTCATCGACAAGGGACTTTGAAGACCACTCGGGTCGGCATCTGTGGCCGTGCCATCCACCTCCGTGGGCACCCCAACTGATGCCCGCATCCAATTGTCAGGCACAAGCGGCGCCTGGCATGACGCGACATTATACCTCGCTCTAGCATCGTTGTCTTTCCCCAATCCATTGCGCGCCCGTGTGAGCGACGAGTCAACAGAAGAGCAAGTTACCATGCCTCCGCCGCCGGACATCGGGAAGGACAATGGCAGAGAGGTCGGTCCCCGGTCCCTTGACATCTCCAAATCCGGCGCCTTGGTGCCATCCTCGCTTGCAAGCAGCATCTGAGCCACCAAGGACGAGAAGCAGAAGGAGCTCTGATCTGCGCAGCCATCCCGGAAGCTGAGACAGCGACCGTCGCCATCAGCGCCGTCACTCTCGTCAGCGCAATCCTCCGCCGCCGCGGCCGACACGGAGAAAGCAAGGAGCATCAAGGTCAAGCAGCATAGCGCAACCAACGAACCCCTGCAAAAGAAACCCAACACGCCGCGGCCGCAAAAGAATTAGCACATGGCTGCAGTTTATCGCCGAATAGGGAAAGTGATATAACCAATAGCAAGCAGCTCATCGCCAAACAAAACCTCAGTATAAAATAAAGCATACAAAAACCTAGAGAGAAAAAATAGATGCTTTTGAGCAGTTGAAGCACGGATCAAGCTTAAACTACCCAACACAACTTCAGAGAGAAAAAAGAAAGAACAGTTCTTTCGCTTCAGGATTGCAAGAAACAGACAGAAAAATATGAGAACGGGAGGAGTGGAACTCACCCGGAGGAGTAGGAAGGCGCCGACGGCGAAGAGCGGCGGCGGCGGCCGCTCATGGCGAAGGAAGCATGCGGCGGTCGAGACTTCACTGTGGTGACCATGGGAATCCACAGCGTAAAATGGAAAAACGAAAAAAATAGAAAAAGGAGAGGAGGGGAGGGACAGAGGCAGGCAGCGCCGCAGCGGGGGGAATGAAAAAGAAGGAAGGCGAAAAGAAAAGGAGGAAATCAAAAATGCGTTGGGTGTAGGTTGGTTTGGGTCCCGAAAGAAAATCTGAGACTTTGCAGTTGGAATTGACCGTTTTGTCCCTGTTTCCTTTTTTGGTCTCCTGAGTGGGTGGAGCACTGGAAGTAGGCATGAAACCCGTAACCAGAAAATTCGATTCCGGGGCTCATTTCTGTAAAGATAACACCGTATCTAATTTTTTTCATACTATATAATCGTCAACAAGTAGGAAAAGCAGTGAAATTGCAGAAATTTCTTGTATAGATGTTATCCCCCAGTATAAGCATGCCCATGTCACGTAGGGTCTGATTAGTTACACGTATTTGTCTGAGCCTGATTGGTCTGATGCAGTTCATAGGTGATTGGTTGTCTGGTTGTAGACTTGAGCCAGGGCCCAACGATGCAAAATGGCCAGCACAACCTAGCATCCAGGAAACGAAATTGAGGTTCGTTTCTAGTGAGCCTGGCTCGCTGGGTGCAGACGGCGCGTGTGCGGGGAGTGATTGTGAGAATGAGAACCATGGAAAACGTGCAACCAAACATATTCTCCATGCATTCTGGCTGCGTCCACACATAAACCAAACAGACGGTTGTTGTAGCTGAACAACCTGGCCGCCAGGAGCCTCGTCGGCACATAAACCAAACAAACGGTTGTCGTAGCTGAACAACCTGACCGGCAGGAGCCTGCATGGTAGATGAGAGCCAGGCCACGCCGAGAAGGAAACCAATCGCTCCCATATAGATCCAAAACATTGTATGACGTCTATCGTCATGCTTTTTAACAGTACACAAGCATGACTTAAGGGCGCGATTGGTTGGTTGTACGAGGCTCAACTCAACCCACCAGATGTAACCTTCACGTGATTAGTTTCCTAGTCTATGGTTTCAGCCATGGCACCTCCTTGCAAAAGCCGTCCTCCGGCCGGGCTCACTCTGTGCGAAAATTCTACATTTTTTGTGATACAAGCTCGCTTTGTGCATGCAAGCGCAGGGGACCAGGTGTGCAGTCGGAAAAACAAGTTGACTGATGGCAGGGCACAGGCAACCAAACAGGCTCCGCATCTGGCCTGTTTGCCTGGGCTTGGGCAACCAAACAAAAGGCTACATGTGCAAGACCTGGCCAGTGTGCAGTGAGAGCCAGGGTACCATGATACGAAAACCAATTAGCCCTTAGGACGATGGTTTTGCAGTTGGCAGGCCAGACTTGGCAGCTAGTTCAGTCATGCAATCATGTGTGGGCTACATTATAATGGACTTGGTTGGGGCTAAAACTAGGCATCCAAGCACACCTACAGAGGTGTACAGGAGACGCTAGGGCGGCTGAAGGTGCAGAGGAAAAGGAAGTGAAGAAGAGACATTGAAGAGTTGTAAGACTAACAACGCACAATCATAGAATGAATGTCTCATACACATACGCTATGCTCACACCTAGACTGAGGGGTTTTTTACTAGATACAATCGTAGTCACGCCTTGCACACACCACATGCTTCCTATGCACCCAAATTCTTGTTTGACGCGCCTTCATGTGGACATCACACATACCTAAATTCTTGTTTGACACACTTTGTCACGATATCTGATGGCACGCACGCACAAGAGTTAGGGGAGGGCCAGGTGGCAGTGGGGTAGATGGGTTGTAGAGAAAGAAGGGAGCGAAAAAGGGAAGACGAGATACAGTTATGGGTGATACAGCTAGTAATGGATGATCGTCTGATAAGCGCCTCACACACGCCCATAATTTGTTTTTCTCCTTTTTATTGGGTACAACTACATTTATGCGTTGTATGCACCACATACCTGAATTCTGACGCATGCTGTCATGTTTTTCAACAACACACTCACATGAGGTGGGAGAGGGTGTGGTGGTGAAGTGGCTAGGATGCGGACAAAGAAGGAAAGGAAGAACAACTATGATTGGGGTGGTACGACTAGTAACGTGCGGTTGTCTAATAAACATCACACGCACATGCCTTATGCGCACATCTAGAGAACTCGGCATGTGTGTTCTCCTTCAGTGTCATAAATAGAAAATGTTCTCCATCAATGGTGTTGAACACTTAGAATGTGGTTTTCCCCTCTTTGTTGAGTACAACTATATTTACGCTTCGCACGCACCACGCACACTCGAATTATGTTCGATGCGTATTGTCACGCTTTTCAACAACGCACTAACACGAGTTAGGAGACGGTGGTGGTGAGACGGGCTAGGGATGTGGACAAATAAGCAAATGAAGAAGAGCTACGATTGGTGGGGGGGAGGTTAACACTAGTAACTTGTGGTCATCTAATAAGTGTCTCACACACGCGCTCTACATGCACATCTAGGCGACGTTTGGATTGTGGGTTATGGTAGGTGGGATAGGAAAATACGTTTGGTTTTAGGAAAAGGGAATAGGGAGGGTATGAAAAGGAAAAGAAGGTGCTTCTATCCCACCAATCCTATCCCACAGTGAGGGGTGGGTTGTGGCCGAGATAGAAGCTCCAAGCGCTGGTGCTGACTCATGGCCCTCACCTCCCGTGCCGTCGTCGCCGCTGTGGCGTGCATCCTCCTGGCGCTCGCTACCTCCGCCACGAGTGCGGGCTCCCACTCCCCTGCCTCGGCGCCTGCGATGGACTGCGTATCCCAGACCGCCACCCTCATCGACTGCCTTGACTACGTCCACCAGGGGAGAACCAAACACCGGCCGACCGCTGCCTGCTGGATCGAGGAAGGCTGCGGAGTGCGGATGTGCTGGATCGAGGAAGCCTACACACGCCATTGCCGTCGATGGGGAGGAGGGTGTGGAGAACGGCCTCGTCTGCGCCGCCATCGTCACCAAAGCTGCAGCCGCCTCCATCGCCCACTGCGCAGGAGGCCAAGCCACCCTCGCCGCGCGCGCTGCCGGAGCAGCAACCGCCCCCACCGGTGGAGCTGGCCTCGTCGTCCGCACTGCCGGAGTAGCGGCGAGGTTGCCGCTCCACAGCAGCCGCGCTGTCCACCAGGCAGGGGGCCGGAGTCGATGGCAGGGAGGAGAAAAATGGAAGGGACAACGAGAAGATTGGGACCACAAGCGAGGAGGTATCGGCTTTTTTTTCTTTTTTTCTTTTCTTTTTTTTGCCCCACAGCATTTCCCTAACCCAAACATGAGTATGGGTATAAAACATCACATCCCAAACCCATACCCCCTCTTTCTTACCCCAGCTATATTTCCATATCCCTATCCCAACCCTTATCCAAACGCCACCCTAGAGAATTCAGACGTGTGTTCTCCTTCAGTGTCGTAAATAGGAAATGGTCTCTCCTTCAATAGTGTTTTAGAGGGGACGTTTATTTACATAGAAAATGAACCAAATCTCATATAAAGTCAGCACTCTCATCTCCTACAATCCCTTCTCGAGGGGGAAAGAGAAGGATTAACGGAACAAACACTCAAGCAAAAAAAAGGGAAGAAAGAAAACCACGGAAATGACGACTCGGGATTGGCAATCACCCCTAATTGACATCGGTCTCGGTCTCGCTCGTCTCCCACCCTCATATGGATAGCGGCGGCCGTCGGCGCCGCCCCTGGTACGGTGTGTGTGTGTCCCAGGCACATCACGCATGCATACCATGCCGAGTTCGTTCGTCGCGGCCACGTACGACGATGGATGAGGCACACTGCAATCCGGGCGGGCGGCAAATGATGGGAGGAGGATCGGAAATTGGAGAAGATAAGCCAGTCCACGCAGTAGCTGGGATGGGATGGGAATCGGGATCGGATTCTGACGGCTGAGGAAGCTCCAGGAGTCGAGATCACGCTCCTGCAGCTGGCTGGCTGGCTGCAGGTTCCCTCCCTGCACGTATCTGGAGGGGCCCCGGCCAATGACGTACCGTGACGTGAACCCGTGCGTTTTATATGCATGCAGTGCACATCATGATTGGCTATATATACTACTCCTACAGTAGATGATACGATACCGATACGAGTGGCCCAGGCACACGACACAGTCCCATTCGGCCATTCCCAGCCTGCTGGTACGCCTGCGGTGTCGTCGTGGCAGGGATGTTTCTCCATGTGTTCTTTGTTTATGATAGGCGTATCTGATTGGTCTGGTCAACAAAGGAACGGCTGGCTGCTTGCTTTGCTTGGTTCTGCTGGAAGTCGACCGCGAGTTGGAATTGGAACGGAGAGACGTGTTGGGAAGAGGGGAGCGCCTGTGATCTGTGAACCTGGACGCCCGATGAATCTGGACGTGGAAGCGGTCTTTTTGGACTGAAAAAGAACAAAGAAAATGAATGGCAGCGTGACCCGGCGGCGGCAGGGGAACCTGGGTTCTGACCAGACGAGGACCGAGAATAAGAATGTTTCAACTATAAAGACAATTGACCGCGCATGTTGTGATGTGCGTGATCCATGCATCATCCTGATCGACTTTGTGGGGAAAAAAACGACTGGCCGCAGCTCCGCGCACTCGTCCATCCCCCGTTAATTCTACGCCTGTGTTCCCCGCTAGTACGCTTTAGAGTCACAAAGCATGAAAGCAAGTGTTGTTTCAACTTTTTGGAAATTTTGTGTCCTTGCTGCTCTCTCATGGTAGAATGTGGTCACACAACTAGTTAGAGTTATTGTCTTGACCACACTTGCGTTGGAATGACACATAAGTTCAGTTATTTGGAAAAAAAATTGTAGAAACCACTTATTACTAAAAAAAAAGAGTGTCGTATAGGTACCAAAAACGATCCTTTCTCAGCCTTTAATCCTGAGTTTTTTTTGATAAATTTAATCCTGAATATTTAGGTTCTATTTTGATTGATGCCTGTTTGGTACAACTCCACTATAAAACACGCTTCTCTGAACTAGCCTATAATCAATCAAGCCTACTGTCGAGTATCGATATTAGGGATACTCAAAGCAAGGAAGTCAACGTCGGATGGCTCGAGACGTATTAAAAGGTCTCGCCCGACCCCAAGGCCGCGGGCTCCGTCTCGCCCGACCTCGAAGCCGCGGGCTTTGTCTCGCCCGACCCCTTGGGTGCGAGCTCTGTCTCGCCCGACCCCAAGGACGCGGGCTCTATCTCGTCCGACCCCAAGGACGCGGGTTCCGTCTCGCCCAAGTCCGCGGGCTCCGTATCGTCCGACCTCGAGGCCGCGGGCTCCGTCTCGCCCGACCCCTTAGGTGCGGGCTCCGTCTCGTCCGATCCCAAGGACGTGATTTCCGTCTCGCCCAAGGCCACGGGCTCCGTCTCGCCCGACTTCGAGGCCGCGGGCTCCATCTCGCCCGACCCCTTGGGTGCGGGCTTCGTCTCGCCCAACCCCAAGGATACGGTTTTCGTCTCGCCCAAGGTCGCGGGCTCCATCTCACCTGACCTCGAGGACACTGGTTCCGTCTCGTCCGACGGGCACCTATACCGCCGCCAACCACTCTAGGTCCAAGCGTGTGGGCCTAAGTCCAAACTCCGACGCCAGGGAAGAGGCTGGCACGCCTCGATGTAACCCGTGGCTATGATGGGCCATACCTGGGGATTCACATCAAGAACAGTGTCGGGCGTGCCGGTGCTGTTCTGTCTAATCCTCGTACGGACGCTGACAGGCGCGTCATTTCACCACTACGTCCGCCGGGACGGAGTGGAATGCCATGATCGGTAGATGACGCCTGCGCATGGCGCCAGTGATGAATAGGGCCACAACATGGAGCCGTCCCTGTTGACATCTACAGGATCGGCGGGACCTACATGAAGGAGAAGAAGGACCCGGCAGCCCTAGAAGCCTTCTTATCTCTCTCGTTCTTCTCCTTTTCCTCCTCTGTAACCCACGCTTTCCCTTCGCCTATAAAAGGGGAAGCAGGGCGCCCCATGAAAGAGGATCGAGATCTCGACACAGAGATCTGAACACAAGAGCACGACACGAGCACACGGTTGAGTGGCAAGCGAGCTCTCAGCACCCGTTCACTCCTTCCACCAGAGACTTGGGATCCTCTCTCTCTCTCGCCTGTTTGTAACCCCTACTGCAAATCAAGTGCCGGTAACACGAGCAGCAGCGAACTAGACGTAGGGACGTTCCGCCCGAACCAGTATAAACCCTTGTGTCCTCCGAGCACACCATCCGAGCCAGACGCGTAAATACAAATTTACTTGTCGGTGGTCTGAAAACACCGACACCTACATAGGGGCGAAGTCATCCTATCTGGGAAAACATGGTTCTCTGAAACGTTCAGATGTAACACTTGCAACATACATCTGAAGATAGATGAAACACTTAAAACATGCGTCTGAAACACTTGCAAAAACACTTGAAAACTACTAGAAACATACGCAACATCTAAATAAAACACTTGCAACATATGTGTGAAACATATGCAAATCCAGATAAACACACTTGCAAAATACGTCTGAAAAACAGATGAAACATTGGGAATAGACGTTTACAACATATGTGTACAATCATTACAATATATGTAACATCTCGATCTACTTTTGCAATATCTATATGAAACACTTGCAACATACCTCTAAAACATCTGAAACACTTGAAATACACGCTTGCAACATGCAACGTATCCCAGTGCGGCCTCCTCCGCCGTCTATAGCAGGGCGCCGCAGCCGTAGCAGAAGCCAAGACTGGAGGGCTTCCACGCCAGGGCCTGGCGCTTCTCCTTGCGTCGGCGGCGCCTCTCGGCGTCGTCGGGCGTGAGCATGCGCGTGACAGTCTCGGTGGCTAGCTGACGGCCGAGGAAGTGGTCCCCACATGTGGGCGCAGCGGTGCCCGCACCTTTAGGCATGGTGGGCGGCGGAGCAGGAGCAGCGGCAAGGGAGGTCTGGTGGGTGTGGGGGCTCAAGCAGTGGAGGTGGCAATGGTAGGTTTTTGGGGAAGGAGAGGAAGGAAACGCCATGGACAATGAGCATGGAAGGTCTCGTCTTCTCATTTCCTTATCCGGCCAGTGCAGTTGAAGGGACGGACATGGGCACCGTAATAAAAAAAGGGACGCGCTATTGGGCTGGTCCGTCGGCCTAGGAAGGGGCGTCCGGACGAACGGATGCCCTGCACATAGTATTACTGTAGACGTGGTCAGGTGGGGCGCAAACGCCACGTGGGGTCGGGCGGAGTCGCAGACGACGCGTGGGATCGGGTGGAGCACAGACGACGCGTAGGGTCAGGGCCGTACGCGGAGTGCAGGCGCATGCGTCCGTTCGAACGTCCAGATGGCTAGCACTGCTGGTCCATCTATCCCCTGTCCTACACCTGTGTCTCCTCTAGTACACTTTAGACTCACAAAAACAAGTGCTGTTTGAACTGTTTTGGAAATTTTTGTCCTTGATTGATGGCTGCTCACAGTAGAAGAATGTGGTTACACAACTAGTTAGAGTTATGTCTTGACCACACTTGCTCTGGAATGACACATAAGTTAGGAAAAAAAATGTGGAAACCACTTATTAATAAAAATGACGTATAGGTACCAAAAACGATGCTTTCCTCAGGCTTTAATCCCGAATATTTGGGCTCTATTTTGATCGACCCCTGTTTGGTACAGCTCCATAAAAAACACGGTTCTATGAGAAGTTGTACGGATAGGAAAAAATACAACCATAACAAATCAGTCAAAGAAGCGTTTTAGTGTAAATGGGACTATGGAAAGGAGCGCGGTCATAAAAAACTGCAGAACAACGTTAAATTCAGTTTTTAGTTTCAATCTATTTTGGCTATAGCCTATAAGCAGTCAGGCCCAACACACACACACACACACACAAACCCGACGATGACAATGCGTTGTAGCCGTGGTGTGGCTTAGACGTGTCTATCCGTAGCTAAGCTGTAAGCGCTTTTTCTGACCAACTCCCATGCCAATCAAGGCGGTGGAAAAGAATGCCAAACAATTTGGAAACGAATGATTTCACAGGCCACGATTTAGCAGGGTTCTTTGCGGCGTGATTCACACGAACAGCCAATTCACCTTTTTCCAAATTAAATCACATTATATTAGTGACCTAGACACAAAATTATCTTGTCTTTTTTTCTACATTAGCACGTTATACACATTTTGGGTATAAGGTGGCGTTTGGTTCGGAAGATGGACCGGATGATTTTTTTTGTGTTTGGTTTGGAGACCCAGGAGCGTCTATCAGGGAACATTCTGTAAGATTCGGGACATAGCGATCCCTTTCTTTTAGAACCACGCCGTCACACTTCTCCTCTCGCGACACGCCATTTCCTCCCTTCTCTATGCTCGGTGACGGCTCTTTGTCAGACGGCCGTGATCTAGCATCGTCAATGGGGAGCTGCACGTCGGAGAGGGGGCCGAAGAACAAGCATGGCCAGCCGGGGAGGGGACGACAGGTGACCTGTCGTAGCTAGGCGGCGCGAGCTAGGTGTCAAGGCAGAGCGGGCTGTCCAGCGGGGTGGGTGGAGGTTAGAGGTGTGTCGTTAGGACTGTAGGCCCGCTTTGAAGAGTGGCCAGAGACAAACTTGGTTGGTGAATGTGACGACCTACAACTGCTTTTTGGTTGTTGGTATAATACGTGCCGTGTAGTATTGGATTGCTCCGTGCATAAAAGATACAACAATAAATCTATATTTTATATGACTTATTATTATTGCAGTTGGGAGATATTGGCTTGAAAGCTATATCACATATTGTGCGAGAGCATATTTGTATCGAAAGACTTTTTCAAATCGTATACGAGTGGCCCAGACACAATTCCAGGCTGCTGTTGTCGTGGCAGTGTGTGTTCTTTATGTATGCTGCACACTAAAGCATTGTTGTTCATTTTGTCAATTCGGATCTACGAAGGAATTTACGGCCGTGTAGACCGTGTTGAGATGAAATAGAGGGAAAAAGATAGAGGACTGAGAAGATAAATAAACTATGAGTTGCCATGTTAGCTAAGGCTATGTTCGGCAGGATTTAGGACTGATTTATTGTGAGAGAAAAACATTGTTCCATGACTGAAAAAGTAGGACTAATTCTGGCTTATAAGGTTAAGCGAACAGAGCCTTAGTGGTAAGAAGGAAGAGAGAGGAGAGAAGAGAGAAGATCAACTCCATCAAGAAACTTTATGAGAGAATAGCGTGGACCATGTATTAATGATGTAGGTATCAATATCTAACTATTATACGAGAGGGCAACTATACGCTAATCATACTGTCTATATGCGATATGGCACTAGAATAAGATATCAACCGACTTACAGAAGCAGACACTCATATACACGAGTGCTTCTGGACTATGAGCACCTTTGAAGGACTGAGTTGGAGCGATAAATGTCAGTCTACTACTTAAAAAATAGCGTTGTCGAGGAATTCAACTCAGGTGGACATGTTTCATCGTAAGAAACTCAACCAACTAAACGCCATCAACCGAGTAAATTATTAGTCACGCTCTAAAGATTTCTAGTTGCTGGTTAGGTGAAAATCCAAGGATCCCATGGTCTAAGAGCTGTCTATATACGTTCAAAAAAAAAAAAGAGCTGTCTATATACGTCGAAATCAGTTTTCACCAGGCCTCCATTTCTCCGTCGTGGGGACCAGAACGCCTTTTTCGGTAGGAGCTAGCTGATTGATCCCTGGAAAAGGAAGCGAAGAAAAAGGAGGAATTGTACGACATAGCACAGCTGCTGGTTGTGGTTGGCCTGCATCGTGCCCGCCACTAATGTCAGCTTGCTTACTGACAGCGCCTCCTAAACACATTGGTTGAACTAGTCTTTTGTGTTAGAATAACCCCATTTGAAAAGGTTCCACTTTTTAAAAAAGGTTCCCAAATCTGCCATTATTGGTTGGGAGAAGGAATCGAAGAATCCTTAAGGCACTGTTCGTTTGTCTTATAATTCGTACTTTTCAGCCGGAACAATGTTTTTCTCTCGCAACAAATCAGCCGAAACTTTTGTTAATCTCTCACGTCAACTTCCTGGGGGAGCCTGGGACCGAACTGCACTGGCAAAAGATGTCTGGATCATGCGTGTGTCTTGCGGGGCCAATATTTCACTAGAAGATTTCCATCTTTGAAAAATCTAAGCGCATCGGCCAGCCAAGCAACGTCATCATGTTTATCATAAACAAAAGTCAGCTCGTTCTCCGCGCACATCACAGGTGGCTCTCCTCCTGTGCAAGGATGCCGGTTGAAATCAAATTTTATCCCAGTTGAAACCGGTTAGCTCCATGTATAAGTCAGTGATTGTCAAAATGTGCAGTAGCTAGTGATCTCAGAATAAATTTCTAAGGTGGAGCGTTTTGGTCTATTGGCTTAAGGGCATTTTAGTCTTTTTCGATTGGCATTCGAGGAGAGTTAACGGTGCTAGCTAATGGAGTTGACGAAACTTGGAAGTGTCAAATAGAAAAAGAAAAATAAAAGGAGTGATGAATAAGAAGGATTTCAAGTTTAGGTGTCAAATGGAAAAGGAAAAGTGTTTCTAGTGTCAAATAGAAAAATTTCTCAAGAAAAAAGTGACCGCGAGTGAAAACTAGATAAGAGTTCTCTAGGCACATCATGTATACGCCCATATGAATGGCATGCACTCTCTCTGTCCCGGAATAAATAGATTCTTAGAAAAACAAATAATCGATTTTTAGAGCCTAATCTATCCGTCGGTCCATTTATTTTCCTTAGAGTTTCTTTGCATTTATGGCACCGCTCCCGTCTCCCTCTTTTTCACCAACGCGGCCTCCTCCGGATTCAAGAGCCTCCGAGATTGAGTTTGTTTAGTTCGATGTGTGTAGTAAATGCTACACACATCGAACGTTGCTCATGATTACCTACCTAGCTTCGGAGGGAGAGAATGGAATTCCAGTCTCCCATAATTTGCACGATGCCACCTCGAGTCCCAAGTTGCAATCGTGCCGATTGAGGCCCCAAAACAGGAACTCCGGAATGGGAAAAAAAATCCCAGGCGAAAGCGGTGGAGAAAGCAACTGCACTTGCACGTCTGTAGCGGCAGTCCCCTGAGGGCGAGGGGTCGACACGCGTCCACCTAACGGTCGATCTAACGGCAGGAATCTCCACGCCCGAGCGCGGCGGCGCTGTCGCCGTCCAGGCGGATTCCGCACCCGGTCCGTTCCTTACCCGCCTCCGTGGCGCGCCGCGGGGTGGCTGTGTGTGCCTCCCTCCGTGGGCCCGCGGGCGAGCAGGTGGGCGAAAGATCCCGGTGAGGATAGTGCCTGTGGGCC
The DNA here is from genome assembly GCA_904845875.1 of Miscanthus lutarioriparius. Classification (NCBI taxonomy): domain Eukaryota; kingdom Viridiplantae; phylum Streptophyta; class Magnoliopsida; order Poales; family Poaceae; genus Miscanthus; species Miscanthus lutarioriparius. The sequence continues at coordinate 11,595,208 of CAJGYO010000001.1, read as the reverse complement.
CATGAGGTCGGGCCCGCGGAATCTGACGGCGAGCCGCACGGACGTGTCCTCCTTCGGCGGTGCCGTGTCGTTTTCGGTCTGGGTCCGAGGGGTATCCTGTAAACAGGGCTTATAGACGGGGCATAATCACCGGTTTGCCATTGGTTTCCAAGTTGTAGGCAACGGCAAGCAAACACTGGCTCATTGTTTGAACTCCCTCCTCGTCCATCAGATATTCAGATCACTCAGGCTGCAGTCATGCTGTCAGGGACTCGGAGTGCATGCAGGAGCCCGTGCGAGTGCCAACTGAGTTGAATATTGGATTACTGAAATTATTATACTTAGGTGGTGTTTAGTTGTCCCTCCTAAATTTTAGTCGTTGTTGTATCGAATGTTTGGACACATGCATGTAGTATTAAATATAAACTAATTACGAAACTAATTGCATAGTTTGCGACTAATTTGCGAGATGAATCTTTTAAGCCTAATTAGTCCATGATTTGACAATGTGGTGCTACAGTAAACATGTGCTAATGACGGATTAATTAGGCTTAAAAAATTCGTCTCGTGGAGTATTATGTAATTTATTTTTTATTAGTATCCGAACACCCCATACATCATACTTCCGACATACCTCCTAAATTTTAGTCACCGGATCCAAGAGCACCTTAGAATGACGACATCTGACAAGAAAGTTTGAGCGGTAGTAGTAACGTGTGTTAGACTTTAGAAATGCATCAACCGCCTCCTACTAACTCTGTGAAAGAGAGGAGAGGAGAGAAATATGGCTCCAATGAACAGTGTTGCGCAGGAAAATGGCAGGCAGGAACCAGAGCCGGATGAGTCCGTGCCGAAGGGGCCCTTGCTGTCATCACCGAAAGAAGCAAAGCATCAGAGAGATGGGGATCATGTGTTTCTTCCGTCGAACGACCTTTTTGACTACCGAGGATCAGGCGTTACCGGTCACCAACCAACAGCATGGACCAGGAGGCCGGCGCCACTGCCACGCTGCTCCAAACTCTACGTCTGCATAGTAGCATGCAAGAGAGTACTTGCTGGCTCGTTGCCAGCGCAAGAGCAGAACAAACATACTCGTACTACTAATAGCTACCGATCCAATGGGGAGGCTTTGCGATATTTGTACGCAATCCCAGTGACCACAACAGCTAAATGCACATGATTAATTAATAGATTAATAGATAGACACTACTATAGAATATTTATCCGTGTTGGGCGTTTTGGGTTTCCCGCGGCGGGCAAACCGGTTCGCCGCCGCCGAAAGGCCACGGTAAATCGTGGCTTCCCGCGGCGGACAGCTTTGCCCGCCGCGGTTAATCGATTTACCGCGGCGGCCACATAAGAACGTCCGCCACGGCAAATCGTTCAGGAAAAACAAAAAAAAGAAAAAAAGCCCACACGGGCTTGGATCCGGGCCGCACTGAACCTAGATCCCGCCGCCGCCGTCGATCCACCGCAGCTCCAACCCGCCGCACCGCCGGAGGGAGAGGAAGGGCCGGGGTGGGCGCCACGCCCACCGGATCTGCGCCGCCGTCGATTGGGTGGGAGGGAGACGACGCCCCGCCGTGGATCCGCGACGTCGCGACGGGTTGGGGCCGCCCCTCCGTGGATCCGTGCCGTCACGGCGGGTTGGGCCCCCCCTCCGTGGATCCGTGCCGTTGCGGCGGGTTGGCGCCGCCCCGCCGTGGATCCGCACCGGACGGGCCACGCCGCTGCTCGCCACCGTGCGCGGAGGAGCACCCGTCGCCGCTGCTCGCCACCGTCGTCGGGGATCTGCAAGGGTGCGAGTGTGAGAGGGACAAGATCCACCATTGATCTGAGAGAGAAGAAAGAGGGCTCCACACCTTGCGCCGGATGCGCCACCGCCGCCGGGGCCTCCATGCCGGCGTCGGGGCCTCCACGCCGGCCGGAGGAGGGAGAGGAAGGGGCGCCGTCGAGGCCGCCACCGCCGGCCGAAGGAGGGAGAGGAAGGGGCGCCGTCGGGGCCTCCATCGCCGCCGTCGGGGCGGCCTGACCTGGAGCGTGTGGGGAGGAAGAGAGGGAGGAGGAAGAGAGTGGGGAGGAAGAGAGGCCGACCGCGCGACAGGAACAGAGTGGGGAGGCTGACTGCGCCCCCCGAAACCCTAAGTATACCTATATATACGTGTAGACGAATATCGGGCCAGCTTGGCCCTGATGGGCCTAGGCCTTTTCCGTGGCGGGCTTTTAACGTTGTCCGCCACGATAAATAGGATATTTACCGTGGCGGACATCACGGTAAATCGATTTACCGTGACGGGCAAAAGTGTCCGCTGTGGTAAATAAAAAATGACCGCCGCGGTAAATCATGGGATTTACCGCAACGGGCAAAAATAGGTGCCCGCCACGGAGTGCAAAAGTGCAACGCTGCGCATATTCATTTGTGTAGTAGTGAGAACCAAGAGGCAGTACACGTACACGTTCTACTGCCAACACGTACCAACAGGCGACAAGCAAGTCGTCGCGGCCTAGACAGATTGTTTGCAAGGCAAAGGCTACTGCTAACGCCAGCAGTCGGCACTCGGCAGTAAGAGCCAAGGTAGCTCTCTGTTACATCAACTACTGTAATAATCTATCTTTTCCTCTTCGGATCATCAGTTTGGGTGACATGCTGCTCTTAATAAGATTGAAAAGATGGAGTGGTTATATACCACTAAATCGTAGCACGCACTAGCTAGTATTAGAGTACTGCTTGTAGTAGTCATTAGTCAATGCATTATGCAACAACTAACCGCACCATATACATAAACGTAGCAAGTGTCAACCTAGCTAGTAGCTACGCGCACTTCCTAATACGCACGTACACAAACACAAGTTGTGTTATGTATAGCACGAGAGTGTAGCGATAAGATAAACCGGGAGCTAGCACGCATGGCATCCGATCCCAAGCCAAATCAGGGAACAATTTCGTGAACTTTTTTGGGCTTTTTTTTTTCGAAACATCCTTTTAGCAAACAGCTTTATGGGCGAAGTTCCTCTAAAAACATGCTGAAGTGAGGTAAATTAAAGCTGAAAATCGTACTAGCTTTTTATAATTTTATCTTTCCACATATGGAGTTATGGACCCCAGTATGGACGAAGACCTGATTTGCCCCTGCTCGGGGAGGGCGCGTGCACGGTCGCCGGGGGCACGGCTACAAGGGACACGGTCGCCGGGGGCACGGCTACAAGCTGCTCGTGTTTTTTTTTTAAAAAAAAATTACTTCACTATGAAGCTGTGATGTGCCAAATGAAGCCTTAATTTCCTCGTCGTGCTGCTTGCGCCCGGTGGCCCCTCTCCCTGGAGATGGGATGGATAGGTTTCAGCTCAGCCTCCATATGCATACGACGAACGGATACTGTACCCGTACATTGGACGTGTAGCTGCTGCCGGCTCTCCGGCCCGGACCCTCAGTTCCTCACCGTGCACGTTGCATTGGAAGATGACGCTACAACACGTATACATATACGTACATACAGCTAGAAAGATAGGTATCTACTACTACGAAAGCCATGCAATCATTAAAGTTGGTCATCTTACTCTTTGGGATGGGCTGTCCGTCCATCTCCAGCGTTTTGGCATGGCGACACGGCACCTGCAAGTACTAGGAGTACTCAGCTCGGTAGTGTAGTAGCCTGCTGTGCTGTACGTACTGGACAGTGGACACAACACAACTCCTGCTTGGGCCAGCTTTTCCGGACTCGATCGGCTTCAATTCCATCGCTGCCTGCTTGTTCCGCCAACAGCTCATGTTCTGAGCTAGCTACTGCTCTCACACTCCGAGGGTCCTCGTTGCCAAGTGCAGAAACTGCCAACAACAACAACAATCAACAACCGCGGGTAGGTCGTCGGGCAAGAAAGACACTCCTATGTATCTTCGGACTACGCGAAGAAACGGCAGGCAGGCATGAAGCAGGCAGCTGATCGATGTCTCCAACTCCGACTCCGACTCCGACTCCGACTCCAACAGTCCAACTCCAACTCCTTGAGATCTGGCCAATTTCCAACCAGCGTCAGGTAGCAGCGGCTGGCCTGGCAGTCTCCACCATACGCGCGACGTGTGAACCACCAACAACAGGAAGAGTGATCATCACTAGTCTAGAGAATCTCGTCGCCTCGCTCTTCTCGATCCAGCTTGATTAGCTCTTGTAAAAAAACACTACTAGTATTTCTTTCATTTTTTTTATTTATTTTTTTCATTGGTCAGGCCGTGCTAATCTATGTAGCAGGCTAGCATCCCAGTACACAGTACTCGTACTACCTTTTCCACTACTAGTAATTTAGTAGAATCTACCACCATTCTTAATTAATTAATTATTAAGCATTCCACGTGGTACCAGTAGCTTAATACTCCGTATTCGCAGTTTTAACAACACCAACAAGTTGCAAAAGCCTTTATTAATCCTCTCTCCCGCTTTTTTTCCGATGGAGGTCAAAAAGTCGGCGGGAATAATCTGCCCATCGCCGCCCGAAAGGACAAAGGACGAGATGGCAAAATTCGCCATAGGCCATATTTAGTTCCACCAAAACTCCTAACTTTAGTACTATGCAAAAAGAAGATTCTTCGTCACATTAAACTTACGGTACGTGCATGGAGTACTAAATGTTGACGAAATCAAAAACTAATTACACAGTTTGGTTGTACTTTGCGAGACGAACGTTTTGAGCATAATTAGTCAACGATTGAACAATTATTACCAAATAAAAACAAAACGCTACCGTGTAGCTAAAGTGCTGGAAATTCCAGCGGCGCCGATTCAGAGGCAAACTAAACGCGGCCATAGATTTCGAGGCGCGCATATTCGCAGTCCTGGGGGTTTTCTAGAGTGGGTGTGGGTGGGTAGGGGCCCTGGGGGGTGCTCTCGGCTCGGCCTCGGCGCCGGCCGCTCGTTCGCGTCGGCGACGGTGACCTTGCCCGCCCGTGCATTACGCAAAGCGTTCGCCGTCGTCAGGCAGCTTTTGACCAGCCGTGATTATACTGATTAGTATGCTAGTTAATTAGTAATTAATTAGCAACGCATAGCAGAGGGTAAGTTTGCTTGGACCTGCAACCTGCAACAGGGACGTTGATGGCGATCGGCCCCGTTGTTGGACTTGGAACTTTCTCCAACCAATGGGACTGCTAACTACTACCGGCTGCAGTAAAAATATGCACTACCGTAGACTTTTTTTATATTATTAGCAAAAAAAAGAGTACTGTAGAGCGATGACTCGTGACGCTGACACCCATATGTGCCGGATCCGCAAGGGTAAATAAAAGAAAAGAAAAATAATAATCTAACATGATAAGTACACTTAAATATCGCTATTCTTATCGTCGCGAACTGCCACTAACGTGTGGGCTAACAATTTCATGCCGGAGAGTTTTCTTGCGAACTATGATTGGTCACCATGTGTTAAAATTCAAAGACGACAGGGAATCTTTGGTGGAGGGCGCAGGCCGGAGATTCCATAGCCAGATAGCCTCGCCGATATTCTGAATCTCCTAGCGTTACTCGATCAAACCGCAAAAGAATCCGATCGTCTGCGTCAACACCCACAAGTACAGCGAACGACGGAACGAGGCCGCCCTTAGCGTGACGACAAGACGCAATTAGCGCAACAGAGACGGCACTGCTTCTTTCTTTTTTTTTAGGAAACGGAGACGACACTGCTAACCTACATGAAATGGATGGACTGATGAAATTGTCATGCAATTAGGATGGTGCAACCTCAGGAAGTGAGTTACAAGTACAGACTACAGAGATGGGCCTTTCGGCCCGGGAAACAATTACAACTTGCGCCAACGGAAAAGCCATGCATTGACAATACCGCCTCCCTACGCAGTACGGACTGATTTTCCTCCGCATGCACATGCTTATCTGATTTTCTTCTGACAAAAGAAATTACTGTACTATGCATGTACAGGTCAACAAAACTTGTGTCTCACGACATCATGGAGCCGCGATTCAGCACCTGTTGAATGCTACACTGAACACCTCACATTACAAGTAGTTTCATCTACATCAGCTGACGACACGGTTTCACTGACAATACAACAACAGGGGTGATTGTAGTCAAAGAAGCGACGAATTCTTCGACATACAGCCGGCTATACCAACGTCAAGATGCAGCTCCGCCGTCCGGTACAAGGGACCGCCCGTTTTCAACATTTTGGGGCCTACAGCAGAAACAGGGAATGCCATGACGATAGAAACCAAGGAAAAAACACGAAAGTGTACTCACTGACCGCAAGGGAAAGAGCAGAACCTCTTTTGATGTCCTGTGGACTCTGAGCGCCTCAAGAATGCTGTCAACCCACCTGTGAAGTGCAATGACAAGATGCGTGCAGATTAGGTAGTAGTCAAGGGATGTACAATATGGTGTGTACACCAGTTCGCAATGTTCAATATCCGTGACGTGGACATGGCAATTGGATAATGTTACTCAAAGGGCATCGTGATGTATGCATACCCTTCAAGTCCAGGGGTTGTTGGATAATATATGCTCTTCAGGCCCAATTTCTTCGCTGCTGATGCAGTGGTCTCACCAATGCAAGCGATGGAGTTGTTCCAGTTATCAACTTTTGAAATAAGATTTAACCACACCCTGTGATAACCAAAAAAAAAAAAAACTGAACAATGGAACCATTGGAACCACACATAAAAACTAACAGTGGCAAAATGGAAAACGATCCAAGGAATGTTTAATTAAGGAATGTCAGTTGCATCTATTCTATTTTATAGTGTGAAACTATGCTCCACCAAAAGTATTTGATGCTTACATACTAATACCTCCAGATCTATTGCACAACAGCTTTACCTTGCAGTATTCATGAACACAATTTGTAAAAAAGAATATCCAAATGTCAGTGTATAATTACCTCAGTGCAGAAGGAGAAGCTACCGCGACAACTGGAGCTGATATAGCAAGATTTAATGTTAGTGGTTCCACATCTTCTACAGGAACCTGCATACACACATAATACCTTCATATGTTACTATGTTAGCAGAAGACTAATATTCCTGTACAGAAACTGTCAAAAATAATATGAAACCGATGGTCAATATTTTCTGATTCTCAATGCAAAATCTCTACTCTGGTCAAGTATGTCACAATCAACTTACAAAACTAAATGCCACTACCAAAGGAAAAAAAAAAGGCAAGCTGTGAATATATCAATATCATGTGTCAGGCTCGAAGTACATGATTCATGAGGTTAAGCATCGAGAAAATGAATAGATGATCAAGAGTGGCATTGTGTTCAAGAGCTCACTAAAATTTTAACCTACAGGAATAATTAAACTGTTGAAAACTAGTGAGTTCTAGAGCTCACTACAGGAATTTTAACCTACACTGTTGAAAAACTTTTCATATGAAGACCAATGTCTAACATAGAATTGAAATAAATATTGCAAAAGCTAGTAATATAAATACTCGTACTCAAAACAGGCACTACAGACTACCGGAAGCAGCACAACAAGATGCAGATGACGAGTTTGTCTGTGTATGTGGTGATAAAGTAAAAAAAAACCTGCGCAAGTGAAACAAAACCTACAGTTGTATATGTATTCAGTCGTGTCACGTCAAATCCCCGTTCTGATAGCCCATCCTCTGCATTGCAAATAATTTAGTATCATGAAGCCTAGAGCCATTAAATAAGAAAGAAAGAAAACAAGTTAAGAGTTCATAACCATAATAGTTCAACTAGAAACCTAAAATTTGACCGTGGTTCAGAAATCAGAATTAATTCAAAACATCCTCAAGAAAACATACCATTAGGGATAAACTGAATACGAGAAACATGTGGTCTTAGTGAAAGCAGAAAAAACAACAGTAAAGAGACAAATGCTCATTGTAACACCAAAATGACTCACGAATTTCATGGCCAGCCTTTGCAGATGCAGGATACAATACTTTACATGAATTCTCATTGCTCCTTGGAAGCTCTGAAGCCAAGACTTTACCTAAAGCTGATGAACAAAGAAATGGAACAGATTGATTAACACTGATAAATAATTGAAGATGAATGGAAGAGCATAAAGTCTTGAAAATACACATGCACCAAGTCTTGAAGCTACAAGGTAAGATACCTTTGGAAGGTGAAAATGCAACCTCAAGAGATTGATCACCAGATTCTGATACTTCATGAAAAACACTTGCAGTTCCTGCTCCAACAACAGCTACTCGCACCTTAGGACTTCCAGCAGCCCTGGCATTGAATCATTGTGTAACTTGAGTGGTAAAATGGCACCCTTAGATTATGTTTCAGCTGGTGATGCTATGCACCAATAATATAAAATCAAGGATTATATGCCTGTAAAAAACTCTAGAACCAACATAGACCATGCATTTTGTTAGCCAAAAAAACAAAAATCTATGGCATGAAAAGTTATAAGGAATGAAGTGTAAGTTGAGGCATAATTACTACTTGTATAACAAGATTGTGCACATAACTGCAATATATGCTTGATGCTTACTTCCATCCCTTAAGGAACACTGCAGCTGCCTCAGGAGAGGTTATAGTAATCCAGTCGAACTTGTCATCTGTAAGTGCAGAATAGCATTGACTACATCATGAATTTTCCTTGCAGTTATATGCAGCAAGTGTGAAGAGGAGTATATATGAAATGGACAACTATAATATCCACAGGAGAAAATGAAACAAGAAACAAATGTGAAAAAACAAAAATGTTGAACGCTGCATATCCAAAGAATGTAACTCTGTAAATGAAGTTCAGCAGATGAACGGTGTTCAGATCACAAAAAGGAAAAACTGTAACACTTACTACGTAGGACATCTGAAAGCCTATCTGTATCAGGGCCCTCAACATGCTTAATAAGAGGAAGTTCCAGAGAGTGTATATTATGCTTTTCCTACAGAATCCAATTAGAAAATCGATGTAAATGCAAGGCATCAATCAGCCAAAGTATTTTGAGAAATATTAGATTATTATCTTACTTGGCTAGCCCACAAACTTAACTGTTATCAGAAAACCCAGTAGATTCATGCTCAAGTTACTCTGAGAATTTTTTATTAAACTACAAGATTTGTTATCATCAATTAATAAAGAGTAAATACCATGATTGAAGTCATCTCGAGAAAATTTCGAGACCAAAATTAATCAGAATCAGCAATGTAGTATGGCAATCAGGCTTCGCACAAAACCGATGAAAGGGGAAGGAATCACATGGAACCGAAGGGAAAAAAAAACTTTCCAAGAAAGAGCACCACCTTTCAATCACAGGAATTTGGAAATGCTAACTTAATATAAACTCCTGAATCCTGATAACAGTTCCAAATGGCCATAGAAGCAGTGCACCCCATTAGCACCATGGGGGGGTGATTTGGTCCTGAAAACTTCTAAATATCAATTCTCATGCTAGCCCTTCGTGCAGGAAATCAGTATGGTCAAAATCTAGCGCCAATGGTATGGTATGTGGAAAATAGTATAACTAACCACCAATTTGGTCATTGTGCAGACATTCACCGAAGGTCATCCACCAAACTGACCAAAACCAAGCCGTTCGTCCTGCCACCCCTCCGGACCTCTAACAGCTGATTTCCACAAGAAAGCACAATGGACGAATTTCCCATTGGGAGACTCACCAGTGCGACGATGAGCCTGGCGTTCTTTCCCTGCTCCCGCGTCACCACGACGTCAGGAGGGGGCGAGGAGGACGCCACGAACCTCCCGGGTGCATCGGCCCGGAGCCTCTTGGCGGGATGGGCTCCGAAGGTTCCAGAAGGTGCGAAGAAGGGCGCCAGTGACGAAGAGAAGGCCATGGCGCACTGGGGCAAAGCCGCTGGGCGTCGGGTCCCGTGGGCCCGTGGAGGTCGGAGCTAAGGAGCGGAAGTGTGGAACAACACGCACGATTGGGATCTGGGGGAGGGGAGAACGAAGAAGAGGAAACGTGCCCATATGGGCCGGGCAGGCTGTCCTAAAGGCCTAAGTTACAGCCCAGCGTTTGGACCCAACAGTTACGGCCTTCTTGTATTAACATAACAGGAGAAAGGGAAAACATAAAATGCCACCATAAAAAATGCAATTCTAATTCTGTCCTTAAATAAATTATCTAAATTTTGATTATATTTATAAAAATATTAATAATTATTTAATATCATAAATATTGATACATGTACTTGGTCAAAGTTAAAATGAATTGACATGGTATTATTGTAGAATTGTTCTTTTTTCTAGATGGAGAGAGTAGTAGATATTTCTTTGACTTATGCTCACCACTCTTGCTTCTCCATGTGTCCATGAGCTGTCACTACCCTGTGTGCTCGATATGGGGGAGTCAAATACTTGATTTGATCAAGTATTTCACCATGCCCAAAGCCACCTTTTGTTCCTCGCTTGAAATCATGTCAAAATGTCGAGATAAGCCCTTATTGGTCTACCCATGATCCTTGGGCTTAAGGGTTGTTGTTGCCCCTCCATTTGTGCTCCAAATCATCTATATTCTTTGCAAAACATGTTGGGATATAAAACATGGTGACTCGAATCCTACTTGAAACACACGAGTGCGAACTGCCTCGTTGACATCACTTCGAAGCGTGGGTCGGCCTTCACCATCTCCTCGAACGACACAGCCATGTCGACATGGGCGCGGATGTGGTCGCGCAGGCCCTCGACGCCTTAGCAGCGGAGCACGAGCCACAGTTTCAGCGCGCGGAACCGGCGGGTCAGCGTCACACACCAATCCTTATAGTCCACGACGTCGTGCCCCTCAGCGGCCGCGTCTTTGAGGATGTACTCCTGCTCAGTGCCGAGCGCTGCGATGAGCAGCGATGGCTTCTTCACCCACAGAACGCAGCAGTCGTTGTTGGCCAGAAGCCACTTGTGAGCATTCATGCTGAACGAGTCCACGGCATCGGCGCCGTCGATCAAGTGGCGGAACTCCGGGCAGACGAGCGCCGAGCCCGCGTAGGCCGCATCCACGTGGACCCAGACACCGTGCGTCGCCGCGATGGCGTACAGCTCTTGGATAGGGTCCACGGCCGTCGTCTGAGTGGTCCCGACCGTCGCGCACAGGAAGAGCGGGACCAGCCCGGCGCCCACGTCCGCTTGCATGGCGGCCTGCAGTTCGGTTGGCGAGAGCACGAACATGTCGTCACGGTACGTGGCGATCTCGCGGGCGGTTGTCGCGGTGGATGCCGGCTATATGTGCTGCCTTGCGGAAGGCGAAGTGTGTCTGGTCGGAACAGTACACGACGAGGTCTCCGATCCTCCCCGCTACCGATGTCCGCGAGCTTCCGGTCCCTCGCGGCGACAAGGGCGCAGAGGATGGCCTCGCACGTGGTGCCCAGAAGCGTGCCTCCTCCGCCGCCGCAGAACATCAGGCTCTCGGGCAGGTGGAGCGCCTTGCCGAGCCAGTCCACGACGACCATCTCCAGCTCCGTGGCGGCCGGCGAGGCGGCCCACGTGAAAGGAACGACGTTGATGCCGGCCGTGAGGGCCTCGCCGAGGGCACCGACGGTGCTGCTGGACGCGGGGAAGTGCGCGAAGTGGCGGGCGCTCTGCTAGTACATCATGCCGGGCAGGATCAGGTCACGGACGTCTCGCAGCGCGGTACCGAACGCGTCGGACTCCGGACGCGACGGTGCGTTCGCGGGGAGCTGGTGGCGCAGGAAGCCAGGGTTGACGCTGGGGTGCACGGGGTAGTTGTCCATGCGGCCGTAGTTGTCGGCGATGAAGTCGATGACCTGGTGGCCCTGCCGGCGGAACTCGTCTGCGTCGAGCAAGCACGAGTGCTGTGGCGGCACATTTCCCGTTTCCGCAGGGAGGAAGGCGCCGTTCTGTGGGGCGCCATTGTTGCTGTAGAAGTGTGATGGCGGGGCCATAGATGTGCCTAGCTAGGAAAACGCGGGGAGTACTGATGATGAATGGATGGAGGATGAACTAGTGCTCCGATTAGCGGCACGTTCTACTCGTTGTAGTGAGAGTAAGATGATGTGGCAAAGTGCTTGTTTAGTTACTAAAATTTTGCAAAAATTTTCAAGATTTTTCGTCACATCGAATCTTTCGACGTATGCATGAAGCATTAAATATAAATAAAAAATAAAACTAATTACACAGTTTAGACGAAATTCACGAGACAAATCTTTTAAGCCTAATTAGACTATGATTGAACACTAATTGTCAAATAACAACGAAAGTACTACGGTATCATTTTCCAAAAATATTCGCCAACTAAACAAGGCCAAAGTTGTTTCATATTTCTCTTGACTTACCACCCAGCTGGCTGAATCTCCCTCTTAAGTTACTGTTCATCAAACCAGTTAAATAGTGTTTTTCTCTCACAACAAACCAGCTGGAACAGTGTTTTTCAGTCAAGTTTCAACCAGCCGAACGGGGCCTAAGAATCTTGCCCCGCTGGCAAGTCTCGATCTTTCTAAAACACGTTGGCAAACCCCTCCCCCCCGTCCCCCCTCGAACATCTAGAATATAGGCACCTACTTCCTCGTTTTGAAAACATCAATCCAGGAATAATTCCCCTTATCGATCCGAAAACAATTAAGTTTCGGTAAAAAAAACAGCTCTGTTCTGTTCATCTACTTTTCAGCCAGCTTGTGCTTATTTCGGCTTATTATTCCTCAAATACCACCAACAGAACAGGGTGAACATCTCTGTTTCTAGCTAGTCAGATTTTCTAGCTGGTAGAACGTGTAAGAAATTAGTGTTTCCTCGAACATTAAGAACTTCTTAGTTAACGGTAATGATAATGCATTCATGGCTTCATCCATACAGAGGACATGTGAATGCCGTCCCATTTGTTCGCCCAAACATCAATCTACCTTGCACCTTTGCTATGTGTGTTTCAGACCGAACATATGAAAATGAACATCCACTACATGAAGAATTTTTAGAAACGGTGAATTACTATTTCTAGGTTGACAAAACGCCTCTAGCTGCTGTTGCTTTGCCCAACAGGCTATTGAGTTTAGTTATGGGTGGTGGTGTTTTTTTCTTTCTTTTCCTGTAGGTCAGTAGCGCCGGATCCAAGACAAAAAAAAATGACCTATGGTGAACTTTGGACTGCTAGTTTTTTCGCGAAGCGACTGTGTAGAATATAAAAGATAATAGCATGGTAAAATAATGATATACTTATATATATCCATAAACCATGTCATAATCTTATAATTGATGTTTCTAAACTCTAAAAGATGAAACCAAATTTCATATTCTAGTGATGGTGAATGAACAATTGAAGATTGAACACTAATTATGTCGTGGATATACTTGGCCATAAGGCCCGAGACCCGATGGCCCACCCACAACCCGCTCTTTTGGCTCGGCCCAGGCACGGCAAGGCTCGGTGGCCATCGGACCCGGCGGGCCAGCCCGACCCAATCCTAGGGCCGTGCCTGGGCCACTCTCTCAGCCTGTCATGTCTACAGATGGCCTGTTAAGGCCTTTCACAGCCACTTTCAACTTAGGTATAAAAACAAAACCCTAATTCCTAATTCCCACACCCACTGTCAGACTCGACGGGACGGCTCAAGACAGACAACAAGAATAAGGATTTCGGCCACAAGAACCCCGCGCTACCTCCTCGCTTTCCTCCGACTCGCTTAACGACTTTTTCGGTCGGCCGATTTCTGGCGGCGGCAGCCTCCCCCGTGGCGCATGCGGCTCCTCACGTTCGATGGCCACGCTCATAGCGGCATAGCAGCTCACTCCTGGGCCGCCTCAGGCACGTCGGGCCCAGCAGGCCGTTGGGCCGACCTAGCATGGCCTGCCCCCTTTAGGGCCGTGCTTGGGCCGTTGGTGCCGCCCGTGGGCTGACACGGCACGGCCCGATGCACCTGACACTACAAGACATGTGTGGTTTTTTGACATTCTATTTATGTCAAAACATATTGAATTATTGTCACAACTTAAGATTTATGACTTTAAGTTGACAAAAATTCAAACATCAAAAAACCAACGTCACAAATTGATCATATGACATTTGTATATTTATTGTCACAAGCTTATGATATTGCTTTATTGTCACAAAATTCTAGGCCTTGGCACCTAGCAACTGACATGGCAGAAAAAAAAAACATCACAAAATTAGATTTGGCCTGCTAAAGCCCACATAGCTCAGGGGCCACAAATATTTTTTGGGCCGTTGCTCGCTGACCCATTATTCATTTTCGTTTTTTATATTTTTTAGGATTGCAGCCCATACAATTTTCAGCCCACACAATTGAGCCCATATATTTTTTTCAGCCCAAACATTTTTTTGCAGCCCACATTTTTTTCAGCCCACAAATCACATGTTGGCCCAGCACACTTTACATTACTAAAGGCCGAGATCAATATAATAAATCAACAATGCAAATACACATAATATACATATCCAGTAGCATTTTAACAATGATCAAAACTAAAATTACAAAAACATTATCTTATTCTATTAAGACCTATATTTCTGTACAACCTGCGGCAATCTTCCATATCTTCCAACACAAGGACCAGCGCAATCAAGTTTTCTGGATTTTCCTAAAATCAGACGAAAAAACACCATCAAAATTACACAAGTCATATAATAAGAAAGCACTAACTCAGTTTCCAACCGCTCAAATAAGGTAGATGTAGGCACAACCGCACAAGCACTTGATGCATAAAAGAACCTGCCATAGAAACAGTCAGAAATTTAGAACTTTGATTCAAGAAATTGAATAAATAGATTGCTGAAGCAGTAAGCAAAAGCTAGTTACCATAATCTTATATGCAGTCCTAACAGAATGTTTTCTTAAGCAGCAGCTAGTTACCATAATCTTATATGCAGTCCTAACAGAATGTTTTCTAACTCAGTTTCCAACCGCTCAAATAAGGTAGATGTAGGCACAGCCGCACAAGCACTTCATGCATAAAAGAACCTGCCATAGAAACAGTCAGAAATTTAGAACTTTGATTCAAGAAATTGAATAGATAGATTGCTGAAGCAGTAAGCAGCAGCTAGTTACCATAATCTTATATGCAGTCCTAACAGAATGTTTTCTTCAATCCCAACAGAATTTCATACTATCGACCAACAGTCTAAGCCTAGGGTTTGCTGCTTTATTTTCAGAAAGGAAAATATACAGTCGCCCAACAGACTAGAGCCAGTGTTTGTTGCTTTATTTTCACTGCAAAAATGCTGCCCTCTTCTATGTCTAATCTAATCATTAAAAGCACTTTCCAATACCTGCAGGCCCGGATAATAGATAGTAAAGGAGTCTCATCGAGGAACATGACAATGAAATTTGGATTTCATAAATTAAACTCTCCATCGAGTAAAATTACTGTCATCATATCGATCTGCTGAAACAACAATACTCTATTATATATATGCATCCACGACAAGCAAGAAAAAGGTGGAGAAACTTGTACCGGAACAACAGAAGAATTATAAATCACACTTAGCACCAATTTCAGCAAAGGAAAAAGGCATGAGGTTGAAAGTTATGACTGCTCGTACCTGAACAACACGAACGGATGTCAGTCAGTTGCTGAAGAGCTTGCCATCGACAACGGAGGCACTTGCCTAGGACGCTTGAGCACTGTCCGGTTCGCGCACGCGCAGAGAGTCGCCGGAGGCCTTGTGGCCCTTGTCCACGCCGGATCTCGGTACCTACAAGGTGGACCGTGTTAGGGGATAGAGAGATAGGCTAAGGGACAGAGAAGATTCGCTGGCTCACTCCGGGAGATAGAGCCCCGCCAGATCCTGCTACATGACGCCGCAGTGACGCAGGGAGCAGCGACCGGCAAGGCTGCACATCAGGCGACCACCACCCCCGAAATCCTTTGGATATAGCACGGGTCACAGTTTGGCAAAAAGCTAACAGCCGGAGCAAGGGCAGGGGAGGGGGTAGAATCGTGACCTTAACCATGTATGGCGGCGTGGATGGGGGCGCACGCATCAGGGCACGAGGAGGCGGCTTTGGATGAGAAGGTGGCTCCTGCATCGACGAGGGCACCTTCTTGAAGCAGACGTTCCCCTCGATCCAGCGGAGCTTCGCCTGCCGAGCCACGCCATCCCCGCCCGCCGCCATGGCAGCCTCTTCCACGACAACAGCAAACTGCACGTAGAGTGCCTGGTGGCGGGGCGCAGCCTGCGGCCTGCGCAACCACGCGCACGCGGGGCGCGGCTGCCACGCTCAGCTGAGGCTCGGCGACAGCGAGGCCACAGCCCAGCACAACACTCGACGCTCGGGGTCGGGACTCGGGGCGGCGCGACCTCGCGCTTGAGGCTTGCTGGAGTCCGCGCTCTCGGGGGGCGGATGGGATCTGTCGAGAGGCAGCGGAGACGGGGATGGATGCGCAGGGACAGGAATCCTCTGGACGTACTTATATACTAGGGTTTGTGAGAGGCATTCCAAATCTCAACCATTGGATCTATATATGAACGGCTCACGGTGAGGAAGGTTTCAGCTGGGCCTGCGTATTTTTTGGGCCAATCTCACGGTCAAGAGTATTGGGCTAAATTGAAGCTGTCTTAGCTCGAGTTTTTTTAAATGTTTTCTCATTTTCTTTAGGGTAGAAATGAGTGTAAATTCTTGAAAGATATATTGTTATATTGAAATAATGCAACCAAATTAAGTTGATAAACAAATATATAAAATTAAGGTGTTGCCTAGGATTTTTAAGAATTTTGGATGTGATTTGCTATTTCCTATGCTTTAGGTGATTTTTAAGCAGTCAACAATAAAGTTTTTTAGGCTATAATGAATTCAAACGGAAAAGTTGTCTAACTATAAAGTTTTAGAACTCATCTAGATCTACAACTTTTACTTTTGTCATTTCTCCATCTGACTTTGTTTGAACAATGCAAAATTTGAATTTTAAAATATGACTACTTCAAACAAAATTTTGAAAGAGTAAATGATTTCATCTGAAAAAAGTCATCAACAACAAAGTTATAGAAGTCATCAACATCTACAACGTTTATTTTGGTCATTTGAGAGAGATGTAAATTTTGTGAACAATGTTACTATCACTTTGTCGGATGAACAAATGACTAAAAGAAAAGTTGTAGATCTTGATCAATTCTACAACTTTTATGTTCATGACTTTTTCAGATCAAATCACTTACTACTTCAAAATGTTATTTGAAATTGTCATTTTTTAAAATTCAAATTTTCAATTGATAAAACAAAGTTACATGAAAGTTTAACAAAAATAATAGCTGTAAGAATACAACAAATGGATAGAGCATGATTTTAGAAAATTTTAGGAAAAAAGAATCATCTCATTTGGAGTTAGCACGAGGGAGAAAGACTTGTTACAAATTTTGACTACAGATTAAAAAAAGAAAAGTTTGTGTTCATGTTCTTGATTTTCCAGTATTTAAGCAATTTATTTTTCTACTGAAAACTCATATGAAAAGGTCATGTCCGAATGACATGTAGGGTCCGAGCATTAGTATATACGGTGTATTGGTGTTTTTTATTTTTTTAAAAAAGTTTACGTTCATGATGTCATCGTGACTTTGTTTCTACATGACTGAACTCTGCCCTATTCGTATGTGAGGAACATGTACGTGTATATATACTAAAGGAGTAAAGGAACTAGTTTGGACATGAAGACCTAGCAGCTGCAGTGGTAAGTTTTAAAACTCATTTTCGGATTATATACTTCGCACTGCACATGGCTAGTTAGACGTGCTACTCTAACTCATATAAACATATAAGAGAGTGACGAACCAATATAAAATAATCTATGCTTTTTAAATAATATAAATATATAAACGTAGATATTTATTTATTTTTGGATAGATCGAAACATGGTCAAGTGAAGCCGTGTGGTGAAGCTGTGTCCTCCAACCCAAGTGGTCGCAGGTTAAAACCTTCAATGCCACACTTGTTTTGATAATTTTTTTGTCTTCTGAACGGGCCTGAGGGAGGGAGGGAGTGAGGCCAACCGGGAGACTGGCTGGGCCACTTTGGCGAGAAGAGCCAGGAGGGGGATGAGCTGGGCTTGTGGAGTTGCTAAAAAAAGTTGGGCTGGAGAAAGGGACGAGCCTGGGCCAGAGGTGGTCGACGGGTCGGAAGGGAAGGGCGTTGGGTTGGCCACTCAGGGGCCGAGCTGGCCTTGCAAAAAGAAGAGAGGAGGGTGGTTTAGGCCCAAGAGAAAGAGAGGAGGTCTTCTAATTTCTGCACAAGAGAAAATTTTGGGCTCAGGAGAGGCATTTTTTAATTCCATTTTGGCTTAATTTTTGCTTTTTTTATATAAAAACATAACCACATGTTTCAGTTTTATTCGTATGCGTGTATGGCCGCAGTCAGTTTTCGGCGCTTGTGCTCCAGAGCCTAAGTCAATTCGCTTCTATACAAACTATAATATAGAATGAACTGCAAAAGATAATTGAAACTTCTTTGTAGCCCAATGGTAAGACTCTTGCTTTTATTTTGTCTGATCCTAGGTTTGAGCACCCTTGCTCATAAATTTTTGAAATGTATTTTATTTTTTTCTCCAAGATAATATGTGTCATTTTGCTTATTTTTTCTATTGTGGTGATTAGGCGTATATAAAATAAAGCGCCACATTTAATTATGTCGGCCGTGAAATATAGACAACAGTGGACTAAAATATGTTGAATAAAACAATTAAAATAAAAAAGAATATGTACCTACCTAATCACATGGCTGTGAAACATGCCAACATGGACAACAATGTTTAAAAAAATTAATAAATTACTTTTTGACACACAAACTTTGTCATAGGTTGATGCCATTTATAAATTAGACTTTGTGACGTAGAAAATGCCTCTATGACGTAGCAAATATTGTCACTAGATGGAATTGGACTAGCTATATGACATTTTTTATGACATACAACTTTTTATTGTCACTAAGTCGAAGCGCCTAAAACAGAATGTCATAAACCGGATGATATAATGACATTATGACATGTTGTCATGCTAAATACGTCAAAAAACCACACATTTCTTGTAATGTGACAGGCCGTGTCGGCCCGTGACCATCGGACCGGGCCGAGCACAGGCCCGTGCCGTGCCGGGTCGGGCGGCCCGAATGGCCATCTATAGTCGTGGAGGACGTGGCAAATTCATTCTCCGTCTTTTGATGGCTTGAAACCACTTCATAATCACTTCATCATCAAGTCCATTAAATATCTCATGCTCGGTGTACGATATCATCAAATCATTGAGCCAATCATCACGCAAATTGGTCTTAATAATATTTATAACTGAGATGACTCTTTCGACTGATGACGTTGCCACTGGAAGGAGCAAAGCTAGCTCATCAATAAGGCGATAAACCAACGAAAACATATCATATGTATTTCAATTTCCACCAGCTTCATTGCTAAACTTCCAAGATCAGTGCAACCACTAAAATCAGGAAGTCTCCTAACATGATGGATAAAGATCTGTAGTTGATCCTTTATAGCTCCGCGATCACTAATGGAGAACTCGATGTCATAGATTGAATCAATTTAACTTACCTTTTCCTTTTTCCCTCTGTGTTGTTGCTGCATCAGAATTTTCCATCGCTGAAACGCTTGAACTTGACAACAGCAGCAGAACAGTAGGCACCAGTGCAACACAGCAGCGTCCGCCGTCCAACAGTGTGATGCCGATGTGGCGATGTGCCGTCGGCCGTCCCGCGCAAGCTACGAGTATGATCGGATGGAGAAACTGAAACGACGCCCACAGAAATAGACGCACAGAGGTTTTTCACCTTCTACATGGGCTCCATGCTGACAGAGTATACTGTATACAGCCCAATTAACAGGTTCAGGCGCGATCCAAGACTGTCTGTACTATAAAAGAGCGAAGGAATTGAGAAATACTTGTTACTCAAAAGTTTGTTACCCATCTTACCTGAGAACCATTTGATGACTTGGGTCTTTAAATCTAATGGTACTAATTAATCTTACTGTGGGCAGTGGCGGGCCTAGGATTTTGAATCAGGATAGTCCTAGTAAAAAAAAATCATGTGCAATACGATAAAATCCAAAGAAAAACTTCAGTAAAATGGCTATAGATTAACCAAATTACGATAATACATTTAAAAAGTTCAAAACTTACATAAATAGGTTCAAAACTTGCACAAATAAATCATACATAGATAAGATAAGGCCTTACATAAATAAGAGACTACAATAGTAGTTCTAGTTCAAGGCTTTTGCTTTGCGCTTTCTCATTGCATTGAAAACTAATTCAAATGACTCTAAAGTTAGAACCATAGCATGTGTGTTTGATTTCTTCATACCTCAACTTCCTAAAAAATGATAACAAATTTGATTCAATTCTAGACTCACATATGATAGATCCACAATTCCTAAGCCTTTACAGTTCAATCTCAAATCTCCAATATCCAAACCCTAAGGCTTAACTGCATAAAACAATGGGGGAGGGGAGAAAGCAGTGCTGCAATGGAGAAACTCACCATGCGTCGGCGTCCAGGCCAAACAGAGGCCACCAGAGGATGGGCGGACGGCTACTGCGCAGGCCAGCTCGGCCAGCTGCTGGCCGGCGTTGGCGCGCCGCGCGTCGAGATATGGCGGAGTGGCGGCTGGCCCCGTTGCCCGGCCCGTCGGGGGTGGGGTGGGGCTGCCGACTGGAGCCGGGCGGCCGTAGGCTAGGCGCGGCTGCGGGGGAGGACGGCGACCGCCGACGGCTGGGGTGGGCCGGAGGGGGCCTGGGGCGGCTGGGGGTCGGGAACCGGAAGGAAGACGGTCGTCTCGTCGCGCACGCGTCGGGAGGGAAGGGAGACGCCGAGCCGACTGCGGGCTCACGGTCGAGAATGCGTAGATTGGGAGAGATGACGAATGGGCCAAATTCTCGTGGGCTGCGCAGAGTACTAAAAACATTTTGGGCCAAATTCCAGGGTAGTCCCAGGCCTACCTGGACTACCCGCTGGGCCCGCCCCTGACTGTGGGGCCGTAAGATGTCTTACACGCGATCTTACGTTCCTGCCGCTCAATCCTATGTCCGCCGCCCTCCCCACGGTGTTTTTTTTCACCTGCGATTTGTTTACCTGCGCACGCGTACCCATGGGCCACGGTCCATGGTGTGGTTACGATGCCTCCCTTCCTTCCGCAACCGTGGAATCGGCGCTTCGCTCCCTTCCGTGGGTGTTGTCCTCTGGTGCGTCGCTAGCGCCGGCGTCGCCTCTCAACCCACCACCGTCGACGTCGCCCCTTAACGAGCCGGCGCTGCCTGCTTCGCTTCCTCCAGCAGGCGACTCTCTCCCTCCCAGGTGGCAGCGGCGGCGCGTGGATCTCTTCCTCCAGGCCAGCGGCACTCGCACCCCCCATCCCTGCCCTCGCCCCTCGGCTACACATCATCCTTATCTCCAACCACAGGTGCAAGCATACGCTGCAGCAGGGGACCTGAACTCTTTCGTCTTGCTATCTACTGGTAGGTGTCGGCTTCTCCCCATGCTTCATCCCCATGTGTTCTCTCAGATCCATTAATTTGATAATGACTAATCTGACTATAATTTTATGGAAGGAGTTCACTAAGATTGATAACCATAGACATATTTACATTGGTCTGAGAATCTAAGTAGATTTTGAGTGTTGCAGCAGCAGTAGTGGGATTTAAGTCATTCTGTTTGCTTTGTAGTCAGGCAATACGTTCGTCAGTGTCTTAATTCTGCTTTACGACCTGCCAGTCAATACATACATATTCGAACCGGAAAAGGTGAAAATTGCCTCCTTTCCAACTTATAGAATTTCCAGGGTGGTTGTGCATACACAATATCTACCTAAAAATTGAGACAAGTACTGCCATTTCGTTACTGGGAATGGTTTTGCACTTATAGGGAAATTTCACTTTTATTATGTTTTGTTTAGGTAACTATCTCAATGAAAGAGCAATAGTAAATTGGTCATCGATGAATCATTAGAAAACAGAACAAACTAACATCAATTTTTAGTTTTGAGTTCCTGAATCTGAATTGCACTACTGAACCGTATTTTCTCTCATGTGCCACTTTTTTTTGACGAGCCTTGAAAGGTTCACAGAGAAAATGTAATTAACCATTCACGTACCTCATAGAAAAATTCTGATTTCCTGTCGGTCAATATACAGTATACTTAGGGCGGTATACAACTGAGATATTGGAATTATGTCCTTTGGCATTGAATGATTTAGTATAGTTGTACATCATCCTCATCCAATGCAATATTTCAAATTGATTTGGCTATTGAACTTTCATACTTTTCCAAGGCGATGACGGCGCTGGATCCTGATCTCCACTAGTAGCAACAATGACGGCAGCTGGATCTGCAGTGGTGGTGTTATTGAACCTCCGATGGTGAATTATTTTTCCCTACAATCTAGATTGATATTATTGACGGTTATTTGATCTGTCTTTTTGCCCTGTCTCTTTCAATTTGCACTCGGTTTACTTAGATGGATATAACCCAGATTGATGTTACACTATTGACCAAAAAACAAAGATGAAGCCGTTACCTATATTTCTATATAATATGTCACCACTTTAATTATTGCAGCTGTATATTATAGAATTGCTAAGGAAAAAAAGTGTCGTCCTTTAGCCTAAATAAGAAATCATTGGATGTCCTATTGAACCGAGTCAGATTACATATCATATAAAAATACGTATTTGTACCTGGGACTGGTGATTGGTCAGACGTTGTCGAATTACTATTTCATTTTGTGTTGTAATTGACATCAATTTTAGCATTGAACTTTAATATAAAAACGTGGGTGCTTAGTTTATGCTCTTTTCTCTTTCGACAAGCAATCGTGGATATCAAGTGCAAAGTCACACGTACATATGTGACTATTTTAACTTCCTTAAGCATGGATTTCAATATCAGGATTAATTCCAACCACTTGCTACAGATATTATATTTTCTGAGTTTGACAGCCTTTATCAGTATTCTTTTTGTCCTCTAAAGTCTTCAGTGTCAGGTGGTGTACAGAACCATTTGTGCTTGGCAGCTATAGTTTTTACTATTTTTCTTAATTTGATCACTAAATTTCGTACATGGAAATGCTCCTACAATTTTTTTGTAGATCATTTGAAGTTTTACTTTGTCTACAGATTTGCTGGAGCCATAGGGTTCCCGAACAATGGTTATTAACGTGTTGTTTTGGCAGAAATAGGATTCACTTGTGTTGTGTTTTCCATTTGTGTTGTTCAATGCTATTAATTTGAGTACTCAGCATATATAATTCCTGCGTTCAAGCTAATATGTGGTGCATGCATCTGCTTGGCACCCTGATTTCTTAGGGGATAAATGCAGGAGACACGAAGAAGCTGCAGGATGCAGGGATTTACACTTGCAATGGCCTAATGATGCATAACAACAAGGTTCTGAACTATGCATCCCAATACCCAAATCTTTGTTCTGTCTGTCTGAATTCTTGTTGCACAGCGCTTAAATTGATATCTTGTTTGTGGGACTTGCATGCTGCCTTTCATTTCTTCAATGTTATGAACATATGTCTATTGTTCTAATTTATGATTGTGGAAATTGACTTTGCACATTTGAGGATAAGCAATACTGATATATTCTTCCTGGTAATTACTACATGGAAGACATCCTCATGTAGAGGAGGGAAGGATGTAACAATTATGTTTTGTATTTTGGCTAGAGGTTCCCCGATGTAGCTATTCAAAATTCATATGCTGATAACTCATAGTTTTGCATTATTATACCACATTCATGTCAATATAATCCAAATGTCACTGAAACTTTCAGCTTGGAGTGGCCTTGCTGATTTCTAATAACCATTTTATCCATGATGAAGCTCATATGTGAATGAATCATGATGTTCTCTTCCAAGCTATGGACTGGCATCATTTTGTGTGAAAAAAAGTTGCAATGGGAAATGGATATTGCACTATAACTCATTAACGAATTTTGCAATTCTCCAAATATTTTTTACATGGGTTTATGATATTTGTATATCTCTTAAAAAGAAGGAATTTGAAACTATGAATGGCTATCACATTGGCATTCAACTTACCTTACTGAATAAATAATGAAAATGTGCTCAAATACTTTCAGCATGTTTGGTGGCGCTCCGTCGCTTGCTCCGCCAACAGATTCGGCACAAGAGCTAGAGGAGAAGCACTTCGCGTTTGGACGAGCGGGAGCCCTTCTCACGTACGTACAAGAAGCCATGATTCGCTGCTCCGGCATAGAAGCCTGCGGACGTGAAGTCATGCCAAAAACACCCTTGTCTCACTACTATGTTCCCGTGATAATTGTTCGGAGAAAGGCGGATAGGCAAAATAGAATTATAAACGTGACTCAAAAAAAGAATAACGATTTTGACAATTATATTTTTTATATGGTATATGTTGACTTCTCCTAAGTTTCATTGTCATTATTATTATTGTTTGATATAAAGATTATTTTGATAGACACGTGCGTGTCGCACGTGCATGTCTACTGGTCAAAATAACGCTTCGAGCCTTCGACCTTCGTCTTCCTCCATCCGACATTCGTCGTGCTATTCGGTTGCCGCCGGCCATGGCTGAGAGAGGGAGGGGGGTATTCTCGCCGAAAGGGAGGTCTGTCGGTCGCCAGGCCTCGCCAGATTGGTAGATCCGCCTCTGCTCTAGGTAGCCTTCCATGATTATTGTCTGTTTATAGTTTGTACTATATGAATATAGACATGTACTATTAGTGTTGGTTCTGTAAAAAATACGTCTCTAAAAATTATATATTTTAAGGGTGGTTAGTAACATAGTTCGCTTCTAGAAAACAGTACAGTACATAAATTTTGCTTTGCTATAATCTGGGGAATAAAAGGAAACCATATTATATCCTGAAGAACGCAATAAACGTCACAATGTGTAGCGCTACATTTTACTAAAGTCGATTCAATGACAACCTGGTGGGAAAAAAAACGAGATGCGGATGCACGTGGGATTGCGGTTGGTGTGTGCCGGCTGGATGCCCCATCTGCCGGCGAGATACGTGCATGCACGATGACTTGTGGCCGCGTCCCGCGTGAGTGCGTGTCGTTGTCGGACCGAACGCGTCAAAACTTCCCATTATTAGGTAGGCGACCCCAGTCGTCGTCGATCGTCATTTTCTTTCTTTTTTTGGTCAGGGTATGTGCGTTCTTCTTTTAGACTCGCGGGGCGTCGTCATCAGTCGTCCGCCTCGATGGTGGACCAGCTTGGGCTGCGGCATGCATGGTCACTCACGCCTGTTCATAGTTCATAAGAGCGATTAATTTCAATGAACCCTTGCGATCTTATTGCCTTAAAACAATGCAAAATGTTGTTTTGATACTCCTAGTTTATCATGGCTGTCGTTAGAGAACAAACTAGCTAGCGTGAATTTCTGAAGAAGCTAGCTTTATTTCACATGTGTGCACGTGGTGCATCTGTGCATGCGCCATGGAACGCCGTACCTGACCGGTTCTCCGATGGGTGTGCCGTGCGGCTTTCTGCCTTTCTCTGATTTGTTTCACGCTCCCTCGTTCAAGTCGTTTTGACAAGACTTATCAAATATTAAGAATATAAATGTTGAATAACTTTTAAGTTGTTAAGTTTGAAAATATGAAAACCATACGAATAGATTTGTCTTGAAAAGTACTTTCATAAAAATATACATGCATCACTTTTCAATAAATATTTTTTTTATAAAAATAAAAAGTCAAAATTATGCTTTGAAGACCGTGTCGCTTTCCAAAACGACTTGAATTACCAGCATGGAGAGAATATATAATTAATTTAGTCTAAGAGCGTTACAATGTTCATGTGTGTGTATTATGCATGAACCATTCATAGTACATGTACATTGTTGTTATTGGTCACGTTTGAGTACTCCTTCCGTTTCAAATATACAGTACATGACATCGTGTTATTTTTTATTATTCTCAATTTACTATTCATCTTCGTGATATATTTGCGCAAAGCATGGAATGAAGGCCACGCGGTTAAAGTTTTTTTTTATAGTAGACTTAATCAGTGATATTCTTTTTTCACTTTACTCAACTTGGTAACTGAATGAACAACAGAAAATGAACATAGCACGGGGATGCCAGCGCGGCCCTTTGGCTATGATGAACTTGTTATAGATGTCGCCCAGTACGCTTGAACTTGTTTGGTTCAAAAAAAAAACAAAGATTACGTTACTTTAGGTTTGGTTGAGCCAACAACGTAACCGGTGGCGGCGGGAACAGATACGGGCTATACAAAAGTTTGATACCGCCCAACTCCGAGCGTTAAAACCGATTACGCTGCCAACTCTAGGCATTAAACGACACGTACTCTACCAAACAAATTGCTTCTTTGCCTTACAATGCAACAAATCCCACCGCCAGAACATGATTCCATTAACGTTGTCACTCAAATGGAATTAGCGTGCAGGTACGTGGCGAGGTGCAGTGGGAGTACCGGATCGGAGTGGATGCTGATCGAGATGGATGGCGTCGCCGCTGCCGGGAACGAGTGGCCGCTGGCTGGCATAGGATAGGACTGGCCGGAGCGATCACAGGAGAGGACGGCGAATGTGATGTCTTTGAGGATTTTGAGAGATTGAAGACGCGGCTGCGTGCTCGCGATCGAACGCGGGAAATCTGCATGTTCGCTACATATTTTGCCAAAACGGTGGGTGTGGTGAGAACTTTATTTTACCTAAAATTCAGGCGCATATATACGCTGCCTCAAATATCGCGCTCTTCCATTCAAAAGATCTGAACACGCTGCGCTCTACTCCTGGATAATATGCCCCCTGCGCCAGAGCGTACAGACTACAATAGTGACCGATCCATGTATCGAAATAGGATAGTACTATAGGAATCAACAACGAATAGTAACTGTTCAACGACTGCAACGTGCAAACCCTTGTTTGAATTTTTATTGGAGGAAATAGTCAGTCGCACGTGTGTTTCGCGTAGTCCTTTTTTCTCTTATACTCGAATACAGCAGAGGAGAAAACGTCTCAGTTACATGCGCATCAACTGACCAACGTGCTATATATGCCGATCGAACACGAACCAAGTGCACAGGCCACACCTCTTGATCGAGATCGAAGAGGAACTGCATGCGGCGCAACTTTCCAGTAAATGGTCTTCATTTGGTCTAAAAACTGCGGCGTAACGGGCAGGTTTTGGCGTCCAATCAACGGATACAGAGGTTGACCAGAAAGGTAAGTAGCAAAACGTTTTTTGTCTTCCGATCACTCTACCAAAAGCGTAATCGTGCACTGTTCTCCATGCCATCTATTTATAGGCAGTCTTCTCGTCGTCCACAGCCACACACCATCAGAGTGCATGCACACTACCCAGCTCCTAACAACAACAGCTCAACCAAGCTGCTTAGTTATTAGCGCTTACTGGCATTGTAATTATCCCACGGGAGTTACAATCATCACGTACGCATTAGAATGGAGATCACGACGACGACAAGCACGATGGTAAAGCCCGTCTACTCTACCCCGCACCCTCTCGCCGGCGACAAGGTTCCGCTGACCGTCTTCGACCTAGCCGCCTTCGACATCTTCGTGCCTATCGTGTTCGCCTACCCGGCGCCGGCGCCGTCCAACGAGGCCCTCAAGGAGGGACTCCGCAGGGCCGTGGCGCTGTACCCTCACCTCGCGGGCCGCCTCGCTGTCGACGACCGCGGCCGCCGGTTCTTCCACTTGAACGACGAGGGCGTGCTTGTGGTAGAAACAGCCCTCTCGGCCGACCTGGCCGACGTGCTCGACGACGGTATGGCTGCCTCCAACGTCGACGAGCTGTACCCGACGCCTCCAGAGGTAACTAGCTACATACAGCAAGCTGCTTCTCAGTCACGCTCACGCGTCGCATGCATGCATTCATGTGTCTCTAGGAAACTGTGAACGTACTGTCATGTTCCTGACATTGGTATACACTGACACTTTACAACACGTGTACTCCATCCTACAGGACAACTTTGGGGCGGCACTGCTGCAGATCAAGCTCAACCGCTACAAGTGCGGCGGCCTCGTGATCGGCATCACCAGCCACCACCAAGTCGCCGACGGCCACTCCATGAGCACCTTCCTAACCACGTGGGCTAGCGCGGTGCGCGCGGGCAAGGACTTCAACTTTACAGCGCCGCCGCCCTTCCTCAACCGCGCGGCGACCGCCGTGCCCCGTGCCACGCCGGCTCCAGCTTTCGACCACCGGTCCATCGAGTTCAAGGGAGGGGACGATGGCGGCCGCAACTCCAAGCCCTACGCCGTCGTGCCCATGGACAAGATCAAGAACGTCACCGTGCACTTCACCGACGAGTTCGTCGCTGACCTCAAAGCGCGCGTCGGCGTCCGGTGCAGCACGTTCCAGTGCCTCCTCGCGCACGCGTGGAAGAAGATCACGGCGGCGCGGGACCTCGAGCTGGAGGAGTTCACGCAGGTGAGGGTGGCGGTGAACTGCAGGGGTAGGGCTAGCCCTGCCGTGCCGACGGACTTCTTCGGCAACATAGTGCTGTGGGCGTTCCCGAAGCTCCAGGTCAAGGACCTGCTGAACTCGAGCTACAGCCGCGTGGTCGACGAGATCCGCGACGCCGTGGCGCGCGTCGACGGCGAGTACATCCAGTCCTTTGTCGACTTTGGGGCCGCAGCGGACGTGAACGGGGAGGAGCTCGTCGCGACGGCAGCGGCGCCCGGCACGATGCTGAGCCCGGACCTGGAGGTGGACAGCTGGCTAGGGTTCCAGTTCCACCAGATGGACCTCGGCGCCGGGCCGCCCTGCGCGTTCCTGCCGCCCGACCTGCCCATCGAGGGGCTCATGATCTTCGTGCCGTCGCGCACTGCAAAGGGCGGTGTCGACCTGTTCATGGCCGTCGCGGAGTGCCATGTCGACGCGTTCGAGCAGATCTGCCACTCCGTCGATTGATCAAACGGCTTACGACGCACAGCATGGTTTCGGTTGCGTTCACTAGCTTCATTGTGATGATGTTTCAAAAAAAAAAAAAGCTTCATTGTGATGATTGCAGGGCCATACCTAAAAATTTGAGACCTGCAGGTGCAAAACTCGAACTTAGCCTTATATTTGAAATATAGCAATAGCCAAAATATTGTTCTAAACCATTACTCCCTCGCTACAAGAAATAGGGCTTTACATAACGGTTTACCGGTGACATTCTAAGAAATCATCGTAGAACTCTATTGTCTGACGGTTCATTTCTGAGGTGATACATCTGTGACGAGGTTTAGTTGTCGTTAGGGAAGGTGGTACCCCACCACTGAGATGCAGTGTTGTTTCTGATGAGTACTGATCTGTTTCAGATTTTGTCCTCTGCTAAACAAATTATAGTGCTTTGAAATCCCTAGTTTGTGACGTTTTGTGTTTGAACGCACAGAAAAAAATATTTCGCAAACTTTCGTGGTCCACGCGCGCCTCTAGGACTCAAAATTTTTCCTCAAGTGACTCCATCCCTCTTATCCTCTCCCATTCTCCCCGCAGCAACACACATGTCCCAGTCAACAACCTCTCTCCACCTTTCCTACCATCCTCTCCGACCATCCCTCCCCAATCCACCTCTCTCCATCTAGGTGCGCACGACGCGGGGCAGTGGCGGCGTGGATCTGCGGCGCGGGGCTGGGGGCTGAAGCTGCGATCGGCGTGGGGCTACAGGCGGCGTGGATCTGCGGGCGGTGCGGGGCTGCGGGCGGTGTGGATCTCTGGTGAGCTTCGTCGGTCAAGCCGCGGCTGGCGTAGATAGATGCTGTCGGGCGGCCGATTGTCCCGATCCTCGCGAAAGGTGGTCGTGACTCCGCCGAAGTCGCCGGTGTTCCGCCGATGGCGATTGCCCGGCTGCCCCCGCCGCCTTTGTTCGCTTTTAGCCCTTGGCGGTGCTCGGAGGAGGCCCAGCCCACCCGCCTTGTGCACCGACGTCCCCACGCCTCTGCGGTTGTCTTTGCGCCTCTCTCCTATTGCCTGCTGCGGTATGCTTTTGTCTCTGAAACAACCACTACTGGATTCAAGTTCTTTGCCGAGTGCCTGAGGCACTCGGCAAATGCCAAATTGCACTCGGCAAAGAACACACGGCAAAAAATTGATCGGCAAAGTCCTCTTTGGCGAGTGTCTTTTATCGGGCACTCGGCAAAGGCTTTGCCGAGAACCCCGGGGGCACTCGGCAAAGAAAAGCGACCGTCACGGCGTCGGCCCTGTTGACGGTCGCTTTGCCGAGTGCCAACCCTCAAAGATTTTTTATTTTTTTTTAAAAAAATTCTTTATCGAGTGCTGTCTGTCGTGTTCGGCCCTTGGCAAAGATGTTTTATTTTTTTTTCTAAAAACTCTTTGCCGAGTGCCCCCTGGCCGGCGCTCGGCAAAGTTTGAATTTTTTTTTAAAAAAAATTCTTTACCGAGTACCATGGTCATGGCACTCGGCAAAGCTGAAAAAATGGTTTTCCTTTCCGAGCGTCCATTTTTCCAGCTTTGCCGAGTGCTGTGACCATGGCACTCGGCAACGGGGTCCTTTGCCGAGTGTGTTTGGAATTACACTCGGCAAACCTATTTTCCAAAGAAAAAAATATTTTTTCTCAGCATACTGTTACTGTTCGTCGAGTGTTTTTTGAAATTACACTCGGCAAACCTATTTTCCAAAGAAAAAATATTTGTTTCTCAGCATATACTACTGTTCCAGCTGACGTGCACATGCCAAGCCCTGTCTGCCAAATAATCCTCCGAAAACACAAGCAGGAGGCGCCGAAAGGGATCTAACCTCTCAAGGGACGATGCCTACCCATCTAAAGCTCCCATTTGGCACCAAGTTTGTCGGATCCAAATGCCAATTTCTCTCATGAGCAGAGGCACCAGCTGCACCGGCAGAAGCTGGGGCAGGAGCAGCAGCAGCAGCAGCAGCAGCCACATCGCCACCACGGGCACCGACAACACCAGGAGCAATCGAACCAGCAGCAGCCGTAGCAACAACACCCGGTGTCGCTCCTCCACCGCTCCTCCTCCGTCATCATCTCCATGAAGGCCGACACAGGGGCTCGAGCTGCGGGGGTGGCTGCTGCTCGTGCTCCTTCTCCAGCGGCTGGTACAGCGCGCTGTTGACGACGTCCTTCTTCCTCGGCGACGTCTCCGCCAGTCTGCATGCAGGTGATTGCTTAATTTGCACGGTCGTTGCCGACAAGTCAAGATTAAGAACGGGCATCACGGTGCAGTGCAGTACATTGGGACGGCAGCTTGGAGTCCGCCGCCTCCGCCATGACCTCGTAGTAGTAGAAGTCGAAGTGCGACCTGCTGCCGGGGTACAGGTCGCTGGCGCCCTGGATGCTGAAGAGCGACTCGTTGGACGCCATGCTCCACTCGGCCTGCGACACCGACGTCCTGTGCTGGAACATGTATTGAAGTCTGGACTGCCCAGAGTCCTCACAAACATAACACATAATCTTTATATGGTAAGACACATAGTTCAGAGAGCACAAATCATTTCAGTTTAATTGTAATACCATGAGAGTGTGAATAAAATGTGTGGAACTGAAAGAAAAGGTATAGTTCAGAGAGCACAAATCATTAGCCACACTCACCTACTACAACCATTTCATTTCTGGTTATAAAGTGCAGCAAAAGGTAACTCATCCTTAAACACACTCACCTAATACTACAATACTGCTGCAATTAAGCAGCAAATTAGTGAATGTCTAGGAGCAGATATACAAAAATGTAAATTACACCAACATCATCACGCCCAATTAAACAGCCCAGAGGTTGCATAAATTACAATTAAATAGTTCAAATGTACTGTAATCCATGTCCTTTCGATTATGTGCAAGGTTAAATAGATGACAGTGTAGATATGCTAAGTTCAGTACAAAGAAATACTTCAAAACAGAGAATCGATCTAGAGAACTAGCAAGGTACAGAAGCAGTTCTACTGCCGACACACATGCATCCTATTTCAAAGCTAGGAAGGATTAAACAAGTATTTAATTCCAAGCATGTATGAACCAAGCACTAGAATAATTAATTAGAGCTGCAGGCAAACATGTCACAATTACTGGATGATTGGTCGGTGAAGCACAAAAGTAACAATTGACAGTTTGAGAACTGAAACTTGTTGCTTACCTGCTCAAACCGGTGAATTCACAGCAAGGTGCTTATATTGCACAAGCACTGAATCCATGTCCAGCTGCTGCTCTGAATCCAAAGCATTGCAAACCTGCACCCTGAAAGAAGCCAGCCAAGTTGCCGATTGAAAATGGAATTAGCAAAAGCCTACTGCTGCTGAAAATCCAATTAATGTGAACTGCTGCTCCTGCTCTTGGTGCTGTGCGTGCACGGGTTCTGGATGAGCACCGATTGGTGCTTGGAAGCTGAGCACGGCCAACCAGAGGCGAGTGAGCTTCGGCGAGGACTGGACACTGCCGCACCGAACTGCAAACAGAGGGAGGGAGCAGGCTCGGGTCTGCACGAGCACACACAGGTTTTGACCGGTGAAGGCACCAGCGCCTGCGAGCTGCACCTGAGAATTACGAACTGGGACCGAGCGCAAGAAACAGACACGGGCGAGCGCCAAAAATTCGACGGGAACTCGACCAAAACAAAAGGACTCGTCCCCAAACTTTGCACAGGCAATCACCACAGAGTAGGTAAGCTATTCCCAAGAAATCATCGCTCAATTCATGCTCAAACTCCAGAAAATCCAGATCACGTGCGAGAACTCGAAAAATCCCCAAAAACAAAATCGTGGTGCTCAAGTGAAGGATTTGTTAGGGGATCACCCTAGCCTTGATCACACATGCCCTAGCACCAAAATCCCTCAAGAAGTTTCACCCCAATCACAGCCAAATTCGACGAACCAAAAATCACTAAAAATGCCTCCGAAAATCACACAAAAATAAAAACTTCAGTTTTGGAGAGGGGAACAAGTGGTGCACGAATTTGATCCTGGAATTAGCTTAAGATGTCGGATTACAAGCCACTTCAGTTTTGGCGGCCGGGGGCAGAGGGCGCTGGAGGCGGCTGGAGACGGGTGTGCCTGTGTGCGTGTGCGGCGCGGGTGGGTGTGCGCGTGCGGCGTGCGTGGCCGGATGGGGGGTATATGAGTGGGGGTTTGCCGAGTGTGCCGGATCCGGCACTCGGCAAACATCTTCTCTGCGGACTCGGCAAATGGAAAATTTCTAAAATAAATTCAAAAAACCTCTTTGCTTAGCGCCTTGTTCTGGGCACTCGGTAAAGACCCACTTTGTCGAGTGTCATGCTCCGGCGCTCGGTAAAGTTTTTTTTTTATTTTTTTGTTTTTGGCCTCTAAATTTTTTGTGCAGCTATTTTAAAGTACCAGGAACTCCTCGTTAGAATTTGGGGATTTTTTTTGGCTTTTTGATATATTTAGTTACTTTATTTCGTTTACTTGAATTTTTTCGAAAAATATAAATTTGAACTGCACGTGGTATGAATAATGGAATTTAATAATTTAAAAATGATAATATTGAAAGTGTAGTGTGATAAGAACGGAGTGTAGTGTGAGGCTATAAGTGAGAGCGGACTCAAAATTTAAGACATCTTGTTTCACGAATACGTATGTGGAGCGAATGATAAAATTGAAGTGTTTTAAACGATGCTATAAACCAAGACATCTTTATATGTGTCACTTGGAGATGTCCTGGTTTATAAGCATCGTACGTGACAACGTGCACGAAATCTTCTAAAAATTTTATCATAGTCTCCACATACGATATCACGATATCTCAACAAGTTTCATAATTTTTGGACTTCGTTTGCTTTTTATAGAATTTAAAAATACTTTCTCACACAAGTTTACGGTCATGTTTCGTGAACAAGATGTTTGAAATTTCGGGTCCGTTCCTGAATACGGCCTCACACTACACTCGGTAACATGACTATCATTTTTTGAATCATTAAATTCCATTATTTGTACCACGTGTAGTTCAAATTTACATTTTCCGAAAAAATTCAAGTAAACGAAATAAAGTAACTAAATATATAAAAAATCCAAAAAAAATCCCCAAATTCTAATGAGGAGTTCCTGGTACTTTAAAAGGGCTACACAAAAAATTTGGAGACCAAAAACAAAAAAAACTTTGCCGAGCGCCGGGGCATGGCACTCGGCAAAGGCGGTCTTTACCGAGTGCCAAGAATAAGGCGCTCGGCAAAGAGGTTTTTTGAATTTTTTTTAAAAAATGTAATTTTTTAAAAAATGTAATTTTTTTTATTCCTTCCTTTGCCGAGTGCCGAAGCTGATAGGCACACGACAAAGATATTTCAAAAAAAAATATTGAATCTTTGCCGAGTGCCGTATCAGGGGCACACGACAAAGTCTTTTTCAAAAAAAAACTTTACCGAGTGGCTAACAGTAGGCGCTCGGCAAAGAAGGACGTGGCCGAACACCGTTACGCGGGGCAGCCTATGCCGAGTGCCGCGCTTTTACCGAGAGTCTGGCACTCGGCAAAGAAGTCCTTTGCCGAGTGCCCTTTTTTACCGAGTGCTCGGCACTCGGCAAAGAATTCTTTGCCGAGTGAAATTCTTTGCCGAGTGCGGCACTCGGCAAAGAAGGTCTTTGCCGAGTGCCCGATTTTTGACACTCGGCAAAGTAGTTTGCACTCGGCAAAGTAGTTTGCACTCGGCAAAGGCCCTGTTTTCAGTAGTGAACAATAGATTTTAGCCGAACCCAACTCTGAATTTGGTACCAAAATTACATTGTTTTTAACCGAATATGAGCCCCTGCAACTTTAAACGGTGTAGGTTTTGATCCATGTCCTCAAACAAGATCGGTAGACCTTTATGTCTAGGACATATTTGTTTATTGTAGATTGAATCATGTACATGTGAATTTAGAAGAAATTCTTTGATGAACATGGGATGCCAGTCTCAGTTATGAGCTCTGAACTTATAAATTGCAGCTATATTATTATCATAATTTTGACATTAGTTCTCCAACCTAAGGCCTTGTTTGGTTGGGCTTTTCAACCTGTTTTTGCAAAAGCCAAAAGCCAACCAAAGGGCTCAGAAGCCACAACTGCTTTAGGCCAAAAGCTGCTTTTGTTGTAGTACAAAATTGAAAGCAGCCCTCCCCCTGCTTTCGCATGCTTTTGGGGCAAAAAATTACCCACCTGCCACTGGTTATGAAACATATCGTTTTGTTTTTTGTTCTTCTATTACCGTCATATGCGAAGGAAGGGGAGGTCACGCGGGTTCGCACGCCGCGGCCGAGCTTCGCCGCCCCATCACCGGCCGCTGCTCCCTCACCGGCCGTGCGAGGTCCTAGATCCGGCTGCGCAAGGTCCGGCTCCTCCCCTCCCCTGTAGCGTGCGGGCCTCTACCCCCTCACCGGCTACTACTTCTTCCCGGCGGCGCGCGCGGGTAAGACTTCTCTCCATTGTGGCAGAACCTCCTAAATTATAGGACCCACATGCATCTGTCATTGTCCATTGACTTCTGACGACTATACACATGTTCCCGGTAACTTAAGAAGCCTGTCGGGTGTCCTTGGGAAACCCGAATCATCCACGATTTCTTCCGAGCAGGATCCATTACAGAGTCATTGCAGTATTACAATAATTTATTTAATAATTTACATCAGAGTAACATAGCGGAAGTCTTACATTACTTAGTTACAAAACAGTTGTTTCAATTCTTATAAACTAAGTACGATTATTATTACAAACCATAATAGTAGAGTAGCTTTAGTAACATAAAATATAACACACAAAGAAAGTGCCCTGCCCAAGGACTACACTTTTACTTGTCATATTCGATTTGAAAAATAGTCATGCAGCACGGTCCAAAGCAGACCTGCTCATGAGGCTCACCTGCAACAAGGGTTAAAGAACCCTGAGTACAAAAGTACTCAAGAAGACTTAACCGACGTAAAACTGATAAGACTCAGGAATGTAGGCTTGGGATTCAAGGTAAGGTTTTAGCAATAATTAAAGTTCTTTTGTGTAAAAGCTCTCTAACAAGATTCTTTCTTTCAACATTTAAATCTTCATTAAGATCATATATGAATCTGCCATGATCCATATTAAGATCATGAACTTCATATCAAACTCTTTCTCAAATCTTACTCAAGTTTCATTTGTTAACTACGATGATGAACAGTGAGTTAAGTCTCCATAACCGAGGAGCAACGACGATTCAAACTGATTATAACCCAGCTAGGGATTCCTAACCACACGGTATATGCAGGTCCCTGACCTACATATATCAACCTACCCTCAGATCCTCTAAAACAAAAATGGGTCCACGCCACCCGAGAGCACAGTACTCCACCAATCCAGCCCATTGCCACGTGGGTACACGCTACTCCTGCCATCTCTCTACTCCCAGCGCGCGAGTAGCCATTCTCGTAATAGAATAATTGAGTTAAGGCTTACCGGAGCATGTGGTCAGTACTACAAAGTCTTAGCTCATGCAATTCAACAACGAACAGTTCTTAATCTACACAGACGAAAAGAATCCGCTCACAAGACATCCATGTCTTGTGGCTCTCATACACCGAATCCGCCCGATCTAGATTTATTACTCCACAAGATTATATCTCATGATAACATAAATAACCAGTCATATCCAAAAACCCATTTATATCTCGCAGGTGACAGGTAATCGCCCGACTTCTATCGGTCTAAGCATGACTAAGCATAATTAGGCATTCTCGAATTGAAACGGGTAACAAGGTTGATATAGAAAAACAAGGTTAGTAATGCACCAATTAGGTTTCCACTCAACTCCTAACCACCTAATGCAATATTTAAGTACAAAAGCGATATAGATTTGTAAAACATAAGGTAGGTTTAAATGCATGCGGGGCTTACCTTGATTGTCGGAATAGTCAGGTTCTGGAGATGTTCCACAGATATCAAACCCGACCTCAACCGATGGGTTGACTTTCTCAACAACTTGATTGACTACCACGTTCTCACTTTCGTTCACTACATGTGATAATAATGCCATGTTTAATATGATGCGAGATATAAAACATGATGCTTGACGATGGATGCAAAAGTTAATAACTTGAATACAACTTTCATTCGCGGTATAGTTACAAGCCAAAAACTAACTAAACCTTTTTCACAAACTCAAACACTTACTTTAAGTACCAAGGATCATTTTATGCTAATGACCCAAGGTCATCATTCAATCAAAATTCAAACAAAACCTAAGTCATTAAGGTTTACTATTTGTTTTTATGAATTAATTATTTAATTCAAAATTATGAAATAAATCATTTTTTTCCAAATGAGCTCAAAATTTTTGTGAAGGCTCATCATATGATAACTAAGTGTAAAAATAATTTTCATAATTTTTGGATAATTTTAAGCCTAGAAAAATCATGGAAACTCATTTATTAATTAATTTGAACAATTTTTATCACATTCAAAATGTACTGAAAAGTAACATTTAATATTTTTCCTAAATAGTTTACATCTCAGAGAAGTCACACAAAAAAATTTATAATTTTTGGAGCTCTATTTAATTCTACACAAAATAAACAAATCACAGCACTATTTAATCAATTCTGCAAAATAGAAAAAAACCATTTTCAAATAAACGACCACTGACAGGGTGACCCCATCGGTCAGCCCGCGCTAACCACAGCGGCGAGGCCCTCTGACCGGTGGTTTCTCACCGACGGTGAGGTCTCTGGCCACAACCGAGGTACCGGCGTGATATCCACGGCAAGGCGCACCTATTGGTGGTATTAATTGAACCAGTAACGGCTCAAACCGAGCTCGACGCCGGCCATGGCGGCTGCGTTACGCCGACGAAGTGAGGCCGTTAGCGGTTAAACGAAAAGCTTGGGAAGACTTAGTAGCTCACCCCAAACTCGCTCGAGCTGATGGATGAACCGGAGGAGCAACAGATAAGCTTGTCGGCGATCAAGGCAAATACGGCGGCGTAAGCTGTCGTCGATGGCGGTGTTCCAGCGTCTACAGTTGATGAATGGATCAACCAAAAGGCCGCAGAGCACCATGGCAACACGGAGGAGCTATGCTTAGCAAGAGCAGAGACGCACCGTAGAGTGCTGGCCACGGAGAGACGAGGTCGGCGGCGTTGCAGCTGGCCGCGAAGAAGAAAGACGGCGCACAGCGTATCTCGGCGACATCAGGCACCTAGGACTGGTCGGCTAGGTTCGCAAGGTACAGGCGGAGTGGTGACATGCTCAATTGAGGCAGAGAGAGGTCTATGGCTCCGGCGCGAGCTCAACGGAGCAAGACTGGAAAACAGAGGAAGGAGAAAGAGCGACGGGAGGGCACTTCCAGTCTTATCGGCGAGCGAAGAGCGGCGGTGAAAGGTGCGCTTGATATGCAGCGATGGCACGGACACGTCGAAGCCGGAGGTGTCACCTGCGGGCGCACGTAGAAGCCAGTGGAAGCTCGCCGTCGGTGAGAGCTGGCCTGCTTTCACTATTCAAGCTATTTAGCGAATTGCCACTTGCTTTATTTATCAAATTACTCTCAAATTTGTATGGTAACTCAAAAATCTCCAAAAATAAAAGTTGCTCTAAATCCAAAGTTCTACAACTTTGCTTTAATAACCATACTCAAATCATGTCTACATTTTAAAATGCAAGTTTAAAATCAAAAGGGGACACTTTAAGAATTTATCCCTTTTCAAATTACTTCAAATTTTATATAACAACTTTGAAAACTCTAAAAACCAACTTTGTACACATTAACAAGCTCTACACTTTTTCTTTTAGGCTCAACCCCAAAATGTGCTTAGATTTTGAATTAGGTTTTCCAGGGTAGAATTAAATGCTAGAAATTAGGGTTTTAGAAATCCAATTCAATACAAAGGTTTTGAACTTGATTCATCTATATAAGTCAACACATATAATCATAAAAATAAACTCGTTTTAGTGAATGCATATCAAAGTTTTCACTAACACAAAAATGATGTGCAATGCATATGATGACATGGCATATTTTAGGGTTTAAAACACCAGAGGTGTTACATCCTTCCCGGCGACGCGCGTAGGCACGACTTCTCTCCTTCCCGGCGGCGCACGAGGTCCTTCCCAGCGGCGGCGTGAGCTCCTTCCCCATGTCCGGCGGCGCGCGAGCTCCATCCCCTTGCCCAGTGGCGCACGAGCTCCTTCCCCTTGCCCGGTGTGAGCTCTTCCCATGGCCGGCGTGAGCTCCTTCCCCTTCCGACTGCGCAAAGTCCTAGGTCGGGCCGCACGAGGTCCAGTTCCTCCCCTGTCGGCTGATGCTCCCCATCCCTGGCCTCACCTTCCTATGCATGCACGAGAAGAACGAGATGGAAGATGCTGACAAGTGGGGTTAGCTCATCAGAGAGAGAGAGGGCTCTTCTGAAGCCAAAGCTGCTGAACCAAACGGGCTTTTGACTTTTTGACAGCTGTAACACCCCGGCTCAGGGCTTAATAGGATTAATAGGATACTCGTACCAACAAGTTGCAACTTCTTTTCTGGAAGCCCATCTCTTAAGAACTCTAAGGTTAAGTGTGCTTGGCCTGGAGCGATGGGTGACCAACCGGGAAGTTCTTCCCGGGGGCGCATGAGTGAGGACAAAGTGCGCAGAAAAGACTGGTGTTGGTCTGTGAGGGCAGTCTATGTCCTAGGAAAGCTATTAGATGTAAGCGAGCCTGGCCTCGAGGAGACGGGATGTTACATAATGGTATCAAAGCCGACCCTTGCGGTTTCATGGGTGCGTGTGTCAGTTGTGCAGGCATGGTGCGCATGGCTGGTGTGGACCCAGAGTGGTCACCCAACATGGCACATGCGCTGGCACTGGACACACGGACGTGGCCAAGAGGGGACGTTCCTGGCCTAGGGTTGACCGACGAGGACGTCGGTCTCATAAGGGGGTGAGGATGTAACACCCCGGCTCAGGGCTTAATAGGATTAATAGGATACTCATACCAACAAGTTGCAACTTCTTTTCTAGAAGCCCGTCTCTTAAGAACTCCAAGGTTAAGTGTGCTTGGCCTGGAGCGATGGGTGACCGACCAGGAAGTTCTTCCTGGGGGCGCATGAGTGAGGACAAAGTGCGCAGAAAAGACTGGTGTTGGTTTGTGAGGGCAATCTATGTCTTAGGAAAGCTATCAGATGTAAGCGGGCCTGGCCTCGAGGAGGTGGGACGTTACAATTTGGCAGAGGCATGACACACCAATCCGACTTCAGATCACAAAGACCTGAACCTTGCAACCTTAGCACCACCATTTCATTCTTGCTTAGGCTAGCCAAGTGCTTCTTGCTTAGGGAAATTAAAAGTAGAGAGAGTGAGATCCTCTTGCTTTAATCTTCTACTTTAAGAGGGAGGATGAAGGGTGGAGGCTAGTCCTCATTTGTATAGATGAATTCATGGTTACTATGGAGTAAGAAATCGAGTTGAATTCATCCCCTTTATCTCCTCTCTAGTGTGGCCCCAAATTTCTCTTTTTGTGGATTTTAAGCTAATTTTAAGAGTTTTTCCTTCTGCTATGTTAGCTGGTTTGTAGACTCGATTTTGGATTGTTTTGGGACCCTTGGAACTTGATCAAATCATGGCTTGAAGCCCATCATCTTTGTCCAAGTTTTCAAACCCTAAAACTTCTCCTTTCAAGCTTCTTTTGGTGATTTTGTTGGAAATCTTTGATCTGAAGGTCTTGGGTTGATCTTGATTGATATTTAGGTTGTATGAGGCCTTGGGAACTTATGTAGGCACTATATTTTTATAGATTCCTCACAAGCACCTAGAAATCACCTTTTGGAGAATTCCTGATAAAACCCTATTTTGCCAGAGGGATTTTCAAATTCATATTCAAGTTTTGATCTTTTGACAAGACCCTTTGGGGATATCTTCACTATGCTCTAGGGAAGGTGTGCGCAAAGTTTCGGAATTTTTGGAGATCGTTTGATCAAGTTTTGGTATTTTTCATCTTGCACTACTACAAAAAAATTTAACCAAGGCGTTTGGCAAAGGGGCTCAGAGGCGGATGGGCTTTTGAACCGCCTCAGTTAATGCCTGGGATTAACCGAGGTGGACGTTTTTATTAACCGAGGTGGGCACAATCAACCGCCTCGCAAAATTGATTTACGGAGGCGGTTAAAAAAATAACCGCCTTCGAAAATCTATTAACCGAGGCGGGCCACTCCTAAAATACGTCGATTTTCGGAGACGAACCTCCTAAATGGCCCACCTCAAAAAAGGTTGAGGCCCAGGCAGCCTAGACAAAGCTCGATAGGCACCACCAAGTATAAAAATGAACCCTAGGGTTTCCTCTGCTCCCCTATAGGCTCGAGCCTCTACGCTCCTTCCCTCGCTCCCTCCGTCTCCCTCCCTCCCGAGCGCTCCTTCTCTTCGGTCCCTCCGTCTCCCCTGTGCTCCTCCCTCCCCAAGTCGACGGCGCCTCTCCCCTCTCCCCCACACGCGCTCCCCAGTCGTCGCGCCTCCCTCTCTCCACTGCCTCCTCTCCGGTCCCTCTCTCCCCACACGTGCTCCCTCTTTCTCCACGGTGGCGGGCGGTGTTCGGCGG
Organism: Miscanthus lutarioriparius; assembly: GCA_904845875.1. Taxonomy (NCBI): domain Eukaryota; kingdom Viridiplantae; phylum Streptophyta; class Magnoliopsida; order Poales; family Poaceae; genus Miscanthus; species Miscanthus lutarioriparius. Next base: position 11,553,875 of record CAJGYO010000001.1, on the reverse strand, counting down.
TGCCAATCTACGGTGGTGTGCTGGTGCTGGGTCGTGGTGGTGCAAGCGCAAGGAGCAGGTGGATCCGGCGACCTCCACCATCTCCATCACCTCCAGGTCCAGATCCGGCCTCGGGGCTCACGGATCCAGCGAGCTTGCCGACGGACCTGCCTTCCGGCAGCAAATTGAGGGCGGGCGCGGGCGAGGCGGCGGCGCTCCTCCTCATCCGGCGTCGGGGAGGCTGGATCTGCCGATGGTAGGTCGGATCCTGCTCGACAGTGGAGGACGCGTCCCAGCGGCAGCGAGCGGCGGCGGTGGCGGCCCGTGGATGGGCTCGGCGGGCCTGTCAATGGGTTTTTTTTTTGTGTGTTCTTTTATTAACCGAGGCGGGAGTTTGAACCGCCTCGGAAAATATTTTATTTACTGTGTACTTTAGGCCGAGGCGGTTGCGATGCCCGCCTCGGTTAATCATTTCTGCCCGCCTTGGTTAAGCTTGCAGTAGTAGTGTTGTTTTGGAGGGTGTTTTCTAGGCTCCGAGAACTTCCGACCATATCTCAGAGCCTCCGACCTCAAACCTCCGAGATTACCTGCGCAAGTCGGAACTTCTGACCCTGTGTCGAAACTTCCAACCCCAACCTCCGACCTTTGTCTGTTAAGTGTTGTTTTTGCATTTGCTTTGTTCTTTAGCTTTCCCAGCTTTGTACTTAAGTTCAATAGCCTCATCATGACTATAGGAACTTAAGTTGGCTGAGAAACGAAAGAAATTTTTTTGGGATATTTAGGACATAGGCCAAATTTCTTCATTAGAGAAATTGTTTTGGCTCCTATCCCTCCTGGTTGTCTCTTCGCTTCAGTTTGAATTTTACTTGGAAATACTTTCTTATGATCCAATATTTCGTACCACAAATTAAATAATTGATTAGGAGAGAGAACAGAGAAACGCTTGCGCAGGGCAAAAGATAGAAGGAGTCCTCTGATACAGAAGAATAAACATCTGATTCTCTCGACTCATCTGTATTATATATTAATATTAATCCAGTTAAGTATGTATGCACTTAGATAAAATTTTAGGGTCCCTAATTTTTTGTGACGTGTCATCGCACCACTTGCTCTCATTGTACGGGCCTGAATGATTGATTAATTGCAATTGGCTACTAAAACACGTGGTGGCTCTCATTGTACCACTTGTGCTCTTTTTTTGTTTATATAATTTGTGAAATGAAACAAAACATGGGTGCTGATAGAAGATAGCCCCTATTATTTACAGAGGTGGTACAAAAGTGTTTACTGAATTTCAGAGGCCATCGGATATCTGGAAACGGATAAGGGTAGCGATGATTCAAAGTTAATCATGCGACAGTTCCAAGGAATGGTATTTTCTTAATCCGTAACCAGCAGATTGGTCAAGCACATTTCCATTCCAAATCTCCACTACCCCGTTTACACCACCCACGTCTCCCCTTCAACATTTCATAGCTCATCCCATCGCGCTAGCTTGTCGCGCTCTGCCTTGCTGATCATGCTTCTAAATTTGAGTTGAAAGTCCAGTGAAAATATTAAAGTAGATCAATAACATCAGCCGAGGAGAAATGTAGTTGAGGATTCTAATGCACCAACTTCATCACATGGATTTCGGATGGCCCGTACTGTCTTTTAGGCACATTTCATTTCATTGGGACAAGATTTAACCAATAATTACTCCACTAGCATTTCGCGCCTTCCCTTCTCTCATTTCGGAAAGATTTGGCAGTATTTTCTTAGTCTATATAATGTGAAGCTATAATCATAAGTCTTTCTGAATACAAAACTAATAACATTGACTTCGTGTCAAAATACTCTATATTAACAGAGTAATTGCTGGTCAAAGGCTTCTCCTAACGCCCACGCTCATACAGTCATACGGTATGACGTTAGAACAGCTAGATATATATTGACTTAAATTTCATCACATTTTTCTGTCTAAGTCCTCAAGTCATATATTAATAACCGGAGGGTGTAGGCCTTATGCACCAAAAAATACCTTCGCTGGATATAAGAGAAAACAATTTTGCTAATCTGGTGAACAAGATTGCATTAACAAGCATAGCATGCATTTGTCGATCTATGCTCTCCATTCAAAAATTTCAAGCACCAAATACATAAACTTCACTATACACTGAATTATGTTTTCAGTCTTTATTACCATGGATATGGGTCCATCCCATTTTTTCTTCTTCATTCACGTTCTTTATTGAGCAGGTCTTCTATATTCTCAGTTCTATTAGCAAGATGGTTGATTAACCATTATTGCAAACCAGAGACAATCTATACCTTATTGCAAAATGCAAACTAGTAAAGTCTTAACAGTATTGGATCTCATCTGTGGTCAGCTTGAACCTAGTAATAATTTATGACCAACCCCCCACCCCACTATCCCAAGTTCCTCACAGCACATCTGGACTGCCACTGTTCTTTTCACTCGAAAACCAGTGGGCTTGTTATGAGAATAAGAACGAAGACTTGCCTATTATGCTATTAATACAGCTCCAAAAATTCAGAAACCATAATGGTACTGAGTTAGAAAGGTTAACCCAAACAGCCATCTGACTTACTAGACAAATGCAATTTGAAGATAGTATTGCCACTGCTTTTCAACAACAAACATGAGGTACAATCAGGATGGTCAAATAAAATGAGGCATGACATCAACTAATCAACAAATTATCTAAACCAACATGATCACAACCTTGGACATTTGCATTTTGCACTGGAAAGTAGGTACTCCAACAATCAGGATTAATCTATAATGGTACTGAAATTTTAACTCTCAGAAACTTAAAATCCACACATCTGAAATTTTGAATACGAGTTATTAAAGATTTTGAATATGAAGCCCACAAGTATTTCAGAGTTCACGTCTTAGCTTAAACTGTGAAGGGTGATACATGTCATTGTGCAACATCCATCACACCACCCTAGAAACTTATAATATTCAATTCACAAAAATAATTTAATTATTAGAAGACATAAGCAACCTACTAAAAATGAATGTCGAAACCAACATTCATCCTGGAGGACTCCCAGGCTCTGTTGTGACTCAAAAATCAGGATATGGCACCTAGTACGCACAATCAGTTAAGGGAAACAAATTCTGCGGTAGAAATGTGCAAGAGCTAATGGAACGAAAGACATAACAGCCATGACCAGAAACATTCACTCGCTCCGATTCCTTGAGATAACGACGGTTATCAATGTCTGAAAGATCGTCAACCATGATATGGATAAAAGCAGATAAGAACCTGACTGGTGGTACCTAAGGAGTGCCGCACGATAGCGAGATGGCCATTACATGAGGGTTGAGGAGAGTTTGAGGCACTCGCTCTGGCACCTCTTGAGGCAGACGTCGTTCCAGTTGGGCACCTGGTGCTGGTTGACGCAGACGGTGCGCGCGCAGGCGTCAGCGCAGGCGTCGAGTTCAGAGACGCCGCAGACGGTGACGCAGGTATCCGGTATGGGGTCCTTGGAGAAGGCCCCTACCTTCTTGAGCATACGCTTGGAAGTGCACACGCGCTCGCAGACGAAGACCTCATCGGAGCTCTTCTCCCGCCCGCGCGCCGCCTTGAGGCGCTGCTCCTCGTCGCGGCGGCGCTTGATGCGGAAAAACTGACCCGCCACCAGCGCCGGGATCGCCGCGCCCAGCAGAGGCCACCACGCGTCCACCATCGCTTCGCAAGTCTGCGGGGAAATCGGGGCTGCACGATCAGATTTGGTCGAATCCCAAGAGCCACAGAAGAAATAGTGAGGCGACAAGGGGAAGAAAGAGGTGGAGAATTAGGGGTGGCACCTTGGGATGGACTGATTGCTTACCGACGCGTCGACGAGAGGCGGGGAGCCGGAGGAGGGCGGCGAGGGTTTTAGGCGAGGACGGCAGGTGGCGCCGCTTCAATCTGTTCTGCGGGGGAGAAAGGAGGGTGTGGCTGGAGACGGGAGGGGATTACGATCGTCGGGCCGTAAATGGGCTGAAAGTTTGTTTCCGTCTTCTACTGTTTGCATAGCCCACTAAAGTTTGGGATCCCCTAAAGTTTTGGAATGCGAACTATGAATCAAACATTTTCTTCAACTTTGACCGTCACCCTCTAAAAAACCTGAGATTAAAAAAAAAACCCTCTAAAAATCCTCCCTCAAAAAGAAATCGGACTCAGATTTTATACACTCTAATTTTATGAAATCACTTGTATAATATAAGATTCCCTTTGTAAAAAGCTATTGCTGAAAACTGTTGAGATGATTGCATTGAGGCATATATAGCTTCATCTTACACGGGGTGAAGGGGACAACTCTCATGTCAACTAGTAAAAGGTAAATACAGCTATTTACAGTTGGTGCGATAAGCCATGGCTAAAAGTACCGTTGGCTAATTTATTGTGATAGAAAAACATTGTTCGTTGGCTGAAAAAGTACGGCTTATAAGCTAAACGAACCGGGCGCAACTGCTATGTGCAATTTATTACTATACACAGTTCGGTGCGAGCTTCATAAAACACAGCACGCCCAAATCACTTCGTCAGATCAACCACCATTTGCCGTAACGGGAGAAAAATCTCTGGAGGAAAAGGGGAAATGAAGCCTCCATATTGGTGAAAACTTCGCGGCACCATTAACATCCAACTGCATGGTGCACTCTGAAACAAGACCGACCTAGGGTTCTGCTCTTTTCAGACGCAAATTAAAGTTCTTCTCCAAAAATGCCAAGGTTTCCGCATAAGAAGGATCGTTCTTGTTAACTGGCTTACATGAATTTATATGATCAGTGGACTGTAGAACCTGCAGAGAAATAAACAGAACATAACGGTAATCGCTTGAAATTTGCAAAAAATAGAACCAATGAAATTATGGAAGCATAAGGAACAAAAATGGTGGAAAAATTGTGGGAAACGTCCATATGGCTTAGTAGTCTATGTAATCTAAAAAAAATTCGAAGAAACCTTGACTCTTCCAGTGCTATCCAAAACTAGTTTTGACTATCAACATAAGTTAACATTGACAATCAGGATATTGGACTGCATCACATGTGATGATATGTTAAGGCCCTTGCGATAATAAGAATTCCATCATTTACAAAACAACAACAATAATTCCATGTGCAATGAATTGTGAAAAATACTTACGACAAGCTCCCCAAAGCCTGGGTATGCAGATTCAATTGGCACTATCTCCATACGAAGTGCCCAACCACCATATCCTTCAACAATCGGTGTGACCTGGGTCTGTCATGGAACCAATTATTTACATATATAACTTAGCATTATGGAGGTGGAACTTGGCAGTATGAATGTTACTACCTCACTAAAACTAAGAACATCAAGAAATCCTTTGTTGTGGCGTTGACGCACAAAATCGTTCAGTTCAACTAGTCTTGGAGATCCACTTCTTAATTCCCCAATCTATCGAAATTAAATGTCAGAACATACAGAGAAGACGAAAACTATCAATTTGTAAGCAAGCTTATCAAATGAGGAATGGAAGACCAACCGAAGGAGCAGGACGAAACACTAAACCCATACGCCATGGCATGTCTGCAAGTTTACTGCCAAAATGTGGACAACTATAGAAAACCTGTGATGCAGAAATAGTTAGACCGTATTCACAGGCACACAGATAATCACAAAATTCAACACACAAAAATACATACCAGCCCAATAGTATTATTCAGGAACTTGTCATAGTTATTCAGCTTTGCTTGATATAAAAGCTGTTTAACCACCAGTCCTCCCATGCTGCAAGTATGAAAATGAGGAGAAAGCAAGTCATAAGTTATTTCAGTAACTAGCAGTTATATAAGTGAGGAGCTAGCACAACAAATATAGCAACACGCCATAACAATTGCATGGCCGAGTAGCATCATAGACCGAACAACAATCCTTACCTGTGTGTCACAAAAATAACAGGCCGACTACCAATCCCAGCAGCCACCAACTTCCTCAGCAGCATAGAGCTCACCTCCTATAAAACAAATAGGATCTTGAGTGAGAAAACCAACAAATAATCAGTAACATGAAAAGAGCTACCAACATATATAGCATCGGACAGAAAATCTTGAAATCTAGAATTATGTTGGGAAATCACTGCAGTTGCACAACGAAAATTTCCAGCAATAACAAAAAAAAGGGTCCACATATGCCACTACAAAGTTCAAAATAGTTTGGAGTGTAACTTGTAATGTTGACAAGCTGGTCCAGGTCCACATATAAAGGGTATATAAGGGCACACAAAAACCCAAGGTTCTTTAGTTGGCCCAGGAGAGAATGTCGAGAAGGAGGCGACCATGCACACAGCATAAAAAGCTAAAGAAATCTCAGAAGTTACCTGAAGAGGCAAGCTGGCTCCAGTCCATTGGGTCAAATTTGTCTGCGTAAGTTATTCGAAATTGGTAAGGACATTGAAAAGTTTAGAACCAACAAAGTCGGTATCAACAGAAATATTCAAATGTACCAGAACAACTCAAATATGGAAAGCGACCAATACAGATATCTAAGTGTGAGAAGAATAGCAGGTGAAGGGAATTGATGAGGCATCAAAGACAAACCTTGTATTTGACTGTAAAAAAACGTGCTTGAGGAAAATCTGCCGCAAGCCATTCTCTTGGCCAGCATGTGCCCTCTTTCCCAGCATCCTCGTCAATGCTTTCCACCAAACCAGCTTTGGTAGTTGATGATTTGTCATCAGCAATTCGCCATGAGTTGAATGGGCCACCACGAAGGCCATGGACAAACACAACATCCATCAAAGGGGCACTTTTGGATGCAGCTTCGGCATCATCTACAGAGTTCACAGTTTCAGAGCCAGGATCTTCAATACTTCCATCTTCCTTACAATTGTCTCTTGAAACTCTTAAAATCCCAAAACCACTGTTGTCCACATGAACTTCAAGAGGTAACTCCGGATTTAGCAAGAATAGTGCATCTCCAAACTGAGGACAGTTTCTTTTATACTCACTTTCTGAATCAGGATATTCATCAGAGGGTTTTCTTGTATTTGGACTCTCGGAACAGAATATGTTCAATAATGTTAACCTGCAGTAGCTTTTTAGTTTTATATCATTGCAGGAAATTCGCCCACTAGCACAATCCTCGAGCCATTTGCACCATACACCATCAGAAATAATTTCCTTCTTTGAATTGGGTAGAAGAGAGAGAATGGTAAGCAGCCGTCCAGCATGCCTTCGGATATGTGCTGCAGGAGGAACCCGTACACTTGAGGGATCAGTGGTAGCATCAGTAGATGAAACATTAGAAGACACATTCTTATCTTGCACTTCTCGAATACGAGATGCATCATATGCTTCAATTGCAGCAAGTTTCTCATAATCATCACCCAGGAGGATGTGCCTCAACAAGGGAATTGCTCCTAGATCAGCTATTCTCTTTTGGCATGCTCCATCCTCGGAACAAAGCTCAGCTAGAGCTTTTATTCCCTTGAGCATTGCTGATGCTGAGTCAGCAGCATCAAACTTGGGTGGATTCTTTTTGTTCATATTCTTTAGAGCTGTAGCAAATGGCTCAAGAGATAGAAAATCAGAAAGTGGCCCGTTATCTCTGTCAACAGACCCGGGTTCATAGTTCGATTGGGCGCTTGCTAATTTAACAACAGCACTACCTAATTGATTCAAGACCTGAGTTGCAGTTGAAGCATTATGGTAATCAACCGGATTCTGTCAATAACACAAGTTGTATTAGGATGGTAGGATGAAGAACAAGAATGTGAACAAAAAAGAAAGATATATACCAGTATAAAGTCATTAGGATTATCAGGTAACACGATAAATTGTACAATGCAGATCAAGTTTATAATGTAGCATGGTAATATTAGATCAAAAAACATGACAGCAGGCACATGCCTATGCCTACATGTATTGACAATAAATGATGGTACAATCAAATGATAACTTTGTTACAAAACCAACATTCTAATCAAAAGGGATTCTGGTCTCCTGTCAAAGACTGAATGTTTTAAAGAACATGCCTATGTCCACGATGAGATAACTCTAACAATCTATTATAATTATATAAAGAGCTATGACTGTTACGTTTTTATAATGTGTACTAACAAACTACCAGAAAAAACATCATCAAAGGTATTGCAAACTATCCATTTTAATGCTGTGACTGTGATGATGTCTAAGGCAATATCTATAGATTGAAACAGTACTTTTGTCAGAGCTAGAACCTATCCATTTTAATGCTGTGACTGTATGTACATATGCTTAGGATCTTTAAAATGTACCGAACACTCATCCCAAATATATATTGTACTGATATAAAAGAAATGAGTACCTTCACTTTCTCTGGTTCAGGCTGTGTGGTTCCTTTTGAACTTTGGGCCTTGTTGTCTCCAAGAATCTCAGAAAGGACAAGAGCTAACCATCCCTGAGAAATTGGCACAGAAGCTGGACCATAATCTTCAAGTATGCATGAAAGGATTTTCACAGCTGTAAGATGTGTTTTATCTGATACAGATTTATCAAAAAGCCATCTAAGAAGAATGCCAGACCATCTTTGAGATTCCTCAAGTGATAAAGGAACTTCACCAGCATATAGCAAACTCAGAGCACTTGCTATTGATTCTTTCATACTGTTCTGGCCATTCTGATTTTCTATCTTTTTTGCAATACTACGAAGAGGATGAAGGCCCTTCTGCCTTATCACAAATTTTGACTCATTACACCGCATCATAGATAATAGGAACGTTGATAATGACAGTTGACCCAATGGCATGTCATTGTTTGCAGTAGCCTGAGAAGCTGTAGAAAGAAGACTAGAGCACCAATCAGGAACTGATGGAGCCAAGGCCAAATTCTGGTCTTCTAAAAGAGCTCGAGCCACCAGAGTTCCATGCCACTTTACAGTTCTTTCAGCTGCTTTCAGCGCAGTTGCAACTGCATGCCCGTCACTATCAAGTTCTTGAATACGAGTGCGATTCAGATCTGAAGCTATAGCCCAGTTTGCAAGAGCCCATGTAGCAAAAGGTACAGCTACATGCTCCCTCTGCAAATCATCCCAAAGCCCTGGGACAGCAGAAGAGCTTGATTTCCCAAGCAGTGGAGACTCAGCAGCAGTCTGTTCCACCACAAATCTTCTACTATCACATGGTACATCCAAAATATCATCGTCTGAGTTATCCAACTCCAATGAGTTATTTCCTCTAGAGAATCCCAATATTGTGGTTCCACCAAGCACCTTAATACCTATCCCCTTTAATCCAGTGTCACCATCATTACTGCCATTATCCTCATGGTCATCAAAATGCATCCCCCCTTGCTCAATAACTTCAATTGCTGTTGCAATATCTCTTGTATCAGCATCAGCAGGCAGCAAAGGCTTAAACAACGAGTAGTCTGCATTGTCGCAGTTAGACGTGATGATATCCATAAGTGCAGCCACAAGCATGCTCCTCCCTTTAGAATGATCTGAAGCATCAAATGAAGATTTCTGTTTCGAAATTGAAAATATATTAGGTACAAGCAGATAAGTGTCCATGGAAGTGGAAAAGCTAGAACGTTAAGAAAATAAATTGTGCCTGAGAAGATTGATATATATTCAATAAAATAATTAAGCTTAAAAAATGTTCATACAGTTTTTACCTTGTAGAAACCAAACAGAATAAAAACCTGTTTATGCTATTTTCTGTATTTTGCAACTAATTGACATACAGGAAAAAAATATCAACACTCCCCTACTGATGCCAGATCATTTTAGCACATGAAAGAAGTATAAGATCGACATTAGACTACTTCCTAGTAGATTAATCGTCTTAAGCAAAGGACATGTAAATATGCTGCCCACAGATCACACTAGTTCTCTTGTTGTAATTTGCCTCACATCATGTCAACTATTGTGTTTGCCTTTGCCTTTCATAATTGATAAGTTTGTAATTTCCATACATGAAAAAGCATCTCCGGTGTTAAGTTTAAGGGCCCTAAGACAAAGCCAACAATGAAAAATTTGCACAGACAATTTGCAGGTTCAGAACTGGAACCACATTCGGCTACATTCAGTAGAAATAACTCAAGCAACCAGGCAGAGATTCAATACCAATTGAAGACATGGCATTGCAAAAAATGAGCTCAAACTCATTTCCACTTGTTATAAGCTAGGCAGTAGGCAACGAGTTATATTCACACAACATCTCACCATTTGAATCCTACGACACAGCTTACGAATACCCTATGTCCTTGCTACAAACTGGCCAACGCCAAATCAATATGCCTGGCTAGAAAACATAAACATTACTTGATGCAACGGGGTATATAAAAAGTATGAAGAAGTATTGCAGCTTAACATATCGATTTCATGGAATGGTTACAGCAACAATCACAAATTGGATACAACTACAGCACATAATCACCTATTCCGAGCTTCTACGACCAACCTACATTATGTCAATCAGACAAAGCAAAACAATCAGAAAATAGAACTCCAAAAGTAAGATCAGCCATTACCTTCTTGCCGCGCGTGGGCTGGTACGAGAAGATGAACTGGAGAAGGCATGGCACGGCGTGCGGGCGGCCGAGAACGGCGGGCGCGACCCAGGGGTCCGCCACCAGGTGCGCGAGCGCCCTGGCAGCCTCGGCCTGCGTGGCCCCCCGCACGACGCTCTCGAGCAGCCAGTCGAGGACGGCGCCGCCGCCCGCAGAGACGATGGCCGCGCGGCGCGCGGCGCTGGCGGCCGCGATGTCGGCGAGCAGCGCGGCGACCCGCAGCTCGAACCCGGACCGCACCTCATGGTTGGCAGACGAGAGCACGGACAGGAGCGACTTCCAGAGCACCCGCGCGGCCGTCCACGTGTGCTGCATCCGCTCCACGACGCGGCCTGCGGAGTCCCTGGACCGCTGCAGCGTCTCCTCGAGGTTGTCGGTGGTGAGGTAGACCGCGCCCGCGGCGGCGAGGGAGAGCGTGGAGAAGGCGAGGAGCGGGGCGAGGCGGCGCGCGCCCCCGCGGTGGGGAGCGAGGTGGTGCGGCGGCGCGGGCGTGGCGGCGATCGGGAGGGAGGAGGCCGAGGTGGAGGGGGCGGAGGGTGCTGGCGAGGCGTGTGGGGTGGGTGTGGGGGTGGTGGAGAGCAGGCGGAGCCGGTGGCGGTGGTGGTGGAAACGGCGGAGGAGGAGGACGCGTCGCAGCATTGCCGGCGCGGGGTGGCTTCTCCTCTTCGGTAGGGTGTGATTATCTGCGTTATTCGGGCGCTGCGAGCGACGGGCGGGGTTGTCCTGTTGCCGTGGAGAGGAAGGCGAGCGAGAGGGCACGCGGCGCGGGGAATATTCGCCGGAGAAGAGAGGCGAGACCGGGAGAGAGACTAGAGAGGCGGTTTTCCGGTGCGGCAAAGGGAGGAGGGAGGAGGGAGGAGACGGTCCACGGGAACGGGACGGAAGAGCGAAGCGGGTTTTTTGGGCTTGGACGCTTGATGGGCTAATAAAGGGCCTGTTGGCCTCGACCTCGAAGGCTCGAACTCGAAGCTGCCGAACACCTCCCTCAGCGTCAGCGTGCGTACGATACGATGATTTGCACGGATGGAGTATACGCGACTGTCCCAGGCAACTGATGCGTCTATTTTGCTGTGCCAGACCTGGTACGCAAGCAAGCAAACATCGCGTACCCACAACCTACTGCGGCTCCTACAAGCTCCGGCTCCGGCTCCGGCTCCCCACATCCTGCTGCGCACTATACTCTACTGAAGATCACTGTGCCGGTTGAAAAAAGGGCTCCGGCTCCGGCAAACCCAAGAGAGGAGCTAGAGGAGCTGCTGTGTTGAGGCTTCTCTCGGCTCTGCTACAGTCATAATTGCGTTTGTGGCCTAGGGCCCGGGACTGTGGATAAGTTGGCCAGCTCAATTATACCACGTTTGATCGAGCTGGCCTCGTCGCGTATGCAACTCCAGCAAGGCATCCCTGTCACCGATTGTCTAAAGTTCGGCGGCGATTAATCCTATCCAAATTCCAAAGGCTGGAATTTGACGGAGCAGGAGACAAGTCGAGGTTCCACTCGAGGTCTCACAACAGCCTGTCCAGTGTTAATCATTTCACGTATAAACTCACACATCAGTATCTAAATGTGAGTCGTATATATAGCTCGATACTCTCGCTTGCCTAAAGATCCAAACGGCATCGACCGCCCGACATACGATGAGTCTCGTGACAATGCAGAACTTTTTGAGCTAAATTGGACGACCCGCGCGACGCCATCAAATTGATACTTTTTTTGTTTAAACATACGTTGAAAAATGCCAAAATCGGATTGAATAAAGCACTTAGGGCCCGTTCGGTTAGGGAGATTCCTGGTCAGAAATCGTTTCACTTATTCACCATTATATAAATTTGACTACCATTTCCATGGCACTGTTTCCCCGTAACCGAAGGATGCCTTGAGCAAATCAAATATTCCAGGTTTCAAGCCTTTTCACTCATTCATTGCTAGTGTCGGGCGTTGGATTAACGTGGAAATAAACTTGATCCGTTCGGTTTGATGGATCTTCTGATTCTGATCTATAGCACTACTACACAGTACACCCAACCAATCCAAATCCTCGTGTTCTCCAACCCCGCGCGGCCCCGGCGCGCACCTATGCACGAACACCACCCCGCGAGCCCGATCGCGCCGCCCGCCGTCGGCGACTGCCGCGGCATCCCCTTCGATCCTTCCTTTCTCCCGCGCCTCCTCCTCTCCGCCACCTCCTGCACCTCCTCCTTCCTCGCCGCGCGCGCAGTCTCCGCCCTCCACGCGGCGGCCCTCAAGCTCGGCGCGCTCCCCGCCTCCCTCCCGGCCTCGAACACCCTCATCTCGGCCTACTCCCATGCCGACCTCCTCCCCTCCGCGCTCCGCGCCTTCTACCTCCTCAGCCACCCTTCCACCGCCTCCTACACCACCGTCCTCTCCGCGCTCTCCCGCCACGGCCGTCCCCACGAGGCGCTCTCCCTCTTCGCCGCCTCCGCGTCCGCGGTCGCGCCCGACGCCGAGCTCCTCTCCTGCCTCATCTCATGCTGCCGCCGCGCGTCCGCCTTACTCCCCGCGCGCGCGGCGCACGCCTACGGCTTAAAAACCGTGGCGGCGCTGGCCTTCTACGCCTCGGCAGGTCCGGCGCTGGTCGCGCTCTATGCGAGACACGGGAAGGTTGGTGCGGCCAGGAGGGTGTTCGCCTACATGGACGGCGAGGACGTGGTGTCCTGGAACTCCATGATCGGCGGGTTCACCAGTGCCGGGATGGACGGTGAGGCGTGGGTCTGCTTCCGGGAGATGCGCTCGAGAGGTGTTCGAGGGAATGCCCGCACAGCTGTGGTGGTGCTGGGGTCTTGTGACATGGAGTCCGGCAGGCAGGTCCATGGGACTATAGTGAGTAGTCATGGTGGTTCTTCGAAAGCCATTTTGTGGAACGCATTGATGAGCATGTATTCGCGTGCCGGCTGTGTCACCGATGCGGAGAGGGTGTTCCTGGAGATTGTAAGGAAGGATGTTGTGTCATGGAATGTGATGATCGGAGCGTTTGCGAAGAATGGATATGGAGAAAGGGCCCTTGAGCTTGTGGACATGATGTTGCAGTGTGGTATGAAGCCAGACTCTGTGACATTCACGTCCATTCTCATGGCATGCTGCCATTGTGGCTTGGTTGATGAAGGGCTTGAACTATTCCAGCGCTTTGTGTCAGTTGTTGGTCTCATCCCAACCATGGAGCAGTGTGCCTGCATTGTGGATTTGCTCGCACGTGCTGGGAGGTTCATGGAGGCCTTGGATTTTATCGGACAAATGTCAGTGAGACCAAATGCAGTTGTCTGGGGTGCTTTGCTGTCCGCAAGTAGAATGCATCACAACGTGGAATTTGCAAGGATTGCATTCGAGCAGCTGGTTCAGATGGAGCCTGAGAATGCTGGGAATTTTGTGACGATGTCAAACATATATGCAAAGGCTGGGATGGTAGAAGATGCAAAGAGAGTGAGGATGATGATTGATAGTGTAGAGTTAGCAAAACCTTCTGGACAAAGCTGCGTGGAAGTTTTGTAATAAAGCATAAGACTCCATGGACTCATCAGAGTTGCATGTATCAAAGAGGGTAGGCTTCGACTACTTTACTACTCACAAATCTCGTGTCACCCTAATTGTCGAACAATAACTGAATCTAGTGACCTGAAAGACTACTTTTGATTTATATGATTGATTGTTAATGTTGGTTTGCAAGAAAGGATTGCAGCTGGGAAAACCAAATCATGCGATTAGTGATCTGTTCTGAAGTGACTGTATGTTTTGATGGTATGGTAATTTTATGTGGCTACATGTTCTGGTATCTGCTCAATTTGGATAGTTCAACTTGCAGAGTTGTGGACATGATGTTGCACTGTGTTATGAAGCTAGACTCTGACATTCACGGCTATTCTCATGGCATGCTTTCATTGTGGCTTGGTTGATGAAGGGCTTCAACTATTGCAGCGCTTTCTGTCAGTTGTTGGTCTCGTCATAACTGCTGAACAGTGTGCCCGCATTGTGGATTTGCTTGAACGTGATAGGAGGTTCGTGGAGGTCTTGGAATTTATCTGTCGGATGTCAGTGAGACCAAATGCAGTTGTCTGGGGGTGCTTTGGTGTCTGTAAGTAGGATGCATCACAATGTGTAATCTGGAAGGATTGCACTAGAGCATCCGGTTCAGGTGGAGCCACAGAATGCTGGAAATTCTATGACACTGTCAAACATTTATGCAAAGGCCGGGATGGTAGAGGATGCAAAGAGTGAGGATGATGATTGACAGAGTAGAGTTAGGAAAACCTTCTGGACAAAGACTCCATGTATTCTAGAGAGTTCCACATATTTCAGAATTGGTTTCAACTACTTTACCACTCACAAATCCTGTGTCACCATATGTGGAGCGCTAAAAGAATTTAGTGACCTGGAAGAAGTACCTTTGATTTCATATGATCGATGGTTAACACTGGTTGGTGAGTTTTGATGGCAATTTCGCATGCCTACATGTGCTGCTATTGTACAGCGTAGGTGCAGCAGCAACCAGGAAGCTGATTGAAGATGAATATCAGCATATGCTACCACAACCACCGGTACAGTTCTGATCTCCTGATTGCTTCACGAGAACGAGAAATGAAGGCAAAACAAAGTTTCTAAGGATGAAGTCCATTAACTGTAGATGGAAAATCTTCCACAAGATGTTGTGGTACATAACTCATCTCCATGGCGTTCAGCATTATTGGCAGAAGTATTGGCATTAGAAAAGCTTCCGCGAGAAGGTGTTTATTGAATCTGTTCATATCAAGACGGTTCATTTTACAGGGAAAGATGGAGTTTCGTTCCTCTGCAGATTGTATCTGATTCTTTAACATATATAGGGGTAAAAGAAATTATATTGATAGTTTGGTCCAACATTCCTCCTTGGCTACTCGCCCTTGTCCCTTCACGTGAAAGATTTTTTTTCTTTTTTTTTAGCTTGAGAGCCAATTTATTTCGTCATCACCGGCATGATGCAGCTTTCTGAATGAAAAGCATTCTTCATGTAAGTTGGGCTACTGCATTTGAAGTGGTATTTTACCCTAGGGAAATTGAAGTTGAATCTTATTTGAACTATCTCATGTGACCACAATTTGGAATGCGGGAATTTCACAGGAATCGTAAGAAATTTCACAAGAATCAGTTCAATTTTGCAGGAAAACACAAGAACGGGAAAAAATCACGTGTTCCGAACAGAGCCTAACCAAAGCAGATCCATACATCCATTATATATGGAACTATCTCATGTAACCACTAAGGCCCTGTTTGGATCTCTATAGATAGTATTTGTCTACTAATAATTATCCTTTTTGGATTCAAATAGGTATAGATAATAGATTAGCTAATTGATAGCCGAACCTTTCGATAACAACTATCTCGACCAAATCAGAAAATGAGTTATTAGCCAGCTAACTATTATCAGATAGTGAATCCAAATAGGGCCTAATCAAGTCGGGCCACACGATTCTAAGTTTGAATAGGTTACAAAAATAAAATTTTATATTTTTAAATAGTTTTATTATGAAATATAGTCTACGATTAATCGAGTGATACTTTTTATGCATAAAAATATTAATAGTTTTTTCATATACACTATGTGGTTAAATCTGGGATCGTTTGCGTCAGTAAGCGGGGTCACACTATTTGGGATTGTTTGCTTTGTAGAGGAACCGAATGATCGAGGGCTGTTCTTTTCTGAGAGAAAAAAAAACCCCCAACAATGTCAATCTATAAATCTTACCTTAGAGATAATTTTCATGATATCAGGTGGACCTTATCTTTTCCACTAGTCGCCTCCAGCAATGATTCGATGTATGCCTGATGGTGACTTGGTGAGTGAGTGATGAGAAAATAAAAAATGTCAAATGCTCGAGTGAGTAGCTGTGAGACGGAGACTCGGCGAGGAGCTGAACAGAACAGACGGTCGGCCAATCGATGATGCTCTTCGCGGCGTCAAACAAGCAATGGGCCGGACGCGATGCGAAGCCCAATAATACAACACGGCCCAGTTTTGCTCTCATCGCTCTGGTTGCCCGCCCGCAGCCGCTGCGTTTGCTGGAGAGGGAAAGCGTTAGCAGCAGTTTAGCACCACCTCGGCCACCGAGAGCGGAGCGCGGAGGGAGGGAGCTACAAAACAGGGGGCACGGGACCTGAGCAACTCATACCTTTCTCGGCCTTTTGGCTAAGATCAAGTGTAGTATCTGTTCTTATCAGTTTAATATCTGATATGTGGGCCATGTGTCCACTTCGATATTAAATTTATTTTTTGTTGGTCTGGGTCCACCACCAGTGGCTTGCCACTGGGGCCCTCGCGCGTCGCCCAGCCGTTGCACTGCTGGCAAGGCCTGGCGCACCCCAACCAAAGCATAGCAAATTTGTTACCTGGGTCTCTTCGGCTTCGAGGAGTTGTTTCCTGGTCGGTTCTCTTTGGTTTTCGATGGGCCTTATTTGTTTACTGGTTAGGGTCTCTTGGTTTGTACTGAGCTTTGGGTCGGCCCTTGTACCCAGGCCTCGCAATTATGACTTCCTGGGTCCTAAATTGTTGTGATTAGCTTCGGGCCGGAGGTGTTGCTGCTTTAAGATCATGCCCGTGTTGCAACGAGAACATAATACTGTTACATATTTTAAGTTTCAAGTTGTGTATATTGTTACAATATTTTAAGTTTGAAGTTGTGTATTATCCTGTGAGCACCATTTCTTTGTACGATTGCAGTACTTCACTATTGGTTACATTGGTAGCTGGGTTCCATGACACTCAGAATACACTTGCAATTCTAGACCCTTACAACACTTCATTAGGTACAAAAATAAAAAAATACGATGAAAAATGAAAACGTTCCCAAGATCACTGTCATCAAGGAACAAAACATTGCTCCAAAACTTTGCTAAGTGCAAGTAAAATTTGAATTAGAAATCGTGTAACAGACCATAAATTTGGGTCGATGTATTTTCAGCCAAAAAAAAGGCAGAGAGGATGGAAATAAGAAGTATCGCATATTTTGTAAGGTCCATGTACAATATGTTTTACCTTGAGTTTTAGATGATTTGGGAAAACAAATCTTATTGGGTACAATAATGGAAGAGATGGAACCAAAATGAACAGCTTGTTCAGAACCCGACTGTGCCCAAAACTCTCAACCAAAATTGTAACTACGTCAATTCTGCAGCAACAGTAACTCTAAAAATATGCAGCGACTATATGATAAACCAATATTCCCTAGTGGCAATGCCAGCACCCAATTTGTCCCTGCCTCCCCTCCTACATCTCTCCATTGCCTGCATCGCGAACTAATAATGTTTAAAAGCAAAACCATATCAGATTATGGCATGGTAGACTAAACTTTTAGAGTGTTTCTTGTTTCAGAGAAAAACATAAGTAGTATGTGCATGTAAGCTGCGAGATTCCGGTCTAAGAAGCATAAACCTATATTTAACAAGCATGAACCTAAATAAAATCTATAACTAAGTTATACATGATTTAATGAGTATGAAATTTTTACTACAGTTTAAGCATACAATAATTAGCCCACCATAAAAAAATTCATCACAATTGGACCATAGAAACTGTAGCTATGAATTATTCTATTTAATTACAGAAAATATAGATCTAAAGCTATAATAAAAACTTTGTACTAAAGTATATCATATTATATGTTTACTGTGGAGATCTACTCATGTGAAGTCCAACAAAATTGGATTTTCCATTTTATGATTTTCTGTGATTTACTATGATTTTTCAAAGATTCAGCCGAAATAAATAAAAAAGATAAAGATAAAACCGCTTTCAAAACCGCTTATAACCGGACCAGGGAGGTAAGATGAACGGTTTTAAAAGTTGAGAGAGGTATTTTGTCATATTTTAAAGTTTAGGGAGGAGAAGTGGACTTTCGCGAAAATTGAACAAGTTAATGTGAACTTTTTCCATCGACGAAAGATGCTTATCTTAAAAACTTTCAGAGCCCTTTTTCTCCCCACCTGAAGGCCCGCCCAATAAGGCCCAGCAGCCCAAATTCTTCCTTACCGCAACCCCAGCAGGAGACATCGCCGTCTCCCGCGCGCTCGCGCTCGGCTCGTCGCTTGCTACTTTTCCCTATTCCGCAACCGGCCAACCCCCAAACCCTAGCACCAGCGCGGTGGACGACTTGGTGGTCTTCGGCGGCAAGGCGGCGCCGCGGCGGACTCCGGCTGCGGCCTGCGGGCAGCCTCTGCCGCCGCCCCGCGAGGGAGTCAGGGTGCAGGCGCGTAGCGCCGCAGCTCGCTGCCCGCAGCAGCACTGCGGCAGGCGGCAGGCGGCAGGCGGCAGGCGGCAGCCGGGAGCCCGGGACCAGGAGTGCGCCAGCCGCCAGTCGCGGAGTCACCGCAGTGCCGGAGCAGCCGAGTAGACAGCAGCGACGCGGCCCGCGCAGGCCGCAGCCCACAGGACGGTCCGAGCGGCGAGCGGCCAGCAGTCCAGCGTCCGACGGGTGAACTTCTCTGTCTCTCGATGTAAGTTCAAATTAAGTCTCTTGGCTTCCCAATTTTCCTTTCAATAAATTAGGGATTGCAATTTGTGAATTACTTGTAAACTGGAACGAGGAGAGCCTGAGTTTGCCTGCAAATTACATACTCCCCAAATTAGTCCCCTAGTCTAATTTACTATTTCCGGATTTAATTTTAGGTCTCAAACATGAAGAGAAAAAAGAGTGCAACTATAGATTTGAGGGTTTTCTTGCAAAGGTCTCAAATATTAGGCTTTAGGAGTTTATTAGGTTGTAAAATTTTTTTTGACACCCTTTCAAATTTGAATACTCAAGCCTAGGGTCCACCACTGATGGCACCAAGAGGCGGACGTGCAGCGGCTAGTTCCGGTTCTGAGGATGAGGAAGAGGAGGCTGGGTTCTCTAGGAGCTACTTCCTGGCCAAGGAGAAGGAGCCATTATCTGGGAAGAAGCGCGCCCGTGCCGCCGCGGGCAAGCTCTCCGACCTCAACCTCGTCGACGAGCAGGTATAGTGCTGTCCCATCCCACACCTGCGGACCACATCCTCACCTTTAGCCACCAGAATCCATGGGTATGATTGGCTAATTTGAGATATCTTGATTCTCTGCAGGTGTTGCGTGCATCCCTTGCAGAGATCCCTCCGAAGCACAAGGAAGAGGTGGAGGCTCTGACTAGAAGCTACAAGGACCAGTACCGCAACTGGCTGTTCGAACTAAGGTCTCTTCCTAAACCCGTAGTACTAATGCAACATTGGGATTGGTTTGGCCAATGTTATTGTTGTCGGTAGGGGTGAGTGAGTGATAGATGCATTTTTCTGATGTAGATGCGGTTTTGGTCTCCTGATGTATGGGTTTGGATCTAAGAAGCAATTGCTCGAGGATTTTGCCTCCACTACCTTGACTGATTTCACTGTCGTTGTAATCAATGGCTACCTTCCATCCGTCAATTTGAAACAGGTATGGTCTTGTCTGCCCAATATTATTCCCTGCAGTAGTTTGCAGGATTGTTTGTACTGCCCTGCTGCTGTTCAAATGCTTTGAAATCTTAAGCATGAGTCATGAAATGCATTGGAGTTCCAATCCATGTGGAAAAGGCAAAGTATACACGAAGAATGAATGCATGAACTTGTGATTCTAAGCTGATTATGCAAGTTTAATTTCTGTTTTGATGCTTGAATCTGCTTTAGCCTTTGTCTGATGATAGGTTTCCAAATTTGAAGAACAGAAAACTCGGATGTGGGCCTAAATAGTTTGGGACAGGAAACCCTGTGCACTCTAGAAGATGTGCTGGTCCTAAATATTTGTACTTTTTACATTTTCTTGATTCTTGAATGGTTAGCTTTTGCCTATTATTTTTCCTGGCTCGGATTGCTATTGAAAATCTGGGCTTATTTATGTGTACTGGTGAGGAAGTTTTACTGGGTTAATCTTTTTGTTAGATTCCCAAATCTGACACAAGTATATGCATGTGATTTGGATTCGTAATCATTTGAGTCAGAAAGTGCTTGTGGAGTTCCGTTTGATGTTGTTGTCGTGAAGATTGCATAGCTCTCTACATCCTTTGAAAAGGACCATTAAGTTCTGGCATAATCTATTGCATTTTCAGGTCATAGCAACAATAGCTGAAATGTTCTGGGATCAAACAAAAGCTAAACGCAAGAGACAGCCAGGAACAAGGTCCCAGTTGTCACAACAGTTTCCGTCACAATCAACAGAGGACATCATCTCATTCCTAATGAGACAGACATCAGATGATGTGGATGATCGCGTGTGCCTTCTTATTCATAGTGTTGACGGGCCTGCTTTGCGTGATGCTGAATCACAACAGTGTCTAGCACAAATTTCTTGCTGCCCACAGGTCCGTGTTGTTGCATCAATAGACCATGTTAATGCCCCTTTATGTAAGTTCCTTGCACATGTAGCTTTATCCTTCCCTAGTGTATTTACTGTAAGAAGGGCGGGCCTGGTGCAAGCGGTAGAGTCTTACCGCCTGTGACCGGAAGGTTCCGGGTTCGAGTCGCGGTCTCCTTGCATTGCACAGGCGAGGGTAAGGCTTGCCACTAACACCCTTCCCCAGACCCCGCACGGAGTGGGAGCTCTCTGCACTGGATACGCCCTTTTTTTTTAGTGTATTTACTGTAAAAGATATAATAAACTGAAACTACTGTAGTGTGGGACAAGAAGATGGTGCACAAACAGTTCAAGTGGAGCTGGTACCATGTCCCGACTTTTGCGCCTTACAAAGTCGAAGGCGTGTTCTACCCATTGATCCTAGCTAGTGGTGGTCACGCCCAAACCACAAAAACTGCTCTCGTTGTTCTGCAGAGTCTGACACCGAATGCACAAAGTGTTTTCAGAGTTCTTGCTGAATATCAGTTGGCAAATGAGAAGGAGGAAGGTGAGTTTGTTGTGTATATGTTTTCCTGAAGAGTTGGAATGTTGCATACTGACTAAACTTACTTTGTTTCTCAGGTATGCCAGTCAGCAGTTTGTATACAAAATGCCGTGAGCGCTTTCTGGTCAGCAGTCAAGTGACATTGAATTCACACCTGACTGAGTTTAAAGATCATGATCTGGTTAAGATCAGGAAGCACTCTGATGGGCAAGATTGCCTCCGCATTCCTCTTGTTTGTGATGCACTGGAGAAATTGCTGCAAGAGTTGGCTTGACATTTTTCATGGATGAGTTGACTCAAGTATTGTAGTTTTCTCTGCTACGTGCAACTGAAGGATCTTCTCCTGCTTATAGGAAAATGTATTACCACATCCTGTAACAGTACATGAATTATGTATCAATCGGATTCCGGAACTGAAAGCATGTTGCATTAAACGCTCTGCTATGTTTTGTTAGCTTAAACTCAAGAACCGTGATGAGTATGGAGCGTGGCAAAAGGTCTCCTGCATATGTATCTCAAATGATCAGCAGAACAGTTTGCACAATTCAAGCAACTATTTATAAGATTACAACTTGCAGAGGATTGAATTGATTGTATCGATGTAAAGAAAACATAATTTCTCCCTTTATTGCCAATATCAGTAGTACACGTCTACATCTTAGCTTTTCTCTAGTATAATGCAACATGATGCGAAGCATATACACTTCAAAATCCCCAGCAATGTCTCAGTGTACATAAAATGTGTGACGCGGCGAGTGGTAAAGAACGCTAAAACTTTATTAGTTTTTCTTCCTTAAGCCACAGGAGCATCTCTGATAAACCTTCAGTCAAGTTTCTTGGGCTATAGCCCAGCTCCGTCTTTGCTTTGTCATATGAGTATGCCCATTGATGTCTCAAAACACGCACAGTCTGCAATACATGTGAGGGCAAAATGTCAGCCTTGCCTTATGTGTGAATAACAAGCTTATAGATATTTAAACGAAGGAATAGTGGACACACAGGGTAACTGATAAGTGGGAGTTTTCCAGTGATGTGAGAAACAAAAACTGAAATCCACCCATATGCTTCAATCAACCAGAGAGGTACGTGGAACATGGGAGCCTTTGTGTTTGTGATATTAGCAACCATATTAAAAATTTGCACGAATGACATATTTTCACCAGTGAGCAGATACCGTTGGCCCACTCTGCCCATCTCCATAGCTGCTATGTGCCCACTAACAACATCATCAACATGGCAGAACGATTCTCTATCATACCCATCTCCTATGTAACCAGGTAAGCGCCCATTAAACCTCTCTATTAACTGCAAGAAAAAATTGAGGTTCAGGTTGTGCCCATGACTATATTCAAACCAAATTGCAAGCAGATGCTCGCAGACTTTAGATTGAAAAAATTTTTAGAATAAATATATTTGATATTTGACATATGCATCTACAAGAAAGTTCTCTTACAATGCGAGAGACAAGATTTCCAGTCGTAAGTTTTCCAGGGCCATAGAGAACGCCTGGGTAGACAATGGTGATCGGCACCTTATCTGCTGCTGCCTGCAGTGCGATTCTATCTGCAAGAACCTTTGATTTCTCATATTCAGTACAAAATTCCTTCTCTGGATGCATCTGCGTTAGAACCAATCAACTATGTTACAATTCGCAGCAGTGTATACCAAGTCTGCATATACATGTATGATTCAAATCGTACGAGTAAGCCAATTCAATAAAAGGAGCCTGGTTGCAGCCGACCACTAAACTCGAAAGTCAGTAAGTTGTTTGTGCATCAAGAAGGATTGTTGTACAGGGGACAGTTTGATCTAAGCACTTTTGAAAGTATACCACTTGCATTTCAATGGCAATCAAACAATCAAGTGAACCAGTATCTTGCACCTCTTAGCACCAGAATCTGTTAAAAACTAGGAACATCTTGATATGACAATGCACGCACGAGGAACAGAACATATAGCTATGTAACAAGGTCGTAGAGCCAAAACAATTATTGAGGAACACCATTAGTTTAATTTCATGGCAAATATTTCAGGATTGAAAACAGCAAAATCATTGATTCATTGATAGAATTCAGGAATATGGTCTTACCTGTGCCTCATCTGCAACATAACCATCAGTAGGACCAATTGCAAAGAAAGATGATGTGTAGATTATCTTCTTCACAGTTGGTGTTCTCTTGGCAGCCTTCAACACATTCTCAAGTCCACCTACATTAACCTGTAGCACAGCACAATACACATTTCTTAAACCAATCCGAATTAGTATGCATTCTAGTTCCATGCACTGTCTGCTCAATTGTTTTCTGGCCTTATTTCCATTTCTTAAAAACGGTAACAAGATGAGAAGTTGGTGGGCGGAAGCAATAGCGCAGCGCCTAAACAGCGATCAACTAACTTGAGAATAGCACCATAGTGCCAGAAATTGCTATATGTATCAATAAGCGTCTCCTTCAGGGTTCAGGCTATGGGAATCTCCCTCTTCAAAAGGAGTTACCGTACTGTGAGGCTTGGTGATTGTGACCATATCACTATTAAACTGCCCAAATTACCTATATCACAATCGAACAGCGCTTGAATGTTTATCATGTGGAGACAGAGCACAAAAATAAAGGGCCAAAACTGTTGTTCCTTCTTTCTAGAGCTACGCTCACACATGGGGGTAAATAAATAAAAACAAACAGATACAACTGCCTTACCTTGAGGAAAACGGAGGGGTCGGGCAACCACGGCTCGACGGCCGCGGCGACGTGGAACACGACGTCGCAGCCGTCGAAGGCCGCGGCGAGGGACTCGGCGTCGGTGACGTCGCCGTAGGCCAGCTCGACGTCGCGGGGAAGGCCAGAGACGTTGCTGGAGCGGCGGACGAGCGCGCGGACGGCGTGGCCCGCGCCGCTCAGCGCCGCGGACAGGCGGCCGCCCAGGTACCCGGTCGCGCCCGTCACCACCACCCTCATGCCGCCGCCGGCAACTGAAGCGCAGCAGCAGCCGCTGATCCGATCCTGATAGCACTACACTACACAGCCTGTCTCCTGCTCGAAGCCAAACCCAGCAACTTGGGGAAGTCAGCGACACGAGGCGAGAAGAATGATGCGACTGAGAGGAGGATTTTTAGGGATTTGGGGGGAGATTATTCACTATTTTGCCGAGCCAAAAGCGGAGGAGGAGCCTGTTGTGTCAGTCAACTCCTCAACCCACCCACACAAACCACGCCGACTAACGAAAACTTTGGGCCACGGTCCACGGCCATCTTAAAAAACGAAAGCTTGGGCCGATCGTATGACTTTTGTCAGCAACTTATTTGTTCTCTTCTAAAAAAAAGCAACTTATTTATTCATGTGTCTTATTATATACAAGTTCTTTAGGAATTAGGATGACAATACTCCGTATGACATTATTATCAAAATGGAATATCAAATTAAAACGGGTAGATATCTAAAACTTGATCAAATTTTCATTCTTCAGCCACAAGAGCGTCTCTGCTAGGCCTTCAGTTAAGCTTCGTGGACTATAGCCCAGCTCCCTCTTGGCCTTGTCACATGAGTAAGCCCACTGATGTCTGAGACACTCCACTCCCTGCAACGTACAGATATGGACCAACTATATATCAACACAAAGCGTGATTATTTGCAGATAATAAACTTAAACACTTAGAATGGAGAATAACGGACATACAGGATAACTGATAAGTGGGGGTTTTCCGGTGATGCGAGCAACAAAAACTGAAATCCACCCGTAGATGGCAAGTAACCATAGAGGTATGTGGAATTTGGGTGGCTTTGTGTTCGTAAGATTCGCAGCCATGTTGAAAATCTGCACGAATGACGCGTTCTCTCCAGTGAGCAGATATCTTTCGCCCACTCTGCCCTTCTCCATGGCTGCTATGTGCCCTTTGACGACATCATCGACATGGCTGAACGATCCCCGGTCATACCCATGCCCTATGTAACCAGGTAGACGCCCATTGAACCTTTCGACTAACTGCAAGAATTTCTTGTTTTGTTCAAGTTCTGAACATGGCTGTAATCCACATAACTAGATCTTTGACTTACTGCAATAAAAGGGGAAAGTTCTCTTACAACGCGGCAAACAAGATTTCCAGATGTAAGCGTTCCAGGGCCATACATAATGCCTGGGTAGACTATGGTGATTGGAACCCCCTCTGCTGCTGCTTGCAGTGCAATTCTATCTGCTAGAAACTTTGATTTCTCATACTCTGTGCAAAATGATTCCCCTTGATGGATCTGAGATTTAAAAGCAATTCAACAATGTCACAATTTTGCACCACCGTGTAACTTGTAAAAGCACTTCTGCATAAATGTGAAGTTGTGACTAACAAATGTGATCCAGTTTCAATATCTGGAGCCAAATTTGAAATTGATGACTAAAAGTCATCTGTGCGCTAGCGTATTAACTTCTGTTCTACGAGAAACAGAAATAGGTTGCTTGCTTCACTTTATTTCTGACTGGAGTTTCTATAGTTAGCATGTCTTCAGCCCTCTTGTATAGGCAGGAGAGGCATGCAGGAGCGAGTTTCCATCCTTGCAGTTTGTTCAGCATGTTTTGTTGTTTGGTTGTTCCTTTGCAAACTGCAAGTACTTACACACAAATTAATCTAAGATGCTAGGCCTAATGAGCTACTCTCTGCCCGTTTGAAGCTTCCTCTTCTATTAAAAGATAAGAGCTTTTGCGTGTTCGAAAAAAAAAAAGGTGAATCAAGTAACTATTTGAGTGTGTGGTTTGGGGAATCAACTCATTCTAAATGGCATGGGTAAATTCCTCAAACTTAGTGGAATGACTTTATTCCTCGTATTAGTTTATGATGAATGAGGTGAATAGGTGATAATAGATCAATCTACAAACCAAACGAACAACTAGAAAGTGAGATGATGATAGACCACTTAATTCCACGTACGAAACAACCCCTATATGAGCATTTCATACTCATGAAACATATTACATACTCGGGAGGACAAAACCGTAGAGTCAAAATTATTATTCAGCTCAGGTTTAAATCTTCTCATAGCTTATTTTTGGGTGTCTATTTTCTTTTTAATGAAAACCCACACAGTTTCTCTTAGGCAGGTCACATTTTTTTTAGAATGGCAACAATATAAAACAAAAAAACATGAATACGAGTTTATACCTGATTCTCATTGGCGACACAACCATCCGTTGGGCCAATTGCGAAGTATGACGATGTGTACACTATCTTCTTCAATTCCGGCGTTCTCTTGGCAGCCTTTAATACATTCTCAAGTCCCCCAACATTTACCTGTTAATAATAACTGCAGCAGTAAGTGCACCCCTTCTAATAACTCCGAGTTTTTCAGGGGGAAATGCATATTTTTGCAACACACACACACACACACACACACACACACACACACACACACACACACACACACACACACACACACACACACACACATATATATATATATATATTAATTATAACAACCTATTTGGTATCCGTCGCCTCGCAATTACTCTTGATGGTTGCTTATATGCTACTACTAATAGAAATTTTAGCAAGATGAGGTATTAATGGGCAATAAATGAGAGGCTACCAACCACAAAAAAGTATAATTTTATACTCCCTCCGTCCCCAAATAAATCAATTCATAGAATCCGTGCAAGTCAAATTATCTTAAGTTGACTAATTTTATAGAAAATGTAACATCTCTGGCATAAAATGAACACATTATGAAAATATATATTTTATAATATATCTAATCATACTAATTTGATGTCATAAATCTTGACGTGTTTTTTCTATAAATTTAGTCAAAGTTTAAAAAGTTTGACTTAAGACAATTTTACGAATCTAGAGGCATAGGGAGTATCTCTATTTAATATTAGGGGATCTAATATTAAAGGAAGAAAAGTCCTTTAGTTCAATATCACTCATAATTGACTGATGGGGTGATCCATGATCCACCACTCTCTTCCGCGCCTCTACGAGTTAGAGATAAGTGTTTAGGCATATGCGGAGTTCAATTTTAAAGCGAATTAAAACACATCGTGTGATCATTATTGAATCTGTAAGTCATTCGTGCCCATACAAGTTAGAACAACATACGCATAGTATGGAGTTTGGTTCTAAAACAAATTGAAATGTAGAGAAGCCGGTCAAGCTCCTCTTAGGTAGACCTCAACCACCTGGCAAGCTCCTGCCCTCGGCATGGGCTTTACTTGGCCATCCTCATCCTCCTGGCATGGCAGACTTTGGTCATGGACATGGTTTATGAGGTGCTACTGGAGTTGTTCTAACTTTAGTTATAACATGCACATAGTACGGAGTTTGATTCTAAAACAAATTGAAATGTAGAGAAGCCCATCAAGCTCCTCTTAGGCAGACCTCAGCCACCTGGCTGGGCTCTTCTCCCCTCGGCGTGGGCTCTACTCGGCCATGCTCATCCTCCTGATGTGGCAGGCTTTGGCCATGGACATGGTTTAGAAGGTGCTATGCTGGAGTTGCTCTAACCTTAGTTATAATATGCATTGAAGGCATCTCAAATAATCTAACGCTAAGGGGCTGTTTGGATCCTTTAGTTTAGAGGAATTGAAATCTACTTAATAAATTAGGCTATTTGACTAGGAATTTGACATTACACCACTTTCCAAAGTTCACCTATAAGCATATCTCAAATTCATAAGTTGGAAGATAAAAATTGATTCTATAGATTATCATCCTATATTTCTAATTTATAATTTATAACATGCTCTTCAACTCACTCCCCTACAGTAGAAATGTAACACATAAGTATCTATCATATAGCCAATAATAATATACAAATATAATTTATATACAATCATATTAGCTTAATTAATATGTGTCTAAATTATGATTATCAAAATGAATTCAATTCCAAGATCCAAATGGGGCCTAAGTGATTTGGAGGACAGAGAAAGAAAAGAAAAGAAAAAGAAAAAGAAAATGCAGATGCACCAGAATAATGGGAGGGGTCAGACCTTACCATGTAATATGTATTGTTTTTATGTCAGACTCTATGATGATGATGCTGACACATATTAAAGACAATAGTTTCCTTTCTCTCTAGCATGGCATATTATAATTTACTAGCAAACATATCTATGCATTGCAATGAGACCTATAATTTGTTATGTGGTGTTCAAACCAATAATATCAAGCTAGCTATTTTTGTTGATTTTTAATTGGATTTGGTCTAATAAAAAATGCTAGTGCAATAAAGAATTAACCATGTATAGAAAATTAACAGGAGTTGGTGGTTATTGTACGCATATGTTGTGCTCCATAGCTAACATATTCAAATGCAAGAGAGTAAATGTGTTAAGAATGTCCTTGTGATTTCAATCTAGACGCTTCTCTGTCTTTATTAGTTATCACTTGCCACACCACCACAAATGATAACATTTCTCTATAATAGTTGAGAATGAAATTCCAAACAGCTTATGCCACTGGAAGGGGGGAAATAAACAGTAATGCGTATAGTGCCTGAACTATCAAGAGAACAGTTAAGTCTGGTAAACACATTACCACGTAGACCGAGAGGGACTAGTTATGACAACCTCCGTTAACTTGTACGATGTACTGTTTTATATTAACTCTAATTAAGATGATAATGTGACACATGTTAAAGACAATAGCTCTTTTCTTTCTCTCGTATGGTATTATATTTCCTCCGTTCCAAACTATAAGACGTTCTTGACTTTTTCTAGATATATTATTTTTTACTATGTATCTAAACATAATGTATATCTAAGTGCAAACTATATATATTAAAAAATCCAAAATATCTTATAATTTAGAATAGAGGAAGTAAATGATAACATATGTGCTTCACATTAGTCACACAAGATATATTTAAATGCAACCTTTGGGCTCGCTAGGGTGATCTTTTTTTTTGAAACAAGGAAGAGATGTTAGTGTTCTGTAGATAGATGTTTATATAGGCGTACGCATATTTACTTTTATGAACACACGCGTAGACAACTCGTATGAGTACGAACAACTCAATATTGAGTACACAATGGTAGGAACTAGGAAGAATGGTTAGGTTCAGGCTTTGGTAATGGAGGGGCGCCACCAAGCATGGAGGAGTTAAGCCGGGAGGAGAAGGCACCAAAAATGTTACATAAGGTAAATGGGAAACAGTCAAATGGTGAGAAAATGGAGTTCCACACCATAGACTGTGTAAGACTCTTAGTTTAGTTAGTACTAAAACCATGCATGCATGTTCCGGTGTACAGTGAGTAACGATCGTGTCGTTTTATCTTACGGTGTAGAAGACAGAGGGGTCAGGGAGCCACGCCTCGACGGCCGCGGCGGCGTGGAACACGGCGTCGCACCCGCTGAAGGCGGCGGCGAGCGACTCCTCGTTGGTGACGTCGCCGTAGGCCACCTCGACGGCTGGGGGGAGGGCGGAGACGTCGACGCCCGGGAGCGCGAAGGCGCGCACGTCGTGGCCGGCGTCGGCCAGCGCCGCGCACAGGCGGCCGCCCATGAACCCCGTCGCGCCCGTCACCGCCACCCTCATGGCTGGTGACCACCGAGAGGTCGTGTCGGACGGAGAGAGTAGCTGGCGCTGATCTGATAACTGACCCGGCCGGCCCAACCCAAGTCGCGCTGCACGGCACGGCACCGCACGCGCTCGCCTGGTCCCTGCTGCATGCTCTCCTCAGTCGTCCTCGTGCTCCAAGCCTCCAAGGCAACACCATGTATTTATGGGTGAAGGATGACCGAATTCGGCGCATGCTGCGTGGGTAACGACAACGAGATCGACGATAGATGATAGCATCCGCCTCAGCCGATCTGTCACATTACTAATGGTAGTAGGGGCCCAATCAACCCCCAACCGATAGGGAGCCCACGGCTGCCACTACTCCAGATCAACCACGGCGAGTGCTGAGAGCGAGAGCGAGACCATCCCGGCACGGCACTACGGCAGCAAGCTCGGCCGCTACAAACTTCCTGTTCTTTCTTTTCACCACTGATCAGTACCGATCTCTTTTTGCCCGCTTCTTGAGAACACTGAAGACGTAGAACGAGCGACACGGGCCTCGTTTCAGCTCCGGACGGTGGGAGCTGATTTAGCTGATTTGTTAGAAAAGAAGATTTAGGTGTTGTTTGGTAACTTTAACCGTGTGAGGGTGGATATTTTATAACACAATAAACGTATGGGGATTTTCGTAGTCCCTCTCACTCCTGACTTCCTGAGCATGAGGTATACAGTTTGGTTGCACATGCAAGTATAGTTTCTTCATTCAAAACTCCAATGGGTATTTTGGTCACTTGATGACCCACAAATCTAATGTAAGTTGGTGGAAGTTGGATTGGTAGCCATGCATATCCTGTTTGTTTTAGCTTTTTGGATTTTAATGCTGCAACCTGTCTATAGTAAAAATGGCTAAAACAAATGGGCGCTTTTAGCTTGCCG
The DNA here is from genome assembly GCA_904845875.1 of Miscanthus lutarioriparius. Classification (NCBI taxonomy): domain Eukaryota; kingdom Viridiplantae; phylum Streptophyta; class Magnoliopsida; order Poales; family Poaceae; genus Miscanthus; species Miscanthus lutarioriparius. The sequence continues at coordinate 11,523,098 of CAJGYO010000001.1, read as the reverse complement.
CTTCGACGACATCATGCGAAAGTCTAGCTTGTTGGTGGACAGTGGACTGTAGAGGAAAACAACGAGGAGAAAACCGGAGACGCTCTAGTGCCATTAGCGGAGCCAGAATCTTTTAAGAGCTCTTTATAATCTTTGTTATGTAAAAATACCTTATAATCTTTGTTGTGTAAAAATATTTAACTAGCCAATTACAATGTTTTTTATACGATGGAAATTTTCTTTTAAATTTTACGAACAAGCCTGGCCAGCCACCAAGGGCGGCCCCAGCGATGGCTCCGCCACTGTCTCACGCGGAAGTCTATTTTTACTCGCGCTCTTTATTAGATCTCCTTTTTCCTTTCCCTTCAAATTTGCTATATTAGATTGAGTAAGGACAGTGCTGCTACACAGGATTGAGTAAACTATATTCCCTTTATTAAGTAGGAATCACCCATTAGTTAGTAGGAGGGCTGCTCACATCCACGCCGGACGTGGCCTTATCGGCATGGCGGCGGGAGAAACTCCAAATTGGAGCTTGGCCGTGCACACTTCAAGGCTGGGTAGGGTCGGGCAGCGAGAGGACATGATGGTGAAGCCGTGGATACGATAAATTAAATGGAGGTGATCGTTCGCAAGGTAATTGATGGCGCGGCTTCGGCGGCGGCGGAGAGGAGAAAGAGAGAAAGACAGAGACGAGGCGCGACAGGTGGGCTCGGCTCGTCCTCGCCTTGGCGGGACATGGTCATCATGATCGTGGAGGCCCACGCGCAGGTGCTAGCAAATAGGCGCGCGCGTTTGCGACCGGCGTGGCCCGCGCACTGAAAAAGAAGAAAGAGAAAAACAAAAAACTCAAGGCAAAGTATATTTGATAGGAGCTTTTGGTTTTTGTGATCAAGACACCCAGTGGATGTGATCACATTTAGGATAGATAGTCATACTATTAAGAGGGGTGAAACTCATCGTTAAATGCGGTTATCAAAGTGCCATTAGATGTTCTAACTCATTGTATATACATTTAGATTCTGGTGAGTGCTAACACCCTTGAAAATATTTGTGAAAAGTTTTAACACATGTGCACAAGGTGATACACTTATTGGTTAGCACATTTGAGCAAGGGTGAAGAAGTTAGAGTTGAGGAGGCGCTGTTTTCTGCGATCGGATGCAGGACCGGACGTTGGACGTGTGTGTCCGGTCAGTGGTGCTTGGTGAAGGGCACGACTTGGCTCTCAATCGGACGCTGGTGCTTGGGGGTGATCAGACACGTAGGGCATGCGTCCGGTCATAGCTGACGTATGATGACATAGGGCGCAGAGTTGGCTAGAGGAGATCGGACGCAGGGCACGCCCGGTCATGCCCAACCTGACGTGTCCGATCGCAAAAACTCCATTCTGGAACCTTACTGGACTCGACCTGACTCTGCGGTGGCGTTGCGTCAGGTGGCAGCGCGGCATGTCTGGTCAGTGGCTCGGGGGCGCTAGTGCGTGCGCGATCGGACGCTGCGTGTGTGCGTCCGGTCAGCCTTTGGTGAGTCCGGTCGTGAACTTAACCGTTGGCGCGATCATTTTGATTGTTGGGATTGCATGGCGCTCGTTGAACGCGGGGGACACATGGACGGAGATCAGTGACCGGATGCTGGTGAGCGTTCGTCCGGTCACGGTGACCGGTGCGTCCGGCCGCCCCAAAATCAGCATAGTGAGGGGGCCAATGGCTCTATTCGTTAGGGCTCTCCTATATAAATGTGGTAACCGGCCATGGCTCACTATCTTGGCCATTTCTATTGAGAATACATCTTAGTGAGCCAATCATCTCTTACTCATTCTACTTGATTGATTCATCAGTTGGTGAGATTAGAGAGCATCCAAGTGTATTGCTTTGAGTGATTGCATCTAGAGGTATTTGGTGATTGTGTTTCGCTGCAGGATTTGCTTGCTACTCTTGGTGGTTGCCGCCACCTAGACGGCTTGGTGCAGCGAAGATCGTCGAGCGGAGGGTGGTGATTGTGAGGGGTTCTTGACCTTTCCCCGGCGGAGGACCAAAAGGTACTCTAATGGATTGTTCATAGTTTGTGGATCCCCATCTTGTATTGGTTGTGCGGCACCCAATTGTGGGTTAGGCGTATGATGCCTATTAAGCGTGAACCTCTAAGTGGGTGAATCGTTACAACGAGAACGTAGCTTGCCGGCAAGAAAGTGAACCTCTGGGGATAAATCATTGTGTCATCATTGTTTCTGGAATTATCTTGTGATTGATTGATTATCTTTTGCCACAGTAGTATAAACTTCACTGTCACTCTTGTATTTACTTTCCTAGTGTAGCTAAGCTCTTTAGTGTAACTAATTTTGAGAGCTAGCTTGTGTCTTGTTAGTTTGGTTAGTGGGGTTCTTTAGTTAGTCTTTGAGAGCTCACTAACTTAGAGAGTACTGACTTAGGCTTTGTGTGAATTAGAGATCATAGCAACTAGAATTGTGGATATGTGACTTGTATTTTTAGTAGCCTAGTGCAACACTTATTTCGCCTCATATTTATCTAACCACTTGGCTTAGTGCTGTTGTAGAAATTTTTATAGGCTATTCACCCCCCTCTAGCCATTAGGATCTTTCACTTCTCTCGATGTGTCTTTACTCTATCTATTGGCATAAACTCCAATCCTAGCATAGATATGTTGTCGCCTGAAAGCATCTAGACTCCTAATTCATTTTTTGCGATTAATGACGAAATAATTATTATAACTAACGTGTGTTTTGCAGCAACATTATTATGGATGGCAGCGAGTCAGGCAAAATGCGGGTAAAGCATTTATCCGCCCGCGAGTATACCCGCGCCCGTACCCGGCGGGTACCCATCGGGTATATTCAAGAGAGATAAAATAATAAAATCACAATGATATAAAATAATAAATTCATAGCTAAACATGAAGCAAATATGTCAATCTCACTTACATAGAGTTTATTAAGACAATATACAATACCTTACAAACCACAATACATCATAGATTTATAATTCGATCATTCATGATCATAGAAATAACACAAAACAACTTACAAAAGAACTAAATTAACAAGTTAATAGCTCACACAATCATTTTGTTCAACCATCTATAAAAAAAATATCATAATTATAGTTTGACATGTTATACATATACTACAAATTACATGTTAACTGAGCTAGTTGATATGCATATGACATGTGCATGACATAGGTGACAGAGCTCTTGGGATTGCTCTTATCGAGAATAGTAGAGCTGCAACTTCCTTTCTCTCTCAGCATAGAAAGGAGAATTAAACTCGTGCACGGTAAGTTGACAGTCCACTGTCTTGATCCACTTGGGTACATCCGCTCCTAGCTTATCCAGCTAGGTTACTTGGGCCTTGTTTAGATTGATGTTTGGAATCAGTATTTGGTATGGTAGCACTTTCGTTTGTATTTGACAATTATTATTCAATTATGGTTTAATTAGACTTAAAAGATTCGTCTCGTAATTTACAATCAAATTGTGTTATTAATTATTTTTTTATCTATATTTAATACTCCATTTATATGTCTAAAGATTTGATGTAATGGAAAGAGAGTGAAAAAACTTACGATCTAAGTAAGGCCTTGTATTCCTTGGAGAGAAAATGCTTGATTAATCCCCGGTCCGGCCATCCCCGGTTTGACAACAAATTGTTACAGACGTACAGACAAGGACCACCCTCAGCCTACAAAGCCTAGACCCTGATCGATGAGATGACTTGCCAATGCCAAGTCCCAGCCTGCTAGTTTGGTCTTCCAATCAACCGGTGAGGACAAACGGATAAGTACAATCTATCACGTACGCGGCGCTCCGATCCACTCTTTCTTTCGACTTCTTGGCTCCGCAGGCTCTGTTTGGATGCTTCTTGATTTTTTTTCTACATTCGTGATAAGGGGTTGTTTAGTTTACAAATTTTTTGACGAAATGATATTATAGCACTTTCGTTGTTATTTAGTAATTAGTGTCAAATCATAGTCTAATTAGGTTTAAAAGATTCGTCTCGTAAATTTCGTCTAAATTGTGTAATTAGTTTTATTTTTTATTTATATTTAATGCTTTATGCATGCGTCCAAAGATTCGATGTGACGGAAAATCTTGAAAAAATTTACAAAATGAAGTGGAACTAAACGGTACCCAGTGTTATCCTAAACGCTAAACGGTAAACAGTCGGTCACCCACCGTTTAGCCCATTATTCGGACAAAACGGGTGTTTAAACGGAGAAAATGACCGTTTAAACCATCAAAACAACCGATTAAACAGAAATGGTGTACCACCGTGTAGCGTTTAAACAGTGTGTAAACGGGCTAAACGGCCATTTAGGCGAACAGTGACGGTACCTAAGCTTCCGATTGTAATATTATGTGCACAAGAATTTCTCTGAGTTGTAGAATATCGTTTGGGTAAATGCCGGAGAAAGCAACGGTATTGAACTTGCTGATACCCAAAATAAGCTCTATGCTACCTAGCTCAAGATCACCCCTGCCAACGAGCTACGTGGCATACTCTACCTGCCACCGCCCACAACGAGCTTGAACTCCCCCCAGTGGACTGCCCAGCTACTTAAAAATAATAAACACAAATTCAGATAGTGGGAGACGGAGAGGGAGAGGGTGATTAGCGCAGTTAGCAACTGAGCAGAGCAAACAGCCTTTAATCCTTTGCACCACAGCTTCCTTTGTGCCGGTTTTGATCCCCAAATCATCAAGATCTTGATTGCATAGGAATCAAGCGGTTAAAGCACCGAACTATGCTTGGAACTGAGGAAACTTCAGATCGGAGCTCTCAAGATGGATCCCCAAATCTTCCAAGGTCTTTGTGTGGCTGCTGCTTTTAGAATCAGGAGTAAACACAAACACGCTAACGTATAGGGCAGTATTAGCGCCGGACATCCGTACACCAACGGCTACTGCACGCCCGCGCCAAGCGAGGGACCGCTCGCGCCGCTTCCCGCATCCACGGCCACACAACGCTCTATTCTCCGCTTCCCACACGCATGCACGGCGCCCTAGCAGCAGCAGCAGCAGACGGCTATGGCATATGAGTTATATTGCAATATGTATAATATCCGATCTGTTTTTGAATCATTCAGATAAAACTTTTGGAACATGCACTGAATAGAGATGAAACATTTGAACGTGCATCTGAAGCACTTGTGAAAACATCTAAAAATACTTAAAAAGCCATTACAACACATACAACATCCTGACAAAAACACTTGCAAACATATATATGAAACATACGTAACATCCAAATAAAAACACTTGCAACATACATATAAAAAAATGAAACATTTGAAACAGACGCTTGCAACATAGTGTATAGCCATTGCAACATATGCACTATCTAGATCTACATTTGCAACATCTATACAAAATACTTGCAACATACCTCTAAAATGACTGCAACAATTGAAGCAAACGTTTGCAACATAGGAAGGACAGAACGAGGCCAGAAGCAAGCGGCGTGTCAGCACCACCAGCACTGGGCGTGCTCGTGGATGCCCCTTTACTTGGCTGGGGACGACCTGAGGCACCTCGGCACCTGCACCTAGTTGCCATCAGCAGGGACAACACACGGCGACGTATCCTAATAGCGTTGGGTTGAGGAAGAGGCTAGGAGGCACTACGTGAACTGAGAAAGGAGACGGCATAGTTGGTTTGGGTGGATGAAAGAAGCAACGGTGGCAGCACGGGCTATGCTGCTGCCAACAGACATGAGAGAGATATATCTGGAGACGGGGAAGATGAGACGGAGCGAAAAGATAGAGAGACGGACGAGGCGGAATGGAAACCGTGTCCCATCCGACGCGAACGGACGGACGCCGGTGTCCGAAGAATTCCCTAACGTATATCATGCGCATATGTTTTTTTTAGGAAAATATCATGCGCATATGTGTCCACAGTTCTTTGTCTTTTCCCCACGTTCAGCCCAAACTCATCTTTCCCAACGTTCTTCGTAGTCTGCTGCCCAAACGGGCTCCTAAGAGTGACTCGGCCGAGCGTGTCTCCGTATGGGCCGGGGAAAGAATTCCTCCTTTCGCGGCCTTTTCCCCCACCTTTCTCCCGAGGAACACGGCCACAGAACAATTTTCCGTGTTTTGCCCCATGCGGCCACGCCTTTGTGCGTCAGAATTTACCGTTTCACCCCACGTCTTGCCTCCAACGGTCGATTTCCTCCCTTCTCTGCCCTGCTCTGCCTTCAAAACCCACACCACACCACACCGCACGCCGTCTCCTCCCCTTAAACCCTCCCCAACCTCTCTAGTCCACACGCCTGCCGCCCTCTAGTCCACCTCTCTCTCCCTCCGCGTACGGCACACACCTGATCCCCCACTTCATTGAAGAGGTCGAGTGGGAGGGGTGGGGGAGATGGTGGCGGCGGCCGCGGAGATGCAGGGGATGTCGCCGTACGAGGCGGCGCGGGAGCGGAATGTGCAGGAGAACAAGCGCAAGATGGAGGCGCTCAACCTGCGCCACCTCTCCGCCGTCATTAAGGAGGCCCCCAAGACCCCTTCCCCCCTGGTGTGATGCCACGCCCGCTTCTGCTGCCTCCTTCGTTCGTCTTCGTCTGCTATATGCGCCGCCGTTTGTCTGACTGACCCTTTGTTTTATGCGGCGGAGCAGAAGCCGAAGAGGCGCAGGATCATTGAGGAGGCGGTCGTGGTTCCCTCGCCTCCCAGGAGGTCCCGCCGGCTTGCGCAACTCCCAGAAGTCAAGTACGCAGAGGTATCTGTCTTCTTTTGATTGTTCCGTTTTCCTTTTGGGGTCAAATGAATGCACACAGTATTTCGCTATTTTAGTTATTTCCAGACGTGTTTGTGTGGCTGCTCATTTGCTCAACATGGTAGTTCTTATTTCGGGCTCAAGGCTTCCCATTTCTTTCCACCGGAAACAGAGCAACATTTCATTTCTCTGCTCGTATTAAATTGAAACATTTGTGGTGTGTACCAAGTTACCAACCCATGTAGTGTAACTGTGTAAGCAGTTAAGCACAATCTGTTCACTGTACCGTTCAAGATTTATTGGCGCAACAGATTGTTTTGTTTTCTTTATATAAATATAAAATCGTTTTAAAAGGCATTTCTTTACAAATGTTTCTTCTGATAAGTGATAATCATCCTGTAATGTAACATGGCACAATAAAGAACATGTTACATCGTGCCATTTTGCCCAGCATCCATGTCATGAACTCATGATCAATTTGAACCATTTGTTTTTACTGAAAAGTTGTATTTGTCAACAGATAGCACCACACAGTGCAGATAGAATGACAAGGTATGTGGATATTTGCTAGCAGCCTAGTATGACCATAGGAGCTATAAACATATGTTCTGCTCCTATTAAGTAACAAACCTTTTCTTCCGTATCTTCCATAGGTCTCCTAGAAAACCAGCTGACCTCATCTACTTGGCAACACGCGGAACAATTTCCATGAAAGCTAGGTTGGAGGCAACAAGAAAGGCCGAGGAGCTAGAATCACAACTTGACCCTGAAATCCCATCCTTTGTGAAGGCAATGTTGCATTCACATGTGGTTCGAGGTTTTTGGCTGGTGAGTACTCAGCTCTGTACCGTTTGCTCTCCCTAGCAACTTCTTAGCTCATGCCATGTGCTGATTTTTCTGTATGTATGATCGAAAGGGTCTCCCGAGCCATTTCTGTGACACTTACATGCCGAAGCAAGACGCCATTATCACCTTGCTGGATGAGAAGGATGAAGAATTCGACACCAACTACCTTGCCTACAAGAAGGGGCTAAGTGGCGGTTGGGCTGGTTTTGCACTATGCCATGGGATTCAGGATGGAGATGCAGCTGTTTTTCAGTTGATTAAGCCCACGACCTTCAAGGTACTGTATGCTTTCAGCGCAATACTGAATAACGTGTAGCTCAAAGCATGTTTTTTTTTCCTTTATAATGTTCAGTACTCATTCACTAATGAATTCGTCTCCCAGGTGTATATCATCCGAGCAGCTTCTGATGATGGCAGTGAGCTAGATGAGTGACTGCATCACGTGACAGCCGTACTAAGTACTAACTTAGCAGGAGGTGGAAAGTGGGCTTTTGGGTATTTTTAGGCTTTATATCTATCAGAATTGCCCTAGTATGTATTTTATTTGTATGTCTGTTGTTATTCGGTGCTACTAGTGAGACTCCTAATTTGCAGAAGTCATAACTTGCAAAATGCATTATTAGCTATTTTCTGGCCACTGCATGTTGCTGTCCTACTGGAAGTTTCAGAAAATGCATGGCTTGTGACTTAGGAACGATTCTTTCACCTAATACTGTCCCTAAATTGATGCTTCCTGATGCAACATGCCAACATGTACAATAAAACTCTAACAATAGGACAGAGACGGCGCAAAGGTATGCTAGATATGAAATCAATCTTGAGCTCTCATACATCAGACATCAATGTCACCCTACAACTTTTCAATGTCACCCTACACAGTTCATCATTGAACTGTGTGTGCATGGGTGCAGCATCATGTTGAGGCATCAAGGTTCCTTCTTGTCAGCCTCATTCAAATTTGTTCCCCTCAGTTCTGAAAGTTATTCATGCAAAAGATGTAGTCACAGTTTATGACAAAACGAAGAACCTAATAAATTGATTCACATTCTTGACACCTCAAATCAAGTCCAGCTTTGTTTTTCAGACCATCCGGTATCTTGCCCGTGAGATTGTTGTAGTTCAGGTATCTGCCATTTTTAGAAAATGCATTAGGCAAAGAATGTATGGAGATATTATTTGAGATACATTATGAAATGAGATATCGAGTACTAACAGCTCCTTAAGATCGACTAGTTTTTCCATTGATGGTTTGATCGTTCCACTGAACTGATTGCTATCAAGGCGCCTTTTTAAATGATGAAAAGCTTAGCATGGTTAGTAAAATCTGCAGAATGAATGTTCAAAACAAATCAAGTATGCTTGAGCTTACACGGCAGTTAAGGTGTGCATGCTGCTCAAGTCAGGTATGGGGCCTGAGAGATTGTTACCACTGAGATAGCTGTAGTTACAATTTACAAGGCATTATTAGAAGGATCGTCCATCCAGTCTGCTCATACCATTGAGAGATCAGTTTTGTGTCTATCTTACATGGTTTTCACCCCTGTCAAATTTGCAATGCTGTCGGGAAGGGATCCTGAAAGACCATGATTTTTTAGATCCCTGTATTGCAGAAAACCGGTCATATTAACACAGCAATGATCAACATTTTTCTAGCCTTTTGTTTTACTGGACTGTAATGGCGTTCTTCCATCAGGACAAGATGTAGAACACCGATGCATTGGTCAAATTTAGCCCTTATTTTCTTTTTCTTTACACATTGATGAGCGCTATTGAGAACTGATGAATACCAATGCAGTGGCCGAATTTAACCAGAAAACAAACAAAATACAGTTTGAACACCATTGACAATCGATTGGATACGTCTGTCATTGAAATCTGAATACTTACAGTGACAAGACGCGCATGGGTGACCCCTGGGAGCATTCAACCCCAGTCCAAGAGTGTTGCTGTGGCAGGCAAGGATCTCCAGCCCAGTCCGGAGGTAGGTTCTTGAGGCTCGCTGCGAGATCTTCCATTGCAACCACTGCACAAGGGAAAATCCTAGAGCTTCTCATCGCCCAGACATTTTTATCTCACAGGCCGAACGCGACTGACAGAAGCTGATGCGAGAAAAATGCATGCATACCATCTCTAGTGGCGGTCCTGCCGCCGAGCGGGACAATCTGGTAGATCTCTCCGGCGTTGATGAGCGGGCCGACGGGCGACGTCTCGTTGGGCGTGAGCAGGATCTCCGTCTTCCCGGACAGCTGCATCATGCTGGAGTAGACCATGACGCCGGCCGCGGAGGCGTTGAGCCCCCGGAAGAAGTCCTTGCCGTTGACGGCCACGTCGAAGACGCGCCAGCTGAAGGGGCTCGCGGTGCGCGAGTCCTGGAAGTAGAGCGCCACGTAGTAGGTCGCCGCTGGGAGCTCCGTCGTGGGCCACTGCACGGTGAGCTTCTTGCCCCGGCTGGTGGTGACCCCGGCCTTGAGCGCCTTGGCCGGCGGCTGGTTCCAGAAGTCGTCGGGCGAGATGGAGGAGTGGCTCTCCACCATGGGGTTGGCGTCCGCGAACGGCGCCCAGTACCGGTTGTACGGGTCATCTGGATAGCTAGAATGCCAACCACGTCACGTCAGGATTCCCCGGCCGGCCGGCCTCACGCGCACGGCGGCGAACGGGCTGGCGTACCTGACGATCTCGCCCTTGCTGCCGAAGCGGCTGCGCGCCACGGTGCTCATGGCGAACCTGCCGAAGTCCGTGGTGTTGTACATGTAGTCGGCGAGGTCGATGACCTCCAGCGAGGAGATGAAGGGGCTGGACTTCGTGTCGGGGTGGCGCGCCAGGCACACGCTCATGGTCCGGCCCTGCCCCTGCGCCACCATCTCGAAGTAGGTGGACATGCCGCGCCGGTAGTTGTCCGTGGTGTTGACGGCGCTCCACAGGGTGCCGTCTACGATCTGGTCGAACACGGGGGGTTCCTTGCCGCCGTCGAAGCCGCCGTAGTAGTAGGTGGTGCGGACGAGGTAGCGCGTGCCCTTGACGACGGGGAGCTGGTAGCAGTACTTGCGCGCGGTGGCGTCCGGGAAGTAGCGCAGCGTGGCGAGTACGGGGAGGAGGTGGGGCTTGTTGATGGCGGAGGCGTTGCCAACGGCGGTGAAGCCCTCATCCTTGGCCCACTTGATGCTCCCTACCTGCACGTCCCTGTCCGACCCGCAGCTTATGTAGAACCCTCTGGGCTGTGGCACGGCAGCCGCGGCGGGGGGCTGTTGGGAGGACGAGGAGGGGAATAAGGTGGCGGCGGTGACGACGAGGAAGGCGAGGAAGAAGGGGAACGATGGGACGCGGCTTGGCATCGTAATGACATGCTAGGATCGGGAGGAGGACGATGGAGCACCCGCGAAGGGGAGGCTCCGCTCCGAAGGAGAAGACGCGAAGAAAGGGGGGCCAGCCAGGAGGCATCCTGCACGACGAGCGGAAGCGGCGGTGGCCGGACGATGGCTGGTTTTGGGTTGTGCTCAAATATAGCAAGGTTGAAGGAGTCCGTTTCAGGGCAGGGGCGGCTGAGACCATGTTTGTTTGGTGTCGAATTGAGTATACCCGGCGCCGATGGAACTTACTGGGTTCATCATCTGACAGTGCACACCTGGCGTTCCGGCGTCCCTTTTGACCGAACGGCGACGCGCGGTGAAGTGAAGTACTCCTCCGTAACCGACGAGGTACGGTATTTCGCCGGCCAACGGGCAACGCGCTGCAGACTACGGGACAGAGGTTCGTTGCCGCACGCTCAACAAATCTGTCCGTGCACCGCAAAGCCAGGCCCGCGTCGGCCCATGGAGGGGAAAAAAAAAAACTGGATTCTCCAGACCGTGCTGGCCGAGCGGTGCATTTTGGGCCACGACCTGGGGCTGCCAGTGATAAAGACAAGCACAAGTCCAATCCAATTCAAACGGGAAGTCCAATTGTTTTCTTTTTTTGTTGAAAGTGGAGAAGTCCAGTTGAGATCCAAGATGATGAAAAAAAACATTCCAACGATCAAATAATCTTACAGGTTCACACTACGAAAAGTTTTTTGAAATTGTCTCGAATTTTTTATAGATAATTTAATTAGTCCAGGTCTGTGCACGTTGGCAGATCCAGACGCACTAGTGGCACCCACGGTGAAAGTTCTCTGAAACCAACCCATACAGCGATCGGTTAGGCGATTTAGTTTTGATGGTTGGAGCGGTTTAAACCATGGATTTGTCGTCAAGCGCCACCGCCGCCGCTACTACTACTCGAACATCCACCCCGCCATGGGCAAACCCCTTCGTCGATGGCTCCATGCGTTTTTCTTCTTCCCAAATTCTAGCTACCACCTCCATTGCGGCTTTGCTTCCATCGTTTTCTTCTCTGTTCTCCGAATGTGCTCTCCCCTCTGTGACTACACGCCACGTTGCCACCATCAGACGCCGCTTGCCCAGCCCGCACGTTTCTGCTTTCCATTGGCCCGACGCGGCCTCCAAAGCACCACACGCGCATCTCTCTGCCGCTGCCGTGGGAGCCTTGCCGCTGTTGTGCCGCCACCGCCCAGGCGTGATTCGACCCCGCCCCTAGTCCTGCCTCACGGCTCACGGCGCCTGGCTGCACTCCGCCGCACTGCCTGGTTCGCGCTGCTGCTATCGTCCAACTGCCCATCGTGCCAGCCACCTACGCTTTCTCGACAAGTTCAGTGGTTTTCTCGACGGGTTGATCCAACCCGTTTGAAACCAGCTTTGCGGGTCAGTCTAGGACGGTTTGACGGTCTGAGCAGTTTCAAACCAAACTTGAACAGGCCTACTGCAGGGGAACTACTTTGCTCTAGTTGGCAGACCTAAGCACAGAAGTTATTGGGATGTGTTGTAGAAGAAGGTTATAGAAGTTGTTGGAAAAGTTGGCTGACCTAAACGTAGAAGGGATCCGAGACCTAAGGTGAAAGTTGAGTATTTAGAAAAAAAGGACGATGGAAGTTGAACCTCAAAGAACGCACATGGCCAAGTCCAATTGGATTTGGCCCTACCCAAATCTGATCCTAGGTACAGTTGCAGACATCTGACTGGACACGAACCACACCTAGCTCGAAGCTGGAACTGAGATTATTCATTATTCCACCAATGAGATCCAAGGCACCAACCAATCCAAGCTGTGCATACTCCCCTGGCCCCTTCACGTGTGTAAGTATGAACAAAGAGAAATTGAAGTAACCCACGAAAGAAAATGTGGCGATGGAACTCGATGAGCCTGCCTAGCCCTATCTCGCTCTCGGCTACGTGTACGTATGTATGTACCAGCAGGCGATGGAGGTACGTACGTAGTCGATCATATACATAGGAGACAAACGAAAGTCAGTCCCATTTCCTTGGATCCGTGATGTTGATCTTCCAGTGCTGGTCCGCGTATCCGATCTCCTCGGCGACGTGCCTGTCCCAGGCGATCTCCACCTTCCTCCGCTCCGAGAGGCGGCAGGGCCCGCGCATGGTGTCCCCCATCTGGTCGTACACCTGCCACCACCGGGCGTGCGCCTCGTCGCTGGCGTACACCCGCTGGTCCGCCACGTTCCAGTTGCAGTCGTAGTCCCTGTAGCACGTCCAGGGCTTCATCCCCAGGTAGTGGATGGACCACACCTCGGCCGGGTCCGCCCGGAACATCCGCTCCTTGAGCGCGCGCTCACCCGTGGTGTTGGCCCAGAAGTTCTTGAGGTAGTTCACCCGCCGCGGAAGCCGGTGCCACCACACGAACACCTCGTTCAGGAACCCCTGGTCGCCGCCGTTGTACGACCGGATGGTCCGGCGGTCCCGGATGAGCGCGTCGAACGTGCACGCCGACGGCTCGATCACCATCACCCCGGAGTTGAAGAGGGAGCCGTCGTTGCCCACCGCCGTGAGCTGCGGGAAAGCGAACAGCGCGTCCAGGCTGCGGAGCACCAGGATGTCGGCGTCCACGAACACCACGCGGTCGTAGTCGGACAGCTGCCACAGCCGGAACTTGCTGTAGTTGTACTCGTTGTAGGTGCCCCGCGCCGCGCGCGGGTTGCGGATGCGCTTGATCCGGCGAGGGGTCCAGCCGGCCGCCGTCAGCGCGCGGAGCGCCGGCTTCGACACCGTGTGGTCGTGGAGGAGCACCAGGTCCCGGGTGGACCCCGCGCGACGGATGCTCTGCGCCAGCACGATCGCGCCGCACAGGTACGTGTCCGACGAGTGCAGCACCGTCGCGTACGCCTCGCGCCGGGGACGCCCGTCCGACCACGACGACGTCGCCAGCTCCGACGACGCGTTGAACACCTCCTGTATCCCTGTGCATACAGTGCACGTGCTTGTTTAATTTAATTTTTCCATGCGCGTGCATGTAATATTCATGTATTATTACTCCCATTTTTTTGTATGAGCCAGAATCTCCTCATCAAATAAATAAATCATCCCTTGCTGACGAGCATAATAAAGAAACAGGATATCGATGCATTTTCCTCACTCCAATCATCATTTTGCTATGAATCTCCTCATCAAACAATCATCAGTTTTGTAACATATGAATACGGCTAAGATCCACTCTCGTTGAATGGAAACTAAAATCGTACGTAAAAGGTTCGAACCGGAGTTTAAGGCTTTTAGTTTGACACCCTTTTTATGGGACTAAAGAAAGCTACCGTGTTCTGAATAATCAATAAGCAGCACTGTCACTGCAGTACTCGGCCATTCGGACCAGCCCATCAGACAGGCCTGACCCATTTAGCGGGGTCTCACAGTTTAATTATTGTTTTAAAGAAGAAATCTGAAAAGCTGAATAATCAATAATTCATGCTGTGACTGTGATAGGGATTGGCAACAGCTAGCAAACACTATCTATAATTTTTATTTCTTTCAGGGGAAAAAACCCCTCGCTTTATATAGCAATCGCTAGACAGTTCAGTCAGTTGTAAAACATGTCACCAATTGACACTATACATTGATTTATCTATCCAGCGAAGCCTAGCGCACCAAAAGAAAGTTCTGCTGGTGGATAGATTGAAGTGTTCGTCAAGTCAAAACCAAACTAAATAAAGAGACGACATATAATCGACCAACGCAAGTAACCACGAATAGATAAACTTTGCGGCGTGCGTTCTGCTCTGCCTACGGTTGGTGATCCACCTGGTAGAATGCAGTAGCATGCAAGTATCACTAGGCGCCGCCGCGTGCGTGCGTGCGTGCCCAAAGTCTCAAAGCCGGCGAGACCCGGAGAGAGCAGCCCTGCCCGACCGGTGCAGCTCACCAATCGAATCTAGTTCAATCAGTCGTGTCGATGTATTCGCCGTGCCATCATGCACCGTGTGTGTGCTCGATTGATCGGTCGATCAGACGGGTGGAGATGAAAGGCCTCCAACAACCACGTTAGGCAAAGACCCAGTATACCTCCCACGGTATATTTTCCAAATTCCTTTTTCTCGAGTTTAATATATTTATTACTGGTTTAATTACATGAGCAAATTGGACGCAAACACTTGTTATTCCCGGTGTCCTCCTGTCAGGTTCTTGCAGGAGCTGAAATTGGTGGTTTGGAAGGCTCACACCTAGTAGGCCTAGCAGCTATCTGCTTATTGCAAGGACACTAGGACAGGTTTATTTTGGGGCTCTGCTTTGGATTACCCTAGTGACACTGATAGATCCATCATTACTCTTCCTTTCTTCTTAGTCTAGCAATAGTCGTGGCCCATATTAGAGTCTATTTGATCCACCAACTAAACTTTAGCTGACTAAATTTAGCTGCTAGAGATCTAAACAACCCAACTAAAAAAACCAGCTAAAGTTTAGCTACTTCAACGTAGCTAAACCCGGCTAAAGTTTATCTAAGTTTATTAGCTGGAGGATCCAAACACCCCAATTAAAATTTAGCTAGGAGAACTTTTAGCTGATTAAAATTTAGCTTTTAGTTGGGTGGATTCAAACATGCCCTTAGCTCGAACATTGCCCACCAAGATTTTCCAAGTTAGGTAAGAATGGGGGGTTATACTAATTAAATATTTTTTTCTCTAATAAAATAAAGGAGACCGTTGAGTGCTGGTAAGAATCGATGCCTGAATTATTATCATGAGCTTTAGCTTGATCGTGTCCTTTTGCCACACATCTATCCCGACCAGATTCTACACACCCCATTGCATCGCCCGTCCCTACTGATCATATATGCCCAGATAAGCAAGCATCTATCTTATTAGCTCGATGATTGTATATGTGCTGTATACATATGGCCCTGGCTTGTTGAATCTTGGCTAAAAAACACTGTTCTGGCTGAAATGTTGTGAGAGAAAAATATTGTTTCGATGAAAAAAGAAATCGAACCAAGTCGGATATGGGGTAAGCCGAACGGGGCAGAGCTTTAACATAATTCCATTAGGTGGCACGTTATGTCCCTAACACACACAGTACGTGTTGTAGCACATGCATGTTCTCGACATTATTATTTATATGCTAATGCAGTAATGCTCTCTTATCCTCCCACTATCAATAATGAATACTATACGTGGATTTATTCTCACGAATTAACAGAACCGACACTAATTGCTGTTCTTAGTATTACTTTTCTTTGAACGAACCCGACATCAGTATGGCTCCTGTTTATTTCCCATCACCATGGTTATAATGCTTATAATGAAGATGTTAGTGGTCAAACCAGTAGTGCAGATTATATTATGTAAAAGGTACTATACGCATATTTGTTCTTTTTTTTTCCTTGAACAAATCGCAAGTGATAATATCATGTTGAGAGTTATGTTGATGCTATCTCATCTTCTTTTAATTTCTCGATAGATCACAACATGTCGGTGCGGAGAATAATTCAGTGAGATGGGCGGCCTCAACTCACACGCATAGTATCTATCTTGCTCGTACTGCTGCTGTGCCTAGCATGTTAGTTAGTACAGGACTACAGGTGCAACTACACATGCTTGCCTTGAATTGCATGCAGTTCAACTGTGCAAGTGTAAGCATGAAGCAGCAGAGGTCATGGAGACTGATCGAGCATGCATGAAGTAGATGGAAACAACGCACCTCCTGATCCCCAGAGCGGCATAGAGAGGTTGCAGGACCCCACGGGCAGGCGGAGCTTCTCCTCCAGGCGCTGCACGTCGACCCTGTACATGTACCAGTCCCCCTCCCGTCCCACGGCCTCGTCGCAGCGGAACAGGTCCATCATGGGCTCGCACTGGCTCCGCAGCACCACGCGCACGGCCCCCGAGCCGTCGCGCCGGCCCTTCCGCGCCGCCACCTGCGCCGCCACCAGGTGCACCTGCAGCCTGAACACGTCGCGGTTCCACCCGGGCGCGCTGCGGTTGCACGGCACCGACGCCACCACCACGTCCACGTCGCCGCCGTCGGCGTACCGGGACCAGTCCGGCATCGGGAGCTCCGGGCAGGACGGGCCCTCGTCGTCCTCCTCCTCGTCGATCCACTCCGGGAACAGGTCCGACCACCGGAACGTCTCGGAGACGCGCTCGAAGTCCACGCGCACCGCGTCGCCCTCCACGCCCAGCGCCAGCAGCTCGTCGCGCCCGATGTTCACAAGGCCCATCCGAAGACGGCCACGGAGCTCGTCGAACATGGCCGGCGCGCGGCCCGCGTTCACAATCACGATGCGCTCCGCCGCCGCCACCTTGTTCGCCGCCACGCCTCCCAGCTGCACGCAACGACAGCGTGTCGCCGTGTCGGTCGATCGTCAGCGCAAGGCCTCAAGGGAGACGGCCGGGTAAATAATAGTTCTGGTTTCTGACGCTGTCCGGCCGGCGGCCGGCTCGGAGAATGCAAGAACGCCACTGCTCGTACGTCGTGCCGGTGGACTCACACTGACTCACCTTACCTTCCGTGAGAGCTGGGTCGTGGACGACGGCGGCGGGCAGGAGTCGCGGAAGGTGCAGCGGACGAGGGAGGTGGCGCCCTGGTCGAGGATGTCCGAGTACTTGGGGTGGAGGAGGAGCGCCAAGTAGGCGAAGAGGAAGAAGGCGAGGAACGCGGCGTTCATCTTGACGATGACCGAGGCCCGCACCGGGGACTTGCAGACGGCCTCCCCGGCTGTGGTCACCCCCATACCGCGCGCGCACTGTATCCGTATGTGTTTGTGTGGCGGGCGTTCGCTAGCTCACCGGGCGCGCGGGCGCGCAGCGGGCGTGCGGCGGCGGTGTCGGTGGAGCTGGCTAGGCCGAGGCGCGTTGCATGCGAGGGATTATATAGCGGTACAGCACGGGCACGGGCGCACGGCGCATTTGCTAGTGCTAGCTGGTCCTGGTCTCCTGGCGCGCGACGGATGGACCGGGTGGAATGGAAGAGCTGAGGGCCCGTACGTGTCCGTGTGAGCGCGTGGCAAAGGGTGCGACGGTGGCCAATCAACGGTGGTTGGGCGTGGGGTGAGCTCGAAAGGACGGCTGTAACGAACGAGGGTCCACGTGCCAGATGGTTCATCCGGCCTCAAGGACACTATGCCTGTCACCTCAGCCATGAAACAATGTTTTTCTCTCGCAATAAATCAGCTTCAGTTGGCTTATCAGCCGTAGAAGTCATAAGCCGAATAGCTCCGCCTACACACGGTTACGGTGACAACGGTTAAGCTTCATTTCAGTTTCATAGACTCTAATCGTCGTTACCTATAGTATCCACCTCTACAATTATAAAACAACTAAACTAATCTCTACAATTATAAAACAACTAAACTAACCGCGAACGTGTATCCACATCCTTCGTTATGAAAGATAATCCAGTTGTTCCGTAAATTTACATTTGAATCTTCAACCTCTTCCCTAAAAAAGATAACAAAATCTAGCCCTATTAAATTTGTAGCTAAATAACATCTATATACTATTGTTAAAATAAAATAAGTCTCAAATTTACATCTAAGGTCTTGTTTGGTAGGGCTTCTCTGGAAGAGCCGGAGCTGTTTTGGAGAAGCCACAATAACTTATCTTTTTTGCACTAAAAACGATTCCAAATGGCTCGGCTCATCCTACTAAATCGTTTGGTAGGGCTCCTTTGTTGGAAATGGAGAGGAGCCCTGCCGAATGGGGCATAAGTCAACCACATATGCTTAATTAGTTGTGTGTGCAAAATTTATTTATTTTTTTGAAAAATTAGCAGGAGCACTACTATATCATATAAGAGAGAAACAAAGCAGTTACAACAGTTACATTATTACATTATTAAGACTACTCAAACTCAAGAACATAGAGATAAGTAAGAGGATACTCATGGTGGCAACTCTAATTTCCCAGTAGCTGTATTGAAGAGACCCGGTTCTTCCTTAATTAGCCCCAAAACTTGGGCCAGTTTTCTCGTTGTCCCCTCGAAAAGGTTCTCCGGTTGCGCTCTTTCCATATATTCCAAGCTGAGTACATCCAGATGGCTGCCAATGTTTTTTGTTGCGCTGCTGATCTCCCCTGCAGTGACCTCTCCCACCAGGTTTTCAAAATCTGCACATCCTCATCAATGTGGACAATGTGTTCCCCAGCCCAATTTTTGACTAGCAGCAAAATTTAATTTGTCCATAAACTTTTTGTAGTTATATCTTCTAACTAAAATTTAGCATATGCATGCGCAAGCGTGGAGGAGTTGCGAGCTATAGCAGATAAACGGTACAGTGAAAGCTACGCTACGTCGTGATCACATAGAAAATATTAAATATAATTTTAATTTACTGTATAAATAATAAATGTAAACATATTTATTACCAACAAGTAGTCTAACATGTGCACAAATCTGCAAACAGCATTCTTCTTCATGGGACCATGTCAACACGTAAGTCCCTTTTCTGGCTTTCATTCACATTTTTCCATACTCCCAAGTTGGTTCCATGGTTTATTAGGTCGATGCATTTTAGTTGCAGCAGTTAGTTCACTAGCAGCAATAGGCACTCTTGCTTAATGAAATACTGGCATGATGCCTGTTCGAGAAAAAAAAAAAAACTAGCAGGAATCGGCAATTTTTTTTTGACAATACAGGAATCGGCATTTTGCATAAAGAGCTGAATATTAAGAAATGCTAGTTTGTACTGCATGTTGACTCTACCATACGCAAAAAAAAAGTCCTACATAAATACTATACAAGGCAATGGTCCTACAATAGTGCCATGAGTCCACGGCCTAAATAAAGTAAAACAAAAACAATCTTTTCGTTTTTTGAAACCGAACTGGAATGAGCTCAACCGTTCAGTAGATAAATAAAGGAGAGCAGAGTTTCTTTTTGAACGGAACAGGGCAGGTGCTCTGCCATTCCATTATAGAAAAAGCAGTTATAGTATTAACCGGAAAACGGTGATACTTACTAAACAAAAAAAAAAAAAAACAGGACTAAATGCAATAACAAAACTAAATTTGTTTTTTCATTCCATGCTGTTTATAGAAGAAAGGAGAGCAGAGTTTGTACAAGGGAATACAAAGTTAAAAAAAAAGTTTAAACTGCCTGATAGATGGCGATGACATCAGTGAGCTAATCAAGCTTTGGCCACATATCTCTGATTCCGGGTTCTTGTACAAATTTGGGGCGTAGGAAGCTCAGTAACGGACGCTAGAGCGATTGAGTGTCTAAAATGCTATAGCAGGCTAGCAGCGCTACATCAGTGCTACAAGTTTTTTTAGAAAGGAACATCAGTGCTACAAGTTGCCATTTCAAACATCGGTGGCTTTACACGCATGCTTTATGCCAGTTATTCTTGAGGGAAATATAGTA
Source organism: Miscanthus lutarioriparius (assembly GCA_904845875.1). Lineage (NCBI taxonomy): Eukaryota > Viridiplantae > Streptophyta > Magnoliopsida > Poales > Poaceae > Miscanthus > Miscanthus lutarioriparius. Next base: position 11,502,863 of record CAJGYO010000001.1, on the reverse strand, counting down.
TACAATACAGCTAGTACGGCTCATTACTTTTGCTTGCATTGTTAATTATCTTGAGCAACTGACGAAGTATTCAATCAATTATCAGTCCAAACATAGCTACAAGCTGCACTTCAAGTAGCAGTAGCAGCGACACACCCTTCCTACCTTATATATGGAGTTTATGGTGGAGCCATTATTCCAATTTCATCCATCGATATAAAAAAGAAGGCTTCACGCATAAGTACTGGATTAAAATACAGCGATCCATGACAACTGAACCTCCACTGAACCTCCATTAGTCCATTTCTGCTTGGCGACATCTATTATCTTATCTATATATCGGCCAAATCACACAGATAATAGATGCCGCTTATTAGTCGAGCGTGTATCTGTGTGACTAATTTGGTCAGGGTTTAATTTCGTTGCTGCTGCTGTGGACAGCAACTGGTGAGGTTTCCGACATGATCGCTGATGCGGCGTCCCTGTTGGCGCTTGCACACCTACGGTTCGGGTGCCCGGGCTCGATCAGGACCAGCAAGGACAACTGCAGCCCCTCCTCTTCTTCGCTCCAGTCGATGCGATCTTGGCCGTTCCTTCCTGTCCCAACGCCCCCAGTTCTCAAGTGGTTACCTGCACTGCAGACAAAAGGCTTGCATGGAAGACAGAGGCCCGTTTGGAACGCAGGGTGAGAAAAAAAAAATCAAATGTTATTTTAAGATTTTTGTTTGAAAAAAAAGTTTGTTCTTATCAGCAGTATTTGATTCAAAACAAAAATGCTGTTAAATGCAATTGATCAAGAGAGGTACGTCCACTCCATTAATTGGCATGATCTCCAAAATAAAGCCGGGAAACTTAAAGGCGGGGCGAGCTGCTATCAGATGGAAGTGAGTGGATCGATGGTGACCCTAGTACTATTGGTACTTTACATTCTGTTCATCCGGCCGGGAATTGAACAAAAAGGAACTGGGCTTAATCATTAGCCACACCCACACCCAGTTAACTGCAGGCTAGCTGCCGATCGCCCTTGACAATAACATCTCAATTGCCCTTGATGTTGCATTGCATGCCTGATGCCTATACAACTGATATCCAAGATATACCGAATTTGTGTCGAGGCATCTGTAGCCATCACAATTAAGGCGTAAATAACTCACTGGTCCCTAAGCATGCATTCCACTTCCAGCACCATCTGAATTAATGATCATATAAATCCTAGTATCATATATATCCTACTACCTAATGATCCATTCATCCATGCATCATTGCAGCTTTGATGAACATGGAACACTCCATCCTGCATATACCAGCCTGACTTCATCCCTTGGCTTTCAAGGACCCCATAATTGGCAAACAGATATATAATCTACAAGCATAGGTAGGCCACTGATCACTGTTGCTGATCTTGGATGATCTTATCTTCGCGTCAAAAGCTAGATATATTATATATATCCTGAGAAATGATGCTTTCTTTTGGGGGTGCAATGAACGAACGAGCAATGACCGGGACCGGAGAACTGAAGTGTGTCAAACACAGAACTGGATTTTAAACGACGTTAGGTTCACAGAAAATGCGTGCCCAAATCGCGTCAGTTCAGGTGCTCCCATCCATCCATGGCACAGAAGGACCAGTGAGGATTCAGGTCGTACATGCCCGTCGTCCTCCTTCGTGATTTCATACGTGGAAAGAAGACGACGACGCCCATGTCGAGCTGTCGTGGTGCTGGGAGGAGGAAGAAGAAGAATACGCGTGCATTTAGCAATGGGCAAAGCAACCAATTGGTTGGACCAAATGCTTCAGAGATTCCATGCTTTTTCCACTTTGGTTCCTCGCTCCTCCTTTTTTCCGCTTTGTTTTGCTCCTTCGTTTTCTTGATTCTTTTGTCCGTTCCTTTCGGTACCCGGTGGCACTTCCAGTAACTTTACTCCACTGTAATGTCAGCATTTGGGACTTGCTGGGAGACGACCCATCAACCGAAGAACGTTCAAGAGCCGTTTGTGACGTTACGTCTCACCTCGACATGTGTATGTGTGATCTGGAACATATGTACGAGAAGAAAAAGAACAAACTGAACTCTGAAGTGGTAGCTAAGGTCTCGTTAAAATTGCTTACACACCACTTCTGATTCCTAGCTACTGCCTTTTTACCCAAGCATACTAGTATAACTGTTTGGTGAAAACCTGCATGGTCTTCTTTATTGCTGTTTGGAAAGGAAAAATGTTCTTCTTTATTGCTGTTTGGAAAGGAAAGGAAAATATTCTGCTTCTGCTTTGCTTGCACTTTATATCTGATGTTATCCTACTCCAAACGCTGCTGGTTCTATACTTCTCTTTTGGCTTAGCTTAGATGTAGTGTGCATTGGGTCTTTTGGGGTAAATGGCCGACAATAATATCTTTTCTAAAGGTTTGCAAGAAAAGGAACCTATATATATAATTCACTATACCCCAGGTGAATTTCAGAGTATAGCGCTTGAGCAAATCTAGCACGTCTAGTTGCGATAACAGCTTTATTTGCTCATTAATTAGTAGTAGCTAGCTCAAGTGTGATGAATGTGAGACAGGAGAGAGAGCGAGCATGGCGGCAGCTGGGTCTTCTAGAGCAGCCGAACGGCTGGTGCTCGCCTGGGCCATGAGGCCCAACCAGCTCCCACCGATTTCAGCCACAAAATCGAGCAGCTGAACAGCTTTATTTGCTCATTAATTAGTAGTAGCTAGCTCAAGTGTGCTGAACAAAGGCATGCGTCTTTAATCTAATTAATAATGATGTGTCTCTGAAGAGACATGGATGAGCCATTTGGAGTTATTAGGCTACAGGTAAAGATCTGTTTCGAGATGAATCTACTTATAGAAAACAAAAGGCGATCCAACTCGCCGTCGGTCGAAAAGTTATCCGATCCGAAAGTTTCATGATCGATCTCATCCCACAGCTCGTCTAGAACTCACACGATTTGAACGACGAAAGGAGGAGAGAGCTAGCTCAAGGTAAAAGAAAAGCATGAGCGACAACATGTAATACAGTCTACAAAGAGACATGGATGAGTGATTGCGTGTGGCTGCTACAGTTAAAGATAGGTTTTTGCGCCAGTTTACATCAAAAACAAAAGGCGATCCAACTCTCTCCATCGTCAATTTTTGGCCGGTCCGATCCGATTAAATATATGAAAAAAACATCCCACAGCTCGTTTAGTTGAACTCAGATGAATTTGAACTAGTTGAAAGCGAGAGACAATATTTACCAAAAAAGAAAAGGTGATTCATCGGGTTGAAAAAATCTTCAATCTAAACAAGGCCTAGGGTTGCAAATCCTTCAAGGCAACCAGGGATGAAGCCAGAAAAAAATTTAGGAAGGGCTGAATAAAAGAATAGAGGCTTTTTTATCTTCTCTTAATATTAGTCCCTCCTACTTAATACATATATGTATAAAATTTTAAGAAAGATCTTAGAGGGGCTCCACATGCCCAGGATCGATAGGGGGCCTAGAGCCCCTAGCCCCACCGCTGGCTCCGTCACTGAAGGCAACTGCAACTCCATGGCCGGACCTACCCTGAGTCCCTAACACCCTAGCCTTTTCGCCGTTTGCTACTGAAGGGCATGCATGCACTCGTCGTCGATCGTCTCGTTTGTCGCATTGGCTCTCGCCGCCGGCTTGAGCATCGATCGGCCTCTCACCGGAATCTTTGGTGGATTTCTTTGGACATGTTCGCTGGTTAGTTTTTGGGTTGATAAGCTCGACTGGTGTTGGTTTGTTGTGAGAGGAAAATACTGTTGGCTGACTGGTAAGTCCTGGCTCAAACAACAAGCAAACATGATATTTGTCTTTCAGCTAGGAAAGTTTGGATGTACTACTACTAAAGTTTGCCTGTTCTGGCTACTACTAGAGCATCATTCCTACTTGACCCTGCTGTGTCCGGCTCCAGAGCCAGAGGTCGTTGTACCTTTTCGAGCTGGTTCGGCTGGACTAAAAAAAAAAAAGGTACGGTTCATGTTGGTTTTTACTGTTTATGTTGATTTTCTGTGAGAAAAAAACATTGCTTCAGCTGGAAAAAAAAAGCTAACCAGCCAGCCGATCTATGCCAGCCGAGCAGTGTTTTCACTTTTTTTAGTCCAGCATGACTGTGAGTTGTGAGCTGACTCATCTCACTTGAAGGCAATGATGTGCGTGCGCATCAAGTCCGCTGTGTTGCAGCGTGCTAGTAGCGTATACCTGCAGGTGATGGTGATCGAAGTTGCTAGTTTCTTCAGCCTTGTTTGTTTAGTTCGCGAAATTTGGTTTTTTTGAGAAAAAAATCACTAAGCGTTCGTTTTAACAACAAAAAAAGCTGTTCAAACCAGCCGATCTATGCCAGCAAAGCGTGTTTTCACGTTTTTAGTCCAGCATGACTGTGAGTTTGAGTTTTCATTCACTCACGATTTAATGTGCGACAGCGCATCAAGCCATTCGATGTGTTGCAGCGATCTAGTAGCGTATATTTGCAGATGATGGTGATGAAACTAGTTTCGGCGGTGTAGTAAACTGCAATCCTTTTACTGTACCGGTGTGCAGTAGCAGCGGTCCTTAACGTGGGCCCGGAAGACGTGGTAAAACCTGAACACGGAGGAGAGGGACGCGTCCGTCGGTCGGATCCAGCCTGAGAATTGTGACCAGATCAGATGGCTCTCCGACACATCGACAAGTTTTTACTCTCGGTTGCACATCAAATCTTTACGATTCACGCATGAGAAAATTCTGCGTTCAAAAGGGGCCTTGGTCTGATCCGCGGCGGCCCGTGGGCTGGAGAGGACGCGTGAGACGAGGGCATGCAGCCGGTGGCAACCGATCGACCCCCGGGACGCCCGCCCGCCCGTCTCTTCGTTACAGAATCCAATTTCTAACCCCAATCTAAATAAAGTTATGCTTATCAATTATGATATAATATTTTTCGTTTATAACAAAAACAACGTCAGCCGATTTATAAGTCCATTCAGGGTGTCAGGGACGGAACGATGGGATCGATGCGAGAGTCCATGTCCACCTCGCCCAGTCGCCCGCCGACGCCGCACCTGCCGCGCCATCCAGCTGGGCGACCCCGGACACGGCAACCGATCGATCTGAGGCGGCCGAAAACCACATGTGAAGCGTGTCATTTCGCGGGGACAGCGTGTCATCGACGGCTTGATTTGGTGGGTTTCGGTTTCGCCGCGGCTGGGAGACTGAAACGAGGCGTGGAGCCTAAGAACTCGATCTAGATGGCGATGGAGATGGATTGCGGGATTGGGTGGACCCACCGGTGCCGGTGCCGGTGGCAAGCTCTGTGTCGACCGGGCTTGGCTTCTGCGGTCGCGACGTTGCTTCACCGATCACCTCGCCAGACTCCCCTGCAGCAGTCAGCACTCGACGCTCAACAGTGGATCGACACGCCTGAACCGGAAATGGTGGCTCTACTGTGCAACGGGCACTACTGTGCTAGACTGCTAGGCACGGGAGCAAAGCTGGGCCTTAAGCAATTCGTACTTGTGCTAGGCACGGTGCTAAAGCAGCTCGGCCTGGAGTAAGGTTGGGCCCATGCTGCTGCTTGCTCGGCCCATGTGAGTAGCATCTGGGCTCACTCGTTCCGTTTGCTTCTGTGTACGGGGCGATTTGGCGAACCAACGTTCCTGACTACAAGTCCTCTGCCCAGGCACCAGCTTGAGCCTTTTGCACATCGTCGTCGTCGTGTAGGCGCAAGCTGGGGCAGCTTGGCGCACGCCGCACCATCTCAAATTCTCGATTAAACATCCACACGGTGGGCCGCAGTCAACGCTGCAGCTCTTGTACAGTTGTAGTATTGTACTACACTGCTACTACTGTACAGCTGCTCTACCAATGCTGCGACCCGAGCACGTCGTCCTGTTCCAGCGATCGTGCGCGCAGATCCGGGAGTTGCATTGCGTGTGCCGCTGAAACATCGAAACCCACCTAGAACCATCTCTTCGCAACATCAGGCCAACAAAATGAAATGGATTCGAGTTCACAGAATCGGGACAGGAGCATAAAGAAAACAGATCCCAACTGTGTTACAGAACCATCCTGTCTTGTCCACCAAACTGAATACGCCAGCAAAGCAATCTCACAACTTGAACACATTACATGCAGCACAAACATCGTGCCATCGAGTAAACCAGTGCAGATTACACACACAAAAAAAAAAGGAAAAGGAAATCACATTCTGAATGACAAGCTTCGCAGCTCTGAGCCGCCTCCCGCCCAGCAGCCCAGGAACATGCTGACGCGAGGGAACAACGACAGCTGCTTCGTCTTCTTCGTCCTCGCTTGCAGTGCCAGATCGCTGGGGCTGCTCCTCCCGGACGCGTTCGACACCGGATGAACCGACGCGGCGGCACAGCTGTCTTCTTTGCCCGCGCACGTCGTATCTCCACCCACGATCTCTGCAGCGCTTGACGAAGGTCTGGCTTCAGGTTTTGAAGCTTCACCGGCCTTGCGGTGGCGCTTCCGGTTCTCCTCTCTCCATTTCCTCAGCTCCTGCTCCATGGCCAGCTTGCCTTCGGTCGCCCTGCCTGCCCGCTCGGTGGCCGTGGCCAGTGCCTGCATCTGTTCTTCCAAGGCCTTGAAGATTTCGTTCAGTCTTGATAAGGTGCGCAATTCGGACTCCTTTGCCGCCTCAACCTGTGCCATGGCAGCAGCTGTCTTCTCGTGCACAGGCTCTTCTGCCTGACGGGACTTCTGAATCAGAGACGTGTAGTAATCCAAGCCAAGAGTGATCATCTGAGAGGAGCCTTGTTTGACGTTTACGGCAACCTTGCTGTCCTCCAATGTTCTCAGAGTGTTGAGCGCCAGCATCTCGGACTCTTTTGCCGCCTGTATGTCCCTCAGGACTGCTTCAAGCCTGAATTCCATAGTGCTCAGAGCAGCCTTCGCTAGCTCCACTTCTTCCTTGGTCTTTCTTAGCTCCTCCTGAGCCTTGGTAGCAATGACTTTAGCCTCGTCAGCTTCCTGGGATGCATCTTGCAGAACCTTGTCCATTCTATCTCGGCACTCCTGTGCCTTGGCATGGACTGCTTGAAGTTCCTGCTGTGACAGTTCGATGTCCATCTTGAGAGATTGGGTGGTTATGGATGCCATCGCTCCCACCTGTTGAGTGGCGGCAAGTGCTGCTCTCTCTTTGTTCAATTGTGATTTTAGCAATGCAGCTGTAGCTTTCAGAGCACATAATTCATCTGTCACCTTCGCTATGCTTTTCCTGTGCTCCTCGAGCTCATTCTTTAACATAATGATGACTTCTTCTTGCACGGGTTTATGAGTTCCACTTTCTTGTTCTCCTGCTTCCCCGATTAGCTTTGCCCCCAAACCCGCGGCTAGCTCATTCTTGAGATTGAGCAACATGATGGCTGACATATCATGCTTTGATTGCAATTCTTGAAAAGAACAAATGTCCAAGCTGATCTGATTCAGCTCTTTGTCCGATTGCCTGAGATCCTTTTCCCATGAAAGGCAATCCTCATCACGTGCCATCAACGTGTTCTTCTTGCGTTCTTCAGCATCCTGGCATGTGGCGTTAGCCAAATCAAACATTTCCTTTAGTCTTTGCAGCTCTATGGTGAGCTCCTCTACTTCTTTCTCTGCATCTTTGGACATTGTGAAGGCTGCCTGAGCTTTGTTAATGGAAATATCTGTTTCGATCAACAAAGAATCATAATCCTTCTGCACTTTTCCCAACTCATCTTTCACTGACATCACTTTGGCAATCAATGCTTTGCGTCGTTCTTGAATATTATTCAGCTTCTCTCCAACCACAGCACTATCATTACAGGCAACTCCCTCCATCGCTTGTAAAATAAATTGAACTAACTCCAAGTCCTCCATGGCATCCACCTCTTCAGTTTGTTCCCTCTCCAGGACATGTTTCATCTCATTGAGAAGCTGCTTTGTTCTATCAAGCTCATTTAATACTGATAACTTTGCAGCCTCTGCAGCTTCTGCTTGATGTTTACATTCTGAAATTTCGTTCTTCAGTTTATCAAGCTCAATATGGTCACTCTCCTGCTTATAGAAACAAACGAGAGTATGTCACAGAGTTATAACAGTTACAGTACATATGAAAAAAAATATAAGGAAGGAAAATCAATTCTCAGTTACCAGTGCTGTCTGTGTCCTGCGAGTTTTCCAGTTGATGCTGCCACCAAACTTTGATGCAGCAACCTTTACTGATTCAATGGGAGACGTAGTATCAACAATGGTTTTATCCATTCTTAAGTACTTGCTGGTGTTTGATCTGCTCACAGGTGCAGGCACCTTTTGCCGTGTATCTCCTAGGCTCATTTGGCGCTTATGAAATCTGTGGACGACCAGTGGCTTATCTTCTTTCACCCTTTCCAGGATGGCAGGTGGTGTTTCACAAGTAACTTTACCAGAATCAATACAAGAAGCCTTATCCTGGACCCCTTCAATTAACCTAAGCGTGGAGTATGAAGCTGCACAGACATTTACTTCTGAAGCATCCATTGTGATAGAATCATCTTGGGCTTCCTTTGATTCATAAGCTCTGCTAGAGGAAGTTAGAAAGCCTTCAGGAACTTCATTGGTTGATGTCAATTCACCACCGTCTGCTTTTGGTGAAAGGGCAACATAATCACCACAAGGAACATTTTGTTCGACTGAAACTTCTTGCAAATCGCCTTTCTTGTCGGTCAATATGAGGTTTATAGGGCATTCTTGCTGCTTTGATGCCTCGAACATGCAACTGGCTGTGTTTGAATCATCTTGGGCCTCCATTGGTTCATTAGCTTTGCTAGAGGAAGATGGAATACCATCATGAACTTCAATGGAGCATGGCAATTCACTGCTGTCCACTTTTGGTGAAAGGTTGATAGAAACACTGGTAGGAATCTTCTGCTCAACTGAAATTTCTTGCAAATTGCTATTGTTCTCAGCCAATGCAAGGCCCAGAGGATGTTCTTGCTGCAATGATGCCACAAAATTGGCACTTACTGTCTTCTGAAGGTTATTACTATCGTCTTCATCAGTACCTTCAATTAGATTAGGCCCTACTGAACTTTGCAAAGATTTTGTTGAAGAGACAATGTGAGATGAATCAGCCCCTTCGATCTTCTTGTCTGCCATCCTTTCAAGCCGCAGCTCAACAAATTTGTTACTAACCGAAGAAGAAACATTGAAGATAAGAATCAGGATGGGCAACAAAACAGTCAAAGCCTAGACTTGTGTCACAATTGATTTTACAAAAGAAACAAGTGCACAACAAGAAGCTTGTATTTCATCAATGTGAATCTAAAACGTCAATTTATTTTTTTTAACGTAGTAAAATGTTAATTTATTGATCAAATTGATGCAGATAATGAATCACAGTACTGTATTACTGAATAATTATCCTTCATCTATGAAGGCTCTCAAACAGGAACATTCAGGAATGATCGGAATTGAGAACTAGATAAAATTTTGTCCATCGTGCGTAATCATCATTATAAGCCACAAACCATTGACCTGATTATTTGTCAGGTTATAACTTTTTCTAGCTAACTATCATGGCTCAACAATGAGTATATGATTATTGGAAACATATGAATACCCCCATGGTATTTTTTGCCATGAAATCTAAGCAGACCCAATGCAAAACACAATAACCAAAAGAACATCACAAAAGAACTCATGAAACAAATAATCAGAACAGTAAAAAGAAAGCGAAGGCAATAAAAAACAACAAATGAAAAAAAGGAAAGTATACAAAAGACTACATGAATCAGAAAATAAATCAAATTATAAATACAAAAACATAATCTGGAACTTACTCAAAACACTTGAATGTGTACGCCTTTACCCCAGGAGAATATTAGAGCTAGAACAGGGGATTTTGGCAATGTATGCAGGCTGTTTCAGGAGAAGACTGGAGGCAGGGAAGAGACTTGAAGCGGTGGAGAGCAATTTGGGAGGGGGAATACAAATATAATAATAACAGGAGAAGACTTGGACTCATTCCCTAATCTAGTAATCTAATACTTATTTTGATTTATTTCTGTACTTTATTCTTTATACGTAGTTATTTATGTTGGTGCCATTGGCACGAGCTGGATGGCCTAAGGAAATTGTGTGCTACCATGAAGCAGAGACAGCTGGAGGACCAGCCCAGGATATACAAGTGTTACAGAGGATGGTCATGGCATCAATATGGGGATAGAGGAAACTGGAGGCCTTGGAAATCTGCATTCACGATTCTTCCATTGTGATGCTGTTTCTTGAACCGATACTCTTCCAGCTGCTGCAATTCTTAGTGCAGTAGGTAATTTGTATAACTTAAATCTTCAGTGCAATGCGAAGTTTTATTACATTATCATAACATAGGAGATTCAGGGGTACATGTACATCTAAACATTAAAGGAAAGGGAAAGCTCGTTTCAGAATATGCATTTGATATTTATTTATTTAAAAAAAAACAGAAGTTTAGAACATAGGTTATGAGAAGGTTTCTGTCATGGACTGGGCCGTCAGATGGGCCAGAGACAGGCTGCCTAGTGGGCTGGGTCGGAGAAGGGGCTTCAACTCTACAAGAAGAGCCAGCATCGTGGGGAACGATATAGAACAGAATACCAAGAACCCCGGCTCGTCTTCCTCCTCCGTCCAGGCACCGGCTCCCCTGCTATTCTTGCTAACTCCCCCAAATCCCTGCTATTCCCAGTCTAGATTCCCTCTAATTCTTCCCAAATTGTATCCCAAACTCTTGTAATTGCTACCCAGTAGTGAAGGATCGTTACAGTTTCTCTTGCCTGTAGCGTTCCTACAGGAGCAGAAGGTCAAATTCGTATCGCAAAATAGAGAAACCTTATGCTCACTATTTATTCTCAAGATATTTTCCAAAACATTATTAGAAAACAGTAGACCGCGATTTGCAATGCCTGTGGCTAAAAACTGAAGATTCTACTGTGTTCCGATAGCTAAGCATTTGTTATTCACTTATACCTGACACTGGACCTATTTGAAAGTATCAATAAATATTTTATTCTATAAGAATAGAATGTATGAGAATAGAATTCTCTTTCGCGTAGCAAAGACATTCTATGGAGTGTATAATGACATGTTAGGAAACTCCAAAAATGCAGGCACTATGTTGACACAAAATGTGACGCACTGTGCCACACACACAGCAAGCCGAAAAGCGTAGCTTCAATCGGATGCCCGGGTGCTTCGTGATCCGGAACGTGCCAGTCAGTTTGACCTGAAAGAAACTGACAAGGGATAAAACCATTAAATGTCAAACCGGAACATGTCGGGTGAGACCGCATAGTTCAGTATATACGACCCCGGTTATTTTTACAACGACATATGACTATAGGAAGGAAGTCATCGCCAACAAGTTTATAAATCATTCTGGCTAATCGTAAGATGGACATACATAAAGATCGATTGCCGAATGCATATGCATGGAAAGACATGTTTGAACAAGTGAAATTGATTATGCGTTAATACATATCCAAGCTCAAAGAATCCAAATTGAGTTGGGGTCCATGAAGAAGGAACGTGTAGATAAACATGATTAAGCCAATCTAAAACTCGTCGTCACGCGCAGACGACACCTAGTTTCGTCAAAAACTTAAACGTGATTAACATACATGAACCCACAACATGTGACAATCTAGATTAAAATAATTTGGCCATTACGAGCATGTTATCTATTTGCAAAGATATTATGAAAGTAATGATCATTGAAGCTCGAATAAAACCATAGAAGAGGGCCGAACAATATCAATCTAGATTGGGCAAAAGTGTGTTACAAATGTATAAAATATTTAAAACATGCAACACAGGATAACTTGATGAATCTATTTAGATTTTGCCGTAATCTAATAGAGCCGATAACCTCATCTTGCTTCCACTAAGCATATTGAGCAAACGCCTGCCGCACGGTATCTACTCATAAACAAAGTATAAGCGAAGACTTCTTGATTGTCAAGCAAAGATCCGCCGCACGATCATTGAAAACAAACAAGACTACTTGCATCACGTTTAAATCCACCGCATGATACTAAACATGATAACAAGGTTGTCGGAACTTACGGAGGTCGACGGATCGATGACTCCTCTCGAAGAACTCGACGACACGACAAAAGGACTCGAAAGTTGGCACGGGGCCGGTTGTATTGATTTGGTTGTGAACGCCTATTACAATGGTCGAGGGTCAATATTTATACCCTAGACGAAACACGAGTCCTAAAAGACTACGATTTACAAAGGAACTCTTAAACAAACTTGGAAACTACGATTCCTTGCCCCAAACTCTCAGAGTCCTTTATTATTACAACTTTCATCTTTTCGATCGGCTTTGCTTGCCATCTTCTGCTTTCCCGAATGGAGTCACCACCTTCTGAAGTAACCGACCGCACAAGCATTTAGCCGACCGCTCGTTTTGTTTGCCGAATGTCCTTCTTCCCACATGCGGACCCACCTGTCATCTTCCAAAGTCGACCAAAATCCAGTGTTAACACCATGCAAGCAATGTATTCTCGAGAGTCCCGTGCAAACACAACTTCCCTTTCCTTGACCAAATAGATCTTGGAAATCTTCTCCACAAGTGGCTCGGTAACATGTACGATATATATTTGCTTGGACGCATCTTTATTGGCTTGCATCTTCACTAATCACTACGTCGGTAACTGAGGATCGTATTATTTCCTTCATGCATGGACTCTTTCTTTAATCAAGAAGCTTCACGTCTCCATCCAAAGATATATTTGATTTATTTCCTTATGCAGCCCGCCAAACAACTATTAAAATATCCCTTCCTCGTTAATCGATCTTAATCTTCTTTGGCATCCATGTCAAGCATAGCTCGTATAGCACTTGGCCTCTCATCCTTTTCCATTTGCCTTGCCGGTTGCCCAATAATGCATCACGTATATGTAACAAACAAGATGGTAGGCACATCGAATCGCCAAATTGTTTGACCTTTTGTCGCTCCCCCATTAATTTCGAGCATGAATGACTCCATCGTATATATCTCATCGACTTTCGAGTCATGGTCATTATATCGGAGATTTTCTTCTTTTTACGTTACTACCGCTTTCTTCCCAATTACCAAATTTTGATGTCAACACAGGCCCCCTAGTTCGGAGTATGAATTTTCATGCTTGAACTATTTCAATCTGATGGTCTTCTTTCGTGAGTCGCCGACATTTGATTGCAATATTTGGCCTTGATGATTTGCTTGGTATGACTGTTCATCCGATTTAATGATTAAGAGGTGGCCCCAGTTTATAACTATAATCGGTTCTCAAATCATTGGTAAAGAGTGAAGAATTCACTAGCAGCAGAGATTACCTTATTCCAAGCCTCACCTATACATGTGAACTCAAGTGTCTATCACACCATCTTGGGTGGTTGAAGAATAGAACGGATTAGAATCCAGTCATCCTCACTTCTTCTGCTCAGAAAACTTGGGTTTTTTGAAAGATTTTTAAAAATCAAAACATAGCTTTGCTCCCCAAATGATTCTCTCAGATCGCTTTCAAGTGTGTATAGTTCCTTACCAAAACATCGTTTTGCTTTCTTTATCCTACTTCTAAAAAGCTTATGTGGAGTTTAGGTGGGGATAAAATATGTAGCGTACTTACCTTGCATATATTGCAAGGTCAAATCCCGGATCCAAGGAGAGAAGTATCATACTCTTAGATCAAGAGGTGCATGTGTGTGGAATATTTAGTGGTTAACCTAATTCTACTATGCTTTCTGAAATATATTTCTCTCCTGTGGAATATTTTTGCGAGAACATGGGTTATTTTTATTCTCATCTCTTTTCTTTTCTTTTTTACTTTGAACATCTTTTGTGTCCATCATTTTATATTTTTGTATAACCCATGTCTCTTTTTACAACAACTTTTGAGAGAAATATTATCAAGAACTTGGAGCATTTATTCTAATAAAATCTAACATATTTTGTCTTCTCCCAATTGTAGGAGCGTAACATTTTGAGATGGATGAAAAACATGTTTTATGTATTTCCAAACTTAGAATATAAAGACACATATATGTGGTGTACGTGATCTTGATCTTAGGAACATGACAAATCTCTCAACAAGGGTCAACAAGACTCGACAAAACTCAACACAGAGCAAGCAGCTTATGTGGAAGGTTTTTAATGAGACTAATATATGACTCGGTAGGAAATTCAACATCATTGAGGAGACAAGCTATTGATTTTGAATTTTGTAAGAAAATTTCCCAAGTACTTTACAAAAGAAGCAAGGTTTCTTTCATCATACCATATCTCATTCATCAACTACTTAGATAGCATGCTTTCCCTATAATAGATTGTTCACAAGTGACAGGAAAAACAAGGAATAAAGAATATGCGAGCCAAGCATGGAAGAGTATGTACCTCACATCCAGATGTACATCTTTCTCTCGAGTCAATAAGTGCCTCTCGCTCGGGATCCAATAATGACACTTTCACTGTAGGCGTTTATCATCACGATCTCGAATCCCTGTATGCTCTGCAGAAAGGTCTTGAAAATAATATTCTTAATCCTTCTTGACTTACGACCGGTGGATGCAAGCACGTAAAGACATCATCACTTAATTGGTGACTAGAGGGAATGATGATCCCGAACCATAAATGATGACCAGAGAGGGAAGATGCCAACGCAATCTGTTCATATTGACATTCCCCATGAGCATACTAGAACGCGGCATAAGGATAGATGCCCTCATCAACTATACTATCATAGGCGACGATGAGGTAACCTCTCATGAGCCGATGAGAACTTGGACAAAGGCGAGAGACGATCATGTGATCGAACCACCTTTTTGCACATACAGAGATCAGCTTGCCTTCAAATCTCGTAATTATTGACTCCGGGCCTCATACATAAAGGCCACCGATCAAGAATGTTCTCGGCTCTAGCTCCATGTTTTCTTAGTATTGGCAACGTACATGCGCACATGGCGTCAAAAGATCCCCTCGGTCGTCTTGGCTTGAGACTTAGAACCAAGATGACGGACCTACAATCCACATCAGCACAAGCGCATAGCCGATTCTAGAAATCTTATTATCCATCTTATGAAAGCGGCATCGGAACAATCGTAATCAAAGCGATCGGATGTTTGATTACTATGACGCTGCAAAAGGTCGAGCGGTGACATCGACACATACAGGTTCCAACTTTTGTTTGTTTCCCTCATACAGATTCATCGAGCGGATTCTTTCCATCCAGTTTGGTCGTTGCTAGCTTCAAATTATTTCATCCTCAAGGTGATTTAACCTTCTCTATCATCCGATGAGACATAATCATATAAAAGACCCCATCGGGTTATCCTTTGATACGTTGACTCCAGTCACCCTATCAATGTTGTTCGAGTACATTCGAGCACTTTTCAATACTAGGAACCGATATCTTTGATGACTCAAGGCTATAATTATAATCGGCTATATCCGAGTGGAGATAATAAAAGCGAATATTAGCTTCTTCCCCGCTATCGGTTATTTGCTATATCAGGTGTGACTAGCCGATGCCAAACCAATGTGCAAATACCCACCGCCCGGATGCGCACAATAAAGTATTCCGCCACCATACTAATGCTATTAAATATGCCTCCCAAGTCGATGAAGCGCAACATCGCCGGCTTGGCTTGCTTCGTGAGGGCGATGTCGTAATATTGCCGATGACGGCCTAGATACAGATGAACCAATCGATGCTGCTGATTTTCTTCAAGCCGATATTCCTTCTTCGTGCTCTCTTAGGAAAATCCAATTATTCGAGATGTATCGCCAACACACATTTTTACCTTGCCTTTCATGACCACTAATAGTAGCCGATGCTTCAAGGAATATTTAGTCGATAATTTGTTGCGCAATCTTGTACCGAGATAAAGCTTGACCTCTCGTGCAGCAGACAACAACTCTATTAATATTTTCATTAATTAATGCGGGTCGTCCGGGAGGAGGCGCTGCGAGATGGATGGAGATCTTCCAATATTTTAATCAAAATAAAATTGCCGTGAAAACCTTCATGGGATTAATGAGCCGATTACCCCACCTATGGCTTCATCGGTGCTGACTACTCCGGTTGTCTTGCATTGATATTCATGATTTTCTTTGTTGATTGCAACGAAAGGACGTATTAGTTTCATATAGCCGATCGTGCCGTATCGGCTCCATATAGTCGAACGAGTGTTTAGAGCACCATCGACGTGTCCAAGCTTTCAAAACCGCATACGGTTCGGTTACTATTGAGGTACCTTCGCTAGCAATTGCTTTTACCCGACCGACCACATCGCTATCGCCAAGCCGGATGCTTCGGTGAAGTAGAAATTTAGCGAAGATTGCCCCCAAACCGATCTCTTTATATCTGTTCTTGGAATCGATGGAGGTGAGCAGCCCATGGAGTTCAAAGCTCAACGTGATGCGCCTAGACTCTTGATTCTTGGTTGCTTGCAATAAAAGACCTCACCGGCTTTTACCGATGTATGCATGCCGTCGGTCATCATAAGTTGAAGCTTTCGAGCTTGACGATGGGTTTGGCATCCCCTTGAATGTGTGCGGCTCCCAACCCGACTACCTCGGTGTACTTTTACGACACATTCGGGCGAGCTCGACATACTCGTGATAATCTGGTTGTCGCCGAAGAAGTCGGAATTGGTGGCAACCGTTCAAAGCTATCCAATACCCTCCGCAACGTGGCTAGCGCTTCTCTTTCACCTTCGCCAGAGTTAGTATTGGCAAATATGGTGCCCATGCTCATCCGAAGTTTATCAAGACGATGTCCCATGCACTCGGGTCAGATCCATCATATCACCCATTGCGATGTCGACGTCTGCTTTTCTCCAAGACCTATGTGCCGTTCACGTCATCCTCGACATGTTGTAGATGTGTCCACCACTTCATGATCTTGTGCTTGCACTTTGGAAACATCCCGGTGGATCCGTCCGCCTTGTAAATAGGACCGTCTATTGCTAGGTTTGTTGCCGTCTTGCGGTGGTAGTGAATAGGTACAAGTTGCTATTCATGCCAAGGCGCCGCACCATTCCTTTGCCGATATCCGATTGGTAGAATTTATCCATGACTCTCCAAGCCGATATTGTTATCAACCAATACCCTGCAAGCGCATGGACACATCGACTACTTTTGTGGGAATATCATATTTGCAACCTTATCCTAAACATGCCGCTCCAATATTTGAGTCATGTGGCCACCTTGCGATTTAAGGAATCAATCGGCTTGTCTCGTCAATGTTTCTCAGGATACACCGATTACATCGGTTGTCTCCGTTGATGTGAGCGAACTATAATTAGCCGACGTGTATATCTTGAGTGAAGCCCTATCACCATATCTCTTGAATGAACGTAAGCAATTATCTCTTTCTCCTTTGATATGTACGCACATGTACTACTCAATCAAACAAACTTTGGTCCGGCCGCGAGGACATGTGGAATCAACATGCCATCGGCTATCACTTTCTATAATCCTTTCCTGTGTTCATCGACTAAAGTATAGAAGAACTCTGGGTCGATGCTCTATCCAAATCGGTATAGAAACCAATAATTTGTACATGCTAGAGTAGTGTGCCAATGGATGGCTCTGGTTGTATAGGTTCTGCACCCAATGTCTATGTCCGTCTGCTGGCGGCGAGGAAGCATATATGCATGCATACATGCCGATGTGCGCCAATTGGGTGACAGCAACACCACGTATCGGCTCATCGGTATGATGGAGCATCTTGGAGCTCATGGGATGAAGGAGCCCAAACCCTCGTGTAATCTTCTTATGAGCGGCGTTGGTAGGGACCCCATCGCAGATAGCTTACCGGCTTGGGGCGTAGTCTTGAACCTCAAGTATAGTAGCCGATCCTCCTTCATGAGCGTTATTGACCCAAAGTCTTGAAGCCGATAGATGTAAGGGAGCAACCGTCCGAATAGATTACATACATTGGCAATCATCCCATATCGTGTGTATGGAATCTTTGTAGTATATCTTTGTTTAGTCGATGCAACATTCTTTGGGCGGCAGAGTACAAAACAATGGCGTCGCTTTTTGATCTTCTTGACTTTATCACTTAAAGTGTCAACATGTTGTTGGAAGTTTGTAAGCACAACAACAAGAACTCGGCACACGTTGCTAGTAGCACCACACAAATGACGTGCAATCCCCTCCGTGTCGGGACCCTCGTCTTCTCCCGTTAGACCGATCGGTTACTTTTCGATAATAAAATAACTCCATCATCCAAATAATCCATTAGTCCTCTTTTTTTTTTTAATCTAAGCGCCGATGTTCCTTTTGACCGGAATCAACTTTCCGGAGGCAGTGAGTATGATTAACGGCATTTTTCCCTCCGATATTTTTCGTGCTTGAGGTATTCAAAGATTACATCCTCGAATCTTGTTGAGGCTCCCGAACAGCGAAGACGTGGCCTTGCAATTTTGTCATCTGGTTTCCTCCGTGGTATTTGACAATGATCTCGAAGCTCAAGAAAATCACGATCTTGGTTCACGTGAATAGATGAAAATCGCTCACCGCCTTTTAATCAGATGGTGACTTTTCAGCGTAATTGAAATTGGCCTTATAGAGTATGATATGTTGTTTGTTGATGCCACATGCCGAGGTCTTGATGAATAATGCTTTAATAGATGCTGAATAAATACCAAAGATCGCCCTTTTGTTGTAGATGAAAAATTCAGACTCTCCGTGATTTGGAAGCTAATAGAATATCCATAAAGCATCGACTTCCAATCGAACGATTATGGTCCCACCGAAGCGTGCCAAAAAGTGTGTTGACACAAAATGTGACGACTGTGCACACACCTGCAACAATAAAAGCGTAGCTTCAATCGGATGCCGGGTGCTTCGTGATCCGAATGCGTGCGGTCGATTTGACTGAAAGAGCCGATAAGGGATAAAACAATTAAATGTCAAACCGGAACATGTCGGGTGAGACGAAGATAGTTCGTATATACGCCCTGGTTATTTTTACAACGACATACTGACTATAGGAAGTCATCGCCAACAAGTTTATAAATCATTCGCTAATCGTAAGATGGACATACATAAAGATCTGATTGCCGAATGCATATGCATGGAAAGACATGTTTGAACAAGTGAAATTGATTATGCGTTAATACATATCCAAGCTCAAGAATCCGGTGAAGTTGGGGTCCATGAAGAAGGGCGATGTAGATAAACATGATTAAGCCAATCTAAAACTCAAATCGCGCATACGACACCTAGTTTCGTCAAAAACTTAAACGTGATTAACATACATGAACCCACAACATGTGACAATCTAGATTAAAATAATTTGGCCATTACGAGCAGCATGTTATCTATTTGCAAAGATATTATGAAAGTAATGATCATTGAAGCTCGAATAAAACCATAGAAGAGGGCGAACAATATCAATCTAGATTGGGCAAAAAAGTGTGTTACAAATGTATAAAATATTTAAAACATGCAACACACAGATAACTTGATGAATCTATTTAGATTTTGCCGTAATCTAATAGAGCCGATAATCTGTCTTGCTTCCACTAAGCATATTGAGCAAACGTCACGCATCAGGTATCTACTCATAAACAAAGTATAAGCGAAGACTTCTTGATTGTCAAGCAAAGATCCGCCCAGACGATCATTGAAAACAAACAAGACTACTTGCATCACGTTTAAATCCACCGCATGATACTAAACATGATAACAAGGTTGTCGGAACTTACGGAGGTCGACGGATCGATGACTCCTCTCAAGAACTCGGCGACACCGACAAAAGGACTCGAAAGTTGGCACGGGGCGGTTGTATTGATTTGGTTGTGAACGCCTATTACAATGGTCGAGGGTCAATATTTATACCCTAGACTTAAACACGAGTCCTAAAGACTACGATTTACAAAGGAACTCTTAAACAAACTTGGAAACTACGATTCCTTGCCCCAAACTCTCGAGTCCTTTATTATTACAACTTTCATCATTTTCGATCGGCTTTGCTTGCCATCTTTCGCTTTCCCGAATGGAGTCACCACCTTCAAGTAACCGACCGCACAAGCATTTAGCCGACCGCTCGCTTTTGTTTGCGAATGTCCTTCTTCCCACATGCGGACCCCACCGTCATCTTCCAAAGTCGACCAAAATCCAAAGTGTTAACACCATGCAAGCAATGTATTCTCGAGAGTCCCGTGCAAACACAACTTCCCTTTCCTTGACCGGCCGATCTTGGAAATCTTCTCCACAAATGGCTCTGGTAACATGTAACGTGATATATTTGCTTGGACGCATCTTTATTGGCTTGCATCTTCACTAATCACTACGTCGGTAATTTGTGGATCGATTATTTCCTTCATGCATGGACTCTTTCTTTAATCAAGAAGCTTCACGTCTCCATCCAAAGATATATTTGATTTATTTCCTTATGCAGCCCGGCCAAACAACTATTAAAATATCCCTTCCTCGTTAACTGATCTTAATCTTGCTGGCATCCATGTCAAGCATAGCTCGTATAGCACTTGGCCTCTCATCCTTTTCCATTTGCCTTGCCGGTTGCCCAATAATGCATCACGTATATGTAACAAACAAGATGGTAGGCACATCAGAACTGCCAGCTGTTTGACCTTTTGCTGCTCCCCATTAATTTCTGAGCATGAATGACTCCATCGTATATATCTCATCAGCTTTCGAGTCATGGTCATTATCGGAGATTTTCTTCTTTTTACGTTACCAGCCGCTTTCTTCCCAATTACCAAATTTTGATGTCAACACACTAGGTTCTGGAACCCCTATGAAACTGACAGGCTGCAAGCTTGAAACTAATTGTTGAAAATAAGAAAAATGGTGCGATGCATAACAATCTTAGCTAATTCAAATGCACATGTCCGTGTTGCAGTACTAATAATAGTTTTTGAAAAGGAAGATAATTTTATTCCTCCCTAGCTTTACTGCTGGTATACCCAGGGTATCAGAGATAAGAGATTTCACCAAAGGCTCAGAGAGGTACCATACGTCCATCCCTTATTGTGGGTACCACACTAACATTTCATGATGTAAGTTGATTTGAGAAAGGGTGCTGTAATGGATACACGACAAACAGTACAACTGATAAACCTGAACTAATGTAACTTGATGATTTGAGAATAACTTCTACATGGCAAGCTCAGACCACTGATGTTAACTCAAAATAAAAGGTCAAGTACTAAGACTGAGCAAAATGTACCAGTCTCATTGCAAATTAAGATGATCAAATTGGCCAAGACATAATAGTATAATAACCACCATAATCTGAGGCACAGATAAATGGTTGTTTCAAATGGGTGATCTCAATCCGTAATCTCCATTCACACACATGTGTATTCCACAAACTAATAACCCGATCATGTTAATGAGCAGCAGCTCTAAATCAGGTTGTACAAACCTTCATTCAATCACCCCTGTACTGCTCAAATGAACAATCTAAAACAAACCAGAGAGGAAGCAATACTAAGTGCCTTCACCCCCAAAAGGCCTATAAAATACAGTACAGCATAAGAGCTATGCAATCAATTTTAATTTTAAGCCAGCAACAATTTATGTGGATCATGTATAAGGTCCCAAATTAAGTTCAATGGAAATCCAGGGATAGACACTACTCATTATCTAACATTTTAAATTTGAATCATACCTGCGAGCTCTGCACTTGCGACTTGAACTCAGGGGGCGGAGCCAGGACTTTTCACCGGGTCGGCCGACCCCGACGAAATCCTGTCATTCCTTAGCAAAACCTTTGCATCTCTAGCTTATTTCTACCATTTTAGTGAAGCTGACCCCGACGCCATTTTTGGCTGGCTTCGCCCCTGCTTGAACTTGGAGATATTGGACTCCTGCAGCATCTCACTCTGCAAAGAGCCAAGCAAGACCACCAGATGAGGAAGACAATTAACCAACACTCAGAAACAACCCGCCACGTAATGTCAAAGTGCTACCTCTGCATCTCAGCCTTGGAGACAAAGAACTCGGAGATGCCTCGAGGCTGTCGTTGAGGACCTCCGTGATTGCGGAGGTGATCGCCTCTGCCTGCTTGGTGGGCACGCCCTGCGACTCCAGCTTCCTGACCTGCAGGCGCACCCGCATCAGCAACTGGCCGGAGCATTCCTCCGAACACCTCACAGGCGCAAGCCCAGCATTGGCGGAAGCCGAAACAGGACGGAAGTATGGTAAGAGGAGACCCCAGAGGCTTGGCTTACCAGGGCAAAATTATCCAACTTCTACCATTCACTTGTTTCATAAAAAAAATACGCAGAGAGGCTTGGCTGGTCGCTTTGGCTCTGCTTCCCGGGTAGTGGCTGGGCGCCATGGCTGCTGCTTGCTTGGAGAATGCCTGCCTCCACATGGATCTGCAGGCTGGCACCTAGCATCCCCATATTCACTTATAACCTCATGGTAGCTGGAAATTGTAAATAAGGACATGCATCAAACTTAAGTTCACCTGACAACCAGACAGTAATGACATTCCAGAATTGCAGGTGTCTGCTAGAAAATCTCAACTGCCTCTTCCTTGGAATTTGTAATAGATAATATTAGATGCAACACTCCTTGTTGCGCATAGATGGAAATAGTTCGATTTAGTGCAATGAACCACTCCAACATATTATGGCGTCGAAGAGTGATGGAATGTTTTCCTGTGCACAAACAAAAATAAATGCCCTAGTGACTGCCTGTAAGAAAGGTCAACTAGATAGGAGCATTACTTTTGAAGTTCAAATTACTTTGAAGGCGTTTCCCGAAACTGTAATGTGTGAAAAAAAAACTTCTGAAACTCTAGAACATTGTTTCATCAGGGCTATGTCATCCCAATAAAGCTAACCCCCACATTTTTTCTCAATCCTTTTGCTTCCATGTCTAATCTCAGCTGCTCACAATCACTCCATTTGCCAGCTGAAGCATATATGTTCGAGAGCATAACATAAGATCTTGACTTGCCATACTCAGATTTGATGAGTAATTTTCCTACAGACTCGCCAATTTTATAGTTACCATGGAATCTGCATGCTCCAAGCAATGATTCAAGCAAGTTATCTGATGGCGTGAATGGCATTGACCTAACAATATCATATGCTTCATCCAAGTGGCCAGTTCGGCCCAATAGATCCACCATACATGCATAATGCTCCATTCGTGGTGTAATGCCATGGTCTGCCTGTAGCGATTTGAACAATGTTCTTCCTTGCTCTACGAGACCATTATGACCGCAGGCCGATAATATACTAACAAAAGTTATATCATCTGGATCCACTCCTGAATCTATCATCATTGAGAAAAGATCAAGGGCAGCCTCACCATTCCCATGCATACTGTATGCGTTGATCATTGCACCCCAAGTGACTGAATCTTTCTCCACTGAGCTATCAAAGAGCTCCCTTGCAAATGATATGCTTCCGCACCTCGAATATGTGTCAATAAGAGCATTGAGAACCAAAATGTTCGTGCTAAAGCCCTTCTGAAGTATGACAGCCATAATACATGCAGCAAAATCTGCATTTCCAAGCTGTGAACATGCTGAGATGAGTGCCAGCAGAGTTACTGCATCAGGTCTGACATTAAGGAAGAGCATATGCTTAAAACAATCAACTACCATATCAGCCTGCTTGCATTGAACACATGCAGATAAGAAGGCATTCCATACTATAAGGTTTCTTGCACTGACCAAACTGAAAATTGTTCTGCAGTATTCTATATTGTTGAACCTACTATACATGCCCATGGCTGATGTGAAGAGGGGTGTTTCCAGCCTGGTGAAATTTCGTACTGCATAGCTGTGTATACACTTCCCCTGCAACTGGCTCTGACAAACAGGTAATAAATTCAGTAAGGTTACAAGATTCGGTTTCTCGTCATTCTTGACCATTTGGGTAAATAAAGGCAATATCTTCTCAGATACGTTGTTTTTGCGATATCCACTCATCAGAGCATTGTAAGTGATTGTATTCCTAGGACAGCAACTGTCAAAAAGTTGCTGACCTGCTTCAACAATACCACAGTTGGCGTACATGGTAATGAGGGCATTAGTAAGAGAAACATCTGAAATACATCCACTTTTAATTGCCAAAGAATGAACTGATTCTCCAACTATGGCATCCTCAGACACTGAAAGGCTGCTGATAAGACCAATCAGAGTAACTAGATCAAACCGCACTTCTTCATGGAACATCTGGCAGAATAATGTTAGAGAAGTCTCTGAACCTCCAATTTCAGCAAAACCAGATATCATAGTGTTCCAAGATATCAACATCCGCACTTCCATATTCTGGAATAATGTATAGGAAGTTGGTATATCTCCACAGTCGGCGTACATAGCTAGGAGTGCATTCATAACGCTCTGGTATGATTCAAATCTATTTCTAACAGCATATGCATGTATTGACTTTGCCACGTGCAAATCTTTTGTGTATCTACATCCAGATATTATATTAATGACAGTTGTTGCATCTGGAGCAACACCCGCAATTTGCATCTTGCAGAACGCATCAAGAGCCATGTTCCACTCATTATTCACAAGGTATCCAGAAATCATAGAGTTCCACAAGATATTGTTTTTCTCAGTAAAACAACAGAAAAGGAGCAACGATGAGTCCAATTTCCCAAGCTTCGAATACATGGACACAAGAGCACTGACAACAGAAACCTGCTCTGCAAGGCCAAGCTTGATAATCATGCCATGCACAGACTCCCCATGCTTTATACCAAAGAAATCACTGCAAGAAGGAAGGACAGACACCACTGTGACCAGATTAGGCACTACGCCTGCACAATGCATCAATCTGAAGACCTCAAAAGCTTCCTTCCAATTGCTGTGCTGCATGTATGCTGATATCATGGAATTGAAAGATACCAAATCTTTCACAGGTTGCAGATCAAACGCCAGTCGAGATGAGGAAAGATCATCAAATGCAGCATACATTGAGATTAATGCAGATGTAAGGGATTCATCATCAATCGCTCCACCTTTCAGTGCAAATGCATGCAGTGAATTACCAACACCCCTGTCTCCGGCACTTCCGCACATGCCAACTATGCCAACAAGAGTGCTTGCATTCGGCCTCATGCCACACTGCTGCATCTCCTGCAACATCTCAACAGCTTCTCGGAAGCATCCATTGAGTGAGTACCCTGAGACCATAGCATTCCAAGAAATCAAGTCCCTCAGCACCATGCAGTCAAAGACTCTCCTTGACACATCAATCTGTCCAGCCTTAGCATACATGTCAAGGAGCGCAGTCTGCACGCCGACATTACTCCCATGCACTGTACGCAGAACCCTGCAGTGCACCTCCCTCCCCAGCCGTAGGCAGGAGGCAGCCGTGCACGCCCTGATGACCGGAGGGAAGGTGAAATTATCCGAGCCAAAGCCACATAGCTCCCGGTAAAGATCAAGAAGCTCCCGGTGGAAGCCATGGTCCGAGAAGCACCGGACCGCGAGATTCAGTGAGTACACAGCGGGGCGGCCGCGGTAGGCTTCGGCAAACAGCAACGCCGCAGACGCGGGCTTCCCAAAAGAAACATATCTTTCGACAAGGCCTGTGACGACGAATCTGTCCTGGATCGCACCCGCGACGGCAAGACGCGCGTGGAGCTCTCTGAGGCATTTCAGCGAACATGTGTCGCGCAGGAGCCCGGTGAGGACCTTGAGGTGCGTAGTCTCACTCGTTGGAGATGAGGAGGCGAAGGATTTGGCGCGATATTGCTTCGATTGGTGCCAGATCCTTGAGATCTTGAAGTAGCAAGAGAGATTGCTGCGGTGGATGGCCATGCCATCGACGGAGAGAAGCGTGGTCTTGTCGCTAGACCCTTAGGCGGGAAGTGAACGTAACCACTGTCTCTGTTTGTTTGTTTCTTGGTTGCCGCCGTCTTTTGGTAAACGTGAATTTTGTCATATTTGATTTATCGTGAATTTTGTCATATTTGATTTTAACGTGAATTTTAAATCATGTTATAATTCCAAAAATTTAAACATGAATTTTGTCTGTGTAAAATTTGCTAAAGTACTTCCTCAGTCAAAATATTGTCATATTTGATTTTGCACGATCTTCAATGCATATTTCTTTATCACTAATTTCTTTTAGAATATATCTTTAAAGCCTTTCCTTAGGTGTGAGAATTTGCAAGTTAATTTGAATATACATATACACATATAACTTATATATTTCCAAACTAACAAATAGTTTGCAAGTTAATGATGTTTGTAGTTTTTAAGATCTGGCCAAATTATTTTATCCTAAATGATAATGGTTTTTTGTGATTGAAGTGGGTAACTATGCCATCCAAGCCGGATGTGTTGTGTACTTGAGAACTCCTCCATCCATCCTTAAAAGAAAGTAATTCTCGGAATCCAAGAGAAATTAGACAAGACGGCTAAAGACACATGTGCCTCTAGATAGCTTTTCACCAACACTAACGTTTTCCATGGTTCCATGAGCCAGATTGTCTAGAGCAAGGTCAACAATAAAGCTAAGTGCAAAATCTTTTGTATACAACAATTTATCTTCTGTTTATATAGAAAAGAGTTTTATTATTATTATATAGTACCATGTCTTACCTTCTCTTTTCTATTCATCTTCACATACATTTCTATCTGGGTCCACTAATATCTATGCTTCCGTGTCTAATTTAATACTTGCATGAGAGTCAAGCTCTCTTCCTTCTCCTTCTTTCTCTCTTTCATGTCAGTAAAAATATTAATTAGCTTGGCTATAAGCCAATTATTGTACTTATTCTAAACGATAGGAGCCGGCTGTTATTTTTCAGGAAGTGGCTCCTGTGAGCATACCTCTATATGCTAACCTTTTACCTTCTGTACTTACATTCTTTCGTGGACAAGCTACTACTCTAAACTTGCTTTTAGTGCCCCGCTTAGAGGAGGAATGCACATTGATTGCACAAAGAAAAAGGATTGAGAGCAGGATGCAAGAGGAAGGGACTGCACGCATCTATGACAGTTTAGATTCATCGGTACTAACAACCAATAGCAGTTAGGCCAATATCAGTGAGGATGTCATGGGAGATTTATAAGCATTAAATAGGATGACACATCAGTAAAAGTAGAGTTTTTTTCCATATCGATGAGAAGTGAGAAGGAGATCTCGTGCTCCTAGCTACACGCACGCCTTCGTCCTCTTCCCGCCTCCTCCCACCATCTCCATCTTCTTCCCGCTCAATCTCCTCCTCTTCGCTTCCGTGGAGTAGGCCGAAGTAGTCGCGACCTATGAGAGTCCCACACTTGCACCCCTGCCCTTCCCCTCCGACCATCTCCTCGTCTGCAGTTGGATGTAGCTTCAACGGCGACGGGCAGCTCAATGCGGGGCGGCTCCAACAGAGGACGAAAAAGGGCGCAGGGTGGCCAACGTATTGGGGGAGGCGAGGCAATTTCATTGCTCTAACAACTCCTCAATAGCTCTCCCTTTTTCGTGGTCACCAATTTCTCCCCCATCCCCTTAGAATAAAGGGAAAGTTGCATCTACACCAATAATCTGGGGCCACATCCAACTACTTGTTTTTTCTCTCCCGTGCCATTCTTCTTTGTCGCTTTCCAAGTCACCAGCATCTAGGAGCCCGAGCTTGGGCTCCCATCGCCGCGCACATCATCTCGACCACTGCCACCAACCGCCCTTGGCGCCGAGGAGCCCGAGCGCCCCATCACCGTGCTCCAATGAACCGGTCCCATCTCCTCCGGCCACGCCAACCTAGACCCAGACGTCGAGGAGCTTGAGCGCCATTGCTCCATCGCTTTGTTGGGCCCGCACGTCGCTACTCCACCTCTCTGTTGGTTGCGCCCTTGCTGGGGATGCCACGCTGGAGCCGGTCGTGCCCTGCCGAGGGACTCGACCATGGATCGGATCGGGACGAACGACGTAGCTAGGTTTGGGCCAAGGATGGGGAAGGGGGATGGTGGGTAGGGGCTGTAGATCGAAGCGGCGTTGGGACTGGCGTCGAGGACGACGAGATCGGGTGCAAAGATCGAAGACTGTCCCTACTGCCATGGAGAGAAAATAGGAGGGAAAAAGAGAGAAAATAAATAAATTACGATTTGACATGTGGATCTCATATTTTGAGAGAGATTACTGGTGATCTGCTCGAGCATCTTTCTCAATATTTAAAAAGCACTATCCACCTTATTAGGGATGAATTATTGGTGAGCTGCTGGAGATGCTCTTAGCACCTAATAGTAACTTTAGTAGGTGGATCTAAACAGCCCCTACAAAATCATTAACTAGTTAATAGTTAATACTCTATTTCAAAATTGTAGGTTGTTTTGACTTTTCTAAATTGATGAGTTTTATATCTAGACATAGTGCGTATGTAGAAGCATAGAAAAAGCTATGTGTCTTGGAAAAAATCAAAATAATCTAAGGTCTAGAAGGGGAGGAGTATCTATTAGCTAGTTAACTACTAGTGGTGGTTCCAAACAGACAATCTTGTTTAAATCGCCCGTCTAATAGTTAGAAGTACTTAGTTTCTTTTTAAAAAAAGTACTTAGTTCAGTTTAGGAAAGCCAACTTATAACTTTTATTTTTTATTTACTTTATGTATTGTAAGCTATTAATTACCCTCTCTATTCTAAATTATAAGTTGTTTTTGGTATATAATTTTACCTTTTTACTATATACCTATATGGATGCTATGTTATATGTAGTCTAGAAAGCTCAAATAATTTATAATTTAAAATAAAGAAATATGATGTTTAGATCTATTAATGCTAATTGTAGCTGCTAGCGATTCGTACTAAAAGATCAAATAGACCCTAAGTCAGGCGAGCCGAGAGCCAACCCATTCGACGAGGGCATGGACGTGATGCGAATCCAAATCAGCACCGAGCATAAAAATGTCATGTACGGAAACAGATTGATCACGGCTCTGATTCTTGGCAGCGATGCATTTCAATTTTCAATCGATCCAAACTTTTATTTCTGCTGCTGATCAATCCTGTACTACGTTTGGACGTGTTCCGGTATTCTGACGCAGTGACCCCAACTGTTTGCTGTTATTATTTTCTTTTTGGGTAGGCCGGCCCTCTGTGTAGCTTGGTTGGGAGGTTGTCCCCTCTGTGACCCTTTTGCGTGCGTGCCGGTCTTTTATACGCGTTTCTATAGCTTTAATAACTTATTACTTCATGACTTGACAGTTTTAAAAAGAAAGAATATGTGAGTTTTGTGTAGATAAAATTATCTTGACTCAGTTTTCAACTTTGAACGAATCAAACAATTAAATATCTATAAAAGAAAAAAAACTCTGTATTAAAAGTAATTGTTCACCATGTTTTTATAAATAATATGTAATATCTATCCTTTCCCTTATCCCTATACTACCTTATCTGATCCCACAAACGGACACGTCATCCCTTTACCCTGTCCATTGGATTTTCAATCAACGGTCCGCATATCACCTCCACCTCATACGGTCAACAGAGATTAAAAAACTCCGCCTCGCGAACCTTCTGCGCCGCTGCGACGCTCACGCCCCGGTGCCCTCCGCCGCCCGCTGTCCCGCGGTCTGCGTTCCCTCCGCGCCGCTCGCCGCCCCTGCCAGCGCCGCCGTCGCTGAGGCCGTCCCCGCAGTGCCGCCGCGCCAGCCGTCCCAATCGCCGGCTCCCTCCCCTCACCGCGACCTCCGCCTCCATCGGCGGACGCTGCCGGCTGCTGACGCCCGCGCCAACGCCGACAGCCGCGGACACGCCTGCGGCCTGTCCGTCCGGCTCCCTCCACCACTGCCGGAAACCTCATACAGCAGGTGTCTGCCGCCGCCGCCGCCGCCGCCACCGTCTTTCTCCACCGGCTTCACGGCCCCGCCAGCCGAAGGGGCAGCCCTGCTCCGCGTTCTTCCTCCTCCCCATACACGGTAAGGCCTTCAATCCCTGTTCTCTTTCGCCTTTCTGACTTATGCCTTCCCGTCGCTCGATGGAATGCCAAACCAAAAAAAAAAAAAAAATGAAGGAAAAAAATGGATGCTGCCTATACAGCCGTTACCTGCACAACCAAACTTTCAGTGTCTCAATATGCAATTAGTCCTTGCATATTTTTCCTCTTTTCGTCATTACTTTGATTCGTATGTCTTCGATATTTCAGGTTACATCTTCACGACGAAGAGCTTCACATCTTCCACAAGAAGGAAAGAACATAGTAAGACATTATGTTTCTAATTTATCTAATGAAAAAGACTCTTGGGGCCTTGGTACAAATAATGTATGATTAAAAATTGTAAGATTTGTTAGTGTTACATAATATATTATATAATGAGTCTGTGCCAGTTATATGCAGCAACTTAGCAGCAAACTAGGCAGATAATAGGATTAATTTTTTATCTTCCTTCGAACCTTTTATGCAGTTCAAAATTTGGCATGAGATCTGTCTTCTCATGTGCTTGGTATAATACGCTTCATAGGTCTCTTTTCAAGAACAAGATTTCCTCTAATACATGTTCCTTTTAATTAATTCTGCCATATGCTTCTAAATGACCAGGACTCCTGAGTCCCGGTCGGTGCCTATGTCTCCTCCCCCTCACACTACAACCTCAATCGTTAGCTGTTCATGCTCAACAGATCTTCATATTCAATAGAGATGGCATCAACTGTGAAACCAGCAGGTGAGTAGTCAGCACTTTACTTCTGTCAGTTGACCCTTAGTCCTCTACATCTACCAATTAGTTTCAATAGGACAAAAAAAGAAAGCCTCTCACCTGCCATATAGATAATTTCCTACTGATTTTTATTTTTCCCTCTGAATATTTTTGAATCCCTGCTCAACACCTAGACGTAAACCAGTTCTATCTTCCTTTGCCACCAATTTACCATTATCTAATGTCGCCATGCACCCTATTCCCCTAAATAAGTTACAAGGATGCAGAGTTTGATTTTTTACATCAGTTGTAATTAAGTAGTATAGGTTTCATTCAAAGAGTTTCATGGTACCTTCTATAGTACTGTTAGTATTGATATGCAAACGTCCTTTGTATGCACTATGTATAGGGTCTACACTGTTGGAGGCCATATCAGAGATGAAAATGATTCGAAGAGAAAATTGTTTACTGTTCCATCAAATAAATATGCAGAGTTTAACATGTCTCTTCATCCACAAGCTGCGAGAACAGCCTGCTATTTCAAACACTGATCAATCTGCTTACTGTGCTGTTCGTCGCCCTCCCACTGCCAGTGGCGTAGTTACTTCTATTATGGTTAAAGGCCGTAAACGCAGGCTTGCTCATGTTGATGAGCCAGATATAGGTAAGGTTGTCGTTCTCAATGCTGCTGCTTCCATTTGCTTTGCTGATTTAGTGTTTGCCTTCAAAGGCATATACACAGCCATTCATTAATTTCCCTTTCTGATATAGGTAATGTTGTCGTTCTCAACGCTGCTGCTTCCATTTGCTTTGCTGATTTAGTGTTTGCCTTTATAGGCATATACACAGCCATTCATTAATTTCCTAACGAGTTCTTACTGATTTGGTTTATGCTGCTGCCATTTTACGTCGATGCCTACATATTCATTTGCATCTAGGTGCCACTTATGGCTTATGTTGCCTAAAACAGATGCGAACCATTTGTAGAACAATAAAACCTGAGATTTTACACATCTTCTAGGCCTCCCCCTAAAATACATGGCCCTTTTTCCAATGTCATTTATGATTCCATCCTCTTTAGTTAGTGGATCCATATGAATATCTGTGCCATATGATGGAATTAATCATTTCTTCATGATGTGGTATGTATTACAATCATTTTAATTCAATTTGTACAGTGGTCAGCTGTACGACTAGGATTGTCTGTAGCGTACCATTTTTAATCAGAAATATTATTTACCTACTAAAGCATTTTCCTTATGTGCCAATCCACACAACAGCTTGCATGCCCATGGCGAACACCAGTCCAGGGAAAACCTCATCTACATCGTCCTTGCTTGCAAGTGTTCAATATTCTTCATAACAACAGCCCACATCTCCATGAGCACAGGTGTAGAACCGTTCTGACACCACCTTAGGTACTTATGGAGATGACAAAGAAGACATTTTTTTGGTTACTTTTATGGATTTCTGTGAAACGTAAATTTCAGCTAAGTTTCAGCATAATTATGGCTGCACATTTCTAACCGATATCTCCTCACCTCCTTAAGTGCTCTCTGCTGCTCCGGTTGATAAGATTATAGCATACTAAATGTTGGTTGTATCTCCAGAATGCATAGACACCCCAATCATGTGGCCATATTTTTAGTTGCTGATATGAAAACGACTGGGTCACTTAATGCAATATCATTATAGCTTACCAATTCTCTTCTGTGTATGTCCTTTTATTTTTATTACTTCCTGCATCTCTTTGTGATGGACAGCTGGATTCTTTTAAGAATGCCTATATATATCACATTGCCAAAGCACAAACAACAACTCAAGAGGTTTCATTTTTCCTGTGAAACAGACACATTGTATTTTATAATGAAAACATTGCACATTGTGATTTTCCTAGCCCACGCAACTGCGCGGGGGTTCCAGCTACTTTTTATTATTAGACATATAAAGCTATAAAACTCTCAGAATATGGGTCTGTGTGGAACGTAGGAATACAAAACAAAGGAATGAAAAAAACGCAGGAATAGAATAGAGCAAAAAGTAGAAAACTACGGGATTTGAAAACACAGAAATAGAAACTTTGGGGTGTTTAGATCACAGGAAAACAAAAATGCCACATGTGCCCAAGAAGCAGGTTCCATGCTTGAGAACTTGACAAAACATTGTAGGAATTTTTCCTTTATGTTTTCTTGGATGCTTTTTTCCCTACGTTTTGTGAAGCACGGTTAGTTTTTCCTTTGGAAAGAAATGCAGGTTTTCTTTGTTCCAAACAGCAAGTTGAGGAAACATTCCTATGGAATTCATTCCTTTGATTTTCTTTTGGAAATCCTCCATTCCAAACAGGCCCTATATGGGCACGCTCCATCGGTTCGTTGAGCTTTTGACCTGCGTGTATCGAGAGAGGCAACTAGGCAGGCGCAGCCAACGGTATTTTTCTCTCACAATAAACCAGCATCAACTGGACTTATCAAAGAAGCCGATGATTGGTGGGCCACGCGGAAGAACCACCTCAGCACGTTCAACGTGCAAACAAATTATCTGCACAGGCTGCCTCGTGGGGTGGTCACAGGGCCCACCACTGGCCTAGATATGGATTCTGGAGTTCTGGACTGCTGGAGGGAAAACCCCTTCGTCAAGTTACGTTTACAGTACACTTTACAGCCTGGACAGGTGGTTACGGGGCCCACTGGCCTGGAGTGAAATCCTCTTCGTGAGAACGGCGCCACGGCCACGGCGTGAGGCCCTCCCGCGGCGGCGGCATCTCCACCACCTGTGACTTGAGTCGTCAGTCGTGACCCCTGCGGCCCTGCGTGTGGTTAGCTGAACCCTAACGGCACAATCGTTAAGCTAAGGGCATGTTTGGCACAGCTTAACTTTTTTTTTTTGTTAAATAGCTTCATGAGTAACTTTATAGACGAAGCTGAGCTGTTTTGGAAAAACTGTTTGACAAAACAGCTTCACCAACAACTTCATACATGAATAGAAGAGAGAAATGACGGAGAGAGCTAGGATAAGCTATTTTTTTTCAGCTTAATCCTAACTCATGTCTCTGTGAGAGAGGGAGAAAATAACTTCATGGGTGAAGTTATTTTGAAAATAAAATTTTGACAAATAAAAGCTCACAATAGCTCATAAAGCTATTATGAACTATGCCAATGCCAGACCCTGAGCCGTTCAGGGAAAACATGTTTACGAAGCTAGGTGCCTAAGGAGGTCCCTCCTGCTAGGTCTCTTTGCTTCCATGCATCCCACCAGGCTACCCGCTTAGCATCGCTTGGGCAGTTGGGCTGCGTGCGTGTGTGGCGCAGTACGGGACACGGGAGTGCCTGTGCCCGTGCACCGTGGGTGAGAAGGGGTGACCCACCTGGCATTGGGCACCTCCAACCACCAAATATCACTATCCCCCGATCAAATCATGTTATATGAACAATTGAATCATATAGTTTCAAAAAATAGATACTGGATTAATTAATGGTCTGTTTGGTTTGCAGCACGGGAGGGTCTGCCCGACCATCCGAACCTACGTCCAAGTCTGCCGGACCATCCGAACATACATCCAAGCCTAACATTGTTTGGTTTGAGACGTTGGTTCATTCCGTCCGTCATGAACGAGTACTAGTTGCATGTTAATTTGAGGAACGAGTGCATCCAGTCAAAAAGCATCTGACCACCTCATTCCAGATTGACCCACGCGGGATGAGGACAACCGGCTAACCAAACACGCTGTAAATACACAAGAAACACAAAATAGGATAAATGTCAAGTAAATAAGGAATTAAACAAAACATGGTGAGTATGTTTCAAAGGAAGAGGGTGTGTGGCAATGTGGCATCACGATGAAAGAGAAAAGGTAAAGGGAAAAAAAAACTAACCCCACTCCACAGAAGCTGGAGAAATTCGACACCATAATCCCATGGTTTAGGCCTAGGCAGAAAAGTAACACTGCAGGGTGCTATAAAGTTCGCTAAGCGGGCCTCCGGCTGACGAAGTTGGGCCGCTATCATAGTTGTCGGCCTGTTGATGAATTCCCGGTCGAGTTGTGCTGCATTGTCCTAAATCTGTACTCTGTCTGACACGTCTTCCTCGCCGCCTCCGCCCCAATTTCCTCGCCGCCTCTCCATTTCTCCACGGCCCGCCGACGGCCGCAGGCCACGGCCGTACGCCACGGCCGTACGCCGCCATGCAGTGGTAGACCATCCAGCGCGCTGCCATATCCACTCGATGGGTTCCGCCACGCCGAAAGGCCGCCGCCGCCGTGCAGCGACCAAGCGTTTCGCGGACGCCGGTGCAGGCGGCCATCAGCGCTCTGCACTGCGCAGGCTGCGCTGTGCCGGGACCAAAAGAAAAAAATGCAACAACAGGTTTTGTTGTTAGCTCATTATAATACTTCTTTAGTCAAGGTTTCCTTATATTTCACACGCTCCAATAAACGCCACGTACCTGGCAGGCATCTCCTTATCCTTCGGCGTCTTCCCTTGAAGCAGAATGATTTGATCTAATCCATCGATTTTTAATCTCACAGCTGAAAAATTCGACGTGCTAGAAGTATTTACTAGACAGCCTCTTTCTTTATTAAGTTATACTAATATAAATTCCTTAATATATATATATACTAATATAAATCGTGTTTTTATTTATCATCAAGGCGCGAAGGAAGAAAGGACATCGGCCCCGGCGCCGTAAGGAACCAGCCAACCAGCCATCGGGCGCAGCGCACGCATAGGCGGGTTTGCTATAAGATGCTCCTCTGCACGAACCCCTCTGCGGCTCTGCACTACCAACTCTTCTTCCCTCGCCTCTCACACTACCATTCCCCTCTTCTGGATCCAAAAAAATGCCTCCTCCTAGGAAGCTCACCACTACCACCCTCCTCCTCCTCCGTAGCCTAGAGAATTTCGCATCGAGATTCAAGTACAAGGTAACGAAGCTAGCAGTGCACACTTGTTTCTGAAACTTCGTTCCTCTGCTGTTTGTTTCATCGAGGGTTTTTGCTGTTGATGATGATTTGGTTGGTGTGCCTGTGTGCCTTTTTTCGTGTACGACCTTGATTCCGTGAACCGTGATGACGATGCTATCGTCTCTGAACCGATCGCTCTCTCTGCTGGTAATCATGCTACTGCTCCTGTTCGAGTGTTTTTTTTTGTCTTTCATGTGGGTGATTCTCGCACATCAAAATCTCTCTTCTGGCTTGTTTGTTTTTGAAACTTCACCCGCTGCTCGTTTCATCCTGGGTTTTTGTCGATGATTTGATTGGCGTGTCTGCCTACCTTTTCCTTGTACCACCGTGAACCGTGATGGCATTCTTACCATCTCTAGAAGTAATTGCTCCTTCTCCTGGCAATCATGCTGCTGTTGCTGTTTGAGTTTTTTTTTGTCTTTTATGTGGGTGATCCTCGCACATTAAAATCTGTCTTCTGACTTGTTTTTGAAACATCATCCGCTGCTTGTTACTGGGGTTTTACTGTTGCTGATTTGACTGGTGTACCTCCATGTACCACTGTGATGGCGTTCTCTCGTATCTGAAAGTCCTTTTCTCTTATCGCTAATCATGCTGTTTGAGTGTTTATTTTTGTCTTCTCTGGCGATCCTATTGAGTTTGCTCGAATTGATCCCTCTGGCATGTATGGCTTTTAGGCTATGATAGCCACAATAGATGCAAGTTGGAGTGGTGACAGGACCCAACCGATACATGCTGTCTTGCGTGTAAGTTCTCCTTCTGTGATTACATTGGAAGTATAATGATTAATGTGATTAAAATCATTTTCGTGACTGCACTAGCTCTGCATGCAACCGTGGAGTATCTCATGGCTGTTCCTACTTAATTGCAGCAGAGAAGATATGAAGGTTTCAGGAAATGATGAGGACATCATTCCCTTTGGATGTTCATGCAATTCCCAGGTATGGTGACTACTTTTGTCAAGTGTTTGCCTGATAATAAATTGGCATGGTCTTTGGTGGTCTGAGCATTCTAGATTTCAGTTATCACATAATACTATTATTCATCATTGTCTGCTATGGAACATGTGTTGTGATGTTTCTCGAATCCTTCATGGCATACAATATGCCATGCTAGTGGCATGTTCGGTTGTTCAGTTTCTGTTTCACCATAATTATATTAACTGGCATTAATCTGTTCTGCCATCGTATTTCATAATATAATCTGTTGGTTTGATCTCCCAACCACAGTGGCCCAACGGCCACTTGGGCCTTGACCTCGCGCCCTGATCGGGGGCGCCCAGTCCATCTATGGCTGGCGGGCCCCCGTCACACTGCGCATTAAATAGAGGTGGGGTCGGCGGCTCTCGGTACGAGGTTCGTCTGAGCCGTACGCCCCACCAAGAAACCCTACTCCGATCTAACAGAGGGGCGCCATGGACGGAAGCACCGCCGCCGCGCCGCGCTTGCTGCGCCACCACACGTCTTCTTTCATCAGCTCTCTCTTCTCCGACCGTCGGCGCTTAGCGCAGATCATCACCGGCGAACTAGTCAAGGCGAGGAGCTCCTCCAACCCTCCGACGGTTAGATGTTCCTACATTTCCCTTTCTCTCTCGCATCTCTTACTCCCTCTCTGAATCTCTAAATCACTAGTTATCCCAAATAGAAAAGAACTCACCCACTGGATCCACTACTAGATGATCCAAAGAAGATAACAATGGTATCGGAGCCGTTTTACCTAGGCGTGGATCTTGTCAGGGGCTAGAAATCGATTAGAAAAGAAAAGATGGTCTAGATCCGTTCGGATCTAGACAAAGAACGAAGAACCGCGTGGGGAAGATGAACGGTTTTTAAATCGGAAGAAGTAGAAACCCTAATCCTAGCAAAGAATAGAGAGAAAGGGGAAGGGTACCCATAACCCTAACCCTAACAGAAGGGAAAAGAAATGGACGGCGGTTCGGGGAAGTCTTTTCAGGCCTCCCGCCGCCGTCACTACCGCCTCACGTGGGATGGAGTACCCATCGTCGGCTATTAGCCGACGTGGGAAGAGAATCAAGATAACGAAGAAAGAAAAGAACGGAGCTAGATCCGATTCGGATCGAAAGAAAAGAAAACAAAGGGTTCATCGAACCCTAAACCCATTTGGGTGAAGCGGAAGGGCTCGGCTTCAAGGCGCTTGATCCGAACCCTAAACCGGCCGCAGACTCGGGGACGAAGAAGAAAAAGGTGAATCCCAACCAAACCCTAACCCTAGAATCCCCAAATCCAAAGCAAAGATGAGAACGAACATGTGGTCCTACAGGCCTTTATCCGCCGTCGGCAGATCGCCACCGTCAAGGGAAAAAGAGACTTTCGCCGGGCGCGCGGGAAGACGGGTTAAGCCACGCCACCGCTGCTGGGCTCGTCGCAAAGGGCACCACCGTGGCTCTCTCGACGGTGCTTGCATGCTTCTAGCAAGACGCTGCACGCGGCGAGAGGTGTGCTGGCGGCGCCGCCACCTCCACTTTCCTCCTCTGGGCCACAATTTCTTGTCTACTCTCAAGCGGATGAGAGAGAAGAGGAGGAGAGAATGAAGCTAGGGGTTCTGAGGAGGGTGGCGTCGGGCGGTGGTTTTGTTCGCCCAAGATCTTGGCTTCGGCCGTCGGATGCGACGGACGGCCGAGATCTAGCGGGTCGCCCGTGGCCCAAAGGGTCTTGTATTCATGAGCCAGCTTCTTGGGCGGACAAGCGATCGAGCCTTGAGACCAAGCAAGCAGCCTCCGGGCCAAATGAACAAGGAGAGTTTTCGGTTTATCATTTTTTTTATTTTTGAAGCTATTTTGAATGAATAAAGTTAAGTTTAAATGTTTTATCTCTACTCAAATTTGATCCAACGTGATAATTTGTTTAGAGAAACAGATGAGTAAAGTAAAAATGCTTCTCGAAAAGTAGGAAAAGAAATTTTGTCAAGTTTCATTTGCAAAGTTGAAGGTTTATTGTCTTCTAATTTGAAGAGTAGTTATAGTTATTCATAAATGATGAAAAGTTTATCCTCCGATTAAAATTAGAATCATTTGGAAAATTTTAATTGGAGGAATAGTCGGTTGATAGTTAAGATAAATTATAATATTGTTATTTTTCGACCAACGTTGATGATAACAATATTATAAGTTTATTTATGAGTTTAAGGTTAAAGTTGAATTATGATATTGTTATTTTCCCACCAACGTTGATGATAACAATATTATAATTCTATGAGTTTTATGTTTAAAGTTTAAATCTCGATGAATTTTGCATCAAAGTGACCAATTTTTGAGAAAAGATAAAGATCAAGGAATGCTCTTAAACTAGAGAAATGTATTTTCATATTTCATTTGCAATGAAGTTGATTGTCTTCTAATTAAATTGAACCAACGGGAGAATTTAATTTTGAGGAGTAGTTCTATGCTTTTAAGATTATTAATTTTTCTATCGTTAATTCCATTTCGCCAACGGTGATGTGGAATTAATGTAGAAGAATGATGTTTTATTCTATTTACTTTAACGGTGATATAGAATAGAACATAAAGTTTTCAAAGTTTAAAGAGCATTATTGTTGAATATTTTTCAGACAAAAGACCTCCATGCTTTCATTCTTGAAGGTAGTAAGAGAAATGAGCTGGGTACTTGTGACTCAGATGATGAAATGCCCAAGGGCAAGCTATGTATGAAAGAATGCCATTGGTAAAGGGACTGTGTTCTCTTTAAAAATAGCTTCAAAAGAAAAGAATTCTAGGATATTGATCCAAGAAAAGAGATAGATCAATGAGAGTCTTCATTGAGAAATGTCTTTTATGTACTCTCTGTGGAGAAGAATTTATTTTCAGTTTCACTTATGAGAGTTGTAAAAGTCATATACATGTTTAATTTGACTAACATTGGATTAAACATGTGTGTTAAAAGAATATTCGGATTTATTTCTGAATTTGATGATTGAACATGAGCCAATCCTGGCAATTATGTCCGTTCAAAGGAATATCTCGCATGGCGGGAAAAAGTTTATGATAGTACCCGCATGGCGGGGTAAAGTTGGCATAGTACATATGTTAACCAATCCTACATGGCGGGAGAGTTTGGCATAGTACTTATCCCGCATGGCGGAAGAAGGATGTGATGACTCATGTGCTCTAAGTATATCCCGCACATGGAGAGAAGTTTGAGGTAGTTTTTATGCTATCCTAGTATTGACCGTACACTCTGATTGTGTCATGGTCATTAAGTACTCAATGAGTTTAAGAACAAAAGAAAGTTGCATGTGAGCCAAAAGATAAAAATGATATGCAAGCGTGACTTGCAGAAGTATTGAAAATAATAGACTATGTTGAGTTTTGAAATGTAATGAGGAAAATGTACTCCCATACGAATTTTGTTTGCATGCTGTAATCATGTGGATGAAGTAAGTAATCAAAGTTTCCTCATTCACAAGAGTTCTGAATGTTTCGAAATTGTGGTAGAAAAGTTCATACCACATTTCGAGGGGGAGAAATGTAAGATTAAGAAAGATACTTCCCCATACTTCAGATAAGCAATGCACACTATGCATTGAAGGTAAAAGTGATCTATAAAAGATGAATGTGGTCGTTAAGGGAGTAAGACGGTCATAATAAAGATACCCCTAAAGTAAAGAAATAGCTAAATTCCTAGACCTTTTATAGTTCCGATAGGAAGATAGCATAGTTAGCTAGTATTTATACTGGACGAGTTCAGAGTTATCAAGGCGGTGCTAAACGCGCCATATGAGTTTTTTAGTAGATTAAACCCAAAATAAGAAATTTGAAGATACACCATCTTTTCAGAAGATGGAGTAATCTGGGGGAGCATGGTATGTAGATACCTAAGGCTTGAATAGAAGTGGGATTACATATCCACTACAATGTTTTTTAGAGCAACAAATTGATTAATACATGTTGATGTTGTATGACATATACAACACGATGTTAGCTCTTAAAAAGATGAATAAGTAAACAAGGATCTTGTGATACATCTGGAGGTTATAGAACAATTGCCTTTTGGCAATGAAGAGTAACAATAGCCCCATATGAAAGAAGTGCCACGAGGCCCTAGAAGGTCTCAAAGAATAAGAAAATCGGATATTTCTAGTGACTAAGAAGAGATTCCTCATGGAGCCAAAACAAGAGGGCTATAATGGGTCTACATGACAAAGGTGACTCCAAAGGGAATATAGAAAGATACCCAAAGAGAATATGGAAAGCTATAAAGCGCCACTTGTGGTGAAATGTTTTACATAAAGAGAAGGAATAGATTATAATGAGCATGCAAGGATTCTTTTAGAATCATAATGGTATTAGTGGCACATTATGATTTACAGTTACATCAGAAGGATGTAAAGACACATTCCTCAACGGGGATTTGTATGGAAAAGTTTACATGGCATAACTCAAAAGGTTTTGTCGTGGAAGGAAAAGAACGTAAAGGGATGTTGCCTAAAGAAATCCATTTATGGATTAAAGTAAGCTTCAAGATAGTGGTTCTTGAAGTTTGACAGTACAATAAGAAAGTTTGGGTTTTAAAGAGAATGTAGAGGACAATTGTATTTATGCAAAGTTTAAACATGGGAAATTTATTTTCCTAATCCTCGCATGTGGGTAGCACCTTACTCGCTAGTAGTGGTGTTAATCTCTTTGTTGGAGAAGAAGCAGTTCTTGTCCTCAAGTTTCAATGAGAATGGTCTTGGTAAAGCATCATTCGTTCCAGGAATTGGAACTTACCGAGATAAAAGGAAAAAGGGGTATTAGAACTATCTCAAGTGTATACTTAGAGAAGATTCTAAAGAAATAAAGTATATATGTGAATAAACTCGCTTTGTTCCCATAGTCAAGGGTAATAGTTTTTTGAACTTTTCGGTGTTCCAAGAATAAATGTGAGATCGATCAAATGGACGTCCTATATGCTTCAGCTTGTTGGAAGCTTCTTGAATGCTTATAAGCAAGAACTTACCTTACACACGGTTTTATGTATCCCGGATGTTTTAAGGTAAGTCCAAATCGAGATATAGATCTTTGGAATGGAGTAGAGAATGTTTTGCAATTGTGCAAAGATTTATAGGCCTCATGGTAAGTAAGAAAGAATAAGTACTCTCAAATAGTTGTGGGTACAAATGTTATATTTTTGGCGAGATGTTTAGTGAAACCCACATAGTAGCTAACACTGCAGATTGGAGTTTTATCGTGGAAAAGCTCCAAAGAAAGCAGATTATGATGTCATCAAAGATGCATACCCATGGTATAGCTTGTTATGAGGCTTAAGGACGACGACGAAGTGGTTAAAAGAACTTACACCGGAATTGATAATGGTATGTAACAAACAATAACCATTTAAGTAGTTCGCTCCTATAACAACGGGTCAAGTGTCTTTGCCAAACACATTGACATTAAAGTTGTATGCGTTGTGAAGGAGAAAGTCCGGAATCATACTAAAAGTATTGAACATATAAGTAACAAGCAAGTGCTTGCGGATCCGCGTACAAAAGGCTTACCACCCAGTGTGTTTGGAGAACACACAGTCGACATGGGTTTATGGTATAGCCTATGATTTCCGGACAACAAAGGGCCCAAAGTTAAAGAATCTGTTTCAGAACAGAGATGTGTATTGTAGCTGTTAAGTCTATCGGCAATTGACCGTGACGATGAAGCATGCTCTATGCACTAATCTGTGATGGAACAAATAAAAGTGAAAACGATTAAAGTCAAAGTTTAAAGTTAAAGTATGAGTTGAGATCAAGGGGAGAATGTTGGTTTGATCTCCCAACCACAATGGGCCCAACGGCCACTTGGGCTTTGACCTCGGCATACGATCGGGGCGCCAGGTCCATCTATATGGTCAAGGGCCTCATTACATCACGCATTAAATAGAGGTGGGGTCGGCGGCTCTCGGTGACGAGGTTCGTCTCGAGCCAGACGCCCCCACCAAGAAACCCTACTCCGATCTAACATGAGGGCGCAGCCCAAGGTGACGGAAGCACGCCGCCGCCATCAGATCTGCGCCACCACGGTCTTTCATTGCATCGCTCTCTCTTCTTCGACTGTCGGCCGCTTAGCGCAGATCATCACCGGCGAACTAGCCAAGGGCGGGAGCTCCTCCAACCCTCCGACGGTTAGATGTTCCTACATTTCCCTTTCTCTCTCTCTGTCTCTTACTCCCTCTGAATCTCTAAATCACTAGTTATCCCAAATAGAAAAGAACTCACCCACTGGATCCACTACTAGATGATCCAAAGAAGATAACATAATCATGATCACAGCTTCAGATCGGTCCAGGAAAAGACCCCAGCCTGCCAAATCTACCAACAAGGTACAATGATCTCGTGAAAATTACCAACCTACTTTCATGGAAGATGCCTATGGCCATCGGTTGTGTGTACTTTTTGCTGAACATACCTTATTTTGTTGTTGTTGTACTACTCAATCCTGACAAGGAGTAGATTAGGCTACATGACATGGTGTTGTGATGCTTGGACTTTTAAACATATCATGGGTTGAAGTTTGTATTAGATGAGCTTACATTTTTTTTGCATAAAATTACCTTTTCACTATACAATGGTGTAGGCTTGTT
Source organism: Miscanthus lutarioriparius (assembly GCA_904845875.1). Lineage (NCBI taxonomy): Eukaryota > Viridiplantae > Streptophyta > Magnoliopsida > Poales > Poaceae > Miscanthus > Miscanthus lutarioriparius. The sequence continues at coordinate 11,459,825 of CAJGYO010000001.1, read as the reverse complement.
AAAAAAACAGTTCTGATTTATTTCATACTTTTGAGACGTGGATTAGCGAGTATTAATTATTTTCCATTGTATATTTGCATGTTCTGAGTAGAAAAGTACATCACTAGGTTGCATGGCATTAACTCCCACCATGTGATCTAAGGTCCCTAAACTTTTAAAATTAAGATTTGGATCCCTAAACTAGTTAAGGGTGCCACTTGAGGTCTAGATCTCCCTATTTAGCATCAACCACCCAACATGCAGGGTGTGTGGTAGTGGTGATATTTCCTAAATTGTAGTAAGAATTTAGGGACTTAAATTACATCATGATGCATTTGCTCCTGTTGAACTAATATTGATGTTTCCTTCATACTTGATTTATCTCAGCCAAATGATGTGGTCCTTTGTGGGCGCTCTGTTATGTATCTACCACATGTTTTCCCATGGTCATCATGTGGAGGTTTGAATATTGCAACTCCCTTTCCAGTTTCCCCATTCTCACGTAATTGTTCTATTATGGGTAAACTGTGTAACTTTCTTTGGATACACCATTCATTTTGTTTGTCTACTTTCACAGATTTCAACACAAAAGGTGCTTTCAGCAAATCAAATGTAACCTACTATGGAAAAAATGCTATGGATGGTGAGTTAGACCCATCTATGTTAATACTGTAATGTTTTATTTTGTTTGTTGCATCTGACCTGGGCAAATCAGTTGATCTGTCTTCCTAAATGCCACATCCTGGTGTATATTTTCGTTTCTCAGGATTATCTGTTGATTCCAACTTCTACCAGACGCTCTGTAGTCTACCAGACCCTTTGGAGGTGAAAGCTTTCGAGCAGGTGTCTCTACTTTCCTTTTATTGTTCTCTGTTGTGATATAATCATTCCATCTTTCAGTTGAGGGACCCAAGTTTTCAACACCACATCCTTATTCAGTGCCTTACATATTTTTACTATCTCAAGCTACATTGAGTTGGGAAGTTGTAATGGTGTAATCATGGCATGTATTTGGCAACCTTACAAGGCAGAATCCTAATAAATAAATAAATAAAATACTTATGCCAATCTTCTATGTTGTACACCTAAGCACACTTGCTTTGTTACATGCACTATAGTACTATTCCCTATTTTTCCGTTACACTACTGTTTCACTTTTTTTTTTTAATTTCATCTGACTAGCTTGTTACAATCTGCAGACTTACCTTCCTCAGGTGTCCGACGAAAATGGCCAAGAAAGCACATCATGGATCATTGTCAGCTCTGAGACTGAATGTTTTTCCCTTACATCTCATTACATACTTATTCTTCAATATTCGATTTTCGACAGATAATTTACCACTGTCTTGTGCATCTTGTGCCTGTATCTATAGACTGCAGAGAAGACTTCTGTTTTTTTTTTAACAAAAGAGAAGGCTTGTGTAAATATGCACATGTCTCCCCACGTAGTCCTTTTTTAAGACAATATTATATCCATCACATCCACATGCATGTTCTCCCTCTTAGTCTTCTTAAGCCCATATGAGGTTCAAACTGTTCATACCTTAAGTATTTGATATTCCCGAAACTTTGTTTTCGGAGGGCAGGGCAGTTGGGGGATTAGTTTTAAACAGTTGCCAATTTTATGGTTTGTACAAAAAAAACAAATATTAACTTTTTATATGGATAAGAATAGGCTGTTCCATAGGTTAAGTTGGCAGTACTACCTATCAATCTGTTTAACTGTGTCAGACAATACAAACTGATCCTGATCAATAAAGGAAACTTGGTCACAGTAGCTGATGTATTAAATCAGGAATCCTGTACCATATAAGTGTCGTATAGTTAAGGCTTTATTGACCATATCATGACTTAACTTTGCACAGAGTGTATACAGCACAAAACTACACAATCAGTGAGTCTCATCCTTCTCGCTATATTTTTAAAAGGTTTGGTCCAAGGAAGATGGGTGCCTTGCATTTGAAAAAACACCCTTTGAAAAGAAACCAGGTCAGCCAGGAGCCCGAAAACGGTATGCTACTTTCTTAAGGCACTGAACTCACTTTCAGTCAATGGTATCCATTGATTATGTAATCAAAAGCTAGTGGTCTGGATTGTCTAGGATAGGTTACAATAGAAATTATAATAACAGAATTGCATGCATTATTAAATTATTCTAGAAGCTTAAACTTATTTCTCAGAAAGACCATGTCCAATCATATAGTTTAATTTTATGATTCTGCTAAAGTAAACGAAAATATAGAGATATTTTCCACAAAATCTAAGTCTGTAATGTTTAAATTTGAAAGCTCATTCATGTTTTTTTCCACTCCCTTTTTATTTACTTTGCTTCCATGACCAGCAGTAAAGGTGATACTGCATGCTTTGTTTCAGTGTAGGAAATCAGGGTCGAGACTAGGAAGCAAAGAGTTTAGGCAGTTTTGGAAATTGGCAGAACAAAGCCCTGTAAGTTTACATACATCTTACCACTATAATGCCAAGTTAATAATGAAATGAACAAATCTATCAGTTTCAGGCCCTCGATATTGAAAAATATTATTGTGCACTATTCCAAGAATCATGGTGCTTGCAGTCCATTTCTGTCTGTACATAGAAGTAATTGCAAGTCTTGGTGGCAGTCCCTGGTAGGACAGTGGCATAGTACTTTTGTTTTCTAAGTTTCACTATGTTAACCCTCTTTAAATTCGAGCTTCTTAACTAGTCTAAAGATATCGAATCAGTTTGGCATAGCCCTAATAAGTGATTAAAAGATTAAAGCTATAAATTAGTACTTGTTCCTTATTTTGAATTTCACACTTTCTTTGCGTTGTTTAATCTACCTATATAGGGCCATTCTCCCTTAGTTTTGAACATTAATTGTTCCCTTCCATCCGTACTCCTTTACCATTTTTGTCACAGAATTTTCTGACATTTAATTTATAACCACTCACATTTAGTTTTTATTGGAGCTGTAGAATGTTTTGACTGGTCCTGACTGTGTCCACATGCTATCAATTATGGAATACTGGAAACCACTTGCAGAAGATGTGGCATTTTGGCTTTCTTGCACCTTTTTATTTTTTTTATAGAATTAGAAAGTTACATGGTTATTTTGCACTTTGGCTATTCATCCTTTTGCTTCAAATGAAGTTTTAAATAGTCCCATAATTACAGTTGCCTATCTAAACATGCAGATGGATCCATTTACTGGAACTGAAGTAGTGTATCACCACAGGAGTGATTTGGTAAGTTTGAATCCCAGCTATACTAATTACTAGATTGCTGGTTGTCTAAATTTTGACTTGAAACTTGCGCCCCGACGCATGTTTACATTTTTTTTTTTGACTTGATGGGAAGGGAGGTTCTGATTAATTAAACATTTCTGTGCTTTCCTATAATGTTTGCTTCTCCTAAATGTGAAAGAAATTTGCTAACAAATTGCTGTGTTCATTTTCGGAACTTCCGGTGTGCAACCTCGACTTCCGCATCTGGCCATGGCGGATAGAAGCCTATGGAGACCACTGTAAGCTGTGCCATCACGTGCGTCTCTGCCTGGAAGGAGTTCCAGTCAACGCTTGGAACGAGAGCATTGCTAAGCGGGTGGTGGCGAGAGCGTGCGACATCGACTACGTGGAGCAGCAGTCGGTGGACCGGGAGGACACCAGGGTGCTATGCCTCTGGGCGTGGACCTACAATCCCTCCGATATCCCCAAGGTAACCTGGTTGACCATAACTGACAATACAATGCTTGTTCATGACGGCGCAGTCCCCCCTCATGGCCGACGCGAAAGGAGGAGTGACCACTGGGGGTCACGTCTGCTCCGGAGCCTCTCTCGTGCCCCGGAGCGGGCAAGAGAGAGGGAACGGTCAGAGTCACGACATGGCCGTCGCGACAGATCGACTGCTCCAGGGGAACGACGCAGACACGGGCACGACAACGATGGTGCCAGGAGCTGGACTCCGCCACGCAACACACGCGCAGATCGCCGGAACGAGGATGACGGCGTCCAGAGCGGGTCACCACCTCGCCGGCCGCGCTCAACTACTGGAGAGCACTGCATCAACGACGACATCAGCAGTAGGTCTCCATCAATTCGCAGGTAGCCATCACGCCGTTCGCGCCCTGCTCCTCGTGGGCGCACCAGGAGCGAATCTCCACCGCGCCACACACGCCCAGCTCGCGGCCACGACGATGAAGGCGCCCAGAATGAGTCTTCACCTGGCCGAGCGCGTTCAACTCTCGAAGCCCCGCCCCCAGCAACCTCCAACGGCGCTTCAAGCAAGGGGCTGACCCCGGCGCTGTGCTCGGAGAGGACAGCAGTAACATGGTCGTGGGGTCTCCAGGGACAACAAGCAGGACGGCGGCCACGACAGCACCCTCTGGTATGCCACATGTGACAGGGAACACCCAACTGCTCGTCTCGACACACAAGGAAGGCGCCAACACTACACCGCTGCCTGCTGCAGGTGAACATGACGTCCTGCCGCGAGACGGAACATTGCTGTCCGCCGGCCATGGCGTCCTGGAGCAGGGCGCAGCATCGCCGACCACCGTCCACGGCGTCCCGGCGCAGGGCACAGCAACACCGATCTCTGAGGGCGGGAGCGTTCTGCAAGTCCCACTCCCACTCATGGACACGCCCCCTGCTTTGCCGGCGACTCCAGCAACCTCCATCCGCGGCCGCACAAGGGAGCGTCAGTACGGGCGCCGCGACAGTGGCCGAAATCGCTCCCCGCCCAGAAGCTCGCCCAAGACGCCGACAAATGACGGCGACAGCTGCATCATCAGCCACAGGTGCAACACTCGCAGACCTGACGACGACAACAGTGGCTCCCCGCATCCACCAGCAGTAACATGTTCAACTGCAAGTTTTGACTGTCCTTCACCCCCCCATACTACACAGGTTGTCATCCCCAACCAGTGGCGACAGCAGGGACGAGGCTGCACAACGTTCTGCCACAACTGCGGCGTTCAGGCGATCTCCTCGCTCCCACCAGGCCGCGTCTGGTACCCGATTCAGAAGGTACCGCCCAAATTGCGTCTATGTCAGGCGTAATTGTCGCAGGCAGCGCACGGCGTCTCCACTGGCCCAACAGAACGCGGCGGCCAACTTCATCAGCACAGTCACACTGCAGACTGCAGTGCCGCTGCTCCAAGGGCCACCCCAGCGAACGAGGACAGTCAGACGCAGGAAGAAGCGGTCTTCCCAGGCTCCAGTTCAGCCCCCCTGCGCAAAAGTGTGCGCATTGCAACAGCATCTTGGCCGCGGGGCGATGCGCAAGCGAAGGCGCGCCAAGTTCTGATGAAAAAACTTGGCTTCATGGAGGAGGAGGACCGTTAGCTGGACGACGCGCTGCTGGGCTACTTCAAGCTGTTCAGCGGTCCACTTTTCAGGGACGGTGATCCAGGCATTGACTGCCCTTTGTGGCCTCGGCGACGACTCTGGGGCAGGCTGCTCCCAGGCTTAGGCTTCATAGTTCGGTGCAAGGGCTACATTATGTAACTCATGTCAAGCTCCAACCATTTGTATCTTCAGTTCAGTAGGTGTGTCGTCGTCTCCAGTTATGTATCGGCTGTGAAGGATGCAGTGGTGACGGCCAGGGGCCAAAAATCACCAAAGCGCTGTCCACTCCTTCAGGGTCACCATGTCATCTTCAGTTGTTATTCTACTATGTCTGCAACAAAGCTACTGCCATCAGCGCTGCTAGCTACCTGTTGTAAGCTTCGGTTTGGAAATACTACTGTGATCGGCTGCAGCCAGTTTACTCGCTTCAATGTGTCTGTTCTTCCCTTGCAGTTTCTGCACAGGCTGTTATTTGGGGTAAATCTTGTTTTCAATGACACAACGTAATTGCAACATCCTGTGCTGGAACGTGAGAGGCCTCAATGATGTGGTGAGGCAAGATACAGTGAGCTTGCTAGTTAGAGACACAGCCTCCACCATCGTGTGTTTGCAGGAGATGAAGATGCAAAATTTGGATCAAGGTGTTGTCAGACGTACTGTTGGGGCTAAGTTCGCCAACACTTTTGTGGTACTACCAGCCACTCAGACACGAGGCGGCATTCTTATTGCGGTCAATGAGGATTACTTCCAGCTCTCCGACCAACATTTATCTACACATGCAGTGACTGCAACCGTCACCATGAGGGCAGCTGGAACCAAATGGCAAATTACGGTTGTCTATGGCTCACAGGGAGACGCCGAGAAATTACAATTTCTACAGGAACTTGCAGCTATTCCTTGCCCGGCCCATGGGAGATGGCTCATCCTAGGAGATTTTAATCTCATCTACTAGGCAGAAGACAAAAACAACTCCAATCTAAACCGTCGCCTCATGGCCTCCTTCAAAGCGGTCATCGACGACCTGAACCTAAAAGAGATAGGCCTCAATGGACGTCATTTCACTTGGAGCAACGAGCAAGACAATCCGACATTAACAAGAATCGACAGATTATTTTGCACCCCCGATTGGGAATTAACCTTCCCGACATGCTTTCTCCACTCTTTGCCTTCTCTCATGTCCGATCACACCCCGCTACTCCTGCAGGGAGAACTTGAGCACTGCCACAACTGGACCTTCCGCTTCGAAAATTTTTGGGTCAAGATGGATGGTTTCAGGGACTTGGTGGAACAAGTCTAGAGTAAACCTATGCACTCTTCTTTACCCATCAAACGGTTGCACACAAAATTAGCACGAGTGGCCAAAGGCCTTAAGCGGTGGCGCAGGGAGAAGGTTGGGGGCACACAGTTGTAGCTGGTCATCGTCAAAGAGGTGCTGCTACAGCTTGAGGCAGCGCAGGAATTTAGGACACTCACATAGCAGGAACTCGACCTGCGCCGACGTCTAAAAATCAGAAGCACCGGCTTAGCTGCCATTGAAAAGTCAAGGATTAAACAGCGGGCTAGGCTCACATACATCCGCAGCGGAGATGTAAATACAAAATTCTTCCACGTTCGCGCCAGCACAAGATTGAGGAAGAATTATATCCATTGTCTGCACACAGATGGGAGGGTGGCGACTACACACAATGACAAAGAAAAAATCATCGCGGATTACTTTTCAGCACACCTAGGCTCACATACACCGAGGTCAGTGACGTTTAGCTGGTCGGCACTCGGTTATGTCCCAAGGGATTTATCGGCTCTTGAGGCCCCGTTCACGCAAGAAGAGATCAAAGAGACAATAAAAGTCGATGCCACCCGACAAGGCGTCGGGCCCAGATGGTTTCACGTGTGCCTTCTTCAAAGCCTGCTGGGACATCATCAAAGACGATGTTACTGTTGTGGTGAACAACATATACATGCTAAACTCCCAAGGCTTTGAGCTCCTAAATACGGCAAACATCATCCTACTCCCAAAGAATAGGGACGCCTTGCGAGTTACAGATTTTTGCTCAATCAGTCTCATTCATAGCATAGCAAAGATTTTTGCCAAGTTACTTGCAAACAAGTTGGCGCCGCTGCTGGACTCCTTAGTTTCGAAATGCCAAAGCGCATTCATCAAAAGGAGGAGCATCCACGACAACTTCCTATATGTTCAAAACACAGTACGGGCAATGCAAAAGATGAAGCTGCCCATGCTGTTCCTGAAACTTGACATACACAAGGCCTTCGATATGGTCAGCTGGAGCTACCTTCTGGAGGTATTGTAGGCCTTAGGGTTCGGACCACGCTGGCGCGAGTGGGTATCGATCCTTTTTCGCACGATGTCGTCGAGAGTGCTGCTAAATGGACAGCAGGGTCCAGCTTTCAGTCACAACAGAGGGGTTCGACAGGGCGACCCTCTATCGCCCATGTTGTTCATTCTCGCTATGGACCCGCTTCAACGCCTGCTAGACATGGCAACACAGCAAGGCGTCCTCTCTGCTCTTCCTCTATCTACGGCCAAGTGGAGGACCTCCATGTATGCTGACGATGCGGCTATCTTTATTAACCCGATCAAGTACGACTTGGACTCCATCACGACGATCCTCCAGGAATTTGGTAGGATCTCAGGCTTACATATAAATCTACAAAAGAGTTCCATCCACCCGATCAGATGCCAAGACATCGATCTAGACCATGTGTTAGCCTCCTTTGCAGGGGCAAGAGAATCCTTCCCGTGCCGCTACTTGGGACTACAGCTACATATGAGATCCCTGCAGAAGGTCCATGTGCAACCGCTCATTGAACGCATAGGGCAGAGGCTACCTGGTTGGAAAGGTAGAATGCTCAACAGAGCGGGCAGACTTACTTTGATCACCTCAGTGCTATCCTCAATGCCTACCTATCACCTCACCGTGTTCCCTCTGGTGGTATGGGCAAGAAAGCGAATTGACAATATCAGAAGATCATTCTTGTGGAAAGGTGATGTGAACGCCAACGGAGGGCATTGCTTGGTAAATTGGCTGACAGTCTGCATGCCAAAAGATTTGGGAGGGTTGTGGGTGCCAAACTTGGAAAAATTTGGAAGAGTCTTGCGCCTACGTTGGTTGTGGCAGGAGTGGGTTCATGACTCAAAACCTTGGGTAGGGACGACACTGCCGTGCAATGACCAGACCATTTGCTCTTCAACGCCTCAACAACGATAACAATTGGGAATGGTAAGAAGGCATGTTTTTAGCATCACAATTGGCTAGACGGTGAAGCTCCAAGATACCTAGCGCCCCATCTTTTCCAGCTAGTGAGCCGAAAGAACAGGACGGTTTGCTAGGAACTACAAAATGATAATTGGATCCGCTCCCTCAGGACGTGAATCACAACATCCGTTCAGATACAAGAATTCGTCGCCCTCTGGTTCAGGATTCAGGAAGTGCAGCTCATGCCCGATGTGCAAGACTCCATAGTGTGGAGATGGACGACTGATGGAAACTACTCCACACGTTCGGCATATAACATACAGTTCCAAGGTTCACACTGCAAGTTCCAAGCTGATCTCATTTGGAAAGCAAGGGCGGAAAATAAATGCAAGATACATGCCTGGTTACTAATGCATGACAAAATCCTCACAGCGGATAACTTGCAAAAGAGAGGGTGGCCACATCATGAGCATTGCGTCTTGTGCAATGGACCTTTGGAAACATGACTGCATCTATCTTTGCTATGCCCCTTCGCTAAAGCCGTCTAGAGCTAGGTGTTATCTTGGGAAAACTTTGATGTGCAACTGCCCCAACAAGATCTCCGGTGCCTGGCCACCTGGTGGGAGGAGGTGGCGAGCAAGGTGCCAAAGCAAGAACGCCGAACATTTAATGGAGTGCTCATTTATGTTTGTGTGGAACCTGTGGAAGGAAGGGAATAGGAGATTTTTTAAAAACGAGCACAAAACATCGGAATAGGTCGCCTACCTGGCCAATGATGGTACTGTTCAGAGACGTAGGGCCATGTGTAGTGCGGGCTAAATCAACAAGCGCATGAGCGGTGGCTTCTGTGTGTTGGCTCTATGGCCGGTGTTTGAGTTGGTCCTATGACCAGGTTTCTTGGCACCATTGGTGCCTGTACATAAAACTCTATTTCCTTCTTAATTGAGCGGCAGAGCTACTGCCTTTAGTTTTAAAAAAAATCGGGTTGCCTATTGTTTTTCTAGAAACGTTCATTCTAAGAATGTATGTCAAGGGCAGATTATAGTTCATGCCACATTATAGTAGTAGTGTCTGGCCAGCTGTTTGACCATTAAGCATCTGAAAGGGCTAAATTTGTTGCATGTTTTCTATTTTTAGGCAAAAAAAGGATTTCTTCATGTGTGTTCTGCAATGTCTACGGGACACTACAATGCCAAGAGGTGCGGTCCCAGCTGAAAATGGAACTGCAACAAGCAATGGAAGTTCTATAAGTGTGAAATCTTCTAAGAGAGCTGCTTAACACTTTGGGGTCTGGTGATGACGATCCTAATGATGAAGAATGCCGAAAATGTCTTGAAGGTTCAGATTCGGGACCGCTGGCGCAAAGAATTACAATAGGAAGAAGGGAACAATTGGATAATCTGAATCCTGCGGATGTCATTCTGATCCTTGACAGATCGTCGCCTATAGAAGAAAGATCCCAGATTCTCAGGGCAGGACAGGCTAGAAATTTTCAGTTTGTCCAGGATAAAACCTACTATGAAGCCGTCTATGATTGTATCTGCCGCAATAGCGAGGCACAGCAAGCTGCTCCTGCTGTCCAACAGCAAGGTCAAGAACTACCAGCAGCAGAGCCAGAGAATGAACAAGATGCTGAGGCAGATCAGGAAGCAACTCCTTTCGTCCAAGAACATGGCCAACAACAACTATCACCAGCAGAAGCAGACCGGGGCATGGAGCCAGTGGATGATGATGGTGAGGCCATGGAGAAAGAGCAAGATGCTGATTATTCACCATCTACTGGTCCGGAGGAAGACAGTGATACATGGCTGCAGTTCCCACATTTTTTTTGAGGAAAATATTGTTGAGAATCTGGATCTGCCGGCTATTAATTTGGATGAAGAGCAAGTGCCAGAGGATAATACGTCTGATGACCATGATGCTGATTATTTCCCTTCGGACTCTGATGGTGCCGACGAAAGTGATGATACTTGGCTGCAGTTTCCATATTTTTTTGAGGAAAACATCGCTGACAATCTTGATCTTCCGGCCAATGATACAGAGGATGAAGAGGAAGAAATGCCAGCAGTTCAGCAGCCTAATCATGAGTTTGATGGAGAAGAAGAACATGAACAGAGCTCAGAATCAGAGGAAGAGGACATAACCTCAGAGGAGACGTCTGATGAAGAAGAGGAAGACAATTCTGATCCCGATTATGCTCCCACAGAGGAGGAGGATCCGAATGCTGACGAAGCAGAATGGTGTTTGAATACTGATTTCATGGATGATCTCTACACTGAGTCAGAGTCTCAGAGTGACGATACGGGCAAGGATCCTGATTACTATCCTTCATCCGGATCGGACGACTCTGAGTGACTACAGGTTTTTTACAAGAGATGGAAGAAGTTGTACTCCTCGCAAATGCCTCCTTTAGTCCTACCGAGCGGAAGCCTTTATTTGTTCCCGTTAATTCTGTTATCTATGTAGTTTCCTGCCTCTAAGGCTAGTGTCAGCAGAGTTTCATTAGAGTTTTATAGGTATTAAATAGGTTGATGTAGCACCGTATTGATTAAGAGAGATGATAAGAGTTTTATGGAAGTAGAGAGAGTTTCATAGAGATGAAACTCTTCTATACTATTTCTGAAATATGGATACATTGATAACAGGGACATGAAATCCCCACTGAGACTGACCTGAGGCTCTAACATTGGGATTGCAAAATTCTGTGCAATGTGCATTTGTGGTCTGTGTTTCTGTGCTTTTCCGTTCTTTGTGCTTGCGGTGCGTTCTTAGACTATCTCCAACGGAGAGAACTTAAACATGAGACCCATTGTAAGGTTTGAGTTCCGCACAGTAAAAGGTTACTCACCTAAAACTTTGCCTTCTCCAACCACGGACGCAAAAGCACAGCCCCCGATTTGGCAGCCTCCATGGACCCATCTCGCCCGATTTGCCACGGGTCCGTGCCTCTCCCAGCTCCTCAGCACCGCATCGCCACACCGCCTCCACCACACCACTCCACGCCCTCTCTCCCGCACTGCAGCGCCGCCGCTAGCCACAGCCCGAGCTCCGCGGCCATGGCCGCTCCTGGTTTGAGCACGTCGATCTCCACACACACCTCCATACTCCTCCCTGTTGCCTGATCTGGCACCGCAAGGACGTGCCGCGGCCGCCAGACTACTCGTCGGCTTCGATCCGCAACTGTAGCCCCATGTTCCCGACCTCGCTGGAGCTCCCAAACGCCATGGCTGAGCCGCTCACCTTCACTGCCCTGATCTCCCTCCTTGTTGCCTCCCCTCCGTCGAGACCCTCATCGGCGAGTTCGCCATGGACTGCGGCACCGCTTCCACCGCTCCCCGTCGAAAGCCGGCCGCCGGAGAGCCGTTTCCGGCGAGCGCCAGACGGCTGCTACTGGCTCTGCGCCTCTGCTCCTGCCACGCCCTAGCCCCGCGCCTCCTATGGGCCCACCATGTCGACGGCGCCAGAGATTTGGGTTGCGACGGAGAGGGGACGCTTCTTTGGGTTGCCTCTCTACTCGTACGCAAAATGGGTGCTTCCTTTGCCTACTCGGTTGGAGGGCGTTTTTCTCCTGTGCATGACGCATTATGGGTTTGGGTAGCCTTATGCCAACACGGTTGGAGACAGTCTTAGATGGATGAAGAGCCTGCGTATTGGGCGTCCAGCGATGACGACTTCTTTGGTTGTTCGTGCATTGATCTTAGGCTTGCAAGTGGCGCGGGCGACGCCGCGAACCCGCTGGGCTGGCACGCGCCGCTAAACCGCTGCAGCCCGCAGGCTAACCCGCTTAGATCGAGTCTCCCGATCTGCCGCCGCCTCCCCGCTCCGAGTCCGCCTCCGAGCAGAGTTGGCAACTCTGGCGTCAGCCTCCTAGCTCCGCCGCCGCCGCCTTCTCTCCTCCCGGCGCCGGTTCTTCTGCCTTCAGCCTCGTTCTCTCCGTTGTGAGCCTCCCTGAACCAAAGTTAGCGAGGAGCTCCTTCTCCGCTTCTTTCCCAATCCACCGGCGAGCTCCTCCTCGAGGTTCTCCTTCGTCGCCGGTCATACTCCAACGATGAGCTCCGGGCTCATGGTCGTGAACTCGTGATCTCGTCCACCGCCTTGGCGAGTGGCTGAAGTGGAGCACCAGCGCAAGCAACAGGTTAGGTTCTTGTTCTAGTTTGACGCACTGATGCTACATCAGTTAATGCATTGCATAATCATGTCCGCTCAAGTGGCGATTAGCCCTCAGTTATTAGCAATCAGTAACAGTTTGAGCAAATAAAAAGAATCTTGAAGCTAATGGTACTCACTAAGAGTGTAGATCTTGTCAACTCAATTGATTAGATGTGCACTTTTCTTATCTTCTCATCTGTTGCAATTATCTAGTTAACTAATAATGGGAAAGCATGTCCTTCTGTTGTCTCAGATTCGAATGAGAACTGGGGATAAAGTTTCCAAGCATTCAGTTGTAGATAGCCAGATGGATTCCATCAAATTAAGGACTTTTGTTGCTTTGACAATGGATGTTGTTTCTGTGTTTCAGCTTCCCCTCGGCAATATTTCTTTGAGGCAAGAATCAATATTTTGAATTCCTCTTATAACCTCTCTATTCTTTTGATATCACATATCTCTAGCTAATATATGTAATACCAAGCTGCCAATGCTCAAATAACTCCAATGTTCTTTGGTAGGTCATGAACTTTTTTTTTGCAACAGCTGAACGTGAAAAGAAGAAGCTTTAGTACTCCCTCCATTCTAAATTGTAAGTTGCTCCGGCGTTTCTTGATACATAGCTTTTGCTAGACACCTAGATATACATTATGTCTAAATACATAGTAAAAGCTATGTATCTAGAAAAAAACAAAACGACTTACAATTTGAAATTGAGGGAGTATTTTGCTTCTCCTGAAGGAAGAGATCATCTTTGCCGGTATAATAAAAAAGAGAGCAGGACTGTTTTAGAGATGAGGAAGTCTTCACCAAAGCTTTTCTTAACAACATTTGTTTCATAAATGGCTTAGCATGCAGAAGAATTTTGGCAATAATATGCCCATATTGTCTCCAGTAAATTTCCATGGTTCAGTAGTGACATGATTTTTTTTGTTGTTTTTAGGACTTGGAGGATTTTCCTTTTTGAATGGCTGGTGCATCTAACACCCGCCATCTCATCATCCCCATTGGCACATCCAAATCAAATTCATTTCACTATCAGCATTGCAGCATGGCTTACTCCATTCAAGAAAACCTGGCATGGACTCTGCTCTACATGGCTGACCGGGCTCAATCCAAATAAAGGTATGTTCTGCTTCAGTTAGCTTACAATCGGTATGCTGTCTTCTGCTCAACTTTCAGTTAGAGCATGGCTTTCATGACAAATAAACTAGTCCTTCACTGCATGGCTTTCATTCAGGCATTCACACTGACCATGACTAGATTGTGTCAAGGCAAATGATCAACATTGACCAATTTATTAGAGTGAGAGGGTGTTAGTTCGTTCAATAATAGCTTAGAGCATAACTTTTTTGTTAATCTGCACCAAACCTGTAACTTTTGATGAATGTGGAATTTGTTTATCAACTACTGAAAAACAGCTAGTTTATTTGCCATTGAAATATTGTAAAATACTTTGTCATTCCATAATTTCTGACTTTATGTTAACATTTATGCTCTAACTTTGAACTCTGAACATCACACTACAGAGATGTTTGGTGCGGATTATTGAATTTCTGAATTTTCTTGACATTAAAAAATAAAGAGCTACAAGTAACTCATATTGGGATAAGGAGCCTCTTGTGCATTCATAAGTTACATCTGAAATTTGTTGGCACAAGCAATTCAAGGTAAATTCTCTCAAATGTTCTGTACAAGCTATTTTTCAGGTTCTTCTAGTCACTGGTATTTCTGTATTTTTCTTGTTCTGGTGTTTTCAGTTTACTTGTGTAATTTTCAGGTTCTTCTAGTCTACAAATTTTTATGCCATTGGGGATTTTGACTATTACAGTCCTTGGTTCAGTATGAAACACTTTTGCAGCATCTAGATGTATGTGTATTTTTTTCAGGTTCTTCCAATGAACTGGTGTATTTGTGCTTTAAGAAAAGAAAGGCTTCTTCATTTGAACCTTCTGTTCTGATTCATTACTGCCAACTGTGCAGGCCAAAGATGGAAATGTCTATCCTCCGCGAAGTCGCATGTCTTCTTTTTTCTTTTCTTTTTTTTGCCTTTGAAATGTGTAAAATCTACTATTGTTAGAATGCAGAATATTGTGCTTTCTAATAAAGCTGGGTTTACCTCTGTAAAAAAAAGAAACTGCTTGTTAGAATGTGGCCAGTAGCATCTAATCTTTAATTCATAGTAACCGCAATTGTAAATTATCACATGATGTAAAAATATTATATGCCTTCTGATTTATCTGTTATAGGGGATAAAACATTTTTAACATAGATAGCTTTTTATTTACGGTTTTCTGTTTTTCTTGGATGAATCTCTTTCTTAATTTGCACTATAAGCGACTAGAGCTGGTTGCCTGCTTACGCGTCGCGTGCCTTCATGGAAGCATGCTCTAGTGCGTCGATCGCGTGCGGCGCCTGCGGCTTGTGCGTCTTCATTAGCGGCTCGTGCGGGCCGCCGCATGAGCCCGCAACAGCGTGCGGAAGGATGCGTCGCCGCACGAGCCCGCGAGCAAGCAAGCGGCGCACGCGGACGTGTGGCGGGCACCGGGCAGCCGCACGCCGCCACCCTCCTTCCTGGATATATATAAACTAATAACTAATAATAAAGACCTCGCATGGAAGCCTTTTGTTCGGGTATTCTAATATATTAAGGCAGTTTGCTTTGGCTGCCTCTCAAGCTATCCACGTCACCCCCATCGTTTATAGCCGTTGGATCTTCGATCGTGTGGCTATGGTTGTTTGGAGCAGATTCGGCCGGAAGCGGCTTCTACCGCTCTGACTTCGCTTCCAAAGCTTTCCCTTACCTTCTCTCGGTGTTGTGCGGCTTCTGCTCCGCAGCAGACCCATCAGATATATACACCGCCTTCCGATTCTGTCTTCCCGATCCTTCCACCGCTCCCTCTCGCGTCCGCATCCGCGCCTCTTCCCTCTCCTTCATCTCTCACGGCGGCGGCTAGGGTAGGCCCCCAGCGCGGCGGCCAGGCGAGGCCGCGGCCCAGCGGCCCCCTAGCACGGACGCGCGGCGGCCAGGTGACGCCCCCCACCAGCGCGGCTGTCACAGAACCGACCAATTTATAAGAGTACAAGTACAAAAACAATCGCCGAAACGATCAAATTCTCGAACTTGAGCCCATATAAACCCGGTAGTCAACTGAAATCTCGAAGGATTTCAAACCAACTTGCATACAACCAAGATCACAGTAATTCAACATAACATATCGTACGTTACAACATTCGCAGACATTCGCAAATAGATTACATCAACACAGAGTCATCGTTATTACAAAACAAGTCTTGTAAAACATGCGGAAGCAAATAGTTTAACTCACACATCCGAGTTCAAATACACATACTGGTTCGCTGATCACAGCCCGCAAAAGCATTCAGATAAGATAACAGAGATCATGCCCATGATCTAGTCTTTATCACCCGCCGGGTAGAGACAATACTTACAGAATCCCTGATATAGAAGGTCATCTGCAACAAGAGGGAATAAACCCTGAGTACGGGAATGTACTCAGCTAGACTTACCCGTCGGAAACCAAAATAAATGACACCAAGGATTATGCATAGCTTAATGTAATGGATCTGGCTGACACTTTCTTTTTGCAGAAAAGCATAAGTAATAATGATCAACTCTTAGCCTGAACTAGCAGTGACTTTTTAGCCATTAACCTGTCAACTATATTAGCACCTGTACTAAGCAATCATTTTATTAGGGTGCAAACATTAATAACCATATCAGGTATTCATTGTGGCAACCTTATCATCATCATCCATTTAACCATATCGTTAAATTAATTGAATCTACGTTGCCGCTGCTCAGTCAAGTTCTCACTATCCGGGAGAGACGACGATTCGAATCGATTCCTATCCAGCTGGAGGGGTATTCCTAAACACAAACCCTGCTTCTCCCGTCGGAGTCGCAAACAAGTCACCTTTGGTACGATTCAGGAGTCGCGAGTCCGATCAGATCGACATTCTTAGAGAACCACTCTGCCAAGGTTGTTCGGGACTCTAACCCGCCTTGGACTTATGCCAATGGCTCTCAGTACATCCTTACTACCTCCAGAATGACGCCACTGCTCGCGTCCCCGGCCTGAGTCGAGCTACTAGGCTTCGCGGTCGGAACGACTTATCCGGCTAGCTAAGTGTTAGGCTGCGTTCAACATGACATGAGGACGTACAACGTATCGGTCCTTAAACGACTCAGACAGAGTCACTATGTTCAAACCTACACAATACCCCGTCCGGTCTTAATTCATTATTCACATGGTTCTTTTCCACGATAGCAAATATAGCCAACCGTGATCCACCTCATCCTAAAGCTCGCAGGTGATAGAAAATCACCTGACTTCTACCGCACTAAGCATGGCTAAGCATTTAACCCGTTCCTGAACTTAAATAGGATTCCATTGCGATATCTGGACAAGGAAGGATATATAATGCAGCAATTGGTTCCAACCAATTCCTATACTTAATGCATCATCAACAATAAAAGGTACTCAAAGTATTTGTAAAAATATGAGAGGCTTAATATGCTCCGGGGCTTGCCTTTCAGGAATGAGGAAGGCTGGTGGTCAGGGCACTCAGGCAATTCCTCCGCGGCGACTGCTTCGTCGGCTTCCTGCACCTCGGGTTCCTCCTCCTGGTTGGCTCCCTCGAACTCCAGCAACGTCACTCCCTCCGGCACACCTATTGCATGAATGCGCAAGATAAATATCATGGATGCACATGAACGAATATTATGGATGCTCGAGGAATGCGCATGTTCGCTGTAGTTTGCATATTCCAACTTAAGCCCTATTCAAATCACTTTACTTACCAAGCTTATACAACCTAATATATAATTGCTCATCTTCAGTTAATGACCTAGCACCTGCACCTAAGCATATTCTCAAGTTAGGCTAACCACTAAACAATCAACGAGAACATTGCAACAGCATACACTCAAGCATTTGTATTTCAGCAGAATGAAGACTATGTAGCGTTACAGTAAACTAGCCATAACTGAAGATTTATAAATCCAAATGACTTGAAACAAGATAATCTGGAAAGCTTATGAAATTGTATACAATTCATTTTTAGACCTCAAAGCATGATTCAACAATTTACCAAGTCGAATTCATAAATCAACAGAACTCTGTCCTTACAAGGCAGAGAGTAAGCAAAACTGGAACCTAACTTTAAACAGCTGTAGTTTATAAACTACTAGCCCAAATGCACTCAAATTTTGACAGGAGCTAGATACATAAATTATCTACAACTCTTGTATTCATCACAATCACAGAAAACCAAAATATCATGGGGAACTTCCCAAAGTCCCCAGATCTGTCCAGAGGGACATAATGCAAACAAATAATTATTAACTTATGATATAAACACTTACTTGGACAAAACTAACTTTACTCACATATCACACATATCACAAGAACACCAGAAAGTAGGGTGTCCCTCACCAAAACATTTCTTTTAATACCTTTCTTAATTTATTTAATTAATTAGAGGAAATAGTAAACATATATGAAAACTACACCATTAAATCTACAAAAATTACAGTAGACCCTACATGCCCTAAGTAGACTACCATAAAATTTCACACCATTTGAGTAAGTATAACAACCTACACAAAAAATGGTAAGGCAGAATGGCTTAAAATGGCATAATTAGGAAACCTTAGTGAAAAGTGTCAAGCAACAGATTTACTATTTTCCTAGCATCCATAAGGTACTAAGATACTACATACCAAGTTTCATGGCCATAGGATTCCTAGATAATTTACAAAAATTCACCCAAGTATCTACCAATGATAAAAGGAAAATCTATAACTCAAAAACTACACATGCAATGACTCTAAAATTTTAACCAGAGCTTCTACTATACAAGACTAGCTCACCCACAAAATTGCATAATTTTTGGATCACAGAAACTCAAGATATGATTTAAACAAGTTTACATGCATTCAAAAACACCTTTCAAGTTCCTATTTAATTCATCCAAAATTTCTACATAATGTGCTCAAGGCATATTTTTCTTAAATACTAGACTTCACTGTTATTCTACCAAAATTAGCCTCACACCATTTGGGTCTACCAAATTGGAGATACAAAAATCACAAACTGCATTTAAAAACTGAATAAATGAGCTATCCTTAGAAACAAGCAGTCACTGACGTGTGGGACCCGGCTGTCAGCCGGACCCACTGGTCAGCGAGACGAAACAGAGGACACGGCTGCGACGGTGCGGAAGACGGCGTAGCTCATAGGCGGTGAGGACTCCGGCGACCAAACCGGCACAAGCATGACCTCCGAGACCTTGCGGACCTATTGAGCTACATGGTTGGGCCGATTGCCGGCGACCAAGACGACGGCGGCGGCCATGGCGGTGGGGTGGTTCGGCTCGACGGCAAGATGCCGGAGCCAGCCATGATGGCCCAAACAACCGACACGTCAAGCTCCTACATCCTACTGCGAAGCTAGCACACACTTTTACACGGTGAAAGGCCGACGGAAGTGCCCCGGCCATGACGACAGGGCATGGCGGCGACACTCCGGCGAGCGGCGCGCGGTGTTAGGACCTTACCCAGCGCACCCGGCTAGCCAGATAGAGCTCGGTGAGGCATTGGGAGTGCGAAGGAGCTGCTGTGGTGGTGCTAGAGTGAAGAGGCGCGAGCGGGGGCCAGCTTTAGCGACGGCGGAGCTGCGCTGCTCTTCGGCTATGAACGGGGAAGGCGACGGAGGGTGAAGGAGAGTGAATGGAGGGGCAGAGCGCGTGCGGAGGGCAGCAGGGAGTCCTCCACTTCAAGCCGGCCAGCGCGCGGCGTGGTCAGGGCGATCCGAGCGCGTGGCGGCCATGCGGCGTCCATCTTCTGTTGCCGGTCGGCACTGTAGGTGACAGACTTTTTCGTTTCAGTGATCAACGAGCCGACTGACAGCGAAACTTGTCGACAATAGATCTCTTAATCTGTGGCGATTCAGGTTAAGTTGTAATTAACAAAGTTGGAGACCTACGTGCGTACTACAAGTTTGCTAATTGGAGCTCGAGCTAATTTGCCATAGATTCCAATCTACATGGCTCCAAAGTCGCCTTCATGAAACTAGAAAGCAGTTCCAACACTTAGACAATTTTTTAAATGTTGAATCCACCATCAATGCTGACTTGTGGGTCCTTTTTGAACATGTTATGCATATTTTCATGACTTGGTTTCTAAACAAAGTTTGTTCCTTATTAACTTTGCTACAACTTTGCTTTAGGTTGCTCAAGCATGCATAGACTCTAAGTTGCACTTTTTAAACAGTCAAACTCAGGAGCTCTAGGGGTCCATAATGGTCAACCCATGACTCGGAAACCTAATTAGGCAAAATGATCAACATGAACATTGTTCCTAATGACATTCTAGGTGTAACTAAGTTACTTAAGAGAATTATTAGCCACACCACACATTGGTCACACCAAAATCAAACATCACATGTATTGAAACAAGGAAAAACACATGAAATGTTACATTTGTTTCATAGTCATGTTTCACATGTTTCATGATTGTGTTGCATAGTACTACTAACCATGTTTCACTAAAGTGTGTTGTATATGTTGCACTTGAGTGTTGCACCCTATTCATTTCATAAACAAACATACATGATATATGACCATATGTTACAATGTTTCAAGAGCATGTTTCATGCAATATGAACTCATAAATGGATGAATGATGCTCATGTTTATGAAATGCAAGTGCAAATGTGGAAGCCAAACACCTGGGGTGTTACAGCCCTCCCCCCTTATAAAAATCTCGTCCCGAGATTTGAAAAGCGTACCATTGTTGATAGAATTCCTTATAACCATCCCTCAAATAATCTTCCCTTTCCCACGTTGTATCACGTTCACTACCCTAATTACTCCACATGACTTTGTAAAACTTGACCACCCAACTTCAAGTCACTCGCTCACGAGTGTCAATCACTCGAACCGGCTTTTCTTCAAAGGTCAAATCAGATTTTAACTCGATATCCCCCAATGGAACTCTCTCTTTAGGGACGCGAAGACATTTCTTCAATTGGGATACATGAAAGACATTGAAGATAGCACTCATCTCTAGAGGTAATTAAATCTTGTACGCCACCTTACCACTTTTTCCAATAATTTCAAATGGACCAACATATCTCGGCGCAAGCTTTCGCTTAACCCCAAAACGTTGGACACTTTTCATAGGTGAGACCTTCAGATAAACGAAGTCTCCAACTTCGAACTCAATAGGTTTTCTACGTCGATCAGCATAACTTTTCTGCCTAGCTTGAGTTGCGGCCATGTGGGTTTGGATAGTACGGACTTGTTCTTCGGCTTCTTGAACAAAATCAATTCCATAATATCTCCTTTCACCGGCTTCTACCCAGTTCAACAGGGTTCTACACTTTCGGCCATACAAAGCTTCAAACGGTGCCATCTTTGTACTTTCTTGATAACTGTTATTGTACGAGAATTCAGCTAGGGGTAACCATTTTTCCCATGAGCCCTTAGCTGAGATGACACATGCTCTCAACATATCTTCTAAGATTTGATTCACTCATTCAGTTTGCCCATTGGTTTGCGGATGATAAGCAGAACTTCTTACTAGCTTAGTTCCTAATAATCCGTGTAAGTGCTCCCAAAAGCGAGCAGTGAACTGTGGTCCTCTATCCGAGACAATAGTACGAGGGATCCCATGAAGTCGGACTATCTGGTTAAATTACAACTCTGCATAGTCGGTTGGACGAAAGTCTGTACAGACAGGAATGAAGTGTGCTGACTTGGTCAAACGGTCAACAATGACCCAAATAGAGTTAAAGTTCCTCTGAGTAGTAGGGAGTCCAACAATAAAATCCATACTTATCTCCTCCCATTTCCAACCTGGAATAGAGAGTGACTGAAGTAATCCAGCCTTCATGTGCACAGCCTTGACTCGACAACAAGTGTCACACCTAGCCACATAAGCGGCGATCTCTTTCTTCATTTTGGTCCACCAAAACCGAGGCTTCAAATCATGATACATTTTGCTACTACCAGGATGAATAGATAATTTAGAGGAATGAGCTTCGGATATGATTTGATTTCTAAGCTCTCTATCCTTCGGAACTACCAACCTATCATTGAACCATAACACGCCTTCTTCATCAACTCGAAAATGTTTGGTTTCTTGCTCTTTCATCTTGCGCTTGATGTGAAACACGCCTGCATCTGTCTTTTGTAGCTCGATAATTCGACTCTGTAGAGTACAACTGACAGTGATGTTATAAAGGACCGTAGGATGAAGGAGCTTCGACAAATGGACATCACTCTCAATCAAAGAGTGGCAATGAGTCTTCCTGCTTAAGGCATCCGCTATGACATTTGCCTTGCCAGGGTGATAGTGCACTTGGAGGTTATAATCCTTGATCAACTCGAGCCATCTTCTCAGACGCATATTCAACTCAGGTTGAGTGAAGATGTACTTGAGACTTTTATGATCAGTGTAGATGTTGCACACATTGCCAAGTAAATAATGTCTCCAGGCCTTCAAGGCATGAACAACTGCAGCGAGTTCTAAGTCATGCGTTGGATAATTCACTTCATGCTTCCAAAGTTGGCGAGAGGTATAAGCAATGACTCTACCTTCCTGCATAAGAACACCTCCTAACCCAATACCTGATGCATCACAGAACACATCAAAAGGTTTCTCGATATCCGGTTGTGCCAAAACCAGAGCCGAAGTTAGAAGAGTTCGCAGGGTATGGAAAGCCGCATCACACTCAGGAGTCCAGACAAACTTCATGTCTTTTTGCAGCAATCGAGTCATAGGCTTGGCTATTTTAGAGAAATCCGGGATGAAGCGATGATAATAGCCAGCCAACCCCAGAAAACTCCGAACCTCATGCATCGAGATTGGAGCCTTCCAGTTCAACACTTCTTGCACCTTGGTGGGATCAACCATAATTCCACCATCGGACAACACGTGTCCAAGAAAAGGTACCTCACGAAGCCAGAATTCACATTTGCTGAACTTTGCATACAACTGGTGTTCTCGCAATCTAGTGAGAACCACCCGCAAATGTTCAACATGATCTTCTTTATTCTCAGAATAGACCAGTATATCATCTATAAATACCACCACAAATTTGTCCAACTCAGGCATAAACACTGAATTCATCAGATACATAAAATGTGCGGGGGCATTAGTCAATCAAAAAGACATAACAAGATACTCATACAGACCGTATCTTGTAGAGAATGCGGTTTTTGGAACATCCTCGGACCGAATTTTGATTTGATGATAACCAGATCTCAAATCAATCTTGGAAAAGACTTTTGCTTTAGACAACTGATCAAATAAGATATCTATCCGTGGTAGAGGGTACTTATTCTTGATTGTAACTGCATTTAAGGGTCTATAATCTACACACATGCGTAGGGATTGATCCTTCTTCTTCACAAAGATAGCTGGGCACCCCCACGGAGATGAACTAGGACGGATAAGGCCTTTCTTTAGAAGTTCATTCAACTGGGTCTTAAGTTCAGCTAGTTCATTGGGAGGCATTCTATATGGCCTTCTAGAGATAGGAGCTGTGCTAGGAAGCAACTCTATCTTGAACTCCACTTCCCGATCCGGGGGTAATCAGGCAAATCATCGAGAAAAACATCCAAAAAGTCACACACTACAGGGATATCTACAATAGCCTTTGCTTGCACCGCATTAGCCGCACAAGAAAGATTGATGTCCCTAGGTAGTTGCACCAGAAAACCTTCCTGATTACTAGGATCTCTGAGCATGACTACTCTAGTCGATGTATCAATAAGCACCCCGTGCCTGCTTATCCAATTCATTCCCAATATCACATCGATACCCAGCCCCGGTAAAACTACCAGATCAACCTGATAACTTTGCCCCTCTATCTCAAATTGTACGTCCCCAACTACCAGCTTGGTTGGGATAACGCCACTGGCAGCCCTAATACAATAACCCTCACCCTCAACAAGATATATGTTTTCTCAGATAAACTTGGATGCAAATCTTTGGACTAATAAAGGAATGTGAAGCACTGAATCAAATAGTACAACTACTGTGGTGTTGATCAATCGAAACTTACCAGTGATCACTACCTCTCTGAAGGAATCTCGGTAATATTAGTGTGGTTCACACGCCCGATGACCACCTTGGTAGTTATTCTTCTTTGGGTAAGGGCATTCCCTTGCCCAAAGGGCTCTGTCTTGTTGCAGTTCCAAAGATGGCATGTTGCTTGGAGGAGCCCTAGAAGCGCCCTAACTGGTAGTGCCCTTTGGAAGAGCAATTGTAAATGCCTTGTGAAACCGGGGTCTTGGCGGGATTCTTCTTCTTCTGCGGTGGGCGAAACTTAGCGGTCGACCATTTGGAGGACGTAATGGAGCCCTCTGTGTGATGGGAGCCTTGGATTGTGAGGCACCCGCCTCATAGGCCCTCTTATGACTTTTCGAAGCCGCATACACAACATTATTGTTCTCTTGCGATAAAGCATCACTCACAAACTCATTAAAATGAGCACACTTGCAATTTCCCATGGTCTTCATAAGTTTGGGGCTAAGTCCCCGCTTGAAACTTGCGATCTTTTGGCATCGGTGTCAACAAACTCAAGAGCATACCTTGCAAGGTTATTGAAAGCCTGCAGGTATTCATTCAAGCTCTTGTTCCCCTGAGTCAACTTCATGAACTCTGTATGCTTGATCGCCATGAGACCAGGAGGAATATAATGTCCCCTGAAAGCAGACTTGAACTGATCCCAGGTGATTTGGGCATTAGCGGGCATAGTGGACCGATGATGACTCCACCAAATGCTAGCTGGCCCATGCAGTTGGTGAGATGCGTACTCAGTCTTCAGCACCTTAGTCAAGCGGAGCAGACGGAACTTCTGCTCGAGAGTATTCAACCACTCATCAGCTTGTAGAGGCTCCTCAGCCTCCTTGAAGATCGGGGGTTTCGTGTCAAGGAAATCCTTGAAATCACTGTATTGATTTGGTTTCGGTCCTTGGCGTGGACCACGACCATCCCGATTCGCAATCATACGGAGGGCCTCAGCCATAGTGCGCTGTCCTTCCGCAAGCATTGCTATCAATTCCATTGGTGTGGGTGGTGGTGGCGGTGGAAGATCATCATCATCATCACCCGCACCGGTGGAACGAGTACGAGGCATCTGCACAATGCGCAACCAGTAATTATTGATGATGTCAGCACATTGGAGAGGAACAATGTAATTGTGCCAAACTGAATTTTCTGACGAAAATGAAAACTTCATACAATAAATAGAGGCAATAATTCATTCTCCAATCACCACATCATCAAGTAGATTACTAGCGCCATACGCAGTGCATTCCAATATGACAAGTTTTAAACTTAACCATTACGATACGTGTCCCGAAGGGAGCGAATTAAAGTACATTACATGCCGAGTTTGAATTAAAAGAGTACATCCCACATCAGTCATCGTACTTAAGTCCATTACATCAATGACTACAAAAGCTTAAACTAGCGACACTTGCTAACGAACAACTCATCGAAGTGATCGCTGTCCACATCGGAGACACCTTGGACTTCTTCTGGGTCTTCCTCTTCTTCTTCTTCTTCTTCTTCTTCTGCCAGCTCAGCTGCATTGTCAACCATCTGCACGTCCTCTTCTTCCTCATCGGCCTCAATCACTTGAGGTCCACCCACATTTAGATACCTTGGTATGGGGTGAGGAATAGGAAACAGACGGTTGTGCAGTTGATGATGCTCAACCTGAAGCTCTTCAAGCTGTTCTTGTAGTGCTTGCTCCCTTTGAAAGGCGTTGTGGTTGGCCAAAATCCAACCCTGACGTGTTTCTTCTGCTAACTCTAAAGCTGCATCCCGGTGACGTGTCACACGATCCAACTCTTGTGCAGCCTCATCTCTCTCAATAGTGAGGTTCATCAACTGGTTATGAAGCTCGTCTCTCTCGCGTGCGGTTTGACCCCACCGTTGCAGACGATAATTTGCAATACCACGAATCTCATCAACTTCTCGCTGAGCTCTCCCATATGCATTCGCCTTACGACAATACTTGCGGGCACGCAACCTGAACTTGTGTTGAGCTTCCATTGCCTTGCCGGCTTCATCAAGCACACTCGAAAGGGTGTTTTGCCTGACTTGACAAAGCTTCAGGACTGCCATCATAGCACTCATTCCAGCGTTGTCGCTCTGCACCCGTTCGCCATGGCCTCGAACCAAGGCCTGACCAACGTCCTGAGTCCACTCAGCCTCAGTAGGAGACACTCGGGGAATGGATGAAGCAGGTCCACCCACTAACTCATCCCCGAAGCTCTGTGCTATATCCATCAGCACATCCAGGGCAGCAACCTGAGCGGCTTCCCATGGGCTTTGCCCATCAGTCTCAATGCTCCACCCATGCCACAGCGGTCTTGTGGGGTTTTGCGGCATGATGAAGGTCACGACGTACCATGGTACATCTCCCAATGGTACCGCCTGCCTCCACGTGTAGCTGGGTGCCTCCGGGTACCCAACTGAACTGAGCACCCTCCAGAGCAAGGTGGGAGTACCAAACTGGTCCAAAAAGGTGCTGCTACCAGTAGGAAACACGGGCGCGGCCATCTGTATCAAAAAGGGATGTAATTCATGTGAGAGGATTACTTTGCTGAGAGATTGCACTTTACACTTGGGATAAGCAATTATAAGGGAGGGGTAATGCAATATGAATGTCATGAGTGAATATGATGCATGCGCGTTCCGTACGTCCTCACAAACCTATGAAAATTTAAGCTTTAGCGGAATATACGGTGGCATACATACGTTCTCTCAATTAGCGGTAACTAGTCGATCTACACGGTGCGTTGTTAGCATACCTGCAGAAAACTTCATTGCAGCCCAACCCAACAAGATATAATGCTAATTACACAAGCAGTAACTAAGATACTATCCATATATACATCCCCCGATATATATACTTCGATATCCAAGTTACCCGACAATTGTACCCACAATTAAGTACCTTCATATATAC
This sequence comes from Miscanthus lutarioriparius, assembly GCA_904845875.1. Lineage (NCBI taxonomy): Eukaryota > Viridiplantae > Streptophyta > Magnoliopsida > Poales > Poaceae > Miscanthus > Miscanthus lutarioriparius. The sequence goes on along the minus strand of CAJGYO010000001.1, from coordinate 11,433,146 downwards.
ATGTATGCAACATGTAAATACTCCAGTAACCACAACTAGCTCTCCCCTAGACCGACGGTTGGACGGTCATGCTCTCACAACTCACACTTACCTTAGCGTAGAGGCAATTGATCCATACATTACCATTCAAACGAATGGCACCCATGCAATATCACGCCGCATGGATGACGAAATAGAAACAATCAATTCCCCCAAGTTAGTAATTATATATAAGCCACCTAGAAGTCCTTAAGTGGGCTATAAAGGATGTGATCACCAGTATACCATAAAAATTTTGATTTTTGAACACTTATATATAACTATAAGTTGGAAAACCGTTTTCACAACAAAAGCTTTTGTTTTAAATAGTCGTAAGACATGTTTAATGTTGAATCTAGCTCTGATGCCAGCTGTCACAGAACCGACCAATTTATAAGAGCACAAGTACAAAAACAATCGCCGAAACGATCAAATTCTCGAACTTGAGCCCATATAAACCCGGTAGTCAACTGAAATCTCGAAGGATTTCAAACCAACTTGCATACAACCAAGATCATAGTAATTCAACATAACATATCGTACGTTACAACATTCGTAGACGTTCGCAAATAGATTACATCAACACAGAGTCATCGTTATTACAAAACAAGTCTTGTAAAACATGCGGAAGCAAATAGTTTAACTCACACATCCGAGTTCAAATACACATACTGGTTCGCTGATCACAGCCCACAAAAGCATTCAGATAAGATAACAGAGATCATGCCCATGATCTAGTCTTCATCACCAGCCGGGTGGAGACAATACTTACAGAATCCCTGATATAGAAGGTCATCTGCAACAAGAGGGAATAAACCCTGAGTACGGGAATGTACTCAACTAGACTTACCCATCGGAAACCAAAATAAATGACACCAAGGATTATACATAGCTTAATGTAATGGATCTGGCTGACACTTTCTTTTTGCAGAAAAGCATAAGTAATAATGATCAACTCTTAGCCTGAACTAGCAGTGACTTTTTAGCCATTAACCTGTCAACTATATTAGCACCTGTACTAAGCAATCATTTTATTAGGGTGCAAACATTAATAACCATATCAGGTATTCATTGTGGCAACCTTATCATCATCATTCATTTAACCATATCGTTAAATTAATTAAATCTACGTTGCCGCTGCTCAGTCAAGTTCTCACTATCCGGGAGAGACGGCGATTCGAATCAATTCCTATCCAGCTGGATGGGTATTCCTAAACACAAACCCTGCTTCTCCCGTCGGAGTTGCAAACAAGTCACATTTGGTACGATTCAGGAGTCACGAGTCCGATCAGATCGACATTCTCAGAGAACCACTCTGCCAAGGTTGTTCGGGACTCTAACCCGCCTTGGACTTATGCCAATGGCTCTCAACACATCCTTACTACCTCCAGAATGACGCCACTGCTCGCGTCCCCGGCCTAAGTGGAGCTACTAGGCTTTACGGTCGGAACGACTTATCCGGCCAGCTAAGTGTTATGCTGGGTTCAACATGACATGATGACGTACAACGTATCGGTCCTTAAACGACTCAGACAGAGTCACTATGTTTAAACCTACACAATACCCCGCCTGGTCTTAATTCATTATTCACATGGTTCTTTTCCACGATAGCAAATATAGCCAACCGTGATCCACCTCATCCTAAAGCTCGCAGGTGACAGGAAATCACCTGACTTCTACCGCACTAAGCATGGCTAAGCATTTAACCCGTTCCTAAACTTAAATAGGATTCCATTGCGATATCTGGACAAGGAAGGATATATAATGCAGCAATTGGTTCCAACCAATTCCTATACTTAATGCATCATCAACAATAAAAGGTACTCAAAGTATTTGTAAAAACATGGGAGGCTTAATATGCTCCGGGGCTTGCCTTTCAGGAATGAGGAAGGCTGGTGGTCAGGGCACTCGGGCAATTCCTCCGCGGCGACTGCTTCGTCGGCTTCCTGCACCTCTAGTTCCTCCTCCTGGTTGGCTCCCTCGAACTCCAGCAACGTCACTCCCTCCGGCACACCTATTGCATGAATGCGCAAGATAAATATCATGGATGCACATGAACGAATATCAGGGATGCTCGGGGAATGCGCATGTTCGCTGTAGTTTGCATATTCCAACTTAAACCCTATTCAAATCACATTACTTACCAAGCTTATACAACCTAATGTATAATTGCTCATCTTCAGTTAATGACCTAGCACCTGCACCTAAGCATATTCTCAAGTTAGGCTAACCCCTAAACAATCAACGAGAACATTGCAACATCATACACTCAAGCATTTGTATTTCAGCAGAATGAAGACTATGTAGCGGTACAGTAAACTAGCCATAACTGGAGATTTATAAATCCAAATGACTTGAAACAAGATAATCTGGAAAGCTTATGAAATTGTCTACAATTCATTTTTATACCTCAAAGCATGATTCAACACTTTACCAAGTCGAATTCATAAATCAACAGAACTCTGTCCTTACAAGGCAGAGAGTAAGCAAAACTGGAACCTAACTTTAAACAGCTGTAGTTTATAAACTACTAGGCCAAATGCACTCAAATTTTGACAGGAGCTAGATACATAAATTATCTACAACTCTTGTATTCATCACAATCACAGAAAACCAAAATATCATGGGGAACTTCCCAAAGTCCCCAGATCTGTCCAGAGGGACATAATGCAAACAAATAATTATTAACTTATGATATAAACACTTACTTGGACAAAACTAACTTTACTCACATATCACACATATCACAAGAACACCAGAAAGTAGGGTGTCCCTCACCAAAACATTTCTTTTAATACCTTTCTTAATTTATTTAATTAATTAGAGGAAATAGTAAACATATATGAAAACTACACCATTAAATCTACAAAAATTACAGTAGACCCTACATGCCCTAAGTAGACTACCATAAAAATTTCACACCATTTGAGTAAGTATAACAACCTACACAAAAATGGTAAGGCAGAATGGCTTAAAATGGCATAATTAGGAAACCTTAGTGAAAAGTGTCAAGCAACAGATTTACTATTTTTCCTAGCATCCATAAGGTACTAAGATACTACATACCAAGTTTCATGGCCATAGGATTCCTAGATAATTTACAAAAATTCACCCAAGTATCTACCAATGATAAAAGGAAAATCTATAACTCAAAAACTACACATGCAATGACTCTAAAATTTTAACCAGAGCTTCTACTATACAAGACTAGCTCACCCACAAAATTGCATAATTTTTGGATCACAGAAACTCAAGATATGATTTAAACAAGTTTGCATGCATTCAAAAACACCTTTCAAGTTCCTATTTAATTCATCCAAAATTTCTACATAATGTGCTCAAGGCATATTTTTCTTAAATACTAGACTTCACTGTTATTCTACCAAAATTAGCCTCACACCATTTGGGTCTACCAAATTGGAGATACAAAAATCACAAACTGCATTAAAAAACTGAATAAATGAGCTATCCTTAGAAACAAGCAGTCACTGACGTGTGGGACCCGGCTGTCAGCCGGACCCACTGGTCAGCGAGACGAAACAGAGGACACGGCTGCGACGGTGCGGAAGACGGCGTAGCTCATCGGCGGTGAGGACTCCGGCGACCAAACCGGCACAAGCATGACCTCCGAGACCTCGCGGACCTATTGAGCTACATGGTTGGGCCGATTGCCGGCGACCAAGACGACGGCGGCGGCCATGGCGGTGGGGTGGTTCGGCTCGACGGCAAGACGCCGGAGCCAGCCACGATGGCCCAAACAACCGACACGTCAAGCTCCTACATCCTACTGCGAAGCTAGCACACACTTTTACACGGCGAAAGGCCGACGGAAGTGCCCCGGCCATGACGACAGGGCATGGCGGCGACACTCCAGCGTTCGGCGTGCGGTGTTAGGACCTTACCCAGCGCACCTGGCTAGCCAGATAGAGCTCGGTGAGGCATTGGGAGTGTGAAGGAGCCGCTATGGTGGTGCTAGAGTGAAGAGGCGCGAGCGGGGGCCAGCTTTAGCGACGGCGGAGCTGCGCTGCTCTTCGGCTATGAACGGGGAAGGCGACGGAGGGTGAAGGAGAGTGAATGGAGGGGTAGAGCACGTGCGGAGGGCAGCAGGGAGTCCTCCACTTCAAGCCGGCTAGCGTGCGGCGTGGTCAGGGCGATCCGAGCGCGTGGCGGCCACGCGGTGTCCATCTTCTATTGCCGGTCGGCACTATAGGTGACTGACTTTTTCGTTTCAGTGATCAACGAGCCGACTGACAGCGAAACTTGTCGACAATAGATCTCTTAATCCGTGGCGATCCATGTTAAGTTGTAATTAACAATGTTGGAGACCTACGTGCATACTACAAGTTTGCTAATTGGAGCTCGAGCTAATTTGCCATAGATTCCAATCTACATGGCTCCAAAGTCGCCTTCATGAAACTAGAAAGCAGTTCCAACACTTAGACAATTTTTAAATGTTGAATCCACCATCAATGCTGACTTGTGGGTCCTTTTTGAACATGTTATGCATATTTTCATGACTTGGTTTCTAAACAAAGTTTGTTCCTTATTAACTTTGCTACAACTTTGCTTTAGGTTGCTCAAGCATGCATAGACTCTAAGTTGCACTTTTTAAAGAGTCAAACTCAGGAGCTCTAGGGGTCCATAATGGTCAACCCATGACTCGGAAACCTAATTAGGCAAAATGATCAACATGAACATTGTTCCTAATGACATTCTAGGTGTAACTAAGTTACTTAAGAGAATTATTAGCCACACCACACATTGGTCACACCAAAATCAAACATCACATGTATTGAAACAAGGAAAAACACATGAAATGTTACATTTGTTTCATAGTCATGTTTCACATGTTTCATGATTGTGTTGCATAGTACTACTAACCATGTTTCACTAAAGTGTGTTGTATATGTTGCACTTGAGTGTTGCACCCTATTCATTTCATAAACAAACATACATGATATATGACCATATGTTACAATGTTTCAAGAGCATGTTTCATGCAATATGAACTCATAAATGGATGAATGATGCTCATGTTTATGAAATGCAAGTGCAAATGTGGAAGCCTAACACCTGGGGTGTTACAGCGGCGGCGCAGGTGCGGCAGAGCGGGCCGAGTGCTCCCCTCGGCACAGCTGTGTGGTGGCGAGGGTGGGCCCCAAGGGCGCATCCAGCAGGCAGCGGCTCCGGCGTGAGCAGACCCAGGTGAAGCTGGCCTCTCTCCTTGCTCTTCCTCTCTTTCCCTCGCCGGTGCCCAGCATCGATCTGTGCGATCTGTGCTTGTTGCCTTCTTTGCTGGGTCGATCCGGGGCCTCCATGACCGGAGCAGTCCTGTGTCGTTCCCCTAGGTCTGTGTAGAGCACCAAGCGTGAAACTTTGGGGGGCCTCCATGACCGGAGTAGTCCTCCCGCGCCTGTGGCCACCGTCTTGGGTGAAGAGCCGCTTGTGCCCTGTGGCCGAGCTGCAGGGTGGGCACACACCGGTCAGTCGAGTCAGGCTAGGCCATGGCAATGCGCTCAAGCTGGACCCGCTTGTATGTCATCGCCGCTTCTTTTCTTCCTCTCGTCGGCGTTACATCCTCCCCTCGCATCCTGGGCTTTGCTTCACCACGGTCGCTCAAACTTTGGAGGAATTGGTACGTTTCTTTTTTGTTCTTTCATTTTTATTGTTTGCCCAGTGTCATTAGCTGTTCTTTTATATGTTGATAACACTGACTTTTCTTTTTGCCTGCAGGTTTGCATCATCTAGATTTGAGGTGTCTGCCAGTTTGCACACCATCGATGTTGTGCTAGATTGTTGGGTCAGCCTCTTGGCATGCACCAGTTTCCTGCCCATCCGTGTATGCCTGCTTGCCACCTGCTTGAGAAAATGACTGAACCGATGCAGGTCAGTTCAGCTTATAATTGCAAAGCCTTTCACTTGATGTTCTAACACAAAGAAAATGGACTAATAGAGATATAACGACGTTTTCTTATCGATTTTTTTTTAATTTTAACACTTTTTATAGACTAATTTTAAATCTAACACTGTTTGTTTTTTATTTTCAAAACTAACACTTTTGGCCGCGCCTATTGCCATGGCGCGGCGAAAAGCCTGTGTCGCGCCATGCTTGGTGGCGCGACGGGTGGCTGACGTGGCGACGACCGGAAAGGCTGACCGGTGATGTGGCAGGGCCCGCCGCGCCACCAATCTTGGCGTGGCAGTGCCGCTCCCTGATCCGTGGCGCGGCAGAACCGAATAAAAGCCCCGCAGCCAGTCCCGCCTGCCCAAGCAGCAAGCCTGCCTGCCCGCGCCGGCCGCCACGCCACCGAGCACGCCGGCCCCGCCCCCCGCCGAGCACGCCGGCCGCCACGCCATGAACGCCGGCACGCCACGGCCGCCGGCCACCCGATGCGGCCGTCGCGCCCGCACGTCGACGAGCCACCACCTCCGGCCACGCACGGTGGCTGCCCGCCAAGCCCGCCGAGGCCAGTGCCCGCGCCTCCCAGCCCGGTCTAGCGCGCCACCGCCGCGAGGACGAGCGCCGCTGCCGCGAGGTACTCCCCTAGTGTATTTGTTAATTGAATCGACATTATTAGTATAGTAAGTTAGTAAAATAAATATAGTTAATATAATTAGTAAAGTATAGTTAGTTTAGTTAGTAAAGTTAGTTAGTTTAGTTAGTATAGGTAATATAGTAGGTTAGTATAGATAGTAAAGTTAGGTAGTTTAATTTGTACAGTTAGTGAATCTAGTTATACATTGGATTTAGTCTAATTAGTTGTTGTAGTTAGCCTTGTATAGATGTTAATATTGGATTAGTTAGTATAGTTATAGTTAGAATAGGTATTAATATTACTATGGACATTACGTACGACGATTTCGACGACTTAATGAAGTTTCTTGAAATGCTTTTGCAGATGGATTGTTGTGTTAGAGTTTTATACGGAGGAAGTGTTAGGAGAGAAGATGGTATGTTTGAGGATATGGAAGAAGAATTGGAATGGTTTGATGAACCTCTTATCTTCAACGACCTTTGTGTCCGTTTGAATGCAAAGTTTGGCGGTGATTTCACACTGAAGTGGAGGTTTGATACTGGGAAGACTAGGGCACACTATGTCCTCATGCCCTTGCGCGACCCTGCTCACTGGTTTCGCTACACTAGGGTGCTCCAAGGTTCCAATGTGCCCATGGCTAAGGTGGTGGTGGAGAATGGGTACATGATGCAGGGTGTTCAGGACGGCCCGTCCATTGTTGGTGTTGGAGGCAATGAACAAGAATCAGGGGTCGAAGGGGAAGCAACTTAGGATAACATAGATTTGGACGATCAGTTGACGCAGCGGCAGTTTCATTCAACTGTAGTAGGCTGTATAAGCAATGACTTCGATGTGAATGAGTTCGAAAAGGAAAAGGAGGAGCAGGAGGAGGAGGACAGGATTTGTGATGTAGTTAGCAGTGATTCATACGATTCTGATGATGACCAAGGAGGTACAGATGCTATGCCAACACTGGATGATGTCATGCCAGTACCGGTTCATACTATGCCATTACCAGTACCAACTGAGATTTTGCATGATATCTAGGCTCAGGGTAGACTAGTCATAGATTTGGCAGCAGATGATACCCCCTATGATTCATGGGCCAGAATTAATGAAGCGCAACAATATGTTCCACCACCACCTTACACAGCGACTGAGCTTGAGCAACTGAGGTCGATGAATGTACCTTTCAGGGGCGTTCCAAACTATAGAGATGTCAGCATGACGAATATGACAGTTTATGACACCGGTCTCTAGATGTGTAGAAATTCATTGTATGACCATGAGAAAGAAACCCTTAGGAAGGAGATGATATTCAATACAATGTCAGAGATGAAGCTCTTCCTTCAGGACTATGCTGTGTACCACCATAGGCTGTACACCGTCACTCATTCGGACCAGGAGTTGAGGTACCACGTGATATGCAAAAACGGTTGTATGTGGAGGTTAAATGCACGAAAGAGACAGAGTGATGGCAAGTGAAGGATAAGTAAAGTTGTCAAACCCCACACTTGCCTATCAAATAGGGGGAAGGAAAATCATCATTAGCTCAGCGCACGTTACCTTGCCCGTCGTATATTGGGGCTTTTTGATGACAATAACGACATTTCGATGTCTTCTTTACAACAGTCCATATCTGGATTTGTTAAGTACGATGTGAAGTATGGAAAGGCTTGGCATGCTAAGTAAATTGCCCTGGTGATTCGATGGGGTAGTTGGGAGGAAGCGTACAACAGGGTGCCCCACATCTTATGTGCAATGCATTACTACAACCCTACCTTGAAATGGTTTGTGGACATCGGAGGGATGTGTTTTCAGGACCCGTTGAGGCATGTCCTCTATCGTGTGTTCTGGTCGTTCGCACAAACAGAACATGCATTCTAGTTTTGTCGGCCGGTCGTACTTGTTGATGGCACTTTCCTGACAGGAAAGTACAGGGGCACCTTAATGAGGGCTGCTGCTGTTGATCCTAAGGACCAGATAGTACCCATGGCATTTGCTTTGGCAGAGGGAGAGAACAATGAATCATGGTCATAGTTCATGCGGCTTCTACGTGTACAAGTGCTTGGCCCATCTCGCACTATATGTTTGATCTCGGACCATCCCCAGGGCTTTTTAATGCTGCAGCTAAGCATATAGATGGGCTCCCGCCTCTAGTGCATAGATGGTGCATGAGACACTTTGCCACTAATTTCTGGCGGCGTTAGCGGAAGCAGGAGGTATGTGATAAGGTAAAGGCTCTATGTTGTGTACGTATAGAGCACCAGTTCAAGGAGACAAAGAGAGAACTAGAGAAGATGGTAAATGAAGTGGGAAAGGCCTGGTTAGAGGCGCAGATGGAACAGAAGGCTCAGTGGGCGTTAGCATATGATGAGGGGGGTTTCAGGTATGGCATCATGACCACTAACTCCTTGGAGTCCTTCAACCATGTATTCACCGGAGTTCGATCGTTGCCTTTGTCTGGAATTGTTGAGTTCTCCTTTCATAAGTACAACGAATATTTTGTGAAGAGGTGAGAACTTGCGCAGAGGAATATAGCTGAGTAGGGGCATTTTGGAAAGGCTAGAGCTGAACATTTGAAGGAGGCTAAGGAATTGGCCAAGCAGCACACCGCCGAGCCATATGGACCCCGCCGCCATATCTTTAGTGTACGGGGCAAGGGTGGCACAAGTTTGGGCGACGAACGTTGTGGTGGACGAAACTACCGTGTTGATCTTGAAAAGGTAGAGTGCAGTTGCAACATCCCTTAGATCATGCATGCCCCTTGCTCTCATATGATCACGGACTGCAGGGTTCGTGGGTACAATTATGAGGATCTGCTATATATGTCACCCTTGTATCTCCGTTCGAACACCGTTAGTATTTGGGAGATGAGCTTCGAGCCATACCTTGACCCGACATAGTGGCCACCTTATAATGGTTATGACTACATGCCGCATCCGGATCTAATGAAGGTAGAGAAGGGTAGGAGGAAAAAGAAGCGACTCAAGGGGGACATGGACGCTATGATAGGGTACGACGAAGACATGTACTGTGGGGGAGACTTCAACGAGACCCATGGCAGGAATCTTTGCTCCGTTTGCGAAGAATCTGGTCGCAAGGCTAGCAGGCATAGAAGACGAGGGCAGTAGGTGCTTTCATATTGTGTTCGTATTGCATAATAAGTAGTTCAAATTTTACAATGCTACATAATGTTAATTTGAATACTCTAACCCTTTGTTTATCAATTTGTAACAGGATGACCCCTCCCATGCCGCACCAGATGTACCCCCTTCTTGAGGTGGAGTACAACTGTAACACCCCCGGTGTTACGATCTTATTTAGCACCGCGATTTAGGTCTAAGAAAAATTTCCAGAACGAGTTTCTCGAATTTTAAAATTTAAATATTGAGCTTATGTTTAAAATACCATTTTTAGCAAATATACTGAGCAAAGTAATTAAATAACGCTTAAAGATTTTGGCTCTGTGGGTTAGGGCGAAGTATGAACTTTTGCGTGAAATAATTACTAGTGGAAGTTAATCGAGTTCAAAACTTAAAAATGAAATAGAAATAAAAATGTGAGTGCCGCTGGCCACTCGTCCCACCTGCCTCGCCGATACGTCGGTGTTGTTTTCCCTGCTCTGAATCGGTCACCCGAATTACTCGTGTCACGCCGCGCTATCCCTGCGTTGATGGGGTTGGCCGAACCCTCATGTTGTCCACTTGCTCTGCCTCTGATCGTCCTGGCCTGTCGCTGTCTGTCTCTGTGCCAAAGTCAACTTGCTGCTGTTGTCTCGGTGTATAGTTTTCGACGTGTGCATAGTGCTAGCGTGTGTACGACGTGTACGATCCTCGTGCGGCTGTCCCCTTTCCTCTTCCTTTCTATACCGTAGCACCATCGAGCCTTCAGGCAACAGCAGGCCCCTCCTTCTTTTCCTCGTCTACCACGGCGCTTGGCATTTTGGCGTTTGCTCTTGCCTCCGGCCGCTGCCTCTCTCGCACTGCGTCTTCCCGGCCGCTCCTCTTTCCTCTACTGGTCCGCGCCCGCATTGCCTGGCCACGCGCGTGCCTCCACCTCGCTCCTAGCGCTGCTCCGCCCGATTCCCCACCGCCGTACGCGATAGCACGCCCGTGCCAAGCGCGGCCGCGTCCCCGCTGCTTGTGCCAGCAGCACCATCCCTCTCCTTCCCCCTCTGCCTTGGTCCATCGCCATGGCCAGGCACGCCCGTGACCCGTGGCTCTCTCCCGAGCCACGAAGCGCCTCCCCGCCGTCCGTCGCCGGTCCTCGTGGGCGCGTGCGTGAAGCCCTCCATCGCACCGTGCCGAGCCCGCTCGGTACCTTGGCGCCCGCGCACGTCTCCACTTCGCTCCCCGTGCCGCCTTCCCATCCACGCTGGGAATCGCCGTGGCAGCACCGTGTCGTAGTGGCCTGCTTCCCGCGTTCACATCGCGCCTGCGCCGCTGTTGCCGGGCCGCAGCGCATCACCGCTCGCCGCATCGGGCTCGGCCACCACCTCTGTGTATGCACCAAGCCACCGTTGCCTCTTCTACGCCGTCTGCCGCGCCTCGCTCGGGACCATGGCCGCTTCCACCGCCCTCCGTGCGCGAGAGCGCCAAGCCATGGAGCCATCCCACCCTCGCCGGCCGTCGCGACCGCAGCGACTCCACTGCCGGCCGGAGCTCCTCAGCTCCTCTGCTCCGAGCGCTCCGCTCCTAGAAAGAGAGAGCAAGGTGAGGAGGGTATATATCCAAGCAAAAGAATTATACAGGGTCCTTTTTGCTAAATACATGACTCGACTAAATAGTGTTGTTGGATCTAGCGTGGAATAGAGAAAAGCATAGGGTCATTTTGTAAAAATTTCTGACTGGGTGGGGCTGCCTTGCGCCTAGGCCGTTCGCCCGCGATTGGGCCACCGCCTGCGCTGGGCCGCTCGCGCCGTCCCCGCCTAGGCCGGCCTCGCGCTGCCTTCGCTTGGGCCGCGACGCGCCTGATTGGGCCACTCGCGCCCCATCCCCGCGTTGGTCCGTTCGTGCCCACGCCCTGGGCTGGCCAGTCACCGTCGTCCACGTCTGGGCCACTGGTCGTGTGCCCACCTGAGCCACTGCCCCGCTCGTCGCTGCTGGGCCGCTAGCGCCCCACCGCATGCCTATGGGCCGAGTTGGCCGTCCAGGCCTGGTCTTGTGCGTGATTCGGTTTTGTTAATTCAGTGCCTTTCAAAAATTGAAAATAAAATGTAGAAAAATAATAAAAAGGCCAAACCAGTTTTAATAGGCTCCTAAAATCATGATCTGTTAGTTCAGATTGTTCACATAGGGTAATATTATTCTTGGAACCTATATAATTAATTTAGGGTACTTAATATTATGAAAAGATAAACTTTTAGGAATTTCCATGATAAATCAGTAATATTGTTGAATCTAAAAATTGTACAGTAGGCTTCTAGCAATATTGGGTACTCACTGTAATTTTTGTAGCTCTAGAATAATTAGTTGCTAAATAGATAATGATGCCCTATTTCGAATAATGGTTGAATCGATAGAATGAAATAAAGAAACAACCTTGGTTTATATAACTAAAATAATTGTTGGAAAATAACGTCTTGTTCGACAACATGGATAGGTAGCCTGAGTACGGTCATCGTTAGAATTAGCCCGTTAACTCGAGAGGCGTACGTCGTATTTTACGAGTCACGATTGCAGTCGATTAATTATGTCTTTGCATTGCATCGCATTGCATATCATATAGGTACGATGATGGATCAACGGATCAATTGAAGGATGATTGGAAATCCGAAGATGGTGTAATGGCATTCTCTCCGGGAGATGATGCAACGGGCTTGCTATTCAGTTGCTGGTGGATGATCTGAAGATGTAGATACTAACTTTTAATATATCTTACCCAGGCAAGCCCCGGTGCATAACCCCTACTTTTCTGCAGTTTAAATTATATTTGTGCATTAAGTTTTAAGGAGTTGAATGAAACCCACTTGCATTATATATATCTTTATCCTATGAGTCTTACTACTATGACAGGATCGTGTAGATTGCTATGCTACAGGATTCCGATAGAAATCGAGTGATTTCCTGTCACTCGTGAGAGATAGGAAATATATTACTGAATTATTATCACCTGGAAAATATAAATGGTGGAAAGGAAATTGGTGACCGGGCAGGGATATGGTTTGGGTATTGGTGGGTGTAAGAGGTTGTGTCGCCGTGGACACGGGGCATAGCTTAGTTACACTGCTTTCCCTGTCTGTGTCGGCTAAGGACCGGTCGTTGCATAAAACTCTAGGTAGGTCATAGACTTATTATCCCGAGCATATACTTGTGTATGGACGCTTGGAAGACTTGTTGCTCTCTTGTTGTGGGTTTCGGCTCTTTCTGGACCGACTGTCAGGGTTTTGTTTTGGTGGAGAAGGTCCTTGCACCGCACTAAGTCCGGGACTCAGGGGCGGGGGCTTGGAGTCCCAGTTTGGACGGGGACCTAGGACCCCAGGACAGGAGAGTGACGGGTTGGTCTTACTTGTGCCCGGGTGAAGGGTCGAGATGGCGGACTAGAGGGGGGGTGAATAGTCTTTTCTAAAATTAATCGCGTCGGCTAACCGATATAAATGCGGAATTAAAACAATCGGTCTAGCCAAGACTACACCCCTCTATATATGCTCACTAGCACCTTGCCAAGATACTAATTATGCAACTAAGGTGCCGGGCTAGTTAGAGCTCTCCTAAACAATTCTAGGAGCAAGGTCACACAAACCTATGCCACTAGTACTTTAAGCAATAAGGGAGCTCCTACACATGCTAGTAAGCAAAAGCACAAAGCCAACTAAGCTCACTAGCAAAGCTCAATAACAAGGCAACCAATGCCTAATTAGAGAGCGCAAATACTTAGCTACACAAACTAAGCAATGTGACTAACAAGGTTACTAAAACCAAATTAGCCACGCAAGGGAGCTACTTCTATGCTACACAAGCAAGAAGGTAACTAGTAAGCTACACAAGCTAACTAATTACAAGAGCAACTACACAAGCTTAAGATATATAAAAGTAATTGCAAGCTTGTGTAATGGGGATGCAAACCAACGGGAAGAACAAGGTTGACACGATGATTTTTCTCCCGAGGTTCACGTGTTTGCCAACACGCTAGTCCCCGTTGTGTCGACCGCTCACTTGGTGGTTCAGCGGCTAATTAGCATCACCCGCTAAGCCCGCACGTCGGGCACCGCAAGAACCTACCCCTTGAGTGAGGGTAGCTCAATGACATGCTTTACTAAAGTTGCTCTTCGCGACTCCCGCGGGGCGAGCACAAGTAGCCCTCACAAGCACTTCTCCGGAGCACCGCACAAGCTTCTTGCGGGCTTCGACGGAGACCACCACCAAGCCGTCTAGGAGGTGGCAACCTCCAAGAGTAACAAGCACCACCGGCTCGCAACTTAATCACCTAGTGCCACTCGATGCAACCTCACGATGCAATCGCACTAGAATCGCTCACTCACACAATCGAATGATCACTATCAAGTATATGTGTGATGGAGGGCTCCCAAGCACTCACAAGCATGGACACTAAGTCCCTTGAGGTGCTCAGCACCAGCCATGGCCGAGGGCCACTTCTATTTATAGCCCCAAGGGCTAAACTAGCCGTTACCCCTTCACTGGGCAACGGTCGGGCCGACCGGACGCTCCGGTCGTGTTGACCGGACGCTGGACCTCAGCGTCCGGTCGCCCGCAGACGGCCACGTGTCCTGGTTCCAACGGTCACTTGACTTGACCGGACGCAGCAGCTATCAACTGACCGGACGCTGAACCCCCAGCGTCCGGTCGTTTCCAGTAAGGTACCGACCTCGACCGGACACGTCCGGTCACACTTGATCGGACGCAGCCAGCGTCCGGTCACACTCCAGCTTCTGCGTCATCGTACGTCAGCCTGACCGGACGTAGCCTGCCAGCGTCCGATGCATTCAGATCCAGTGTCCGGTCTGTTGACCGACGCCAGCATCTTCGTGACTAACTCGTTTTTACTTCTAACTTCATCACCCTTGCTTCAATGTGCTAACCACAAGAACTTGCATCCAGCGCAATAGAAAATAGGCATTCTATTTTCCTGAAAGCGCCTGCAAACACCACCTCCTTTGTAAATGTGCCAACACCACCAAGTGTACACCACCATGTGTATGTGTGTTAGCATTTTCACAATCATTTCCCAAAGGATGTTAGCCACTCAACTTGCCACGCCACTCGATCCTAGCGACAATGCAAAGTTAGATCACTCGAGTGGCACTAGATGACTGATATGCAAACAAGTTTGCCCCTCTTGATAGTATGGCCATCTATCCTAAACCCGGTCATAAACTTCTCTACACACCTATGACCGGTGAAATGAAATGCCCTAGGTTATACCTTTGCCTTGCGCATTCCATTCCATCTCCTTCAATGTCGATGCAACACATGCACCAACACGATCAACAATGATATGATCCACTTCATATCATCACATGATCATATTGGTTCATCGATCTTGACTCTACTTGCTCTTCACCGTTGCTATCGTCCATCGGCGCCAAGTCTTGCTCAAGCTTCACCGCCACGCGGTCCATCACTCCAAAGCCTTTGACTTGCCCTTCACGCTTGCAACCGGTCCATCAAGCCAAGTCTTGTCTTGATCTTCTCCACCTTGATCATATGACTCAATGTCGTGTCTCATGTGCGTTAAGCTCCTTCATCATCACATGTGTGAGCTTTGCAACATCTCTAAGCCATTTTCACCTTCATGGCATATGTTGCTCACACACATGTACCTGTGGACTAATCACCTATGTATCTCACATAAACACAATTAGTCCACCTAGGTTGTCACTCAATTACCAAAACCAACAAGGACCTTTCACCGGGGTACAAGTGGGGCGTGTGTTTTTGGGATACCCAGCTGAGGGCATTGATTCGCGAATCGCCGGGCAATCCGGTATGGCTTGTCTATGGTTTAGCATCGTAGTAAGAACTGAAAGATGAAAGATGGAAGATGGACAAAGGAAATCTGATTGCTTACCACCTGCTTGAAAGTAGCATAGGTGCTTACATAGAATGGTTAGTTAATGAACCAATGCGGCTATTAATAAAAATCGAATATAAGGACGCACGTTTAGTAATGCTTCCTGCAAATGCAATGAACCCACAAGCCAGATAGCCTTGCATATCCTTGGAGTCTTTTCCTTCCTCCTATCGGGTAAGTCTTGCTGAGTACAATTGAGTACTCAGGGTTTTATTCCCCCTGTTGCGGGTGACAGGTGGATGCTAAAGCTGACTCTTGTGTGTGGATTCCTCCTGGTTGGCTCAGTGAGGATTTCTTTACGCTGCGATCGTAGTTGTTATTTATAACTCTCACCAAATGTTTTTATAAATGAAAGTTCATAACCTGTTGTTGTAGTTTATTATCCATACTTCATCATGTCATGATTAGATATTCATTTCCGCTGTAATACTGATCACATGTTTATATTCCGCTGTTCAATTAAATTGTTATAACTCTGATAATATGATTTCATTCCGCTGTTATATTAATAAATATTATACTATGATGTTGTATTAAAAGTGATGTAAGAAATGGTTAAGAATGATGTCAGCTTTATTCTCTCATTTGTGATCCTGATGGCGAAAATATGGATTTTCGGGTTCTCCCCTGGGGTGTGCCCGATGGAACCGAGTAATTTAGTGTTCTCCTTTAGGTGCTTAGTGTCTAATGGAAGACAAGCACTCCTGGGAGGCATTAGATTAGGTGGTTCTGCCACAACAACGATCCCCTTCTTCCACCGGACGATGAGGTTTCCAAGAGGCGTTCAAGGGATCCTTACATTCCTAGGACTTAGTTCGTTACGTCGAACTTATGTCGAACGAATATTGTCGTCCAAAACTTGCAGACTCATGAACCAATGCAAATGTTATGTAGCAACTTGTCGTCCATTTATTTGCTTCAATTGAGTAGTTGTTTACTGCACCGACAACAACTCAATTGAGGTTGGTCGGTTTCTGTCCGCTTCACTGCCGCGTCGTGGGATATGGAGCGTCACTACCACGCCGTGGACTATGGCGTGGTAGAACCTGGGCTATGGCGTGGTAGAACCAGTGGGCTATGGCGCTGTATTTGAGATAATTTCACTCGATTATGTTTGTTTTAGAAATTCTCAACGCATGATACAAACAGATGGGATCACTTCAGATCGACCATGGGTAATCCGAGTACATGATACATGGGTACAATACATCAATAGTTCAAATGGAATATAAGACAACACAATGGAATTTCTTGTACATGGCTACATTGATCATTAATAAAGCATGGAACTAACAGACGACGCAATCAAAAACCCTCAGTCAGAAACATACTGAGTAAGCAACTCGTCGTTCGAGTACCAATCCTCAACCACAACCCTGTTGCCGTGGCTAGGCTCACTTGCATTGCCCTGATATGCCTTTCGCCTGTAGTAAGCGGCCTTCACTTCATCTATGGCCTGAGACAAGAACATGTTCTCTTCCTCCTCGTTCATGTGGCTAGGCTCACCTGCATTGCTCTGACCTCCGTGTTGCCTATCGTAAGCGGCCTCCGCTTCATCTACAGCCTCTGCGGCCTGAGTGAAGAACGCGTCGTCATCCTCCTCTGCCTGTAAGCCCACCTCTGTTAGAGCAATGAGCTCGCTCAGTCTGCCAGTGTCATCCTTAGCCTCCTCCATCTGCAAGCCCACCTCTGCTAGACCGATGAGCTTGCTGAGTCTGGCAGTATCGTCCTCATCCTCGTCCCCCTCAGCAAACAACATAATCGATGATTCAACGGTGCGACCAGCTCGCTTTCTATGCTCATCTAACTTCTTTTCCTTGTACCTTGCACGAGCCACCTCTGCAGCATGTTCCTCGCTGCATCCAATCCCTTCATATATAAAAATGCAATCAGTTAGCAACGCAATTATATTACATTCAAAATCAGGCAACAAAAAAGGCTTTCAAGCACTCACTGGCACATAATGCAACAACATGCTCGTTCAAGACCTGCATCTATACTCTTGTCTCCTCCCTTGCCTCCTTCCTTTCCCTTTCCTCCTCTAACATCATCCGTCTCTCTAATCCCCATTTGTCAAGCCCAACATCGATCGGGTTACAAATACCACGCTGTCTAGCAAACTCACGCATCTTGTCTTTATGATGTTTAACGAAAAGGTTGACGTAGTCAGGTCCATATCCCCTCTTCCGTGCAATTACTTGCTTCCCCTTTAGTTCATCCAAGAACTTAGCTTGACCATCATAACATTCCCACCTGCATTTCCTAGTGCCCTGTTCAAACGAAAAATTATATCATATATGTCTTAGCAAAAGAAACAAAATACGATTTCATGGTTACCACAAAAATAACCAACCTCATCATAGTCAACCATATGGCCGCAATAATGGCCTATTCCAAGCTCCGATGAGACTAGACCGTAGTTGGATTTAACACCACATTCGCACTTGACTGAAGGTGCTTTGTAAATTAACCTTTCTTTCTTCTTTTGCTTTGCCTTTGGAGGTTCTTCTGGCCATTGGTTCTTAGGACCATACAACCACTCCTTGAAATGACACTTCGCCATTGAATACACCTAAATAAGATGACATTAGTACATGAACACATATAGCTCAACATTTCAACACATACACTTACTTCATGCTTGTTTGCACACACAAACTCCAACGTATTCTCAGGGTTTATCACAACTCGATCTCCGTAATCGCATAGAGGAGGTTCCTTGAGTCGTCTAACTATGGCTAAGTACTTCTCCTTAGCCGTCATTGGAGGGGGGTTAGGGGGAGGTGGAACCCACCACTCGAAGTGCTTTCGTGGATGTCGCCCTCTCCACCAATCGTCGAAAAAGGGGTACCTGGGGTCAAACTTGTCTGCACCGTCGATCCACTGAAAGAAAAGGCACCTCTCACGGGCCTACACAACAAAATTCCAACAAAATATTAGTAACCTAGTAATACAAATGAAGGAAAAAATATACGGAAACAATTACTTACATTAAAACAACTGCATGTGTAGAATCAACGAGTCGCTGTGTCCGGATGTCTCGATTGAAACACGTCGGCCGGACGGCCACAGTCATAGTTAGGGACGGGGAGTTCAGGAGGGACGGGGGCATCTTTGCTAGACTCATCGGGGTACAATTCTCTAGGATGACCCTGTTTTCGCCACAACTGCTCCCGAAACATGTCTTCCATCTAATAAAATAGTTCAAATTAAACATCAATCAAAACAACACAAATTAATGTAAAATATAATCATTTGCATTGCAACTAAAATAATATAACCAACACTTATAGCAACAAAAATATACATGGTAAACATACTTCTAACTAAATAATTAACCTTAACATTGACAAAATCAAACTAATATCTTTCTTCAAACCGTAGCCCATAGTTTCCAAACATAATTTTTCTCCTAACCTTAACTCCCATTCATAATATTCATATCCACCATTCAAACGAAAATAAAAAGTGCGTCATTACCTTGAACGAGGACAAGGAGGGAGGGAGGCGGCCGGGGAATGGAAGGGAAGGGAGGGAGGGAGGTGGCAACGGAGGGCCGGGCGGGCAGCGGGCGCAGCGGCCAGGCGGGCTGGCTGCTCGGGCAGGCAAGACTGGCCATGGGGCTTTTATTCGGCTTTGTCGTGCCACGGATCAGGGCACGACACTGCCGCGCCAAGATCGGTGGCGCGGCAGGCCCTGCCACGTCACCGGTCAGCATTTCCGGTCGTTGCCACGTCAGCCACCCGTCGCGCCACCATGCATGGCGTGGCACAGGCTTTTCGCCGCGCCATGGCAATAGGCGCGGCCAAAAGTGTTAGTTAAAAAAAACAGTGTTAGATTTAAAATTAGTTTACAAAAAGTGTTAAAATTAAAAAAATCTCCGTAGCCATTGTATAGCGAGTTTATTCAGTCTGCTACTTAACTTTTGTTTTCATTGTGGTTTGATTTGATTATGAACTAACTCTTCCACCGAGCAATTGTAGAAAGTAGCATTATAAGCAGTTTTAGAATAAGCTTTTCCATATTGCTGTTAAAATCTTTCACATTTTTTGCCAATTGATATGTGATGCAGCACTAACATTTACTATCTTTGCCAAATATACAGAGTGATCTCTCAAATATTTAGGATGGACTGAACAGACATGGGCATAGATAAATGTTTGGCTGTCTGAAGGTATCTCAGGTATGGTCTTTCCTTGCATAGGATTATCCAAGGTTCTCATATTAATTATCCTCTTGATTTCTATCGATGGCTCAAAAGATAGCTGACCCGAACATCGATCCGGCTTCCTTGTTGCTTTGACTAATTAGTCTTTTGCATCGATCCTTTTTTATATTGGGGTTCGTTGTTGATTTTATCTCTCCGCAGTCACTGGATCCATCGGAGGAGATGCCATTGTTATTGGACTGCAGTTGTTGAAGGGCCTACTCAGGTGCCATCATTCTTTTCTGTCCATTTGACCCTTAATGTTTGAGAGCAGTGTTGTATGAATATAATGTCATGCCACCTAATATGAAGTCATATCCACCTAAAGTTATGACGTGCGCATGGCCGCGCACAAATTACTCACTTTAGCATCCCATCTGTAGAATTTCATTTCGTTTGATTTTGATTTGGCTTTAGCGGGATCTGTTGGCGGGTAGTTATGTTTATTTCTACTCTAGCACTCCATGTGTTTGTCACATTGCTTAGGCAAAAAATAGACAACTATCTATTCACTTTAGCATCCTATCCGTCCAGTTTGATTTCTCTAATCATCTGTTATAGTTTCTTTGCAGAAGGTCATGATTGGGTACCACAACAAATGAAAGTTTTTTGTTCAGTTACTGCATCTGAAGGGAGTTGCATTGTACTCCAGTCCATCAGGTATTCATGACCTTTGTCTCAACCATTTTTCTCCTTCATTCATTATCACAAACTTTTGGTATGTGTTACTATAATTTTCTCGGCAACTGTGTACTGAGTGCGCCACATACTTATTGAGTGGACGATTGGACTACTGTTTCTCGTATCATCACTCACTCGTCAAAGATGAGGAGGCGAAGGATTTGGCCGATTGATGCCAGATCCTTGAGATCTTGAAGTGTCTAGAGAGATTGATGCGGTGGATCGGCCCCGTTCGGCTTGCTGAATCTTGGCTGAAACTGGCTGAAAACACTGTTCTGGCTGAATTATTGTGAGAGAAAAACACTGTTCCGGCTGAAAAAAACAAGCCGAACAATCCGAATATGAGGTAAGCCGAATGGGGCGTTTCTTGGTTGCCACCATAATTTGGAGGGCTGGTGAAGGGCACAAGGCAGGAGTCTCAGGAGAGTACAGACTACGGAGTAGTGGAAACAGGAGAGTGCATGAGGTGACAGATCAGAACAGATCATTCTTAAGTGAAGTTATAATAATTTCACAAGTTTAACGATAATGCTGGCACACGGGCGTCCGTCTAGGCGTGTGAAGTTATAATAATTTCACAAGTTTAATGATAATGCTGGCAGACGGGCGTCCGTCTAGGCGTGTTTTGTCCAGACGGTTCGTTCCCAGGCCTACGCGACGATCGGGCCCAACCGGCCTCCTCCAATCCACCTTTAGTACGACGAGGTTTCTAAAAAAAACACAACAACATTTCCTTTCCTCACTGTCGCACGCATGCGACCGCAGCGGGCGCATCCACCACGCCGCCCGCATGCCGCTGGCCTTCTCCAACGCGGCGGCCTTCCTGTCCGGACGCCGCGCACCCACTCCGCCTCACTACTGCTGCGCGCATGTCCCGCGCTGCTCACTCCCACCCGTCGTGCTCGTCCATCCCGCGCCGCTCGTTCCCGCCCGTCGCGCGCGCCACCCGCCTGGCCAATCCAAGCCCGGTGCTGTTAGTGATGGTGGTGGTGGTGGTGCTCGCGCGCCGCCGGCTCCGACCCCGCCGGATGGAATCACCCAGCCCCAAGCTCCCCCATATTGCAAGCGTATGTTTCAAGTGTTTCAGATGTTTCGTAGGTATGTTTTAAGTGTTTCATACGAATGTTGCAAAAATAGATCTGGATGTTGCATATGTTGCCATGGTTGTACACGTATGTTGCAAGTGTTTGTTTCAATGTTTCATCTGTTTTTCATACGTATGTTGCAAGTGTGTTTATCTGGATATTGCATATGTTTCACATATATGTTGCAAGTGTTTTATATGAATGTTGCATATGTTTGCAATTGTATTTCAAGTGTTTTTCATTTGTGTTTTGCAAGTGTTTCAGACTCATGTTTTGAATGTTTCAATCGTGTCGTACGTATGTTGCAAGTGATTTATCTGGATGTTTTAAAAGTAGATCGGGGGTGTTCTACATGTTGCAATGTGAGCCACCTGTCGCAGCTGCCTGCTGCAGTTGCTGGGGCATCGTGCATGGAGGGGAGTAGCGCAGCAGGCGTGGAGGGCGCGAGAAGTAGGGAATTGTGGAGGGAGCGGCATGGGTAGGCCCCGCCTGTGCATGCAGCAGGTACAAGTGCTGGCGTTGTAGTAGGCGCGAGCTTTCGAACAGCGGGGTCCGTCCAAACGTCCGGGCGCTAGTGCTACCGTGTTAATTATTATAATTCTCAAGTACACAACACATCCAGCTGCTACTAGGATAAAAACATGTCGTTTAGGGCAAAATTTGGCCGGATCTTAAAAACTACAAACATCGATAACCAATAATTTATTAGTTTGAAAATATATAAGTTTATGTGTATATATTTTTAGTTCCAAATTATGAGCCTCCCCTATGAAGGACTTTAAAAATATATTCTAGAACAAATTAGTGGTAAAAAATACGCATAGAAGATTGTATACAAAATCAATTACGACAAATATTTTAGATTGGAGGAAGTACTGTAGTACCGACTTATGGCAAATCTTTCACGGTTAAATTTGTGGCAGCACTAGCACCCACATGTTTGGATAGACCTATTCCTCCCCCCACGTCCAGACACCCGCGCCTGCTGCACGCCAGCGGGGCCCGCCCGCGCCACTCCCCCATGCTTCCCTGCTTCCCGCGCCCCTCCACGCTTGCTACGCTGCTCCCTTCCATGCATGGCGCCCCAGCAGTTGTAGCAGGTGGTTGCGGTAGGTGGCTCACATTGCAATATGCACAACACCTCTGATCTACTTTTAACACATCTAGATGAAACACGAGCAACATACGTATGAAATAGCTGAAACATTCGAAACATGTATTTGAAACACTTGCAAAACACATGAAAAGCACTTGAAATACAATTGAAAACATATGAAACATTCAGATAAAACACTTGCAACATATATAACATCCAGATAAACGCAACATACATGTACAACAATGGCAACATATGCAACATCCCGATCTACCTTTGCAACATCCGTATGAAACACTAGAAACATGCGCTTGCAACATAGGGGAGGCTGGGGACGGGCGATTCCAACCGTCGGGGTCGAAGCCAGCGGTGCACGAGCACCACCACCACCATCAATAGCAGCGCCGGGCTTGGCTTGGCCGGGCAGGCGACACGCGCGACGGATGGGAGCGAGCGACGCGGGATGGGCGACGCGACGGGCGAGAGCGAGCGGCAGCAGCGAGGCAGAGTGGGCGCACAACGTACGGATGGGAAGGCCGCCGCGTTGGAGAAGGCCAACGGCAGGAGGGCGGCGCGGTGGATGCGCCCGCGGTCGCATGCATGCAGTTGAGGAAATGAAATGTTGTTGTGTTTTTTATTTTTAAGAAACAACATCGTACTGAAGGTTGAGCCCGATCGTTGCGCAGGCCCAGGAACGAACCATCCGGACGGAACACGTTTGGACGGACGCCCATGTGCCAGAATTATCGTAATTAATAAGGTGGGGAGTGTTTATGTCTCGTGACCTTTGTGTACAAAAGAGACGACTATAAAGGACTATGATGCCTAAGAGGGGGGTGAATTAGGCAACTTAAAAATCTACTCTAAACTATGGCCTCTAATTCCACCTAGTCAAAACCTATGCAAGAAAGTAATCTATCTAGATATGCAACTATGGTTTTGCTAGGTGTGTTGCTATCTCTACCGCAAAAGAGTTATGCAACCTAGGTTCCATTCCTATCAAATAGCCTATCAACGAAGCTAGGAAAGTAAAGCAATCAACCAAGGTAGCAATGTAAATACGGAAGGTAAAGATGAGGTAGAGATGCAAACACCCATCGATAACTCTGGTATTTTTACCGATGTATCGAGAAACACACAAGTGTCCCCTTAGTCCTCGTTGGAGCCCCTCGCAAGGGCCAAGCTCCCGGTTGGGCAACTCTGTGGATAGCCCTAGGCCTTCCCCATGCGCAAGTGGGCCTCCGGTGTGCCTTCCGTCAAGCCTCTCCTGGACCGCTCCCCGACGTCTTCACTATAAAGCATCCGGCTGAACCGCCGTGGGCCTTGTTCCCTTAGGTACATGGTGGTGGCCACACCACAAACGTGGTTGGTGTGATCTCACAAGACTACAAGCCCCTCCGATGTACTACAATGGTGCGTGCAAGCGCCAAGTGATAAGAGGTGTGCAAACCTCACTAAACACTAGGCCTAAACCTAGAGCAAGCGCATAAGCGGTGGTCTAATCAACCTAAGCACTTCGCAAAGCACCTACGCTAATCACCTAATGAATCACTAAGCACTATACAAGTAGAGATCACTAAAATGGTGTATCAATACCCTTGGTATGTTTTTTCAGCTCTCCCCTCCTCAAATGGTAGGTTGGGAGGTCTATTTATAAGCTCCAAGTCGAAACTAGCCGTTGGGGGCAAAAACCTAGCTTTTAGCTAGCGACCAGACGCGGGTCACGCCTTGATCAGACACGTCCGGTCCTCCCGACCGTTGGAGTGTGCGCGATGATCGGACTCTAGGTCGAATCCGGTCTCACTTGATCAGACGCTTCTGGTCGCGTTGGTGCCGCTCTAGAACCTTTCTAGACATGATCGGACACTACTTCTTGGTGCGTCCGGTCATCCTGCCGTCGCATCTGGTCACACTGAGAACGTTACCATGACGATGAACAATGTCACCAATGCATCCGGTCACTGCTTTGCTCAGCGTTTGGTCATCGCGTCGGTCACTGCGGTTGCATGGGCAACGATCGGACGCGTCCAATGCCTTCGTGGCAGCGTCCGGTCGTCTCTACCGAGCCCCTTCTTCATTCGTTTCTTCGTGATCCTTGCGTCCAGCTTGGTTCCCATCTTCATGCTTGGACTTTGCTTGATATATTGGATCTTTTCTTGTGCTTCTAGGGTCTTGCTTATGGTGTTGATCGTCGGATCATCATGTCACCTTCGTCCAAGTCACGCCTTGGACTCTATTGAACTACAAAACAATTACTTGCAAATTCATTAGTCCAATTTAGTTGTGTTGGTCATCAAACACCAAAATCCATAGTAAATGGGCTTAGGGTCAATTTTCCTTACAATCTCCCCATTTTTAGTGATTGATGACAACATGACCAAAGCAAGCAAATAATAAAAATTTTGGAATTTAAAAACTATCTACTTGCTAGGATGCAATGCAAAAGGCAAAGTTATATGATGCTAAAAGATACCACATGTAAACATCTTTGGAAACTTATCTTGCCCTTGCAAATGTGCCCATGTGGCATTATGGATTTAAGCCTCCCCCTAAGTCCATAATCCACTATCCTCCCTTTCTCGGACCATTTGCTAGGATGCAATGCAAAAGGCAAGGTTATATGATGCTAAAAGATACCACATGTAAACATCTTTGGAAACTTATCTTGCCCTTACAAATGTCCCCATGTGGCATTATGGATTTAAGCGTCCCCCTAACTCCATAATCCACTATCCTCCCTTTCTCGGACCATTACTACTTGTAAATTATTATGATCTTGCTTTTGGTCCTATAAATTCTCCCCCTTTGGAATCAAACACCGAAAAGGAAGACATTAGTAGCATAAGGGAGGGTCAAATTTTGTGATCCTTTATATATGGATAGGAATAGATCACAAAACTTGACTCTCACATTACATAGACTAAGCTCCTCTTAAATATATGCATACATATGGTGGAGGGTGAAGTATATGCATAATTGGCAAATTAATGTACATGAGAGTTTTATCTATATAATGCATGGGTAAGCATATAAATACCAAATTAAAATCAACATGATGATATCAATTTTAGAAATACCACATGTAGAAACTAATTTGATTGACACCACTTGCAATAGGTGGTGGATTTTTGAAGCATGATGCTTAACTCTGAGAACACTATTTTCCTTGCAATGAGACTACTACACATATGATAAACTTGAAATAGTGTTAGTCTTAAAGCATCCAACTTGTAGAGTAACATTCCCCTAAATTTATGCATACAAGCATGGAATACTTATAGGAGACATGCACATTGATTTTAGAATCAAAGATACCACTTGAAAGATGATATCACATAAATGTGAGAATCATTTTAAAAAATGATAATCGGGGGAAATTATCTACAATTTGGACTTTGGCACATATTAGATAAACAATTGTAAAACAAGCTATGGGTCGTGCTCCTAAGCAATTTAAACCATGTAGGTTTGCTCCAAGGGTAAGAGTGATACTGAGCAAGCCTACCATAAGATATACCTAGTGTATGCATGACAAAAGATTAAACATGCAAATGCAAACCTAGACACGAAAAGGAACTAGATGCTAATTGAGATTGCAAGAAATTAAATCTAGTTACCTAACATGGGGAAGGGAATTTGGGTCCATAGTATTCACTAACCCACTTGGCAATTACCTTGACCATCATGATGTACCCCATGAAATGCACCCAAATTATGCCAAGTCTCTAAATTCCCCAGAAGTCCATCGGACTTCTCACTTCACCTTCGGGATCCAAACCTTCTTGGTGCTCTTCATGTTGGAAATGATATCCTTTAGCACCCAAATGCGTTTTGCCCCATTGTTGGCTTGCTTGTTCACCTTGATGGCCACCACCTTGTCATTTTTCTTCTTCTTCAAGAGATAAGGTGTGGAGGCCTTTTTGTCCATCTTGTTGGTGTAGGTGTTGGAGAGCTTGCTTGTTTCCTTTTTATTTTTCTCTTTCTTCTTAGCTCTTCCCCTATTCTTCACCTTGCACTCATAGAACTTGTGGCCTTCCATGTGGCATACATAGCAAACCACTGTTTGTCCTTCATCAAGTATCTTCACTTCCTTGACGGTGTTATCTTGATGAAGTTGGGCTTGCTCCGTTTTGCCTTTTACTTGAGTCAAGTCCTTGATAAGGCAAGCCACTTTTTGCTTGAGTTGCTCATTCTCCATTGCGACCTCTTGTGTGCATGTATCTACAACAACTTTCTCAACACAAACTTGGTTGCATAAGGGTGAGTCTAAACATAAATCATTGTAAGAAGTAGATGCATCCTTTTTAGGCATGTCAAAGATTGAACTTTTCTTTTTAGGTGCCTCAGTGGGGGTAGTACCGACGGCTTCAAGATTAGCAACTTTATTTGTTAGCTCATCACAATGTTTGCACATGGTTTCCATTTTAGCAAGCAAACTTTTATAAGCATCTTGTGAGCTAGCTAACTTTTCTTTTATTTTTTTTTATTTTTCTTTATAAGTTATTCATCATTGATTGTGCATGCATTTGTTGTTGCACTAGCCTCAAGTTGCTTAATTTTAGTAGATAGTTCAATATTGAGATTAGCAAATGTGTCATATTGTTCAAGCAAGATTTTATATGCTTCTTATGAACTATCTAGCTTTTCTTGCAGCATTTTTAGCTTCTTTTGTTGACTAATGCAACTTTTAGCATATTTAAGATTTTCTTTCACAAGTTGCTCATAAGAAGGTAGCTAATCATCACTATCACTATTATTGTCACTATCACTAGGAATAGATTTTTTGTTACCTCGTGCCATAAGGCACACTCGTGAAGTGCTTGATGATGAGTGCTTGTACCCTTGCCTTTTGTGATGGTCTTCTTCTTCACTTGAAGAATCATCCCATGATCTTATTGATGCGAGGGCTTTGTCCTTACATGCCTTCTTCTTTATATTGGGTGTGGGCTTGTTTGGACAAACTTCCACAAAGTGCCCCAATTCTCCGCATCCATAGCATCCTTTCTTCCTTTGCTCATTTCTTTGACTAGTGAAAATGAAATCTTGAATTTGGATGAGCACACCCTTGACATTGAGCCTTTGGATCATCTTCTCCACCTTATTGATAAGTTTGATTGATTCTTCATCATGGTCAGAGGTGGAGGAGAAAGATTAATCATCATCACTTGATTCTTCTTCATCATCATCCTTATCTTCTTCTTCTTCACTTGAGAAGCTTGAGCTTGAGCTTGAGCTTGTCTCAACTTGCTTGCCCTTCATCCTCTTGTGCTCACTACAAGCGAGAGCTTTGCCTTTGCTTGATGAAGAGGCTTCTTCGTGACCCATCTTACGTGACATCTCAAATGCCACTATCTTGTCGATGACTATGACCGGGGTCATGGTGCTCAAGTCCTCCATGTTGTGAAGGATGGTGATGATGCTTGCATATTTGTTTTGTGGTTGCACGGAGACGATCTTCCTCACGATGTCCGCATCACCTAGCTTTGTTAATCCTATAGAATTGAGCTCGTTGATAATTAGATTCAAATGAGAATACAAGTCACGAACAAGCTCATCATCATTCATTTCAAAAGAATCATAACTTTGTTGAGCTAGACAGTGTTTTTGCTTACGGACATTATTTGTGCCATCATGGAGCTCTTGTAATTTTAACCAAATTTCATGTGCTGTATTAAAAGTGAACACTTGGTGAAACACATCCATGCTAAAAGATTCAAACAAACAATTTTTAGCTCTAGCATTGAAATGAATTTCTTTTTCTTCACTCTTTGTGGGTTTATCAGCATTCTTAATGGGTTTCATTCCATCACGAGTGACTCTCCAAACACCCAAATCTACCACCTCAAGGTGACAGGCCATTCTAGCTTTATAGTAGGGGAAGTTAGTGTTGTCTGTAGGGGACGATGACGCCTAAGAAGGGGGTAAATTAGGCAACTTAAAATACCGACTCTAAAATATGGCCCCTTTTTCTACCCTTAGCAAAACCTATGCAAAAGATAAACTATCTAAATTTGCAACTATGGTTTTGCTAGTGTATTGCTATCTCTACCGCAAAAGAAGTAATGTAAACAATGTAAATACGGAAGCTAAAGAGCAAGGTAGAGATATGAAAACTCCCATCGATGACTCCGATATTTTTACCGAGGTATCGAGAAGAGCGCGAGCTTCTCCCTAGTCCTCTTTGGAGCCCCTCACAAGGAATCCCTCGCAAGGGCCAAGCTCCTGGTTGGGTAACTCCATGGATAGCCTTGGGCCTTCCCCATGCGCAAGTGGGTCTCCAACATGCCTTTCGGCAAGCCTCTCTCGGATGCTCCCCGCCGTCTTCACTATCAAGCTACCAACCAAAATGTCGTGGGCCTTGTTCCCTCCAGTACACGGTGGTGCCCACACCACAAACGCGGTTGGTGTGATCTCGCAAGACTACAAGCTCCTCTGATGTACAACAATGGTGCGTTCAAGCACCGGGTAGTAAGAGGTTTGCAAACCTCACTAAACACTAGGCCTAAACCTAGACCAAGCGCATAAGTGGTGGTCTAATCAACCTAAGCACATCGCAAAGCACCTATGCTAATCACCTAATGAAACACTAATCACTATGCAAGTGGAGATCACTAAAATGGTGTACCAACACCCAAGATATGTTTCCTCATCTCCACACTTGTGAAATGGCGGTTGGGGGTCTATTTATAAGCCCCACAGAGAAAGTAGCCATTGGGGATGAAATCCCGCTTTTCTGCTACTGACCGGACGCTGCTTTCGTCCTGACCAGACGCGTCCGATCGTCCCAACCATTAGAGCGCTCGATCAACTGATCGGACGATGATGGCGTCTGGTCACATGCCACCAGACCCGTCCGGTCGCAATTTCACCGCTCTAGAACCTCTCTATACTCGATCGAACGCTGCAGTTCCTACGTCCGATCGATTAGCCATCAGCGTCCGGTCAGTACTGAATGTGTTGCCGGGATGATGAACAGTGCCATCGGTGCGTTCGGTCACTATAGGGGACCGTGACACCTAAGAGGGGGGTGAATTAGGAAACTTAAAAATCTAACTCTAAACTATGGCCTCTTTTTCTAACCTTAGCAAAACATATTCAAAAGATAAACTATCTAAATGTGCAACTACGGTTTTGCTAGTGTGTTGCTATCTCTACCACAAAAGGAGTAATACCATCAATGTAAATGCAGAAGCTAAAGAGCAAGGTGGAGATATGCAAAGTCCCATCCCCTGTATTTTTACCGAGGTATCGAGAAGCACACAAGCTTCCCCCTAGTCCTCATTGGAGCCCCTCGCAAGGAATCCCTCGCAAGGGCCAAGCTCTTGGTCGGGTAACTCTGTGGATAGCCTCAGGCCTTCCCCACGCGCAAGTGGGTCTCCGACGTGCCTTCCGGCAAGCCTCTCCCGGATGCTCCCCGTCGTCTTCACTATCAAGCTTCCGGCCGAAACACCGTAGGCCTTGTTCCCTCCGGTACATGGTGGCGGCCACACAATAAACGCGGTTGCTGCGATCTCGCAAGACTACAAGCCCCTCCGATGTACAATAATGGTGCACGCAAGCACCGAGTGGTAAGAGGTATGCAAACCTCACTAAACACTAGACCTAAACCTAGAGCAAGCATATAAGTGGTGGTCTAATCAACCTAAGCACTTCGCAAAGCACCTACGCTAATCACCTAATGAATCACTAAGCACTATGCAAGTGGAGAGCACTAAAATGGTGTAGCAACACCCTTGATATGTTCCCTCAGCTCCACCACCTTCACTTGGCCGGTTGGGGGTCTATTTATAAGCCCCACTGAGAAAGTAGCCGTTGGGGTCGAAATCCTTCTTTTCTGCTACTAACCGGATGCTGATCACGTCTTGACCGGACGCGTCCGGTCGTCCCGACCGTTGGACCTGCGATCCACTTGATCGGACGTTGCCAGCGTCCGGTCACATGCCACTGGACGCGTCCGGTCGCATTTTCGCCGCTCTGCAACCTCTCTGTTAACACTGGATTTTGGTCAATTCTGGAAGATGACAGGTGGACCCACATGCAGGAAGAAGAGTGTTCGGCAAATAACGCAAGCGGTCGGCTAAATGCTTGTGCGGTCGGTTATTCTGGAAGGCGATAACTCCATTCGGGAAAGCAGAAGATGGCAAGCAAAGCTGATCGAGAAGATGAAAGTTGTAATAATAAAGGACTCTGAGAGTTTGGGGCAAGGAATTGTAGTTTCCAAGTTTATTTAAAGAGTTCCTTTGTAAATCGTAGTCTTTTAGGACTCGTGTTTCGTCTAGGGTATAAATATTGACCCTCGACCATTGTAATAGATGTTCACAACCAAATCAATACAACCGGCCCCGTGCCAACTTTCGAGTCCTTTTGTCATGTCGTCGAGTTCTTCGAGAGGAGTCATCGATCCGTCGACCTCCGTAAGTTCCGACAACCTTGTTATCATGTTTAGTATCATGCGGTGGATTTAGATGTGATGCAAGTAGTCTTGTTTGTTTTCAATGATCGTGCGGCGGATCTTTGCTTGACAATCAAGAAGTCTTTGTTTATACTTTGTTTATGAGTAGATACCGTGCGGCAGGCGTTTGCTCAATATGCTTAGTGGAAGCAAGACAGTTATCGGCTCTATTAGATTACGGCAAAATCTAAATAGATTCATCAAGTTATCCTGTGTTGCATGTTTTAAATATTTTATATATTTGTAGCACACTTTTGCCCAATCTAGATGGATATTGTTCGGCCCTCTTCTATGGTTTTATTCGAGCTTCAATGATCATTACTTTCATAATACCTTTGCAAATAGATAACATGCTCGTAATGGCTGAATTATTTTAATCTAGATTGTCACATGTTGTGGGTTCATGTATGTTAATCACGTTTAAGTTTTTGACGAAACTAGGTGTCGTATGTCTTGCATTTGAGTTTTAGATTGGCTTAATCGTGTTTATCTACGTTCCTTCTTCATGGACCCCAACTAAAATTTGGATTCTTTGAGCTTGGATATGCATTAACGCATAATCAATTTCACTTGTTCAAACATGTCTTCCCATGCATATGCATTCGGCAATCAGATCTTTACGTATGTCCATCCTACGATTAGCGAATGATTTATAAACTTGTTGGCGCACGACTTCCTATAGTCGTATGTCGTTGTAAGTGGTAACCGAGGCTGTATATACAGGAATGCGGTCTCACCCGACATGTTCCGGTTTGACATTTAATCTGTTTTATCCCTTGTCAGTTTTTTTCGAGTCAAACCGACCGGCACGTTCCGGATCACGAAGCACCGGGCATCCGATTGAAGCTACGCTTTTGAACTGTGTGTAAAAGTGCGGCACGATCGCGTCACATTTTGTGTCAACACACTTTTTGGCGCACCGGTGGGACAATCTGCTAGTTCAAGATGGCATCCGAGATCAACAATGATCATGTTCGGATGTAAGCATGGCGAAATTGCGGATAATTACAAGGATTTAGTGCTACAAGCGTGTGAGCAATACCAGCGGAAGTGCTTGATGTCTTTTTCCAAAAACAAGAGCAATAAAGTATTTCAAAAGCGGTCAATGCCAAGGGTTCTTCTTCCGCATCAAACCGATTATTACATGAAGAGGAGGATGCTCGAAGATGACAGCCCCTGGTTTATAAAGCTATGGGAGAAACCATGACAAACCATCACATGACTTTTCGAATACCTTTCGGGCAATCATGATCAGTACTTTTGGCCCAATGGTTGATAAATACTTGAGGAAAATGTTGGACCACTTAGTGGGCCGATGCTTTTCAATGTTCCAAAGCATCAAGAGAAGCCTGTTGGAAAGGAAGTAGCGTCGCCTTCAAATATAGGTGGATTGACTCAATCGAAAAGCAATCACATCCCACTTATGGCGAGATGACATTTGGTACCACAGGAGAAGTGCCACTTTCAACTTTATAGAGTTTCTCCGGCATCAAATAGATTTACGAAGAATATGTATGGAGATGGATATCAAGAATTTATCGATTTGAGTCTTTGTCAATCAATTTGTGCCAAACCCGAGGGTATAGAAGTGTTTCAGATTGCCTATACGGAGTGCAAGTACAAGGAAACCGGGATCCGGTATTGATGTTTTGATGATGCAGGATGGGCGATATGATCGTAATCAGTTCGGTTTGAAGCCAAAGAATCAATCCTATTCATACAAATCTCCTTATCCGAATGGTACAACAGAGTGGCATTGCCTCCAAGGGTGAAGCCTCCAGCAGATTTGACCAAGTTTTACGGTCAAGATGATACTAGTACCATAGAGCACATCGGTTGGTACTTAATGCAGTTTTGGAGAAAGCTGCCCGGATGAAAGCATGGAGGATTCGATATTTTCCTTTGTCTCTTACAGGACCGGCTTTCACATGGTTCACGTCTCTCTACCGGCTCATTCCATTGGTGCGTGGGCAAGGAACTAGAGCAGAAGTTTCATTCATATTTCTATACGGGTACCAATGAGAAGAAATTGGTTGATCTCATGAGTCTGAGGATGAGAACAAATGAAACACCATTGGAGTATCTTCGCAGATTTAGGGAGACCAAGAATATGTGTTATTCTCTAAATTTACCGGATGATCAACTACCGGAATTGCTATAGTAGGAATGTTGCCAAATATCGGGGAGAAGTTGTTCGGTTTAGAGTTTGATGATCTTGGTCAACTTGCACAGCGTTTAGCGACTATGAGTAATCAAGCCCAAGGGTTCGTTGGAGAGATAATCGCTTTCGGAAGAACAATGCCACTAATGAGGTGTATCGGGGCTTTACGGATGAAGTTTAATCGAGTATATTGATGAAGATGAGATAGTCTGCAATTTGAGTTAAATTGGGACAAGGAACCCACTCAAGTTAGTCAATATTTGGTTGAAACAACAAAAGGGAACCTATGATTTTGATGTTACTAAGCGCGCATGAGACTTTTTGCATTGTTGATAAAGGAAGGACGCATCAAGTTACCGAAGGACATCCTATGTTACGTCCCGAAGGAGTGAAAGACAAAAATATTGTGGCTTTCATAACACTAATTCTCATTCTATTAATGATTGCCGAGTGTTGAGAATGCGAATCCGAGAAAGCTATCCAAGAGGGACATTTGAGGTTTGATGGCAAGATGAAAATTGATGATCGACCTTTTCCACAAAATATGATTTCTTTCTCTCGTGAATGTGGTATCCGCCAATGATCTCAAAGGTAAAGGCAAGGTGAAAGTGTTGACTTACGATAGAGCAAAGGAGAGTGGTCTTTGTTGACCCGGATCGGCAAATCACCGATGAGAGAGCTGCTGAACATCGAGTTCGGTTTCGAATAGCCGAACCGAGAAAGGTCAAACTTCCAAATCCAGAGTTACATCACGTATTTTGCTAAACAAGTGGCGAGAGAGAACAAGAGAAGGAATATCAGAAGAAACAATGGTTTATGGAAGAATGCTGGGAGGTATGAGGAAGAAGTATACCAAAGGGAGCAAGAAGAATACGGAGACGAGCAGGAGCGATCTCATTGGGGTTGTTCGTTTCTTTAGGCATTGTTGGAATGAAGGTTTGAGGTTGCTGCAAGAAATAATTGTCCGGAGTGTAGTGCTCGATTAGATTCGAGTATAGGCAATCTCGAGTCAACCGCCGTCCGTCTATGAAAGACTTGGAGCGAAGATTCACGAAGATGATCGGCGCTTAAAAATAGGTGGCTTTGAGAATCAAAGCAAAGGAAAAGAGTTGCGAGTTCAGGTTGGATTCATGATAGAGTGCATAATGAAGAAGTCGACTTTTGTAAATACGTATGGCAAAAAGGACGGTGGTGTCCTCGAGCCTAAGGAAAAGCGAGAAAAGAAGAGTACAACGATTGAGGAATAGGGAGTTGGAACAAGAAGTTGCGAAACAAAGCAAATTTGGCGTCCTAAAAAAAGAAGCTCGATGGATGTGGTCCTTGGCTAATGCTTGCATGGCTTTCTTCCTCCCATCGAGTTTATAGCTCTCGAAAGCCAAGATTTCCAAGAAGAGGTGTACTCTGATTTTGATGAAAGTGAATGTCGAGGATTTGATGGCTCACTTGTATTAACACAAAGAAAGTTTGTTTTTGATAAACCAATCAAGAATCGTCACTTGAGGCCACTCTATTTAAAGGGATATGTCAATGGCAAGCCTTTAACTAAGATGTTTGTCGATGGAGGGGCTGCTATCAATATCATGCCTTATACTACCTTCAGGAAACTTGGGATGACTAATGAAGAATTACTGAAACCCGACATGGTGCTTAGGGATTTTCTTTGGCAATCCTTCCGATGCCCGAGGTGCTATCCATGTCGAGCTGACTATTGGGTCAAAAACTCTGATTACTACCTTTTTTGTCATTGATGGCAAGGGGGCATATAGTCTACTCTTGGGCAGAGATTGGATCCATGCTAATTGTTGCATTCCTTCAACTATGCATCAAATTCTCATTCAATGGATTGGAGATGATGTTGAAGTTGTACATGCTGATAATTCGGTAAGTGTTCTTTGCCACGGAATCTACCTATTGGGAATATGAGGCGTCGATTGTTTCTCTGGAAAAGTGTGGAAAGAAGGTCCTGTAAATGTTTTTAGCGAAAGCCAACAGCCGATCCAAGCAGTCGGCTCTCATAGCAATTTTTAATGGGAAATCCCGTCGATGGCAACAAAGGAAAGTTGGGGCGTGGTTTTATGTCAGCTGATAAGTTGGAGGAAATCAATGTTGGTGATGGTTCTAAGCCAAGGCCGATGTATATTAGTGCAAAGTTAGACCCGAATATAAGTCAAAGTTGATAGATTTGTTGAAAGAGTTTAAAGACTGTTTTGCTTGGGATTACACGGAAATGCGGATTGGATCGTTCCATTGTTGAGCATCGATTACCCATTAAACCTGGGTTTCGTCCTTATAAACAACCTCCAAGGAAGATATACAAAGAGGAGGTATTGGCCGATGTGAAGAAGGAGGTTGAAAGGTTAATAGAAGCAAACTTTATTCGGCCATGCAAGTATGTATGAGTGGATTTCAAATATAGTACTTAGGTATATAAGAAAAATGGAAAAATGAGAGTTTGCATAGATTTTAGAAATCTTAATAAGGCTACTCCCATGGATGGTTACCCAATGCCGCTTGCCGATTTATTGGTAGATCTTGCAGCCGAGTTATGAAGTCATTAGTTTTATGGATGGTAATCTTTGGCTATAACCAAATTTTTATGGCAATAGAAGATATTTCGAAAACTTGACTTTTCGGATGTCCCTGGTCATATTGGTTTGTTCGAATGGATAGTCATGACGTTTGGGTTAAAGAATTTGGTGCAACTTATCGTGAGAGCTATGAATTATATTTTTCACGAGTTGATCGGCAAGATTGTAGAAATCTACATCGATGATGTAGTAGTCAAGTCTAGAAATCATGAAAGACATTTAGCCGATTTAAGAAAGACTCGGAGTGCACAAGAAAGCATGGATTGAAGATGAATCCAAACAAATGTGCCTTTGGAGTTTAATTTGGTGAGTTTTGGGATTTTAGTTCATAAAGGAGGAATTGAAGTTGGGAAAAAGAGCATGGAAGCAATAGACAAAGTTGTGCCGCCAACTAATCTCATGAATTGCAATCATTGTTAGGCAAAATCAACTTTGTAAGAAGATTCATATCCAATTTATCGAAAGAGTTTTACCCTTTTCCCTTTATTGAAGCTCAAGAAAGATCAAAAATTTGTATGGGGTGACATACAACAAAAGGCTTTTGATGAGATCAAACAATATATGAAAGCACCACCTGTGCTGGTACCTCCACAACTTGAAAAGCAAAGGAAAATAGAGTATGCAGTCCCTATTGAATTTCATGTTACTAACAATCAAGCAGAGTATGAAGCATTGCTTAGAGGACTTCAGCTTCTTATAGAAGTAAAGGCCGTTGCTGTTGAAATCTTTGGGGATTCTGAGTTGGTGATTAATCAACTGAATGGTCAGTATGAATGCAAGAATAATGTGTTAAGAGAATATTATGAGGAGTGTAGAGAACTTTTGAAGAATTTTCTGATAGTCACCCTGCATCATATCCCTAGAGAGTACAATGAAGAAGCAAATAAGTTAGCTCAAGTCGCATACGGATATCGAGAGAATCGGGAAGTTTTACTATAGAGGAAGATGTTTTAAATCTTGATCCGAAGAGATGGTGATTGGAGATCTGAAGTTACCAATTATCTGAAAAATCCATCTCAAAGGGTTTCGAAAACTTAGGTACAAAGCTCTCAAGTTTGTGTTTCTTGATGATCGGTTATATTACAAGTCTATCGATGGAGTATTGCTTAAATGCTTGAGTCAGGAAGAGGCCAAGAAAGTGATGTATGAGGTTCACGAAGGGTTGTGTGGTGCACATCAGTCAGCTTATCGGATGAAGTGGATAATTAGGAGAACTGGTTATTTTTGGCCAACTATGTTGGAAGATTGTTTTGAATATTACAAAGGGTGTCACAATTGTCGGAAATTCGGCAATATTCAAAAAGTTCCAGTATTCGCTATGAATCCTATAATCAAGCCTTGGCCGTGCTCGGAGGATGGGGAATAGATTTAATTGGTCGATCAATCCTCCTTCTAGTAAGGGACACAAATTTGTACTTTTGGCCACGGATTATTTCACCAAGTGGGTTGAGGCTATCCCTTTGAAGAAAGTAAGCGCCGGAAAATATGATCGGTTTTGTTAAGGAACATATAGTTCATGATTTGGGATTCCTCGGACTATAACAACGATCGGGGACTCAATTTACTTCTTTGAATTTTGTGACTTTGCCAAAAGTATGGGGATTAAGTTATATAATTCTTCTCCTTATTATGCACAAGCTAATGGTGAGGTGAAGCATCAAATAAGATTATGATTAAAATTATCAGAAGAAGATTGATGAAAAACCAAGAAAATGGCACTTGGTTCTTAATGAAGCAATCGTGGGCTTACCGAATGGCTTGTCATGGATCCACTCAAACGTCTCCCTATGAACTGGTTTATGGGCATCATGTTTGTACTACCATGGGAGTTATGGTTAGATTCAAAGCGAATTGTGTTACGAGAAAGAATTGGCAAAAGAAGATTATAAGAGTCGATGATGGATGAATTGGAAGATTTACATTTGATTCGTCTCAAGGCATTGGAAAATATTGAGAAAAATAAAATACGCGTTGCGTGTATTATAACAAAAAGGTTAAGGTGAAACAATTCGCAGAAGGAGATTTGGTTTGGAAAATCAGATATTGCAGTTGGAACAAAAGATAGAGCGTTTAAGCAAATGGTCTCCAAATTGGGAAGGTCCTTCCGAATTGTAGAATGTGTGCTGGCAATGCATACATATTAAAGACTTTATTCGGAGAAGAGTTTACAGAGCTATTAATGGAAGATTTCTTAAGAAATACTACCCCGGTGTTGAGGTTGGTTCGTGAATATAGATCGGAAAAAACCGACAGAAGGAAAATCGCCTTTGGCCTAGAAGATCGGATGAGGACTAAAAATAGCCGATATTGTTCATATCGCCTTTAGCCTAAAAATCGATCACGAGATTGGAAATAGCCGATATCGTCTATATCGCCTTTAGCACAAAATAGCCGATGCAGTTTGCATCGCCTCTAGCACAAGAATGTTTATCCAAAACTGGGTTGTTTTCGGCATTTTTACGGCAATCATAAATGGGATTCTACCAAGAGGATCAAAGAAGTAAATGTCATTCCAAAGAATGAGATTATTTATAAAGTTCGTCCTAATACAAACTACTCTTCAAATAACTTGTTGAGGAC
This sequence comes from Miscanthus lutarioriparius, assembly GCA_904845875.1. Lineage (NCBI taxonomy): Eukaryota > Viridiplantae > Streptophyta > Magnoliopsida > Poales > Poaceae > Miscanthus > Miscanthus lutarioriparius. Next base: position 11,394,730 of record CAJGYO010000001.1, on the reverse strand, counting down.
GGATTGGGGTTTGTGATTTGGCAAGGGCAGACAGATGATGATCGTGTGAGGCCTCAAACGCTCATCGATGTCGTCAACTTCGTCTGGGCGTCCTCCAACAAAGCCGACTGGTTGGGAGGAGTAGTCTCCGTTGGTTTGGGAGGTCATTGCCGCCAGCCCGAGAGAAGCGCCGAGGTGCACACCTTGGATGACGGCTTGATCAATACGGCCATCCACGGCATCAAGGCGTGCCTCAGATGTCTCCCCTTGAGCATTCACCTTGTCGGCAATCTTGTTTGCCGCCGTCTTCAAACGGTCATTCTCCGCGGAAAGAGCTGGGCATGAAAGAAAAAATGAGTCGGCAAGCAAAGGAAGTCAGGATGATAAAATTAAATGAAGATATCAAACCAGTGATGGCGTCGCAGAATTGTTTCCGCTGATCCTCCCATTCGGCTTGATCGATGCCGAACTTCTTGGAGACTTCGCCTAGCTCCTCCCGGGCTTCATCCCTCTCCTGGCGAAACTTAAGCGCTTCCTCGTGGGAGTATGGGTGGTATGCATCTGCATTGGCTCTGCTGCCGAACCCCAAGGGTTGGAATGGTAAGAGCTTGAGGAGTGGAAAGACCGGAGGAGCCGGAAGATGGAGTTCGCTGAGCTGCCGACACCGGAGGGAGGAGATGGTATTGATGGAGTGATGACTCTTATCACGATGAATGGGGAGGGAGAAATCGGAATTAAGAGATGAACGAGGAAATTACAAAGGGGCAAAGAACCGAATCATACCCACGACGCCGGCGGCGTATGATGCTCTGCTTCCTTGACCTCTCCGTCGGCGGGACGCTTGCCACGGTTGCTTCATTGTTCGTCATTTGCTTTGACGGAGGTTAGGGTTTCTTTCTAGAATGAATCGGACGAAGGAAATGGAAGAGACGGATGTGAGAACGCCGAGGCAAAGATAGTGATGAAGGCCAATGGGAGGGGCTATTTATAAGCGAAGCGAAAGATCGTGGCGAATTCCACGGGGTTGTGGGACGAGAATCCCGAGCGGCGGAGTAGGTTTTCTCCTTTTGATGGACCGTTCTTTGGTGGGCCAGTGCGAGTTAAGTTTTAACGTCGCTTGAAATATCTCCATGATTTATTGGAGCCAACGTTGTTCGGCTATACCCTCACGATGTTTGGATTGGATTCGATTCGGTTATCGGAAGAATGGAGACAATCGGCTACATTCTAATCGAGTAATTTAAGGGAAGATGGCGATTGCTTTTTTTCGAGACGGATGAAAATAAGTGGACATGAAGTTGTTTAATCAAGGAAAAAAGGGTATCACACTTAAAGTTTATTACAAAGCCTAATGTCTCATTGGTTCGAAGATGATTGATCGCTTCTATGGCTTGATCCGATTCGCTAACATTATCTAGCACCTTTTGATCTTCATCTTGAACTCTGGATCTTTGGACAATTTATTTTTGATCTGCTGGTCTTCTTTGATGGTCGAAGCTATCTTTAGTGAAGTTGCTTCTATGTTCTTCGGCAGATTGGCTATGTGGGCCCTGTGAGACTGGATTTTGGCATTCAGTTCGGCTAGTTGAGCTTCAAGTCCGATTTTTTCATCCTCCATGGATCTCGATTCGAGGCTCCAAGGTTGCTAAAGAATTTCTCGTGAGTGCGGATATGAGAGTGAAGATCTTTAATCTCCAGCTTTTTTCAAAGATCTATCCTTCCGCAGAGTGGCCCTCGAAGATATGTTCTTGGTTGCCCTTTTCACCATAGCAAAGTGATCATCAAGATGGGCTGCAGATTCTAGGGAGCTTTGAGAGCGAAGGGATATCTTGATCGATGAGTTCAAGGAGGTCTTTTATATCAGTGCGCATTACGAACGGACTAATGGTATCCTTATTCAAGAGAATAATCACTTCTTTTAGCCGAGCTTTGATTCTCCGGTGACAAAGTTTGATGAGAAGTGATCTCTTCACCTTTCTCAATAATGTAGTCCTCAATAGAGAAGGAGTGGCGGTGGTCGGTTTAGTGATGTTCTTCTAAACAAAGAGAAAGAAAGAAGGTGTTAGCCGATTGGGTAATTTTGCTAAAATATAGTATGAGACAAGGCGTTACTGTTGTTAATGATTGGTCATCGGGATGAGTTATATACAGCTTCTTTGGAGGACTTGATTGAAGGTTCGGAGGAGACGGATCTCGGAGATTGATCGGAGAAGTTTCCTTGCCAGTTCATCTAAGATCTCATCTATTTCGAGTAAAGTAAGTGATAATGAGCATAAGAGATAGATGTTGTTAAAGAGAAAGGAGAGGAGAATTGGTTGAGCAATGTTACCTATAGTCTCATCGGGTTTATGAGCCTTTGAACCTTCAAGCTTCATGGGTCTCTGAAATTTCGCTATCATGAATTTCTTCATCTTGATGAGAAACTTCAGGGGTTGGTTCTCTGATGACTGAGGTATTACCGGTATGGGAATTTCGACTTGTGGCTGCAGTGGAAGGAATGAATGTAGAGATAGTCGAAGCTTCTTGCCAAATGAAATGGTTAACCGATAAGAAAAGCAGAAGGTTCATGCCTTAAGGGATAATCTGGCTTTCTTGGTCCTTGGTTTCTTGGGTAAGAGAAAACTTTTTGGTGTTTTCCTTTTGCTTTTTCCTCTGGAAGATGCAAAGAAATTGAAGTAACAGGAGTTCTTATGAGTGCCTTTAGAGGTTTGAATCCAAAGTTGCGAAGTTTTCATGAATTCCTTTAAATTTGGAGCATCAAACCCCGAGAGGCGGAGTTTGGGACCCGCCGGATAATCTTGAATTGCTTTGGCGGGGAAGTAAACTCAAGATCCTGTGCATAACCCGGATGTTAAAATAAGAAGTGGATTCAAGAATAAGAAATGATGGGCATAATGAAATTACCTCACCATCGGAAGCAAAATCGGGTTGCAAGTTTTTGCATAAAGAATGAACTGCTATATTGAAGATATGAGCATGCCATTCTTGCCACCAAGAGACAAAGAGGGATGAGCAAGCATCTATTAGCCCAAATGGAGATGGTTCATATATTGGTAATTCCCATCCTAATTCAAAGACCTTCTTGGCTTCCATTCCTTCATTATTGCTTCCCTTGATTTTATGATTGTTGAGAAGAGGAATTTTGGGGGCGGTTGGCGCATCCTAATTGTCTGGCTACCATGTTGGGATAATAGAACTCATAGGTGGATTGTACTAATCTCCCATGATGAAATTAATTTGGCAAAGTGCAAGGTTTGATAAAGGAGTTGAAAATCTCTGTGGATTCTTGGCACGAACAACCAATTTCATAGTTGAACTTGCGAGGCAAAGTCGGATCTTCATTTTCCTGTAAGGAAACCAGAGCACATTGTCGAATCCTTTGAAAAATAGCTTGAAGAGGTGACCAATGTCTATATCAATGCTTATAGATGCTTGCTTCCCCATAAGTCGACAAGCTTTAACCTTTCTTTGTCTTGCCTTGACATAGTTAAGCGAGGGGAAGCTTAGGTTGAAGAGGCTCACAGGGGTTATCGATGCATATATAGTTGGAGCCACATTTGAATTAGCCACCAGGGCCGTTCACACAAGAATTTTCTCCACCTTGGCGCATCGAAGGGTGATCGATGCATCATATGATAAGAGACCCTAAAAGATATTTGCCTAATGGGATCTGGGTGCTGCAGGCTAAGTCTTGACCATTACCATGTGATTGAGGGGTTGGTTCATTGGATTTTCCACAAAAATGAATCTGCATAGCCACATATTCATGAAAGCTTTCAACTCTTTGTTGTCGAGGCGGAGCGGATGCATTCATGTAATTACGAATATGTTTGACCCATCCACATCCGAACTAACGGCTCTTTGATTACTCTTGCTCTTGTACTTATAAGGATATACCGGCAATGACACATTCAAACCGGTCATCATGTATACGTCGGCTAGAGTGATGGTCATAATACCATGGCGAAGATAAAGGCATTTGTAGCGTCGGACCAAAAATGAGAAGCTGCTATCGAAGGAATCATTCACAGGTGTCTCGCTAAAGATAACTCCGGACAATGGTGATGTCTGGACCGTCCCGATGGTCTGCTGCTCTTCTCCAACATTCTCTGTACGCCATTCGCCATCCGGTGATTGGGGGAATGGCCAATTCTTGAACGTGTTTGGCCATCGGTTTGGTGAGGTAATTCCGGACTTGAAAGGAATTCTTTGAGTTTCCTTCTCAATGATTTCGAAGGATCGGGGTTTCCCATTGGGCCAAGGAAATAGGAGTCGGGGTTGGCGACATAAGGGATCAAAATCGCTCTTGTACTCCTTTAGAAGATGATTGAAATCGAGAGGGAATAAGTCAAAAGAGGAGCGGAAGGATGGGATGAAAGTTGCGAATATAAATAAAGTTTACCTCTGGGATTTCATCACTGGTCGCCATTGAAGATTTAGAGGAGGTTCGAAGTTCTTGTTGAAAGATTGAAATTTTGGGCAAGCAATTGCTGCGGTTTTGAACGGTGATGACCTAGGAGGATGAAAGAGCTTGTGGTCAATTTGAGAATAAAACAACTTTTATCCCGAAATTGAGGGGCATGTGTTAACACTGGATTTTGGTCAATTTCGGAAGATGACAGGTGGACCCACATGCGGGAAGAAGAGTGTTCGGCAAATAACGCAAGCGGTCGGCTAAATGCTTTGTGCGGTCGGTTATTCGAAGGCGATAACTCCATTCGGGAAAGCGAAGATGGCAAGCAAAGCTGATCGAGAAGATGAAAGTTGTAATAATAAAGGACTCTCGAGAGTTTGGGGCAAGGAATTGTAGTTTCCAAGTTTATTTAAAGAGTTCCTTTGTAAATCGTAGTCTTTTAGGACTCGTGTTTCGTCTAGGGTATAAATATTGACCCTCGACCATTGTAATAGATGTTCACAACCAAATCAATACAACCGCCCCGTGCCAACTTTCGAGTCCTTTTGTCATGTCGCCGAGTTCTTGAGAGGAGTCATCGATCCGTCGACCTCCGTGTAAGTTCCGACAACCTTGTTATCATGTTTAGTATCATGCGGTGGATTTAGATGTGATGCAAGTAGTCTTGTTTGTTTTCAATGATCGTATGCGGCGGATCTTTGCTTGACAATCAAGAAGTCTTTGTTTATACTTTGTTTATGAGTAGATACTGATGCGCAAAAGCGTTTGCTCAATATGCTTAGTGGAAGCAAGACAGGTTATCGGCTCTATTAGATTACGGCAAAATCTAAATAGATTCATCAAGTTATCCTGTGTTGCATGTTTTAAATATTTTATATATTTGTAGCACACTTTTGCCCAATCTAGATGGATATTGTTCGGCCCTCTTCTATGGTTTTATTCGAGCTTCAATGATCATTACTTTCATAATACCTTTGCAAATAGATAACATGCTCGTAATGGCTGAATTATTTTAATCTAGATTGTCACATGTTGTGGGTTCATGTATGTTAATCACGTTTAAGTTTTTGACGAAACTAGGGTGTCGTAATGCGCGTGATTTGAGTTTTAGATTGGCTTAATCGTGTTTATCTACACGTTCCTTCTTCATGGACCCCAACTCAAAATTTGGATTGTTGAGCTTGGATATGCATTAACGCATAATCAATTTCACTTGTTCAAACATGTCTTCCCATGCATATGCATTCGGCAATCGAGATCTTTACGTATGTCCATCCTACGATTAGTCGAATGATTTATAAACTTGTTGGCGATGACTTCCTATAGTCGTATGTCGTTGTAAGTGGCTTCCGGGTCAGATATATATCTGGGGCTATCTCGGTCTCACCCGACATGTTCCGGTTTGACATTTAACTGTTTTATCCCTTGTCAGTTTCTTTCAGGTCAAACTGACTGGCACGTTCCGGATCACGAAGCACCCGGGCATCCGATTGAAGCTACGCTTTTCGGCTTGCTGTGTGTGCGGCACAGTGCGTCACATTTTGTGTCAACACTCTCTGTACTCGACCGGACTCTGCTGTCCTACGTCCGGTCGATCTGCCACAAGTGTCCGGTCCAGCGTCCGGTCCCTGCTGCTACCAAGCCTCTTGATCGGGGTGTCTGGACACTGTGCTACCAGCATCCGGTCTAGCATCCGATCACTTCTGTGAGCTCGTTTCTTCGCGATCTTGCGTACGGCTTGGTTCCTACCTCCATGCTTTGACTTTGCTTTATATCTTGGATCTTCTCTTGTGCTTCTAAGGTCTTGCTTATGGTGTTGATCATCGGATCATCACATTGCCTTCGTCCAAGTCACATCTTGCACCCTATTGAACTACAAAACAATCACTTGCAAATTTATTAATCCAATTTGGTCGTGTTGGTCATCAAACACCAAAATTCAAAGTAAATGGGCCTAGGGTCCATTTTCCTTACAATCTCCCCCTTTTTGGTGATTGATGACAACACGACCAAAGCAAGCAAATAATAGAATTTTGAAATTTGAAAACTACCTACTTGCTAGGATGTAATGCAAGGGGCAAGGTTATATGATGTTAAAAAGATACTACTTGTAAGACTAAAAAAATACTACATAAAAACTTATCTTGCCCTTGCAAATGTCCCCACGTGGCATTATGAATTTAAGCCTTGCTTCCTATGAGTTCTCCCCATTGCAAAGGCAATCCATAATCCACTATCCTCCCTTTTATGGACCATTACCACTTGTAGGCACCACTTGTAGACCTTTACCAATTGTAAATTATTATGATCTAGCTTTTGGTCCTATAAATTCATGCTTGCTTTTGGTCCTCTAAATTCTTCCCCTTTGGAATTAAACATCGAAAAGAAAGACATTAGTAGCACAAGGGAGGGTCAAACTTTGTGATCCTTTGTATGTAGAGTGGAATAGGTCACAAAATTTGACTCTCACATTATATAGACTAAGCTCCCCCTAAATATATGCATACATATGGTAGAAGGCAAAACATATGCATAGTTGGCAAACTATAGCTTAAGGGAATTTAATCTATATAATGCATGGAGAAAGCATATAAATATTAAAATGAAATCAACATGATGATATCGGTTTAGAAATACCACATGTGAAAACCAATTTGATTTCTACCACTTGCAATAGATGGTGGATATTTATAGTATGATGCTTAACTCCAGGGACTCCATTTTCCTTGTAATGAGACTACTACGCACATGATAAGCTTGAAAAGATGTTAGTCTCACAACATCCAACTTGTAGAGTAACCTCCCTCTAAATTTGTGCACACAAGTATGGAATACTTGTAGAAAACATACACATTGATTTAGAATCAAAAATACCACTTGAAAGATGACATCACATGAATGTGAGAGTAATTTTTGAAGGCGATATTCAGGAGAAATTATCTACAATTTGGACTATGGCACATATTAGATGAACAATCAAAAGATAAGCTATGTGTCGTGCTCCTAGATAATTTTAAACCATGTAGGTATGCTCCGAGGGTTAAGAATGGAACCGAGAAAGCCTACCATAACATATACCTAGTGTATGCATGACAAAAGATATAAGCATGCAAATGCAAAATAGGCATGAAAAAGTAACTAGATGCTTAAAGATACCAAATTGTAAGAAATACCACTTGTAGGAAATGCAAAATGATACTACTTGAAGGAAATTGAATCTAGTTACCAAGCATGGGAAGGGTAATTTTGGTCCATAGTATTCACTAACCCATTTGGCAATGATTTTGTCCATCATGATGCACCACATGAAATGCACCCATACTTTGCCAAGTCTCCAAATTCCCCGAAGTCCATTGGACTTCTCACTTCCCTTTCGGGATCCAAACCTTCTTGGTGCTCTTCATGTTGGAAATAATTTCCTTTGGCACCCAAAAGCGTTTGACCCCATTGTTGGCTTGCTTGTTCACCTTGATGGCCACCACCTTGCCATTTTTCTTCTTCTTTAACAAGTATGGTGTGGAGGCCTTCTTGTCCACCTTGTTGGTGTAGGTGTTGGAGAGCTTGCTTGTTTGCTTCTTCTCTTTCTTCTTTGCTCCTCCCCCATTCTTCACCTTGCACTCATAGGACTTGTGACCTTTCTTGTGGCACACGTAACAAACCATGGTTTGTCCTTTATTAAGCTTCTTCACTCCCTTGACGGTGTTATCTTGATGAAGTTGGGCTTGCTTCGTCTTGCCTTTCACTTGAGTCAAGTCCTTGGTGAGGTGAGCTACTTCTTGCTTGAGTTGCTCATTATCCTTTGTAACCTCTTGTGTGCATGTATCTACAACAACTTTCTCAACACAAACTTGGTTGCACAAAGATGAGTCTAAACATAAGTCATTACAAGAAGTAGAAGCATCCTTTTTAGGTATGTTAAAGATAGAGCTTTTCTTTTTAGATGCCTTGGTGGGGGTTGTACCGACGGCTTCAAGATTAGCAACTTTATTAGTTAGATCATCACAATGTTTGCACATGGTTTCCATTTTAGCAAGCAAACTTTTGTAAGCATCTTGTGATCTAACTAACTTTTCTTTTAATTTTTCATTTTTCTTTACAAATTGCTCATCATTGATTGTGCATGCATTTGTTGTTGCACTAGCCTCAAGTTGCTCAATTTTAGTAGATAGTTCAACATTGAGATTAGCAAAGTTCTCATATTGTTCAAGCAAAGTTTTGTATACTTCTTGTGAACTATCTAGCTTTTCTTTTAATTTTTCGATCTTCTTTTGTTGACTAGTGCAAACTTTAGCATAATTAAGATTTTGTTGCACAATTTTATCATAAGAAGGCATTTTATCATCACTATCACTCTCACTAGAGGATGAGCATTTGTTACCTCGTGCCATAAGGCACACACGAGAAGAGCTTGATGATGAGTGCTTGCGGCATCGCCTCTTGTGATGGTGTTCTTCTTCACTTGAAGAATCATCCCATGACCTTATTAATGTGAGGGCTTGGTTTTTGCACGCCTTCTTCTTTGTCTTGGGTGTGGGCTTGTTTGAACAAACTTCCATAAAGTGCCCCAACTCGCCGCATCCATAGCATCCTCTCTTTCTTTGCTCATTTCTTTGATTGGTGAAGATGATATCTTGAATTTGAATGGGCACATCCTTGACATTGAGCCTTTGGATCATCTTCTCCACCTTATTGATTAGTTTGATTGATTCTTCATCAAGGTCGAAGGTGGAGGAGGAAGATTGATCATTTTCACTTGAATCTTCATCATCATCATCATCGTCCTCATCTTCTTCTTCATCTTCACTTGAGGAGCTTGAGCTTGAGCTTGTCTCAACTTGCTTGCCCTTCATCTTCTTTTTCTCTCTACATGCGAGAGCTTTGTCTTTGCTTGATGAAGAGGCTTCTTCTTGACCCATCTTGCGTGACATTTCAAATACCACTATCTTGCCAATGACTATGGCCGAGGTCATGGTGCTCAAGTCCTCCATATTGTGAAGGATGGTGATGATGCTTGCATATTTCTTTTATGGTTGCACGGAGATGATCTTCCTCACGATGTCTGCATCATCTAGCTTTGTTAGTCCTATTGAATGGAGCTTATTGATAATTAGATTCAAACGAGAATACATATCACGAACAAGCTCATCATCATTCATTATAAAGGAATCATAATTTTATTTAGCTAGACAATGTTTTTGCTCACGGATATTAGATGTGCCGTCATGGAGCTCTTGGAGTTTTAACCAAATTTCATGTGCCGTATTTAAAGTGAACACTTGGTTAAACACGTTCATACTAAATGATTCAAACAAGCAATTTTTAGCTCTAGCATTGAAATAAATTTCCTTTTCTTCACTATTCGTGGGTTTATCGGGATTCTTAATGGCTTTCATCCCATCACGAGTGACTCTCCAAACACTCAAATCATCCGCCTCAAGGTAGCAAGCCATTATAGCTTTATAATAGGGGAAGTTAGTGCTGTCAAAGTGCGTAGGCCTAGAGGTATCCATCCCAATCACTCTAAAAGCGTCGGCTCAACAGCGGTTAAGCCAAAGGCCCAAATTGAGCCAACCGGCTCTGATACCATTTGTAGGGGACCGTGATGCCTAAGAGGATGGGGTGAATTAGGCAACTTAAAAATCTAACTCTAAACTATGGTCTCTTTTTCTAACCTTAGCAAAACCTATTCAAAAGATAAACTATCTAAATATGCAACTACGGTTTTGCTAGTGTATTGCTATCTCTACCGCAAAAGGAGTAATACCATCAATGTAAATGCGGAAGCTAAAGAGCAAGGTAGAGATATGCAAACTCCCATCGATGACTCTGGTATTTTTACCGATGTATCGAGAAGCACGCAAGCTTCCCCCTAGTCCTCGTTGGAGCCCCTCGCAAGGAATCCCTTGCAAGGGCCAAGCTCCCGGTCAAGTAACTCTGTGGATAGCCTCGGGACTTCCCCACGGGCAAGTGCGTCTCCGACATGCCTTCCGGCAAGCCTCTCCCGGATGCTCTCCGCCGTCTTCACTATCAAGCTTCTGACCGAAATGCCGTGGGCCTTGTTCCCTCCGGTACACGGTGGCGGCCACACCACAAACGCGGTTGGTGTGATCTCGTAAGACTACAAGCCCCTCCGATGTACAACAATGGTGCGCGCAAGCACCGAGTGGTAAGAGGTATGCAAACCTCACTAAACACTAGGCCTAAACTTAGAGCAAGCGTATAAGCGGTGGTCTAATCAACCTAAGCACTTCACAAAGCACCTACGCTAATCACCTAATGAATCACTAAGCACTATGCAAGTGGAGAGCACTAAAATGGTGTAGCAACACCCTTGACATGTTCCCTCAGCTCCACCACCTTCACTTGGTCCGGTTGGGGGTCTATTTATAAGCCTCACTGAGAAAGTAGCCGTTGGGGTCGAAATCCTGCTTTTTTGCTACTGATCGGACGCTGATCACGTCCTGACCGGACACGTCCGGTCGTCCCAACCGTTGGAGCCGCGATCCACTTGATCAGACGCCGCCAGCGTCCTGTCACATGCCACCAGACGCGTCCGGTCGCATTTTCGCCGCTCTAGAACCTCTCTGTACTAGACCGGACTCTGTTGTCCTGCGTTCGGTCGATCTGCCGTCAGTGTCTGATCCAGCGTCCGGTCACTGCTGCTGCCGAGCCTCTTGATCGAGGCATCCAATCACTATGCTACCAGCGTCCGGTCACTTCTGTGAGCTCATTTCTTTGCGATCTTGCGTACGGCTTGGTTCCTATCTCCATGCTTGGACTTTGCTTTATATCTTGGGTCTTCTCTTATGCTTCTAAGGTCTTGCTTATGGTGTTGATCATCGGATCATCACGTTGCCTTCGTCCAAGTCACATCTTGCACCCTATTGAACTACAAAGCAATCACTTGCAAATTCATTAGTCCAATTTGGTCGTATTGGTCATCAAACACCAAAATCCAAAGTAAATGGGCCTAGGGTCCATTTTCCTTACAGTCACTTTCAGTCTTCAGTGTCCGATCGCTGCCGCTGACGCCTGCTGTTGTCAAGCAACTGATCGGACGTGTTCGGTCGATCACCTTCCAGCGTCCGGTCGCTGCGTCCGGTCACTCTGCCGAGCATGTTTCTTCGTGATCTTACGTCAGGCTTGGTTCCTATCTTCGTGCTTGGACTTTACTTGATATCTTGGGTCTTCTCTTGTGCTTCTAGGGTCTTGCTTAAGGTGTTGATCATCGGATCATCACGTCGCCTTCGTCCAAGTCACGTCTTGCACCCTATTGAACTACAAAACAACCACTTACAAATTCATTAGTCCAATTTGGTTGTGTTGGTCATCAAACACAAAAATCCAAAGTAAATGGGCCTAAGGTCCATTTCCTTACACTGTCAAAGTATAGAGGCATAGAGGTATCCATCTCAACCTCTCAAAATAGCATCGGCTCAACGGAGGTGAAGCCAAAGGTTCAAATTGAGTCAACCGGCTCTGATACCAATTGCAAGGGACCGTGACGCCTAAAAGGGGGGTGAATTATGCAACTTAAAAATCTACTCTAAACTATGGCATCTAATTCCACCTAGTTAAAACATATACAAGAAAGTAATCTATCTAGATGTGCAACTACGATTTTGTTAGGTGTGTTGATATCTCTACCGCAAAAGAGTTATGCAACCTAGGTTCCAATCCTATCAGCTAGCCTATCAACGAAGCTAGGAAAGTAAAGCAATCAACCAAGGTAGCAGTGTAAATGCAGAAGGTAAAGATGAGGTAGAGATGCAAACTCCCGTCGACGACTCCGATATTTTTATCGAGGTATCGAAAAGCGCTCAAGCTTCCTCCTAATCCTCGTTAGAGCCCCTCGTAAGGAATCCGTCGCAAGGGCTAAGCTCCCGGTCGGGTAACTCCGTGGATAGCCCCGGGCCTTCCCCACGCGCAAGTGGGTCTCCGGTGTGCCTTCCGGCAAGCCTCTCCTGGACCGCTCCCCGACGTCTTCACTATGAAGCTTCCGGCCGAACCGCCACTGGGCTTGTTCCCTTCGTTACACAGTGGCGGCCACACCACAAACGCGGTTGGTGTGATCTCGCAAGACTACAAGCCCCTTCGATGTACAACAATGGTGCGTGCAAGCACCGAGTGATAAGAGGTGTGCAAACCTCATTAAACACTAGGCCTAAACCTAGAGCAAGCGCATAAACGGTGGTCTAATCAACCTAAGCACTTCGCAAAGCACCTACGCTAATCACCTAATGAATCACTAAGCACTATGCAAGTGGATATCACTAAAATGGTGTATCAACACCCTTTGTATGTTTTCTCAGCTCTCCCCTCCTCAAATGGTAGGTTGGAAGGTCTATTTATAACCTCCAAGTTGAAACTAGCCGTTGGGGACAAAACCCAGCTTTCATCTAGCGACCGGACGCGGGTCACGTTTTGATCGGACGCGTCCGGTCCTCCCGACCGTTGGAGCTCGCGCGTTGATCTGACTCTGGGCCGAGTCCCGTCTCACTCGATCGGACGCGTCCGGTCGCGCTGGTGCCGCTCTGGAACCTTTCTAGACATGATCGGACGCTACTTCTTGGTGCATCAGGTCATCCTGCCGTCGCGTCCGGTCACGTTGAGAACGTTACCGTGATGATGAACAATGTCACCTGTGTGTCTGGTCACTGCTTTGCTTAGCGTTCGGTCATCGCGTCGGTCACTGCGGTTGCATGGGCAACGATCGGACGTGTCCGGTGCCTTCGTGGCAGCGTCCTTCTTCATTTGTTTCTTCGCGATCCTTGTGTCCGGCTTGGTTCCCATCTTCGTGCTTGGACTTTGCTTGATATCTTGGATCTTCTCTTGTGCTTCTAGGGTCTTGCTTATGATGTTGATCGTCGAATCATCATGTCGCCTTCGTCCAAGTCACGTCTTGCACCTTATTGAACTACAAAACAATTACTTGCAAATTTATTAGTCCAATTTGGTTGTGTTGATTATCAAACACCAAAATCCAAAGTAAATAGACTTAAGGTCCATTTTACTTACAACGACTATATGTCCGAATTCATATCTCCGGAAACACTTCCATGAGTTGAACAGGGAGGGATGGATCTTGGTCACTGTTACTGTAACTTCACTTTCAGTCTTCTGAAGACAAGAAGAAAAAAAAAGACCATCGTTCAACGGCAAATGGCAAGCATGACCTGTACCTTCCTTCCGGGAACATGTTACATGTCCACGACATCGACAGAGTGAGGCATAACAAATAGTTTGCGAATTGGAAATCAGTAATGATTCTCACCATTTGGCAAACATGTATATGTACATTTCACTGTTATTGAAAAAAATTAGTACTAGCTGCCCCAAAAGCTGCAGCAGAAAACATTACACTCGTAGGATCAACCAATACATATGTCTACCAAGTAGAGAGAGACCTAGCCTAATATCCTTCTGACGAGAGAGTGAGGTATAAGCAGCACTACTGATGGCGACTGCAAAAAAGACAGATACACATAACAAGAACTTGATCCACTAAAATGCCGATGCTAACTGCTCCAATACTCGTCATATCACAAAATCATTAACAGCTACCCTTCAACATCTTCGGCTTCCTTCGGATTCAAAGTGTCTTGGCTACCAACAGACAACAGCTGAAATTTTGAGAGACATGTCCCATCATCTTAGCACCTTCGTTTAGGATAGTTATCTCAATTCTTGCAACAGGCTAAGCTAATTGATCCTGCAAATTTACTTGATCATTCATCACGGTAGTGCGAAGTGCTGCTTAATCTCCTCTTGCATGCTTTCACTGATTCTGCTTCAACTTCAGCCTCATCGTCAGCAAAATTTTGATCAGAGACCTCTGCAGAGGGAGGAAAGATACAAAATTGGCATTACAAACAAGTTTACTGCACGGTGCTGCTGCTGAGCAGTGCTGGTTGAATTCAGAACAAAAACAAACAAGTTATTGGAGTAATTGAGCTGTTCTATTATTCACGTCTCTTCAATAGATATGTTACTGCTAATAAAATGTATGAGTGAAGTTTATGGCACCAGTTGTGCAATCTCGGTACATGTCATGGAAAACAATCATGGATGAACTGCATTGAATTAAGAACTAGCTGCATAGCTAATTAGGACACCTTATAGCTGGGTTGTGATTGTTAGTAAAAACAATGTTCAGATACTAAGTAAAGATGTTCAGACAACTACGGAAGAATTTGAGCATTTGACCAAAATGTACCAATGCAATAAAAATGAAGTTAGTCACCTGTACTTTCATGAAGAAGCTGGGGTTCTCCCTTACAAGCTTCCCATTCCCTTCCATGAGACACAGAAAGGCTCTTCCGGTTTGCCTGAGTACCCGATTCATGATCGCCCACTGAAGCCTCGACCCCATCACTTTGTGCGTTACTACGGCAATCATGTGGCCTGAAATGCTGGATCCAAGGATTTACAGGGACGCAGCATTTAGCCCCACTTCTCACAGGAGCATTAGTCTTCTCATACTTGATGTACTCCCACACACCCCTGCGGAGAACCTTGAAGCCAGTGCCATTTGCATTCTGCGGATTGTTTCCATGATTGTATAGTTGATCGACAAAAGAAGCCTCCATAGAGCTTATATATAGCATGTGTCTCTCATCTGTCCACCCAGCTGACATCGTGTCCAGAATTCGATTCCCCTGTCAAATAATAAATAAAACGTCTAGCTTACTGTGTATAGGAATTGGGTAACAAAATAATGAAAAATATATATATATTGTTAAGAGAAAGGAGATCATGAAAATTACACGAACTAAAGAACTGACAGATATGCTAAGAAAAAAAAACTCTATTGTTTACTGGTACCTTGGCAATGCCACCGGCAGTTGGCTCGGCTTTAATGGGTCGATTCAACGACACATCCCCCATTGGGTTCTTTGAATCAGAAAAGAACCAGCAAAGGGATGCAAGTTCCAAGGATCTGCTTGTATTTCACCCGACCTTTATCAGATGCAACAATTACGTCTCACTGCTTCCTTCTCGAGGAACATAAAAAATTTCCCCTTTCGATTTTTTAACCAGGCTGGAGAAAGGCAGAAGACGAACAAATAAGCAAACTAGTGCAGGAAAGAGCTGCAATTCCTATGCGCCGGATGATTACAGATTGAGAGAGACAAACCTGCAGAAGATCGCAACTAAAGAACCAAGAAAACCCCCAAGGATCAGAAGCCAACGACACACCTATGCAAAGAACTGCAGCGGCAAATTTTGGCGGAATTCAGGTGAGCTCTTAGACCGCACTACCCCATAAAAAATCAAACCACGCTCGGGCAGCAGATGAAGGAAGCCCCTAGATTTGGCTCAGGCTCTGGAGAAACGTGGAAGAACAGAAGGGGGCAGAGAGGGAGAGAGAGGTATATAGCCGCAGCCCGCAGAGGAGAGAATGGCCATTGAAATGAAACGCAAGGACGATATAGACAGGATTAAAGACGGATCGACACCCGACCGGGCCCTTGGACGGGAGCTTTACGCCTACGTGCCGGCGCTTTTCCACGTGGCTGGCCGACACGTGGCAGGGGCAGGGAAAATATCGGGCCTCAGATATTTGTTGGCCTCTTCGTTCGTTCGCAGTCTCTCTCTTTTGCCGCCATAAAAGGGAAAAGGGTAGCGAGAAAGATCTGCACCTGGGACCCGCCGCCGCCTTGTCCTGCAACCGGAGGAGCGAAGCAATGGGCGCGCATGGGATGGATCATCACAGCCTGGAGATGTTTATCTTCAGCGCCCGTCTTGTCCTGCTGTCGTATGTATGGCTCTCTGAATAATCTGCCATTTACTTTATTCTGTTATATCCTAAGCAGTCAACAAATGATTCTTTAGCAATACAAATCTAACAAGAAAAGGTATATTGTTCTGATGCTTTCTTGGTCCAGTTACACCACTTCATTCAGGTAGATGTAACATCAGAAGCACACACACATCC
This sequence comes from Miscanthus lutarioriparius, assembly GCA_904845875.1. NCBI lineage: Eukaryota > Viridiplantae > Streptophyta > Magnoliopsida > Poales > Poaceae > Miscanthus > Miscanthus lutarioriparius. Next base: position 11,378,399 of record CAJGYO010000001.1, on the reverse strand, counting down.
AGCCTGCTGGATGCCAGTTGCCAGATAATAAACACTCCTATATAGTCGGGTACAAACAAATAAGAGAAATGTGACCAGTGATAATATCTGGGTTCAAAAGGACAATTATTGAGACGCTAGGAATCTGAGCAAAAATATCTTGACGGCCAAAGTCCATTCCGCACCTCCATGTGCTTAATAACTGCAACTTGGCAAATATAGTATGCCCAACAAGATATACTGTATCACCCTGTTCGCTCAGCCATGATACAGTTTGTTCTCTCACAACAAAACAGCATCAGCCGGCTTATAAGCCACAGAAACGATGCGAACAGGTAAACAGCACACGGCTTCGGGATTGTCTATGTTCAGTGACTGCTACAGAAGCTCTCCTGATAAAGTTCAGGGAGCAGGGACCACCTAAGGTTTGCTGACTAAGCTTACCTCAAACACAATGGACAATTCTTCCCATGTGGGATGGATTAACCGATTGATAGGAACCACCATCTGAAAGTGCTACAAGCCTACAACACAATATCTATCTGAGATCTCTTTATCGCTTTTGCTTTCCCAAAGGTCTAACGATTGCTGTGCAGGTCCTTTTACATATATATCGCTTTTTCCGAATATGATATCTACTACAGTCACAATTCAACTCTAAAGAATTGTCAAAGGACCATAACAGGTGTCTCCAACATGACCATTTAGTGGGTTCCCATGAAATAGGCGATAAGATGGCACCCAGTGGGGATGACGATAGCTAAACTAACTACAACTAAGACGGTACGGGAACTTCCGATTGTAGGCTTTTCTGGCTCCTGAGAGCGAGCCTGCTATAATCCTGAAAGCAGTAAATGTTATAATTCATTAGATGCAAAACACGCATCATACTGAAATGAATCCAACAACACAGCAATCTGATGCTTTTATGTACAACCAGGACCATGGTCAGTATTTACCTGCTATAGCCCGCTATAGCCACCACGCAAAGCTTCCCAGATAAAACTGCACCTTCCATGGAAGCCAGGTATTTCTGCTTTGTGTAATCACCAACCAGATAGAAACCTTCGATCGGTGACCTTTGGAGAGGTCGGTAAGGTTCACAATTTGGGACATTTTTGTAAACCGATCTGTCAAAGCAAGCCAGAATACAAATGTTAGAAAACAACACATAAAACAATCAGAGCTAGAGCTACTTATGATTATGTATCAGGAAGGGTCTTTGGCAAATATCCTCACCTCGGTGTCTTCACAACATGATACTTAAGAATCTTTGCTTTACTCTGATCAGCAGCAATTTCATCAGGAAATAACTTGGCTAGCTCTTCCATAGTGCATCGATGATTTCAGTGTTACTTCGACCAATCCATTCGTCTGCAGGAGCAAAGACCAACTTTGAACGGTTTGGATCATAGTATTCCTATGAAGAATTGGAAAAAAAGAAGGAAAGAAACAGGTGAGTGTGCATCCGTGTCATTTGCTATCGTGATCCATAACTACAACATAGTGTCCAGTGATGTTCACCAATTATTAAAGTACTACACTTTAATACATCTATGTGCGCACATGACTAAAATTCATAATGCGCAAGATATTTATATTTCCACTTAATAATGAATTCCTTCTAAATGGCATAAGCCGTAGGACCTTTTTAATGTAGTTAATAAAGTAAAATTCAGGTGGATATTGCATGTCTTTTGTTGTAGTTAATAAAGTAAAAATAAGGTGGATATTGTATGTTTGTGAAGGTCGCTGAGGCCCTAGAAATAGTGAAGATATAGTATGCTAATGATTGTGGAGTGATGATAAGCTCCTCAAGTTTGTACCTCAGGTTACTGACATGTCTGCATAGACACTTGTGAACTCCTGAATGAAAAGAAAACAAACAAAACATATGGTATTTAATACTGAACATGGACATTCAACCATAATAGCACATAAATATCTTGATAAATAATCGTAATCAAAATTTACTGCACAAAAAATGCATTAACTACAGCCAGGAGAGGTACCTGCTGAAAAGAAGGTGGTCATATGTGTTTTTCAGTTTTCTGTCGAACCTGAGGTATTCAAAACAACAGAAACTCTCAGCAAAGCTTCAGAAATGTCTCAAGGAACAAGCATAACCAGACAAAGGAATCAAGTCATTCCCAATTCAGAACCAAATGTTTCAATCAACTAACCATATATGAACATTGATAACAGGAACTCCCACCGACTTCTCCAGCTTCTTGCAATAAGTAATTTCACTCCACTCTTGATGTACAAGAAGCTTGAAGGTACTCCCTCCGTCCAAGAAAGAATGCAATTCTAGCACAGTATCACGTTTTAGTATCTCGAGTTTGACCAATTATAGATAAATAAATATTAATGTTTACTATATCAAATAAAGAAATATTGATGCGGACGTTAGCCATAGAATCAAAACAGGGGGGATCAAGTGGCGACAAGCTTCTAGCATTCTCTGTGACAAGAGGGTACCACAAAAGCTAAAAGGCAAGTTCTATAGAACGGCGATTAGACCGGCTATGTTGTATGGAGCAGAATGTTGGCCTACAAAGATTCGACATGTTCAACAACTGAGTGTTGCAGAAATGCGTATGTTGCGATGGATTTGCAGTCACACAAGAATGGACCGAGTTCGGAACGATGATATACGTGATCGCCTAGAGGTAGCACCAATTGAAGAAAAGCTTGTCCAACATCGGTTGAGGTGGTTTGACCATGTCCAAAGGAGACCTCCAGAGGCACCAGTGCATTGTGGAGTCCTAAGCCAAGCTAATAATATGAGGAGAGGTAGAGGAAGACCGAAATTGACATAGGGGGAGGCAATAAAAAGAGATTTGAAAGCTTGGGATATACCTAGAGATCTATGTTTGAATAGGAGTACTTGAAAAACAGCTATTAAAGTGCCTGAACCGTGACTTGGGGCTCTTGGTGGGTTTCAACTCTAGCCTACCCCAACTTGCTTGGGACTGAAAGGCAATGTTGTTGTTGTTGTCGTACTATATCAAATAAATATCATTAGATTAATTATGAAATGTATTTTTATAATAAATTGATTTGGAGCCATAAATACAAATACTATTTACCATAAACTTGGTCAAACGTGAACTACTTTTAGTGGCACGCAACCCATAGTTGCATCCTTTCATGGATGGAGGGAGTATCAACTAAATACAAAGACTAGTCAGTTAAATTGAATAGCTGCACAGGAAACAAGGTTTATTGGAAACAAATCACACCTGGTGTTGCTCAAACATAAGCATCTCCAGTTATTTGAGTTCCATCGCTAAGTGCGAAGTGTTTTACAGTTCCATCAGGATTCAGCTCTCTTTTTAATACGAGAATTCAGGCGGACCTCTCCACCCCTAGACCGAATGTGATCAACAATAGGCATGCATAGCCTTTCAGGCAGATTACCATCCACGAATGCCATTTTGGAACCATGCTTCTCCTGCGCATTTACACAAAGTAATCTTTTCAAAAGACCCACAAGGTATCTTAACTTTGCAAGTACATATTAGCATTTTCTCAAGTAAAAACAAAGAATATAGACAAGAAAATAAGAATCAACATATGTAAGCTATTTCTCCAAACAGAACAGGCAAGTAATATATTGCACAATTTAATAGAGCAACAACAGCTATACCTGAAGAAATCGATTCAAAGCAATCAAAATGCACTGCATAGATAGCTCATCAGGATTTATGAAATTGAGTGCTTTGGACATTGCAATAAAAACCTCGTCATTCACCCGATCAGGAACACCCTGTGCTGATCAAATAATTGTATCAGGCACCACATGGCTTCATAAACAATAGAAGGATATATTACCATCTTTATTCCAAATGGCAAAAGTAAAACCAAATCTGAGGAACACTGTGTGTGTATACCAGTTAGTACCCCAAAAACACCTTTGCATTTTTTTTTCATTTCTGCTACACTGCTGGACCTAAAGGGATGAAAATTGCTGGACTTGGAAAATGCAAATATAAGCATTGCATTGCTCAGCCTAACTTTGTACAGAAATGGTTTACAACGAAATATAAGATAAGAACTTGAGCATATGAAGCATTCTCGTTTATGGATCTAACTATGCTCCTTCCAGAAGATATGACAAGAAAGGAAAATAACTGGCAAACTACAAGCTCTCTAATGTTGATGAGATGGCAAAATGTCTTCTACACAGAAACTAGTATAATCAGCACATTTAACTCGTACCTGCTTTTTCATCCATTCTGAAATGGTTAAGCCATCTTGAGCTTCAACATAAGGTTGACCGCCAACCATTGCTGGCAGAAGTCCAAATGCAAACTTCACCTTCTCCGGCCAGGTAAGCATTTCATTGTTTCTCAGTATGGCCCCATATCCCTGTTAAAAGTACAATAGTGTTATAGTGAATCATAGTATGGCATCAATTAGCAGAGTTATGGTAAATGGTAATGATAAATGTTATTATTGCCACTAATAAAGCCCCTAATAGTGTCCATATATTAGCAAAATGAGAGAACCTGTTGCAATAACTCCAACGTTACGTATAATCTTACCGTTTACAGGTGCTCGCAAAGTTTCTGGGAAATCAAACCGGCTGAATTCTCCTGGCTTGTTTGGCATGGCGAATATCATGGAGTGTTCTTTCCACTGCAAACGACCCTCAATCCCAAGCTCGCCAAACAGATTCTGTATGTTGAGATAAGCTCCAACTTAAACCAAAAATCCAAAATACATGGTTACATACACGAACATAATAAGTGGCATATATGCTAGGAAGGGAATGGTAGCAATCCAGTGCTCATGTGAACAGAAGAACGTCTATTTGACTATGGCATTATGGATACAATGAAGGGGAGCCTTGGCGCAGTGGTAAAGCTGCTGCCTTGTGACCATGAGGTCACGGGTTCAAGTCCTGGAAAGAGCCTCTTGCAGAAATGCAAGGAAAGGCTGCGTACAAAAGACCCAAGTGGTCGGACCCTTCCCCGGACCCTGCGCAAGCGGGAGCTTCGTGCACTGGGGCTGCCCATTATGGATACAATGGTCTATGGGTCAACATGGTTTATGTAACATTGAAACATGTGCTGCTGTATGTTTTAGTAGTCTTCAAACTTTTCAGGTTATTTTGCCACTACTAGTAACTTAACAAATTCCTTTCTCAATAATGATTTTGCACAGATATTTACAAATTGTCCTTGAAAGAAACTCCCATGACATTAGGAAAAATAAAAAAGCATGATACAAGGAAAGAGTGTTTTAGACGTTTGTGTGATGGTGTGCCTCAACAGTTTGTTAATATGTGTAGAAACCATCATATTAACTGTATTTTTTCTAATAGAAAGAATCAAGAACATCAAATATCATGAAGAGAACCTCGAGGACCTGAACTGTAACTTACAAAAGATATGAAGCCCAGTCTCGTACCAATCTCCATCTTCATCCTTCAAGCAGCTACCTATCAATGCATAAAAATATCATAAAGGAACAAATGATGAAAACAGTGAATGAGAGCAATTCAGAGAGTGGTAAACAGCCATGCAAGTATCTATCAGACCTTTCCTCCCAAACCATCTCTTGGGCAGGGCAGACCCAGTGCCGGAGGCTCCCACATGAGTGGGGTCTGGGGAAGGGAAAAACCGAGGCAAGCCTTCCCCCGCAAATCTACGGAGAGGCTGCTTTGAACCCACGACCTGGTGACTCAGTGAGACAGCTCTCACCACTGCACCAGGCCTGCCCTTCTCCAATATGGGTTTATGGCCAGCATCTGCCAGATAATTCGCCGTTGATAAACCAGCCAATCCTGCAAAAGCAACATCAGAAATTAATAAAGCAAACAGCCAATTAGAGTTTCCCTCAAAGCTCCCCAACTCACAAAGGAAAATAACATCTGTGAAAAACATTAATCATGAACTACATCAGACCTGCACCAGCAATCACGACCTGCAACGGTTTTCTGGGGCGTTCGCTGTTTCTAAAAAACTAAGAGAGCTGCCCAGTTTCCAAATAGTTTTATTGTGCTTTCTAGTGGAGGTCTTGGAAAATCCTTACAGACAACCTGCAGAAAAAGGCAATCAATTATGATTTCACAGGAAACACAGTGAAAACATGGAAAAAGTGAAAAACAAAAAGATGGACCTGCAAGGCAGCATGTCTACGGTGTGATCTCCTTCCTTTACTCTTTAAGACAAGAATTTTCACGGCAAAGCTCGCATGGTGACTACTCGCAAAACCTCTCTGAGGAGGAAGTTGTCCCGCAAAAGGTCTTGCTTGGCTAGCTCCAGTAATGTTCATACATGACTGGCAGCCAGTGTCCACGTTGAAGCATCTCTTGATAAAGTGGGGTCAGCTCCGCTTCAGCCAATAGGCACAGACAGACTACTGCAAATTCAAGAGGAGCCATTAGACCCATAGTTCATGAAGCCATTTCTCGTATATATAGCCCTGCAGAGTATCGTGAGTAAATTGATCCAGGTTGCTAAATACTACTAATGAAGTTATTCGATGCTGAGAACAATTGATGGATTAATGAGGCAGAAAAAAAAATGGCATGACCCGGACCTCGTTCTAGACAATTTCGATTATCCTAGCACCACCATCTCAAATTAAACAAGAGGCATCTCCCTTCTAGGCTCTACACTCTGTACTATCTCGTCCAGCCCCTACGCCACAGTTTCTATCATACCACTGCGCCCAATAATCGCAGACTGCTCCAAGCCAGTCTCAGGCCAATTAGAAATATCCGATGCCTTCGAAGCCTAAAAGCTCCAAGAAATCCCCCATTTCCACTGCCAGTTTACTAGTAAATGAGAAGAGTCACCGTGCACGGCGCTAGACGCCCCATGCCCCCATCCCCCATACGGAACCGGATCGTGCGCTGCCCGCGTGATTAAACAAGAACACAGTGTGAAGCAGCAAGGGACTCCGGTTGGCGAGAGAGAGAGAAGCGGAGGGGGGCTACTCACCGGAGGAGAGGAGAGCTGGAGAGGAGGAAGGGAGGAGGCGGACTGATGCAGGGGCAGTGTCGTGGAGGCGGGGGAGCCCAGTTGCGAGGAATTGGGTGCGTACGTGTGCGATGAGGAGAGGACTCGAGGAGAGGCGACCTCCGCATTCGGTGTGGCTCACAGTCACACCGAACGCGGGTTGCAGCCGGGGGACGAAACGGTACGAGCGACTGATAGCTACGTGGGACGCGATCCAAAGCGCACCGGGTCATCGACGAGGATAAAGACGGCGGTTGGCAACCGGCGACGACGCAGAGGAGCTGCAGAGAACGGTGGCGCTGGGGCTAGGCACTGGCGGCAAGCCGGTAACGTGGCGCTGGTGCTGGCCGACCGGGCACTAGCGGCGGCGCGACGCAGGGGCCGGGTGCTAGAGGCCGGCGGCGGCGCGTGCGACGTTGGCACGTTGCCAACATGAGGACATGAGGTTGGACAGTTTTTTTTTCCTGTTTGGTTGGTGCCGCAGTTTGCGTCAAACCTTCGGCAAGATGTGGCTGCCAGAGAAAGTTTGGCGAGTAAAATTGACGCCACACTTATGACAAAGTTTGAAAAAAAAAAGTCTATAACGCGTAGACATGGTGCTAAGAAAGTGTGGCACATCGTAGTTGTGACAGCGAACAAACAGCTGCTAGAAAAACTATGGCATGACTAATCTGAAGCATGGCATATTTTGGTCATGAACTAGTGCCTTAGTCATATGGGCCTGTCGCCCAAACGCTCCTGAGATTGGATTCATTTTTTTACAATAAGAGTATGGATCCTTTGTTTTTTAATATCTATATATACAGTCTAAAATTTATATAATAAATATTTATATCCATAATCGTCTTGCATCTACTATTAATAATTTATAAATTATTTTATAGTGTTTGAAAAGACTTATCGATTCAAGTATCTTGAAACTACAATTGTCTTTTCATAGCTAAATGTTACACACGTGTCGTTCCAAATATTTAGGGATCGTGTTCCCTTCATGTGTCAATTGTCTCGAAGAGGTATAACCCCTAACGAATTGGGATCTTAAAATTGTCGATCCACGTTCCACGTACCCGTTTCACATACCTCCGTATCGGTAACTTTTGTGACTTTGATACCGCTGCTTCCCCGAACGTAGTTTTTTTGCCTTTAATGACATGTGCTCCCATGTTGTGCGTGTGATGCACATCCAGTTGTGTGCATCAGGATTGCACATACGCTCAAGGCCAGAATTTACTTTCCCCAGCCACCCCCTCACTATCGATCTCTTGTTTCTCCGACAATATAAAAAGGAAGCCTAGTAGGTCTATAAGAGTGGACTCAACAAAAAGCATAGCCCCATTGCCTTACCCAAAATTGTGCTAGTCACTTACTCAGGATCAATTGAGCCTGAAACCCGCTTAGCGGACAACCACGAACCGACCCTCCGTTCATTAGATGGCGTGGCCGCCTTTGTAGTTGTAGCCATCGTTGTTGTTGTCTGTGCCGTCGTCGTGCAATACCGGTGAGGAGCATCACCACCAATGGCGCCCACGTCACTGGTGACGGCACCGCCAACGCCATCCCGCCACCAGCCACTGCCAAAACGCCAATGTCGCCGCTTCGCCAAACACCCAGGGGAGACCTAGTACACAAGGAGTGGGGGCACGTGCCCCACTCAAAATCTGGGTTTCTAAAAAAATATACATTTTTGTATAGCTATAGAGGTCCATCAGTAATAGGCCGCCACTCCACACTCTCCGCTTCACATCCCAGCAGTTTCACTGCGGGTGCGAGGGGGACAAGTTTCTATGGTAGGGGATCTACGTCTACCTAGGTGATCATGTGTGGTCCTCTGGTCCACCGTTGGCGCATATGTATTTCATTGTGTGGATGGTTTCCATGATTGTATAGTTGATCGGCAAAAGAAGGTTATGTGTCTCTCATCTATCCAACCGGGCAGTGTGTCCAGAACTCGATTCCCCTGTCAAAGGATAAATAAAACATCTTGTTTATTGTGTATAGGAATTGGTTAACAAAATGAAGTAAAAAATATTGTTAAGAGCATGAAAATATGTAGAGAACGGATCCGATACTCCTCTTTCTAAAAACTGCACACATCTTAAAGCAGCCTATTCAATATGGCGCAAGCCTCGTCACCTGTCGACCGGTATCCGAAGTCGAGCCCACCTAGCCACTTACGCTCACGGCTTCTCCAGCTCTTGTCAGATTCCTATCAGTCTTCTTCATTTTCCCCGTTGTTGGCCGCCCGCCCGCCCCTATAAAAGAAGGGTGCGGACGCCCTTGCACTGATAACAAGAATCCAGTATCCACCGCCAGTCCGCTGCCATAGAGAAGTCGAGGGAAAAGGAAATGGGCAGCTCTGAGCCACCTCGTCACCTGTGGACCGGTGACAAGGTCGGCATTGGCTTAGCCGCTGCCGCCTTCGTAGCGACAGTTGTCCTAGCTGCTTACTGACGCGGCATCCACGATCACAGCGATCGACTTGGCGCCCACGGCCACACGATCGACTTGGCACCAGCCACTGCCAACGCTTCGCCGGACACCCAGGGGCGGACCCATTACACAAGGAGCGGGGGCACGTGGCCCACTCATGCTCCCCTCCTCTCTGGCTATACTTCTATACCATGTACTTATTCTATATCTTAATTAAAGAGAAAAAAGGTTGATACTTGATAGAATGTTAAGAGCTATTCTTGCTGTGGAGGTTATTTTAGAATTTGACATTGTAAAATAGGAAGTTGGGTATCCCTTGATTTTTGGTGCCATATAAAGCCAATCACGGACGCTCGTTATTTGACTTTGTAAAATAGCAAGGCTGCTGTGGCCCTCTTTTTTTTAAGTTTTCTATTTTACTAAATTGCTAAACAATGAAATTTAACTACTAGTTTTAGCCAAACTGCTGGAGTTGCTCTAATATTTTCTTGGCTTTTCCATTTTTAGGAAGAGAAGATAATGAGAAAACTAGACCGAAGCAGCAAAAATTTTCTATACATTAGTTTCTACTAACCAATTTGGCCCCTCCTTATTTAATCCCCACGCTCCGCCGCTGCTGTCAACAGAACAGATACGTACGGAGTAGTTATTTGCATGTAGGCACGTACCACCACACCCTGGACACCCCATCCTTCATGCAGAATTCACGCGACAGGAAGGGCGAGTGAGACCGTTTGGTTTGAACTGACAGCCAGCAGCCTGCCGGGGAAGTTTGAACGGTGGTTGGATTGCAGCAGCCGAAATGGCGGGTTGAATGAGGATTAGGAGCCCATCTGCCACCGTGCCAGCTCCCTTATTATCTTCACTCGCTCTCAAAGCCTCAAGAAGAATCACTGTGCCAGCGCTCTGAACTGGCTGAACATCATCATATTCGTGAACGGTGAGTTCTTTGATCCATCACCACAGACCACATGCATTTTCCGGTCTTCAGTTTCAAGGTGTACTTCGGTTACATGAACAGTCTGCCATGTTCTGCATGATGATGTGCAGAGACCACGATGGCTGTGGTTCATGAACTTGGCAGTCCTCTGCTTGGGTTTGAGAAATTCAGCAGCAATGAGGTTGATTTGGTAAGTGCACTGTGCACCGGCTACGACACTGCAAAAATTATATTCCTTGGATTGGATTCTCATGCATGCATTGTGCCTGTGCGGATACAGGAAAGTCTGCCCCTGGAAGAGGTTTTCGAGCAGCTCAACACATCCCGCGGCGGGCTTTCGTCGTCTGGCGCTGCAGAACGCCTGCAGCTGTTTGGTGCGAACAGATTACAAGAGAAGCGTGTGAGTTCACCATTTTGGATCCCCATTATTTGCATCCTGAATTCCTATTATATGTTTTTCCGTGATCCCTTTTCCTTTTATGTATGTTCTATGGCAGGAGAACAAGGTCCTGAAATTCCTCAGCTTCATGTGGAACCCGTTGTCCTGGGTGATGGAGGCAGCAGCAGTCATGGCATTGGTCTTTGCGAATGGCGGCGTAAGTTCTCTGACGTTCTAAAATCTGGTCTTTGACTTCTGGTTTACCCCCGACAAGTCTTGAAAAAATGTTATCTGACATACTAGTTTTAGTATCGGCCACATGATGTAAAACTTCAGTATCTTCATCTACCTCTTTGTTCAGAGTCAGGGTCCTGACTGGGAGGATTTTCTTGGAATCGTCTGTCTTCTGGTTATCAACTCAATCATCAGCTTCATTGAGGAAAATAATGCCGGTAACGCCGCTGCAGCTCTCATGTCTCGCTTGGCACTGAAAACAAAGGTTTGTATATAAACAAAAACTGTAGTATTTCAGTCCGGTCTTGCTGTGTTCAAACATGGGTGTGATCTTCAGGTTTTCAGAGATGGGCAATGGCAGGAGCTGGATGCTTCTATCTTGGTACCAGGAGATATTGTCAGCATCAGGCTTGGTGATATCATTCCAGCGGATGCACGCCTGCTAGAGGGAGATCCTGTGAAAGTTGATCAGGTAATTACACAATTCACGTTAGCAGCTAGTGTTTCCATATAGCAGTAAGGCTGGAGCTGCTGGTATGTTTGCTGGGTCAACATGTCAGCTTGATTGATCTGCCCAAGTGGTTTTCCTTCCACAATGCAGTCAGCTCTAACTGGGGAATCCCTTCCGGTAACCAAAAGGACCGGTGATCTAGTGTTTACCGGTTCAATCTGCAAACATGGAGAAATTGAAGCTGTTATCATTGCAACCGGCATCCACTCTTTCTTTGGAAAGGCGGCTCATTTGGTGGACTCCACAGATGTTGTTGGTCATTTGCATAAGGTGAATTGTCAGATCTTCACAATATGATCTAGGGCATTGAAGCTCTAGTTGCCCATGGATGCCTGTGGTTTAACCTAATCCTACAACTAAAATTTCAGGTTCTAACCTGTATAGGGAATTTCTGTATATGCTCGATTGTGGTAGGGGTAATTCTTGAGGTTATTATGATGTTCCCAGTACAGCACCGATCATACAGAAATGGAATCAACAATGTGCTCGTTCTTCTGATCGGTGGGATACCTATCGCGATGCCGACCGTTCTGTCAGTCACTCTTGCAATAGGTTCTCATCATTTATCTCAGCAGGTGTTCTTGGGGCATTGCTGTCATCTTTCTTCAGATAATACTTAGTTGCTAATGCATCATTTGTCCTTAAGTTTGTTGTACCATTTTGCAGGGTGCTATCACTAAAAGGATGACAGCCATTGAGGAAATGGCAGGAATGGATGTTCTGTGCTGCGACAAAACTGGAACTCTTACTCTCAACCATCTTACAGTCGACAAAAACCTAATCGAGGTAACTTCTATGATAAAATAAAAAGGTACAGTGTATTTGCTTAGGTGATAATTAGCTAAGCTGATTCATCATTCGTTAACTTCAGGTGTTCAGCAGAGAAATGGAAAAGGACATGGTAATTCTTTTAGCTGCAAGAGCCTCAAGAGTGGAAAATCAAGATGCGATTGATATGGCCATCATTAACATGCTAGCTGACCCCAAAGAGGTTCTGAATTTCTAAGCACGTTTGCAATGGTTCATGGATGATATCTGTTCCTTTTCTTCCCTGAATGACGGGGTCCTATCTTATCTACTATTCTGGCCTTGTCAGGCACGCGCCAACATCACTGAAGTTCACTTTTTCCCGTTCAATCCTGTCGATAAGAGAACAGCTATAACATACCTTGATTCCAACGGCAATTGGTTCCGGGTTAGCAAAGGTGCTCCAGATCAGGTACTCCTGTTGCAACTCTGCACTGTATCCCAGTGCATTTACCCCAAACCTTCATACAGTTGTTTATACGGGTCTGTCAAGACTCAGAGCTCCTTTAAATGCTACCCTTCAGTTATCTCAACTTCTGATGCTGTTCATCTTCAGATCTTGAATTTGTGCTACAACAAAGATGACATTGCTGAAAAGGTGCAGATTGTAGTCGACAGGTTTGCCGAGAGGGGCCTCCGTTCACTTGCAGTTTCTTACCAGGTACCACATGGAATTCAAGCTAGCAGATTTTGTTGGTCATCCCTGAAAATTGAACACTGAAGTATCAGTTGCTACTTCCTAACAATCACTCTGTGACTTGTCTCAGGAGATACCAGAAAGATCAAGGCACAGCCCCGGTGGGCCATGGATCCTATGCGGTCTTCTGCCGTTGTTCGATCCGCCGCGGCACGACAGCGCCGAAACCATCCTCAGAGCGCTCGATCTTGGCATCTGCGTGAAGATGATCACCGGTGTGCATGCACATGGCCATGAACTTTGTTCTCTGCTAGTTTCTGTAGCGTGATCACCTGAGCGGCAGCTCCGTCCGTCTGTGCAGGTGATCACCTGGCCATTGCAAAGGAGACCGGCCGGCGCCTGGGGATGGGCACGAACATGCACCCGTCGGCGTCACTGTTCGGCCGGCGCGAGCGCGACGGCGAAAGCGCCGCGACGGTAGTCTCCGTCGAGGAGCTCGTCGAGAAGGCTGACGGGTTCGCCGGCGTGTTCCCGGAGCACAAGTACGAGATCGTGAGGATCCTGCAGGCGAACGGCCACGTGTGTGGGATGACGGGCGACGGCGTGAACGACGCACCGGCTCTGAAGAAGGCGAACATCGGCATCGCGGTGTCCGACGCCACGGACGCCGCGAGGGGCGCGGCCGACATCGTGCTCACGGAGCCCGGCCTCAGCGTGATCGTCAGCGCCGTCCTCACCAGCCGTGCCATCTTCCAGCGCATGAAGAACTACACGGTCCGGTTCCCCTTTCATTCAGTGGCCTGGCCTTGCGCACGAGACAGAAAAATTCAGTGGTAAAACTGGCGCGCGTTAACCTGTTTCATCCCTGCAGGTTTACGCTGTGTCCATCACCATACGGATAGTGGTAAGAATCATATATATGAACTGGTGATACTCAACTCTTCCATTGCAATTTGCAACTCTGACCCCTGTGCAAGCAGCTAGGATTTGTTCTCTTGGCATCAATATGGGAGTACGACTTCCCTCCGTTTATGGTTCTGATCATAGCCATACTGAATGACGGTGATGCATCTCTGAATCAGTCATCTCTTCTCAAAATGACTGCATGACTGCTACATGAGGTTGATGGATTTGGAATGTTCTCTGATCAGGGACCATCATGACGATATCGAAGGATCGTGTGAAACCATCGCAGAGGCCGGATAGGTGGAAGCTGAACGAGATATTTGCAACTGGCGTCGTCATGGGAACCTACCTAGCATTGGTCACGGTGCTCTTCTACTGGGCAGTTACAAGGACCGCATTCTTTGAGGTACCAACATCCAGAGGCCAGAGCTGAAGATGTATTATAGGCACACCAATCGACTGAAGATCTCTCTCTCTCTCTCATTTGCAGTCTCATTTCAAGGTGAGACCTCTCAAGGAAGACGTCCAGAAGATCTCGTCCGCGATGTACCTGCAGATCAGCATCATCAGCCAGGCTCTGATCTTCGTCACACGCAGCCGTGGCTTGTCTTTCCTCGAAAGGCCTGGAGCTCTGTTGATCTGTGCTTTCGTCGTAGCACAACTGGTAATTCTCTGAACCTCTGGAGAAGAAGACTATTAATTCATGTCATTTCAAACGCCTTCAAATAAAAGATTCAGTGAAATGCTGCTTGTCACTCAAGTTCTTGATATGCAGGTGGCCACCCTTGTCGCCGTCTACGCGACAATCAGCTTCGCATCGATCAGCGCCATAGGATGGCGCTGGGCCGGCGCCATATGGCTATACAGTCTGGTGTTCTATGTGCCACTTGATCTGATCAAGATTGCCGTCCGGTACATCCTCAGTGGTAAAGCATGGAACTTGCTGTTCGACAGGAAGGTACCGCACTGCACAATCGTTCTTCTTGCTCCCCTCGTTCAGAAATCAGAAAATCGTTCATGGCTGCACTGTTCATGGTTCAGACTGCATTCACAAGGAAGAACGACATCTGGAAGGAGGATCGGGACGCCAGGTGGGTGCTTTCCCAGAGAGATGTTCAGCGGAGGGCTTTCTCTGATCATCTCCTCAGCAGCTCAACACCATCTTCTAGGACTAGGATCTCAGATCAGGCGAGGTGGCGCGCCGAGATAGCCAGGTAAAAGAGCCGCGGGGATTGACCGATTGGGATGGGAGATACGATTTTCATGCTGGGGCAGTGACAAGGCAGGAAACTGAATGAGAATCCGGAGGAATTTGTTTGCAGGTTGGGAGAGAAGCATGCACTGAGAGCTAGCGTGGAGTCTGTGATGAGGCTGAAGCGTGTGGATTCTCACGTCATCCGTACTGCTCAGACAGTCTGAGCTGCTAGCTGCTTTGAGCCTTGAGGTTTTCATCATAGTGAAAAGGTCGTAGTTCCTCCGAAGAAACTAGTTTGCTTTTTTATAACTTATAGGAGTAGATATTTTCACGAGTTATACATATTTTATTTGGATTTATCATATCTCAATCCATCTTCATATTTGTTTTTGAAATTTTTAGAATCTTAGAGGCTTTTTTGTGGTTTAATAAACTTATAGAGTATTCACCTGATTCTAGAGCCCGGACGTCCGGCGCGCGAGTGCGTCCGGATGCCGGGCCCCTTCCCAAACCTGCCCGCCCTCATGCGTGGAAATAGAACGGAACCCGCCCGTCCCCGCGTATAGAACGAACCTGTCCCTGTCCTCCGCTCCCCATCGCGCCCTGTCCCCCTGTTCCCAACGCACCCCGTTCACCCACCGTGTCCCTATCTAAAAAAGAGCACGAAACACTTTAAGTGCAACATTGCAAACATATGTAAAAACTATGTAGTGTAACATCGGGATATAAATACTGCAACATCGAAGAATATATAGTGCAACATTAAAAAACATGTACTACAACATCGAAAAATATGTATTGCAACAACAAAAAATATGTACTGCAACATCGAAAAAATATATACTGCAATATCGAAAAACATGTACTGCAACATCGAAAAATTATGTGCTGCAACATCGAAAATTATATGCTGCAACATAAAAAATTATATACAGCAGTAGTACTGCAACAACGCAAAAACATATGTTGCAACGACCCAAAAATCCTATTGCAATATTCAAAAATCATCTGTTGCAACATCCAAAAAACCCATTGCAACACGAGAGAAACAACAAAAAAGCGTACAAAAACAGCCCCTGACCCATCACCTCGAGCTCACCGGAGGGAGGAGGGAATAGGACCCCAGAGCTCGTCGGAACCCTAGCCACCGCCGCATCCCTCAAATCCAGAGGAGGAGGAGGAGGACTTAGATCCAGAGGACGATGAGGACGAGCGCTCAGATCCAGAGGACGACGAGGAGGAGGAGGGCTCAGATCCAGAGAAGGACCGACCTACCTTGTCGGAGCCGCCGCCACCGTCCTCGTCTCCTGGTGGGTGCAGGAGCCGGGTTGCTGGGGAGCGTGGGGTTGCATGGAGGTCGTAAAGGGGCAAGGGACGGAGGGAGGGGAGGAAGCACATGCGGGAGGGGAGGAAGCACGGGCGGGCTGGACCTCAGCGTCCGGTCGTTTCCAGTAAGGTTCCAAACGCGAGATTTCACGACCGGATGCGTCCGGTCATGCTCGACCAGACACACCCAGCGTCTGGTCACTCAATATCTCCTCTGTGCGTCCCACGTCAGCGTACGTCAGCACTGACCGGACGCACCCTGCCAGCGTCCGATCACTTTTAGCGCCAGTGTCCGGTCGAAGACCGAAACACGCGCCCTCTGCTGCCACTGACCGGACACGCCGGTCCAACTGAGATCAGCGTCCGGTCACTTACAGTGACCTTCGTCTTTTCTGTATAGGGCGCCGGTGATGTTTCTAACCCTTGCTCAAATGTGCCAACCACCAAGTGTATCCCGGGGATGACTTAGAGAGTGGGAGGGCGGAGCGGGGGGGAAGGGGGGGAGAGCGAGTACAGGGGAGCGGGCGGAGCGGGGGTACAACGAGTGCGGGGGAGCGCGGTGTGGAACGGTGCGTCCGGCTGCCCGGTCTATATCATTATCGATTTTTTAACTGAAAAAGGAATAAAAGCGCCATCAAAACCACTTCAAACCAAGACTGGGAGATAGTTTGAACGTATTGAGAGTTTACGGGGTAAGATGTCTGATTCAGAGTTTTTTTGGAAGAAGACTTCTATTACACACAGTGTCCATACAAATCACCGTACATAAGAAGAGCTACATGGTCTGGTCCATCCAGAACAAAGAACTAGCACTATAGTTCATACTTCATACCCGGGGGCTGCAAATGAATGTGCTACTGAATTACATTCCTTGGGCACCGAGAGATAGAACATCTAACAAAAATCGCATAACAAGTTTGCTCCAATCTCTCTAAACAAAGTACTTAGAACCGATCTATCTAAGTAATCCCCCCAATTCCATTGGCAACAATGGTAACATATGTCTCCAATATTACATTCTCCATTCCCATTGTTGTAGCTTGCTCCAAACCCTTCAAGCAGGCCAAGGCCTCAGCATGTTGGGAACTCAACAGAGGCTCCTGCTGCCGCCACAACAACCCGCCCAAGATGATCACAAATAATGAAGCCCCATCCTCCTTTGTAGGCCTCAGGAATGAACGCAACATCACAATTGATTTTTGTAATAATCTTCAGGTGGCGCCTTCCAGTTTTATCTCACTTGTTGCCTCCTGAGTTGTTTCTTACTATTGTGGGCAAGGTTCCAAGCATTCATATGAAAAATCACATCACTGACCACTTCTTGAGGGCTCTTACTTCTTTCTCCATTATTGGTTTTATTCCTGACTAACCACCAACACCAAAGAAGATAATCTTTTGTTGCACGTCTTCAGGGAGGCTCCAAATCTTGTCCAACATATCCCTTCAACCTCCAAATTTCAGTGGAACCACACAAAGCCTAACCTCCTCTAGGTTTAGAAGCAGCCAACACCAGACGCATATTCTTACATTTAATAAAGAGATGATCAACATCTTCATCAAATCTATGGCACATGGGGCATATAGTATCCAACTCAATTCCTCGCCTCATGATGTTTTGTTTGACCTATAGTGAGTTGTGTGACAATTGCCAGATAAAAACTTTCACCTTATTTGCAACATTCATTCTCCATATTTTCTTCCATTCAAAACTGGCAGTCTTAGATTTGGAAGTTGATGCATCTGCACGATTTTTATTTTCCCGAACTCTAGTTCACAGGGCATAGGCAGACTTGAGAGAAAAAACCGTTGGGATCTGGCCAGTCATCCATGCCCTTGAATAATATCATCGCTAGGATAATATTTGCATCCTCTTCCCAAAAATTCTCTCTTACTAGTTGTTGTTCATCCCACAAACCAGTCACTAGATTGATGAGGTCTGTAACCTTTGGAGTAGTGAACTTCTTTGGGGAGTGATGACATGCCTTCCATCATTCCTTGGAATCCAAGGATCCGTCCAAATATTGACCATTGTGCTATCACCAATCCTCCAGATAATCCCTTCTTTTAACAAATTGAGCCCCTTTAAAATACTGCGCCATGTGTAGGACAACTCCCCTCTAGTTGTTGCTTGCAAGATGGTCTTGCATGGGAAATATTTGGCCTAAAGTACTTGTGTGCACAAGGTATCTGGGACAGAGTTTGAGGAGAGAAATTAGGTTACTATGATAGTTAAGGATGTAAAATAGACTTTTCCACAAAATGACACCTGGTTAGCTTATTGTACAAGGAAATAGGACAATATATATGGTTATCGGTAGGGACAGGGGAAGGTCTTGTGGGAGGGAGTCTCATCTTCTCCTTCCTCCCACTCCTCTTTCTGTTCTTATTTCTCCTTCCTCCTCTTCATCTATGGCTACAAATTTAGAGGGGCTCCATGGGTAACATGGGGTGGGGGCCTAAAGTCCCCAGCCCTAATGTTGGATCCACCCCTAGTTATCGTCTTGTGATCCAATGGATCAAAATTCATGCGTTTAATCCTATTGGAACACTTAGATATTGCACTGCAGCAGACGGTTGTTTCGGCATTGCCGAACAACCAGTTGTTCACCTCTACAAAAGGACCAAGAATCAGCACAGGGGCATTCATGCCACACCTCATCAGCAATGCCATCGACGTAGGGCAGTTAAGGAGAAGGGAGAAAGATGGCGCTATGGGAGGTGCCTAGCAAAAACCTTGCCACCTTTGTATTGTCTTCGGCGTCAGCACCTTTGTCCTTGCAGTAGTCTTCGTCATTACAATGTACCTCTGTCGGTGTCACCGCAAGGGCCACAAGGTTCATGTAACGTCGAGAAGGAGCACCACCACTACGGTGATCGAGGCAACCTTGATTGATGCCGTGCTAGCCACTTCAATTCCATCACATATCAATGCATCATCAACCACCACTGTCAGTGCCCTTGCATCACCCATCTTTGTGTCATTGGCTGCCATCGTCACCACCACCATCAATGCCTATGCGTCACTTGCCACCATCAACATCATGTTAATAGTTCAGCGATACAACATAGATGTCAAGATTGGTAGCATAACCAACAATAGCACATATGGAAGACCACACATCATTCAATCCAAATTCTTCTCTTTCAACTTGCCCCCGCATCGGCTGTCTTTGCGCCATTGACCACCACCATTGATGCCTCCACGTCACGTGCTACCATCAACACCAGCATTGCCTCACCATCAACTCCAAAGGCCATAATTATAGAAGTACCCCGCTCTCTCCTTCGCATCTGAGTAGGCACCCTAGTTGTGTGAGAAAGTCATGTGTGCCTAATAGAGGGGAATCTTCCTAGGTGACTGTGTGTGATGATTTGGGAGTTTGTGTGGGTTAGGAGTCCAGGCTTCAAGGCTCAGTGTTTGTATGGGGCTCGAGCCCCCCTCCTCCCCCACCATACACACCTGACCTCAACATAAAAGGCCCACCACCATAGGGCAGTCGAGGAGAAGGGAGAGATGGTGCAAAGGGAGATGGGCAACAAACCTCGACACCTTTCCACAATGTGTATATGCGGATAAGATTGGGGAGGCTTGGAGCACAAGGGAACCTCACGGTGCGAACTACTGTTGCTGCCGCCACTACCGCTCTGTGAGCGCTCCCGTGGTTGCTTCCCTTTGCTAAAAGTCCAGAGAAGAACCAAGGCACCCATGGCCAAAGTGCTGGAGAGAGAGAGGTATAAATAAGAAAGAATGAGGGTGTGGAAGAGACACACCAAGCGTGAGTCAAATTTTTCACTTTGAAAGAGGTGGTAGGAGTTGATTTTTTGAGCACCGACTTCACTAGCAGATGACATAATCCACCGCCAATGAAACTCTTATCTCGACTGGCAGTAGGTTAAGCAACCATTAGTAGAAAGGGTTAAATTAACTGCTAGTAAAAATGTGTCTCTACTGGTCGTTCATAGCCATAGGCCTATACTTTGAATTCTATGGCCCTATTTGGCTGCTCAATTTTGTGGCTGAAACCGGCTGGAGCTGGTTGGGCCTCGTGGCCCAGGCGAACACCAGTCGTTCGGCTACTCTACAAGACCCAGCTACCGCCATCCTCACTCTCTCTCCCGTCTCGCATTCGGTCGCGCGCTTAGGGTTCCCCTACTCCCAGCTCTCGCCGAGGTGACTTCTTCGCCCACGCCATTAATCCCGCATCACCGCTGGTCGCCCTCTGTCCTAAACCCCTCCCATCTCTTGGGCCTAAGAAGGAAGGCGACATCCACACGGGGCGTCTCGTCAGATTTGGTTCGGCGTCGCCTTCTCCGAGTCACCGATTCGCCGTCGCCATCTTGCCAAGCAGATCCAGCCAATCCGTCGCCGTCGGTGGGAGATCCACCCTTTTGGGTATGTGGTCCACTCCATGCCTTCCCCTTAATCGTTGGTCGGTGACCATCCCTACTGTTATGGTTTACAAATCCTTGCTTCCCTACTTCTATTTCAGCTGGAACCACGGACGCCGCCTTCCAAGGCACCGGATCTGTCATCTTCTCCTGCTTCCGCCCTCCCTACTACACCATTTTCAGTATGTTTCCATCTTTTTCATCCCATTTTTGCTACACACTTCTAGATCCGCTTCGTTAGGGTTGAGGTTTCTGCTCCCAGGTGTGGAAGGCTAAGTATAGACGGACTGTTAGGGAAACATAATCCTTGCACATCCGTGACATTGAGGGTTAGCATAAACTCTATTATTTTTTACTGTTTTCATTTAGCCTTGGCTCCCCTGGTTTCTCATGTAGTCCAATGTTGGATGGGTTGCATGCCTGTAACTCTGGCAGTTCAGCTTACGGCTTATGAATAATGCATCAATGAATGAATCACATGGTCTTCTTTGGGTTGTTTCAAATTTCTTATTGTTCGTCACATTACTAAATTTTAGGGTGATTTAATGATACTTGTGATGTAACTACATTTGGTTCACGCCTAAATCTCCCCGTATCTCAAAATTTCGATATATTAACCACTGTTGGATGTCACGGTGCTCTTCCTATACAAATACAGTCATGACATCAGTTTATTTTGAATATCGAAGTCTACATTGGAGTTGTGACATGCTCTTCTATTTGAAAATTCTCTTACATATAGATACACTAGTTCATTGCATTGATGAAATGCATTTTAATGTCAGTGAGTAGGTTACTTCTTTTATTACTCTTACAATCTGTTGTTAGTACAGTACACATACTTCTATTCCGAATTTAGACAATGAGTTGGGATTACTTTGGTATACATATAGCTCTGACAGATTTGCATGTTTATCATGTAGGTGTGATCTTTCTAAGTCTATATACTGGCACCATCGTCAACAGCTTCCTGCTCCCCGCCGGAAGCCACTCGGTACAACTTGCATTCCAAGCGCGTGAAGCGAGAAATCAAGGCAAGTGCACAATTCTATCCATTGCATTGTGTTTTAGTTCATCTGTGCATTCCTTTAGTTTTTTTATGGTACCATTACTATGTCCAGCCACAAACGACAATAGCCCTTCCATGTTCCAACAGATGCCTCCGAAGCGTGCAACTTGGAGTGAGGATGACACCAAGTTGTTGCTGGACCTTTGTCTTCAAGAGAAGGAAAAGTTTAACTTCAATCAGCAGGGTCTCACCACGATTGGCTGGAACAACATTTACACTAACTTCCCCCATTATGATAAGAAACAGTGCAACAACAAAGTAGGATCCCTCAAAAAAGCCTACCTGACATGGAAAGATGAACTGACAGCCACTGGGCTTGGGAGGGACCCACGTACGGGTGACATTGAAGCTGAACCTGAGTACTGGGAAACTCAAGCAGGTTCCCAGCCCGTGACATCGGTATGTTATCTTGTTAACAGTTCTGATTACATTGGTTACATCGTTTAACATTATGTACTGTGCTTTTTTTTGTAGGATGATAGTCTGCCTGAGGTACGACGTGGTAGGCAACCTCGCTTCCTGGACCAACTTGAGGCACTATTTGGGGACCGTAGCTAGAACACGGGCTGCTTCATGTCCGCTGGTGGTATTCGTGAATCAACGCCTCCTGCTACTTTGCGTCCAATAGACTTAGGCGGGCCATCCAGCTACCATTCTGGATCAAAGAGGGACACCATGGACAATGTTGTCAATAGCCCAAAGAAGAAGAAGAATTGCAGTGTGGGGGAGTACATGGCCCGGTTGTCTAAGAGCATTGCTGCCAGGAGCACATCATGGGATAGAGAGCGGACCCGTGAACAGGCCGAGGTTGATGAAGCTATGCAACTTTTACGAGAAGATGGTGTGCCATCCACTTCAGATATGTTCTTCTTGGCAACGGTGTTGTTCAAGGACTCAGTGACCCGGCGGGTGTTCAAGAATCTGCTGACAGCTGAAGAACGTATGGCTTGGCTGACATATCACATGAATAGGAACAACAAGTAGTTCAGCAACTAGGATGTTGAGTTTGGTGTGAAGCAACGGTGGCATTTGAGTGTCGTCTTTTATCCTTTACATTCATTGTTGTCCTAGTTATGTTGAGGTTTCTGTCTTGTAATGGGGCCCGTGGCCAAAACCATGTGTTGTATTCGTTTTCCCGAACTCGTTATAAGTTGTGTGGTGCGATGTATTTGTTTGAGCTACCTGACATTATTTGGTTGTTGAAGCTAACAAATATTGCACTGTTAACAGATGCTATAATTGTTCTCTATTTGACCAAATCATAATGGGGTACTTGTGTTGTAGGTACATGTGGGACTGATTGAAGGGGTCATCAGTGATCGGTGAGCCTAAAGGTGTGTATGCAAATTGTATTCTGTTGACACCGTTTTTTGCACGTGTCAAAATGATCAGAGTGGGCTAATCGGTAGGAGGAGAGTTACTGTATACGCTGACAGCCGTGAAAATCAGCTTGTAAAGATGGTTGCCGATGAATGGTGGTGATCGATGGGAAGGTTGATTTAGACTCGGGTGTTGCCGATAAGGTTGGAGATATTAGTGTCGATGCCGATGAAGGAAGGCTTGAAAACTACTGCCGATGAAACAGGAAGTATGCCGATGGAAAGGAGGTCGGTGAGAATTCCATCGTAATCGAGGCGGACAGGGAAATAGATAGGAGTTGATTTCCTTTTCTATATTTGTTAGAGTATGATTCATGTAAGAGTCACGTGTTTCCTTAGATATGGACTTGGTGTCCTAGTCGTATTTGGTTTTGTCTCTTTAGATCAGGGTATAAATATAGATTGAGGGGCAATGTAATAGGGATGAATCAATATCAAAAACCAATTTTTACTCCTATTTACATCTACTTACTTTTCGACGACTTCGTCAATTTGCATATTTTTCCTTTTTACGAGTTCTCATTGATTCGGCGAGTTGCATCGTTTCAGTGCAACCTTCGGCGATTCTCGAGTTCCGCGTGAGTACCTCTTGGCCGTGACTTCCGGGCGTATCGCTGTTGTCAGGACCAAAGTGCTCGTATCTTCATCCTTGTCGATTAACAGGTCAAATCGACTGGCACGCTTTGGATATCGATTCGGGTATTAGCCCTTTGTGTTTGCAGATTCTCTTTTGCATCAACATATTCACAAGTCATGCTTAATATACTATTGGAATTTACTTACCAACGTTGGTTTATATTTTTCCTTGGCAGCATGTTGGAACATGGACAACAGCGACGAGGATAGTCAAAATTCAAGTGAAAACAGTTTCAATGAGATGGTTACTGCAGCTATGGCTGGAGGCTATGCATATATGTACATGCTGTAGGTACCACCACAAGGTAATCATGTTATCTCTGTGCCTGAGCTTACCGGAAGATAGTAGGTAGATAAGCTGTTGTCAGATGCTGGTAGGTGCTTTGAAAGCTGTCGAATGCGGCCTGAAAATTTGGTTAGGTTGCATAGCATACTACGTGATAGCTATGGGCTAAAAGGCAGCAGGGAGCTTGAATCCATTGAAGCTTTAGCCATGTTTCTATGGGCATGTGGTACAAATCAATGCCAGAGGCAAATGCATGAGAGATTTAGGAGGGGGTTGGGGACATGTAGCAAGGTATTTTCCCATGTTCTGGCAGCCATGACTAGATTTACAGATGACGTGATTAGGCCTAGGGACACTACTTATTCAGTAGTGCTGGCTGAATTGTTGGAGTACATGCCGTTTTTTGATGGCTGCATAGGCGCCATGGATGGCACTCACATTGATGTGATAGTTGATCAAGGAGTCCGTGATAACCACATCAATAGGAAAGGGAAGCCAACCTAAAATGTGGTTGCGGTCTGTGACTTCGACATGAGGTTCACGTATATCAGGGCGGGGACAGAGGGTTCAGCTCATGATATGCGGGTGAAAAGAAAAGCAGAAGATGATGCCTCTTTCCCACATCCACCATCAGGTTAGTTGAACTTAGTTCGATTGGTTGATGTATTGATGCAAAGGTTTCATGCTGGAGCTAATTGTATTTGAACTGATGTCTTGCACTGAATTTATGCAGGCCGCTATTACTTGGTGGACTCTGGTTACACACTTTGCCCCGGGTATCTGACGCCGTATCCAAATAAGAAGTACTGGATGAAGGAGTTCCAGACTAGGGGGGCTTGTGATGCGCATGAGTTATTCAACCGGCACCATTCCAAGTTGCGTAATGTCATAGAAAGGACATTTGGGGCAGCAAAGGCTAAGTGGCAGATGTTGAAAGGCGTACCTCATTATCTGGGGACCAAACAAACCCAGATAATTATTGCTCTTTATGCACTGCACAACTACGTGCTTGAGCTGGAGGGTCAGCACCAACCAGTGAGGTTCAGGCAGGCGCCAGACCTTGGGCCTTTGAGTCAAGTGGCAGCTATGGCGTTGGGAGATCCTAATGATATGGAGCAGGTCCGCGACTGGATAACATATGGACTTAGACTCATTAGGAAGACAACGTAAGTGAAACAATTATGGTTGTGGATGTTATCAGTGAAGTCATGAACATTTCCTTTGGCTGCCTAGTTTGGGGCTAATGCGGATATGTACACATGCAGGTGAACGAAGTGCCGACATGGTGCACGGGGAGCAGATGATGGCTGCAAGGAGATGCCTGTGATCGGTTTTTGCTTCACATGGATCTATTGATGCCCTAAGTTTAGCTCTGCTTGAAAATGCTTCTAACTTTTGTCTCTAGATTGTGCTGCTGCAGGAGGCTAGACCTGTTGCTTGTAATCCTGGTACTTATAATCCTGGTATTGTATTGAACTTGTTGTATTGAGCTGCTGCCATGTGAAATGTATTTGAATGATGTAAGTGTTGTCAAGGAGAACAGCCATGAGTTAGCATTGCTGTTGTTTCAATTCATTTGAATGTGGTAAGGGCTGTAATGGGCCGGTGGCTTTTGTTTAATTAATCTCAGTGCAGATTTGTTAGTTGTGTCTAGTAAATCCTAATACTATTGGAAAAACAATATATGCTTACTCCTAGTTTTCATTGTGATACAGGTGAGATCTCTAATAGAGGACATCAGAGATGTCAGATTCCACAAGGTTGAGACTGGATTAGAGACGATATCTGGACGCACCCATGCCGTAAAGGTAACATTTCCCCCTTAAGAACTGCGGATGCTAAAACAATTGTCATTCTATCAAAGCTATTATTGAATTGGATGTAACTACCACTTCCCCTGTATTTATCTGTGTTTCCTATAGTAGCTTAACGTCTTGCTTCATTGATCAGACAACAACAATATCTTATTCATCTTATTTGCATTCTTGCAGCTCAAAAATCTCTCTGCAATGGAAGTGAACATTGTCCGTCCTTTCATGGTGAGAACTTTGCAGGCATTCAATAAGCATGATAGTCCACAGATGATTCAGCAAGCAGATAATATAGGGAGCAGAGCAACACCAATTACATACCGTGGTCCAAGAGTAAGCCTTCCCTTCTAGATATGATTTCAACTTGCTTGTGGCTTCTAGGAGGTTGTTGTCCCCATCAAAATGTGCCCTAAGAATCTAAGCTATTGCGCGCAAAACAGTTGCATATCAAAAAGTTGGTACATATATAATTCTATTCTGTTTGGTTGGTGACCCGATACAATTCGTAATAGCTTAATACATCGCAGTATATGACCAAAAAGAAGACTTGGTTTCATTTTCTATTTCCATGCATTTATTTATTTTGTCAGAATGTCTCCCTTAAAATAAACACATCATCATCTTCAAGCAGCAATGCATGATTTGTCAGGAAAAGCTCCATGTCTCCAACTTAAAGTTTTTTCTTTTGTTTTCCTTTTGCAGAGAGATCTAAGGCGCAGGTAGTGAGCATGACTGCCACTTGTATTGTCAAATAATTCTGAGGACAACATTAAGTGAAGGTACTGGCATTGCTTTCTTGCAATAGTACCAGCTAAGTATGTGCTAGTGTCCTAACGAGCCCTGAGGTCTATCCGCTAGTATAGCGATGATGCATCATAGTTTGTCTACTCTTTAGAGGAAACTGGCACTGCTCTTCTACTGATGCCATGAGTTTTGCTCTGCTTGAAAATGCTTCTAACTTTTGTCTCCAAATTGTGCTGCTGCAGGAGGCTGGACCTGTTGCTCGTAATCCTGGTACTTGTAATCTTGGTGTTGTATTGAACTTGTTGTATTGAGCTGCTGCCATGTGAAATGTATTTGAATGATGTAAGTGTTGTCATGGAGAACACCCATGAGTTAGCATTGCTGTTGTTTCAATTCATTTGAATGTTGTAAGGGCTGTAATGGGCTGCTGCCTTGTGTTTGAATTACAATAAATGTTGCCTTTGCCGCCATTTTTTAATTCAAATAGCTGTTGTTACTGTTCAGCTGAGCTGGGAAAGAATCCAGCTGGTTCGCCTGATTCTGGTTACTGTAATAGTACCAGCCAGCAGCCGGAAATCGAGCAACCGAACAGGGCCTATATAGTGCTTGCTTTTAACCTTGTCATAAAAAATGTTTCTGTGCTAGGGTTCGATCATGATGAATACGATAGATGCTAGTAGAAGAACACTAAGTTATAATGTAAATAGAACTATTTTTTATTCTATGATTATTGTCCATTATAATGTAGAGTCCATGTATATAAAGTATGACAAAAGTGTAATAAGAGTTTAGTAGGATTAGAATTTTTTTCCTCTTTTTTCTAATTTCAGTCCGTACATATACGATTTACAACAGTCGTAAGAACAACTCTTTCTCCTTATAACGAAAAACAAGCACAACATATTAAAAACAAAAAAAAAATTCCCAAGCTATTTGGATGAAAAATATCGAACGGTTTAAATCATCCATTGTGCCAATGGTTACCTTTAGCATTCCTTTGTATGTACTCCTTTGTGTCGTGTGTTATACTGATAGTATTTATTGCGTTGACGGGCATATCCCCTCCACCTATAAAAAGCGTTGTTATGAGGTTTTTATTGGTCAGACTTTTTCAAGTTTAACGAGACTTGCATTTGTATCTCTAAATAAATTTATTATTAAAATATATTGAACGAGCTGTTTAATGATACTAATTATATATCAAAAGTATTAATGTTTTTATATATTTAATTAAAATTTGAAAATATTTATTTCTCTGGAGTAAAAATGATAATTTTTTTTTATGGGACTGAGGCAGTATACATGTTGCGTTCTGCTTCCATCGATCTGTGCATAGAACACTGGCTGGGGTAGCAATAAATATTGGAAAAGGAGCATCCGATCGAGCGAAATTTTCCTTCACGTATCTAGTACTATATTTTTTCCCCATACTTGTTCTCCATGCGCGGCAAATAAAACCAAATATGATTCTGACGACGTGTTTCCATATACCTCTTAATAAAACACGTGCTATAATATATTTTCTTTTAATAAAACACGTTCTACAAAATATGTGCGGAAAACCCCATCTTTCCATGTATATAAACCATCCAATAGTCTTGCTTTAAAACCTATCTCATAGGACGCAGTACTACTTAAAATCGAATCAAGATCTAGCATGAATACGACCAACTTGGGTGGTGGCTTTGCGTGCGTGATGATGATCATTCTCGTAGCATCATTATTGACGCCTGTAGCCCAATGTAAGTTTAGATTTTTGTCTCTCTTTTTTTCACAGAATTCGTTGTAGATTTTTTGTATATATTATCCTACTTCGTACTGATGAACACATCAACTGTAGCAGGTCGTCCTCTGGAGCTCGCAAATGTTGGAACTACTACAAGGAACACTACAAGCATTAACGCTACGCACTTGGGAGTAGTAGATGTGAGCAATGTGGTGCTGAATTTCTGCCAAGCGAGACAGTGTAATCATGTGTGCTACTGCTGCTTGACTGTACTGCCGAAAGTGATGTGTTACGACACCGTTGATGAGTGTAGGGCCGCGTGCCCTACATGCAATCCTAAGTGCAACTTGTTTCAGTTGATGCAGCAGCACTGAACTACTTGATTATTTTAGCATTCGGCAAACTTGACACCATAGTTTTGTTTATCTGGAGCATTTGCATATAATCTACCCAACGAATGTAACAGAATGTCATTAGTGTAAGATCAAGGTACTATTTCGTTGACACAATACAACCATCAACCATAGAGCACAACACCTTTGCTACCAAGAAAAAACCTGTGATTATGTACTGGCGAAGCTGACAAAGTTCTGTTTCTTCCACTTGTGTGATTATGTCTCTGCTGGGCGCTAGTCGAACGAAATAAATACAATCTGAGAAGCAGCTAAAAGGCTCGAGTTCAGCTTGTCATATGAAATCTTGGTCCTGGTCATCTTGTCGCCGAGAAGTATCTCCATCAAGCATTCTCTTCGTCATGTTGGCCCTCTGCACAAGTCGAACCAATGCTTGCACCACCTCTGACATTGGTGGCCTGAATTCTGGTTCAGGCTGCAACAAGAATTTGGTTCACAAGGTTCAGATTTTATTTAGATGGATATGCTATGACTATCCTGCATGGATGATGAATGGAATTACTACCTGGACACACAGGGCAAGGACATCAGCAAATCGGGATAGAGATTTGGCTGGGTATAGACCCTTGAGTGCAGGATCGACCATCATGTCCAATGCATCGATGTCATGCAGCTGGGGTGTTGCCCACCGCACAAGTGACTGCTCTGACCTGGGTCTAGAGCTGTAATGGAAACAGTCATACAATGGCATATCTGATCATCAATACCAAATTTATAACTAAAAGAAAGCTTAAAAACAGATGATGGGAGTGTACCTGTCAAATGGCCTACGTCCTGTCAATAGCTCAAGCATGACAACTCCAAAGCTGTAGACATCACTCTTGAGGGTGTACTGACCGGTCATGTCCACTTCTGGGGCAGTGTATCCGGCACTTTGTTCTGCTGCCTGCACAAGTTTAGTTGGTGATCAACATTATGAAGATGGTTAATGAGCCAGTGTCTGAAAGGCTGGGTAAGAATTGCATAGATGATGTATACTAGATAACCAGGAGGACATAAAAGATATTTGCTTTTCCATCATTGTACAATGTATATACATGAACTTATATAGACTCATTAAACTGTTCATTTTAATAGCTCAACTACCAAAGTTTTCTCCATGTGCTGAAGTTCATTTAACTCAACTATGCAACCAGTCTTCTTGAAATGGATGTTAGAATATTGACCATTACCTGGAATTCAGCATCAGGAATAAAGCTTGCAAGTCCAGCATCTGAAAGGTGTGGATTGAATTCTGAGTCCAGCAAAATGTTTGATGACTTGAAATTCTTATGGATGATGGATGGAGAACATATTTCATGAAGGTACCTACAAGTTATATTTCAGTTCAAAGTTATAAGGAGCTACATATTTCATAAGGAAAAAAATGCTATAGTATCTATCAAGTAATGAACAAGCTCAATAATCATTGAAGCATGTTCTTCAATCACTCAGTGTAACAATGTTCAGTGCATATCCACAGAACTAGAAAAGAGCAGAAAATATGCCCAAACAAAAGTCTATGTTTGGTTTTATTCCATTATCTAGAACAATAATACGCAAAGATGCTACCAGCTCATATATGGATAGAATGATACGGTCAACAGTAATACCGTTAATTTGATGGCCACTAATAACAAGTCACTTGTGCAACTACTACATATGGATGAAAACAAACAAGGTCCTTTTACTGTCCAGTTAGGTCGAGCCACACATGACAGGGAAATTTCTACAATATTTAAAATCATGTACAATACTAAATAGCATGTATATTCAATATCATAATTCATACATCCAGATTAAGGAAAAAATATATACTAGTTTATTTCCACAATTCCACTTACTCCAGTGCACGGGCAGAGCCAAGTGCAATCTTGATACGAGAGTTCCAGCTAAGTGGCTTGCTGTACTCATCTGAAAGGTGGAGTAGATCATGAAGCGATCCATTCCTGTGGAAATCATAAACAAGCAAGTGCTGGCCATGTTCCATGCAATAGCCCACAAGCTCATTCAGATTCGGATGGTGCAATTTTGAAATGTTCGAGACTAGTTCAGCAAAGTCGTCAGATGATTGAAATGGCATCACAGTACTGTCTAATTTCTTGATGGCCAGAACCTAGATAAAGGAAACAAAAGTTAGTGCCTTATATTTAAAGGGTTCAACTACTATATCCCACTACATAAGTGCTTTCGAAAGTAACAGGAAAAATATTATAACAGAAAAATCGAAGCAACACCTCGCTCCGGAAATATAGCCTATTCTTAGCTCCTTATAATTATCACCTTTCACCAATGTGATAATATATACATGAAGTGACATAAGGGTTACTGTGGACACGTATGTAACCAGCTGACTAAAGATATTAGTCCTGGTTTCAAAGACCTTAAAGACACAAGTCAAGAAAAACTTTCGTGTACCTTTGGAAACACATAGGAATTGTGACATGAAGATATATAGCATACCTTTCCATCATTCAACTGTGCCCTGTAAACACGTCCAAAAGTACCCTCTCCAACAAGGTTGTCGAAGCTGAAGCTATCTGTTGCCATCTGTAGATCTGCAACTGAATAAACAGTTGCCTTTATAGGTGTTATATTACTTTTCTTTGCAATGGGCTTGTTTGAAAAATCATCATCATCATCAAATGATTTGTTCCGTTCTATCTTCGGGGGTGGTTTCAGAATAATTGAAGCAGGTGAAGCTAAAGACTCTATGTCTACTGCGGTGGACTCATAGATAGGCTTCATGTCTGCAAAATGTGTATAAGCAAATATTCACATAATTAGATAAAGCTGTGGAAACATCTCTCAAGTGTGACAGTCATCAAGTTAACTGACCTTTAACTTCATTTGAAGGGAAGGAAGTGAATGGCTGGTGCTGTTCAAAGTGTTCTTCCATAGCAGCTTTGCGTTTTCTTCTTTTGATCAGGAAAAATGCAACAACTGATCCAACAACCAGCAATGATATAATGATTCCTGCTACACCTCCACCGCCTATGCCAGATCTTCCACCAGAACTTGATGAACCATCACCATTCTGACCTGCGCCGTTCCAATGGTTTGGAGGAGGCGGCGGTGCTGTATATGGAGGTGGCGGTGGCGCTGGTCCTGTGCTCCAAGAATTTCCATCAGTCCTATACACAAGAAGTGTATTAGTGCACGATATAGCTCTCTAGCAGTTGCATGTTAAGAAGTCAAGATAACTCACTGTAGACTGTTTATCTTCTTAAGCTGACTAGGAATCCAACCAGTGAAATGGTTGTTCGCAACATTCCTAGAGGCAAGCAGGTTATGAGATATGGTACTGAACATGCAAATAAAGCACCACTGAATTGCACAGTTGATTACTCACAGAGTTTCAAGGGGGAGATTAGCTAAGACATTGATATAACCAGTAAATTGGTTGTTCTGCAAGTATCTGAGAAGAAAAGGAATGGGTTAATGCAAAACATTCTAATGAGGCATGTCTAGGAGATGAAAATAAACAGGCATGCATCATTTCATACATTTTTTTCAGGCTTGACAATCCAGTGAAACTTTGTGGTAGATCACCAGTAAGAGAATTAAAGGAGAGATCCCTGCATTACATTAGATAGGAAAATAAAGCTACTCAAAACACAAGGAACAACAAAAATGAGGGATTTTAATACACAAGATTAAGACCCATCTAACGATGCCCACAAAGCACTTACAGTTCTGACAAACTATAAAGGTTGGAAAATACATCACTGATGTTTCCTTGTAGTTGGTTATGATTAAGGTTTCTGCATGTGCCAAGAAAAAAAATCATTTATCCCTTGCAATGATACATATTCCAAGGTAAAATCAAGTCCTGGATGCAAGAATACTCACAAATACTTAAGATTAGGCATCGTTGAAATCGAGTAGGGTAAATTTCCAGCAAATTGATTTCCTGCAAGATTGCTGTACAACAAGAAGAATCATCTAACAGCTATGCCACCAGAATAGTTAAAGAAATTTTCAAATGCACAAATTCACTGTAGGAACTTACAGTTTCTCAAGCTTCATATTGGGAAGATTGTACTGTATTTGAGCTCCACCGCCAAGGTTATTTTGGCTCATGTCACTGCATCAAAAGTTGATTTAGGGTGCCTATCAACTGAAGCCTCACAATGGACAAGTTTGAGCGAAATTTATAATTGGGGACTCACAGCTCAACTAATGAACCCAAGTTATTCATGTTGTAGGCCAAATTTCCGGTGAGTGACAAGTTTGGTAATATGCTACAGCAACAAACAAAGGGAAATATGGTGAGGAGTAAGAAATGAAGCTGTGCTAGCAGCCTAGCAGGTGCCTGCAACTATACTGCATCACAAGGCTCACATTTTAGTGACCCCTGATCCTGAGCAAGTAATGCCCTTCCATGACTGGCCACAAGGATCGCCGCCATTCGCCTGCCAGCCTGTGAGCTGCCCAGGAGAATTCAGAGTGGTGAAGAGTGTGTTGAGGACATTAACTGCATGCGAGAGTGCAACAAATTAGAACAGTACTAGGGGATGTGTAATCACAAATCTCAGTTCACTTGCAAACTTGAAGTATCAAGAATATGCATAGATTCAGATAATCATAGTGCAACTCTTGGAGAAATCTGTAGTACAATCATCATACTGTACCTAAAGAATAATATCAAGAATCTGCGTGAAAGGAAAATCATTGTGTTATCTAGGGGCGCTGTTAAAACCAAAATCTCCCTCTCTAAATGTTACTCATCTATCCAACGATTCCATCAATGCATGCAAGAATCTAAAAATAGTAATTTGAGTTCAAGTGTTGCTGATTGAGGTATATAGAGTTAGAAGAATCAGTTAAGAATAGGGATTTTCTTTTAGATAGAGAGATGGTATGGGGTATCACTGCTTCCGATTTCTACTATCTCAGAAACCAAAGTCTTGAAAAAAGAATTGAAAACAGAATGGAACTAGAAAAAAGAAGGGAAAATTGGCTAGCGGACACTGAAAGTGGAGGTCGTTTGCTGACGGACACCTAAAGTGGAGCCATTTGCTGAAAGACACTCTCGTTGCTGACAATTATGCTACTGGACACCGCGCCCCTTATTTTATTCATTTCCAGTGATTGAGGAGAGAGAAGAGCGGTGAAATGACATTCTTGCCCCTGCCACTTTCTTCTTCCTCTCTCCTTTCTCTTTTTCTGTTTCCTGTGTCAGGTCGGCGCGGACGCAGATTCAGCCCTGCCAAATCCACCGTTCATCCAAGATGGAAGGGCTGCAGCCTCTTTTTAGCCTGGGTTCGGCTTCTCTCCCGCAAAGACGGAGCGGGAGCTCGCGGCCAGCGCGCGCAGCCGGCGGGACAGGCACGCGGCCGACGTGGTGAGCACGCGGCGGAGCGATTGCGCGTGGCCAGCGCGGAGAGCGACACGGTGAGCATGCGGTGGGCGCCGAGGCCGGCGCGGAGAGTGACACGGCGAGCATGCGGTGGGCGTGGAGGTCAGCGAGGCGAGGCGAGCTCGTGGCTAGCACGGAGACCAAAGATACGAGAGTCGGCGCGGGCCTAGAGCGCGGGGAGCGTGCGCGGCCACCGTGGAGGGCGGAGCCGTGAGCGCGCGGCCCACGCTCCGAGCGGGCGCGGCCGGCCCGGGCTCTGAGTTTTCACCATGCTGGAGCGTTCCAGGCAGAGCATGCGAGGACGAGCGTTCCAGGCAGAAGGTGCCACCGATGAGGCGCAGCCTGTGCAACCTCAACGTTTCATATCCAATTAAATTCCACCAGGTGACCAAGACATCATGCAAATCGTTCGTGCATTTGAACACTTTAGCATTTGGCAAAGCTTGTCGATGGAGTGGTCCACGAAATTATTGAGGAGGTTTTTACCTGTGTGTCATTATAAAAGTTGTTAATTACATACAAGCCACTAAAAAAGTTGAGTCCTCACAGGTGCCACTGTTCTGAACTCTTTTGCCCTTCATGCCACTTTCGTCGGATTTAGCCCTAACGGTGTCAAATCGTGGGT
Organism: Miscanthus lutarioriparius; assembly: GCA_904845875.1. Classification (NCBI taxonomy): domain Eukaryota; kingdom Viridiplantae; phylum Streptophyta; class Magnoliopsida; order Poales; family Poaceae; genus Miscanthus; species Miscanthus lutarioriparius. Next base: position 11,343,662 of record CAJGYO010000001.1, on the reverse strand, counting down.
GTGAAAAGTCAAAAAAACCTTAGGTCTGAATACGCAATTAATTTTTTTTAGCATGTTAACGACCTCAAATGAAAAAACTCAAAACTAGAAAGTTGTAGATCTCGACAATATATACAATTTTTGTAAAAAAATTATCTTTCATTTAATTCCGTACAAAAAAAATGATTTGATATGATTAATATGTCTTAGAAAAATCACATTTTTTATATAGAATCAAATGAAAATAATTTTTATATAAATATTGTAGATCTCGATGACCGCCCACCGCCAATTCTCGCCAATTCCCGGTCCACGCCAATTCTCGTAGCTTCTGTCTCCGTGCTGGCCGCGAGCTCGCCTCGCCGCCCACCGCATGCTCATCATGTCGCTCTCTGCGTCGGCCACAAGCACTCGCTCTGCCCCGGCCGCACACTCAGCATGTTGGCCGCGTGCCTGTCGCGCCTGCCACGCATGACGGCCGCAATCTCACTCGGAGCGTCTCACTCGGAGCGTGCACGCTGGAAATAGGGAAAAGAGTAAGGGATAAAGGAAGAAGAAAGCAGTAGGGACAAGAATGTCGTTTCACCGCTCTTCTCTCTCGTCGACGAAATGAATAAAATAAAGAACATGGTGTCCAATAGCATAATTGTCAACGACGAGAGTATCTTCCAGCAAATGGCTCCACTTTGGATGTCCGCGAGCGAATGACCTCCACTTTCGTGTCCGTTAACCAATTTTGCCAAAAAAGAAAGATAACAACAATAGATAGAAGCAACACGTAGAATAAACAGTGCAGAAACAACGAATCCAGTGCGATTTTTTTTTATTTTTAACACTTTTTGTAAACTAATTTTAAATCTAACACTGTTTAATTTTTTTTTTCAAAACTAACACTTTTGGCCGCGCCTATTTCCATGGCGCGGCAAAACGCCTGCGCCGCGCCATGCATGGTGGCGCGGCGAGAGGGCTGACGTGGTGACGACCGGGGCCCTGATCGGTGGCGCGGCAGAGCCGGATAAAAGGGCCGCGGCCCAGTCCCGCCTGCCTGCCGCGCCTTCGCCTGCCTAGCCGCCTATCCGCCGCGGCTTCGCGCCTGCCCGCTGCCCTGCCTGCCTGCCCGCCACTCCCAAGTGCTGTCGGCGCCCGACCCTCTATTGTCGCCTCCCTCCCTTCCCTTCCATTCCCTGGCCGCCTCCCTCCCTCCTCGGCATCGTTCAAGGTAATGACGCACTTTTTTATTTTTGTTTGAATGCTGGATTGAAATATTATAAATGGGGGTTAAGGTTAGGAGGAAAATTATGTTTGGGAACTATGGACTATGGTTTGGAGGAAGATATTAGTTTGATTTTGTCGATGTTAAGGTTAATTATTTAGTTAGAAGTATGTTTACCATGTATATTTTTGTTGCTATAAGTGTTGGTTATATTATTTGAGTTGCAATGCAAATGATTATATTTTACATTAATTTGCGTTGTTTTGATTGATGTTTAATTTGAACCGTTTTATTAGATGGAAGACATGTTTCGGGAGCAGTTGTGGCAAAAACGGGGGCGTCCTAGAGAATTGTACCCCGACGAGTCTAGCAAAGACGCCCCCGTCCCTCTTGACCACCCTGTCCCTAACTGTGACTGTGGTCGTCCGGCCAACGTGTTTCAATCGAGACATCCGGACACAGTGGCTCGTTGCTTCTACGCATGCAGTCATTTTAATGTAAGTAATTATTTCTGTATGTTTTTTTTTCTTCATTTGTATTACTAGGTTATTAATATTTTGTTAGAATTTTGTTGTGTAAGCCCATGAGAGGTGCTTTTTCTTTCAGTGGATCAACGGTGCAGATAAATTTGACCCCAAGTACCTCCTTTTCGACGATTGGTGGAGAGGGCGACATCCACGAGAGCACTTCGAGCGGTGGGTTCCACCTCCCCCTAACCCCCCTCCAATGACGGCTAAGGAGAAGCACTTAGCCGTAGTTAGGCGACTCGAAGAACCTCCTCTGTGCAATTGCGGAGATCGAGCTGTGATAAACCCTGAGAATACGTTGGAGTTTGTGTGTCCAAACAAGCATAAAGTAAGTGCAAAGTGTATGTGTTCATATGTTGAGCTATATGTGTTCATGTACTAATGTCACCTTATTTAGGTGTTTTCAATGGCGAAGTGTCGTTTTAAGGAGTGGTTGTATGGTCCTGAGAACCAATGGACGGAAGAACCGCCAGAGGTTAAGGAAAAGAAGAAAGAAAGGGTAATTTATAAAGCACCTCCTGTCATGTGCGAATGCGGTGTTAAATCCAACTATGGCCTAGTCCTTTCGGAGCTTAGAATATGCCATTATTGCGGTCATATGGTTGACTATGATGATGTTGGTTATTTTTATGGTAAATATGAAATCGTATTTTGTTTCTTTTGCTAAGACATATATGATATAATTTTTCGTTTGAACAGAGCACTAGGAAATGCAGGTGGAAATGTTATGATGGTCAAACTAAGTTCTTGGATGAACTGAAGGGGAGGCAAGTAATTGCACGGAAGAGGGGATATGGACCTGACTACGTCAACGTATTTGTTAAACAACACAAAGACAAGATGCGTGAGTTTGCTAGACAGCGCGGTATTCGTAACCCGATCGATGTTGGGATTGACAAATAGGGATTGGAGAGACGGAGGGTGTTAGAGGAGGAGAGAGCAAGCAAGGAGGCAAGGGAGGAGACAAGAGTATAGATGCAGGTCTTGAACGAGCATGTTGTTGCATTATGTGCCAGTGAGTGCTTGAAGGCCATTTTTTCGTTGCCTGAGTTTAAATGTAATATAATCGCGTTGCTAACTGATTGTATTTTATACATGAAGGGATTGGATACAGCGAGGAACATGACAGAGAGATTGCTCGTGCAAGGTTTGAGGAAAAGAAGTTAGATGAGCACAGAACACGAGCTGGTCGCACCGTTCAATCACCAATTGTGTTGTCTGATGAGGGGGACGAGGATGAGGACGACACTGCCACGTCACCGGTCAGCGCCCCGGTCGTCGCCACGTCAGCCCTCTCGCCACGCCACCATGCATGGCGCGGCACAGGCGTTTCGCCACGCCATGCAAATAGGCGCGGCCAAGAGTGTTAGTTTTGAAAAAAAAAATTAAACAATATTAGATTTAAAATTAGTTAAAAAAAGTGTTAAAAATAAAATAAAAAAATCTCCAGTGCATCCCTGTTGCTGAATTACCCGTCTAAATCCACCAAAAAATTGCGCACGCCGCTCGCAAAACGAATGCGGAAGAAACTGCCGGACGCTCGGTGAACAGCACAGCTGATGAGGTTTTGTGCGAAGAAACGGCCGAATTCAGACACCATCCTTTTCGCAATGTAGAAAAAAGATAAAATTCAGAGCATCCTCGCACAAAGCGAAGACCTCGACAACCTAAAATTAACCTTTAATAACAACTAGAGAATTACGAAAATCGGGAAGGGAAAGCAAGATTCTTGTTGGAGGGTAGAGCAGTTCGGCCGAGTTCCTGATTCCGAAACCGAATCTACCAGAGCGCGGCACGAAGAACAACCCATCTATGCATATATAGGCTTGGCTTGGAGCCACCCACAAATCTTACACTCTCCCAAACCAAACACATCAAGCAGAAAGGCAGAGCGACCCGATAAACAAACAAATTCACAAGGAAGAAGAAGCACAGTGAAAGCAGAAGTTTCCAACTCACGATCGTTGGGGTCAGTGTCCGCAGCAGCGAAGATCCGTCCGCCTGGCGAAATGCTGCAGCAGCATGCCAGGGACAGCAGCATCAGCCGCCGCGCCACATCCAGCACCCCGCCACCGCTTCCCCTCCTCCTCCTCGCCATCCCGCACAGCAATGCTCCCCCTCCCTCCCTGACGGGACGCGAGGAGGAAAGTGCTTTTTGTTGGGCTGGGAGGAGTTCCTCCCTTGTTTATTCGGCTCCTCGAAATCCGACTGGTTTACCGCTGTTTTTTACAGATCACAGTGTGCCGCTTTTCAAGACGGATGATGAATCGCGTGTCCGCGCATTGGAAGCTAGCACGGCAGCAGCTGGCAGCAGAGCGCCGGGACAAGAACCCGGGTGATGGTGAGGTCAATTGCTTTGCTTGGTGTCCCTGCTGTCAGTGTCAGGGGCATGGGCAGGGCATCCTCGTGATTCGCTTGGCCTAGCCGGGAGGGAGGAGTAACGTTCGGCAACAAAATTCCAGATTTATTTTCGTTTGGAAAAACAAATCACAATCAATTCATTGAGATGTGCTACTACTCCTACGTGCTGTAGGTCATATGAAGGACAATCAACAGGCAATTATTGGGGGTGGACAGGGTCGTTACATGCGTTACCCCTGAACATGGATTATGTCCCTGGCTATTTTGGAGTCCTGGTGAGGGAATAACGTGGCAAGTGCCTCGGCAGTTGGCAGCCTGAGCTGTGGTCAGCGGCAGAGGAATTTTGGCCCCTGTGTTGTGTTAGCCAGCTGTGACAGGCAACATTAGTGATACTGTCCACGAACCGCCTCTGATTATTCTGATACTGTCAGCACGATGGGCGGTGCTTTTGTTCTGTTCTTTGTCGTGTACAGCTCTCCAGGATACTTATATGGCAATGTATCAGGTGCAAACCAACTAACCTGTGCAAACTTGAAAACTACCAATCAGAACCACTAGATACTAATTCAATGAATAAGATGTGGAACAATATTTTTCTCTCACAATATTTTAACATAAGCATCGTCGTAAACCAAATTTCATCGTCAGCCAACAGGAACCGCGCGCGCCTGACGACCGCTGACGAACGGCACGCTCTCCAAAACCGTGTGGCGTCAGTGTGTGAGGGTATGCACGGCACCCCTGTGGACTGTGGTGGTCTGCGTCGCGACGTGCGACTCTTGCTCAGGTTGCTCCTACGCTCGCCGAGCAGCCACGGGATATCAACAGCCGCTGCTGCTGGGTTCACAAAATCACAAGCAGCCGAACAGGACCCAGGACCTCGAGCCACACGCTAATGCATGATTTTCTGAAACAATCGCTAATGCATGATTTCAGTCGTGGCAAGATGGAGCTGGACACAGGACAGCAACATGCGACCAACCACCCCCAGGACCCGGGTAAGAGCAGTGACGCGCAGGCAGGGACATGTGTGCTAATCAGCGCCCTGGTCGCTTAGCATATAAGCCATACTTTTTTAGTCAACCAACTATATTTTTTTAAACAACAAATCAATCAATAGTACTTTCAGCGATGGCTTATTAGCTGACTAACAGGGCACAAATGCGGCAATCCCTGATCCTGAACAAAATTAGACGTGACAAGGACGTGCCCGGGTCCACCGATGGCGCCGCTCCCCGCCCGGGCCACCCACACGCGTCGTCGCGCGTATTATCAGCGGCATCTTTCATCGGCCGCCCACGTACGCAATGCAACAATTATGCAAAGCAGCTTTGAGATTATTATGTTTCGTACTTTGGCGAGCACTGACTTGGGATCCTGCCTGCCTGCTGCGGCGCTGCCTCAATGGACAGGGTTCCATCGGCTTTCGCCTTTCAGACAAGCCGTGAATCCGTGATCTTTCTGGAACGCCGTGCAACTGTTGTGCAACCAAAAGAGAGACCGACCTGCTAAAAAAAGCACGCTTCCAGACTCTGGATTCGCCCCACTAGGCCACACTACCGGTACAACAATTCTCCACTCTTCTCTCCAGAGTCCAGACTCCTGCTTTGGTTCAGACCAGCGACGGTGACTCTGCAACCACCAGCGTACGTAAGCACTGTCATTCTCAGTTTTTGCCCTGTCCTGGGCTCGACCGACTCCTCACTTCTCTCGGTACAAGTCTCCTGCTCTTGTGCAAGCTGCAAGGGGTGAGTGATGAATGCAGGCGATTGCCGTGCTCTGGTTTCGCTAATCTTCACACCTTCACGGAACAAATCAACTTGTAGAGCGGGGACAGGACGACTCTGTACGTGCGCTGCTTCATTGACACACATTATTACCGTTCTATCTGTCTGTCTGTCAGTGTCCACGATGCTGGGCTTGCTCCTGTAGTCCTGTGCAGAGTACTACTCGTACTACACAGGTTTATAACGGAATCCAACACAGTACGGCTTAGGTTCGGTGGACCGTGCTGTGCTTTTGCCTCCGTGAGGTTGATAACAAATCAACGAGTGACTGCCTCTTGGTTTTCTACTAGCAACTTGCAACCTTGGCCTAGCTCATGTTGTCTTGCTGCCTCTTGTTCTACTGGGCTACTACATATTTCAACAAAAAAAAACTCTTGTTCTACTAGGCTAGATGTCTTTTGATTCAGTCTCTTTCTTTGGGTAGTGATATGTAGGTATCTGTTCCATTGAGCTCGACACGCCAACTAACTTCCTTACAGCTGATATTGAACTGATAGGAACTTCTTTGCAATCAGGATTCGGAGACGTGGGAGGGAAAGAAGGAACGCATTCACCTGGAGAACCCGCCGTCAGTTATCATATGTACTCCTCGAAGGGAAAAATCCATTCAGTTAACTTTGTGTTCTCAACGTAAGGGCATGAGGAGAGAAGGTTTACGTTACACCGGCGGATCATCGCTAGGCTAAGTAAGTTTATAGGGCAGAAACAGAAATTCAGTCATATGGGCTAGTGGAAGATAGGCCCAGCTAAAATGAGCCCAGGACAGCTTCTACTTGCGCAGTTGCGCTCATCAGTGCTTAGGCTAAACTACAGCTTTATCTGTTCTAAATTGTAACTCGTTTTAACTTTTCAGTTACATGGATTTTACTAGACACTCGAAGATAGAGAATATTTAGGCCCTGTTTAGTTTCCAAAAATTTTTACCTCAAAGTGTCACATTGAATCTTGTGGCACATGCATGGAGTACTAAATGTAGACGGAAAAAAAAAACTAATTTCACAGTTGGGTGAGAAATCGCGAGACGAAACTTTCGAACCTAATTAGTCCATAATTAGACACTAATTGCCAAATACAAACGAAAGTGCTACAGTAACCTAAACCAAAAAATTTCGCCAACTAAACGCGCGCTTAATTAGAAAGTCAAAACAACTTAGAATTTAGAACGGAGAGAATACACCTGAAAGTAAAACATAGTACTTTACTAGGAGTATCAACGATTCTGGCCCTCCGGGTTGTTTTTTTTTAACCCTCAACAAGCTGCTTTATTACTCGGTTTGGTGTGGAATCACGAACCAGCCGATCAAGTACAAAGTGAGGGAGGGGAGCAGCCCACATAATCAGGCAAGAGCATGTGCACACATGCATTACAAGTCCGTGGACTAAAAGAACATCCAACATGTAAAAACTCCTGCTGAATGTCGTCTTCAGGGCTGCATTCTCAAATGCATTAAACTACTTGAATCACAGCCCTGAATCACCAACAGTGGAGTGGACATCATCATGTAACCAGGTAAAGCGGGCCAAATGCCTCTCCGCGGACTGCACGGGTAGTCACCTTGTCGAGCTGCACGTAATAAGGGAGGTCAAGGTCGTCCTCATCAGCGCCGGTCGATGGTGCGAGACAGACTGCTGCTGCTCGCCTGATCGCGCTGCCCAATTTGCCCCATTCTCTGACTAGGATCTCCCTGCGGGTGCGGGTGCGGGAGCGGAGGAACGCTCGGCGCGTCCTCTGGCTCGGGGAAGCTTCAGGTTCAGCCGCCTTGTTCTGAAACGTCAGGCGCCTCCTCTTCGAGTTCCCTTCTACAGCAGGTGTCTGCTGAACGCCTCCGTCGTACAGCCGTTGTTGGTTTGCTTGGCCGTCAGTGCACTGACATCGGAAGAATATAATAATGTCACGAGAAATGCTGCGACTTTGAATCGCTGTTTACTTGAAATCGAAACAGCTCGTCACCTGGCGACAACCGAGATGCTGCTGCGAAGGATCCCCGTGACCGTCGCAGTTCCTTTCCATCTTCTGCAACCAGCACAGCTGCACAAGGTCCTCGGCGACCGGTGCCCTACCAAGCTGCAGAGAAACAGCATTGAGAGTGTAAGGCGCGACCCATAATTTCCAAACAAGAAATCAAATGACAAAAGAGCAGTTATTTGCCATCGAGATTACAGTCATGATTCGCGAGGTGCTCCGTACGTACGACAAGGCATCAGAGGTGTTACCTGAAACAAGCGGCGGATGAGCACAGTGCGCGCGCACAGCAGGTGCCAGAGGTTGAAGGCAACACAGCTGGGAGGCAGCGCCGGAGGAAACGATGGCCGGACCGCCGGAGCCGTTGCGTTTTCAGAAATTCGGCAGACCGTTGGGGCATTTAAGGAGTAAGGACGGTGGTTGAGGCCTGCAGCAGTTGTCATGAAGCGAAAAGCGGAGAGGAGAGGAGAGGAGAGGAGAGGCAAAGCTGCTGCACTGTATCTCCTAGCTTGTTTCTGAAGTTTTACCGGCCATGATGTGTGGCGTGTAACACGGGATAGGTTTGACATGATTGTGGCAAAGCACGGGTGTTGAACCTTTATGTTTGCCCCGTACGGCCGTACCTGTGCTGTGCTTCGATTAAGAGCTCTGCTGCGTGCTCTGCACTTTGTTTACCTTTACAAAACGTCTGATTACCCTGTTGATTTTTACTCCGAGTCTGACCGGAACTTTCAGTTTCTTTTCGAGTGTGTCTGCTGCAGATGCTTATGAAGACGTCGCTGTCACGTTGCCTGCGGTCCTAGAATAACTGACATGGCTCCGCTCGTGTCTTGGGGGGAGATGGCAAATACATGTGGGAGTCAGCAGATTTTTCAGGGCTCGGGTGCCATGGGGCCTTGAGGGTTGAGGCGAAGTGGTGAACGGATGCATCAGCCAAGGTCCAACTGTCCAAGGCCATGAATTCGATGCCAGGCCCCCGACATATCGTGGGACCATGATTCTACTTCTCACTTTGTTTATAAGCCTGTTCGGGAGGCCGTATCGTATCGTGGATTATTTACTGCTGGCTGGTTTGGTGTGAGAGAAAAACACTGTTCCTGACTGAAAATTTACGATCGTTTACGAGCAAGCAAGCGAACATGCTTATATATTTTTCTTGTTCGTGTAAGATCTTGTTCGGCTGCAGCTGTAGCTGTAGTTGTAGCTTATTTCTCTCTCTCTCATTTTACCGTAGCAGGAGCACCAGTTGAATGAAAATGGCATACATCTATACGTAATAATAAAAAAGACATAATTTCCTCCGCTTTTTTGATACTATTATTTTGGTCTGGCCTACCGTCGGCATAAAAACGTATCAATACACCCGCCAGCACACAGCAAGCCGGAAGGATCTACTTGATAGAGCAAGGCTAGAGATCTGCTTGGCTTCAATCGCTGGACCAGTCAACCCTGCGAATTCTCGAAGGCTTGCTAGTCAATTTGACCTGCAATTGACAATGGGAGAAAGTTTATCAGTAATTTAAGGTGGAACATGCCGATTTTGCCCAGACAGTTCTAAGTGTGCTGCTTCGGGAGCAGCTAGACGGAAAAATCGACTAAATAGTCGATACGCGAAGAAATTGATTGATTACGGACTGTAAAGCTCATGGGTTGTGATTGATATTATGATGATAGATACAATGCACGCAGATATTATGATTACCAGTGTAAAGCATTAAGCCGATGAGTTTAACAAGAAAGGATATAACATGCGAACAAATCGTCTGTCTAGTATAAACGGATCTACAAACACTCTAATTTTAATCTATTACCATCAACAGTGAGGTTCGACCGGATCGATGGCAGCTATGATGATAATAACAAACTAAAATCGAAGAATTCATAAGACCGTCTATACATTGATAGGTTTTCTGAAAGATATGCTATATGTGTGAAAGCACAAACAAATCGGCTGAAATAGCCGATTCAGATAGAAAAAAGGACTACAACATGTGAACAATCGACTATTTAACATGGACATGTCTATGAACTCATCAGACCTAACCTATTATATTTAACAATTGGGTTCGACTGACAGCCATGATAAAGACAACAAATCAAATCTTTAAAATAAACAGATCTATTCATATTTAGCCGATGCAGACATAGCAAACAGCCAGGGTCATACCTGGTCGAAAGCAAATCTACCAATTAGCATCCTCCGATCTAAAGTACTAACAATGGGGATCGACCAGATCGTTACATCCATAATAGCGAGCTATAAACCAAATTCAACTAGCTAGTAAATCTTCTCAAGATCAAACATGCCCTAACCGCGTACTATGCATGATCAAGATCGAAGTAGAACAACCGGTGAAACATAATCCGTCGTTTAAAGTAAGAACCGTCGCAATGTAACAAAATAAACGATGGACTAAAAAGGATGTGAGACCAATCTAGACCAATCTCGATCGGGCAGGTTGATATTGCTGAAACTAATGACAATAATAACATCAGCAAGATCGGTAACTTAATGAATCTACCCGAAGGACGCCACACTTAGGTAGAGTCGATAACTTGACCTTAATCTAATTCGAGTAGTGGAGATCGAACTTAACCGATGCAGCTATATTTGAACTAGATAAGAGTCGATAACTAGCTTATACTAGAGCTCGCAAAAGGTCGGCCGGACCGATGCAGCCTTACAAACAGAAATATAAGTCATGACGATACTTAGAGACAAGCCAGAGGTCGGCTGGACCAATGCAACCCTGCTTGTTGAAGAACTCGTCGAGATCTACAGTACTCCTACTCCTAAGGGTTGGCGTAAAGCCAAAATTGGTAATTGGTATTGATTGATTGGATGCTTTTTACAATAGCCAAGGTCCAATATTTATACCCGAAACCTAAGCATGAATCCTACTCAAGTACGACTTATTACAAACATTGGTATAAGAGAAAACATTTCTAACTTAAGATAACTTGGACCCTAATCTTTCCCTTTTTGTAGAGTCCGACATTTTTCTCGACGCCAACCGTAGCTCATTAACGTTATCTGCTGATGTTATCCGAAGAGAGCCGATCTCAGTGCCACATCTGAACCAGCTGATATCGATCTTTATGCAATCGATTCATTGATGACACAATCCTAGTAGGTTTGAGCTCCTGCGTTCTTCTTTTCAAATTTTGGTGTAAACACATGCCCCCTAATTTTGGAATAAAATATATACCATAGTCACGGGTAGAGAATCTGGATCTAGGGCCTACTATCCGTCACCTCCACCAACGTCCTTGTCTGCTTATGAGCCCATACTTCAAAGTTTCACGAGAGCACTATTGCTTCACGAGCGCTCGGATCCATCCTTTCAGACCGACTATAAATGTCTATACGACTCTGGCGAGAGCAACCAAACAACTCAGTCATGTTCCTCTTATGCTTGCCTCCTCGAGTGCCTTTGGCTCTGCCAGACCCTTCATGGTCTAATTCCTTGCTATGAGGGTCTTGAGCGGTTAGAAAAATTCTTGTGCATAGGGTGATTGTGTCGCTCATTTCAGCGCCTTGTCGAGCAAGAGAATTAGCTACTGCGGTTAGAAGAATTCTTGTGACATCACCTGAGTTTTCTCACCATGATCACAGAGCTATTCTAGTGTTTGCAAGGGTTAAAATATGTGGACATGTTTCCCTTGTTCACTTTATCAAATGCTCATCGGGGAAACCATAGACTTCTTTCCCCCGGTTTCCCAACCACCGAGAAATCGGTTGGATATATGGGCAGCAGGCGGCCTTTTCTCTCCCCTAATGCCACTTCTATCTACGGGCCAATATGACTCAGTCTATGATGACCTTCGGTCTTGTGGGGATCCAGACTCCCTTCAATCCAATGCAGTCTTAGTAGGTTAATTGTCAGTTAATGTAAACATTTTGTATCAATCCCATGGTATCTTATAATTATGGGATGCAATAAGTCCAAATCCGTTGTATTTTATGATCCGTTCCTAAATTTTCGGAGTGTTGATCCATTTCCATAACTGACTTTAATTCCATAACCCCGATGAAGCCTATCTTCTCACCTCCCGGGCTATATATACGGGCCATGGCTGTGGATCGAAAAAACAACCTGCTTCGTCCCAAACCTTCTGTGCCTTTGGTGCGATTTGCTTTTCAATAGGCTCAAAGACATGGCGAATGGCAAGAGGTCTGCTGAAGAGGCCCTTGATGAGTCTGTGCCACCACGCCAGCGTCTTCATCATCAGAAGGATGCAACCCGTGATCTTGGACGGATGGACCTTCATATGAACACGCTGTAGGACGTTCTAACCATCTCGGATTATAGGGCCGACTCCACTCAAGCGAGGTTGGCCGAGGCTGAGGTCAGAATCATGGGTGAGACGTCCACCATAATTTTCTATTTTTCTTAGTTTTGTCTTTAAGATCTTGATTATCTCTCCCTCGAATCTTTCTATACCTATCGGGCCAGTTGGAAAGCCTTCAATCAGCTGTAGAGTATGCGGCAGGGTTCGTCAACGCCAGGGGTGCCATACCGGTGGTTCGCCTATACGATGTCCCAAACCACGTCAGAGAGGTTGCCCTTCACGATGTTCGTCATGGTGCTGCCGTGGCATTGGTTGTCGCGCAAGCTCATTCTGGCCATGAGCTTTGACTTCTTCCCCATGGTTTCCCAGCCATTGAACACCCTAAGGACCATGAGCCCCTGGTCAAGGACTTCATAAACACCGCCAACTCTGTAGCCCTTGCTTCCCAGACCGAAGACATAATGAACAAAGTGTTTCCTATCCTTTAGCTTGTAATAGGAGAAGCTAGCAAATAATCTCTTCGTTTTAAGTGGCTTCTCTTTTGCCCTGTACTCATGCTCCATGTACCAATTTATCTATGTTTGTTTTTGCTCTATAGGCGATATATATCGTATCGGCTTTTACCCCTTTGGATCTATTTTTGAACTAGATGCGATACCCTTCTGGTACCGGCTATTGGAGCCGATGATTGAACAAATCAGCTATCAAGTATTAATCCAAACGTTAGAATAATATTTCTTTAGATATTTTTCATTGATTGCTCTGTTAAACTCCTCTTCTCCTTCTAGTATTTTCAAAATATAAGTATTGTCAGACGGACAACATTTAATCCGATAAGGTCCTTCCCAATTAGGTGACCACTTGCCGAACTTGCTATCTCTTGACCCGATCAGTAATTTCACCTTCCTGATCAAGTCATCTTCAGAAAATTGTTTGCTCTTGACCATCTTATTGTAATACTTCGTAATTCTTAGCTTATTAACTTCGATGTTCTCAAGAGCACGCAGTCGATGGCAACATAACTCTTCTAAGTCATCCATCATAAGATTCTTGTAAACTTCGTCTGACAAATCATTTTGCAGCGTGACACACCTCGATCTAGTTTGAATCTCCCAAGGAAGGACTGCATTATGATCATACACAAGTTCATAAAGTGACGCTTTAATCGATCCATGGTAGGCCATCCTATATGCCCATAATGCCTCATTAAGCGTTGAATGCCACTTCCTTGGTTGTTCTTTGATCTTTTTCTTGATCAGCTTAATCATAATTTGATTGGACGCTTCTGCCTGGCCATTAGCCTGAGCATAGTAAGGAGAAGAATTTAATAACTTAATTCCCATACTGGCAGCAAAATCTATGAACTCTTCTGATGTGAACATTGTCCCCTGATCAGTAGTGATAGTTTGAGAAATCCCAAAACGATACACGATATGCTCCTTGACAAAATCAACCGTGCTCTTTGAGGTTACTGTTTTCAAAGGAATGGCCTCAACTCATTTAATGAAGTAATCTGTTGCTACCAATATAAACTTATATCCTTTACTTAAAGACGAAAAAATCTGGCCAATTAGATCAATTCCCCAACCTTGAAACGACCATGGTTTGATTATTGGATTCATAGCCGATGCGGACGATTTCTGAATATTACCAAAACGTTGACAATCCTAGCACCCCTTATAATATTCGAAACAATCTTTCAGTATTGTTGGCCAGAAATACCCGGTCCTGTGAATAATCCATTTTATCTTATAAGCCGATTGATGAGCTCCACATATCCCTTCATGTACTTCACCCATCAGCACTTTAGCCTCTTCTTGATTTAAGCATTTAAGCAACACCCCATCGACTGTCTTGTAATATAGATGGTCATCTAGCAAAACATACTTAGTTGATTTATACCTTAGTTTTCTGGTAACCTTCTGTGATGGATTTTTAAGGTAATCGGCTATTTCAACTCTCCAATCATTAGTCAAGGTTTCGCAACTTAAGATCTCTTGAAACACTCGATAACCTGCCGTACTTTGAGCTAACCGATTAGCCTCTTGATCCTGCGCTCTCGGAATATGCTAAAGGGAAACATGTGGAAACTCTTTAAGTAACCTCTGGCATTTATCATAGTATCCCCTCAGAACATCATCTTTGCATTCATATAGGCCGATCAACTGATTAATAATTAACTGTGAATCTCCAAATACTTCGATCAACTCGGCCTTTATTTCAAGAAGAAGCTGAAATCCCTTAAGAATAGCTTCATATTCTGCTTGATTGCTGGTAATTATTGGCTCAGTTGTAAAAGCAAATTCAAAACTTGCCCCCCGATGTGATATAATAACAATACCAATGCCACCACCTTGCTTACACGATGATCCATCAAAGAATAGCGTCCAAGATATCAGCTCTACATAGTCAATACTCGGTTTATGATGCTGAGTGACAAAATCGGCTATTACTTGCCATTTGACTACTTTAGCTGATTCGTACCTCAAGTCAAATTCTGACAATGAAAGAATTCACTTCCCCATTCTCCCATTTAATATCGGCATTGATAGCATGTGCTTGATCACATCAGTCTTGGAAACAATTGTACACTCAGCCGATAGCAAGTAATATTGCAACTTAGTGCAAGAGAAATATAAGCACAAGCATAACTTTTCAATAGGAGAATATCTTGTTTCTGGATCAAAAAGTCTTCTACTTAGATAGAAAACAACTTGTTCTTTTCCTTCAAACTCTTGCATTTAGGCCAATCCAATCGTTTGGTCATCGGTCGATACGTACAACTTAAAAGGTTTACCTTGTTGAGGAGGGACCAGCATGGGTGGACATTTCATATATTCTTTTATCTCCTCAAACGACTTTTGATGTACGTCACTCTATCTAAATTCTTAATCATTTTTCAACTTCAACAACGGAGAAAACGTCAGAACCTTTTCTGACAAGTTTAAAATAACCTTCTGATAAAATTACTTTTACCAAGGAAAGATTGTAACTCTGTTTTAGTAGTCGGGGGCACTGCCTCATCTATTGCTTTCATATTTTTTTTGATCAACTTCGATTCCTCTATCGTGGACCATAAAACCCAAAAATTATACAGCTGATACTCCAAAAGCACATTTATTGGGATTCATCTTTAGACCATGTTTTTTATGCATTCCAAAGTCTCCCGTAAATCAGCTAGATGTTTCTTGTACCCTTTAGATTTTACGATCACATCGTCAATGTAGATTTCAACAATCCTGTCGATCAGCTTATGGAAAATATAATTCATCGTCCTCTAATAAGTTGTACCGGCATTCTTCAAACCAAAGATCATCACAACCCATTCAAATAAACCGATTACGCTAGGACACCTAAAAGCTGTCTTTGCTATGTCTTCCTCAGACATAAAAAATTGATTATATCCTACATTATCGTCCATGAAACTAATAACCTTGTGTCCGGCTGCCGCATCTACCAACATATCGGCTATCGGCATCGGATAACCATCCCTGGGTGTAGCTTTGTTCAAATATCTGAAATCGATACAAACTCTTAACTTTCCATTCTTCTTATACACAGGAACAACATTCGATATCCACTCTGCATATCGGCACGGTCAGATAAATTTTACTTCTAGTAATCTTTCAGTCTCCTTTTTTATATCACCAAGATATTTGGGTTGAATCTCCTCGGAGCTTGTTTAAACGATCGATATCCAGGTTTGATTAGCAACCGATGTTCAACAATTGATTGGTCTAGACCAGGCATCTCATAATATTTTCAAGCGAAACAAATTTTAAATTCCTTTAATAGATCTACCAACTCTTGCTTATATTTAGGATTCAACTTAGCACTTACATACGTCAGCCTAGGCCTATCTCCAGAACCAATATTTATCTCTTCTAATTCATCGGTCGACGTAAAGCCATGTCCCAGTTTACCATCCATACCATCTATTGGATTGTCCATTAAAACAAACTCTTAGAGCCGACTGCTTGAATTGGTTATTGGCCTTCATCATTGAATTTAATGAAGCCTTCTTCCCATAGCTTATAAGAAAAACATTCGAAGTCTTCTAGCTCCTAATACATTGGATCAGCTGTTGCGATACTTACAGAATCATCAGCGTGAACCAGCTTAACATCATCTCTATGCCACTGAATCAAACACTGATGCATGGTCGATGGTACACAATAATTTGCATGAATCCAATCACGACCAAGGAGTAAACTGTATGAACCCTTTCCATCAATGACGAAGAATGTGGTGAGCAAAATTTTACTTCTGATTGTCAATTCGACGTTCATTGCCCCCCTGGTCTTAGATGCATTACTCCAAAAATCCTTAAGGCATTATGTCGGTATCAATCAAATCTCCTGGTCCCTTGCCAAGCTTACGAAAAGTAGTGTAATGCATAAGATTAACAGAAGCACCTCCATCCACCAACATTTTGTTCATCGGCTTTCCATCGATAAAACCTTTCACATATAAAGCCTTTAAATGCCGATGCTTGACTGGCTTATCAAATATAGCCTGTTGTATCACTGTCAACTTGGCAACTACTCAATTTCAATAGTCATATGCTTCATCCTGTAAATTACTTGATCACAAGTACTTAAACATCTCACCGGCATTATCTTTATTTCTCGCATCCTACTAGCCCCTAAAAGTAAGACGATTAGCAGTTTGGTTTTATTCTCCATTGACATAATGGACATGATCATATCCTTGGGACAAGGAGTTTTGTATGTACCTCTTCCATATTCATAGCCCTTCAACAATGTTTCATAAATTTGCATTTTAGAAAGCAAATGAGTCCCATCTTCGTACAGTTGCAAACAAAACTTTCATAGCCCTTCAACAATGTTTCACAAATTTGCATTTTAGAAAGCAAAATAGCAAATGAGCCCCATCTTCGTACAGTTGCGAACAAACTGGACATCTTTGTAGTCCTGTGATCTATCCTGACTCCTGCGGTCGTCGCCCATAAACGCGTTTCACCAAACTCACTCCAGTTGGCTTAGGACAGAGAAAAAGGCTTCACAGGCCCGTGGAAGGGCCCAACAATTACACACAGAAAAATGATGAAAACGTCAAGTTGTCATCAATAGTAATACAATTCGTAGGCCTGTCATGTTTCTCAAAAAAAAAACCGTAGGCCTGTCATGTTATGGCGAACATCTCCCGTTTTCTCGCTGTGTCGACGCGCAGGCGTAGAGAAGGGGAAAAAGATCTTGGAATTTTTGCGTTCAATTTTCTAGCTCTAGTGTTGACAAGCTTGGAGTTTGCGTGGAGCTCTCGAGCTTGCCGATCGTTGAGCTTGGCGAGACCTTAGCTAAGCGCAGCAACGACTGTCCATGTCCTGCACTCCCAATACTACCAATACCGTTATAGGCTGTTTGGCTGATTTTTTTTTTTTGCGCTAATGTTGTTTTGTTGTGAGAGAAAAATATTGTACAATGATTGATAAGCTGGGCTGATAAGTTCAAACGAACATGGCGACATCATAAATACTAAATGATCTCACCGGTATTAGCTTTATTTCTCGCGTCCCACCAACCCCATAAAAGTAAGGCAATTAGCAATTTCGTTTAATTCTACATTGACATAATTGACACGATCATCACCCTATTTGCTTGATCGTATCAGTCATACTTATCAGCTATGATACAACATTTTTTCCTCGTAACCAACCCGCATGAGCCGTAAACCGAATGAGTTCTGTACGTACCTCTTCCATACCCATCTTTTCCTTTCGAATCCTGAGCCAAGCTCGAGTATGTCATTGGGCCACGTCGCCCTTTTTTTCGGTTCGTCCGATTTTGATCGGACGGTCTAAAACGGGCACAGCAACCAAACTTTCCAAAGCTTCCCCCCGAGCTCGTGGCTACGCCGCGCCTCATGCCTCGGGCCTCGGCCTTCCGCGCACGACGGCGCTCACTATCGTCACCGCTGGCCTGGCGCCCACTCGCTTTCGCTTTCGCGCTTGCACGCCTCATGAGACACCACTGCAGCCGCGTCGCACAGGCGTGCCGTGGTGACCAGCCTGGCTCCCTCCGGCCGAGAAGAGGCCGACCCGGGGGCTCTCGCCGCCGCCTGCCCGGCAGGAGAGGCGCCTCGCCCTGCCATAGCCGGGCGGCCGCTTGGTGGGAGAGCGTGCGAACGGGCGTCCCCGGTGTCGACAGCGCCGGCAACATTCCAGGCTTGACCTAGCGCGGGCAAGCCCGGCGTCCCTCGTTCGCGGGCTTGACCTAGCGCGGGCGAGCTCAACACCCCGGCGTGGTCCGTCCTCTTGAGCTATCTAATTGGTCCGCGCTGTCTGAACTGATATATATTTTGTCTACTCCAAGTGATGCTCAGCAATTATCTACGGTCCTTATTTGCTTAGTTTCGAGCCTCACAGTTCTTGCTCCTAATCTCCTATATATTTTTTCTGCTATGACTTTGCAACATGGATGTCGGTTCTACTCCATCTAGGTTCTCCATATAAATGAGAAGAAAGGAGTATCATTTTTCTCCTCTCTGATTTAATCAACACTGGACTGCTCAAAGTCAACGCCGCGCCGTGTCTTTTCTAGTCCTCATCGAGTCCGCAAAACAAATCGGACATCTTGTAGTCCTGTGATCTGTGCTGACTCCTGTGGTCGTGGACTCGTGGCCCATAAACGCATTTCACCAAAACTCAGTCCAGTTGGCTTTAGAACAGAGAAAAAGGCTTCAAAGGCCCATTGAACGGCCCAACAATACATACAGAAAAATGATGAAGACGTCAAGTCGTCATAATAAAAAATAATAATAAATTCGTAGGCCTCTCGTGTTATCGAGAACATCTCCCGTTTTCTCGCTGTGTCAACGCGCAGAGAGGGGGAAAAATATCTTGTTGCAAGTGGAGTTTTTCCGTTCAATTTTCTATAGCTCCAGTGTTGATAAGCTTGGAGTTTGTCAGTTTGCGTGGAGCTCCCGAGTCCCGACCTTGCCGATCGTTGAGCTTGGCGAGACCTCAGCTAAGCGCAGCAACGACGTGAGCTCTGTCCATGTCCATTACCAATACCACTGCGAGAAACTTGGGCGAGCCTCCTGGTTTTGGCTCTCTGATCATTAGAGCACATGACCGAAGACGATGTACTCGAACACCGCTCGCCGCGATTTGTCTACTTCTAGACTATTTGTGTAGCCCGAGAAAGGACTGCGTTACGCTATTGGTGTTTCGTCGTCTCTTATGTGGGGGCCACTTGGAAAAGGCCCGAAGCCTCTCCCTCCCCTTGCTAAAACTTTGTCAAATCATTAGCGCTAACCCTGCGGTCTTATCACAACACACTTGCTTGCTCGCTGGTGGAGTGGAGCAGCTAACCACACTTGCTTAGAAGAAATCCCCAGTTGGGCCACTTGCCAATACAGCCTTTCCCACAAACTGGGGGACGGGAGGAGGTTTTCGGTTTGGCGGACGCCGGACACCGTCGCGCGCGACGCTGGCAAACATCTCTGCGGCAGACCCTGTGGCCGCCTCGCGACGCGCTCCAAGGGTTCCAGCAATCCAGCGCGTGGTGGGCACGCTCTCTCGGCGTCGGGTCTCCACTCTCCTCCTCGGTGCGTTCAGCGGCAACAACGATGGCCGCAGAGTAGGACCGCTGCCCCGGATCGCCGAAAAGCTCAAAAACCGCGAACCAGGCACGCCCGCGGCGCGTCCCAGCCCGGCCGCCCGGGTCTCCACGGCTGTTGCCGTCGCTGTCTGTCCTCCGTCCTCACCGAGCGTGGCCGGGACGCCGGACGCAACTGGCTGGGCGGGGGGCAGATGCATTGCACCACCCGACCTCTCCCGAGGTCCAACCGCCGAATAGCGACGAGGTGGCCCGTGCCGGCGTGTCCGCGGCGGCCTTATCCCCTCACACGCTGTCATGAAGCTGCCTTCCCGCGAATTTTGGAGCCCACACGCCATCACCACCACACCCACTTGTCTGTTGTCACCGCCGCTTTCGCTGGCGCCTTCTCCTTCCTTCTCTTCTTCTCCCCCTTCACCCCTTCCCTATTTAAGAGCGCCTCGTCGTCCCGACACCTCCATCTCCATTCCCAAGCAAACACAAAAAAGCTAGCTAGCGTACGACTCGCTTCCAGAGCCAACCAAACCAACCAGCAAGTAGAGAGACAGGCAGAGCAAAGATGTGTGGTGGTGCGATCCTCGCCGAGCTCATCCCGAGCACGCCGGCGCGCCGCGGCGGCGCGGCGTGGCCCGCCGGCAAGGGCAGGCGGCGGAAGGCCGACGACTTCGAGGCCGCGTTGCGGGAGTTCGACGAGGACTCCGAGGAGGACGAGGAGATGATGGAGGCGGGGGAGGAGGTGGAGGTGGTGAGCAAGCCCGCCTTCGTCCTCCGCGCCTCGTCGTCCCCGGCGACGCCGACGAAGCCCAGGGCGCGCCAGGAGGAGGAGCCGAGCCGGCGCCGGAAGCCCGTGCAGCAGTACAGGGGCGTCCGGCGCCGCCCGTGGGGCAAGTGGGCCGCCGAGATCCGCGACCCCGTCAAGGGCGTCCGCGTCTGGCTCGGCACCTTCCCCTCCGCCGAGGCCGCCGCGCTCGCCTACGACCACGCCGCGCGCGATGTCCGCGGGCCCAGGGCCAAGCTCAACTTCCCCTCCTCCTCCGCCGCCGCCGCCGGGGCCCCAGCCAGCCGCAAGCGCGCCCGCGCCGCCGATGCCGCCATCATCGACCTCGTCGACCAAGAGGAACAAGAGCAGCGCGCGGCGGCGGCGTTCTTGAAGCACGAGGCCGCCGAAGAAGCAGCCGGCGCGCTCCCGGACTTCTCGTGGCAGGGCGTGTTCTCGGCGTACGACGAGGCTCCCGCCCTCGACGTCGAGGCCGGCCAGAGCGGCGATAAGAAGCGGTCGAGGACCGAGCCGGAGAGCACCGAAGACGAGGCGTCGCCCCGGGCCTCCTCCGGCTCCGAGCCGGACGCGCTGTTCGACGCGCTCCTCTTTGGCGACCAGTTCGCCTTCTTCGACGCCGGCGCGTACGAGTCACTGGACAGCCTGTTCAGCGCGGACGCCGTGCAGAGCAACGCCGCCGCCGTCGCGGCGGACCAGGAGGGCATGCCGCTGTGGAGCTTCGACGACGGCTGCCTCGTCGAGGACAACCTGTCGTTTTGAAGAGTTTCGACTGTTGTTGTGTCAGTTTTGTAAATTACGACCGTTTTGTGGAGTTTCTGTTGTACCAGTACTTGGTAGCCTGTATATGAGTAGTTGAATGAAATCGTCGTTCTCAGAAGGAGAAAAAAACGTCTATCCATGAACACACTAATCTCGTACAGAAATACTATACAACATATATATCTTTTAACAAAAATAAAAACATATAACGTCTAAGGCTAAAATAAAAACACATGATTTTTTTATCTATAACGTCTAAGGCTAAAATAAAAACACATGATTTTTTTTATCTATAATGTCTAAGGCTAAAATAAAAACACATGATTTTTTTTATCTATAACGTCTAAGGCCCGGCGTGCATGGAGGCACCATGCCGGTGGACGAGGCGCAGCTGCTACTCCAGATCAAGCGAAGCGTGTGTGGGGCGACCCTCCCGTGTTCGCTGGATGGAACGCCTCGGCCATGGCGCAAGCTGCGCGTGGCCATATATGACAGACTGACAGTATAGGGTCCGCGCCGGCCATGGCAGTGGCGGCGGCGGCGCTCGCGCCCGGGCCAGCCATGGCAGCGGCGACGGATCCGGCTCTAGGTAGGCCTCTTCTCCTCCTCTGTGATATATGATTTGTCTTTCCATATAAAAATTGTTTTTTGGGATCTGTGATTTTGTGATTTATGATTGTTTGGAGATAGGAGAAGGCTGGATGCTGAAGGTAAAAGAAGGGTGAAAGTTGTTGAATCTTATTCCTATGGTGAAAAAAATTAATTTGTTAAAACTACATAAAACATATAGTTGTGTAGTACACATACTCTCCTCCTGACAGTTTTGCTCCAACGATCCTCTCCGGAAAATTTGCACGAACATTAAAGCAGCTAGGTAATTAATTTTAATTAATTTCCCCATGGATTTAGTCAGGGCCCAGCCCCAGCCATGTCCAGCCTAGGCCTAGCCGCCATCCACCCACACCTAGTACAGATGATTCCTTTTACTTGGAGTCCGATTGATTTCTTCGATGTGGAATAGTCGTGCATGCTTAGGAGATATTTGGTTTCTCCTGCTAAACTTTAAGCGCTGTTATATCAGATGTTTGAAACATATATAGAGTATTAAATATAGATTAATTACGAAACTAATTACACAGCTTACGACTAATTTACGAGACGAATCTTTTAAGCCAAATTAGTCCATGATTTGACAATGTAGTGCTATAGTAAACATGTGCTAATGATGGATTAATTATGTTTAATAATTTCGTCTTGTAAAGTACTAACGGATTCTGTAATTTATTTTTTATTAATATCCAAACATTCCCATGCTACATCCTCACATGACACCTCCTAAATTTTAATCACCGAATTCAAACATCCTCGTCTTAAAACACCCTCATCTTAAATCCTCTAGGAACGGGCTGATGGCGGTGGTGGCAGCCGTGGCGCATGGAGGCTGGACCTGGGTTGGACATCGGAAGGCCCGGGTCCAAACTCAACCCATGGTGAAATTAATTATAATTAATTACCTGGCTGCTTTAATATTCGTGCAAATCTTTAGAGAGGACCACCGGAGCAAAACTCGTTAACAGTTAGTGTAACTTGGGAGGCTACATGTCAAACTACGCATTATAAATTGAGCAAACGGTGTATATATCAACAATATTGACATATAATATTAGTTTACCGCATTTTTCTCAATATGTAGTAAACATAGGGCTAGCTCAGTGGAGCAATCAGACAGGCAGAGGCGGACGGTGAAAAGCATTTGGATTATCCGTTCTGAGTTCACAGTGGCAGATCAACTTGTTTGTGGGAGAAAACACGGCTGACAAAGCATTTGAAATTTACGATCACAGTGGCAGATCAACTTTTTTGTGGTTGTAGCATTTTAACTACAATATCAAGCTAACCATTGGCCGTAGCTCAGTGGAGACAATCAGACAGGCAGAGTGCGGACGGCTGAAAAGCATTTGCAATCTCCATCCGTGTGAGTTCACAGTGGCAGATCAACTTTTCAACTTTGTGGTTGCACGACTTGTACGTAATCTCATAACAGCTTGCGTTACAAAAA
This sequence comes from Miscanthus lutarioriparius, assembly GCA_904845875.1. Lineage (NCBI taxonomy): Eukaryota > Viridiplantae > Streptophyta > Magnoliopsida > Poales > Poaceae > Miscanthus > Miscanthus lutarioriparius. The sequence goes on along the minus strand of CAJGYO010000001.1, from coordinate 11,320,363 downwards.
TAGATTGTTTTTGTTTATGTAATGACTGGAACAATGCCTTTTAACTGAAAAGAAATATAATTGATGATTCAGTTTATAAGAGAAATCAATCTGAAAATCTTACCAATATGGAATCCGCGGTCCTGTTCAGAACACGGGAGTTCCATTTCTGTTCCTGCGGTTGGTTTTTATGTTACGAAATTAAACTAATTTCTGTGAAATTTCTGCATAATTTGTATAAAACCCTGAGCTCCAAACATGCGTGGCACATCGTACGCATTGCGCGTCTGCCGACGAACGCCACTCGACGAGGACTCGAGGAGGTCGTCCTCCCGGCCTTCAGGCACATGCACATCACCGGCCAAGCCCTGCGCCCTGTTCGCAGCGGCGTCGGACGCGGGCTTCTGAGTGCAGACTGACAGTGCAAGCGCATGGGGATGGGCAGCAAGTGATTAACGATCGAGAAGTAGATTCAGATGTTAACAACTCTAAGATTGGTCGATTAAACGCATGGCAGCTGAAGATGTCATACAGACGTGGAAACCTCGTACGCAAACGCTTGCTTATTACGGCGATGAAAGCATTTCTACAGTGCAGGTGTCAGGTGTGCAGCACGAGGGACAGTGAACTACATTATTTTTTTTACAGGGGCAGGGAAGAAGGAAAGCCGGCCGGCCTAGAAATAGCACACGCTGTCGTCGAAGCTCCAGAGCCCCACGCTGTCGTTGCACAGCGCGGCGTCGCCGCCCAACAGGCCGTCCGTCGCGGCAGGCTCGTACACGCCGCCGCCGTTGAAGAAGCTGAACTGGTCGCCGAACATGAAAGCGTCGAACAGCATGTCGGCGGGATCACCGGACGGCACCGCCTGCGCCACCTCCTCCTTGCCCTCGGCTTCTTCTTCCCGGGGCTCTGTCTCTATCCGGGCGCGCTTCTTGGCGCCGCCGAGCTCGACCGCCGCGCCGTCGTCGGTCGCGGACATGCCCTGCCACGAGAAGTCCGGCAAGGCGCCGCAGCTGCTGCTGCCTTCGGTGTCGTTCTCGACGTACGGCGCGCGCGCGCGCCGAGAACGCTGTCGTCCTCGTCCACGAGGTCGACGCGCGGGATCGCCTTGGCGGCAGCGGAGCGGCGCTTGGACGGGAAGTTGAGCTTGGCGGTGGCGCCGCGGGGTTCGCGCGCGCCGCGGCCTCGGCGGTGGCGAAGGTGCCGAGCCAGACGCAGACGCCCCTGACGGGGTCGCGCACCTCGGCCGCCCACTTGCCCCACGGCCGGCGCCGGACGCCGTGGTACTGGCTGCTGCTGGGCCGCCTCCTGCGCAGGGTCGCGGTCGCGGTCGCGGGGGCGGCGAACCCGAACGCCTTGCCCTTTTGCCGCTCCTTCATAACCGCGTCTTCCTCGGAGTCCTCGTCGAAGTCCCGGAACGCGGCCTCGAAGTCATCGTCGGCCGCGGTCCGACCATTGCCGCTGTCGTGGCCCGGCGTGGCGCCGCGCTGCGCCGGTGCGCTGGGTATGAGCTCGGCGAGGATCACGCCGCCGCACATCTTCAGCACGTTCGTTTAGCTGTGGCTCGTCATAAACGATCGTAAATTTTCAGTCGGAAAAATATTTTTCTCTCACATAAACCAGCCAGCAATACTTCTTCACAAACAACAACGAAACAAACCAGCCGACCAGCCAACCGAACACGCCGCTCGCTAATGCTAGCTCGGTCGTCGGACGGTCAGCTGCCTAACGTGCTTTTCTTGGAGATAGCCTGACACTGAAGTGAACTGTGAGTCTTTATACAGGGTGGGTTGTAGTGTCCTGTTGGTTGTGAATTTGTGATCGTCGGCAGCGCCGAGGTGGCGACTATATAGGAGGTGCTTAGAGGGGGCGAGAGGGCAGCGTGAAATTTTTGCATTTTGGTTCTTTTTAAAAATATTTTTTTACAAAAAAAACCCCTACCAAAACTTTTGCTACAAATAGATCATTTTTAAGCGTCTTAGAAAATCACGCAATATGAAGACCTATTTGGCGCATCAATGATTCATTCATATGAAACGCCTAAAAATATGGCATTATCATGTGGCCAAGCGCCCAACATCCACTCATCAATGTATTATGGTGCTCCATTTGCCAGAGTGGAGAAATGAACCTGTAAATTTTACACCATAGCGGCAATATGAAGGCCTACTCAATGATTCATACATGTAAACGAACAAAATATTGCATGTTACGTACTTGTGGAGTTGCCAACGGTGGAGGAGAGAAGGCTGCGACCTACCAACTAGAAATACTAATGAGGGAGATGTTACTCACCGCATAGAAACAAATAAGGGGGGTCATCATCGTCCAGACGTCCTCGTCTGCCGTGCACAAGAAGCTCAAGTTGAGATCCGTGACTTGCCTCCGTCGATATGGGCACCATTCAACCTGTACACAACGTCGTCATCAACTAGTCGACGCTCAATTTGTGTGCATATCCTCGATTAGGCCAAAAGGGTGGGAAACTTACATGCTGTGGCAAAAGGATGTCTAGCTCGTTGGTGAAGCTGATGTACGCATGGCGTGACACGTGGTAAGTTCCGTGGGCTCGCTCGTAGAGGTGTGCCACGGTAGGGGCGACAACTGCGTCTCCTTAAGTAAACCAAGGTTGTGGGGGATCAAGCTGATGCGGTCTCCCAATTGGAAGCCTCTTCCACATCCAAATCTGCAAAAAAGAGTGGAAACTTGCATGTTAATCACTTTTGTTAAGAAAAAACATTGAATTATAGTGGAAACTTGTACAACTTTGCTTTATTACCTGCAACAGTGTGATGCACCCTGACATTGTAGCGTGCACGCCTCCAGGACGGCGGCAAGCCTCGCAAAGCTGACGGTATAGGAAGGCAAGCATAGCCGAGCCCCAACTCCTATTGTCGGCATCCTTCCAGTTCCAAAGGCATGGGATGTACATCCAGGACGCCGTGTCTCCAGTGCCGTCAAGGAAGAGAACCGTACCAAACATGTGCAGGACGTAGGCCCGATAGTAGTATGTCACGGTCTGGGCGTCTACGTTGGGTGGGCACTCCCGAAACTGCTGACGAAGCCACCTCAGGGACACCCCACTGCTGCGCCGTTTCTTGCCAGCCTCAACTACCGCTAGGGGACGTCCCAAGAAGTGCTCAACCCGCTGCTGCCATCCTTCAGACTCCGTGTCTCCTATCACTGGGAATTCTCGGATTTTGACTCCAAGGATCATGGCAATGTCCTCGAGAGTGACCGTCATCTCCCCGCACGGTAGGTGAAAGCTGTGTGTCTCCGGACGCCACCGATCTATCAATGCCGTCAGCGCTGCTGGGTTGAAAGGTGGCGTGCCTCGACGATAAACACGAGCAACGGTAGCAAGGTTCACCAGCTTCAGGAGGGGCGTGTACCTCTCGTCGTAGACCATGGTCGTAGAGGCCTCATGTGTCATTGGCCTCAGCACATTCAAAACTTGCAAAAAAAGACAAACATAAAAAAGTATTAGTTCATGTCACTTTATAAAGAGCATGGACTATAAAGCAAAAGATGAACAATGCACTGTTTTATATGAATTATTGAATATACCTCTCCGTTCTCGATCCTCCGAGCCCGGTGGTGCTCATCGAACCTTGGATCAAGAAGGGGGAACCGATCCATCCTGCAACATAAGGAATGCCAAAGCATTAGTATAAGTTAAAGCATGTATATGTGGTACGAAGTAACATAACAATAAAAAAAACAAAAGTAAACCAATGCACTATTACACAAAGCAATTCAAGTAGCTAGCTTGGTGGATACCTGTTGTCTAAGTAGTTCAGGACATTTTCTCTTATTGTGGCCCGTCTTATGGCAACCAGAGCAACGACTCTTTTGGGTGTCCTCTATAAAATGTGTCCCAACCTTACTCATGGTTGATCTACCTTTCGTGGCTCGGTCTATGTCCATCCTGAACCGCTTCCGCCGCCTAGGTCCTCTACTCTTCTAGAGTAAACCAAGATCAGCCACATACTTGGGGTCATCATAAGTAGGCCATTGACTCTCGTCAAGAAATGGCTTGAACTGAGGATTCCAGGTGCTCATTAGGTTCCTTAAAGAGAACTCCGCGGCCATACGGGGAGGGACCTCAGCGTCAACACGTCTAAGGCGATAGGCTGTAATCATGTGGGAGCAAGGCCTATGGTATATGGTCGGTTTCCACACGTACACTTGTTCTCATTGATCACTACTTTATGTTTTCGAGCACCCCGGTCTTCACCACCAATGTTAGTTCCACCACCCTCTAGAATCTCATATCCATGGTTGATCGGATCGAAACATGAACCCTTACATCATTTAGACTTTTTCTTTGAGAAAGCTAGTTCTGAGATGCTAAAAGTGGCCAAGCTTTGCTCTGCTATCCATAGAGACTCTCGCATGCTTCTTCCTCTAAAAGCAACCAAGCATTCAACTTATAGAAGGTGAATGAGGCAATACTTGATCCACAAGCGGACCACGACAACCTCTTAGAAGGCTATTAAACATCTACGCCATGTTACTAGTCATGAAGCCCCATCTCCAACCTCCGGTGTCATATGTAAGTGACCACTTATCCTTCGACGCCATCAACTCGCTCAAGAATTGCCTGTCATCAACATTTGTGGCTAACTTCAGGGCATCTAGCTTGTCTTTGAATAATTGAACCTCTTGCTACCTGCAAACCTCCTCAAATAATTTGAAGTTGTCCTTTGTGTGATCACGCCTTATAAGATTCTGAGCAAGGTGTCTGGTGCACCACCGGTGATGTATTTGGCCGTAACCAGGAATCTCTTGTTCTACGGCATTCAGAATGCCAGCATGTCTATCGGATATCACACAAACATCACGTCCCAGACCAATTACCACTTGTCTTACTAGCCTGAGAAACCAACACCAACTATCCGTGTCCTCCTTCCAAACAATCGCAAAGGCCAATGGCACAAGCTAGTCTTCTGCATCTGTCCCAATACAAACAAGCATTGTGTCTTCAAATTTCTCTGTAAGAAAGGTCCCGTCAATTGAGATGACGGGCCTGCAATGCTTGAATGCTTCGATGCTCTGCCCGAACGCCCAAAAGGCCCTTCCAAATACCTGGCTACCATTCCTTGTTTCACCCTCCTTAGGTAAATACTCGAAGTGCATCCCAGGATTTACAGCCCTCATTGCGTTCAACATTACAGGGAGGCGCTCATAAGCTTCTTCCCAATTTCCAAATATTATTTCCAGTGTACGCTGCTTTGCCCTCCATGCTTTTCCATACTTGACATAGTAATTGTACCGTTGGAAGATGATCTCAACCAACGCGAACACCGTAATGGTTGGCATATGCTTCACCACGGGGCATAACTGCCTTGCAATGAACCTAGAATTGAGCTGCAGATGGTTCTTTTCTGCCTCAGCAGTGGCACAAACATGTGGTTGCTTCATTAAGGTAATCTTCCATTTGCCTGCCTTCGTCTTTCTAGCACATACTCTCCAACCACACTGTTGTTCTTCACAAGCAACAGTGTACCTCTTCTCCTTGAATTAATTGATGACCCTAAAAGGTCGGTTGTGCACAATGGAGTACTCTTGCAACCATGTTTTCAACTCATCCATGGTAGCAAACAATATGCCCTTCCGTATGATGAGGCAACCGCTAACATCAGGCACTGTTGTATCACTTGGCCCACCATCAGCTACTGCCATGTGACTATGGCTAAGGTCCTCGAAATCACCAACTAGTGGATCTCTCCAAGGCAAGACCCTAGACAATATCTCTATTTCCCTAAAATTGAGACGACCAACAGGGCGATCGTCATCGGAGTCGTCGGCTATCTCCTCTACGAAGGATTCATCATTTCCAGCTATCTCCATGTCAAAACAGTTCGTAGCCCTAGCATCACCAAAGTCTTTTTCACCACTAAGATCATCTTCGTCGCTAACTCATCCTCAATAGAAAAGTCTCCGCTAGCGTCGTCCAAACCTTCTTCTACATCACCAATTACATAATCATCATCCTCTTCATCACTATCATGATTGCCCTCACCATTGGCAACCACATTCTCCTCCTCATCTCCACCGCCCTCAAACCTATAACAGAACCGACCAATTATATGAGATTAAGTAAGGAAATCTTCCGCTGAAGCAGATAATTTAGCAAACTTAAGCCCGTATAACCCGGTAGTCCGTGAAACCACGAAGGATTTCAAACCAATCAACATACAAACCAAGATCGTACAAGTTTAGCAAGTACCGTCACACGTTACATAAAGTTCGCAATCACAGTTGGGCACATCAGAGTTTAGAATATAAAGTTATTACAAACCCAGTTCAATCTGAAATAGCAGAAGCAAATAATTTTAAAGCCACACACACTTTTAGTTCAGAGACAATGCTAGTAGGTAGTCATCTCCAACAAAAGCATCAGATGAGAGATACGGAGTGACCATTGCCCTTGATCCTAGTTGTCATCCAAATGCAATAGTCGTAGTACATTTGACCATCTGCAGCAACAATGGGAACAACGCCCTGAGTACGAGAAGGTACTCAGCTAGACTTACCCGTCTAAAACCAAAATAAAGCGACACCAAGGATTATGGAAGGCTTTCTTTAGTGGCCTAGCTGACTTGTTTGCGAAAAGCATAAGCTATCATGAAGAAACCATTTTAAGTACTTTGCATCATCTTTATTATAACCTATCCATCTCGGTAAGCACCTGTACTATAGCAATCACTTGATTAACCAATAACATCTAATTACCAATTTAGATTTAGCATATCCCATACCATCCAGATAACCATCATTGTTCCATAATAATTACTACGATGCCGTACTTCGAGTCAAGTGCTCACTATCCAGGAGCGATGACGATTCGTATCGATTCCTAACCAGCTGGTGATTTATTCTTCACACAAACCATGCTTCCCCTGCCAGGGTAGCTTAGATCACCAAGGACACTATTTAGGTAGCCGCGGGACAATCTGGAGCCATAGTACTCAGGGACCGCCCGACTGCCAGGAATCAGGGCGCACCTGCCCTTAGGCTCACTCTTCGCGTCCCTATCATACCCCCATCAACACCAATACGCGCACTCGTGTAGATCCCGGTCCGAATAGTGCCACTAGCTTCACGGTCGAAAGGTACTTTATTCGGCCAGCTAAATGTGAGGCATGCGTTCAACATGACAAGAGGGACGAGCAATGATCGGTCCATAATCGACATAGACGGAAACTAACAGCACCCCAGAACCCTGTCTGGTTGCCTCCAACTTTTCCATCCGGTCTCCAATTATCCATCACATATGGTTAATTATAGGATATCATTCTTTCCATAGCTAATTCTTCTAGTAACCACCTATAATGTAGGTGACCGGATATCACCGATCGCTATCGGTCTAAGCAAGGCTAAGCAGTTATTCGATCCTGACCTAACAGGGTAAAAGGTAATAAGGTAGGCAAGGATAGTAATAAATGCATCAACGGTTTCAATCAACTCCTACAACTTAATAAAACAATATATAAACTTATATATATATATATATAAAGAATTGCTTTTATAAATTAGGAGACTTATAATGCTCCAGGGCTTGCCTCATTCGAACGAACTAGGTTGATGATCCACGCACTCAGGCAAGTCCTCTCCTTGCTCCTCTTCCTCTAGCACCTCCTGTGCCTGGACTTCTTGCGGATCTGTCTCGGTTTGCTCTTTCTGAACTACTACTAGCAACTCCTCCTACGATCCTGTATGATGCAGATGTATAAATGCTAATGCATAGGTGCATCGGAGAGATGACATTTAATGATCATGATGCATGGAATGTAGATGAACATGTTTAACTTTATTGGACATAGTAGAAGTAAAGTTCTTCTACAAGGTAGCCAACATCATCCAATAACATATACTACTATTCTACTGCTACAACCACTGTACTAACATGCCAAGTCACCACAGCAAGTTAAGATGCTTCAAAGATAGACCAAAGCAAACATTATTAACTAAACATGCATTAAAGAAGATTATTTGATTTCATTTTAAACTAGGGCTACAACAGAAACATATATTTCTAGTGCTCATAAAAATCTGAGAAAATTACAATAGCAGAGTACTACTCTAAGTAGACTATCATAAAATTTTCATGGCATTTGGATAAGTAAAATAGCCTACACAAAAATGACAAGCTATGGTTGATAATTAAGCATGAAAATACTTTGTACCATGAAAAGTATCAAACAATAGATTTGGTATTTTTCCTATGTTCTACACAGTAAACAATCACTGCACAAAAATTATCATACACATGTTTTATACAATTTTTGCTCTCTATCAAAATAACAAAAATCATCAATTAAAGGCACTTGAACTACACATCAATATTTCTCTATAGAACATGCATGACATATATTTTTCCTACAAAGTACATCTCAAGAATAGATCAACCAAATTTGAATCATATTTTCTGATGTATATTCTATTTACTAGTCATTTTCTAAGAAATTAGCATTTATTCAATTTAAATAAAGCTACACAGAAAAATATCACAAATTTGACATGCAATATTTTTAATAGATAGATCTAGTCACAAGAAACCTAACAAAACTTATTTTAATAAATTTGAAGCTATTTTGAGCAAGTTATGAATTTCTAAAGCGTTTAACCAAAATCTGAAAATCATTTCTTTTATTTCTGAAAAACCAGCGGGCCTTAAAACGCTGGGTGCACTCGGTGCAGTGCACCCAGGTTCGCGCCGAGGAGCTGACGCGTGGGCCCCCACGGTTCAGCCGGCCCCACCTGCCAGCCACTGCGGCAGAGGAGGCGGCGCTGACCGGCGTGAGCTCACCGTCGACGAGGTGGCCGGCGATGAGGTCACCACCAACGTGACCACCATGCCAAGGCGGACACGGCAGTGCAAGCGGCAGGGTCGGAGGAGCTCGAGAGCGAGTTGGCCGACGGCCACGGTGGCGCGGCACACCGTAGGCTGGCCATCTCCGGCCGAGAGGTGGCGCGAGAAGTGGCGTGGGAGCTCCACCAAGCTCGGGCGGTGCTTGTGCGCGTGAAGGGAGGGCGAGAGATGGAGCGGAGAGGGGCTGTCCGCGCGGAGCCAAGCTCCGGCGAGGGATTCCCGGCAGGTGAAGGCTTACCACAGCGAACCGATGCGAGCACGTGGTGCGCGAGGTGGAGGCGGAGCTCAGGGCGAGACGGAGCTAGCTCAGGCGAACTGGAGCGGCCGGAACGGCCAACTCCGGCGAGGAAGCTGGTGCGGGTGGTGGCGGGCACGTGCGCTGCTGCTGTCCGAGCGAGGAAGCAAATGAGATGGAGGAGGGGGAGGCAGACGCGGCGCGGCGGGTGTAGGCGCGACAGGAGGGGCGCGGGGCCACCGGTGTCCACGCGGGGAGCGACGGCGACGGCGTACGGACACGCGGCCGCCGAGCTCTGCGGCCGGTCGAGCGCGGCACATGGGAGCGGGAGCGCGGCGCGGAGGCAGGCCAGGCCGGCTCTACGAGCTGGGCCGAAAGGGAGGCGGCGGCCCATTAAGGAAAATAAAAATGATTTTCTTTTTATTTCTTAAATAAACAGAACTAAAATTCCATTTTGAGCCATTTAAAAGCATTTTCACAAGTTGGTGTAAAAATGAAAGTTGTTCTATTTTTCAAGATCTACAACTTTGCTTTTATGACCAAAGTCAAATTCCAAATAGATTTTGAATTACAAAATAAAAAATCAATATTAATTCAAAACCCTAATTTTGAAGAATTATTTTTAAAAGTATAATTTGGCAAAACTTTGAATATAAACTTTGCTACAAATTGCATCCTAATTACTTCTAAGTGATGTAAGTGATCAACCAAGATACACACATGGCAAAACAAACATAGCATCCAATCTATTAAAACAAAACTATGCAACATACATGCTTCACGAGCATGTTTTATATCTATATTTCATGTCATGCTTATGAATGCATAATAATGATTATGCTCATGATTTGCAAAATGTTAATGCATGCTTAACACCGAGGTGTTACAAAACCAACCTCCATCACGCTCGAGCGATCCAAACACTTCACCACCACTGTAGCCTAGTTGTGTGACAAGTATTTCTTCTTCAGACAAAGGACCATAACCTATGTGAGCGGGGGAAGGTGGGCATGCTTCGAAGTTATCATTTCCTAAGCTGGACTCCTTACTACTAAATCCAAAGATCGTACTTCTAAGACCAATACAACTGCCTTGTAATCATTCCATTCAGTCTCGCTTGTAATTTTGAGCAACCGCTTGATCCGAGGACCCTTCGACGACCCAACATCTATGACACCTTCAAACTGAACATGCACGTCTACTTTATTCCAGCCTAACTTAAACTTCACTCGCTCCACTAACTGGGTCAAAGATGGTGTTTCAGAAAAAATCAACAACTCCTCACACATGTCCAGAAATTCCAAACTATCATCTCTTGTCCTAACAATACGGCCTCCATGATGCAACCTCACTAATTTATCCATCTACAGCCATCACACAACAAGTAGTGTCACATATCAATATATCATGCGAGTTTCAATCCAATAAGTAGAAACTAAAATATATCATTTCATCCTTTTCAACCCCAACAACATAATCATTTCTAGTTATAAAAAATTGAAATCTAATGGCCAATAAATAACTAAAATACATACTAACCCTAATGACCAACAAATAACTAACCCTAATGACACCTACAATAAACAAAGAACCATAATGACCAAAATAACTAGAAACCAAACTAACCTAACATGTTCAGCACATAAAACAGTTTAACAACAATGCACTCAATCAACCTAAGCCATACATTTTGCAAATGCAAATACACATATACCAAAACACCATACACCCATGATTCCATATGATTAGAGACAATGAAAGCACATCTACGCGGATAGATTGGAGGAGGGGAGAGACTATTACCTCGAGGAAGCTTCGGGAGACGAGATCCGGACACCTAGGGTTGCATTTGGGGTTAGGGTTTCGTGGGGGCCGTGGGGGGAGACGAACAGAGAGCCGGCGCTTTAAGAATGGAGGGAGGAAGAAGAAGGGGGCCGTGGCGTGGCTTTAAGAGTCCAGACCTCGGCGTTGAGTCGGGCCGCGCCGAGGCTGGTGGCTCGGCGTTAAGTAACCCCGCGTCGAGATATTGGGCCACGAAGCGTTGTTGGGCCGCCTGGGCCGCGCGCCGGATGGTGCCAATAGCTCGGCGTGTAGTCCCACCACGCCGAGGTTGGTACTGTGGCGTTGGCTGACACAACACCGACGTGTCGGACCCCATGCGCCACCGTGTCGCCGTCGACCGGGGTCGTCCGTGACGTGGCAAGACCTCGGCGTCGTGTCAGTCGACGCCGACCCTCATATCTTGACGTCATGTTATAAGACGCCTAAAAAATGGTCTATTTTCAACAAACGTTTTGGTATAGGTCTTTTTATAAAAAATGTTTTCAAAAAGATCAAAATACAAAAATTTCACGAGGGCAACAAGGAAGGCCACCAAGCAAAACGGGAGAAGGGTAGAAAAGTCCGCGATTGCGACTGCGACGGCGAGACCCTGCAAGTCAGCAGCAGGTTCACTTGACTTGACGACTAGTCTAGGCACAAGCCACAAGGACCGGCGCGTGACCAGACGACGCCACGACGGCAAGGCTCGCTCAAGAGTCAAGAAGCGGGTGATGCAGAAGCCAGGGGCTTTGCACTCCCACCAGACGACAGGCGAGTAAGGGCACCCGATTCATTCCTGATTTCCGATCAGATCAAGCACGGCACGGCACGGCAATGGCCTCTTCCCGCATTCGCGCGTCTCCCTACAGGCTACAGCACACGCCGGCATGGAAGTCCGCTTGGGCTTGCCGGCGCCCCTATTGACACGGTAGCAGCTCATCGATCGACTCATCGTTCTGCCTTTGCCGGTTGTGCAGTGCAGTTGGGGTGATCTATCTGGAACGTCAGGTTAAGCCAACGGATGAGCGGGATCTGGAAGAGAACTGAAATTTTGCACAAATTTATCAAATCATCGTATGGATGCAGTGTGCATCGTCTTACGGAGTGCAGTAAGACAGTGGTAATTTCATTTTTCTGCTGCTGCTGATAGCTTGAAAGCGGTATCATGAAGTGCTGAAACCTGGTACGGGTTGCCAGTTTCGGATTAAGGCGGTAATGTATCTCATCTAACCCCAAGTGGATTGCTAAATTACTTTCGTGGCGCTTTAAGTTAGTTCGTGCGATCGGATGGACCATGCTACTTATATGCTGTTACTCGCTACGAACATACTTATCATCAACTGGATGCGATGCCATCAATCGGAGCTCGTCCTCGTGCCTTTGCCGATAGCAAGCAGCAATCCTGAGTCCTGACGCTTTCCACCAAGTCGTCGTGCCACCTACTATACAGGGCTACACCTACCTAAGCTCGTTTCTCTGGACGACTCTCGACTGCTGCATACAGATTAGTAGATTACAGAGTCGTAGCTCTACACCTATACCATGCCAGTACCTAGTTGTTTGAATGGACCATCCAATCCAATCAGTAATCACCTGTTTTCAAAAAATCTGTAACCATCTAGTAGTATGTTAACACTGCTGTCAACAACCAGCTTCTCCGTTAAGACTTAAGAGGCGCAGTACGTACCGAGCAACACAAAACCACGGATCACTACCAGTCCTAGGTATCAAGGGACAGCGGTACCTCTCTCTTGCACTGGACAAACGTGTAGCCGGGACTAGGAATTTGGGGAGATCATCAGCCTACGATGATGACCCTTTTGGTCCTGGAAGAATATGATCGTTCGTTACTGATCGATACAATTCTAGATGTCAACCGAAAGAAAATATGTACTTCTCGCCCTTGAGATTCTTCAGGGCTATATCCAAATCTTGTATTTTTTTATATCTAATAAAACTTACAGCAAAGATGCCGTCCTTTACATGGAAAATATACAAGTTCAAAGCTCATTAAGGATAATGATCGTTGATGAGATCGCCTGTGATAGAATCTCCACCCAGGTTAAATATTTAACTTGGCATGGGTGCTCACATTTTTCTTAAATTTACTCTTGTCTTCAGCAGCGTCATTCTTATAGTGTGATAGACAACGTGCGTGTCTATAACTCTATATTGAGAACGTGTTTGGCCGCGCTCCGCGGAGCCGCACCAAATGCGCTCGGCAGGAGGAGCGCTTCTGTGCGTCATCCGGAGTAGCCGGAGCCACGATTTGCAGCTCCGCCTCCGGCTCCAGCGACGGAGCAGCGCAGGCGAAGCCCGGCCAAACATGCCTTGAGATGTATGCGTTGGCTCGGTGGAGAAAGGCCTGTCGCGCTCCGAGAAGCCCTCAAGGGGTTCAGGGCTCAAGGGCAAGCCAGGCCCCATCAGTGTCGTCGAGGCTGCAGCTTTGCAGTTTGACATGGGCGACTGCTACGGGCATCCAGGCAGAGACCGTAACGTCTAAGATGGGTGAATCAGACAACTTAAGGTCTATTTTTAGTTATGATCTCTAATTTTCACCTAGTCAAAACATACTAGAAAGTAAGGGCACCCGATTCATTCCCATGACCGATCAGATGAAGCACGGCAATGGCCTCTTCCCGAATTCGCGCGTCTCCCTACAGTACACATAACAGCTCATCGTTCTTCTCCAATACGTAACGAAATGCATGCCAAATTGTACGTTTGTTATAAAAAAAAAGAAAAAAATTAATCGTTCTGCCTTTGGCGGATGTCCATTGCAGTTGGGGTGATCTGATATGCAAGAACGGAAATTTTGCACAAGTTCATCGAATGGATGTAGCGTGCTGCGTGCATTGTCTTACGGAGCTCAGTAGGAAGACATCAGTAATTTCTTTCTTTTTTTTCTGCTAATGATAGCTTCGAATCAAAGCGGTATCCTGATCGAAATGCTGAAACCTGGTACGCTTTGCTAGTTTCGGTGTCAAGGCGGTAATGTATTGTCTAACCCTGACCAAGTGGATGCTAAATTACTTTCGTGGCGCTTTAAGTTGGTTTATGCGATTGGATGGACCATGCTACTTACTTATATGTTGCTACTTGGTACCAACATACAGTATACATACAGTATTTATCATCAACTGGATGAGATGTGATACCATCTTTTGCCTTCGCCGATAGCAAGTATCAATCCTTCGCACAATTGCACCAAGTGTCCAAGCAGGGCCCGAGTCGTCGTGCTACCTACTGGGTTTAGGGGTGTTTGTTCTACCTTTTAAACTGTAGTTGATGTCTCATCGGATGTTTAACGTATGTATAGAGTATTAAACATAGACTATTTATAAAACTAAATATATAGATTGAGACTGTTTTGAGAGACGAATTTTTTAAGCCTAATCAGTCCATGATTTGATAATGTGGTGATACAGTAAATATGTGCTAATGACGGATTAATTAGGTTTAATAAATTTGTCTTGCGGATTACTGACGGATTCTGTAACTTTTTTTATTATTAGTATCTAAACGTCCCATACGACACCTCAAGTAACACCTCCTAAATTTTATTGACACATCCAAATGCCCCCTTACTAGCTCGTGTGTCTAGACTCTGGACTGCTGCATACTGTACATGCTAGTATGTTACGGAGTCGTGCCTATTTGAATGGACCATCCAATTAGTACTCACCTACGTAGTATGTTAGTAGTAATAACAAGCTTCTTCTCTCCGCTAAGAGCCGCGGTACATACTACATACCGAGCAACACAAAACCACGGATTACTCCCAGCCCTAGGTATCAAGGGAGAGCGGTATCTCACGCTGGACAAACGTGTAGGTGTAGCCGGCCGGGACCAGGAATTTGGGGTGGGGACATATATCAGCCTGGGATGATGATCCTTTTGGTGCATTATTAATAAACCCTAGATGTTAAGCGACAAGCATTTCTTCTTCTCCCTTGAATTTCTTCACGGCAATATCCAGATATTGCCCTTTTACATTTTTTTTCTTCTAATAAAACTTACAGCAAAGATTTAGTCCCTTTAGAGAAAACAATATCCAAATCAAAAGGCCAGTCTCCCCTTAGATATGGGAAATACAAGTTCACACCTCATCAAAGATGATGATCATGGGTAAAATGAGTGTAACTTAGTTGGTTATACCGTTTGTGGTAGAAACTATCCATCTGAGTTAAATGTTTAACTTCATATGGGCGTTCACTTTTTCTTAAATTTGTTCTAGTATTATGAATAAAAAATTATTCAAGTATTTTCCTCAATTGTTTTTCTACTATCTTCATTTCAAATTATAAAATGTTTTTATTTTTCGGATAGATTGCTTTTGTTATATATCTAGACATAAACATAGTATATATATCTAGGAGTATAGCAAAAACTACATATTTAAAAAAGTCAAAACGTCTTGTAGAAGGGAGTGGAGGAAGCAGTATTTAGCATCATTATTATCATAGTGGTGATATGCTTATAACGAGACGTCTTAGTTGACTCCATTAATTTAAAAATCCTGCTTCATTAGGCATCGTGCATGACAAAAACTGGAGCATGGATAAGTATTTTTTTTCGTATATCAAAATAGTTCTATAAATGTACACATACACATAGCCAACCAGGCGTGACCTGGATCCCTGGTGATAGAGGTGAAGATGGCAACATCTTGATTTGTTTGTTTATTAAGAGATCATGGAGTTGCTGTGCGTGTACTAGACTGTAGACTATGGAATGGAACCCGGATGTCGACACCTTTATTGAGCTGGGCTGGCTCTGACGATGGTGAGAATGCGACTGGTAGCCGGATTGATAATTTGCAATTTGACTATTTGAGCAACTCCTTGGGAGCAAGGAAAGCCAAGTTCAGTGTATCTCCTCCTCTAGGGGTTGCCAACAAAACAATATCACTGACTAATAATTAAAAAAAAAATCCTCCCTATCGTTTGGGGCTCATACTTGCAGCTGGCAAAGTTTATCTTATCATTCGTTTTTTTTTCTTTTCTCTTCCCGAGTCATGAATCTTCAACGATAGCCCTTGCTGTCATCGAATGAGCCCCTGACTTTGCAAAATACAAGATGTCAAACTTTGTCCACTGCATCACTTCTGTAGCACAGTGGTGTGGTGCAGCATATGCCTCAGTGGCACGGTGTGACCGTGTGGCCTCTACCTCCACTCCACGCTATCGGTGTGGCCTCGAGTCCTGCATGATGGAGTGATGAAGGTTGGGTTTAAGGCTAAGGCGATGTCTGGCTTAAGTTTCTAATGAACCGTGCAATGGTGATCGGAAAAAAAGGTGGCAAATTCTTTTTTTTTCTCATTCTCCAAGTTAGACAATAGTCTAATTTTCAATCCTAAAATTCGAATCGAAACAAAGTATCGGACACCGTTCAATTGCCTAAACCGGACATATTCAGTCCTTTAGCTCATTTCAAAGATGGTTTTCTATTTTCTAAAAATAATAAAATCTCTAAAAATCCATAACTAATTTATTTTAAATCATAAGATTAAAGTAGTGTTTTTTTCTAAAAAAATATTACCTATCTGGCCTATAAATTATTTTATTTTCTTGAAACGCCAAATACTTTAGCCGCCGCTATGCCTGTCATAGCGGTTTGAGCAAATTAGCGTGAAATGCCATGTCTCGCCGTTTTGAACACTGATTTTTAGAGATTAAACTACATTTACCACATTTGAAACCACTTAAATGGATAAATTTGTCCTGCTGTAAACGTTGGAGAGCATTGAGCAACTGGTTTCATAGTTCATTATCTAGATTAAACCAGTTGACAAGACGAGTAGGAGTATGTGTGATACCATTTTGTGTCTAACTACAGTCAGATCTCGCATCCAAAGAGAAAGGGGCAGGGAAAATCCTCCGATAACAACACCATCGGTAGCGGCAAGATCCTGCTCCCTGACTCCTTATCTCCTACTGAATCAATCCTGATTTGTCACCGCTGAATTGTCTGTTTTTTTAGAAGTTGTATACCAAACCGGATTTGTCAACACTGAATTATCCTGAGTTTGTAAAATTGGTACATCATCAACCCGTGGTCTCTTACATGGACACACGTGCCTCCATCGAGCAGGCGAGGGTCCGTCTTCAACATGGTCTAAAAGATGAATCTTCTAGTCGGGTTAGTCTGTATATGTTGGTCAATTATGAACTGAAGTCTTTCTACTATACAACTATGTATTTTATGCAATTTCAACACATTAATTTTTTTACACCATAAAATTAAGATTCAACATCTTTCACCATTCTTCTAACGAGCCAACCAGCCTCCATGACCTTCTTCTACTAAACGAGACAATCAGAAAAAAAATCATAAGATCATATTAATTACTTCAGATCACACATATCACAAGAAATAATTTTTTTTCTATATTATTTTTAAAAGACAAATGCAAATATTATATTTTGTGTATTTTTTGTAGAGGAGAGGAGGAGGAGAGCTTTTAACGAGCCGAGCCGATCCGGCCGCTCGTTAGGATAACGAGCCGAGCCGAGCTAGCTCGTTATCTTAACGAGCGTAGCGCCGAGCATGGCTCGTTATCCAGCCTTACCTCCAGACAATCATAAATCATAAGATCACAGATCCACAGATCACATGAAATAATTTTTTCTATGAAAAGACAAATCACAGATCGCAGAGGAGGAGGAGGAGAGGCCTACCTGGAGCTGGATCCGCTGCCGCCACTGCCATGGCCCGCGCGGGCCCTAGACGTCATATATGGCCACGCTCAGCGTGCGTCCGCGGCCGAGGCGTTCCATCCGGCGAGCACGGGTGGGTCGCCCCACATGCGCTTGATCTGGAGCAAAGATTGCGCCTCATCGCCGCCGGTTGGGAGGATCATGGGCCGCGTGGGGCGGCGGCAAGCAAAGAGGAAGCAGCAGCGACAGCGAAAGCGAGCCGAGGAGGCACGGGCGTGGTGCCTCCATGCACGCCGGTTATGACATGTGGGCCCTAGACGTCATGGATAAAAAAATCCATGTGTTTTTTTGCTAAAACACATGTGTGTTGTATATCATTTCTGAACTGTTAACTATATTATTTATAATTTATATTTGTATTGTATTATTTATTACGATTATTGATAGTACATTTGATTATAAATCTTTGTATTATCATAATGAAAATAAATTGTTGCTAAAAATATATGACAAACTAGTTCATTTTCGTCAGTGTAAAACAAATTAAACCCCTCGACGCAGCTGCAAAGGTTGAAGAAGCCTGCCAGATTAATACCTCACTACCTCCTAGTAGCATACCAATATAAATCTATGACGCAGAGGAGAGATCCTCGTGTTCTAAGCCTGTCAGTAGAAGCGTCAAGCGACGATGTGCTACGGATAGCTTGGACAAATGGACAAGTTGGCTTGGCAACACAAGTTGGATCGCACTGTGAACTCACGACGCTCTGGATTTTTTTTTGTCCAGCCATGCACTGTATGCCTATTTGTCATGGATCCAGTTTCGCTACCCAGTGGGGCTAATTGACAGTAGCACTATAGCTATACCTTTTTTTTTTTTAAATTACACGGTACAACGCTAGCGCCCACAACATGCATGCACACTTCCCTATGAACGCACGTATGCAAGCCCTACCCCTATGAGCACCTTGAAGGACTGAGCCAGCAGATTTCGAGATTCACGAAGTCACCACAGGCGCCTCACTGTCGATGAGGCCGCCGTCTACCACTGAAAATATAGCGCCGTTAAATCTTGAAAAAAAATACAGAAAAATACGAGCACCCGTGCCAAGTCAAAAACTTAAACCCGGGTGAGCAGGTTCCACCACAAAGAACCTTACCACCTGATCTATGATCAGTCCGCATTTGGCTATACTTTTTAGCTGAGTAGATCATTTTTATCTTGAAAATCTTGAGCCACCACATTCATAGTATTCAATTAGATCTTTCTAAATGGACGGCTCTTATTTTGTCCAAACAATATAGGCCCCGTTCGCTTGTCTGAAAAAATAAACCAAAACACTGTAGCGGCTGGTTGTGTGAGAGAGAAATATTGTAGCGGCTGGAAGATGACTGTAGCAATGTGAGAAGAAGCAAACGACAAAAGGTAACCTTCTGAGTATAAAGTGTGGCAGAATCATCGAAATAACTGAAATTTTTAGACCAACCAACGCATACAAAAAAAAGTTCTCATGTAATTAAACTAATTTTTTTTATTTTACATAGGAAAAGCTCCAAGTCCTTTACAAATTTTGGAGTTGGAGATGTGTAAGAAACAAAAAGTGTGAGATGTACTCACAAATTTTTAAAAAATGCAAAACAAGTGTGGACATAGTTGGTTTTAGCTGTGGTTTTGTGATGCGCATCAGGCGGCTGTTACACTATAACATAGCAAACGACAAAAAGGTAACCTTCGTGAGTATAAAATGTGGCAGAATCATCTGAAATAACTCACCTATGAAGACACTTATCTTCCACTAGACACTAGACACTAAACATCCCGACGGTGAGCTACATCAGAGCAGTTCTATCGAGCACACCCTAAAGGAGAACCCGAAAATCCATATTTTTCCATCAGGATCACAAATGAGAGAATAAAGCTTACAATATTCTTAAGTCATTTCTTACATCACCTTCCATGCAACATCAGAGTATAATATTTATTGTTTATAACAGCGGAATATAACCATGTTATCAGAGTTTCAACGAAAATAAAATCATTGAATGACAAGTTAAACATTAACATGATGATCCTTTTTATGTATTATAACAGGTTATAAGTTTTTTATTTTAAAACATTTTGGGTGGAAGTTTCAAATAAACTCTATGTCCGCAACGTTAAGGAAATCCTCGCTGAGCCCACCAGGAGGTTTCCACACACAAGTGTCAGCTTCACATGTTCCTGTCACCTGCAATAGGGTAGAACATACCCAGAGTACTCAATTGTACTCCGCAAGACTTACTCGTCAGGAGAAAAGAAAAGACTTCAAGGATATGCAAGGCTATCTGGCTTATGGTTTTATTGCAGCTGCAGGAAGCATTACTAACACGTGCGTCCTTAAATTAAATTTTATTAACAGTCATCATTAGTTCATTAACTAACCATTCTATGTAAACACCTACGCTACTTTCAAGCAGGCTGTCGGGTTTATAAACCCGGGGTCCATAATGGGCTCGCTTCTCAGTAAAAGCTCGGTCCAGCAGACGGCATTACAAACGATGCGCAACTTCTGAGCCGACCCAGATACCTAACGACAGGTCGGAAGAGCGATCCAGTCTCCGACCGGAAGGCCTGGCCAAGGAGGGGACGACGCTCGCTTCCGACTCCGACCTGCTTCCCTGACTAGAAGGCCTGGCCAAGGAGGAGAAGACGCTCGCTTCCAACTCTGACCCGCTTCTCCGATCGAAAGGCCTGGCCAAGGAGGGGACGACGCTCGCTTCCGACTCTGACCCGCTTCTCCGACTGGGAATACACCGAACCTCCGCTTACGGCTCTTCTCCTATCGGCGCGGTCGGAGCCGACTGGGAACCCCGCTCGGTGAGAACCCAAGAATCAAGCGAAGCAGATAAGGCAAGACGCTCAAGTCAACCGCAATATCAAGGACCGTACCCTACACACCTATAGGATAGTATCGCCAGGCCATGCCAGAGGGGTACTTTGCGACCTTTCAGACTTGTCAGAACATGAACAGTGTTGTGGATGCCGACATTTGTCCTACAGTATGGTAGGCGCCGACATTCGCCATACTAGAAGAACACGATGGAGCCTGCCACATGCATCTGGGCGTCAACAGTATTGTGAACGCCGACAAACCATCTTGTACCCGATGGCGTGGGCAACAAGACTACATAGCACGCACACACTCTCTGAGCACTCGAACAACTTCACGGCTCTAGAACTCTAAAGCTACACAGAGCATATGTTCTAGTACTTAGCGCACGTAGGAGCTCCCGTCACTCTCGGCCCTACAGTCCATAGTCCGACCGGACCTCTAACACCCCCATCTTATTCCCACTCGTTTCTAACCCCACAGCAAACTTCGAGCACCTAGGCTCAGTGATAAAGTTATCGGCCGACTCAAACTGGACATAGGACACGTTGCCTGAACCAGTATAAAAGCTGTGTCATTCAGTGTTAGGCCACATCCGATCACAACATACGACAAAACAATAAATATTTACTTGTTGGTCATTTTTCGCACCGATAGTTGACGCCGTTGCCGGGGAGGACGCCGTACGTTCACGCTTCGGCTCACTGGAGTTTCCCACACTCCCACCTGTTGGGATGTGGGTTCCTCCCGTGTTCGAGCCATCCTAGACCTTCCTCTTCAGAAGTTTGGACTTTATCGCCGACCAGCTCGGCGTGGTTTGCCTTCGCGAGGAGGCACTTGTCCCGACGCTGGTCGGAGGAGGAGCGCCCTCCGTTGGCTCCGGGATACCCGGCGACCTCAACGACGAGACACCTATGTTTTGCTTCAAGCCCACGCTGGGCTCAAACCCCACTGTGAGTAACGTACATATTGTTTTTTACTCGCTATTCAATATCTTCCGCCGACTCTCCGGAGGGACCCCGTTGTCCCCACCGCAACCGCCATGCAACCGGTTCCCCTATGACCTCGCGACCCCAGCGGACGCGTACACATGGGGGCTCCGAAAGATGCGTACGTCGCCTCCTCTCACATCTGAATTCATGGGGATGGCGGGCTATGCTCCTGCCTCTTTCCACGACCTCATGGATGATGAGGTTGAAAGCGACGGCTCCAGCATCAGTGACGTCGTGGCACCTAGCCACCCTCTGTCCTGGGAGTGCGCTATGGCGGGCGCTTTGGGATAGCCGCTGGTGGTAGCGGAGTCTCTATAGACTCACACCCCTTCGGACCCTCATGCGGAGGCCCTCGCGCGCGCACAGGAGCACGGCGAGGAGTTACGACAAAGGCGGCAGAGCCAGCCGCCACCTGCGTCGGCGCTCAACGCAGCACGCTACGCCACGCGCGCATAACCTGGTGAGCGGCGCCCGGGGTCACCCCCGCTAGGTCCAGCGCAACATCATTGACGGGGGGAACGATCCCCCATGCCTCGGATCATCATCATCGGGACTACCCCCGATGTTCTTGCAATGAGCCATACTGTCAAATCAACCAATCAAGCACTAACTCCCCCTGGCTTATAGAATCACTGCCATCTATCACTTAAGAGGCTTGGGCTCTATTCCATATTCGCAGGCTTGGCCTCGAGTTAATCTGTCACTGCTCAACTGACCAAGCACCTCACCGCCCAAAACCACTGCATGATAGAATATAGAAGAGTATATATATAAGCAATATAGTCATCTAGAGAGACGAGGTAACCTAATTGGAAGCAAGCAATAGGTAAGGAAATAGAGGCGATGACTTGCTACCTGACAATGATGAACCGGTGACCGATCAGCAAAGGAAAGAAGTCACGAGGGCCGGCACGACACTGCAACAATCAATGATAGAAGAGAATGAACATGATGGCTTAGAGGCATTACGTCAAACAATTGGCGGACGACAAGGGAACTCACCCAGGGAAAGCGATGGAGGGGCACAAACGTGGTGAGATCGGGCGGCCGTGTGGGCTGGGTAGAACATTGTCGCTGCGGCGATGCTTCTACGCACCCTTCTAGAGCCTGTCGACCCCTAGGAGCAGTTGATCCACTAGAACCTCTGGGCACTGATGGAAACCACGCGCAGTTCAACATGCGGAGAGCTTCGCGTCGTGACATCAACTCGTGGCCTCTCTCCCCACCAGGGGAATGGGGGCAAAACAGCCGAATTGCTCCATCCGCTCACCACTATAGTCGCTGGGCGTAGAATAGGAGGCCGCGGCTACACCACGGCCTGACCCGGCACCCGCTCCACACCGACCACCTGTGCGCGAACGCCTTGGGCCGAACTGAGATGCTCGTAGTGTCATCAACAATCGGCGTCAAGCCCGGCGTGATGATGACGTCCATCAAGGGGCAGTGAGAGTAGGTGGCACGGGCCCTGGCCCGACCATCGAGGGAAGCAGGGAAACGCACCCCAGACATGGTCACTAATCAGACGACCGGAGTCCTAGCCCAGACAGCCTAGGACCACGGGCCTTTAGCCGTCGCATCCAAAAAGCGCCATTCCCACAACGCTTCTGACCACCTACCAACATCACCAAATACACTAGGGAAACAAATCCCAGTATATGGCTCGAAGACTTCCGGCTCACCTACCGAGCCGAAGGAGTGGATGATGACCACTTCATCATTCAATACCTCCCCATCTGCGTGGGGGGCATGTTCGAGCATGGCTCGAATTCCTCCCACCTGACAGCATCCGCTACTGGGTGGATCTTAAGAGGATCTTCATCGGGAATTTCCAGGGGATATATGTCCGCCCTGGGAATTCCTAGGACCTCAAGAGCTGCCAGCAGGAGCCCAATGACTCCCTACGGGATTACGTTCGTAGGTTCTCAAAACGATGCAACTCCCTTCCTGATGTCGTTGACACGGAAGTCATCAGCGTGTTCATCTCTGAGACAACCTATGAGTCCTTGATCCACAAGCTCGGCTGTTTGAAGCCTCGAACCACCCACGACCTGCTTGACGTCGCCACGAACCATGCCTCCAGTGAGGAGGCAGTCGGAGCGGTCTTTAGTGGAGGCTAGGACAAGGGCAAGGCCAAGCATGAGGACCAAGATGAGGGCATGTCCACGCAAAGGGGCAAAAAGAACAAGAAGGATCAGCGCTGACCGGCCAACTCCATTTTGGTCACCGCGGCCGATCATGCTGGTAAGCAGCCCCAGCAGGGCTAGCCCGACCACTTCGACAAGCTCATGGAGTGCCCATGCACCAACCACGCCTACCCCATCAAGCACCTCTACAAGGACTGCGAACTCCTTAAGCGCTTTCTACGATAGGCCGATGGACCGAAAGAAGGAAAGGGCAAGGAGGCAGCGGCCAAGAAAGGAGGCATGGCGAGCAAGGATGGGGATGACTTTCTCGATCCTAAGGAATGCCTCATGATCTTTGGGGGATCTGATGCCATCTACTCCAAGCGCCCACACAAAGTGCGCTACAGAGAGGCATGTGTCGCCGAAACGTCCGTCCCCTCCTTCCTTAGCTGGTCAGAATCTCGATCACTTTTGATCAGAGGGACCATCCTTCCCATATCGCTAGACTAGGTCGCTACCCGCTCATCGTTGACCCCATTGTCCGCAAGAAGCACCTCACCAAGGTGATTATGGACGGAGGCAGCGGCCTCAACATCCTCTACGTCGACATCCTCGACGCCATGCGCATCCCCTGGTCGGAGCTCCACCTAGTGAGCTCTCTCTTCCACGGCGTGATCCCGGGAACACAGGCATACCCGCTTGGGTAGATCGACCTGCCCATCACGTTTGGCGACCGAGCCAACTTCCGCTCAGAGGTCCTCACCTTTGTGGTGGTGGACTTCCTAGGGTCCTACCACGCCATCTTGGGGCGGCCATGCTACGCCAAGTTCATGGTGATCTCCAACTACACCTACCTCAAGTTGAAGATGCAGGGACCGAACGGTGTCATCACTGTGGGTAGCACCTTTTCACATGCCTACAAGTGCGACCACGAGCATTACGAGCTCGCCACTGCCATTATCAACTCAGTTGAGCTCCCTCGGCTTGGAGAATCATCAACCCAAGCAGTCCTGGACTGCAACAAGCCAACCTCCTTAACTGCCTTCCACCCACTTGAGGAAACTAAGGTGGTGGGGATCGACCCTACCGACACATCCAAGATGGTGTGGATTGGGACCCAGCTCTCGGCCAAATGGGAATGCAAGCTCACCGACTTTCTATGCGCTAATCGTGATGTCTTTGCATGGAAACCTTCTGACATGCTTGGCATACCACAGGAGGTCACCGAGCATGCATTACGCCTCATCCCAGGATCAAAGCCGGCCAAGCAACGCCTGCATTGCTTTGACGACGAAAGGCGCAAGGCCATAGGAGAGAGGTCGCCAAACTCTTGGCAGCCTGAATTTATCAAGGAGGTATACCACTCGACTGGCTAGACAATCTTGTTCTTGTTAAAAAGAAGAGCGGGAAATGGAGAATGTGCACTAATTATACTAGCCTCAACAAGGCATGTTCGAAGGACTATTTTCCTTTGCCATGCATAGACCAGATTGTTGACTCCACCTTAGGATGCAAAATCCTCTCCTTTCTAGACGCCTACTCAGGCTACCACCAGATCGTGATGAAAGAGTCCGACCAACTCGCAACTTTATTCATCACCCCATATGGTTCGTACTGCTATGTAACCATGCCTTTCGGTCTAAAGAACGTTGGCGCCACCTATCAATGGTGCATGCAGCAATGCTTCACCAACCAAATCGACTCGCTCGACCAGCCTGACCAGGTCAATTGGCCAAAACCAATAATCACCGTCTATGTTGATGACATAGTGGTCAAAATGGCTCAAGCTTACGACCTGATCACGAACTTAGCCATAACGTTCGTGAACCTCCAAAGGTTCAACATCAAATTGAATCCCAAAAAATATGTTTTTGGGGTTTCGAAGGGGAAGCTGCTTGGATACATTGTGTCCCAACACGGTATCGAGGCTAACCCTGAAAAAATCACGACCATCTCCAACATGGGCCCTATACGCAATATCAAGGGTGTACAAAGGCTCACCGATTGTTTGGCCGCCCTGAGCCGGTTCATCTCCTGGCTAGGCGAGCGGGGGATGCCTCTCTACAAGCTTGTCTAAAAAGATAGACGCGTTCGACTGGACTGAGGAAGCACAACAGGCTTTGGAGAGCCTCAAAGCATCACTAATGTTGGCCCCAATCCTCGTCGCACCTAAACGGGGAGAACCCCTCCTCCTCTATGTCGTGGCAAGCAACCATGTGGTGAGCGCCGCCCTAGTCATCGAAAGGGAGGAGCCGGGACACCACCTTAAGGTCCAATGACCATAGAATTCATCAGGGAGGTACTCACCGACACCAAGGTTTGGTACCCCTAGGTGCAGAAACTTCTATACGCCATGCTAATGGTGACACGAAAGCTCCTACACTACTTCACCGACCATGAAGTCTTTGTCGTCACTTCATACCCTCTGGGAGACATCATCCGCAACCATGATGCCGCGGGACGAATCTCCAAGTGGGTAGTCCAGGTGATGGGCCATGACATCAGGTATATCCCCCGCACCGCTATTAAGTCATAGGCTCTCGCGGACTTTGTCATCGAATGGACAAAGGTCCAGCTCCCGACCCCAAGCGTCACCCATGAGTATTGGATGATGTACTTGATGGGTCGGTGATGGCGCCCAGCTCGGGGGCTGGAGTGGTTCTGATCTCCCCGGATGGGAGCAGGCTCCGCAACGTGATCTGTCTCCACTTTTCGGCCTTAAACAACACCATGTAATACAAGGCCCTCATCAATGGACTGCGCTATCGCCATTGAGCTCAGCGCTATGCGGCTATATGTCTACGGTGACTCAAAGTTGGTCATCGACCAAGTTATGAAGGAGTCCTCTTGCAAAAGCCCCCTCATGGTAGCATACTGCCAGGAGGTACGCAAGCTCGAGGACAAATTCTGGGGGATTGAACTACATCATGTCCCCCAAAAGGACAACGATGCCACCGATTTTCTCTCAAAATTGGCTGCCAGGCGGGTTCCGTCTCTAGATGGGGTCTTTATCAATGACCTTCATGAGCCATCTGCCGCGTCCTGGAAGGTTCGATCTAGACACACCTCGACACCAACCTGGCGCTTGGGGGCTCGAACTCGTCGCCTCCTTGACGACATCGCCCGCCGACGTCGCCGTGGTAGCACTTGATCAAGCCGACTAGAGAGCATCGCTACTCGCCTACCTCCTCGAGGGAAGATCCCAACCGAAAGGACTGAAGCGTAATGGATCGCTCAACGCGCCAAGACATTCGTCACATTTGGTAGTGAACTTTACAAGCGAAGTCCGTCAGGAATACTCATGAAGTGCATCCCTACCGACCAAGGAAAACAGCTCCTCGAGGTCCATGTTGGAATCTGCAGACATCATGCGGCCCCGAGGTCACTGGTCAGAAAAGCCTTTCAACAAGGTTTTTACTGGCCCACTGCGCTGCGAGAGACAGAGGAGGTTGTTCAGGTGTGAGGGATGCCAGTTCTACGCTCGACAAACTCATTTGCTAGCAGAGGAGCTTCAAACCATCCCATCACCTGGCCATTTGCGGTCTGGGGCCTTGACATGGTGGACCCCTCAAAAAGGGCACAAGCATCTTCACTCACCTACTCGTAGCTTGGAAAAGGCGGTCAAGTTCTTCCTTGACATCATCTACTGTTTTGGTGTTTCTAATTGTATCATCACTGACCACGGAACTAACTTCACCGGGAAAAAGTTCCTGGACTTCTATGATGGATACGGCATCAGGATCGACTGGGCCTTGGTCGGACATCCATGTACTAACGATCAGGTCGAGTGGGCCAATGGCATGGTCCTCTAAGGACTCAATCCATGCATCTTCGACCGACTCAATAAGTATGTCGGACGATGGGTTGCAGAGGTCCCAGTGATCCTCTGGAGCCTGAGAACAACCCCGAACCGATCCACAAGGTTCACACCTTTCTTCCTGGCCTATGGAGCTAAAGTAGTGTTGTCCTCCGACCTCGACCACAACGGTGCCCCAAGAGTGAAGCCCTTTGACCGAGACTAAGCCACGAAAGCTCAATAGGACATGGTCGACCTGCTTGAGGAGGCTCATGAGACGGCCATCATCCGCTTCGCTCGCTACCAACAAACTCTCTGTGGTACCATGAAAGAAAAATTAGAGGAAGGATCCTCAAGGTCGGTGATCTCATGCTCTAGAGAACCTAATCAACCAAGGAGAAACATAAACTCTCTCCACCATGGGAAGGACCCTATATGGTGACCGAGGTGATCCGATCGGGCACCTGACTGAAGGACGACAACGGCAATGTTCTTACCAACACATGGAACATAGAACAGTTATGTTGTTTCTTCCCCTAAAACTTGGTCTTACCGCTTTCTTTCATTCAAATGTTTGCTCCTACAAGCACCCTAGCTCGAGCACTCTTGGCCTGGGTCGCTCGGGGGATCCACGAGGGTGTGATACCACCTCTCTTTTTACTATAGTATAGTAAAATACTTTTTACCCAAATGAAAGGGTAGTATGTTCCTTTAATTACCCTATATAACTTTGTTTTAAACTCCCAACCGATCACACCCCACCACAACCTACGGTTACGAGTCAGCTGAGCCTCACGGGCCATGTCGGGTTCTTAAGGTTGTAGCCTATGGGTCAAACGGGTAGGTGTGAAAAAGAAAGGATAAAAAACAAAGCTATGCTAGGATAAAAATAAGGAACAAATGAGACAAACTTCCTCTTACAAAGTGATTCCATCACAAAATGAAATTAAAGTATTCATGAATACAAAAAAACTATTCACACGGGGGTCCCCCATGAACTTATCATTTACATATACTGACTGCTTCTACTCTAAAAACTATTATGGCCGCCCGACGGCATCGGCTGACGGCTCAATCGACGAGGATAAGGGTTGCTCGCCTTCGATGGGACGACATTTGGCTCGGTCGGAGGCGGGACGACACTCGCTCCCGACCCGATCTCCACTCCATCCGCATGCTAGATAACATCTTCTTGGCGCACGCCTTCAGCCACGCTCGAACAACGAGCCTCCATCACCCACAATGCGGAGACTTGCTTGGCAACCATCTGGGCATATGGCACCAAGCTCTCCCTGAGTGCATGGATGGCATCCGCGCTCTAGCTGTTGGCGTAGCCTCTATAGATGGCAGCGAAGTCAGGTCCAGGTGGTGCATCGCCACTGAGGTCAGCACCCCCGACGTCCTCATAGAACATCCCATCGGAGATGAGCGCCCAAACCTCGTTTGGGACCTCCGCCAGCTAGATGGCGGGCATACTGGTGCTCGGCGCCGACCCAACACCTCAAAGACAACCACCCAGGGCGACATTGCAAATTTGGTCGAGCTCCCCCTCGAGAGCACATTGCTCTTCAAGGGACTTGGCTAGCGCCTCCACACTCCGACCGATCACCACCTTGACTGTCTCTAGCTCCCGCTCTAGAGAACCAACTTTTCCACCTAGTTCTAAAAAAGCACGACAAGTTCATAAGCAAGGAAAGGAAAAACAAGACATCAACCAAAGGTGGAACATATACATACTGAGGTGGATGCCTTCGAAGATGGAGAGGCCCTTCCTCTTGCTGGGTGACCTTCTCGAGCAGTCGGGCGTTCGACTCCTCCAACCCAACCACCTGCCCCAGAGCGTGAGCACTTCTCGATTAGCCTCTGACTAGGGCCTTCCGCTCCATCTCCAGATTCTCCAAGGACTTCTGGAGTGCTGCCTTGGTCTCCACCAGGTGGACCTTCGTCGCATTGAGTCCCCACTCAGTAGTCGCCTGTTCCACCGTGAGCAGTTCCACACCCGTGCTCTCGTCACCTCGGCCACCCGATCTTGGGACTCATGGTGGGTGGATTCTAGCTAGCGCTCAAGCTCATCTACCCGCCACAACATCACGGCTTCTTGCTCCATTTGACTATGTTCCTCCCGAAGGAAACGGGACTTGCGGATCGATGTCGCCTCTAACTCCTGTAAAGCGAGAAGCAAGCACGCTGAGACAACCAGTGGAAGACCAAGGAGTTGAGGACAAACACTAAAAAAATAGAAGGCTTACCTTGGCGATGCATGGTAGGTTGACTGAGACCACTGATGGATGAGCTCAACCCGCTCAAAGGCCTCCTTGAGCTTCGCCTTGGTTTGGGCGAGATCAGACTCCATCGACAGTCCTCTCTCCTACAGGAAGTGATAGAGCGCCACCTCCTCCTCATCATGAAGGATGAACCAAGCCTTCTTCCGGTCACTAGGGTAGGGCCACACCAGCTCACGGGTCACACCCAACCCGCTGGAAGATCCAGCCGTCGTAATATCATGCGACGACCGGACCATCGCCAACTCCTGCGACGTCGGGATGGCCGATGGCTCCACCCTAGTGCCTGCCTCGCTGGAGCAGGTGATCTCCACTATCTTGACTTTGTGGCCCTCCGGTGGATGTTCTGCCTTTGGCCTGGCCACATCACCTCCCGACCCCTCTAGCTCTGACCAGGAGGGCGAGCCGTGTGTTCCTCCGTCAGGCGAGGCAGGGAGCCCGATTTTCCTCTTCTCTTCCGCCATGGCTGTTGGGGGAGCAATCGCAAGGCTCACCTCTAACCCAACCTCCGCCGTCGCCATGGGGATCACCGCCATAACCGCTGCAATCGCTATGTTGCCGTACTCATGACCGACCGGGAGGACGCAATCCCTAGAAGGGAAGGTCGCACCGCCGCCAGTCTGCTTTCCACGCCGCTCATCATGACTCGCTGTTGGCTAGGCCTTCACTCCTCCCACACAGGAGGTGGGGCGATGCCCAGACCCATTAGTCCCCGGTCGCTATCAAATAAGTACAGGTCAGTCGACATGCTAAAAAACTCAATTGTGAGATAAAAAAGGAACATAGATGCATACCTAGACGAAAGTGGCAGGGCCCTAAAGCCCCGACCCGCTGGCAACAAGCCCGCCGGACGAGGACCGCTCATGGGTCATGACCCATGCCCCCTCACATTGATCGAGGGAGGAGCTGACCGGCTGGTTCTCGATTGGCCCGTGAGTCACCACGATCGTTGGCTCATGGCGCACTCGCTAGGGCAACTAATGGGGCATCTCCCCGTTGTTGGTCGAGCGCACGCACCGACCCCAAACATGCTGGGGTATGAGCATGCTCCTCCAACCAACCGGCGTGCCTCACCACGCCGGAAGGGGGGGAAGCCAATGATGTCTTCGAAGGGCGCGGCAACCGTGCCCGGTTCACCTCTCGCTCGATGGCGGCGTCCTAGCTTGTGGCGTGCTTTTTTGACACAGGGCGTGGCGCGCGCCTCTCCGTATCCCACCCACCACCGATGGACACTACGCAGGCGCACGACGCTCCACCAAGGTCATGATGGCACCCCTACCTCCATCATCCTTGGAGGTGCTCGCGTTGCCATCCATCTTCGTGGGCTCCTCCGACTCGAGCTCCGCCTCCATGTCGCTCTAGTTTTCATGGGCCCGCACCCGTCGAGGCGATCTCCTTCTCATGCCTCCTCCTAGCCTTCTTAGCTCTCTTCTTCTTTTTGGCAACCATTGCCTCTTTTAGAGCGGCTTGCCAAGCTGCGCCCTCTGGCCCCCTCGAAAGATACGGTCGGGACTTGTAACTCGTGAGTCTCTACGAAACGGATGACTCGAAGTCAAAATACAGGAGAGCAAAAGGGAAAAGGACACGGAATAAGAAGAGGGGAGCATACCAGATTGGATAGCTTCATGGCGTGAAGAGGTTCGGGCTTTCCTTCAAGGGACTCTTTGTTCCTCAGTTGCAGCATCTAGTCGAGCCAACTCTAGACTTGATGCTTCGCCAACTCCGGCGATGCTCGGCCAGGATCCGTTGGGCAAGAGTAGGCTGACATAGGTCAGCTCCTCTTCACCAGTGGGTCGACTCGACGGTGGAAGAAGGTGTGGAACACCCGCAGCCTATCAAGGCCATGCTACAATAGCTTCTGGAGCTCCACCTTGATGACCTCTAGCTTATTCTGCCGACTAGAGGGACCCCATGACCAGCTCTCCCGCCTCTCCGGCCTTCTTCCGGTGAACAACGGGAATGGCGCCTCCGCTGGGCTCCTGATGTAGAACCACTCCCCATGCCACCCCCGATTGGAGTTGCAAGGGGAGTATGTGGGGTAGGAGCCCAACGGCCTCGACTTCTTCTACAAAGCGAAGCCCCCAACCGGCATGGTTCTAGGTGGCTTCCCCTCCGACAAGGCTCACTTGGTGAAGATTCGCTAGAAGAGGTTCACGTGTGGCTCCATCTCGAGGAAGGCCTCATAGATGATGATGAACCGACAATGTGCAACACCCTAGTTGGATTGAGGTGCTATAGCTCTAGGCCCCATTCATTGAGGAGCCCACGCAAGAACCAATGCATGGGATATCCTAGCCTGCGCTCATGGAAGGTGAGGAAGGAGAAACCTCGTCGGCCCGAGGTCATGGAACAGCTTCCCCTGGTGCGCAGGAGCCCTCCAATGTGCCTTCAGTTCGACATCGCGCTCCGAACTCATGAACAGATCTGTGAGTTCTCCTCTCCCTCGCTTTACCCTCTTTCTATTAGGAACTATCGCAGCACATGAACGTGCTTGGCGAGAAGGAAGAAGGAGGAGAGGCGGTAGATGGAGAAAGGTGAACGAATGGGACAAAACCCTCTCCGTTCCTCTATTTAATGTGGATAGGCATGCGGTGGGACGCATCCTGACTGATGGGACACACCCTGCCCAACAAAACATCACCCGGATAAAGCGGGACTTGGCCTGGGTTGGGCCCACCACTACCACAACCCAGGCGTAGGAAACAAGGCGCAACCACATGCAAATGACCCTCTGCCTTCCTAGGTAGGGTTTGGAAGGGCCTACCATTAGGATTTTTGTCGAGGGAAGACCAATGGGCTACCTGAGTAGTGGGATGCCCCAAGCGGGCTACGGTGACTCCGTCATGAATGACGAACATAGATCCCATTCAAACATATCCGATAAGAGCTCCTCAAACCCGTCACTCGAGTCATCAAGGTAACTTTACCAAACCTTCTTACTTTATTTTCTGATGCATGATCATTCATTCATCCTTTCTCATACACGCATTCATTCATACAATCATTCATTCATCCCATATATCCAAAGCATCGCATATGCAATTAATGCATCACAACACTTTGTGTTGCGTCATGAAGCGAGTAGTTGCCTCATTCAACATGAGCAACGACCGACCGGGGTTCGAAGGCCAGCCCACGAAGGGCTCGAGGCCGCCTCACGTTAAATAGAGCCAGGGAGAAAACGCTAGATGAGCCTCAGTGGCCCTCGCTCGATATGCTCAGAAGCAGACAGGGGCATCTCGATCTTCTCGTTCGATCCTAACCTCTGCCATGCCCACAGAATCTCCATCGAGGGGAGGCCAGTGGACCACTTGAGTCAATCTCTAGAATGACCCGGGCATCTACCGGGATGCGGGTTAAGGAGCAGTGGAATGCCACATGAGGGCTATGCCGACCCCGTTATGAACGATGGACCCAGATTCCACTCGAACATGCCCGTTAGTGAGCTCACCGAGCGTGTCACTCGAGCCATCGAAGCAAACGACGTTAGCTTAGCCCCTCCGGTTGCGGAAACCATGGATGGGGTAATGCATGGAACTAGACCAACCCCTACCAAACCCAACGGGGCTCAGGGGCTCGGGTCACCCGATGCCCACTCGGGAAACTAACCGACCGTGCAGGTTGCGGGAGGACAAACACGGGCGAACACTCCAACCGGTAGAAACATAGGAGTCTGTGGCCCTAGAAAAGAGTACCAAGATACTTAGCCTCCAACCGACTCACTAGTCGGACACAGGCTCGGGGGCTACACCCACCGGGTGTGCTCGCGCGCACTTGCTGGCAAGTCAAAAATATCCCCCAGGCGATTCTACCCAAATCACCCAGGGGCTTGGGGCTACACCCACCGAGTGCACTCGCGACGCACCCATTGGAAAAAATGAAAAATCCCCCAGATGATTCTATCCGAATCGCCCGGGGGCTCGAGGGCTCTGTCGGGTTCATAAACCCGGGGTCCCTAATGGACCCACTTCCCAGCAAAAGCTCGCCCAGCAAACGACATTACAAACAACGCGCAACTCCTAGGCCAGCCCAGATACCTAACGACATGCCGGAAGAGTGATCCAGTCTCCGACCATAAGGCCTGGCCAAAGAGGGGACGACGCTCGCTTCTAGCTCTGACCCGCTTCTTCGACCGAAAGGCCTAGCCAAGGAGGGATGACGACGCGCTCTTCTGACTCGACCCGCTTCTTCAACGGGAATACACCGAACCTCTACTAACGGCTCTTCTTCGACCGACGTGGTCGGAGCCGACTGGGACCAACCGATCGGGGACACCCACTCGGTGAGAACCCAAGAATCGGGTGGAGCAGATAAGGCAAGGCGCTCAAGTCAACCACAATACCGAGGATCGTACCCTGCACACCTGCAGGACAGTACTGCTAGGCCATGCCAAACGGGTACTTTGCGACCTTTTAGACATATTAGAACATAAACAGTGTTGTGGGCGTAGATATTTGTCCTATAGTATGGTAGGTGCCGACATTCACCATACCAGAAGAACATGATGGAGCCTGCCACATGCATCTGGGCATCAATAGTATTGTGAGCGCTGACAAACCATCTTGTACCGACGGCGTGGGCAACAAGACTAGGTAGCACACACTCTCTCTTTCTCTCTCTCTCTCTCTAAAGTTGTAAGGCCATCCCTTCACCTATAAAAGGGATGCTCTCTCTCCCAATAGGGGAGGATCATTCTGACTCTCTCTCTCTCTGCTAGCTTTAGATATTTAAGCACTCAAACAGCTTTATGGCTCTAGAACTCTAAAGCTACATAGAGCATATGTTCCAATACTTAGCGCACGTAGGAGCTCCCGTCACTCTCGGCCCTTTAGTCCATAGTCTGACCGGACCTCTAACACCCCCATCTTATTCCCACTCGTTTGTAACCCCACAACAAACTTTGAGCACTGGGCTCAAGAATAAAGTCACCGACCAACTCAAACTGGACGTAGGGCATATTGCCTGAACCAAGATAAACCCTGTGTCATTGAGTGCTAGACCACATCCGATCACAACGTTCGGCAAAACGACAAATATTTACTTGTTGGTCACTTTTCGCACCGACACAAGTGGTAAGCAATCAGAACCATTTCTCCATCTTTCATATTCCAGTTCTTACTATGGTACTAGATCGTAGATAAGTCATATTGAATTACACTACGATTCATGAATCAATGTGCCCAACTGGGTACCCCGAAACACATGCCCCGCTTGTATCCCAGGCAAGCAGGACCAACCCACCACTCTCTTGTCAAGGGGTCCAGGTCCTCGACCAAACTTGGACTCCAAGCCCCCACACCTGAGTCCCAAACTCAGTGTGGTGCTTAGACCTCCACCATCTCCGCCTCCAATCAATCGGGCTAGAAAGAGCCAGAACCCACGACAAGAGAGCAACGAGCCTTCCTGCCCCCATAAGCAAGTATATGCTCAGGATAATAAGTCTATGACCTGACTAGAATCCCTTGCAACGGCCGGTCCTTAACCGACATGGACAGGAAAAATAGTGTAACCAAGCTATGCCCCGTTGGTCGCGGCACACAACCTCTTACACACCACCAATACCCATACCATATCCCTACCCTGGTCTCCATTTTTTCTTTCACCATTTTATCATGAGAGTGGTAATAATATAATAACAACAATAATTACTTTTCTATCTCTCGCGAGTGATAGGCAATTACTTGACTTCTACCGGAGTCCTATAGCATAGCAATTTATATGATCCTATCATACTAGTAAGACTCATGGGATAAGGATATATATATATAGTGGGTTCCATTCAACTCCTTAAACTTAATGCACAAGCATAAAATAAAATGCAGAATAATAGAGGTTATGCACCGGGGCTTGCCTGGGTAGGATATAACCAAGTTAGCTTTCATCTTGGTGGCATGATCATCAAGTCACCATCTATTTCCGTTACTCCGAATGACTCCGCGATCCAACATCGCTCCTATCATGAAATATGTGAATGCAACGTAGGGACGTAAATAATCAATGGCAATCGCAACTCTTAAAATACGATTACGCCTCTCAAGCTAACGAGCTAGCGCTGATGATTAACATACTAGGCTATGTATCCAAGTTGTCGAACTAGGCGCTAATTTTCCCACAATGTTTTAGTTATAAAATCCCTAGGTGTTTCTTTATTTCTTTTTATTTACTATATATATAAACTAGGGATCACTAGTTACCTTAGCAAACTAATTATTATGGAGCTACAAAAATTACATATGGCACATAATAATACTATGGAGCTACTGTAAAATTTTCATGGACAAAACTATTACCCATTTGCCACAAAAATTCCTATAAATATTAATCTAAATAATATTAAACACTCATAATTAATTTAATATGCCTTAGTATCAACTCAAACATGCATAAACTAACTATGCCATCAGATAGACAACATTTTTAGAAACTAAACAAAATTTATTTCACAATTTTTGGACATCTAAGCGAATTGATATTAATTTTTAAAGTTTAGCTTAGAATGTAAAATATAAGACTATTTTTATTTTCTTAGAAAAAAGAAAAGGCAATTCGGCCTCACGGCCCAACGAGGCGCGGCCCACGATGGCGCAAACCGCACGAACGTGGCCCACGCGTGGGAGCCCCCATGCGCGCTGCCACTGTTGCACAAAAGGCCCCATGCTTAAATGAAATCACGCGACCACTATGCACGCTATTCACGCGGTCAGCAATCATGCACTAATGCCCCTGTAATAATTCACCTTCGCATCGGGGAGGTCCCTGGCCACCCCTGCGCGCCGGCGTGGTGGACGCGGCACTAGACGGCCACCCGCCAACCGAGACCCGCCCTAGCCCAGCTAGCGGACCGACCTACACCTACAGCCCAAGTGCCTACACTAGCCGAAGCTACGGTAGCGACAGAGCTTACGGGAGTGATGGCCACGGTGAGCGAGCCGCATGCGACGGTCGGCGTGACCGTACTGACCACCCTAGACCACCGCGCCGCTACTGGCTAGCATGAGAGCATCACGAACTTATCACGGTCACGGATGCGGTGATGGTTCGGTCGAAGATACCCCAAGTAGGACTGACCACGTGCGGCCAACGAGAGGCGGCGGCGCTCCGTGATGGCGTGGCCGTGTCAGCAGCACTGGCAAGGTGGTAGAGGCACAAGCGAGGAGTGCAGTGCAATGGAGGTGAAGGTGGAGGTGAAGCTCTTGGTGCAGTTAGCTAGGCGTGGGATGGTGCGGTGGTTGGTTGCCCTCGGCCACGGCCGAACCTGGCCTTAATGGCATGGCGGAGGGAAAACTCCAAAATTGGAGCTTGGCAGCGCCTCAATCACGGCTTGGTAGGGTCAGATAGCTAGTAGGCGTGATGACTGAACTGTAGACATGCTGAATGGATGCGAGGTGATCCCTCGCTGGCTAACCACGTGGGCGCAGCTTCGACCGCAGTAGCGGAGAGGGGTAGAGAGAGAGAAGTGACGGGGCGGTGGGTGGGCTCGGCACTGCTTCGGCTCGGCGGGATGCGGGCGACGCGATGCAAACGTACCCGCATAGGGGCTACGGACAATGCGCGCGTCCCCGACCGGCCATGGCCCGCGCGGGCACAGTGCCATAAATGGCAAGCGACGGCGAGCGGGCCACGTGCACGTGGCATCAAACTGGGCTAGCGGCGAGGAGCGGGGGCAACAAATAGACGCGAGCTCGACGGATGGGACTACAACGATCGTGTGTGTGGCACAGCGAGGCGGTGGCGTAGCGTCAACAGCAGAAGCGAGGCAGCGCCACCCGCCGTTGCGGCGAAGCGACAAGCAATGATGGCTCACGCTTGATTGAGCCAAGGCCAAGCCAAGACAAAGCGTCGTGGCCAGCCAAAGCTGTTGGCAACACGCTGCGGCGCTGCAGAGCGCACCGACGTGGCGGCGATGCGCCCCCGAGGCACAATGACCGCGCGCACACGGCGAACTCTCCCGAGAACGTGTCGTGCACGAATATTAAAGCTCTCACCGCAACTAAATCTTACTCCTAAACTTAAACGGTCTTCACTACACTCCAGACAGTATATAAGACTACCAAATCGAGCTTCAACACTACATCACTCCTAAACCCGATTCCTCAAAATAAATTGCTAAACATAGCAATGTCCAGCTGTTGACAGACTTGAAAATTTCTAAGTGTTTGAGCTGATTTTGGTTTCCAATTGCGATTTCTAAGTTAGTGGAATTATTAGCTAGTAATATTATTTTTCGACCGCAAATATTTCATTGCCATCTACAAAGGTTGTACTTCAACCTTATTTAAGTATCACATACATGTTTCATAGGATTTTTGCTTAAAAATTGGTTTTAACCTTAAGTGATATAATATGACTATTGAATTAACTTTCATTTCGCATTTCTGTTGATCGTTTCGAGTTACAGAAATTGATCTACACACTTTATCACATACATTAACACATAAATATGATGCTCGTGACACGATTTAGTAGTTGGTTAGGGCGTAACACCGAGGGTGTTACATAAAGTATCGTATAAATTATGCTTTCGTATTCAAAGTTAAATAAATTTTAATGAGTAGCCATTTCACTTTCCACCTCACTCTATATAATAATACCAACGACATTTCCTAAAGCAGGATAGCGCCATGCTGTCATCAATGGGAATACCAGGAACAAAATAGATACCAACTGTGGTGGTTTTGATATAATACGTTTATGCATTGTACTACATTAGAGAGGCATGTTCCCTTAGAAAATAATAAAATACACAACAAGCTTTATCTACTATTTAATGAAGACAAATAATTAACAAGAGTAGACTAAAGCCACATAACAGTGTTTCCAAACAGTGGCGATGCGATACAAGTTTCTAGTAGCCAAGTATGTGGCGGCGGCTATGACGGTTTCGGTAAATCATATGACTCATTTAGATAAGGGGTTGATCTAACTTTTTGACAAAGAAAATTTAAGTAAAAAGAAAGTAGCCGTAGAAGGCTTCTCCTATAGTAACCCGATGGAATCATGCATGGATCCTAACAATACTCATTCAGATTCTCATGTCCTAAATTTATTAATGCCCATGGTTTATAACTTTGGTGACACAACTTCAGAAACACCACTCACAGTGAGAAGAGCGAATATGTACCTACACTACTTTTTAATACTCGGAAACCAGTCTATTACTTGAGTCTTGATGCTGTACTGTTATCTCTCTTTGGATATATAGGGCTTATTATTAGGATTTGAAAATGACAAACTTTTCAGGTTTTGAACAACAACTAGTCAAATAAATGATATGCGTGTTTAGTGTCTAAAAGTTGTATCTATATATTTATTTGCATTTCACATATTTTTAATATGATATTGATCTGGTAACAAATAATCATGTATGTTAGAAGAAATCAACGGTCAAAACTCACTTCTTGAAGATCTTTCTTAATCATTAATACCCACTATATATTTAAAAAGGAGGAAGTATATTTCGTGCTTTGGCCAGGTAAGTGGAACGTGGTGACCACAAGCCTACCCAAACCTAGGAACACTAAACCTGTCATTCGAGATGAATAAAGTAGTCAAAGCAACAACTGCATTATGATGGAGACACACTTAATAAAGGTGTTAGGCAGATAAGATTTCTGTTTAGCTGATGTGGCCGTTCTAATCCCTTTGCTGTTTGTTGATCTGTTTGCTCTACCTTAAAACCAGTGTGACGACTGACGACAGTTGTTGTTATGTGACCGTGACATCATTGCTCGAGTAATCAACGCAGTGAAACAAGAATACAACAGTACTACAAGGTTGGTGGGCTCGCCATCGTCCTTTCCATAGTTTAATGGCCAAGTGGGGCGGAAGGTGGCCGTCACAAGTTGCTCTGGATGGTCGGAGCTCGGCAGGCTCGATCTGGTCTGAAGAGACGAAGAGTGACGAGGAGGGCTGAACCGGCAGCTGAACTGCTGAAGGGACACTAGCCCAGATAGTTGCAGAACAAGTGACACTATAACTGACAAACAGCACAAGATGCTTCTCCAATTGCAGGAGCCTGGGCAGCAGGACGATTCTCCATTAGCACTTTTAAAGTAACCGGCAACAGTGCGTAATTCATGCTTAGACTAGTTTCAATGAAATGTTTCACGTCCCTGTTTCAAGAAACGAAACTAGGACATGAAACAACTTCTGTTTAATGTATAGTTTCATTTGACTATTTCATACGCTAGTTACAAAATTTAATTCATTCATGGTACTGTGATCAAATGTGCCATCTGAACCATGTAACTAGATGATATTGTTCTAAATAATAGAGATTATAACATAGTACCAAAATATAGACGGAGATCATCTACCGAACAGCAATTCTTTTTGAAATCGATCACCAAGCTACTGCTGCTAATTTGCGGTACAATTGAATAGCAACAGTGAAATAGGTTTAGGCTTTCACGATATGTCAACGGAAAGTACGGCCATGGAAGCACAGGACGGTGGAAGTTGCATCTCCAGACTCCAAGCGGAGCAGCTGAGAAGGAAAGGCGTGCCTGCAGCACCTGCACGCGGCACTCACGAGTGGCTCTCTCTTTCTCCGTCGCCGGAGTGGCCCTTCTGTGCCTCATCGAGGCCGGAACTCGATCTGCTGTGGGATGGATGGGGGAGAAGGAAAAAGATGAGGTGGGACATGCGAGGGGAGAGACGGGAGTTCGTGAGGATCCGGGGAGCCGCCGGTCGCCGGCCGCACCAAATCGGGAGAATTTGCAGGATGAAACGATACGGCTCTCGGTGCGGGTTTCACCCCTTTCTAAGACCTTGGAAACGTCGTCCAAACGTTTTGTGGCCATGAAACGAGAATCACCTCTCTCCTCTGAATGTAGTGCCATGTCATCAAATTAGCTGATATATTACCTTATTTAATGCCTATAAAATGTAATACCCTCGGTGTTACACCGTAAATCATTTACTAAAACATGCCATGAATATCATATTTATGTGTTAATGCATATAATAAAGTGTGTAGATCAATTTCCGTAACTCAAAACGATCAACGGAAATACAAAATGAAAGTTAATTTCATAGTCATGTTATATCACTTATGGTTTGATGAAACCAATTTTTATTAAACAAAAATGCTATATAAAATATATGTGATACTTGAATAAAGTTTGAAGTACCAACTTTGTAGATGACAATGAAATACCTACGGTCGAAAAATGATATTACTAGCTAAGATTTCCAATAGCTTAAAAATGCAATTTGAAATTGAATTCAACTCAGAACTTAGAAAATTTCTTGAACTTTGGAAATAGTAGACATTGCTTTGTTCATCAAATTTTATAGAAAAATTTAGTTAAGAAGCAGAGTAATGTCATGGCCTGTTTTAGTAGCCTAATATACCCTCTAAAGTATGGTGAAGATGGTTTGGGTGTTTGACCAACCGATTAGTTGTTTTGGATGTTTTAAAAAGCATGCATGGCACGTCCTCGGTCGGTTTTTCCTCGGTGAGGCGCGGTCACCGCTACCGAGCCCTAACGTCGACGCTGTGCGCCATGCTGCGCTACCGTCAGCGCTTGCTTTTGGCAGGGTCTTTGTGGCCGGCGACCTGGCGCATGCTGCCCCACCTCACTGTCGCGCTACTACTCCGCCGCTAGCTCTCAGCCATTCGCCGTCATGCCGTCGTTGTTCCGCCTTCATCTGCGCCATCACTGCCGTCGCGTCGCCCTTCGCCGCCTCGCAGATTGCGACGCTACCGCCTGCCGTCGTGTCGCTCCAAGACGCGTCTCGCATCGCCGCCCTCCTCGCCCGGTTGGGTGCCGTCCGCACGTGGTCGTGCGCGCCGCCGTCGCTTTGCCATTTATGGCACTACGAGCGCGTGGGCCTCCCGATCCCGCCGCTCGCGTCCCGCCAGGGCGTGGACGAGCCGAACCCATTGTCGCGCCCGTCTCTCCCCCCCTCTGCTTTCCACCGTCGTCGTGTCGTGTCGCGTCGCGGTGAAGCCAGAGAGCGAGCACCTCTTATTAGTTCCTCGTGCTCGTGTCTACGCCTTCACGCCCCTCTCCATCCGACCCCCCCGCCTTGACTCGCATCACGCCAAGCTCCAATTTTTTAATCTTGCCGCCGCGGTGCCGTTAAGGCTCGTCGTCGCCCGTGTCGTGGCTAGTCTCCACCACTTTACCCCGCGCCAATTCCTTTGCACCGTTAGCTCGCCTTGGCTTCCTCTTCGTCGTGCGCACGTTAGTCGTAGCTTTTGTGCCACCTCCTCGCCGCTAGACTAACGTGCGCACGACGAAGAGTGCCTTAGTGGTCCGTCGTTCGCCTCGCCGCGCGCACGCGACCAGCCTCGCTCGGGTCGTCTCTGACCGAGCCGGCTTCTTGGTAAGGTCACCGGTGAGTTGTCGTTGCTCACCCGTTGCCCTACTGTCTTGATTGTTGTTGCGGCTCACCTGATTGCCGCCGCCATTGCCGCAGGGTGTTCGCCGTCATGGAGAGGTCCTTCAATGGTATCCCAGCTCGCGCAACCGCCATCCATCATCTCGCGTCGAACCCTAGGTGAGCGTTGGCCTCATAGCTAGGTCAGCAGGGGTCCCGCGTGGCCGGCGTAGGCGCCTGTGCCACTACTCGCCGCGGCGGAGCTCGTGGGATGGCCGAGGGCCTCACCCTTGTAAAGAGGAAAAAAGTCGGAGGGTTCTCTTGCATAAGTGTTGTCTATAGGAATAGTAACGTGAATTGCGGGTTGTTTTGCTCATAGTCTAGGGGCGTTTTTGCATATGTGCCAACGCGCGCAGACCTCCTCGCCGTGGGCCGCCTCCGCACGTGGGCCGCGCCTCGCCTGTGGACCATCGCGCGCTTGCACGCGCGCGCGTGGCCCGCGTGGGACAAAATCGGTTTAGATTTTTCATGGAAAATAGAAATAGCTTTTCATTTGTAATTCTAAGCTAAACTTTGATAAATCATATAAAATCATGTAGATGTCTAAAAATTGTGAAACCAATTTTGTTAGGTTTCAAAAATTGTGCTCTATTTGTTAGTGTATTAAGTTCATATATATATTTGTTGATATCAGCGGCTATTAAATCATTTGTGAGTGTTTAGTATTATTTAGATTAGTATTTGTAGGAATTTTTGTGGTAAATTGTTAATAGTTTTGAGCATGAAACTTTTACAGTAGATTCATTATATTATTATATGCTCGCTGTAATTTTTGTAGCCTTAGAATATATGAGAAATATGGTAGCTAAGTACTCCTTGTTGTAGTATACAGGAAATCGTTAATAAAACTAAAAATATAATTTAGTTGCTAAGTGACACTTGTAGGTGAAACCCCACTGGTTTGATGGGAATGATGATTAGCTCGGTATCTTAGTCATTAGAGCTAGCTTAGTGACTTAGTAGATATATTCTTATTTTAATAGCTATTGTTGCCTTAATATTGGATGTTGTATCGTCATTGCATGCATATAGAGAACGAGTTGGTGGAGTTCATGACCAAGGGCGAGCAGAAGTATGAGGAGGTGATTGAAGAGTACGAGGAGGAGATCCTCGTGTAGGAGGAGGTCCCGGAGCCGCCACGGACTGACTGAGCTGACGTCGCACCTGCCTAAGGCACGCCCTAGTGTATAACCCTTATTTTGAATAAGCATGAAATATATATATCTATGATGTGCATTTACGTTATAGGCATTTTATGGAAACCACCTGCATAAATATATCTGTCTTATGAGTTCTACTAGCATAGGTCGAGTAGCTGCTATGCTTAGGTTT
This sequence comes from Miscanthus lutarioriparius, assembly GCA_904845875.1. NCBI lineage: Eukaryota > Viridiplantae > Streptophyta > Magnoliopsida > Poales > Poaceae > Miscanthus > Miscanthus lutarioriparius. The sequence continues at coordinate 11,277,009 of CAJGYO010000001.1, read as the reverse complement.
TTTGGTAGCGTGAGTAATCTGCCGTTACTCACAATAGGTGATTACTATTATTACTCTCATGATAAAATGGTGAAAGGAAATGGAGACTGGGCAGGGATATGGTACGGGTATTGGTGGGTGTAAGATAATGTGTCCCGCGGCCAACGGAGTATAGCTTGGTTACACTATTTTCCCTGTCCGTGTCGATTAAGGATCGGCCGTTGCATTGAATTCTAATCAGGTCACAGACTTATTATCCTGAGCACATACTTGTTTATGGGAGCAGGGAAAGGCTCGTTGCTCTCTTGTCGTGGGTTCGGTTCTTTCCGGACCGACTGATTGAGGTGGGGATGGTGGAGGTCTAAGCACCACACTGAGTCCGGGACTTAGATGTGGGAGCTTGGAGTCCAAGTTTAGACAGAACCTGGACCCCTTGATAGGAGAGTGGTGGGTTGGTCATGCTTGTTGCTGGGGTACAATCGGGACGTGTTTTCGGGATACCCAGCTGGGCACATTTATTCGCGAATCGCTGGGTAATCCGGTCTAACTTGTCTATAATCTAGCACCGTAGTAAAAACTGGAAGACGAAAGGAGGTGAAATGGATCTGATTGTTCAACTCTTGCTTGAAAGTAGAACAGGGGCTTACATAGAATGATTAGCTAATAAATTAATCATGACTGCTAATAAAACACATACATAATGATTCACTACTAGTATTGTTTTTTGCAAAAAATGAAACCCAGCAAAACATAAAGCTTATCATATCATTTGGAGTCGGGAAATTATTCCCACTAGTTGGGTAAGTCTTGCGAGTACCTTGTGTACTCAGGGTTCATTTACCCATGTTGCAGGTGCAGCTTGAAGAGTAGCTGTTGTGTGGAGGATTTTTCTGGTGGACACAAACGGATCCTTGTATTCTACCGTTAGATGTTTATTGTAATTCCGCTGTTTAAATTCACTCTGAACTTGATACTGTAATAATGTATTTCTAAGAACTCTGGTTGTATGAAGTGGACTAAGTATTATAAACTCGTTCTCATTATTGGATCCTAGAGTAAAAACGTGGATTATTTGAGTTCTCTCTCGGAGTGTGCTCGACGGAATCCGTCCGATGTAACTTGCTTTCGGGATGCTTAGTGTCTGGTGGAAGACGAGCGCTTCGAAGATGTGTTATTTCGATAGATTATGCCGCATAAAACTTCCATGAAACTAGCATTGAGACTGGTCTTAGCTCAATCATCGGCCACTGAAACGAGGCTGATCTGAAACTCAAGGAGCATCTTTTTTTTTTTAATTTTGAAAGAGGAATCGAAGCAGCATTGAACCAAGTTGCATCAGGAAGCATATATTATTAGTAGTATTTTATAAAGGAATCGTCGTTTTCAGATGGTTTATGACCGGTCATTTACTTTGTGGCATTGTTTTCTATTTTTTTAAATGGTTGTAGCAAATAGCACAAAAAAAAAAAAGAAAGAGAACTTGATCAGCATACAAGAACTTGGTGGTGTTGCTCCTTCGGTAAAGTGGGGACACATTCTGTTAAGAGGAACCCTCATTAGGTCAATGTTGAGATCTGTCGACTTAGTATTTCAAAGATACTCGGAGAGGTAAGAAGTACGTGTGTGTTTGTAAGTGTAAGTATGCATGCATGTATGAGTATATGTATTTATATTATGATTAAAAAATATTGTTCATATTTGTTGCTAATGCTGATAAATAGTTATCAAAAAAAATTTCTGCTTGAGATGTGTCTATCTTCATCGTTAAATTGGCCAATAAATACGAATGATCCTAGTCACATGATACCATTTCAGGAATGTTTGGCATGGGCTTCTTTTAGATTATCTACTATACTGATTTTAGGAGTGGCTTTGTCAAACAATATTTTAGAGAGGACTGATTCCAGACTAATTATGTAAAGTTTTTCTTTGAAATATAATCAACTAGCGCGATGAAAAAACTAGCTTGGCTTGATTCATTTTCCATGTAGGATTGCTTCCTTCATAAAGTTTATTATAGAGAATCACTTTCATTCACAAAATCACATACCCCCTCTCTCCCTAAAAAATCTTTTCTAGTTTTATGCTAAGTCAAACCCATCTTAAGTTTGACTAAAGTTTTATATATGTAAAAATAATTTATGATACTCCCTCCGTTTTTATTTACATGTCACATTAGTTTTGTCATAAGTCAGACATTATTATCTTTGACCATCAATTTTTAAAATTTATTATAGTTTCACAACATATGAATTATACATTATGGAAGTATTTCTCGTAGTGAATCCAAAAATATAAATCTTATGTCATTCACCTACATAAAATTTTCGGATTTTTTTGCTTTGAATTTTTCCTGATGAAATACAACAGGAAGAAAGGGAACGTAACGTAGCTCACGACGTGGCATAAAAAATGCACCGTGCCATCCAGTTGGCATATCTTGCTAGTCATCATGCCAAGTCATCCACCAACGGTCCTAGCTGGTTTATAAATCTCCTCTCTCCGTCGGCAACCTTGTTGGTTCTATATAAACACCACGACCAGAACACGTAAACTAACCCAAGAAAAAACTTTCTCGGAACAATGTGCGGAGGCGCCATCCTCGCGGAGCTGATCCCGCCGACGCGGTGCGTGGCGTCGAAGCCGGTGACCGAGGGCCACCTCTGGCCGGCAAGCTCCAAGAAAGCCGGCATCGGCAGCGGCAGCAACAAGAGGCACCACCACGAATACGCCGACGACGACGACTTTGAGGCCGCCTTCGAGGAGTTCGACGACGACTTTGACGCGCACGAAGACGACGAGGACCACTTCGTGTTCTCCTCCAAATCCGCCTTCTCCCCAGGTATGTAATCCGTCCATTCGAGGGAGTATTTTCTCTCACGTCAAAGCAACCAAGGCCACTTAATTGGGTTTATTTGGGCCTGACGTTAGCAAGAACTGCATGCTAGTGTAATCTCAAGGAAAGAACTCTTGTGTATAGCCCACGACGGGCGCGGTGCGCGGGCGGCGGCGAGCCAGAGGACGAAGCGCGGCCACCGCCACTTCCGTGGCATCCGGCAGCGCCCCTGGGGCAAGTGGGCGGCGGAGATCCGCGACCCGCACAAGGGCACCCGCGTCTGGCTCGGCACCTTCAACACCGCCGAGGACGCCGCCCGGGCCTACGACGTGGAGGCCCGCCGCCTCCGCGGCAGCAAGGCCAAGGTCAACTTCCCCGCAGCCAGCGCGCGCGCACGCCGCGGCAAGGGCAACCCAAGAACCGCGCCGAAACCGCAGCAACACCATGCTGCTGCAGCACAGGCACAGCCCGCTCTGCTTCTTCGAGGAGAGAAGGGGCAGGAAGGGGTTGCCGTGAAGCCTGAAACTATAGACACGTTCGACGTGGGCAGCTTCTTCGACATGACCTTCCCCACCTTCCCAGCCGCACCGCCGGCCATGGAGAGCACCTTCGCTGGCAGCAGCGCCACGTCGGAGACCGGGAGCCCCGCGGAGAAGCTGAGATGCGAGGACGACTCGTCCGAGGGGAGCGTGGTGGGTGGCTCCGCGCTGGAGCTCGCTGACGAGCTGGCGTTCGATCCGTTTATGTTGCTGCAGATGCCCTACTCGGGCGGGTACGTTTCCCTGGACGGCCTTTTCGCCGCAGAGGCCGTGCAGGTGCAGCAGGATGTGAACAACGACATGAACGGCGTCAGCCTGTGGAGCTTCGACGAGTTCCCCGTCGACGGCTCTGTTTTCTGACGTACCCTATCTATCAGCTGTACTTCTACTTGGTTGTAAGCATCTGATTCATCACAACCAATTCACCACGCTTTCTGCTCCTTATTGCGTTCGTCTACTCGATCTCCCTTTGTCAGACTCTGTTTTCTTGGTTCAGGAAGGACGTTGGTGTTCAACCAATCAACCGGACGATCGATGCGGCTGATGGCGACTTGGAGACTATTGCTTACTACTAGTTCTATTTGCTGCCTTGTGTAATCATATGTGATGGTACTGCTTGTGTGTTTGCTCGTTGGATTCTGCATGTGTACTGCTGCCGGCCTCCTGACCATCAGATTGTACTCCACTCTGAATATTTGTACTATATACTGGCTTGGTATTTCCTACTGTTGGTCAATAATCCTATGAATTTGACCATGTCGGCTATGTTACTCTATGTTGTACGGTTGTGATTGTTATGCCAAATAAGCTTGTGAACCTGGTTCTATATATGGTATCTTGTTTATGAGTCACTTAGCCTTCCCCTTCCATGTTTGAGTTGCAGTACTATACAAGGGGATCATAAGTTTCTGAATCCTGTCAGAAGTTGAACAATTTTGCTTTGTTGGGCTACACTGCCAATTTTGCTTTGTTGGGCTAAATCGCAAATTTCCCTATTCCTTCCGCTTAGGCCCTGTTTGCTTGAGGAATTTGGAGTAATCTGGATGAATTTACGAGAGAATGAACAGTGTTTTTTATCTACACGCGCAGTGAAATCCGGCTGGTTTTTCAACCAGCCGAACGAGCCCTTAATGAAATACGTACCTCGTGGTATGGTCGAGGAAAAAAAACAAAATTCCCTATTCGTAAACAGGGGGAAAAGCATCACAAGCACTATCTGACATGCCAATTAGCACTCCTAATTCCTGACGGAGTTCAGAGAACACAAACAGAGTGTTTTTTCCCTTTTCATCAGACGAACAGACATACAGTATTCTAATGCACTCGCAACTGTTCTTTGCCAGTTCGTTTAATTCCATGACACACAATGTTGACTTCCCAGAAATAGTCTTGCGACGGGTGGGAAAACCGCCTCGCAATCCGGTGGGCACCTTATCGGCACAGCTGGTTTTGGACTCCTGCATGGGTATAATTTAGGCTGCAAAGTTGCTGAAAAGAAAATAATTTGGGCTGCAATTTGCACATATCTTGCTTGCCTCGGTATGTTAGCGACAGCGACCTGGCTCAACTACGCTCCAAATTAAGGTGAGTTGCAGGATTCTCAAGCAAAACATTGAAATATTCACAAGTGGTGGCGAAAAGGCAAACGCCTCATGGTCATGGGGGCAGCTCGCCGAAGTCTTGTTCAGGCCTGCGTTTGTTTGGCTGCCCACTGCCAGTTGAGCGCCACGCCATTATCACTTTATCAGTCGGCAGCAGCGTACGCTACCTAATCTGATCTTCAGAAAAACTGCCAGTTGCGCCAGGCCGGCCATCTGCATAATGGAATCTGCCCGTGATGATGGCCTGATTTTGTGGCCCATGATTCTTCACAGCGATTGGATCCTCATACATGGTTGCTCGTAAAATAGATAGCTGTCTAGGTCCTGAATAATTCGTTTGGCTACTTCCACCTGTTCCAATAGCTATAGGATGAGGATTCTCCCAACACATCCTAATCCTATGAAAAAAACAGAATTTGGTCCTTGTAATTCCAACTTGTAATAAGTTTTCTCCGCGAAAAGTTCGTGGCACGCTTATCCTTTCCTTGGCAAAGAACCTGCAAGATCAATAGAACCATGCGTCAATGATTAAGCATCTCCTAGCTTCTTCAGACTACTGCTACTTGTCCATGCATGTGGAGAAAGAAAATGCGATTGACTGTTAACAAGTTTGCCTCTAGGCAAGGATTGTAGCCTCTGCAAGATATTTTGGATGGTTCCGTAATTGCACACCCGGAAACGCTTCTGATTGATCGACCATTCCTTGGAAGTAAAGCCTGGAAGAGGCAGGACAGGAGCATGGCTTTTCTGAAGAATTTGTTGCGTCGTAATCTGAACTGGCTGAACATAACAGCATTCACCTGTTCATGTGGAGACGACAAAAAAAGAGACCAAGTGCAAGTGATCCATCACTTACATGTAAAAGAAGGGCTCAGGGGCCTCGCTAAAATCGCCTCTTTCTGCCGAAACCAATACAGTCGATGCAGCCAGTTCTTCAGAGTTGAGGCATCATCAGCTTGGACAGGGTTTCACCTGACAACTGACAAGAGCAAATGAGAAAATGTACATGGCCCTGGATGCTATAAGTAGTAATGCCACGCCATGTGTGTACGCATCAAACCAGCACTTTCTGCAAAATGGAGTAATGACATGGTCTTATAGAAGTGATGTGGGGATGATGCACCTCGCGATTCCGTTCTTTCTGCAAAAAGCTGTAGGTGATGCAACTGTGCAAGTGGCAAGTCTGTGGGAGGAGAAAACCCAGGGAACTCTCGGGACGCCTATGGCCCGTGGGCCGAAAAGTGGGTGCCCATGGTATTGCCAGCAACGATCCGACCAAACCACCAGACAGTGCCACAGTGGCGTTGCTTGCTCCCCTCCCCTCCCCCTGACCCCTCGTTGTTCAGCTCGTGACTCTGTTATGTCTGCAAGTGATGCAACTAAAGCATGCAAAAGTAAACGGAAAGGGTCTTGCTACGGTACTTCTATTACTTTGTAGAAAGTAATAGCTAGCATGTGTAAAAAAAAGTTAACATCTGTGCTCCAATCAATTCCTTCACGTTCCAGGCATAAAAAAGCTAACACTCTCTCTAACTAATCTAATCACAACAAGTAACGTTCCAAAGTTCAAAAAAAAAAACAATTGTCACATCCAAGAAATCACGCATGCAACAATGAGATCTACATGAAATTTTTTCTTACATATAAATAAAGATTTTATCCTATCTATCATATTCTATAAATATTTTTCCTTTTTTATCTTATTACCTCCTATGAGTTAATATGTGATAATAACTATCCAAATCTAATTAAATGGATGGCTTACGGTTATTTAGGAGTACCATAGTAAAACCCAAACGGAAAACCGTGGGACTCCCACTCCCAGACCACCCACCTTCGGCTAAAAAAAAGACCATGTATGGTATCACTATTGAATAAGCAATTAAAGAAAAACGGGGAAAGCAAAACGCTCCAATTGGTGTTTTTCGTGACAGCTTCTATCTTCATTTCGACAATCACATAATTCGCAAAATGTTGCTTATATATTTAGTGACCAAATTGCAACCATGACTCTCCATGGCATGGCTCGATCTTACGGGCGAAAGAGAACTCTGGTATGAGAGGAGACATGATGCTTTGATCTACCCACGGGAGTGGAAGTGGATTTTTTAAAATAATGGAACGAGGTTGAGCCTCTACATCGTTTGACGACATATTAGTGGACTTGGATTTAGGATGATTTAATGGGATCGTCGACACCCACAAAATTTGTAAATTCTTTAATAAATTATTTTTCAAGTTCAAGAAATATTATATCGTATAATAAAGTTGGATCCAATAACCCGCCACCAATATAATAGTGTAATTTATGGGGATTTGAAGTCTTCTTTGACTCTTTGGCTCTCACATCCTATATCTTTTATCTTTATTATAGTAGATTTCCTACATGTTGTCGCATGTTGTTTTTTCTCGCAAGGGAGTGGTTCCACTTTCCATGTAAATCATGGTTGCATCGAATATTTTCGGGAAAAAGATGGATTTGAACGAGAGCGAGCCCCGTCCCCATGCCTTGGCGGCGGCCGCCCGGTCGCCGTCGGCCACATCCCCCTCGGCAGTGGTCTCTCGACCGTCGTCGACCCCCACCCAGCTTGCCGCCCATACCCCCACAAAGTTGGCAGCGGCCTCCCTGCCAATCTCAACCCCACCCTACCCGACTGAAGAAGCTGAAGAAGTGGAGCCGGTGGGTTGGGGAGATGCAAACAACATTGAAGAGGAGCCCCAGCCCGCCATTGATGAAGAGGAAGCTGAAAAGCCTATCGGTCTTGCCGCGGAGATTAACCCGATGACCTCTGCTCTACTTCCAAGGGTGTCATCGGTCTCTGTGGTGGGATCTGCCGGATCTAGTGACGACAAGATGGAGGCGGCCTCGATCCACCTGCTCCACGCCGGATCGATGGAGGACGCCTCGATCCGCCCACTCCACGCTGAATTTGATGACGGTACGCCACCAGCCACCTCGATCCACCCCCCCTTCACCCCCAAGGGTCCTGCCATGCATGAGCAGCCCCAAACTGCTACACAGCTAAAGCTAAAATCGGTCCTGTTGCTGCCTGACTGGGAGCCACCGTCGCCCCTCCGTCATCGCAAGCCGGTTTGGCGTCGGCTAGACCTAGCGCACTCCACCAATTTGGGATCCTCCTTGAATGCGGCGTCTCGCTCCAAGCGGCCATCCATCCTGACTTGGAAGGGCCTTAACTCCAACCTTGGCGGCCAATGGGAGCATGGAGAGTCGTCCCGTGTTAATGAGCTGCAGACTGAAGACCTTTCACTAGATTGGCAAAAACTAGAAAAAAAGCATTGGTGGAGGTAGTCTACACCTCTAGAGCAAGACGGCGCCATGGTCATGGCACGTAGGAGAAGAGATGAACGTGTCGTGAGTGCCCGCAAGGCCTTTAAAAGCCAGGTTGCTGGCCGCTGCTTTTGATTCCTTGCCTCTGACCACCGAGTTGCCCAGTGTAGAGATCCTGTGCGATACCTCAAGTGTAGAGGGCTCGACCACATCTCTCGTGATTGTTGAATCCTCAGCCGCCACCGACCAATCTCCTATGAACTCCTGTCTCACCTAACCTTCCCCCTGAAAACATCCACAGCCGGATTACCTCTCCCCTCCCCCATCACTCGGCCGGTGCCGCGACGCCCCCGCCTCCACCCAAACCAACGCACCCACCACCTCCTGAGCCAACCCACCCAGAGTCCCAGCCGCCTTTGGAGATGGAATAATACATGGTTGGGTATGCCCTCAACTGCCCTGCACGCAGCAGCGTAGTCCTAGTTGCCATTGACACCATAACTAGATAGGCCCAGCAGCTGATGCTGTACGTAGTGACCATCGTCGTGCCGTTAGGGGGCAACCAGGCTAGCGCACTAGAGATGACTCATGCCTTGAGCAAGCAGTTACATGTGCCGAGACATGACATCACCGTTATCCGCCTTAAGCCAGGGGAGTTCATTGTTGTCTTCAAGCTTTCCCTAGAGAGAGACCGTGCGCTGTGCAAGGGCTCCGTCCTGGTGGGTGAGACCGTCCTCCCACTTCACCCTTGGTGCCCTACCAGGGGTGCCATGGAGACTACATGGTGGTTCCACGCCAAGATCATAATGGAGAATGTCCCCTGGAGGCATGGAATGAGGATGGTGTCAAGTTGATCCTAGGAGACTGCTGCATCCTGGATAGGCTAGACAGTCGCATGATTGCACACGAGTCTTCCAAGTTTCTCACATACTGGGCATGGATGGAGGATCCGGATGACCTCCCCAGGCTCATGGGATACTCCTTTACAGAGCGTGTAGGGCAGGCTATGGAGATTATTGGGCTATCATCGCCAGCTCTAGTCCCGTTTGTTGTGGATAAGGAGATCCTGATCCACCTCATCGGGTGTGAGGATTGGCATCCTCAAACCTGGGGTGCATTGAGTTTAGGGGCCTCCTTTGGAATGGGGAGCACGGTGCTGACTTTCATCCCCTTTCCCTGGACGCCCGGTGTACTAGATGGACATCAGCCGATGGCTGACAGGAGGCGACCCCAGCCCTGCTGTGCTCCAGTCCCCCCTCCGAGGCATAGGGACCACGACTACGACAACGACAACATGGGACCTCGACCATGTGACAACGGCAGTAAGTCCTCTAGAGTCCGATAGCTATTCCTTGGAGGATGCTCCTCCAAACGTGTTGTCAGGGTGCGCACGCATTTGCCCCTAACCTATCCCTAGGCGGTGATGCCGAACATGGAGTAGTTGGATCGAGGGCATTCCTGGACCCGCTAACCATAAAGGTCCATGCACGGCCGAGACCTCCTCCAACAAGCTGCCGAGGACTAGGAATGTCGTTGTTCCCGCTCACCGGCCACCTAGGGATGATCCGAAAACATCTTGACCACCCTAATGATCTCCCACTCGGTGAGTCCGGACCCATTGGTTGAGCTATGTAGGTATCCATCTATGGCTAGGGGCTACCGCTTCTAGGAGGATGACCCAATGATCTAGGAGTCCCTCTTCTCCTAGAGGGGCGACACTTCCAGCCCCTGCCACTGCTAGACGACGATGGGGATGTGCCTAGGTCCCCAGTGTATGAGCCAATCTCGGCACTTTGGATCACGGGCAACATTCTTTAGGACCAACACACAACCTAGTAGGAGATCTGTTTTGGGCCTAGAGTTTAGTTGATAGAGCTTTGAGAGTAGCTAGGCTGGATGGCCCGCCAGGAGAGGCATCTTGGCCTAGAAGCCCAGCAGGCAAACTCGGCCAGATCGTTAGACGATGGCCAGGTCGAAGACATCTTGGCCTAGGTCACCAAGATGGACATCGATCCTGCCTCTGCCCTAGCGGGTGTTGGTGGAGGGTCACCGGTGGGGGACAACCTCTACTCCTTGACCCTTGAGGGAGGGGCAGTGGACGACTATGACACCTACAATGATCCCCTATGGAGGAGATGCAGGACGACCATGACCTCTATGCTGACCACTTGGATGGGAAGGACACAGGGTGCGGCTTTTGCTGCTCCGTCTTCAAGCGCGTCCCCACCCTGTTGCTTCCACGCCCGGATTCTGCAACCCCCAGGACAAGACTCAGACACTGTAGCAAACTGTGAAAGAGCATGGCTGCCACTCACTCAAGACTGCAACTCGTGGCCCGCCCCTCGTTGGTGCGAGTGGTTGAACATGTGCAGCACAAGCTCATGCGCAAGCTCGACTTTGTCAACGACAAGTCTCGGTGTCGAATGCAGCAGTGAGCGTCTACATCGACATGTACAGGGACAACCTCCTAGAGCAGGCGATCAAGGCTCTGAGGTCTGCCACATGTCTAGGAAACAAGAAGCTTGCCAAGACTCTGGCTACAATCACGTAGTTGAAAGGTCCTGATATGGCTAGAGGGAGGTGAATAGCCTATTTAAAAATCTACAAACCAACTAGAGCAATTTGATTAGTATAACAAATAGCGAAATACAAACTTGCTCTAGCTCTACAAGGGTTGCAAGCCACCTATCCAATAATTCTAGTTACTATGATCACTAGACACACAATTTGCTAAGTCACTACTCACTAAGAGCTCTCATACTTGCCACACTAAAGAGCTCCACGAGATGAACTCAAACTACAAAGCAGGCTCTCAATTTTAGCTACACTAAAGAGCTTGCTACAATTAGTTTGCAAGAATATAAATGAGTGAGTAGGGTAATTATACCGCCGTGTAGAGGAGTGAACCAATCACAAGATAAATGCTAAATCAATCACCAGGAGAATACCAAAGGGCAAGAGACAACCAATTTTCTCCCGAGGTTCACATGCTTGCCAACACGCTACATCCCCGTTGTGTCGACCAACACTTGGTGGTTCGGCGGCTAAAAGGTGTTGCACGAACCTCGTCCACACAATTGGACACCGCAAGAACCTACCCACAAGTAAAGAAATTCAATGACACGAGCAATCCACTATGGTTACCTTTCGGCACTCCACCGGGGAAGGTACAAGTCCCCTCACAATTACCGGGAGATGGCCATGAACAATCACCAACTCGTGCCAATCCTCCTTCGCTGCACCAAGTCGTCTAGGTGGTGGCAACCACCAAGAGCAACAAGTGAATCCCGCAGCGAAACACGAATATCAAGTGCCTCTAGATGCAATCACTCAAGCAATGCACTTGGATTCTCTCTCAATCTCACAAAGATGATGAATCAATAATGGAGATAAGTGGGAGGATTTTGGCTAAGCTCACAAGGTTGCTATGTCAATACCAATGGCCAAGAGGGTGAGCTTGAGCCGGCCATGGGGCTTAAATAGAAGCCCCATGAAATAGACTGTTGACTCCTCAGTTCACTAAAAATCAGGACGACCGGACGCGCAGGTCAAATCGACCGGACGCAGGACCCCAGCGTCCGATCGCACGATACATGCCACGTGGCCCCTGCTTCAAATGCTGATCATCCGATCTCAACGGTCATCAGTGCACTTAAGTTGTGACCGGACACGCTGCTCGAAGTGACCGGACGCACCAACACTAGCGTTCGGTCGTTTCCAATAAGGTTCCACTCGCGACCGGACGCGTCCGGTTGATCACGACCGAACGCGGGACCCTAGCGTCCGGTCACTTCCAGTAAGCTTTCAGAGGTGAAAATTCACGACCAGACGCGTCCGGTCACGCCTGACTAGACTCGCCCAGTGTCCGATCACTCACGGTCTTCTTTGTGCGTTGCCACGTCAGCGAGACCGGACGCAGCCAACCAGCGTCCTATCACGAAGTGACCCAGCATCCGATCGAAGACCGACGCCAGTGTCTTCACTGCTTTCACTGACCGGACGCTCCGATCCAGTTGAGACCAGCGTCCGGTGCACTCTGTGAAACCCTGTCTTTTCTGTACAGGACGCCGGTGGCACCGTCGGACTGTCCGCACTCTACAAGCGGACACTCCGCCGGTGAAGTTTCTTACCCTTGCTCCCAAATGCTATACACAATGTGTATCACCTTTGTGCATGTGTGTTAGCATATTTTCACAAACATTTTCAAGGGTGTTAGCACTCCACTAGATCCTAAATGCATATACAATGAGTTAGGGCATCTAGTGATACTTTGATAACCGCATTTCGATACGAGTTTCACCCCTCTTAATAGTACGGTTATTGATCCTACATGTGATCACACTCACTAAGTGTCTCGATCACTAGAACGAAAAGCTCCTATAAAGTTTCACCTTTGCCTTGAGCTTTTTGTTTTTCTTTCTTCTTTTTCCAAGTTCAAGCATTTGATCATCACCATACCATCACCATCATCATGTCATGATCACCATTGCTTTACCACTTGGAGTAGTGCTACCTATCTCATAATCACTTTGATAAACTAGGTTAACATTTAGGGTTTTATCAATTCACCAAAACCAAACTAGAGCTTTCAGCCGTGCTATGATGTGGCGGACATGGAGGTCCCTTGAAGATTTAGAGGCAGTCAGTGATGATGTGTTTGAGTGGTCTATGAACCATGTATCGTAGCTTAGTGCCAACACCAACCGGTCTTCTACCGATCAAGTTAGGGTTGCCTGTGTCTGTGACTTATTCCTAGGAGCTGTGGACAGTTTGCTGGCTGGGGGACAATGGTGGAACTATAGGGCTATCTCCCCTAGTTGAACCTATTATGATGGTTGTGTTGTTGTGTTCTTTTGGTTTTAGAAACAAAGTTTGGGTTGCTGGCCAATTCTTATATCTATTATTTTATTGCCTGCGATTGGTGTCACTGACAGTTTAAGTGGATAGTGAGCCTAAGCTCCTGAACTAGAATGTGAGGGGATTGAATAGTGCATCAAGAAGGGAAGCAGTGAAGATGATAATCCAACAGGCTAAACCAAAAATTGTATGTCTGCAAGAAACAAAGTTGTATAGCATATTTGATCACCTAGCAGCCGAATTTTTGGGCTACATCTGCCGAGGGTATGAATACTTAGAGGTAGATGACACCAGAGGTGGGATATTAGTGGCCAGGGACTAAGACTGGATGTCGGGAGAGCTGCTGGTCAAAAGGAGGTTCTGAATTTCAATGAAAATTACCATCAAGCTAAGTAACATCTCCTTCTGGATCACTGTAGTATATGGGCCAACTGAGAACAGCGAGAAATCCCAACTTTTATGCGAATTAATAAGTTGCCAGCCAAGTGCAACGACCCCATGGTTATGTCTAGATGACTTTAACCTCATCGGTGAAGCTAAGGACAAGAATAATAACAACATCAACAGGAGACAAATGAGAGATTTTAGGCGGGCACTTGATGCAAGTGAGCTGCTAGAAATAAAGCTTATTAACCGTAGATTCACCTGGAGCAACAGTCAAAGCAATCCAATGCTGCTTCACCTAGACCGTGTCTTCTGCAATAGCTCTTGGGACAAAGCCTTCCCACAGCTAAGCCTCACAGCCCTCTCCAGCTCACTCTGTGATCATTACCCATTATTCCTTTGCAATCACCTGCTTTGGCCTAGGAAAGCAGCCTTCCGCTTCGAGCGGTTCTAGATGCGAGCACCAGACTTTTGTGAGATTGCTAAATCAGCATGGAGACAACCAGGTAGAGGTGACTCGGAGATGATGAGATTGCATAACCACCTCGGTAGTACAGCGCAGGCTCTCAAACAATGGAGCGAATCCTTGTTCAGCAATGCTAAACTGCAATTTCAAGTTGCCAAAGAGATCATCCAGTGTCTAGAAACGGCCCAAGAAACACGCGTGCAGGACGCTGTAGAGTCCCAACTACTCAGAGATCTAAAGCACCAGGTGTTGGGGTGGGCAGCCATAGAAAGGTCACGAAGAAGACAAAGTTCAAGGCTTATCCACCTGAAGGAAGGTGACGCTTGTACAAAAATTTTCCATGAGAAGGCAAAAGGGAGGAGGAAAACAAACATGATTGCTTACCTGAAGACTGATGATAACAATGTGGTATGGAAACATGAGGAAAAAGAAAATACCGTGTTCCAATACTTCAGCAGAGCCCTTGGTACTAGAGTGGACAGAGGTTGAACCTTTGATTAGGACCGGCTCAACCTATCCAAGATAGATGATCCATCTATGGACGCTTAGTTTTCACAGGTTGAGCTCATCAATGTCGTTAAGGAGCTACCGGCAGAGAAGGCACCGGGCCCAGACGGATTTACGGGATCCTTTTACAAACACTGCTGGCCTTTCATAAAAAAATGACATCATTGCTACGATGCAATGCTTCTATGATCTTCGAGCAGGTCCGCTTGAGAAGCTAAATAGGGCATCCATTGTTCTAATACCAAAATCTAGAGTGGCTGAAAATTTGAGAGACTACCAGCCCATTAGTTTGATACACTCATCTAGGAAGCTAATTACCAAGACAATGGCTATCCGCCTCTCCAAGCACATTGATTGCTTGATCTCCAACGCTCAAAGTGCCTTCATAAAGGGACGTTGTATACAGGATAACTTCATGTACGTGAGAAACTTGGCAATGGACCTACCATAGGACAAAGACACCGATGCTCCTATTCAAGCCGGATATCTCAAAGGCATTTGACACCGTATCTTGGGAGTATATCGTTGAGCTTCGGGAACACAGAGGTTTTAGCCCAAGGTGGAGAGATTGGTTGGCACTGCTATTCAAAACATCTCATTCTGTAGTCCTGCTAAACGGAGTTCCTAGGAAAAAGATCAACCATGCCAGAGGCCTAAGACAAGGTGACCCCTTATCGCCATATCTTTTCATCTTGTCCATCCAAAGGGTTTTGGAGCTTGCAACTATGGATGGCGCCCTTTCCCCGCTGCGAGGTAGAAATGCAAAACTAAGGATGTCCCTATACACCGATGATGCGACCATCTTTTTCAATCCCATGCAGAGCGAGGTCCGAACTCTATTCGCAATTCTAGAGAATTTTGGAGCTGAAACTTAACTTACAAAAGCGCACGGTGGAGCCAATTAGATGTTTGGAGCTCAACTTGGCACAAATCCTTGACAACTTTATGGGACAGCACGTAGGCTTCCCAATAACCCACCTAGGACTACCACTAACATTAGGACGCCTAAAAGTTGTGCACGTCCAGCAGGTCCTGGACAACACAAGAAATAAGCTAGCAGGATGGCAAGGAAAACTCTTGAACCCAGTTGGAAGGCGGGAATTAGTAAGATTTGTGATGACTGATATCCCCATATACCTCCTAACATCGCTAAAAGCACCCAAGCAGTTGCTAGAGGATCTGGACAAAGCATGCCGACGCTTCCTTTGGGCAGGCGATAAGGAAATCTCTGGAGGAAAGTGCAAAGTAGCACGTCCGTTTGTGGCCAAACCTATACACTTGGGTGGTATAGGCATCCTAGAACTGGAAAGGTTCAGCAAAGCTTTGCGCCTGCGGTGACTTTGGTATGCTTGGAGCAAACCGAACCGGTCATGGATTGGATTGAAGCTACCTATAGACTCGGTGGATTTGGCACTGTTCTCAGCAGCCACAAAGGTTACAGTGCGAAATAGTAAAAGGCTTCATTCTAGAACTCTAGTTGGCTTAATGGCAGATCACCGGCTAGCTTGTTCCCAAGCCTTCACAAACACAGCAGGCAAAAAAAATAGGACAATAAGAGACGCCATCGAAACATTGGCATGGATCAGGAGACATAGCATACAACTTGAACAACGATTTGATCAATGATTTCAAAAACCTCTGGAACGCAATTCAATCAGCACAACTTAACATGGAGGACAATATAGAGGATGAAATAACATGGATACTAGAAAGCTTAGGACAATACTCAGCTAGCTCGGCTTATGACATTCAGTTCGCCGATCAGATTGCCTTGAATTTTTCCAAACTGATTTGGGAAACCTGGGCGCCGCGACGGTGCAAATTCTTTTTGTGGTTGCTACTACAAAACAAGATCTGGACAGCAGCACGCTTACAACTTCGAGATTGGAAAAATAATTACTTCTATGTACTATGCAAAAGGAGCCTGAAACGGCTTCATGGAATGCCCCTACTCAAAGTAAGTCTGGTGCCTCGTTGCAATTTGGTCCGGCAACCCAAATTTACATCCTTCGCAATGGAATGATGAACAAGACATGGAGGAATGGTATCGTGGGGTCGGAACCGCGGTAAGCATTGTTGTTCAAGTCGGTGTTAGAGTACTTGTCTCCGGTGGCTCGGGTAGACTCAAGAACACAAGAATCATAGAGATGATGTAACGGTTTATCTGGTTAGGCCAATCGGTGCCCTACATCCAGCAGTTGATGATCCTTATACTCAAAAGCACCCAAAATTAGAAGGTTACAATAGGGTTGTAGAGAGATTTAGTAGGGGTAGTTCGGTGCTAATCCTAAGGTTGCCTCACCGTCGGTGGACTCTTCCCCTCGTCGGAGAGGAGGAAGATGACGGGATGTGGTGGAGGAGCTCTCGGTGCCCGTCTCTGGGTTGCCTTGCCCTCGGTGCTGAGCAGAGGCCAAGGAATGGAATGGAGTGGAATGATCTGTCTTCTAGTGATCGTCCACCCTAGGTCCAACATTATCCCTTATATAACGACATAGGTCGGGTACATGGCGGTTTAGGGGAACTAGTCTATGGTCTACATGCGTCGGAGTCCTAGGAGGGCCTTATAGCGATGCGTTGTGGACCGTGGCGATGTCGTGGAGCTGAAGAAGACTTGGGCATCGTCCACTGCTCTGTTCTGACACTCTGCGTGTCAGGCTATGTTAGCTTGGACTGGCCTCCCCTAGGTGGACGTTCTGGAGTCTTCTTAGCGGTGAAGGAGGTCGACTTAAGGGGCTGACATGCGGGCCCGGGGGTCTCCGAGCCCCTGGAGGCCGTGGGGAAGCTTTGTCTTCTTATATCACGCCCCGTGCGTGGCCTTGTCGGGAAAGTGGCCAGCAATGCCGTGCCCAATGGGCAGCGTCGGGGAGCCCCCGAGCCTCGGTAGCTCGGGGCGTGTCTTCTAGTGCCTGGCCTTGGCTGGCGTCTTTGGGGGGAGGAGCCAAGGGTCGGGCTGAAGTGTTGTCGTAGACCGGGAGCCTCAGGGCTCGGGCAAGCCTCCGAGCCCCAAGCGGAGGTCATGATGGAGTCAGGCTCGGCCGGGCTTCTTCTCGGAGGGTGCGCGCGAGCGTACCCGATGGGTATAGCCCCCGGGCGATCCTAGAGGGGTCGATCGGGGGGGGGGGTCTTCATCATTCGGGAACCATTGGACCCGAGGCTTAACATACCCATATGTTAGGATCTCGTCAAATGGTTCTATCGACTGACCAATGCAGGTACCAAAAGGGCGCATACACTAGCAATTCTGACAATCTGGTGTATTTGGAAGCAGTGAAATGCGGTGTTTAGGGAATCAAGACTATCGGTGTAGGCAATATTCACCGAGATCAAGGATACATGCTCCTTCTAGATTGCTGCAAGGGGAAGGTTCTAGCATTTCCTGGTAGCTCAGTAGTTAGTGAGTAGTCAGCTTTGTTTCTCGACCTACGTAGTGCCACCGTGATAGGTTGTGCCCCTCGCGCATGTAATTGACGTTATTAATGCTTCTCCCTTCTTATTAATATAATGCCGGACGACCGGATCTTTCAAAAAAAACTTCTCTTTAGTAATTTTCTTGCCAAGGTGTTGTTGATTATGATCATGGTTGCTATCTGTATCATTTGCTTCAGTTAGATAGTTTATAATAAAGTTGCATACATTAGTTGTTTGTTACATACTTGCATACGATGGGGATTGATGTTCTAATGAGCTAATCCTTGCAAATATATTGCTTATTGTAAAGTTCGTACCACACTTTAATTGAACTAGTGTTAAGCGGCAATTTTGTTATATACACATAGTTGTTTGATGAAACACATGTGAGTGATTATGCTGCTAGTTTTGCCCATAGAGTCATCTGGTCATCGTTGAACAACTCACGACATGTTCACGTTCACCCTCGCCACGTTGATCTGGACCATGACCGTTGAGATACGGGGGAAAATAGTGGGAATAATCCTCACAATCACAAAGCAACTCTGGGTATTTGCCGTGAATTTATGACACATGCCTATGTACAATCATCCAACATTGTCAAAAACACTTTATACATAGGTGGTGTATCATTACTATCTTATACATACGATGTAGAAAACCTTCGGGCCTAATTTGGAAGTAAGGGAAGACACATCCATGGATGAAAACTCTCCATAAATAACTAAATGGGTTATTCAAATAATATCTTTATGGAATTCTCACCCTACAAAACGTTATGGATTTTAAGGGGATTTGAGGTTCCAAGAGGGGCCTCATAGTTACATCACCTAACTATGCAAGTATCTAGGAGTAGAAAATCCATAGGATTAAGGATTCTCAGACCTTCTATGGCAACCCATGGGCTGAAAAGAGCCCATGGTATGGCATCTATCAAGGATCAACTACATATAGTAGCAATTGCTTCCCCTTAATGTTCAGACGGTTGCTGCTGCATCATCGCCAGCAGCCGTCAGCGGAGCTCTAGAACTAGAATGCAGCGATCATACGTGTAACGTGTTACTCCTCGTCCGAGCAATCGACTCGGAGCCCATAGACTGGGCGCCCACAATATTTGTGAGAAACCGGTGCGGGCTGCGTGGTGCGACGACAAACACGAGCCCACGGTCTTGGCCGGGCCACCTCACCTGGTTCCTCTATTTTTACAGTTCACACGCGCGAGACCGGCAAACTTCGCCCAAGACGTCGAAGACGAAGAGCACGGGGAAACGATCGAGACGTCATGTGCGGGGGAGCGATCCTTGCCGAACTCGTCCCCGCGCGGGTGCACCGGCCGCTGACCGCCGCCACGCTCTGGGCGGCGGCACTGAGCGGGACCACCACCGGCGGCAAGCGGAAGGCCGATGCTGCTGCCGTGACCGACGACGACGACTTCGAGGAGTTCGAGGCCGAGTTCCAGCTTTTCGACGACGCCGAGTTCCAGCTTCTGGACGACCAGGAGCCGTCTCCCGCAGCCGCAGCTTCGCTTGAGGCCGGCGGCTGCAGCTGCAAGCCGAAGGCTGCCGTTGCTCCTCTTGCTGGTACGATCAGTCAGACCACCACTACACTCCAACATGGAGCGCGCGCTTTCCTGGCTATTTTCCAACCGAGCATCACACGCGCTCGCGGTTTTTCAGGTGCCTCCGCTTCCACGGATCCGACGACCCCACGCTACAAGAAGTACAGGGGCGTCCGGTCCCGCCGGTCAGGCAGGTGGGCCGCGGAGATCAGGGACCCGCGGCTGGGGCGTCGCGCCTGGCTCGGCACGTACCGCACCGCCGAGGAGGCCGCCCTGGCGTACGACCGCGAGGCCCGCCGGATCCGCGGGAAGAACGCGCGGCTCAACTTCCCGCTCATCCCGCAAGAGGGTCCCAGCCGTCGCGCGCGCACGCCGGTGGCCATCGACCTCAACTTGCCGCCCGTCTCCGACGATCTCGACGTCCCGGCTCCGGCTGGTGACGACGATGGCACGACGGATGCCGATGGAAATGCGGGCCATGCAGGTAATATCTCGTGACAGCTTCCATCCATGCTAGCTTACACATGAGCAAACATATTCATGCACGCCTTGGCAGAGATGGCCAGTGTGAGCACGCTCCTAGCGCGGGTCAAGGAACTGATCGCGCAGGGACGACCTCACGACGAGCGGCTGGCGACGATCGTTCCTGAGCCGATGATGCACGGGAGCAGGGGCGAGGCTACAGCGGCCGGGGCGTCGCGGTGTGCGGCGTTGATCTCCGAATTCAGCCGTCAGATGGAGGAGATTGCTGCCTTGCGGAGGGACCTTGAGACACGCGAGAGGCAGCTTGTTCAGCTGGTTTCTCGAGTGCTTCATTGATCACTCCCTCCGTGATGTCTCAGCTCCATCCTCGCGCTGAAATGCTGGTGTTTGAAGAATTATTATTTGATTCCAGTGTCGTCGATGGATTATATATAGCTGAATGATGACTGTGAAGTTTGAACAATGTGTTTGTGAGAGAAGAGCACTAGAACAGTCCCAGTTACCAACTCTTACAGTTACAGCTCTGTTTGCAGCTTATTTCTAGAGTTTTTTTTTTTTTGGAAGCTGGCTCCTAGAGAATCTGTCGGCTAATGGCTAGAGAATCTGAGTGTTTGGCAATCTGATTTTCTATAAGAAGGTTGTCTGTTTTGAGTGTGAAAGGGCCTGAATGCTCTTGGAGGCTCGAGCGGATAATGTCTTACTTGATTGCTGAATAAAGGCATATTGCATACTTGGACTACTTTTTGGCATTTAGTTTAATAGCTTGGCTCTATCATTTCCCCTTTTTTAGATTATAAAATCCAGAATGATTAGCTCTTCATGCAACATTAAAAAATGTACATCTTGAGGTCAATAATTCACTTTCCCAATAATAAAAAGATTATTTCAGTGTCAATAAAATCAATCATGGCTATCTACATCTTGCAATTGCATATATGCACAAAATATACAAGGGATCAAGTTACTACCAATTTGATGAAGAACCAAACATATTAAAGAAAATACTACAAAATTTATGCTCTTCCCACCAATCATCACCAGCAATAATACAATTATTACTTGTAGGATCACTCTAGGCCAAATGCAACGAGTGTCTTCCATGTTAGATTATTGTAGAGCAAAGTGCATGGCCGGCCCCTAAACTTGTTGGGGGTGTGTCAAGCCAGTCCATAAACTCTCAAAACAGCTACTTAAGTCCATAATCTATGTTTTTGTGTCGTTTAGGCCCAATCCGCTGCTGACCCCGTGGACACTGTCATCTCATATTGCAATTAGCCCCTCCCATACGTCAAACAAATCAGCCCCCTCCCCAAACTATTCTCCGTCCGTTCCTGTCTGTTCGTGCTCCTCAGCGGAGGGCGGCGAGGGCATCGAGGGGCTGCGGCTAGAGGATCGATGGCGAGTTGGGGTTGTCCGTGCTAGGAGCAGGAGACGTCGGAAGGAAGCAATCACACTGGAGCCGTCTTCCGTCGCAAGATCGAAGGATGGTGGCGACGTTGCAGCCGAAAGGGGCACCTCCCCCTGTGTACAGTGAGTTTGATCCGTGCCTCCTCTCATTGAATCGTTAGATTTGGTAGGCTAAGATGTTACACATGAGGTAGAAAGGCAAGACTTTGCCATGTCTGGTCGTCGATTTGGAACAAAAGTTTAGGGTTTCGTCATTTTTGTTCTTCACTGCAGGGCACCTTATTTGGTCTATTTCTTGTTCAATCTGTAGGTGGTTGTAGAGACAAATTCACAATCGAGATTCACCGTGGTGGTTTTTTCGTTGGTTTGGGGCATCTTAAATTATACATCGATGAAAGGGTGTCTTGGTTTGATCGTGTAGAGGCAGATACATTCTCTCCTTTGTGGTTTCTGGATTTTGCACAGCAGCTAGGCTACCAGAGCAATGAAGACTTGAAGGTACATTGGCTGCTACCAGGGAAGACATTAGTAGATGGTCTTCGTCTCATAGTTTCAGATACTGACACCAATGTAATGGCAACTTGTGCAGAGGATGTCAAAAATATGATAGTATATTTTGTTCATGAGGATATGTTCAGGGAAGTTGATTGGGATGATGTTGTTGCAAATCCAGTGACTGGATTGCCAAAGGTCATCAGCCCAAGCAAAGTGCAGAATGTGGAGAAGAATCCTAAAGAAAAGTTGCCTATTTTCTACACAAATTTTGATAACATAAGGGTGGATCAAGCTGTTGACAGTGAAGATGGTGTGTTATGGGACAGTGATAATGAGATAGAAGAGGGAGATGCAGATATGTTTGATGACCTTGTAACTTCTCATGTACAAGTTAAAGACCACAAGAAAGACAAAGGCAGCAAACTGAAGACACTAGAGATATCTAGACCTGTACAGGGAAGTGATGAAGAGGATACAGATGATGAAGGTTTGGACCTTCTAGAATCAGATGGGAAAGGTGATGCGAGACTGAGGTTTTCATCTTTCAGTGAGGAGGATATGCAAAATCCAGCCTTTCATGTTGGCTTAGTATTTGCAGATGTCCAGAAGCTTAGAGATGTCATCACCGAGTATAGTGTTAGGAATAGAGTTGAAATTAAGATGCTAAGAAATGAGAAAGCAAGGTTAAAGGCTCATTGTGCTGAGGGCTGTCCATGGAACCTTTATGCTTCTTTGGACAGAAGGAGTGGGTGCTCAAGAGATGTACTGCAAAATGGTTGGCTACAAAGTACATTGATTCATTTAGAGCAAATGACAAGATGAGCATTACTAGTTTTGGAAGGACAGTACAAAAGTACTGGAACCTTACACCATCAAGGAGCAAACTTGCTAGAGCTAGAAGATTGATCATGAAGGCTATTCATGGAGATGAGGTGTTACAGTTTAATTCCTTGTGGGATTATGGAAATGAACTGAGGAGGAGTAACCCTAGGAGTTCTTTCTACCTTAACCTTCAGGGTAGCCTCTTTAGTAGTTGCTACATGTCACTTGATGCTTGCAAGAAGGGTTTTCTTGCTGAGTGTAGGCCCATAATTTGTCTTGATGAGTGTCATGTTAAAACCAAGTTTGGTGGTCAACTTCTTACAGCAGTTTGTATGGACCCTAATGACTGCATTTACCCTATTGCCTTTGTTGTTGTTGAGGTCAAGTCATTTGCTACATGGAAATGGTTTTTGGAAACCTTGAAGGCAGATTTGCAAATTGACAACACATTCCCATGGACAATAATGACAGATAAACAAAAGATATTGCTAACATATGAACACTCTCATTTCTCATTAATTCTGATTTTGTTTGGGTTACTAACTGAAATATGTTAACTAATTTTGCAGTGTCTAATTCCAGCAGTGAACCAAGTGTTTCCTGATTTAGAACACAGGTTCTGTGTCAGGCATTTATATGCTAACTTCAATGAGAAGTATAAAGGAGAAATCTTGAAAAAAAAAAACAGTTGTGGGCATGTGCAAGGTCTTCTTCAGTTCAACAGTGGACCAAAAATATGGAGAAGATGAAAGCTTTGAATGAGGATGTCTACAAATGGCTAGAGAAGATGCCTCCTAACACATGGGTAAGGGCTTACTTCTCTGAATTTCCCAAATGTGACATTTTGTTGAACAACAATTGTGAGGTCTTCAATAGCTACATTCTAGAAGCTAGGGAATTGCCAATACTTAGCATGCTGGAAAGGATAAAGTGCTAACTCATGACAAGGCACTACAACAAGCAGCAAGAGTTAGGAAAATATGTGTTTTGCTTCACCATCAGGATAGGGTGTCTTCCAAGTGCATCTAAAGGATTACCAGCACATAGTAGACATCAATGCAAGGACATGTGATTGCAGAAGGTGGCAGTTGATATGTGTCCCTTGTTGCCATGCTATCTCATGCTTGAGAAGTGAGAGGATCCAGCCTGAAAGTGTACTTGCTAACTGTTATTCTGTGGAAGCTTTCAAAAATGCATATGGATTCAACATATAGCCTTGCAAAGACAAATCTGAGTGGGAAAAGGTAAATGGACCTGAGGTAAAACCACTGGTGTATGAGAAGAAAGTGGGTCGGCCACCAAAGTCTAGGAGGAAACAACCACAAGAAGTTCAAGAAAAGAATGGACCAAGGCTATCTAGACATGGTATGATCATTCATTGCAAGTATTGTTCAGATGCTAATCACAATTCTGGTGGCTGCAAACTGAAGAAGATGGGTTTCGGTTTACAGGAAGCAAAAAAAATTAGTGGCCACAACACGTGCTACATTAGCACAGGAAGCTGAACAACAAGCTGCACAGGCAACCAGAGACCAGCAGCCAGCACCAGAAGAGCAGCCACAAGAAGATCTCCCTATCAACCAAGAGCTGAGACAAGAAGGGCAGACTGAAACCATGACACAAATCGACACAACACTAGTCAGTCAGATGCTGGGGAAGGTAATTTACAGAAACTGAATGCATATTAACAATGTTTATGTTAGATTATGTGTTAACTAGTAATTTTATGCAGGACTCTCAATCCACATCAGTGTCTCAGCCTCAAGGTTCACTACCAGATTGTCAGCCTGTTCGGTTGGCTGGTTTGTATCGTTGCTGGTTCGTGAAGAAGTACTGCTGGCTGGTTTGTGTGAGAGAAAAATACAGTTCCGGTTGAAAATTTACGATCGTCTACGACAAGCCACAGCCAAACAGACAGGCTGTGTATCTTCATAAGCTCTAATCAGCCTATACCAAGACCTACACCACTGACGACATGCACAAAGGCAGGCAAGGCCGCTGCAGCAAGGAAGAGGAAGGCAGCTGGACCAATCACCAGTGAAGGCAAAAGAGCACCTGCAAAGAAGAGCAAGGAAGGAAAGGGAGCATCAGCTAATCTGCCTTGATGGACAGGAAGAAGTGGCAGCAACTCTTTAGAAATTTAGGAAGCAGTAGCTAAGAACTTTTAGCTAACAAGCTGGTTTAGATCTTTTGCTTTCTTATGTGATGCCTGTTACACTTGCAAACATCTAAACAATTTCTGGATGATGCAATGATGTTACACCTTTTATGACTGCTATGAAATGCAATATCTATCAATTACATGCATTTCGGCACTGAAATGTCAATTACATACTTTTGGCACTGAAATGCAATATCTGTCAATTACAATTGCTGCTGAAATGCAATATCTGTCAACTACAATTACTGCTGAAATGCAATATATCCGTCAATTACAATTGTGGCTGAAATTTCAACAAGAGCACATTACAATTGATGCTGAAATTACAATTGCTGCTGAAATGCAATATCCTTTTTACATCCTACAGCTCCTAATGCTGCACTCTGAACCTCCTTTGCCTCCAGCTGCTTGTAACGAGAGCTGAGTATATGCACTGGAATCATGTTCCTTGATTACTGAATAAGCTGCTATGGTGAACTGTCAGTACAAGCCTGGTGCCTCCTTTCTAGAGCGACACCACAGTCTGCAGGGGACTGCAACCTATCTTGGCAGGAACCCGTGCTGTGAGACCGGAACCTCGAACGCCATCATCTTATCGCCTCGAGCAAAGCCGTTGCGGTCGTAGGAGACCTCGGAGGTGCCCAGCCACGTGGGGGGCGGGGAGGGGCTGACGGCAGCAGCGTGGTGCCCGGGAGGGGCGACGGCAACGCTGTTGTGGCCGGGGAGGGGGCGACTGCAGCGCCATGGTGGGTAGGGAGAGGGCCATGGTAGTGGCGTGCTGGCCGGCGAGGGGGCGACAACAGCGGTGTGATGGCCGGCGAGGGAGCGACTGCAACGGCGTTGTGGCCAACGAGGGAGTGACACAGCGGATTGAGCTCTCAATTGCATCGGATTGGGCGTGGTACCAATTTGAAACAAGAAAAATGGACAGAGGGGGCTAATTGCAATACGAGATGACGACATCCACGGGGTTCGCAGCGGATTGGACCTAAACGACATAAAAACATAGATTATGGACTTAAGTAATCGTTTTGAGAGTTCATGGACCGACTTGACACACCCCCAACAAATTTAGGGGCCGGCCATGCACTTTGCTCATTATTGTATCTCAAGGTGTTCTATCTATTTTTGAAATGCAAGCAAGAATAGTCCTCTTTTGTGCGTGCACTGAGTTTGGCCTACAGGTTAGTGAATCGAACTCTGTTAAGATACTCTTGGATCTAATATTACAAGCAGAAGTAGCTACTTCTTTCCGAACAATATCTATGAAAAATACTGTTATCCTGCGTTGCATCCCACACGCTGCTATGACATTTTCCATCTACAATTTTACACATGCAGGTTCAATGCGGAGTACAAAGGTAAATCAAACACGTATTTTGTCCTTATTCATAACAATTGGGCCTGAACTATTTGGATTTTAGTATTTTCAATGTATATTTATTCTAAAAAATATGTTTGGATAACTTTTTGAAAAAAATATTTTTTATATTTTTTATAAAGTCTAATTGAACTTCCTGAACTGTCACTAGAGTCCGATTTACCTCCTCCGTGGATGAGTTGGCACCACGTACACGACGATTGATGTGGCATCAGTCAGTCAAAACCAATATCAGAACCGCCCAGGGAGGCAAATCGTTAATGGAGTGTAAATACTAGTTTTCTAATTGTGGGAGGTAAGTCAAACTTATGTAATATAGTTGAGTGAGGTGAAATGGATTTTTTTCCCATAGAACACAGAAAAGGAGTGTGTATTTGTTGCATGGGCCAGCAGACTCTAATCTTGCAGCGCAGAGAAGAAGAACGGGTGGAGATGGGCCGTCCAGCCGAGAAAGGAAAAGAATCAACACAGGCGTGCCTTTGGCAACAGCTCTTGCTTCCGTCGCATACGCTGATACGCCTCTCCTCTGAAAACCCTTCTATCGCCTCTCCTCCGCCGCGCCGCCACTTCCCTCTCCCGTCGACTCCGACTTCCGCGCGAGATCGAGCTAGCGTTGGGGGTTCTTGAGACCGGCTGCGATGGCGACCGAGCAAGCGGCGGAGAACTACACGGTGGAGGACCTCGTGGCCCTGAACCCCTACAACCCCGACATCCTCAACGACCTCGAGAAGTTCGTCAACGAGCAGGTAAACCCTAACCACCGGGATGCTCTTGTCTCTGCTGGTTTTGCTTGTGGGGTTTTTAGATTCCGTTTTTAGCGGTGCTTGTAAATAGCGCCTTCTCATGTTTGCGTTTGAACGGTGGTGAAATCGTGGGGTAGTCAGATGCTGGATTAACTGCAGCTTCAGTGCCAATCGTTGTATTTCGATGATACTGGGAAATTATGGATATTCTACACCTTTCTACAGCTTCAGTGGCTCTATTACTCTATCAGAATGGTGTTCGAGTGTGTTTACCATAAGTGTTCAACAGGAGTTCCAAAAAAATAGATTAACCTTTTAGGTGTACTATCTAGGGGTTCTGTGGTGAGTGAAAAGGAATATTATTCTGATGATCATAATAGGCAGGTTTGGTTTGCCATTGCTGTTATAAGATGTTTTCAGTTCTATGATATGAGACAAATGGTATTGCTGTTGCAAAATGAAATATTTGGTGGATGATACCCATAAAATGAACCTCTTCAATCAATTCATTGACTGACAATTTTCTTTTAGGTCATAAGAAAACACATGCATTGTATTTTGGATTTTTTTGCAACATTAGTTTTGCCTAATGTTTTGATCCTTTTCTTTTGTCCTGTTTAGGTCTCGTCTCAAACATATAACTTGGATGCAAATCTCAGCCTTCTTCGCCTGTACCAGGTAACAACGAATCTCCAGGGAGATCATTTTACAAGTATCATGGCTCCATTCATATGTTTTCTTAGTTACTGGTTTCCTTTTGCAGTTTGAGCCAGAAAGGATGAGCATACAGATTGTGGCCCACATACTGATTAAGGTTGGAACTTGGAACATTTAATGGCTACATTGGTTTGATTGATCGGTAGCATATCTGAGTTCACTTCTGACTATTTTTTGGCTTTGCCCATGATGTTCTGTTTACCATGATGTTCTGTTTACAGGCTCTCATGGCAATGCCGGCCCCTGACTTCAGTCTGTGCTTATTCTTAATCCCTGAACATGTGGTATGAAAATTTACATCCTGCCCTTTTAGTTGAATAGTATCAGATATGCTTTGTAGACCTAGAATACACACTATTTAATTATGGCTCATGCTTGATGAGTGCGCACAATATCCAATATTTATAGATATTTGGTAAAGAAGCCCCCACACCCATGTTCGAATATATATTGTGCTCTGTGAGTTTGAATTTTTGCGTGAAACAGACTAGTCTTGCAAATGTCACAGATGCAGAGATTCCATACAAGAGCTGTCCTGTTGCCTTTACATTTTTTGGCTACATTATTTTGTTAGTATATGTTGAGTTAACTTGTCTGTGTCTTTGTTTCAGCAAATGGAGGAGCAATTCAAGACATTGATAGTTCTTTCTCACTACCTAGAGGTACATACTTGGTCTAACTTATGTACACAAGTAAAAACTAGTGAGGGATCTATAGCTAACGTAAGTATTTTGCTTAAAGACTGCTAGGTTCAGTCAGTTTTGGGATGAAGCAGCAAAGAACCGCCACATATTGGAAGCAGTTCCAGGTAAATATATTTCTTGAGCCATTGAGTCTGAGATGTGCATAGTCTGTTAGATATTGTAATGTGAGCTTGTCGCATCAATCTGAGTCTTAATGCCCAGAGTAGTTATGAATGTTAAAGTTTTAATGTTCACACTGGATTCCTAGTAGAAATTTGAAATGATGTTCCAGTTGGGTAGTGCTTTTTGTCACTGGTGTTGACTGAAGTGTTACATTGTGTATTCGTGCCCAAGTAAATTATTTTGTGTATCTTCCCTGTTCTGTCACTTAGTGTTTGATATCTTTTATTCTCCTAGTCATTAAGTTTTCTTACTTATGTTAACCTCAATGGGATGGGAAGAATGCCTGAGGGCTAGAATTTTTGGTGGATTTATTCAAACATAATCAGCAGCTGGATGATATTTTAGGCCAGGTGATATGCATTTTAACCTATGTCTTTATTTGTCCTGACTCTACATAATGTGCAGGTTTTGAACAGGCAATCCAATCCTATGCGATTCATGTACTTTCCTTGACATACCAGAAAGTTCCAAGGCCTATTCTTGCAGAGGTAAGACGTAATCCATGTTTAATTAATGTTCAAGTTCTTCAGTAAGTGCTGATGCCACATGAACTTGTTTTTTATATTCATATGCTTGGTAATGTTAGAAGCATACTAGACGGTTGCTGGGAGTATGCTTTATGTCAATTGTACCATAATCATTAATTAATGGCCATCCAGGTTGTGCTAGGTTTCCATGGGGTATGCTACATGGATGGTTTCTTGTTGATATTAACACACTTCTCTTTACAGGCAAT
Source organism: Miscanthus lutarioriparius (assembly GCA_904845875.1). Lineage (NCBI taxonomy): Eukaryota > Viridiplantae > Streptophyta > Magnoliopsida > Poales > Poaceae > Miscanthus > Miscanthus lutarioriparius. Next base: position 11,247,774 of record CAJGYO010000001.1, on the reverse strand, counting down.
CAACATTGAAGGTCTCGCATTGGACAAGTTTCTTGAGTACCATGCCGCGAACTCAGGTTGGGTGATTGAGAAGGGTGGGCAGTCTCAAGTGATTGTTCTCCCGCGCAATGAGTTCAATCACCCAGAGCTCAAGAAGAACACAGCTGATATCGTTCCGTTTGAGCACGTAACACGCATATTCCCTGTCCTTAGCTGATTCAGGCGTACTGAGAGGTTTATATAAAACTCAGAGCGAGTGAAGCTTCTCTAAGCAGTTGTATTGTCTGTTTCGTAGTGTGCCGTATTTTGAGATTTCGAGATTATATCTCGGTATACCTGTTCTTTTTTATGGCTGAATTGGTACCTGCAACTTTATGATTATTACTACTCTAACGAAATGATCAGTTATGAGATTGCTCTGCCCTAAATCCTAGTGTTTGCAAGGTTGCTGAACTGCTGATATTTCTGAGAAGACTGATCCTTTAAAGTGTAAGATCCATTGTTTGAGAATGTGTGATGGGAATGATAACGCAGTGGGGCAACCTTTCTAGGTGCTTTATTATTGGCAAAATTAGTTTCGATAATGCTGGGAAGTGGCTCTGTTGGTGGGCTGCGTCGCGAGCCTAATAACCTCCTGTTTCTTTGTTTCTCAAAACTGCTTATCCACTCATTTCTATCCACTTGTTCCTATCGCTCCTATCCGCGCGGCATTCTGTCCTCTCGCCTGCAGCCTCTGAGCGCGGCATTTTGCTCATCCACTCATTCCTATCCAATCCATTCGCTTTCTTTGCCCTCTTTCTCTCCCCAATCAGTTCCCTTGTGCGCATCCAACAACAGAGCACCGAGCAGCGATGGTCTGTGATGTGCCGGTGAGCTGTAGCATGGCAGCGCAGAGGCAAGAAAACCCCAGCGACATACGGTCTGCTCAGAGGCAAGCTCGCGTCGACGCGGAGGCAGGTGAGCCCTGGCAGCAGTCGCTCGTGCACGATGACGCGAGGCCAGCGAGCCGCGCGGGCGACGGCGTGGAGGCAGGAGAGCTTCGCACAGAGGCGAGCACGTGGCGGTGCGGAAGCAGGTGAGTCCTGACGGCAGCCGCTTGTGAGCGACGACGCTAGGCCAGCGAGCAGCTTCCGAGGCACAGCGCTCGCCCGCTGGGCCTGCTCGGCGCTCGGCTACCGGCCCTGCTAGGCGTGGCGTGCTGCTGCCCTCTCCCAGTCATGCGGCCGCTGCCTCCCAGCCGCGTCACGAGGCCGATGCCTCCCTTCCGTGTTGTGCAGCCGCTGCCGCTGGGCCACTGCCTCCGGTGAACTCCACACGCCGATGAGCCTCCATTCTCCCGAGCAGCAAGTAGATGTTGCGCTGCGCTGAAAGCGCATGTTGCAAGCATATGTTTCATATGTTCCAGGAGTATGTTGCAAGTACTTCATACGGATGTTGCAAAATTAGATTGGGAGCACATGTTGTAAGAGTATGTTTCAAATGTTTCGTCTGTTTTTAGTCTTATATCGCACTAAGTGTTTTCATGTTGTAAGTTGCAAGTGCTTCATATGGATGTTGCATATGTTGCAGTGGCTATATATGTTGCAAGTGTATTGTTCAAATGTTTTAGATGCTTCAGACGTATGTTGCACGTGTTTTATCTGGGTGTTGCATATGTTTCACGCATATATTTGAAAGTGTGTTCATCCGGATGTTGCATATGTTTCACACATATGTTGCAAGTGTTTCATCTGGATGTTGCATATGTTCTACAATGGCCACACACGTGTTTCCCTGGTGTTTCACACGTATGTTGCAAGTGTTTTAATTAATTCGGATGTATGTTCCAAGTGTTTCATATAGATGTTGCAAAAGTAGTTCCGATGTTGCACATGTTGTAGTGAGACCTATCTATAGTAGCCACCTAATGCAGCTGCCTGCAGGACACGATGCGCGTGCGGGCCACATGTGAATTTAGCCAGAAGATTCTTTTAGTACCATGTGATTTTAACCTCTATTTTGACATCAACTATTTGTATAGCAATATGAAAGACTTCACAACAAATTTTGCAAATATTTCAAATCTAAGCATAGTTTAACAAGTTGCACATGCTTAATCAACCATCGGTGAAAGCAATGAGGGTTAGGATAAGGTTAGTATCTTCTTCTATATTTTCTGATTTTTTTTTACTTTTTCTTTAATTCATTTATCGGCCTTTAGCTAATTGAGTCTAGAACGTGGGCGAACTGTGATTTTGATTTTTTTTAAACTCCGAATGATTGTCCAATGTTTGTGAGGAGCTTTGCATGACCAATACTTTTTTTTTGCAAACATGTAAAAGCACAATTTTCATTAAGAAAACATATAACAATAAACTGTAGTAAACCTAGGTTTACTCAGCTGCGGACCAATAAAAGAAAATATAAGAACATATATCAAGGATAATACCTTTGCCCCAATGCATATGTTGTTATACTCATTCTCTTCTCATTAACTTGACTGTCAAATCAAATTTCATCCTACTTGTGCATTTAATCCTAAGACATAAGCTAAGGCGGGGCATTGGGAATGACCTAAGAGATAAGGTGGTTCTTATCATTGAATTAGCTAGTTCAGAGTAGGTATAAACCGTCTTTTACGACCCTCGTTGGACGACGATTTTGGGAAGAGAGAGACATATTCATAACGTTTTTGTAGAGATCCGTGGCATGGACAGCTCTTCCAACAAACAACTAGGATGCAGCGAAATTTGGAGATAGTCGGATATGACTTCAAGTTCGTAATAATCAATCTGCTTGTGTTGCAAGACTTCCCTCATATACTCGATCCCTAGCTTTGTCAGCCTGCAAATTATGAACCAAGATAAAGAATTATATTTAGGCGATGGAAATATCAATAATTCTATGTATGCCTTAGAATATCCCTTTCAATCAGAGTTTGGTTTTGCCAAGTGAAATATTCAGAAAAATATAATAATTGCTAATAAACTGCTTGTCAAGAGGTTCTGATCCTTTCTGTGTTGGATCAAAATATTTGGAGAAGACAATTAGCCCTCTGAAAAACATGGCATGAAATACATGAAAACACGTATTCTGTTGGACTTCGTTACCTCAAATGCGAATAGGACCCTGGCGACACTTTATTTGAAAGATTTTAATAACACAAATCAAAGTGGATGAACATTTATTTCTTTTGGAACATTAAACCTGCTGCCACTTTTTCTTGCCGATAAGCAACTAGTTAACGTTGACTATATGCTCCGATTAGTGACCACTCACCAAAAAAATATTGCAAATTAAACAATGGACCAGGTTATATGTTCCTGACATTATTTACCAAAATTAGTGAATTGGGCCTTCTATTTTTCTTGAGATTAGTAACTAGTGAACGCTCACTAAATCCTTATATTAGCGATGATCACTTGCTAAAAAAAATACAGCAATGTTTTTCAAAAATATTGAAATAGGATTCAAATATCGTTGACATGATTACCAAAATTATTTTTTTTGAAAGAAACATGATTACCAAAATTACTAATATAGGTTTCACTATTTGTTCACAAGTTCCAAAATTTGTTGAGCTAAGTTCAGATTTTCTTGCCAGCTTTTCAGAAATTAAAGAGCCAATTTTCAATAAGGTTGATGATGAATAATTATATAGCAATATTCTTTTCAGAATCAGTGTCTATATCCTTTGACACACCAAATAGTTTTTTTCAACACCCAACGCTAACTTGCTAAGGGATTAGAGAGAACCAACAATATTTACAATTTAACAGAGAAAGGAAAGCAATTGTCTCTCGTTTGTAGAAGTAAAATGATATGGAGAAGAAGCATAAAATAAAAGAAAAAGGAAAGAAGAGCCTACCATTTTCCGCCAGTTTGTCATTGCAGTGATGACTGATAGGAGAGTGACCTGTGTGGCCCCACCAGCTATCATGCCAATCCAAAACCCAGCTCCTCCTAGATGCAAAGCAAAACCGGCAACAAGCCCCACAGGAATGCCAACAAGATAGAATGCGCCCAAGTTAACATAGGCGCCTAAATGCTGCCAACCACAGCCTCTAGAAATACCTGATGAGACAAAAATAATTATGAATCAGGCCCTTTATGTAGTTCTCTTATTTATATGCAGGCCCTTTATGTAGTTCTCTCATTTATATGATGCAACTGAGTGACTGACAATACATTATTGTTGGTATAGGTACCTGAAAGGACTCCTTGGAGGTTGTCAGTAAGAACTGAAATTGAAAGCAACGGTACCATTCTGGTGACATAATTTACAACCTCCTCCTCATTGCTGAAAGCAATTCCGACGAAATTGCGCAACAATAGAAGAGTTACGCTCAACAGAACTGCCGTGCAAATTATAATGGATAAGGCGATAATTACTACTAAGCGGGCACCGTCTGGGTTCCCTGCACCTAGTTCATTTGACACACGCACGCTGAAACATGGACACAACAGATATCAGGTTAAGTAGGCAGTAGAGAGCGATATAATTAATTTGATAAATGATGATAACAAGATATGCTTACTCCTACCTTGCAGCTGTTCCAATGCCATATGGGAGATTGTACACCAATATTACTGTAGAGATACTGTTAAAAAAGGACATTAACTTTTTAGATGTTGTCACATGATTAAACGGCTTCATACATTTATGATTATGCTTACCATATAGAGAGCACAGAAGTTTCAAGTGCTGCATTTGGTAAGATCCCAGAAAGCAGAACAAGCAGCTCATATGACCACCATTCAAGACTGTTATCAAGAAAATTGATTGATATCACCAAGAAAATAAGAAAGTGCAAGACTAGAAGCTTACGAGATCTAAATCACTTTTTAGGTTACTCTAAGTACATGCACAGTACTAAAAGTTTATGAAGAAGAGTATAAACAGGATGTGCAGTCTGAACTGTAGAAACTGTCAAAATGAAGGCATTGTCTAAATGGAAATATGAGAGTAACATTTACTTACCAAATCATAAGAGCCGAAGGTACAGCCAACCGCATGAAATTGCCAATCCCTCGAAAAGCTTCCCACGTGAATGGAGCACGAGTTTTCTCACAAGAAGGTGATAACTTAATGTAAAGACCAAGAACCGTGACTTCAACCCAGTCACAGATGCTGACTGCAAAAGCAGCTCCAGCATTACCCATCCCAACTTTGTAAACCATGAACCAGCACAAAGGAATAAAGACAGCGAGTGTAGTCAAGGAGCTCAGAACCATGGGAAAAATCAGGCTCTGAGATTGCAGGAACTTTGAAAGGCATTGAGCTACACTGAAGGCGAATAAACCAGGGATAAGCCACAAGGCATACCTCCCGGCCTCGCTCGCTATTTGTGGATCCTGACCTATGAGAGGAAGTACGTCTGGGATGAAAACCCATATAATGGCCATGGGTAAACTCGCAATAAGGAGTACAATTATAGACCTGTAGGTATATAAAGCTACCTTATGATACTGTTCTGCCCCGAAGGCCTGTCCACAGATAGTTTCCAATCCGGATGCCAGTCCCATCTGATTGAAAGAACAAATGTATCAGTATGAATCTACGGAAATATAAATATTACACAGGGCAAGTATAGAGGCAAATCATTGTTTGATTCAACTTTTGTCAGCCTGGTCTTCAAATTGGTTATTCCATCCGCAGGTATGGTTTTGTAGTTCAAAATCGGAGTTTAGCGACAGTTGAAGGGCTAAAAGGGATTTGGAAGCACAATTGTCAGTATGTGTGGTACAGTTACCGTCTGATCGAACTCCAACTACTCAGGTTCTGTAAAAAGCTAGGCTACTAGGATTACTGACTGTAATAAAAACAAAAGAGAGTACACAACTCTAAAAGTCAGTACAAAGCTTACTCGCATTCTCCAGTTTGGCAACAGATCTGTTGGCTGTTTGCAAAGGGGGGGAAAGGGTCCGTGTTCCAAGTTGGGGTGAGCTGTTTTGGGTTCTGTCAAATCTGCGTGGCAACGGGATCGGCTAAACTTTGGTGACCATCACGCTCCACGTGCCTTTGGACCAAGTACGCCATCAGAGCAAATGGGATTAGACGTCACCGGATATGAATATGATCCGGTCCGATCAGTGGGCATCGTCATTCGTAAAATGTGAAGCAGCAACAGGACCGCGCATCCCACAAGCATCTAGTGGTACCAGGCCGCACTCTGCCAATGCGATCGAGGCACAGGGGGCTACAGGCTACAGCCGCTAGACTTGGTGCACCTGTGTGCCACACGTTGGAATCAGAGGAAGACGCGCTCAAAAGCAAACGGCATCCATCGATCGGCGAGGACCCATGACGAACGCGGCTAGCGGCTACGGTATTCGGTGGTAGAGTACATGACGAGAATCGAGAGCGAAGCACGCACCAATCGAATCCCCTTGTTTTCTCCCCGACGAGATCGAGCTGACGGCGAAGAGTTTTGAATTGATTTTTTTTTTTAAAGGAAACGAAGAACAGCCCAACTGCCCGAGGGAATTGAATCGACGCTTACGAGGACGCTGAATCCGGAGACGTTGGTGAGCGAGTTGGCGATGGCGGCGCCGGCGAGGGGCACCTCGCCGAGGTGGCCGACCATGATGGTGGAGATGAGCTGCATCATGAGCTGCAGCAGCGCCACGGCGATCATGGGCGCCGCCAGCGCAGCCAGCCGCCCGGCCTCCGCCGTCGCCTCCGCCCACCACCCTTCCGACGAAGCGCCGCAACGCCGCCACCAGCAGCAGCAGCGGAGGCGGCGCCGATCTCCCACGTCCTCCCCCGGGTCCTCCTTCCCCTCGCGCGGGTGCGCGAGCAGCAGCGGCGCCTCGGAAGAGCCCATGGCGGCTGTAGCCTCTCGCGCCGGCTAGGTCGGACCTCGCGGGCACGCCGGCACGCACGACCAAGTTTGCAGGGCTGGATGTTTGGTGGAATCGTGGAGACTACCCGCAGGGTTTATGTAGTGTCCAAGATTTAAGAATGGATTTGCCTTGGAAAATGAATGGAACGCGAGACAGTCAACGACCGGGCCGTGCAAGGAAGGAAATGCAAGGGATGAGATGACGCGGGATCCGAAGCACGCGCCAAGTGCGGATGGTAAACAGGGCAAGGGAAAGGGAGGCTGCTACTCCGGCGTTAAAAAAAGCTTTCCTTCCGCCGGCCATGCGTCTGCTTCTATCCCTGTAGCCATGAAGAAGCGTTGCGTCGAAGTGGAGAAAATCGGAAATTTGCCCATATGGCAGGTGCGCTTCGCCCAAATGTCATCAATGGGCTTCACTGAAATGTCCTTATCAAACAAGTCCAACACGTTATAATACTATTTTAAAATTTAAATCCATTTTTAATATTTTTCATCCAAAATTTTAGTCTGAACTGACCGTTTTGCCCCTGAGCTTATTGACCCCTACCCTCTCATCTCTCCCCCTCTCGTTCTCTCGCTCCCGTCGCCTCCCCTTCCTCTCTCTCTCCCTCTCCCTCTCCCTCTCTCTCTCCTGAGGTGGCGCAGCGCGTGCGGCCCCCCTCCCCTCTCCCTCTCCCTCCGTCTTGATCTACCATCGGGGCGTGGCGCGGCCGGCGCAGGGCAGGGCAGAGCCATGGCCTTGCAGGCCAGTCGTCCTCATCTTTCCCCCTCTCCCTCTCTCCTATTGTTGCCGCTCATGGTGCTCGTGCCCAGTGTCGGTGGGTCTCGGCGGTGTCGCGGTTGGCACAGAGCAGTCTCAGGTGCTCCCGTTTCCTCTTGTATTTTGGGATTTTGCTTTTGCCTCTCTGATTCGTCCCTTCGATGACTTCGATTCGTGTTCTAGATTTTGGCCTAGAATGCCTGTTGTTCCAATGTTTGCCTTCTCTGTGTTTATCTGTGAAAGGACGGCACCAATTGGCAATGACACTACCAATTCGTGTTCTAGGGATTGTGTCTGTGATTTTATTTTTGCAGCTTTTTTTCTCAGTTTTTCCCTCCCCCGTTCTTGCATCGATTCTTCATTTTGAGACCGATTTAGTTCGTTCTTTTTTGCTCAGATTCGTGCTATGACATGAGTTGATGCTACCCCTTAAGTGAATTTGATTGAATCGAGTCGAGCACGAAGAAATTGAACGAATTTCGTTTTTGGGGAGTTTTTTGTGTTCTTGGCCGTGATCTAATTTTCTCGGAGTTTGCATTGAAATTGGGAGATGATCTCTTAGAGTATGCTCACCAACTCCCTTGTGATGGCCTGTGAAAAGTTTGGCCGCGATTTGTTTTGATTTGGTCCAGTTTTTTGTCGATTTTGTGGGCGCCGCTTTCCTGTTCTAGATTTTCCGGAGTTTGGGTTAATCCCAAGAGATGATTTGTTGGGGATGAGTTCGTAGGTAGTTGAATTTCTCGCAAAATTTGGGAGCGAACCATGGAGTTTTGAGTCGGATTTTGTCGATTTTGTTGTCGCCCTTTTTCTGTTCTTGAAGGCATCGGTCTCCTGTTCTTCTGCTTGCACAGGTGTGGTCGGACAGGGGCCGCAGCGCAAGACGCCGCTTCGTCCTTGGCTAGCAGCCCGATCACTCACGTCGTGATGGTAGGCAAAGACATGTTGTTCTTCGTTTCTTCCTGCTTGTTCGTCGTGGGAGGCCGAGCAACAGGAGCCGCGTGCTCCCAGCGCCAGAGCAGCGCTCGGTCCCGGTGGGCACTCGCCCAAGCGCCCAGGTCCAGCGACCGGCCGCTCGCCCAGGTGCTCTGCTAAGCGGTGAGCAGCTCCAGCGCTCAAGCCCCTCTCTGTCTCCCATCGTCTCTCTCTGTGCCCGGCGGCGAGTAGCACCACCGCCTGCACTTCTCTCTCTGCTCGATTCTGTTTGATTGCATCTACTCGCTTTCCCCCGTCGCGGACAGGGGTAAAACGGCCACGCCTAGTAAAAAAGATGGAGTCAGAAATTTACAAAGTTAAAAAAAACACAAAATGATAAAATAACGTGAAATACATCTTTCATAAGGGCATTCTGATGAAGCCCATAAACTGCATTCTAGTGAAACCCACTCTCTATAAGGGCAAAATTTCCATTTTCTCGTCGAAGTGCTCCTTAATCCCGATGTGAAACCCCTGAGACCTTCTATCTGTGCAGACGGTAGCTACAGAGACTGTTGATTGGGACTTCCTCCATCACAGATGTAATTGTTAATTCCCAAAAAAATTAAACACATTCAAATTTGATCAAATTCATATAAAAATGGTAATAATATTTATAACACCAAACAAGTATCGGTAGATTAGTTCTAAAATATATATGCATACGAGACCAATTTAGAAATATAAACATTGATATTATTTTCAATAATTTTGATTAAATTTGAAATTTTAAAAATGATCGACTTACCTAAAATTTAGAATTGTATTTTTTGGGGATGAAAGAAGTAGTATTAACTCAATGTAATCCTAAGCTTCCACCGAGTGAAAAAAATTCTCAAGTTCAAATTTATATAAAAAATATATATCAGTGTAACTATATCAGATTTGTATTAGAGTAGTTAAAATCATTGTTCAGATATTATGAAGTTTGAATTTTTATATGCATGTGCGTCTTATAAAATGAACCGGAGAAAGTGTTTTAGTATTGCAAGTAAAGAATCACATCAAATATATGACACACCGAAGTTTTAAGGCGAAGGCACGTTCTTGTTGCGTTCACTTGATCACTTGATGCTATGTCCAAACATCATACTGTTCTTGTTTTCATGTAATATCGGTATAGAAATTGTTCACCGTGCTTGCAAGCGTATCTCATCTCCGGCCATTGGAAGTTGGAGCAAGGAGCAAGGGCCCTTGGCAGTACTTCAGCTGAATAAAGGTTACTAAATCGACAGCATAGCTGTAATTTCATTGGCTACGGAGGAGCCAGAGCAGCGCGCTACCGCTACCCATCTAGCTAGTCTCGCACGAACCTCAAGAAAGCTCCCTCTCTCTCAGCTTTGATGATCTGCCTGCACTTGCTGTTTTTTTTTTCACCTCCTAAACTTCAGTTGCTGTTGTATCGAATATTTAGACACATATATAAAGTATTAAATATAGATTAATTATGAAACTAAATATCTAGATTAAGATTAATTTGTGAGATGAATTTTTTAAGCCTAATTAATTCATGATTTAACAATATGGTGCTACCGTAAACATGTGCTAATAACGGATTAATTAGGCTTAATAAATTTGTCTCGCTGATTACTAACGAATTCTGTAATTTATTTTTTATCAATATCCGAACACGACACCTCACATCTGATCACATCTGATGAGACATCTCTTAGACTTCAGTCCACCTCAGCTAGCGATTTGGAATTTTCGTTGAGGACGCCCAAACTTAAACGTCAATTGAATAAAGCCTTATCAGCATTGGATGTAGATGGTGTCGGTATCAGGACTACTTCAATTACCAATGAATAGACAATAGACAACCTGACAAATCACTCAAGTATATATAGAAATAAAGGTCTGTTACCGAGATGTAGCTTGGGGTACTTAATGTATTAACTATAAAAGGTACTCCCTCCATTCCAATTATAATATGTTTTGATTTTTCTAGATACATAGCTTTTGCTATGCATATATATTATATCTACATAAATAGTAAAAGTAATGTATTTAGAAAAGTTAAAACGTCTTATAATTTAAAATGAAGGAAATAGTAAACTAATGAATTATTTCTTGATACATTTTGAATCAATGGCTTCTTGCAAAATAAAAGTTAAATTTGTCATCACCTAGAAAGATAGTTAGATACTCCACCGGCTTTCGAGCAGCGGATGATCCCATCTCCCCTTATTACCCATGAGAAGAGATCTACTTTGTCATTCAGCTTTCAAAGGAATGAGGGTGTTGTCAAATAGGAGCACCTAAATACCCCCTTTGTTTGTTTCTATAAGGTGTATTAGGATTTAGAAAATGTCTTTTATCAATATACTTTGCCTACCAAATTCCTTTTTTAATCGAGGGTGACCCTCAATTAATCATATAATATATCATCGCTCATTGCAAAAAATACAATTTATATACTTAAAAATATGTAAGAATAGAATATACTAATATTAGTTTTATAAAAAGGGTTAAGGTGCTTTCATAGAAAATGGATTATGGTGGGCTTTGGATTCCTAAATTGGATATCCTTTTCAAAAGTTTTTTTTTAGAATTACACGGTATAACACAGACGTCCGCAATACGCACGCACACTCACCCCTATGAATACGCAAACCCTTCTCCGATGAGTACTTCCGAAGGACTGAGCCGGCTGATCTCGCGTCTCGCTGTCGACGGGGACGTCGTCTACCACTGAAAGCATAGCGCCGTTAAATCCTAGAATAAATTCAGAAAAATACGAGCATTCGTGCCGAGTCAAGGACCCCGGATGGGTAGGTTCCACCACAAAGAACCTAACTACCTGATCTATGGCTTTAGAGTAGAACATAGGAGTCAAATAAAATCAAACAGATAAAAAGTGTGTAAATTAAGTTGGGGTTAGATGTGAAGCGTGTTTTTTTTTTAATTCATCGACAACTTTAAATGGGTAAGTCACAATCACCAATTGGTGGCACAGGCTGCACGTGCATCACTAATGGACCGAAAGTAACTACCTGATCTATGGCTTTAGAGTACGTCTCTACCGAAGCTTTCCTAGGGTTTTTGAGGCGTCGCAGATAAGAGATCCCCTCGTTGCATTCCCCCCGAGCGCCGCCACTCCCGACAAAGAGCCCGACTGCCCGACCCCGATCCGGCGATCCCTCTCCTCCCCTTCGTTCGCGCTGCCAGCCCCAATCACTCACATCCCCATCAACCATGGCGGCGGCAGCAGGCGGAGGCGCGGTGCGCGCGCTGTCTCAGAAGGAGCAGGACATACAGATGATGCTCGCCGCCGACGTCCACCTCGGCACCAAGAACTGCGATTTCCAGATGGAGCGCTATGTCTTTAAGCGCCGCACCGACGGTACGTGCCTCACCCCGCCCCCCCCCGGGCATGCGAATCCCCGGGCATGGGGCTGTGTGAACTTGTGTCGTCGTATTTGTAGTTTATGCTATGAGCTTTAGATTGTTCGCAGTAATAAGCAGAGATGTATTCTTAGTAATTGAACTTCCGGAAGGCTAGTGCTATGGCGGCATGAGGCTTGTAATGGGAATCTAGTAATTAGTTGTAAACTGTGGTGCAGTGTAGCAGCTTAATAGCGCTTCACCGTCAAGATGAATTGTTTTGCGAGATATGCATTCCTGCTACTGTTTTTATCAGGCATCTACATCATCAACCTTGGCAAGACATGGGAGAAGCTCCAGCTCGCGGCGAGGGTTATCGTTGCCATCGAGAACCCTCAGGACATCATTGTCCAGTCCGCCCGTCCCTACGGCCAGCGTGCTGTCCTCAAGTTCGCGCAGTACACCGGAGCTCATGCTATTGCCGGGAGGCACACCCCTGGTACCTTCACCAATCAGCTCCAGACCTCCTTCAGCGAGCCTCGCCTGCTCATCCTTACTGACCCAAGGACTGACCACCAGGTGAAGACAATTTCACTTTCAAAGTTCTGAAATATGCATTGAGTGGACACTGCAGTGTGATGGTGAACTAATTGTTATGCTGTAATTGTTTGCAGCCAATCAAGGAGTCTGCTCTGGGGAACATCCCGACCATTGCCTTCTGTGACACTGACTCTCCCATGCGGTATGTCGATATCGGCATCCCAGCGAACAACAAGGGGAGGAACAGCATTGGATGCCTGTTCTGGCTTTTGGCCAGGATGGTTCTGCAGATGAGGGGCACTATCCTCCCTGGGCACAAGTGGGAAGTCATGGTATGCTAGCTTATGATGCTGTTCAAAATGACATAGGACATGCAATGTGCATACTTTTTTGGTATCCTTTGCATTCTTATATGATAATGTTGTCTGCAGGTTGATCTGTTCTTCTACAGAGACCCAGAGGAAGCAAAGGAGCAAGAGGAGGAAGCTGCCACGGCCCCTGACTTCGCCCCAATCACTGATTACCAAGGAGCTGATCAGTGGGGTGCTGAGCAGTGGACATCAGATGTGGCTGCGCCGCCTGTTGCTCCTGGTGCTGATTGGGGTGCTGCTCCAGGTAACCTGCTTCTAAAATTTCCTCATCTTTGGTATGAAACATGTTTAGCCGGCAATATTGTGTTTAGACAAGAACTATGACTCAGACATTTTACTTTACACTGAGTTTCTCTTCTGCAATTTCATTGTGGTAATAACATGAAGGATTCTCATTTCTGTTGCAGCTCCGGTTCCTACCGTTGATGGCTGGGATCAAACTGGGGCCCCAGTACCTGCGGATGGCGGCGTTCCTCCAGTGGTTGCTCCTACTGGTTGGGACCAAGCAGCCCCGCCCACTGCCCAGGGCTGGGAGTAGACTCGGACGTTTTCTGCGGCTTCAATTCAGTATCGTTCCAAAGTCAGACGGCATCTTTTGTAGCTAACTAGTTATGCTTTCTAGTTGAACCTGTGCCCCTGTTATGTTTTTAAAATTGCTGCTATGAAAGAGCTTATGAAGATGTGGTATAAAGAGTCCCTTTTGTTTTCTGTTGATCGCATTCCATGTATTGGTTTGATGTGTAGTTCTATATGATACTTCCAGTTGGTTGAGAAAATGTGATTTCCATGGATCATATATGGATATTACTACACCTTTTGTCCAAGTTTGATTTAGTAGCTGAGAATGAGAGATGTCCTGCAGCTTTCTCAATGGACTGGAGGCATCTGTATTAAATATCGTCCCACAAACTGCTTGTCCGAAAAGATGATTTTCCGCGGCCGATAGAGTGGCTCTGGTGGGCAAGGAAAATGAGTTTCAGTTTCTACATCGTTCTGGTTCTCGCTGTTGGTTACTGCCCTGTTCGCTTGAAATGTATTTTTTGGGTGAACAAACAAGCGTTTTTTTCGTCACGACAAATTAGCGTAAGCGTCTTGTCTGTGTCATTGCCTTTATCCTAAATTATAAGTTATTTCAAAAATCTTGGAGAGTAAAAGCATCTCAAGTTTTACTAAAATTATAGAAAAAATTACAAAGATTTATGACATTAAATAAATATACTATAAAAATATAATTAACGAAGAATCTAAAGATACCTAGTTGATACCATAAATGTTATTATGTTATCATATAAATTTAGTCAAACTTGAGATGCTTTAACTCTCCAAGATTTTTAGAATGATTTATAATTTAAGATTAAGGGAGTACTAACCATATTTCATTGGTAATATTTTAATTATATTGTTTTTGTATAAGGGTATGTCTGTGGCGGTTTCGCGAGAGAGGATCTGTCTTTCACTGTTTAGGGCGCATTTGGTTCACTGCCCACCGGAGCCAGGCTCGTAGCAGAGAACCAGGCTCTCTACGGCCAGGCCGAACGCATGCAAGGTCTCTGCGTTTGGTTACTTGCGTCAGTCCAAACAGGCTGCAGACAAACGCTGTTTGGTTGGTCCGTCCGGGCATTTGAGTGATGACTTTTTTGCCCGCGTGACCTCTCCACATGCACCTCGTGTATCAGGCTAGCCTAGCCGCCGGGAAACGCTCGATTTCCCCGTATCTGCAGAGCCTGGCTGAAGGACGCTTTTTGCACCACGCGGGTCAGGCCCAAACATCGGCACAGTTAACCAAACATTTGGTTCTTGCATCCCGCAAGCCTGGTTGAGCCGCATACAGGGAAACAAACATGCCCTAAGGCTTCGTCCAGGCGTGAATACTGTGTCCTGTCCAGTCACCCAGGGCGTGTTTGATGTCCTGTATTTGGCAGGCCTGGCCGGCTGGCCTAGCTATGGCCAGCCAGAGCTCGGTTGAAATGGTACTAAGTGTCCGTGTTTGGTTACATGTTCCTACAGAGGCGAGCTCAGTTGAGAACGTGTTTGTTTGCCTGTACCGAAGAGTATAGTGACCCCGGACTTAGAACATGGTAAGGTTACCCCTCCATTGGCATTGGCGTTTCATCGAACATATGCAGGTCGTCTCCGCGTTGGCAGGCTTCCTCTCCGCGGCGCGTGCGGTGTCGCCTAAGGTGGTGTGCGTGATGGAGCAGGACGCCGGCGACAACGTGGCCGACCTCGCGGCGCGGTTCGAGGAGGCGCTGCACCACTACGCGGCGGTGTTCGAGGCCCTGGACGACGCGGCGGCCGGCGAGGCGCACCGGGCGCGCGAGGAGGAGCGGGCGGCGGTGGATCGCGTCCTGCTCTGGGAACATGACGCGGCGTGGTGGTCGGCGACCACACCAGCCCCGGCGGCGCCGGGAGCGCCGTCGAGGTGTCCTTCAAGAAGTTCTCCCACGCCAGCACGCAGGGTCAGAACGACTTCCTCGCCGAGCTCAGCATCATCAACCGCCTCCGCCACAAGCACCTCGTACGCCTCGTCGGTAAGCTAGCTAGCCCCACATTCTCGCTGTCCTCCGGCCGCCGTCCTGCTCTGGGAGGAGGTGAAGGACGTGCTGGCGCGGGACGGGTCCGAGCGGCGGGAGCGGCACGAGCGGCTCCACCAGTGGGCCGCGTGCATGGCGGGCGCCAGGTTCGCCGGCGTGCCGCTCAGCTACGTGGCCAAGATGGAGGTGGACGCGGCGCTGCGGAGGTGTGGGCTGAGGGGATACGAAACCAGAGGAGTGGAAGACGGCTGCCTCCTCCTGTGCCGCCATGGATGAAGAAGAGCCGGGGAACGAAAGGGGGCGACGAACACGGCGCCGAACGCTGGTGGTGCGTGATACGGTGAAAGCTGCGGCGAGGGAGAGGAGGTAACGCTATCCTCAGCGTGGAGGCTCAAGCCAGCCAGGCCCAAAAGAAACGGCCCTTTTTTCCGTTTCCTGGGAGCCAGGAGAGAGAATGGAATTTGCATCGTGGGAGCCCGGCTCACGAGTGGGCCAATGCCACCAAACACGAGCACTGCACCCTGGGAGCGCAGCCAGGCCCATGGGCCACCCTTGCAATGTAGCCTGTTTCATTTGGATGATCCCTCCGAGGTCCGAGCCTTTGATGGTTGTCTGGCCCTACATTCTTTAATCACATTGGTATAATAAATCTTTAATCACATTGTTATAATAAAAAAGGCGCCAGACTATTCAAAATCAGCACTGAAATTTGGAAAAAAATATAAAAATCAGGAACCATCCCCCACCGTACTGTGAGATAAGAAATGATTTGTAAACTATGAAGTTATAGTAAATATGGTGGGGTGGGGGGATTCAGTCATGCGCATACATGAACAACGCATGACTTCTAAACACACTAGTCGCAAAAAAAAGAGACTTCTAAACACACTTCATTAATTCTACATGCTTATGACTCCTCAAACAGCTAATTGGACAAGTCTGCATGATGTAAAACTTGATAACATATAATACTAGACATGTAGAGCACAAAAACTCGTGTCATCTTAAACTTGATATTACATTTTTACATAAATAAATATTCATCTTTGTTGATCTTCAAATCAACACCAGCATATATTGCAACTTTTCCTTGTTCTCTTAGGCAATATATCAATGTATGTATTCAGAGTTCAGTTCACCGCTTTGAACTAGTGAAGGATCATGCTCTAACATATGTTAGAGTATATATATGGTTGAACGAACTTTTCTAACTCTGACTAAAATTATAGAAAAATACATCAATATCTATGATCCAATTAGTTTCATTAAAATCTCGACCAAACATATATTTTGGTTGTGTTTATTTGAACTTATGCATGTCAATATATTTTTCTAAAAAAATAGTCAAAATTTAGTAAAGTTTTTGACTTAGTACAAAGTTAAAATGGTAATAATTTGGAATTGAGTATGGGTTCAAATGTGTTATGATAAAAGGCAAAGGTTCCTAGCAGACCTGAGAGTGCTAAAGTCGGATGGTGACATTCATGTGCTACTTAGAATGGATTGGATGACAAGCATAAGGGTTTGATCTCCATGTGCTGCTCACCAAGATCAGTCACCCTGGGCACCTATGACCTATGTGGTATACGGAGTACAAATCGATGCCAGTCATAGGTTAAAGGAATAAAAGAAAACTGTGCTTCACGCTTTGAGAGCTAAAACAGTAGCAGAGTCCAAGAGTACGTCGATGTATTTTCGAAAATGTTGTCATGAATGTTGTCACGGAACCATAAACTGAGAGCCACTTTGGTATAGCTACACTTCTTGATTCTTGAGCTTTACTTCTTGATTCTTATGGGAAGCAGGTGAGAATCGATCAGTACTGAAGTGATTTGTGTAGCAAGTGAACGGGGAGTAGCGGAAAGCGTGGAGAGTGGGTTTTTTTTTTTTTTTGCTGCCAGCTCGTAGTGTAAATAAGAAGTGATTCTCGTCAGCTTACCACCGGAATCTAGTGACATTTTAAGTGTTTAGCATGGCTCCGTAGAAGCCAAGAGTGAAGTTAGGGCTAGGAGCTATACCAAAAATGCACTGAGTTTATAATCAATCTAGTCCCTAAAACTACTCCGATACCCAAGAGTCCACATATAATGGCATCCTGCCTGCCAATGAATCAGGAAAACTCAAGAAACAACACGTCAACACGAGAGAACATATTAAATAAATTAAATCTAAATTAAGTTTAGCCTATATCAACCCGAGACATATAATAAATTAATTAATTAATGAAGAAAATCTAAATTACTCCCCTTGATCTATGTCAAGATAACCCCTAAACTAATATTTGGTTCAATTTATTTCCTCCAACTATTTTAAATAGTTGATCTAATTTATCGCTTAACAAGATTTGTTATTTTGTTTCCCCGTGTATAGGTTGAGTTTTAGTATCAATTTTTTTTAATATATAGAGGACGTCAAGCTATGTTAAAATATATCTTAACTTTTCTCCTTTATTTTGGTAGCTTAGGAAATTTAACAATAAATTAGCACTAGAGATACAATATCACACAAAACACATATAATAATGAAAAATTCATAATGTTTTTCTAAGACAAAATATGATGTCCTGAATCGCCACACAACAGTTTTGAAACTAAATCACAATGTCGCCCCAACGTGACCTGTCGTTAGCAAGCGTAGACGAAGAGCGCACAGAAACAATTATGAACAGACACCGCCAGGAAACGGAACAAGTACCAAATATTTATACTTCTTTAATAACATACTAACTATTTACAACAAAAGTATTCTTTATCTATGTTTTTTTCTCCTTTTTCTAATAGATTTTCCAAATTTTTTCCTTTTTGATAATTTTCTATGAAGGGGAACGCAGGGTAAGCTAAACTAAAAGAATCAGATATATTTTGCCTATTTATTGTCTAAACTATGGTCAAAATTTTCACCATAGCAAATTGAATCCTGTACCCAATCCAACCACCAAAATCTCCATCCGACGAATATCAGCGTTCAAGCCTTCAAGTGATCACAACCATGCGATGCGAGCCTTCTCCCATGTCCACCATCTCTTCCGCTACGCCGCCTCTGCAGGCAGATGCACCTAGCCGGCTAGCCGTCAGCCATTTTCGTCTGCTCTATCCGCTAGACATCCATTTCCTGCTGTGTCACAAATTCTACTGAGCTGTCACCAAGACAAAAGTCCAGGGCCTAGTAGCAAAGCATGCCTCCATTCGCGACCCAGTGCGCAAAGCGGTCAGAGTAGTCCCGAACGTCTGAGAGCTGGCTGCTCGAACGGGAAAGATCGGTGTCATCCCTGCCCTGGTAAAATGAACAATGTTCACAGCATAAAGTTTAGATCTGAGGAAAGCCGAGTAACCAAAAAATCAGTTGATTATAATTCTCATTGCATGCTCAGATAGATAGCTCCGAAAAAGAAGTTCAGATAATGAGGCTAACCTCATCAATGTGTCCTTGTTCACTGTATGACGTAGATGATTCAACACTGATCACATCCATAGGTGAATTGATCAGTGATGACCTGCAAATCACGGATGTGATACATCTTAACAGTGCAAGGAGAGTAGTAGGATATGCAAATTACTAGAAGTCTATTTATGTTACCTCTCAAAAACTTCCTCGTCACACGAATTCCCTGAAGATGACAACAAATCAAGGTCAAGGAAATTTGAAGAATGCAATTCAGGGTAACCTAATCTTTTCAAATAACTCTGCCGCTCTTCTGACATGGAGTGTCTTCCAGGCACTGTGCCATAGTTCATACTGAACATATATAAAAAAGACACAATTAGCTGATTAGCTCATATTGCATTCATGTAGAAAACAAATTCCAGTGGCCCACCAAATTCATGCAGGTAATGACGCACCTGGAGCACGGGTTAGGTTCGCATATGGAGATCTCTGGCGCAGAATCAGAAGGTTCTCTAATATCATCCAGCTGTTGCATTGGGAGCAATTCTGTGTTGTTTGATTCGTTGTTACAGTTAGTTATAGGCAAGCTGTTCTCCAACAGTATGTTACCATCTGATAGTGACCTCTTTATGAATGATCTGGTTAAACAAGATGAGGATTGATAAATTAGAACAGTCTAAAGAACCAGTACAAGAGTAGCACAATTGACAGAACTACCGGCTGAGTCTAGACTGCAAAAATATCTAGTTTTTGCTGTCCTAAGTTCTTGTTGCCCTATATTTTGCAGTTTTAAACAATATCCAGTGTTCCCAAGCATTACATCAGTTGCATAATCATTTTGACAACTCTCATGGAACAAGAAGTGGTTCTTCTTGAAACAGGGTAAAAAAAATGTACTTTTTGTTGCTCTAAGTTCTCGAGGCCTTTAGATTTTGTACTTTGAAATAAGGTCTATCGATCCATGGTCGATACATCAAAATCCTAGCTAACTTTTTCATGTGGAAAAATGTGATTTTCACAAGAAGAGAAAAATGCTTGTGTTAAGTAGTAAACTATCATACTAAAATGCAAAGTGTATAAATAAAAGGTGAATATAAGATATAGACATTTCAAGAAATATTGGAAGCTTGTAATCTGCACCTTCCAATCTCTTCTTTTAAAGTTCCTTGCCTCCCAATGTTGTAATGCTGATCTGAGTCCAGCTTCCACAATGCAGGTTTCCCTTGCTGAGGTTGGAAATGACCTAAGAACCTGAATTTTTTTAAGGACAGGTAATAAGCTATCTTGTGATGAACATACAAATATCAATGCTTCCACTGGTTCAGTTATTCCTACAGATATTCTTTTGCAATATATTCAGAAGCATACATGTTTATAGCATCCTGCTTCTCGTGATCAGTGTAGGCGTTATTGTAGTAGCGTTGAAGGGTTCGAAGGAACTCCTGAGATTGGGTTGCTGCCTTCCATTGGCCCCTTTGCTCACAGAAGATCTATGGCAAATATGAGTAACATGACATCAGACTGATATAGTTCAACAAAGAGATTTGGAACATCAAGTGGTCTTTTTATGACTAGTTGACTTTCCTGGTACAAGAGAACCACTTTAGAAGAAAGAAATGTAGACATAGTTCAGAGCATTTTACATATCTGTCAGGGACCGTTTGGATCCTTTCATTTTGGTGGAATTGGAATCTATTTAATAGATTAGGCTATTTGGCTTGGAATTTAAGATTCCACAACTTTCCAAAGTTCACATATAAGCCTATCTCAAATTCATAGGGTGGGAGATGGAAATTGATTCTATAAATCACCATTCTATGTTTCTATTCTTCAACTTATAGCACGCTCTACAACTCGCTTCTCTATGGTAGAAACGCAACATATAAGCATCTCCCTTGCATGGCTAACAATAGTATACAAATATATTCCATATACAGCGATATTAGCTTAATTAATATGTGTCTAAATTATAATTTATTAGAATGAATTCAATTCCAAGGATCCAAACGGGGCCTCAGAGTATTCAGATGCCACAAATTTATGTTGCTTATATTTACAAAGAAAGAAGCACAGCCTTATGAATTAAGCCTTTCAGTAGTGAAAAATGTAGAACATGTTTCCAGAGTAAAAGCTAATATAACATGAGATATACCTTATTGTGAGCAGCAGAACCACCATACTGAATAGCTAATGTATCACCCATCCGTTCATAGAAATCCATCAGATCATCAGCCAGAGGATCATGCAATTCAATTTTCTGTGCTACAGTAAGCCCCAATACATGAAGTTGACGCCCTAAAGCAACTAAACCATATGCAAATTGTGCAACATTTGTGCGATCCAAGCAGTCTATGCAATTTGTCCTGAGGACACCCTTTTGTAATAAAAGAGGTGCCAACTTAGCTGCACATTCAGTTTGATCTCTGCTACTTCTGTCATCACGTGGTTTGGCAACAGTTTCTTCTCCACTGTAATAAAAGGATAAAGGGTATTAGGACTGAAAAAACGACCAATTACAAATGTACAAAAAATTTGTGATCTCTAACATATGAATTTGGCATAAATACTACAAGTTGAACTTGTGCATTTTTAAGGAAAAAGTATCGTAGTAAACTTTAGAATGTTCCTAAGTAGACCATAGGCTACCTTGAGGTGTCATCAGGTTTTGTTGATGTACTTATTTCACAGTGGAGGAATTCAGTTAGATCCAACACATCTGATGCCACCTTGTTCAACAGTGCAAGCACATTGGTTCCTTTCCTGAAAGTAGCAGGTAGTACTTCACACAAAGGTACATACAGGATGATTGTCTAACGTTGAAGGAGCAATCTTACATAAGATGCGTTTGGAATACAATGCATTACCTTCGAGAAAGCTTACTCAGATCCATGTGTAAAAATTTTAGACGCTTGTCATCAGGTAGGCTCTTGTTAATGTAATGGATAGCCTTTGCAAATTCTGCACGGAGCAGAGATTCACGGGGCTTCTTCTCGCGGGTCTGATTGAAATATAATTAAGGGATTCAAAGGAAAATTTCAGACTTATAACAAAGAGCAGAATGCTATCAAGTTGGTGATTAAACCCTCAGATATATAAGTCAGTGACAATATAAGCATAAGTGAAGACATTCACATCAAAGTATGAACAACATTGATGCTGCACTTGCCTTTATTAAGTTCAAGATGATTATTGGATTCCCATATCTAAGTGCAAGGTTCTCAAAATGAAGGCGAGTCGCCTTGTAGTCCACATCAGGTTTTACTGTAACAGCAACACATTTAGAATATCAGATGAGGTAGTCAACATACAAACTCATAATAAACCTAACTGAATAACTTACATATAATATCTGGTCTAATATTAAGCCTTGAAGTTTCCTGAAACCAGACAAGAGGTATCGATCCTCTATGTTGTACAACAGAAGCTATCTGAGTTGGGATTCCATCAGATGTGTCTTCAAAAACAATCTGTTCAGTCTCAACATCATTGGCTACCCTGCCCTTTTCATTAACGCCACGTTTCAAGAATCTATAATTCAAAATGAATGCAAAAACTTTCAGCAAAAGGTTAAAAGCCTGAAATAAAAGTAACACGGAATGACAGAATTGGCTGCTTGAGTGTGTGTGTTTTATCCAAATTAAACTATAAAGCTAAAGGCTCCAAAATTGTAACACAAACCTGGTTCCGGCAAAATGTCGCGAGCGCCTAGCTATAAGGGTCAACCAAAAATCCTTGCCAGATACAGAGAGCTTCGACTGTCACACCAAAACAAATGTATTAGCATGTCTTCATATGGCACTTTATTTGCATATGTAACCAGGACTGCCATTTTTTGAGATGTTTTTGCTGTCCTTGGACTAGGATCAAGAGACAGTGCCCGACACTTGTGAGAAAAATCAAATTGGCTAAAATATAGCAATGGAATTTCATAATGAAGCATTAGGAAAAAAAAGTTTATATGATGTTACCCTGTATCAGCAACATATATAAAAG
This sequence comes from Miscanthus lutarioriparius, assembly GCA_904845875.1. Taxonomy (NCBI): domain Eukaryota; kingdom Viridiplantae; phylum Streptophyta; class Magnoliopsida; order Poales; family Poaceae; genus Miscanthus; species Miscanthus lutarioriparius. The sequence goes on along the minus strand of CAJGYO010000001.1, from coordinate 11,225,093 downwards.
ATGGATTAGAAGAACTGAATAAAAATAATAACAGTCTGCTGAGACTTACGAGCAAAGGTTTCGACTCAGGAAAGCCTCAAGCAGCTCAAACTGAAAAATGTCAGCAGGTTATACAAAGCCATGCCTTTGCAAACCTTGTTTCAAGCTTTCACTATATATCAGTCATGAGACGTGGAGTAAAACGCATAAGTTAGTGGGGTGTCATTGAGTTAGCAGCAGCCCTACTTGTGGTCTTCAATGATGAATAGACGGTACTGGTGATATGGATAAGCTCATAATCAGAATTTTAAAGGAGGGATCAATTAACACACTAGCAAAAGAATTTTCAATTTAGTTACCGCGGAAGGATATACCTGTTTAAAAAAGCCATGGACTAAGGCAACAGTCCAACAGGTATTCTTGAGATGATTCCGAATCGCTCGTGTCAGAAATTCATTCCATACACACATTGTTTCATAAACAACCTGTCCAGTATTCTTCTTGGTTATGTTCTTCTGAAGGCTGCGCATGATGTTGTAAGAGTAGCTGAAGAAGAAATCCTTCGAAAGATCAACTGAGCAAAGCAGGCGCTTATATCTACAGAAATTGAGAGATGAGAGCATAAATCTCTTCATACAACGAAAATGAAAAAAAAATGAAAAATATACTTGTTATGGATATGGAACGATGAATATTAATAAGTAGAATACTACAGGAGCAAGGAAATTTGAAACTTCTCTATATACCTCCAACCATATGAGCAACTTACACATGGCTCAGAACTGCAAGAATTTCCATTATGTATATTGGCTATATGAGTTGGATGTACGTTCTTTCTGAACAAACAAATTTATACACAAAGGAGAAATGGAGCTAAATGCACACAACGAACAAAATATTACTGTATTATTGTACAATCGAACAAAATCATAAAATGGAATTGTCCATGTTCTACTAGAACATGAACAAATGAAGAAAACTGGAATGACATTATGCAAATAGATGCAAAACAATACAGACAAGGAGGGAGGGGGTACATCAACACCAAGAGTGCCTCAACACAACATAGCAACCAAAATGAGATCAAATATGTGGAAAGAAAGCAACCAACAATGAGGTAGATGAATAGAAAAGCTATAAAATGTACACTAGATAGCAAGCTGGCATTATTGATAATGTTAAGAACCACTGATGGAATTACAACAATATTTACATGTTGAAAAATAAAAGACCTGTTCTCATCCCTAGAATAAGCCACGTTGGGCCAGACTATAACACTTGGAATTGCAATCATTTCGCTCTTGGCAACGGAATAAATTTCATGTCTGCATATTGTGCCAATTTTCCTTCTCCTGGTTATTATAACCATGTAATAAGGACCAAGAAACTTTACAAAACCTGAATAAGCAAATAAGTAAATGTTATAATTCAAAGTGAAAAAAAGAGAGTTGCGATTGATATGTTCGACAAGTGTCAATTTATGTTGCATTACCAACTATTCCGTAACATTTTGTGACAAATTTCAGTCCACCAGTCAACTTGTTCCCCTCATGGATCCGACAAAGCAGTTCTTGGCATTCATTCTCCGTGTAAATAGTTGGATCCTCCTCGACGCCCAGCTCAGTGGACTCCAACCGATCAATTTTTAGCACCCTCCAGTGAATCCTGGTCTCGTCTCTTCCAATAAGATAAAATTTCTACACCAAAAAGGCGTACACATATTAACTACAATAAAATTGAGCAATAAATAAAATGCAAACGAGCTTTCAACATCAAGCCTCATCTGCAGAAACCAATGGAACAGTATACAAGGAAAAAACATCTAAAAATGCCTATTGTCTATTGTATCAATATTGAGGTCTTCATGTTTAGATCACAGAACTAGACATCCTGGAGACTTGAAAAGACATATGCATATGCAAACGAAAGCTGAAACCTTGTATTTTTTAATTGGCATAACACAGTCAAAGCAGAAGGCTATTGCACATTAGGAGCCAAACTACACAACAGTAAAACCAAAACATCATTCTAGCAAACGGTTTAATACATCTGAAACAATTGCAAGGAATAAGCAAAAAGGGAAACGGCTTTTTTGTTTTCATTCTCGTTCCTCCATTGCAAAAAGAAACAAAAGGATCTTTTGCAACCTTTTTTCCCTTTCCAGTAACCTAATTCAACAGAGCGAATCATAATGGATACCCATCACGCGATGGTAATATTAAATCACACAAGAATTCATCATAAACAGAAGTTTAAAAACACAACCCTCGTAACAAGTCAAACACAAGATGTTTGGTGTCATAGGGATCTCTAAGTTCAAACAGCCTTAAACTGGAACCAACAGAGGAAACAAGATTTGCAAGAGATTCGTACCGATCTGGTTTCGTAGAGCCGAAACTTTTGAAGGAATTTGCAACCCGTCATAGCCTCCATCGGATCAGATCAACAGACGACGAGAGAAATTGATAAAAACAAAGACTCAGCTCATCGTCGGCTGCTTCAAATAGAGCATCTTAGCCCCTCAGAAACACAAATGCTCTGGAGGAGAAAACCCAACCAAAGCTTCCACCTTTCAGATCAAGGACGCCCAAACTAGCGATAAACGGATCCAAATCGATTCAACTCAACCCAGCGACCAGAGATTTCCCGCGCCTTTGGATCTACGGCACAGGACCGCCCGGCGCCCGCACCACAAACCAAACAAATTCGCTGGTACGGTCTTAGGGCCGGATGGCTCCGGAGCCGGTCCGCGATGCAACCAAAATACGTCGTAAAGAAATCGATCTAAAACCGAACAAGAAGAAATTTCGTATGAACTCTCACAGGAGAGATTTGGGGAGGAGTGGTTCCGCGCAAACAACGGCCGCGGGAAGAGATGTACCGGCAACAGGCGAGGCTAAATACTCGGAGTAAAAGAGAGAAAATTGCAATTAATGATCGCGAAACGATACGCTTCGTTATTACACGACTCCAAACATCTGACTTCACTAAAATAACCAAGAAACATTGACACTTTGTTATACATGACATTTAATCTTTTTAATTATTTTTCTCAACTAAAATATATGTATTTTGTCATGATGTGACCGTATTACCCTTCTGCATCGTATCTTTTCATCTCTCCCTCGCGACGACGCCGTCGTTCCTCCTTCCCTCCCCACGTCGCCGTTCCCTTCCCATCCTCGGCTCCCATGGATGGAGAGGTACCGCCCGAAGATGATGGACGCCCGATCGCCATGGACGGCCAAGCAGCCAAAGCCCTAGCGGCCTCTGCCCTAGCCGCTCGGGGTCATGGCTTTGCACATGGCTGGTGCCATGGTCATGCCTTTGGTGGCTCGGACGCCTGCGACAGCCGCAAAGAACCGATGGCCATGTACAGCCGGCAGTGGAGGCCCCTACCGACGCCAGTGCTCTAGCCCTAGCCAGAACATTGCTACCCACTGCTCCTCTTCCGGCAATAGAGTACAACCTTCCTGTTCTTGAAGTGCAAAGATATTGGCTGCACTAGATTTCTGTTTTTTTTACCACGATAGTAGTAGACAGTAGTAAAACTTGATTTCACTTGTTTAGGTCCAAGTAGATCATGTGGAAAATATGGAAAGAGTTGATTGGAATAACATACAAATAGTGGAGACACATGATGATGAAGGTCGTATTGCACTTATGAGTGAGTCGCAGATTTGTGAGCTTTTAGGCTTGGACACAACAAATATACCTGCACAGGGCTTTTGATTGCCGAATGGATGAACAGGGGCATGATAATGAGCTTGGGCAAAATAATGATGGTGCTGTCATTCCTACTAGTGATGATGTATCGGGTGAGATGGTCATTTCATATGATAAGAACAACCCATCAATGGATTTAGGAACAGTGTACCCAACAATAGAGAAGTTCAAGTTGGCAGTGCGCCAATTTGCCATCAATAAGGAATTTGATTTAGGAACAAATAAGTCATGTAAGACGAGATTTAGAATTTTTTGTAAGTCCGGTGATGAAGATTGCCCTTGCCCTTGGAGGATAAATGGCACCAAACATAAAAGCCAAAGCACTGTGGAGGTGAATAAATTTTTTTCTTTCATTAATTCTACTTTTTATGTAAATTAATATGAATCTCATTGATTTTTTTGTTTTGCAGGTAACCATCTTAGTCGATAACCATACATGTGTGTCTAGCACGAGGCAGATAACTACAACTCCAAATCTGAAGTGGGTAGCTAGCAAGGTTGTGGAAAGAGTTGAGAGGCATATTGTCAAGTTACACCAAAGGACTTGTACATGTCTTGAATCCGCAACACACTGGTAAGCCATGTCAACATATATTGGCCTATGTAACCCGTTAATGGAGAGTTGACCTTGAACAGTTTGTGCATGACTACTACTCGATCAATAGATTCAGGGCTACTTATGGAAGAGAGATTGAGCCGATGACAGACAAAACACAATGGACACAAGTTGACCTACCATTTTTAGTTGGTGCACCTCTTGCTAAATTACCTGTTGAAAGACGAAGGAAACTAAGAAGGAAGGGATGGATGGAAGGTGGCCACAAGAAAAAAGGTGGTGAATTTACCAACGAGGGTGAAGGTGAGAAAGGATGTGACAACGATACTGCGTTAACAAATGAAAAGGGGAAGAAGATGATCAGAGGACCTATGACTTATAAAGAATGCGAAAAAAGGTCACAGACAAGCTAGTGCCAAGTGCCCACTAAATGGGACAGCAAAAAAGAGGTAAGAACTAATTTTCTTTATCAAGAAACTTAAATAAAAATGTTGATATTAATTTATTTGATTACTTGTAGGAAGCGTAGACAACCTAGAAAGAATGTTACAAAAGCTACGCCAGCAGAACCTAGCACCCCACGGAGGTCAACTAGAGAAGAAATCCTATGTGATAGTCTAGGAAGGGTCACCAGAAGGTAAGGAATATTAACACATTTACTGTACATTAATTTTTTTCATACATATAATTGTCATATCGTATTTATGTGCAGCAAGCTTGCGATGTTATTAGGAGAGGGCACATCTTCACAAACCGACACCACTAGTCCCGTGAGGATGCCTACCGCGACAAAAAAGATGACTCCAAAGAGAAAGCTACACATTGGATGAATTATTTTAGTCGTGATGAGATGTAAACTCATACTTTATTTCATATGACTTGGACCTCGTTTGGAACTAAATTATGGTCTTCTGAGATAAACTTTTTATGCTAGAATTATGGTTTTATGAGATGAGCTCGATTGTGCTAAATTCATGGTTTTATCTATTACACTTTGTAATTGTGTATGGATCATCTTTGATAATGGGGGTGTTCGACTGGTATGGTTGTGGAGGAATTTGGATGGTTTGGAGGAATTTGTGAGAGGAAAATACTGTTCCGGATGAAAAAAGAAACGGATCAAGTCGGGTTTAAAAGCACGCGAACAGGACCAATTTATATTACATATTAAACTGTACATGGCGGTCAGCCATGGCCAGGCGGCGGCCAGCCAGCCAGCCCAAGCGCCGGCCCGCCATGCCCTGGCGGTGGCCAGCTAGCCAAGGGCGCGCGCCATCCATGCCCAGGCGCGGCCGTCCAGCCAGCCCAAACCGCGGCCAGCCAGGCAGGCCAGGCGAGCGGCCAGCAGCCCCATCCCACGTCAATCGAAGCTCTGAGGGCAATACGGTCACATCATGACAAAATACATGTATTTTAGTTGAGAAAAATGATTAAAAAGATCAAATGTCATGTATAACAAAATGCCAACGTTTTAAGGATTGTTTTAGCAAAGTCGATGTTTGGAGTCCTATAACAGTGAAGCGTATTGTTTGACGTCCTGTAATTGCAATTTTCCCGAGTAAAAGAACGGATTTTTCTTGAGGCGCGGAGAAGGGAGGGAGGGAAGAGGCAACGCACAGCCACATGAAAGCTGGCTGGCGACGACGGCGTCGTCCACAAAAGCGCCACACGCAACGCCGAGCGAGAGTGGCAAGGGGGGCAAAACCGTGTAATCATTGAAGGAACAGTATCTTTTTCGGTATCTTTTGGTGCTGGCACGCCCTAGTTTAGCGAACAACTTCTGTTTCGCCTCGTCCAAGAGGAAAACGGTAAATGTCCGCTTTTTCTGGCATGACGGAGTAAAATGATGCTACTCCTGTTTTTTTAGAAAAGAGACGAGAAAATGATGCTGCTCCATTATGTTTTTTTTTGAAACAAAGATGCTACTCCATTACGAGTGGTAAGAAAGAAGAATTCGAGACCACGTGGAATTATTCTAGCAAACAGGATTTTTTTTTTCAATTTGATATTCGAATTTGAGCCTTTGACTTTGTGGGTTTTCCTTTTAAACCTTTCCAATGACTAAACTAGCAAGTTAGTTGGAAACATCAATGGTGGAAACTTCACCCTGTTCGTTTGGGCTTGTTTGGCTTATAAGTCGTACTTTTTCAGCCAACGAACAATATTTTTCTCTCACACCAAATCAGCAAACAGTACTTTCAGCCATGGTTTATCAGCCAAACAAGCCCAAGCAAACAGGACGAATCTTCATAAAAGAATTCTTAAACAAGATGTTATATTTTCTTAAACAAGAAGTATTTTTTTTAAAGAATGCATATGACAAGCTTTTAAAGCTGGAACATTAATATAAGCTTGGATGGATCTGGCAGAGCACTGGATTTAGGAAGTTGGTTCAGCCACTAGTAGAGGAGCAAACATCCCATATGGTACTATTAATGCAATATCGACGTACAAAAGAAGAGAAGAGGGAGGAAGCGTGTAAGCAACACAAGATACTACACAGCTTTCTGAAAGAGGGACCAAGAGCTGGAAGCTACTTCATCAGTTCATCTTAATTGGCCATGAAAAGCTGAGCATTTGCTACAATCAGTGGCCGATAATACTATGATCTGTTGGTCAGCAAAAGAAAAAAGGAGCCTTTTACTGCAAGATTTCGCTCACCCATTGCACAGTTACTACTGCACACGATATATTTTGAATCAATCGTTGTTACTGTAGAGGTGCAGTTCAATGTCAATCAACCCACTACCTGAATTGACAACGAAGCCTTGTACCCTTTACATGTGTGGAGTGAACAGCACTAGCGGTCTATTTGTTCCCCAGGACCACTGAAAATCATTTCCTCACACACAACTCTAAAGAAAATGCAGCAGGTCGATGATGTGTGAGCATCTGGACACCGAGGGGCAGGGAAGCCATTCTGAACACATAAATTCTTTTTTGTGTGTATGGTTTCAGTCCATTAAACACGATGCTTATCTACAAACCAGCCCATCAACATCGTCATGCATGATCCAAAGACAGCTTTTTTTACACGGTTACTGTTTAACCCATCTGTCCTACTAGGTGCTATAGATTCCAGACAGGTGTTTGGGAGCAGGGTGCCTCAGAACACGAGCTCTGAATGCCGTACGTGCGTTCCTCAGAGTCCTTTTGGTTGGATGCTTCTCCTTTTCGGTGGCCTTTGACCTGCTTGCTTTTTTGGGCAGCTCGCGCGCGCTGCTTGTGCTTCACCTGTGAACGCAGGCACTGTGGAGTGCGACACATTGCATTTGTTTGGTGTGTGTCCCCCTCCCTCTTTTCCACATGGATGGATTTGATCTGAAGCGGAATTAGTGGCCTTGAGCATGGCCATGTAGCCAAGAGCGATGCCAGGGGCACAGTGCAGTGCCTCCTTTTTGAAATGTCCCTTTTCTGGTAGGTGGCTGTGGATGCAGCAAGTCTACAATGATATGCTGCTTTTCGTGTAGTATTTTCCATGTCAGTTCTTTTCTGAGGCCTTGTTTAGATTACTCCCAAATTCCAAGTTTTTTCACTCTCTCTCCATCACATCAATTTTTAGCCGCTTGCATGGAGCATTAAATATAGGTAAAAAAAATAACTAATTGCACAGTTTAGTTGGAAATCACGAGATGAATCTTTTGAACTTAGTTGGTCTACGATTGGACAATATTTACCAAATAAGACGAAAGTGCTACTATTCATCGGGTTGAAATTATCTTCAATCTAAACAAGGCCTGAATTTGAGAGATTGATGGACAGTTAAAAATCCAGAGGTTTTGTTATAAAGGGTTTCTTTACTGGTCCGTGACGACTCACGTTATATGCAAATTCTGGAAGTTTGCTGATAGGGAATGGAAATTTTGGCCCGTTGCCTGTATTGCAATTGGAGATTTTGTAAGACTGTCGAAAAGGCCTTGCAGTCACTGGTCAGCAAGAGACAGAATCTGTTCGGTCGGTTCATGCATGTCCCACAGTACTCCAAGGATCTGCAGAAAGCTGCTACAGTGTATGACGTGCAATATGACTTGAGGTTACTCCATGGCCCACGGCACAGGGCCTGTTTGATCATAGATCATCAAAACAAGTACACTAATCGTAGATGGACTAAATTTAGTTTATATCCCAAATTAACAATTACTCACTCCGATCTAAATTATAAGATATTTTAGCTTTTATGGATACATTGTTTTTACTATATATCTGGACATATTATATATCTAAGTACATATATCTAGAACAAAACAATTTATAATTTGAAATGGATGGATTAGTTTACTAAACTAAACTAGTATTAGTCAACTAAATTTCAATCACCTAATAAATAGGTATATTAACCAGTGAACTAATGAGTAGTCTTAGGTGTGATAGCTTTTGTGTTACTCCTCAAAAAGAATGTAAATCTCGTTTCTAGATGACTAAATATATATTTAAAATACTAATGTTTATGATGCACGATGAGCATCACTAAATTAATGTATCTTCATAATAAAAATATTTATTAAATAATATTTTTTAAAAATTAGTTAAATTTAATATTGTTCGACAACTGCAGTAGAAAACGAAAATTTGTATTCTTTCCATGTGGTGCCAGCGACGACGAGAAAGACGCTGATTAGATGGTTCACCAAGCACCAAGCAGTGAGTGCCAGCTCTACCTGTCTCAGGCCCTCAAGTTCTGTTCATAATCATACATATAGAGGTCATCGCCAGATTCGCCAGACGCCAGTTGAGCACGTGGACACATGCATCACTATTCTACAAAACTCCGTCGGTAAAGAGTCTCGCTTGTTCAGATCCAGACTTGCACGCATACATGTACGTAAGCCAACATCCGGTTTAGTGGATGTTTGAATTCTAGAATTAAAAATTAACCCATAACATATCGTGGGGTAATTAGGGATGGATTTGGGTCAAATTCACGTGCAATTGAATTCGGATAACACTATTTACCATAATTTGAATCCAAATACGGATACAATGTCGAATCCGGATTCACATTGGAATATCAATTGATTTTAAAGATAGCCTCGTATATTTGCTTATCGGTAGTTGTATGCATATAGGAATTTAAATATACAACTATATAACACCTAAAGACCAATCTCTAATATATATAAATATTTCTTAATAAAAATTTTAAATATATAGAAAGTTCATAAATATATAAATAAACAAGTACTTTAAATGAATATGATTAGCCATAATAAAGTTAATTAAACTGAACCTTTATATATCGCTAATAATATGAAAAATATCGTAATGACATTATCCACAGAGGTCCCTTTTAAATAATTTTAAAAAGATGCATATAATCTATTATATTAAAATTATTAACATTTCCATTGTTAGTCTTAGTCATAAATATAAGTTTTAGGTTTTAATGGGTACTTTGTTCTTCACATATACAAATAATGTCAAATATCTCACAATTATTTCAAATACGAACATGGAATTAGATAGAGAAGAATCATAAAAAACGGATTTGGATAAATCCATATTAAAATTCCATGTTAACATTAAAATGAATACGAAAATTGGGTTTTTGGACTTTTAAACATCTAGATCCATCAATAATAGTCTAATATGATGAACTAAGAACTAGCTAGCCAAGGGCTTGGCTAAAAATTAGCTCTCCTATTTGATAGACTAGAGCTATTTTGAGGTATTAATTATCAGCCCATGGAATCCAAACTAACTTGCCATGTGAAGAACTAATTTGCGAAGAGCTAATAAGTTTAGCACTTATTAACCTTTCTATTTACCCTCTCTGTGATGTGAAGAACAAATTTGCGATGTGTTTTCTCTCCATCCATCTACGATGTGATGAATTGATCAGTGATGTGTTGAATCTCCCTCTCTTTCTCTCTCTGATGCAGATGAATCGATCTGTGATATGTTGAATCTTTCACACTCTCCGCGCGTCGCATTGCATTACTAGCGAGTGCTGGAGCGACAGCGATGGCTGGCGTGCAGATCCGATTGTTTTATTTGTTTTCCTTATGTTTAGTTTAAAGGTCAATCACTGCTAGTTGTAGTATTTGTTGGGGTATTAACCCTTATACCCTTACGGCTAAGATTGGGCCGGCCCGGATCAGTGGGTCCGGTCCACCAAAAGGCGACGCACGGCCCGGCCAACCTGTTCGGAGTCCCGCGCAAGGAGTCAAGACATATTTGGTGATCAAGCAAGATCTCAGTCGGTTAGAATAGGAATCCTTATCCGGTCACCTATGGCAATTGTAACTGACTAGGATTAGTTTCCAGATCTGTAACCCTGCCCCTCGGACTATAAAAGGCGGACAGGGGACCCCTCTAAAAACATCTCTCATTGACATACAACAATACAATCAGACGCAGGACGTAGGTATTACGCCTTCTCGGCGGCCGAACATGGATAAAACCTCGTGTGTCTTGCGTCACCATCTTGTTTGTGGCTTGCGCATCTGTTTGCCGACAATCTACTACCTTGGGCATACCCCTGGGTAGACTGCCGACCATATTTCGTAGACAGTGGCGCGCTAGGTAGGGGGTGTGTGTACTGCTCTCCAAGCGAACAAGATGGTCATCATCCCCGGCTTCATGGCTACGCCGAACGGCCTCACGTTCACCATCGGTCAGATCACTTGGACCACCGGCTCCGACAACTTCATCGCCACGATCACGGAGGAGGCGCGGATTCAATCTGCGTCGACCGCTGCTTCACCTGCATCGGCTACGGCTCCGACCACGGTGGATACGGCTCCGACCACGGTGGATCTGGCTCCGACCACGCCTGCATCGCTTTCAGCCACGCCGACAATCGGTCGTTCGCTTCCCCGCTACAAAGGGAGGCAGATCGACAACACCGACCTGCTCGACTCCATCGATCGGGTCGGCACCAAGCTCGCTAAAACCCTAGCTCTGGTAAGTTCAATTCAAAGTGGACCTAATGAGCAGGTAACCGCTTCCCACAACAGATCTACCCGACCGGCTCGGGCCAGTCGTCCTCCACGACTTGGTACAGATCTCGTGGTCATATCTACTCCTGAAGGGCTCTCCGCTCGTCGCCGGCCAGCCTCTGCGACGGGTCTCCAGCTCTCCGAGTACGAAGCCTTGACGGAGAACTACCAGGCCCAGTCCTACGGCCTACGAAACGCTGCCTCCAACTACGCGTGTAATATACAACGCCGCTTGGATCTGTGTCGACCTCAGTCGAAGCCGCGAAATTTTGTCAACATGGTCCGGATTGAGGATTATCAAGAAGGATCCGTCCACACAGTCCAAGAGGGTGACTCCAGCTCCTCGTCTGGCATCGCATCCAATGCCTCCGACCACACTGAGCTCCAGCGTCACGATGATGAAGGCGTCGAATACGATCTGGATATCCCAGACCACGCCCCAGGGTTCCCACAATTCCCGTCCTTCCCACCAAGATGAGGGGATTTGATCAATGTTGTCAGTAATGATGAACCACCAGCAGTCGGCGAAACAGAACAGGAAAGGATTGCACGTGAAGCACGTAATATTGATCGGTTTAATCACCGACAAATCAAGTCAAGCGAAGAGGAGGCACGACGATAAGGGTCCAGCCACGCGACCTCAACAATGCTTTCGACAGGGTGGGGGACAAACAGGTCTTCAGGACCCCAAGCGCCAACGTAGCCGTCACTATGGCGATAATGCAACGGCTACCCAATACCCTGGAAACTCAGGCAGTTCGCGATGAAATACAAGCCTATCTGATAGCTGCTATGGCCCAGACCGTAGAGATTGTAAATCAAGCCCGGGCTCCCTCCGTCTTAGTCGAGTCAAGCCACAGCCGCCAGTACTCAAGCCGCTCACAGCCACCCAGCCTACGTGGCTCGCGCAACAACGACCCATCAGATAACCGTCAAGGCAGAAACGGTAGCCATGATGGCGGTCGAGATGACAACCGCCGTCGATAGGACAATCGCCGCAACGTCTGAGACGACAACCGCCGCGACAACCATGGTCGCAGGGCTAATCTGGATGGCAACCGAGATCGCCGCGATGGCAATAACGATCTCCGCCACTACCTCAGAGGACGTGATCTGCGTGATCGCATCAACTAGAGAGCCAACGATTGTGCATCCCATGAAAGCTATCGCTGTATGGAATATGATACTGCCCACGGCCCGCCGAGTTTGAAGCAGTTTACTCCGCACCTTCGCCAAGTCATATGGCCCAAGAACTTCAAGCTCGAAAAACTTCAAAAGTTTGACGGCAAGGAGAACCCCGAATTATGGGTCATGCTCTACGAAACCACGTGCAGATCAGCCATGGCTGATGAGCACGTCATGTCTAACTACTTTCCAAAGAGTCGTTGGTCATGCGGGTCACGGTCATATCGGGTCCGACTGCCGCAAACTACTTCGATTCCTGGCAAGAACTCAGGCAAGCTTTCATCGATAACTTCATTGCCACTTGCGAGCAACCTGGCAACAAATATGATCTGCAGCAGATTCAAGATCGGAAAGATGAGCCGCTACGCGAGTACGTCCGGCGTTTCTCGGAGATGCGCATCAAGGTCCCGTCAATATCCGACAGCGAGGCAATCGAGGCTTTCATCACTGACCTCCGCTTCCACGACGCTCTAAGTGACAAGCTCCTTCGCAAGAGGCTTGAGTCGGTCACAGCGCTCCTGGCCACCGCTAAGAAATATGCGGACACCGACGACGCTAAAAAGATAATTATCGAAGAAGCAACAAGGGTTCCGCGCTCCGACCACCCCCCACACCGCGACAACTACCGCGGCAATCGTGGTCGGAGCGACAATTTTGATCGCCGCAACCAGCGCAACAACTCCCGCGACCACCGCGACCAACGTAATCAGTGACGTAACCGCCGTGACGATTATAGGGGCAAGCGTGCTCAGGAAGACGATGGCGAAGTCAACACCGTAAAAAAAGGGGGCGGACGTCGTAACTACGAAGAAGATTACGCCAAAGCATTGAAGGGGCCCTGCCAGCTCCATCCCAAGTCAAACCACACCATGGAGAACTATCGCATTCTCAAGTCTATCTACACGCGTCAACAGGCTCCGGACATGTCCGACAAGCCTAACGATGCAGGGGAACAACGTAACGAGGACAACGACAATGACGACGCAGATCCCCGTCACAAGTATGTCAAGCCAACCGATCGCCTACACACCATCATTGGAGGCAAAGTGTCCATCGAGACCAAGCGAGAACGCAAGCTGCTCGCCCGTGTTTGCTTGAACGTGGCCAACACCGACAACCTTATCGCCCATCCACGACTCCCTCCTTGGTCTCACCGCGAGATCTCCTTCAGCAGAAAAGACCAATGGGCCGCAATACCCGAGCCAGGACGTTTTCCCCTGGTCCTTGATCCTTATATCAACAAAGTTCAATTCGACAGAGTGCTGATTGATGGCGGCAGCTCCATTGATATACTGTTCAAGAACAGTTTGCCGGCCCTGAAGATAACCCAGGCGGATCTCAAGCCATACGAGGCATAGTTCTGGGGTGTTCTCCCCGGACAGAGCTCTACACCTCTCGGGCAGATCACGTTACCTGTGCAGTTCGGGACCCCAGACCACTTCCGCACCGACTACGTCAACTTTGTGGTTGCTGACTTCGATGGTACCTACCATGCTATCCTGGGTCGACCATCGCTCACCAAGTTCATGGCCATACCTCATTACAGGTATCTGGTGCTAAAGATGCCTACCGAGAAGGGAGTTCTAACTCTCAGGGGCAATGTATACGCAGCTTATACCTGTGAGGACGATAGCTTCAGAGTAGCAGAGGCTCACGACCTCTTTATTCGCATGACCGCGACCATGCTCGACGCCAGGAAGACCTCGGCCGACCACCTGGAGATCCCAGAGCTCGAGGCTCCACACAAGAACACTAAGTCCAAGGAGCACAAGGTGATCCAGCTGGTCGACGGTGATCCCAGCAAAACGGCCCTTATCGGGGCCAACCTGGATCCCAAATAGGAAGACACGCTCGTCAGGTTCTTGAGGAGCAACGTGGATGTGTTCACATGGAAACCTGCTGACATGCCCGGTGTACCTCAGAACTTGATCGAGCACTCCTTGAATGTCAACGGCAAGGCCAAACCTATCAAGCAGAAGCTACGACGGTTCGCTCACGACAAGAAGGAGGCGATTAGGGTAGAAGTTACACGGCTTTTGGCAGCCGGATTTATTAAAGAAGTGTATCATCCGGAGTGGTTATCCAACCCAGTTCTTGTACGCAAAAAGAATAATGAATGGAGAATGTGCGTTGATTATACTGATCTCAACAAACACTGCCCTAAGGACCCCTTCGGCTTACCTCGCATAGACGAGGTCGTAGATTCAACCGCCGGTTGCGAGCTGCTTTCCTTTCTCGATTGCTACTCTGGTTATCACCAGATCACTCTCAAAAAGGACGACCAGATCAAGACATCTTTTATCACGCCTTTCGGCGCCTACCGCTACACGACCATGTCGTTTGGGCTAAAAAATGCCGGGGCTACCTACCAACGCGCTATACAGGCCTGCCTCAAAGACGAAATAAAAGACGACCTCGTCGAGGCTTATGTTGATGATGTAGTTGTCAAAACCAAGGAAGCGCATACCCTTGTTGACAACCTGGAACGCACCTTTGCAGCCCTTAACACATTCCAATGGAAATTAAACCCAAAGAAGTGTATCTTTGGTGTTCCTTCCGGCATACTACTTGGCAACGTCGTCAGTCACGACGGCATACGCCCTACCCCAGAGAAAGTCAAAGCTGTCTTGGACATGAAGCCGCCTAAAAAGGTGAAGGATGTTCAGAAGCTTATCGGATGCTTGGCTACTCTCAGCCGTTTTATATCAAGATTAGGCGAAAAGGGATTACGGTTCTTTAAACTGCTCAAAGCATTCGAGAAGTATGAGTGGTCGGAGGAAGCAGACGCTGCCTTCACACAGCTGAAACAATACCTTACGTCACCTCCAGTCCTCACTGCTCCCAGAGAAGATGAAACACTCCTGCTTTACATTGCGGCAACTAATCGAGTGGTTTCCACTGCCATGGTGGTCGAACGCGACGAGCCCGGCCATGTCTACAAAGTACAGTGCCCAATCTATTTCATTAGTGAGGTGCTCAATGAATCCAAGACCAGGTACCCACAAATCCAGAAATTGATCTATGCCATACTGATAACATCCCGAAAGTTGAAACATTACTTCGACGGATATCGTGTGGTGGTCATGACTGAGTACCCTCTGCGGGACATAATTAGCAACAAGGATGCGAACGGACGCATTGTCAAGTGGGCAATGGAGCTATGCCCCTTTTCCCTAGAATTCGCAAGCCGTACTACGATCAAGTCTCAGGCACTCGTCAATTTCATCGTTGAGTGGACAGACTTAAGCATGCCTACCTCTCAGGGGCCCGATGAGTGTTGGAAGATGTACTTTGATGGTTCCCTCAACATCGACGGCGCAGGAGCAGGAGTCCTTTTCGTGTCGCCGTCCAAGGAGCAACTCCGGTACGTCCTCAGGATTCATTTCCTAGCATCTAATAATGCCGCTGAATACGAAGCATGCCTACATGGTTTGCGCATTGCGGTCGAGCTCGGTGTTAAACGTCTCTATGTCTACGGAGACTCGGCTCTGGTCATCAACCAACTCAACAAGGACTGGGACACGACCAGTGAAAGGATGGATGCGTACTGCAAGTCGATCAGAAAGCTGGAAGGCAGGTTTTATGGCATCGAGTACACACACATGGTCCGGGACAAAAATCAAGCAGCAGATGCGCTGTCCAAGTTAGGATCATCCCAAGCCAAAGTCCCACATGGCGTATTCGTCCAAGACCTGCTCACGCCTTCCATTGAGGAGGAAGATCCCACGGTTGACAAGCCTCTAGACAAGCAATTGGTGGCTACGGTTCCGGTGTCGAGCACCGCTGAGCCATCTCCGACCACGCATGAGCCCGATTGGAGAGAACCTTTCATCAAGTACCTGACAGATGGCAGCAGTTATACTGATCGGACAGAAAACGAGCGCCTGATGCGTCGTAGTAAGCAGTATCTGCTCGTCGATGGCAAGTTATGGCGCAAGAACGCAAAGGAGGAAATCTTGATGAAGTGTATAACTCGGGAGGACGGCGAACGTCTCCTGGACCAAATCCACTCCGTCTCCTGCGGCAACCACGCAGCCTCAAGAACGCTGGTCGGTAAGGCTTTCCGAGTAGGGTTCTATTGGCCGTCAGCAGTAGTCGACGCAGAGAAGCTAGTCCGCCACTGTGAGGGTTGTCAGTTCTTCGCCAAGAGAATCCACGTACCAGCACATGAGATCCAGACAATACCAGCCTCTTGGCCCTTTGCATGCTAGGGACTGGATATGATCGGGCCTTTCAAACCGGCTCCTGGGAAATTTACATGTGTCTTTGTGCTGATCGACAAATTTTCTAAGTCCTCTTCGTTGCTAGTGTGAGAGGGCCCACACTGACGCACCTCTTTACAGGTGCCAAACGACTGTTTGCTACAAAGGGCAAGAAGACAGTATGACGTGCTGTACCTGTCTGCTTTTTTGACTAGACGTGTACGATTAGACTTGACAGAGTAAGAAGATAAATAAATACACCAAATAATAGTACAAGTGGCGTTCGTTTTTTCGCTGCGTGTCTTGTGCTCAAGTATGGTCCATACCACTGCCGTGCTTCGGGGATCGCATGCAGCACCACTACCGCGTGCTCGGGATCGCATGCACCACTACTGCGTTTCGGGATCGCACAGAGACCACCGCGCCGTGCTCGGGATCGCCTAGACCACGCTGCGTGCTCGGGATCGCACATACCACTACCGTGCTTGGGGACCTGCTCCGACCACCAATGTGCTCGAGAGCTGTCCCGACCCATCGCCGGAGATTGTTCTCCTCGGCTACATGTGATTTGTACTCACATACGGTTGAGAGACATTTATTTCGACCTTGCTACAAGGCTTGTACTTCGCCTTCCAAAGCAAGCTCGGGGACTACATCGATGCGATGCACCGCCGCAGTGCATCTCGTATCGCTGTCTGACGATTGGGTTTTCAACTTAATCGAGAATTCTTTTTAGACCCTAGCACCACGTGCTCACGTCACCTACTACCGTGCTCGGGGACTTAGTGGGCACACTTCACCTTGCGGTGAATGTGTTTGTTTTTCGACCCTTACTCCTCTCGATGATCAAGGATGCTGCTGCCTCAGATCCACTTACATTTCTTTTTAGAAATACAAGTGGGCACACTTCATAGGATGGAAATCTTTTTTTTTTTCTTAAGAGCACCATACATTCTTTGGATGACCTACTTCTCCAAGCAATAATCTGGTGGTCGGAAAAGTCAAAAAACTCAAGCTTTACTATTCGGAGAAGGTTAAAGTGGCGTGTCGCAGCAAAACACATGGTGCTCGGGGACTAGCTGTGGGGGTATTAACCCCTATACCCTTACGGCTAAGATTGGGCTGGCCCGGATCAGTGGGTCCGGTCCACCAAAAGGCGACGCGCGGCCCGGCCAACCTGTTCGGAGTCCCTCGCAAGGAGTCAAAGACAGATTTGGCGATCAAGCAAGATCTCGGTCGGTTAGAATAGGAATCCTTATCCGGTCACCTATGGCAATTGTAACTGACTAGGATTAGTTTCCAGATCTGTAACCCTACCCCTCGGACTATATAAGGCGGGCAGGGGACCCCTCTAAAAAACATCTCTCATTGACATACAACAATACAATCAGACGTAGGACGTAGGTATTACGCCTTCTCGGCGGCCGAACCTGGATAAAACCTCGTGTGTCTTGCGTCACCATCTTGTTTGTGGCTTGCGCATCTGTCTGCCGACAATCTACTACCTTGGGTGTACCCCTGGGTAGACTGCCGACCATATTTCGTCGACAGTATTGATGGTGGAATCATGTGCCTATCACTACCAACAATCTACTCGAGTGATGGGCTTTTGAAACCGGCAGTGTTTACCGATTTTGTGGTAGTTCATTACTATACTACCCATATATAGGGCTTGAATATCCGATTATAGGCTTGTTTGGATTCCAGCAAATTATGGAAGCTGGCTAGGGATCCAAATAGTTCTAACTTCTAGCCAACTTCTATAATCTAGAGCCTCCAGATTCCATAATCCAGTAAGCTGAGGAAACCCAGCTTCTTTCAGCTTTTGGATCAATTTTGACCAATCTGCCCCTTGCCTTTTGGTCCATATACAAAGATTGAGGGTATTATGGTAATTTCTCTCTATAGATCTATCTACCTCACCTTTTACCATGCAAGGATCCAAACAGGTCTCTCAACTAGCTCGTATAATCCAGCTTTTAATAATGGGCTTGTTCGGCTGACAATAAAAAAACACTGTAGCGGCTGAATTTTACTGTTCACGGCTGAATCTGTGAGAGAAAAATACTGTTCCGGATGAAAAAAGAAGCGGATCAAGCCGGGTTTGGGGTCAGCCGAACAAGCCCAATATTGCTTTTAAAAGCTAGCTTTTACATAGCCTGTTCGGCTGGGGCTGAAACGATCATATATGATCGTGGATTATTACTGCTGGCTGGTTTGATATGAGAGAAAAATATTATTCTAGCTAAAAATTTACGATCATTTATGACCAAACGAATAGACTGACGATCTATGGGTATCCAAACGCAGCCTATATTTTCATATATACTGCATAATTTTTGACTCATTATTCTTGTTGTGTAGTGACGTGATAGTGAGGTATACCATGCACGTTCCCCGACCGTAGCTGCGTACAGCATGAGCCTGACAGATGAGAAGCGGCAGCGCTTATTCAACTTATTTTTTTAATCGGAACAGTATCTTTCTCTTACAATAATTCAGCCAGAACAGTGTTTTTCAGCCAATTCAGTTAGCCGAACGGGGCCTGTCCTTTTGTTTTTCCATTCTGCATGCGATCCACTGTTCATTCATGTTGGTGCCTGCCGAACGGTTCGCCGTGTTTGTCCTCTGATTTGGATGTGACACTCTACTTAGCCTGTTCGCTGGTTGGTTTCTAGGCTGATAAGCTCGATTGGTGCTGGTTTGTTGTGAGAGAAAAATATTATACATGACTGATAAGCCCTGACTAAAACCAACGAGCAAACTGGGCTGAGTTTTGTTTCGTTGCTGTACTCTCTTTTTTTAACCGGCGGTACTGTGGTAGTACTAGTACATGGCTGCATCTCCTGTATCGTCCAGATTTCGAAGTAATCTCTCCCAACAACTGTCGGGGACCTAATATCGGGGTACCCCAGAAGGTGGAACCAATAACCACCGAACGTTAAAAACTTATGGACGCATAAGAGCATTGCTTCACCCCTCACGGGAATGACAGGAGCTTGGGTCCACCTCGCCCGACGCATTTGGGGTGGGCTCGGTCTCGCCCGAGGGCCCAGGGCTAGTCTCCATCTCGCCCGACGCCTTTAGGGCGGGCTCGGTCTCGTCCGAGGGCTGAGGGATAGACTCCGCCTCGCCCGACCCCGGAGGAGCAGGGTCGGTCTCGCCCAAGAGATAGGGATTGGTCTCCGCTTCGCCCGACGGCAAGGAACAAGCCTCACTCTGCTCCATATCTAAAGATTGGATTCATCTTACCTGACCACTTCTCCCTGTTCCTTCAAGATGATAGAGACAGGGCAAGACATGACGTTCAGGTCAACCGTGGCTCCAAGAGCCATACCCTGCACTCTGGCAGGAAAAGTACTGCCAGGGGATGACGGGACGGGCGCTTTAGGCCTTTCCAGGCGCCGCAGAGCCCGAAAGGTGTCATAGGTGCGAGCTCTCCACCCTGTAGAGTTGTAGGCGCCGCCTTCAGCTCTGGGACACGGAACCCGACGAAGATATACGACAACCACTACGCTCTAGAAAAGGATTTGCTATCTCCACGAACGACGGATATTCCGTCACCACGCGGTGGACCCAAGGGAGCGGCGCCCGCTTCCTGACCCCTCAGGTCCACCAAGACAGAAGACCTTGGCCACGGCGCTACTCCAGACCCCGACCCCGCATCCCTCCGACGAAGACTCATAGGAACCAGAAGGAGTGCGGAGCAAGGCTGGGGGATGCTCAAAAGTCAAAACCACTGTACTGCGGCCCATACCCTGCGCAGGGTAGCATTCTGTAACCAACCTGACATTCTACAGGGACATCGACAGTATTGTAGGCGCTCATCTTCCTTCGCACTCATCAGAATGAAGAACCAGGCCGGGTAGACGTGAGCCACAAGACTAAGTAGAGTACGTATCCTAAAGCCCTCACTCTTGTAAAGCCAGCCCCTTCATCTATAAAAGGGGATGCGCTTCCTCCATAATGGGGAGAGAGAAAAAAGATTGAACGAGACGACTCTCAGATACGCATAGTCAATTTGTGTCGAACCTCTTGACATCCCTTCAACCCTTCCATCAGAGACTTGGGACCAGTCCCTCTCTCGATCGTTTGTACCCCTTACTGCAAACCGTTCACGGTGCTAATAACACGAGCAGCAACAAACTGGACGTAGGGACTTTCGGCCCGAACCAGTATAAATCTTGTGTCCTTTAGCGCACCATCCGAGCCTAACGCGCATTACTATAAATTTACTTGCCGGTGCTTGTACGAAACACCGACAGTTGGCGCGCCCGGTAGGGGGCTGGCGCATTCTAAATCAGGCCTCGGATGGCCACCCATGCAATCACCTGGGTCCCGGGCGCACACGTGCGTTTCGGCGACCTAGATTTCATCATCACACTAGAAGGAGAGTTGGCGCTGACTCACTCTGTCGCCCCATCTCTTCCTTCCATCAACCTCAGCCGTCTTAGGCTTGAGGGCCCGCCGGGCAACTCCCTAGGAGTCCGGTCACCAAGGGAGGTCTCGCACAACGTCACCCTATGTCCAGAAGGTCCCATACGGAGCGCCCCGACAGCGTTTCTGTTCGGTCTCCGCAACGCTGCGGCAACCGCTAGCCACCTTCTAGCGCTACGGATGGTTCAGTCACCCACGGACATCGAGCTCGTGGAGGCGATTGAACATGATACGGAGACCCTTTACGGGCTCCTCAACGAGGAGCCGGGATCGTTCTCTAGCTTGGATTCCAGTAGGGGGAGTCACCACCCTTCCCGGGAGTGCTTCATGACGCAGACCCCCGAATGTCACGTCGAAAGCGCCTCCAGGGAAGAGGTCACCCCTACAAACAACCCTGACAGCAGATCCGGGGAAGAGACGACAGCCCCATCTCGCCTAAGGATGGAGCAGCTGAAGGCCCGTCAGCAGGAGATCGATGAGGCCGGGCAAGGAATCGTCCGGGAGTACGCGGACATCAATCGCGAGATTGAACGCCGCAAAGACGGGGGGCGCGCGCGCGCCACGGCCCGTACCGTACACCAAAGGATCCTCATCGACACTGGGATCCTCCCTCACTTCGCCCGAGCTAGCCAGAACATCACCGCAGCAACCGCCTTGCTGCATGGCCTCCCAGAGGCCGCGACGGCCGAAGATCGCCGGGCCCACAGGGAGATTCGCACGTTGCTTGAGCGCGCGGCGGCGCAGCAGGCGGAAAGTTCGTTGTCTCGACGACGCGAACCCAGCACCAGCCAGCGCGCGCCCTCGGTGCGTCCCACCAAGGACGCATCCGTACGCCAAACACCGCCAGCCGGCGGGCAGCCCTCCGTCGTCCCAGTACATCAACGCCTTGGCCATGGCCGCGACGTACGCAGCATCATCGACGCTCGCAGACGTGCCCACGGCGACGATGGAGAAGCAGCACGCCGTGGCTATCATCCCCGACGTGGTGAGCGCTACGACAGCAACGAGGACCGAAGCCCGAGCCCCGGCCTGCCAGGCCCTCAGGCCTTCGCCCGACACATCCTCAATGCTGCGTTCCCCCTAAGGTATCGACCGCCTACCAACATCCATAAATATTCTGGCGAAACAAATCCCGGGCTTTGGCTCGAAGACTATCGGCTTGCATGTCAGGCCGGTGGTGCGAGTAATGACAACTTCATTATTCGCAATCTCCCGCTGTTCTTGGCCGATTCGGCGCGAGCATGGCTGGAGCACCTACCGTCCAATGCTATTTAGAGTTGGACGGATCTGACGGAGATCTTCGTGGGTAACTTCCAGGGCACGTACAAACGCCCTGAAAACCCATGGGACCTCAAAAACTGTCACCAGAAGGCCAATGAAACCCTCCGCGGGTACATTCGGCGCTTCTCTCGACAGTGCAACGAGCTCCCAAACGTCGCCGACGCCGACGTGATAGGAGCCTTTCTGTCCGGGACGACCTGCGAATCCCTGGTCCACAAGCTGGGACGTAGGGGCCCGCGGACTACCAAGGAACTCCTAGACATCGCCACCAGTCACGCCTCTGGAGAGGAAGCGGTCGGAGCCATCTTTGACCGCACCGATGGCAGGGCGAGGCGGGACGAGGCCGCCGATAAAGGCACCTCCGACCATCCCGCCAAGAGAAAAAATAAGAAGCAACGGCGCGACAACCCGCTCGTGTTCGCAGCCGACCGCAAAGGTGGCCGGAAGCCTGCGGAAGGTACTCCGAACCACTTCGAGAAAATGCTCGAGGGGCCATGCCCAAACCACACCTTCCCGGCCAAGCATCTATACAAAGAGTGCGGTCTCATGCGCAAATACTTGTCCGGGGGACTTAACAAAGGGGAGCAGGGGAAGGAACCTGTTCCCACCACAGAGGACGTAGAGGAGAAAGATGACGCCTTCCCAATGCCGACCGGCGCCCTTATGATCTTTGAGAGGATCAACAGCCTACGACTCCAGGCGCCGCTAGAAGGTCACCCGTCGCGAGGTCTATATCGCCGGACCGGCCACGCCAGCCTTCCTCCGGTGGTCAAAATCCGCCATCACCTTCGACCAGACCGACCATCCGGATGTCGTCCCACACCCGGGAAGGTACCCGCTTGTCGTCGATCCGATCGTCGATCCAAAGCGGCTCACCAAAGTACTGATGGATGGGGGCAGCGGCCTCAACATCATGTACGCCAAAACGCTCGACGAAATGGGCGTCGACCAAACAAACCTCCATCCCATCCGAGCACCATTCCATGGCGTCGTGCCTGGTAGGCAAGCCGTACCACTGGGGCAGATCGACCTGCCCGTCACTTTTGGGGATCGGTCCAATTACCGGACTGAGATCCTCACCTTCGATGTAGTGGGGTTCCCGGGGACTTTCCACGCCATCCTGGGGCGACCATGTTATGCGAAGTTCATGGCCGTTCCCAATTATACATACCTGAAGCTGAAAATGTCGGGCCCCCGTGGGGTCATCACCATCGGCACCTCTTTCCAGCGCGCTTACGAATGCGAGGTCGAATGCTGCGGACACGCATCCACAGTCATCGCCTCCGAAGAGCTCGCCACCCTCAGGGAGAAGGTCGTCAAAGAGGCACCCGATGCAAAGAAATCAACCGGGTCGTTCGAATCGGCAGAGGGCTCTAGGGAGGTCCTCTTGGATCCCAAAGACTCGAGGGCAAAAAGTCCAGATGTCGGGACCGCGCTCTCCTCCAAGTAGGAAAGCACGCTCGTCGACTTCCTCCGCGCCCACAAAGACATCTTTGCGTGGAAACCCTCGGATATGCCGGGCATCCCGAGGGAGGTCGCCGAGCATACTCTCCAAATCCTCCCGGGCTCCAAGCCAGTGAAACAACGCCTACGCCGCTTCGACGAGGAGAAACGCAGGGCCATTGGCGAGGAGATAGCCAAACTACTGGCCACAGGATTCATTAAGGAAGTATACCACCCAGAGTGGTTAGCAAATCCTGTTCTTGTCCGAAAAAAGAGCGGGAAATGGAGAATGTGTGTCGATTATACCGGCCTCAACAAAGCGTGCCCAAAGGATCCGTTTCCTTTGCCACGAATAGACCAAATAGTCGATTCCACCTCGGGGTGCGAAACCCTCTGCTTCCTTGATGCATACTCCGGCTACCATCAAATCACGGTGAAAGAATCCGACCAGCTCGCGACATCTTTTATCACGCCCTTCGGATCGTTTTGCTACACTTCAATGCCATTCGGTCGAAGAATGCAGGGCAACGATCGGCATTTCAGATGCTTAATTGCTTCGGAGACCTCATCGGGTGAACCGTTGAGGCCTATGTCGATTTACATCGTAGTCAAATCCAAGCGAGGTGACCACCTTGTCACCAACCTTGAACGAACCTTTGCAAAACTCCCGCAAAGCGGCATCAAACTCAATCCAAAAAATGTGTTTTCGGGTCCCGAGGGGCATGCTTTCGGCTTTATCGTCTCTCGGCGTGGCATCGAAGCCAACCCCAGAGAAAATATCGCCATCACAAGGATGGGCCCGATTCAAAACATAAAGGGGTTCAACGGATCACGTGGTGCCTTGCCGCTCTCACCGATTTATTTCACGCCTCGTGAACGAGGACTCCCCTTTATCGACTCGAAGAAGAAATCGACCACTTCGAGGGATGTACCAAGGCTCGTAAAGCACTTGACATGGTTAAACAATTTTTGACTAAACATCCGGTCCAAGTTCCTCCGTACGACCAGGAATCCCTCCTGCTCTATATATCGGCCACCACCTAGGTGGTCAGCTCTGCCTTAATAGTAGAGCGAGAGGAAGAGGGGCACGCCTTCAAGGTGCAGCGCCCTGTTTATTTCATCAGCGAGGTGTTATCCGACTCCAAAACCCGCTACTCCAAGATCTAGAAACTCCTCTACACCATCCTCATCACCAAAAGGAAGCTACGCCACTACTTCGAGTCACACCCCGTAACAGTGGTGACGTCATTCCCCCTCGGCGAGGTCGTTTGTAGCCATGACGCTACGGGAAGAACCGCAAAGTGGGCACTCGAGCTGATGGATCAGGGCATTTCTTATGTCCCCCGAATGAAGATCAAATCTCAGGCACTAGCTGACTTCATCGCGGAGTGGACCGAGGTCCAGATGCCACCAGTAGCCGTCGATCAAGAGTACTAGATAATGTACTTCGACGGATCGCTGATGAAGAAGGGCACCGGAGCAGGACTAGTCTTTGTATCCCCCCTCGGGGTCCACATGAGGTACATGGTTCGGCTTCATTTCCCCTCATCAAACAATACTGCAGAATACGAAGCGCTCATCAACGGCCTATGAATCGCCATCGAACTGGGCATCCGACGCCTCGACGTCAGGGGCGACTCTCAGCTGGTCGTCAACCAGGTCATGAAAGAGTCATGCTACCACGACACCAAGATGGAGGCGTACTGTCAAGAGGTCCGGTGTCTGGAAGACAAATTCAACGACCTCGAACTCAATCACATCCCCAGGCGCCTCAACGAAGCGGCCGACATGCTCGCAAAAGCAGCATCCAGCCGAGAGCCAGTCCCAACTGGCGTCTTTTCTAGTGATCAACACAAACCCTCGGTATGCTACGCGGGGTTGGAACAAGCCGACGATGGCCCTTCTAGTCCGACCCCCGGGGCCGATCCGCCAACTGCTCCACCCGACCCCGAGGTCATGGAGCTTAAAGAGGACCTAGCAGCGGAGTCCGATCCTCCCGATGACTGGAGAACACTTTACCTCGACTATCTCCTCCATGACGTGCTACCGACCGACAAGACGGAAGCTCGACGGCTCGCACGACGCGCCAAGTCCTTCGTTCTTGTAGAGGGCAAACTCTACAAACGAAGTTACATCGGAATTCTGCAACTCTGTATCCCTGACGAACAGGGAAAACTCCTGTTGGGTGACATCCACGGTGGAGTATGCGGTCATCATGCCGCACCAAGAACCTTGGTTAGAAACGCATTCCGACAAGGTTTCTATTGGCCCACCGCAGTAGCCGATGCCGAGCAAATTGTACGCACCTGCGAAGGGTGCCAGTACTACGCTCGGCAAATGCACCTCCTGGCCCAGGCTCTCCAGATGATCCCCATCACGTGGCCCTTCGTGGTCTGGGGGCTCGACCTGGTTGGGCCACTCAAAAAAGCGCCCGGGGGCTTTACCCACCTGCTTGTCACCATAGACAAGTTTGCAAAATGGATTGAAGCTCGACCGATATCCATGATCAAATCTAAGCAAGCCGTGCTGTTATTCCTCGACATCATCCATCGCTTTGGAGTACCGAACTCCATCATTACGGACAACGGCACACAGTTCACCGGTAGGAAATTCATTCGATTTTGTGATGAACAACACATCCGGATCGACTGGGCAGCCGTCGCACACCCCCGGACGAATGGGCAGGTCGAGCGCGCAAACGGCATGCTTCTTCAAGGCCTCAAACCTAGAATTTTCAACCAATTGAACAAATTTGGCGCACGCTGGCTAGCTGAGCTCCCAGCCGTGCTCTGGAGCCTAAGGACAACTCCTACCTGGGCCACCAGCTACACACCTTTCTTCATGGTCTATGGTTCCGAGGCCATTCTCCCAACAGACCTCGACTATGGAGCACCAAGAATTAGAGCATAAGACGAAAAGGGGGCCGAAGCATCTCACCAAGATGCCATGGATCAGCTAGATGAAGCCCGCGACATCGCCCTCCTCCATTCGGCTAAGTACCAGCAGGCGCTGCGACGGTACCACGGCCGACGGGTGCGGGGTCAAGCCTTCAACATCGGAGATCTCGTCCTCCGTCTTGTGCAGAGCAACAAGGACCGCCACAAACTCTCCCCGCCCTGGGAAGGGCCCTACGTCGTCGCGGAAGTACTTCGCCCAGGCGCCTACCGGTTGAAGACCATCAACGGTGAGGTCTTCACCAACGTCAGGAACATCGAGCAGCTACATCGTTTCTATCCTTAAAATAAGCTTACACTTTTCCTTATCAGATTTCATCATAACAAAACCCCGCCCCTTAGTCACTTCCGACCCCTGCAGGTGGCGAGGGGTCAGACCTCACTCGGGGTGGCATGTGACATATGTGATATAAATATTGCGCTTGCAAAAAACTCTTGTGTTATACTTACAAACATTCTCTAAGTTTTCCGTTCACCTCATAAACAAGTCCCAAGGGCTAAGATTTTGGGGACCAATTCTGAATACAACTGGTAGGACTGCGAGACACCCACGCCCCAGCGGCTGCAACCTCTTTGCTCACCAGTTCAATCAGAATTAGTCCACCCATGTTCCTAGCTTCTTATGACTTAGACCATGAGAAGGGTCGGAAAGCGCTAAAATTTTTCCTGCAGAAGGGAGAAAGATAAAAAAAAGGAACAATAAACTTATAAATTTAGAGGACTGTTTACTCGGGGGCTTTCCCACAAGGTTATTTCATTACAGTCTCTGCTCAGCTCTACTACAAGTGCTACTGCGGCCGCCGCGCCACGCTCTCCATCGGCGACGCCCGGGGCGTATACACGGGCCAGCTTGTCTACTGCGGTCGCCGTGCCACGCTCTTCATCGGCGGCATCCCGATATCCCACCGCCTCGCTGGATCCTCGAAGGCGCCACCCTCTACGACGCCTCCGCCGGAGCGTCCGAGGACTACGCCATCGTCGTCAGCCGCAACCTCGACAGTGACGCCACCGCCATGGCGTCTGGGGACTACGCCATCATCCCCAGCCATAACCCTGACAACGGCGTATGAGCAGGAAACACCTCCCACCAAAGGAGGAGCACAGCGGACGACGCGCGAGTCGACGATGTACGACGCCCACCGGCGCCTCTTCTCCTTCGACAACAGCGACTCCTCAGCAAGGGCAGCACGTACCATCTCATCTACATTGGATAACCTCCAGCTCGACATCACACACCAGACTCACGAGCAAATTTGTGAGTTTTCTCTCTCTCTAGCATTACTCTTCCTCACTCAGGAAGTGCCGCGACGCACGGACGCGTTCGGCGAAAAGGAAGAAGAAGGAGAGATAGCGGCTCGGAGGTAGAAGACGAGGTGGGATGAGAACTCCTCGCCCCCTCCCTATTTAAAGAGGAGACGCGATAGCTAAGGAAAGGCGAAAGGTTGGACGAAAAACCCTCTCCCTTCCCCTCTTTAAATACGGAATCAATGCTGATTGATATCTAAGGGGACGCGCCGGAACTGACGGGACGTACCCCGGTCGACGAGGCGTCCACCTTTGGTCAAACCGAAAGCCTCGCCTAGGTATGGCCCCTCATCGACCCGCTCGGACGCGGCGATTAAGGCGCCCACATAGGCAGACAACTTTTCGCCTCCCCATGCAGGACCACGGACGACCCGACGACAGGACCTTTTGGATCTCCTGGGCTGGCCGTTTGGCCCAGAAGACACGACGAACGAACGTCCAAAGAAAGATAAGCATCTCAGCTTTCTTACTTTATGCATTAAAATTCTTTCACGAGCTTCCGACCCCGTCAAACGGTGGGGACACGAACATCGCTTCGGGGATGCCGAAGATGTCAACCGATCTAGACATCCCCTCACCCGACCCTTCCGTATGCGCTTGAAACTAAGGCGCAGCATCACGGCACAAAGCTTTGAGTAAAACTGGACGAACTAGCAAACCCTACGCCCCGATAGCTATGGTGTTTCTGTTCACCAGAAAAATCATACTCAACGCCCCCCGCGTTCTTAGTCTCGACGTCTGCCTTCTCAAAGAAGGGATCGGAGGGGTCCGCCTACAGAATCTCCCCCAAAGAAGAAGCTGTTAGGTTACCCAAGTTAATCAAATGGCTCGGATCGCCACCGAGACACGAAAACAAAGAATAGCAAATCTTATGCAGGTTATTCCAACCTCGTCACAAACGTCAGGGCCCGAGCCCATCTGGTAGGAGATTTTTCGCCACTCATGCCACCAAGGTAACGTTACCGACCCCGCCTTCATTTCAATTATATTATACGTAGGCAAAACATGCCAATGATTCATGTCGCACCACGAAACGGCTGTCGCCTCATTCAATATAGGTGACCATAGGCCGAGGTTCGAAGGTCGGCCCGCGAAGGGCTCGAGGCCGCCACCACACCGAAACAGAGCTGGGGAGAGATAACCGAGACAAGCCCGGCTGCCCCGCCCCGACTTTCGAAGCGAACAGGACGTCTCGACCTTCTCTCGTTCGATTCTAACCCCGAGCCAAACCCACGTAATCTCCATCGAGAAGAGGCCATCGGCCCCCGAGCTTATCGAGCGACTCGGGCATCCGCCAGAGGTGGGTTAAGAAGTTGTGCAAGGCCACCAGAGGGCCCCGCCGACCACATCAACAAATGATGGACCCGGATTCCACACGAACGCATTCCGTTAGTGAGCTCGTTGAGCACGACACTCGAGCCCGCCGAGGCAAGTGTCGTTCACTCAACCCCTCCGATTGCGAAAACCGAGGATGGGGTGACACGCAAATAACACCGACCCCTATTAGACCCTAACAAGGTTCGGGGCTTGAGCCAAACAATACTGAGGACATGAGTTTGAAGGCCCCACCTTGCCGAGCCCATAGAGTCCCCGGTTGGGGATTTACATTGGAAGACAGGACGGGAATATCGCGATGGCGTCCATGGACTTCGTCAACCCCTGTCACCAAAACCATAGTTCCGATCTCCAGCAACCCCCGACACCAGCAAATGCAGGGGGTCGGACCTTGCTCGGGGGCTGGTTAAGGTACGACTACCTCCTTTCTTTCTTTTGGAACAATCTCCTCACATTATAACCAGCGGTATAATTTAGGGGAACAGATTGGTAAGATCGTAAAAAATCAAACAAAACAAAATTACGACGCAAAATCACAAAAAGCGTCCAGACCCGAAAAATACTAACACTTGTCCACATATTACATATAAGTTATTCTCAAAATTGTTCGACTAATTACTTCCGCGGAGGGAGAACCATCTCTTTTAGATTGTTTGCCAGGTTTTTTGCAAGGGGAGCAACCATCTTCTCCATTTCCTCCAGCTCTTCATCCTCGTAGGTGGACGGGAAGCCTTCGCTCATCACCTTCAGGTTGATTTCCTTCCCATAATGAGCGTGGGCGACGGTGAAGGCCTGGGTAATCCCGGCGTGGAAGGCACTCTCCTCAAGCTGGCCCACCCGAGCCGTGATACCTGTGACACGAGCCGCGACCGGCTGGTCTCCACTGGCTCTGTCACATTCAGGGCATTAAGGACCACCCTGACCGCAGCCTATAGAAGATCGTGCTCATCGCTCTCAACCAGAAGGGCCCTTCACGCATAGGCAGCATCTTTTTCCAGCTTGATGGAGGCGTTTTCAGCACTCAACCTTCGGTTCACCGCGACACCAAGCTCCACCCGGAGAGAGCGGACCACCTCGACGTCCTCGTCCACCTTCTGATGGAGGGCCGTGGCCCTACTCTCGGCCTTCCGTCGGAGGTCCCGCTCCATCTCCAGCTCTTCGGAGACCTCCGGCCTTCTCATTAGCCGTGGCATTCTCGCAGCTCGTCTTGCTCCTTTTTGAGCTCCGGTGATCTCCTCCCCATCCGGCTTGGACCTCGCCAACAAATCCTCGAACATCCTGGGCCTCCTCTCTGCGTCTGACGCTACTGGGTCTCTCCGCTCTTGGGTGGCGGCAAGCATGTCAGGCGGCCATGTCTGCGTCATGGCCGGACCTCCTGGAGAGGCGATCCCTCCGCCTACCGCTCGCGGGGAGGAATTGGGATTTATTCCGCCACGAGCAACAAGAACTCAAGAGGAAGAAGACTGGTACCGTAAATGCGAAAACACAAAAACATACGAAGAAAGAAGAAAGCCCGAAAATACCCGAGTGGCGGGGATAATGACCTCACGGAGGGCTCCTCCGGCCGGGTCCAGGTATGTCAAAGATGGTCGAGATCCCGATGTCAAGACCCTCCCGCCCATGCTCTCGGAATGATCATCGAAGCGAGAGAAGAGCCGACGTCGGGTCTGGCGGCCATCCACCTGAGCGGCGGCTTCCCCCAGCAGGGAGCGGCTTCCTCCCGACAAAGGGGCGGTGGCCTCCCTCCGACCTGGCGGCACCACCGCCACACTCGAGACCCTCCGGCTGGACCTCCTCGTCTGGGCGCTTGAGCGCCACGGGTGGATCCACTGGGCTCCTAGGCGCGGATTGCACCACGCCTCGGGCGCCACCACGACCGCTCCCGGCTGATCCTGGCTTGGCGCGGTCATGACCACCTCCACCGGCGGTATGCGGCCCTCGGCCGGCTGTTCCACGACCGCCACGGAGGAGGCCGCTCGCTCAGTAACCTCCGCGGGCGTGGGAGCCACCATGGGCGCCATCCATCGGTCGGGCCTAACGCGCCCCGACACGCCGGCACCACTCCCGCGCCGAAATGGGGTGACTCCAGCGACGCCGTCTGTCTCCGCTTGAAGGGCGAGACTCTTCTTGGGTGCCAGCCCCAGGGGGTGACCCGTCCGCAAGAACCTACACAAAGGTAATAACCATTAAGTCAAAATAAAATTGGAAAAAGGATGAAAACAGAGGAATCAACAGCTTACGTTGACGTCCTCGGCCGGTGGAAGCGTTTTGGGGATGGATCCCCAGATCCCTGCCCTGACTCATCTGGGCGGGACCATTTCATGCCTGCCCCCTGCTCCGGGGCAGGGGGGTTCATCTCATCGGGCGCGGCACCGGAGCCGTCCCCTTCCATCGTCTCACGGGGTGCAGCACCGGAGCTGCTCCTCTCCATCATCGCCTCGAGAATGGCGGTGGCAGGTCCGCCCCCCCCATCCACCGGTCCTCGGCCGGCACGCCATGCGAAGCGGCGGACTCGCCGGCCTCCACTGACCTCATCGATCTACTTCCCTCCGCGTGGAAAGGGAAGGGCCCCTGCATGGATGGGTGGCCACTCATCAGCGTGTCCTCGTCCTCCAGGACGTCCCAATCCACGCCGACGGCTACCTCATCATCGTCATCATCATTGTCGTCATCGTCGTCGTCCTCACTGCTCACGTCCTGTCCCCGATCCCGTGCCTCCTGCTTCAGTCGTTTCGCCTTCTTTATCTCTTCCCTTGCTTTCTTGTCCCGCTCGGCCGCGAGTCGATTCGCCGCCGCCATGACCTTGTCCTTCGGCAGTGGAACTGGGCTGTCCTTAAAGACCAGCACCCTCGGCTAGTCCCAACGTCATAAAGCAAGTGTTAAAAAATGGAGATCCAGGAAAAAAAGAGAAAAGAGCACAGGAGAGGAGAGCTTACGAATTCAAAGAATCTAGGCTTCGGCCGCATTGGGGGGTGTCCGAGCACCGGATACACAATGTCGAGGACCCTGCCTGCAGAATCCTTTGTCGGCTCCGTCGCCTCCTTGATGCGCTGCGCCACTTCCGAGTAAGGGAGCGTCTCGTCAACAAGCACCGTCCCCTCGAGCGATATCCCGGGCATCATCCGATGCAGGGGAAGCACACGCGCCACCAGAGGCGCCACCCTCCTAGCATGGTAGGCACCGATAATCCCTGTCCCCTTTACACCCCGACCCTTCAGGGCTTGGAGGGCGGAAAGAAGGTCGGAGATGTGTTTCTTGTCTTTGGTCTGGACGCCCCAGCCCCATGACTCTGGAACGTCCACAATAAGACGTCTAGTGTACTTCGGTAGGGTGGCACTCGCGTCATCCCTAACGTAAAACCACTGCGAGTGCCATCCCTTGTTGGATGTCGCCAGACGCATGTATGGGTAACCCTTCGACCGGGTATGGCGCAGATGAATGCTGGCACACCCCATCGGCGCGTTCACGTCTTCCCCCCAATCTTCCTCTTTGACAGACTAATGTTAAAGAAATACCGCCATAGATCAAAATGGGGATCGATCCCCAGGAAACCCTCACACAGGGCAACAAATGCTGCTATGTGCTGAATCCCATTGGGAGTTAGATGCTGCAGCTCTACCTCATAGTAATCCAACAGCCCCTGAAGGAATCTATGCGCGGGTACCCCGAATCCCCGCTCATGGAAGATGGCAAAAGAGACGACATACCCTTCAGGCGGCACCGGCTCACCCTCGTCGCCAGGTAGCAACCACTCCTGGACGGCGGACAGTGGGCGGAGAAGGCCACGGCGGACGAGGCCCTCCAGACGCCGGGAGGTGATGCTTGATCTGCCCCACAACTACATTAAAGCAGTAGGGGGGAAGGGCAGGCGTGAGCTTGACGGCGGCTGGAACATGAACGCGGGCCGGTCGATGGTGGCGATGCGGGCGCGAGAGGTTGGGACGATTGGCGGCGGATGTTTCAGAACGCAAAGGCAGGGGAGCGAAATATGAAACCTTGGGGGCGAACCCCGTGGTTTTATAGGGGGCGACGGACGCGAGAAGGGCAACCGTCCGCCTCGATCTCCGGGCCTGCCACGCGCACCACCGTGTCACGTCGCGGGACACGCGCCCGCAGTCCCTATCCTCTCACCCCAAAAATCTCGGCGGACGGATCGCCTTCCCCAGGCGAATCCGAACTCTCTACCCACCTGGGAAACGCAAGCCACAAAGGCCTGTTTCTTTTCTCTTTGGCCCACCTAGGGCCCAGAAGCTCGCTGGCCGGCCCAACTAAGAAAGGATCCGCGGACGATCCAAAATCAAGGGCAGAAGCACCAGTTAGGTCAGCCCCGAATCAGTTCCCCAGCGAACGGGATACCACGACCCACTCGGAAAAATGTCCAGTTGACGAAAAATTAAGTCCTTCAGTCTTACCCGCGAAGGGACCGATATAACCCCCCGGGCGACTCTACTCAAATCACCTGGGGGCTCGGGGGCTACACCCATCGGGTGCGCTCGCGCGCACCCTCTGACAAAGTAACCTCGACGAAATCAAAAAACACCCTCCAGGCGGTTCTACTCGAATCACCTAGAGGCTCGGGGCTACTGTCGGGGACCTAATACCGGGGTACCCAGAAGGTGGAACCAATAACCACCGAACGTTAAAAACTTCTGGATGCATAAGAGCGTTGCTTCACCCCTCACGGGAATGACAGGAGCTTGGTTCCACCTCGCCCGACTCCTTTAGGGCGGGCTCGGTCTCGCCCGAAGGCTGAGGGATAGACTCCGCCTCGCCCGACCCCGGAGGAGCAGGGTCGGTCTCGCCCAGGAGATAGGGATTGGTCTCCGCTTCGCCCGACGGCAAGGAACAAGCCTCACTCTGCTCCATATCTAAAGATTGGATTCATCTTACCTGACCACTTCTCCCTATTCCTTCAAGATGATTGAGACAGGGCAAGACATGACGTTCAGGTCAACCATGGCTCCAAGAGCCATACCCTGCACCCTGGCAGGAAAAGTACTGCCAGGGGATGACGGGACGGGCGCTTTAGGCCTTTCCAGGCGCCGCAGAGCCCGAAAGGTGTCATAGGTGCGAGCTCTCCACCCTGTAGAGTTGTAGGCGCCGCCTTCAGCTCTGGGACACGAAACCCGACGAAGATATACGACAACCACTACGCTCCAGAAAAGGATTTGCTATCTCCACGAACGACGGATATTCTGTCACCACGCGGTGGACCCAAGGGAGCGGCGCCCGCTTCCTGACCCCTCAGGTCCACCAAGACAGAAGACCTTGGCCACGGCGCTACTCCAGACCCCGACACCGCATCCCTCCGACAAAGACTCATAGGAACCAGAAGGCGTGCGGAGCAAGGCTGGGGGATGCTCAAAAGTCAAAACCACTGTACTGCGGCCCATACCCTGCGCAGGGTAGCATTCTGTAACCAACCTGACATTCTACAGGGACATCGACAGTATTGTAGGCGCTCATCTTCCTTCGCACTCATCAGAATGAAGAACCAGGCCGGGTAGACGTGAGCCACAAGACTAAGTAGAGTACGTATCCTAAAGCCCTCACTCTTGTAAAGCCAGCCCCTTTATCTATAAAAGGGGATGCGCTTCCTCCATAATGGGGAGAGAGAAAAAAGATTGAACGAGACGACTCTCAGATACGCATAGTCAAGTTGTGTCGAACCTCTTGACATCCCTTCAACCCTTCCATCAGAGACTTGGGACCAGTCCCTCTCTCGATCGTTTGTACCCCTTACTGCAAACCGTTCACGGTGCTAATAACACGAGCAGCAACAAACTGAACGTAGGGACTTTCGGCCCGAACCAGTATAAATCTTGTGTCCTTTAGCGCACCATCCAAGCCTAACGCGCATTACTATAAATTTACTTGCCGGTGCTTGTACGAAACACCGACAACAACCGAGTGCCACGTGATCATTGTGGAGTGCACCTGACTAATGCAGGAGATATGCATACGTACGCCGTATATTGGACACTGTTTCAGACAAAATGGTAAAGGTCAGCAGTTTGGTTATTCACGTTGTCCAAATAAACAAGCCAATGCCAACACCAGGTGACCAGCTAGTTGTAGTATATGTTTACTTACCTATGAAGAATTAATAATACACGCTAAAAACACACGAGCAATGTAGCAGTGATGTCAACTGATCGACGTTGCTAAATTTTTTTTAAAAGCTGGGAGTTCAATTCAGACCCGGACCAATCGAGAACAAATAAACAGACATCTTGTGGCATCTGTATTTTACTGGGCGAAATCTCTGCGTCGGCATCGGCGACTCGTTCAGCAGCTAGCTTGCTCAACCACCACGACGCGTGCTCCGTCGACCTGTCCGCGTCACTGGCGCTAATTAAAATATTTCTTACGCTTCTCGCGTCCCCTTCGGATTGCATGGTCAAGTCAATACAGGTTGCAATGAAAAACAAAAATACAGGTTGCTATGTAATGCACCCGTCACCCGTGTTACCAATAATCAGTTTTCTATCGTGCACGCTGAAACGCACTGACACGATCACGCAACATGCAACCCGGAGGAGCTTCTTACAGCGCATCTCTTGTTTCGTCAGGACATACCAGAAATGCTTGCCCTGGAGAAAATTCGATGGGGCAAACGCACCTTTGGGTTTCCCTAGCTAGTATCGACAGATCATCTAGGCCACTTTCAATTCGTCATTAAAGAAAAGAAAGAATAATAATGTACAATCTGAAAGAGATTAGGGTAAAAGGAGTAAAGGGGAAATTATAAAAAAGAATAAAAACATTTTTGTATAGATGTCTCAATTGCCCATGACTTGTTTTCTTTACTTTGCCGGACGGTCCGTCCCATTGACCAACACAGTGACCGTCGGACATCTACTATGTATTTTTTCTGCATATCGAGTCATTTTTGCTTTGTTTCTTCACCGGTCACTGTGTTCCTTCTTTTCTTGCATCCCTAGGACCTATCATAACTTGTCTAACATATCTTTAATACATATGTTAATCCTAAACTTGTGTTATCATCTCAATTACCAGAATTCAAAGACATAATCATGGGCATGTGATCCTTACACACTTGCTTAGCAACTTCGACAAGGGTTTTGACACGTTAGCTAACGATTTCAGAATTAAAGGTTGAAAATTGAACTTTCAGTTGGAGGTACTAATGTTAATGACTAATACTACTTCAATCGACAACTAATCTATTAATATACATCTATGTGATATAAATTAAAATCATAAGTATTTTATGAATATAATAGCATAAATCTTGTATTATAGAAGCCATGTATCAATAGATAAGTTGATGTCAAGCTCTCTACAATTAATAGATATGTCCAAAGTAACAAAAAAAGAAAATTTTACTTAGGATAAAATCTAAAATGAACAAAAACATTAGAAAAATATTTCCCAGATCAACACAGTTATTTTAAGATGATGTATAGATTTCAACCTTTCAATTATGGTGAAAGTTCAATTTTCAACCTTCAATTTAAAACCCATTACTGACATGTCAAAACCGCTCATCAACTTTTGATAGTTCGAGAGTGTCTATTGTCCGATTTTGTAGTAGTTTAGGGTTGAAAGCTGTCCTACCGTAATAACAATTGGATGCTGAAAAATGGACTATGTCATGTTCACTTTGCTGAAAAGTCATGGCTGAAAATATTGTTCGCTGATTTGTTGGGATAGAAATACACTGTTCGTTCGCTGAAATAGTATGGCTCATAAGACAAACGAACATGGCCATATACCTTTTTGAAAATGGAGGAATACCCAAACCTCTCTTTCATTCTTTGGAGAACACGCAAGATAATATTTTATTTTGTTTCCCATCTGCACGAGTTGGTGTATGAACAGAAAATACAACGGCAATGCTGCTTGTATGATATGGTGACAGTAATGACTGAACTGCCTAACCCTATCGTTCAACCGTTACAAATTTGGAATTTACCATGTGACTTAATCATACAATCGTTGACCACGGTTAGCGTGCCGCAAAGCCTGCACCCACCTGCAGTATACTCCTATATTATTACTATTAGGAGTCTATTTTATATATAAACTTATGCATTGCTTATGTTCCGACAAACGTAACCGCCAAAACCGTAGTTGCCATTGACCCCTATCGTCTTGCGAGTTGCTATTTGCTAATGACTGGGGCTGGAGCAGCGTTTCAGAATGGAATAGAGTAGCTCAAGTTGATCATGGAGTATGTGTGGAAAAAGAAAATATCTGGAACAGAGCAAGCAGACGTGAGGCCAATCTGGCAGGATCGACATGACGCCGATCGACGCCGCCTCATCGCTCGCGCTGAACGCGTGGTTATTTGATGTAATTTATCTATGCTTTGGACAGGCCTTGGATTTGGATGGAATTGAAGCCAGTCCGACCCCACGCATTGGACAATGGACAGACAGTCACAGACCTGGCGGTTTTCTTGGACGGAACCGGCAGCGGCGTGTCGTGCTCTAGCTGCGCCCCGGTCGGCGATTAGCTAGCCGGATTGACACGTGATTAGACGCACTGATGTATCGCCGGAGTAATTAATCGCCGAGTTGGTCGCAAGACGCGGTGGGTGATGACGTCGTAGTAAACATTCTCGCTTAATGCTTACATGCCGCACTTGGCGGGGGGATGCTGACTTGGCGAGGATCAGCTGGACCAATGGGATGGATGCATGGCGTCAAGGGACGGGACAGCGTGGCCCAGCTCGATGGTGCTGATGACGAGAACAACTTGACAGGTTCGGTTCCATCGTGCCAACTTCAGCTAGCTAGTGCTGAATATAATATTTTAAGTCTGCTCGATCTGCTGCTCGCTCTTGCGGTTGAGTTATTAGGTAGCAAGTACTATAGATTCTGCGATCGGCAGTTAACAATAAGCTACCTGGTGCATGCAACCGAAGCCACCATCATGTGCTGAGCTGAGCTGATGAATGGGCCGATTCTGAATATTTTTGGTGCTCAAGCTCAACGCAGCTGACACCAGGCTTGCTTGTCTTGTCTATTCCAATTCTAATTAACGTGGCTGCCCGCCGTCGACAACGTACGGCTATAGCATACTCCTACTAGATGGCCAACAACGTTCCTGGCAGGTCGTCTGTGACAGTACTGTGAATGATCCCCTTGCTGATTGTTTCGTGTATCAATGTAGCCTTTCAGTGCCACCGGCCTTGCCGGTTCTTCTTGTAACATAAACTCATTCCTTCTTAATATCAATGATACGCAGCTCTCATGCGTATCCGAGAAAAAAAAACACTGTGAATGAGACGTACATCAGGCTCGCATGCAATTACTGCTGTGACAGTTGAGTCTGTGAATACTGTGACACTGCCGGCTACCATCTTCGCGTCCCGATGGGTACATAAACAAAAATCTGGACCACACAGGCGGATGGCTGGCTGCAGGAGCGAGGGTGATGTATACTCCTACCTAAATGCGTGCCGCAGAAACGATACGACGACGACGACGACCGAGAGCAGCAGGCAGGAAGCAGCAGCAGCTCACCGGACCTGTCACCGGGGCTCCATCGGGTTGCATGTAGCGTTTGGTTACCTGAAGAAACGGACGCTCACGTATGGCTATCCACCTTGTCGGGAGCCGGCCAGTAGAGGATAACGATGATCCATTCCAGTCCAGTCGTGGTTATCCATCGACGGCTCTGAATTTTTACTTTTGGGTTGGGCCGTTGGGGCATGCATAGCCTAGCCCCTTTTTGTATTGTGATATACATATATACTCCATATATGTCCTGTACTGATCAAAATGATGTTGTTGTTTTCTAATAGTATAAAAGAAAGAAATATGCAGATTGCAGGCTATCTTTAAGGTGGCTGACTGGATTTTCGGTTCTGAATAGCGAGCGAATTCTGATGTATGTAGTACAAAAGGATTGCGCGCAGGAAAAGATGAGGTTGAAAGCAACAGCTATGGAGATCTCCAGTATCCATTGGTGGGTGGATGTCTTTAGGAGGCTATCTGCTACACTTTTTGCTATCTGTCGGAATTTTTCATACAAGCAAAGCAAAGCATGGTGTCTGTCTAGAAATGGCTATCGCCTCTTTCTCGGCCGTCTCCTCTGTTTTATGGTGAGAAAGAACAATCCAGATTGAACACCACAAAGGCGAACGAAGCCAGCCTTGGGCCCTCCCAGCCCAGCCCGCTAAAAGAAAGTGGGAAGCGAGGAGAGGAGACGAGAGTAGATAGGCCCAAGCGAGCCGAGGCAACCCGGCCGTTTTCCAGTGGAAAGGTGGTGTGCGTTGACAGGCCCGAGACGAGACCCGTCCGTGGGGAACTCGCAAAATGGCCCGCGCGAGGCGGCAGAAGCTGCGTGTGCTCCGAGACTGGACCGACCGCGTCTCCGGCGCTTGAGCGGCCCTGAGGTGGCAGTGGGCCAAGTCGTCGTAGCCGCGGCAGATTTCATGCTCTGACAGGGGCACCGATCTTGAATTCTACTACGTAAACGACGAGTCCACTGCAATCTGCATCCATCGACGGCGACGGGCGTACGCTGCCGGCGGAACAGAGGCCGGATCGTCGCTGCTTCTCTTCTAGTAGCAGCGCGGCACGCATATGCACACGAGCCGGAATGGGCAAAGTCGACGACGTCGACGGCTTGGGTCTTCCTCGGCGATCTAACCTGCAGCCTGCAGCAGCCGCTAGGCGTGGAAAGAGCAGTAGCAGCATCTGCCGCCGTGCCACGGGGTTTTTAGTTTGTCATCAGTAGAGGCCAGGCCTCCTACGTACGTGTTTGAATATAAATAAATACGGAAATGATCACGGACGTTCCTCCGTGATCCCCATCCTGATGTGGCTCCTCTGTTACGGCCCCGAAAAAAA
This sequence comes from Miscanthus lutarioriparius, assembly GCA_904845875.1. Taxonomy (NCBI): domain Eukaryota; kingdom Viridiplantae; phylum Streptophyta; class Magnoliopsida; order Poales; family Poaceae; genus Miscanthus; species Miscanthus lutarioriparius. Next base: position 11,184,926 of record CAJGYO010000001.1, on the reverse strand, counting down.
AAACAAAATCTCCCACCCCTGGTACTTATCCCCCACAACATCTTCGTGCTTATACATCAGGCCCCGAGCCGCTCATTGCCCACGCCATGCCCCATCGCCCCGCTCCCATCCTAGACACCCGTGCCGCTCGCTCCCTCGCCGTGCTGGTGGTGCTCGCGTGCCACGGCTCGCCGCCAGCTCTGACCCCGACGGCCGGAATCGCCGCCGCGCGACACGTCCCAGACACCCGTGCCGCTCGCTCCCTCGCCGTCCGTCTCCCATAACCGTCGCACATGCCGCTGACCCCGCCATGGCCGCTGGGGCGCATGTGCTGTGGCGCCTTAGGTCTTCAACGGCCAAGCCAAGGGCACCCACGAGCGCGGCGCGGTGCTGGTGGTGCTCGCGCGCCACGGCTCGCCGGCGCCTCGGACCCCGACAGGCGGAATCGACCAGCCTGGACTTCCCCTCCTCTATGTTGCATATGTATGTTTCAAGTGTTTTAGACGTTTTAGATGTACGTTGCAATTGTTTCATCTTGATATTACAAAAGTAGATCGAGGGATATTGCACATGTTGCATATGTTGCAAGTGTTTTCGGAGGCATGTTGCAAGCGTTTGTTCAAAATGTTTCATCTATTTTCAGATGTATGTTGCAATCAATTTTGATCTGGATGTTGCATATGTGCAACAGTATGTTTCCAAATGTTACAGTCTTACGTTGCATGCGTTTGTTCAAAATGTTTCATCTATTTCGAAACGTATGTTGCAATCGATTTTGATCTGGATGTTGCAATAGTATGTTTCCAAATGTTGCAAGTTACAAGTGTTTTATTTTGGATGTTTCATGTGTTTCACGCACATATTGCAAAAGCATGTTTTCAAATGTTTCATCAATTTTCAGTCTTACGTTGCATTCATGTTGTAAGTGTTTTATGTTATTCGGCCAGGGGTGAGCCGGGGCCGGCGGACGGGGCACGCGGCGCACCGAGGGGTCGACGGACGGGGGCGCTGGGGGCCGGTGGACGGGGGTGCTACGATTGGGGCACGCTGGGGCATCCTTGTCCCCAGCTACTCATCCCGGCTCCTGAGTGCCGCCCACGTGGAGAGAGAGGAGGAGGTCAGGGGCGACCGACGGGTGCAGAGACGAGGGCGGACTGCGCGCGTGGGGCAGGGCGAAGGCGGACGAGGGTGGGTTGCGGTGGGCTTGTGATTGGAAGCTAGGTCACGGTTCGATTCGCTGAGACTGGGAGTTACATCCGGACACCCTACGGGCGCCGAATGTCCGGCACTAGTGCCTCCGAAATAAATAGGCACGCACAAGACCGATGCATACGATGGTTTTTTAATTAAGGAATATGAAATACCCACATTGATAGGTAAATGAGTATAGCCCTTCAATGCAAATACTCGATACCTAGACTGCACTTCACCCTAAGGCAACACAAAAAGCTCGTGGGCTTTGTGCGGGTGGCGGACGAATCAGACGGTCTAGCAAATAATATTTACCAACAACGACGCCCGTACCTTGCAACGTTTTCCAATCAGACTCGGTATACTATATAGTTAGACGTGTCCTATTCGAACTCATGAAATGGATCCTGAGTTCGAGTTACAGATGAGACAATAAACCAATTAAAGCTCTAATATATAATTCATCATACCATTTTTAGTAAAATTGACTAGCAACTCTTATTCTCCGGTGAATGGATTGAGGGATACAACGGAGAAAGAGAGGGGTTGCTATGGACAATTTTTTTATGGAAGAAATTTTCGCTCTTTAATACTCGCATAAGTCAGTGCCCTGCAATGTAACGGGATATACAACTTATTGTATGATGATTCAAATGACTTGCAGTTGGATGGTTTATTCAATAATCACATCATGCATTTTCATTCATCTTGGAGTCGAACCTCATATTGTACATGAACGTGCACTGCTCTAACTCGTATAGCTATGCAAGGCATCCGAGATTATCCAATAACCGTGTCATCCATTCCAATAATTCGTCTTGATCATACTCCCCACCGTGTCTTGACACACTGCTCAAACTTATACGAGCATGGGAGAGAGTGAGGACCATGAAAACACTCACTACTGGAAACACTATTTATTCCTGTGTGCCATGTAATTTTTTTGACGGGCGTAAAACTACTCATAGAAAAATTCTATTTAACCTGTCGGTTCTCTTGGCGTAGAGAAAAATATGAATAAAACTATCGTTTTTTATGGAACACACATAAAAAATTGGCTCACAGGGTAATTAAATTAATATCCTTGTGTGCTTTATATTTTTCTGTCGGATGACACACAGGTTAATTGGCTTGTCCTTCGACGCCACGAAAGTTAGCTGCCCGGGCGTTTTAAATAAAAAAAAATTCATTGGCGCGCGTTTTGCCGCGAGTATTGGCGCTGCACTTTGGAAACCAAATAAAAAACCCCTTACCTTATCCTCCCGACCTCCCCTTCTCCCACACGCGCAGTTCAGCTTCCTCAACGCGCTTCTATTCTCTCGTACAAAAAACGCATCCCAACTGTGAGCCCGCCGCCGCCCAGCCCCAGCCTCTCTGCTGCCCCCCGCACGCTCTCAGCTGCCGCTGGCTGCTTGCAGATGGAGTCGGAGGCCCCACGCCGGTGGTTTCTCTGTGCTCCGACCGACGGCTTGTATGGTCGGTAGATGTGGGGCGCCGCCCACCTCCCCCTCCTGACCTCCCCACGCCATCAATAACCAGCCAACGTCCGATGTCTCCTTCGTCGAGCCTGACCCCTCCCTCTCCCCTGAAGATCCATCTTGCTAGGGAGGACGAGATTCACAGTTGAGACAACCTCAATCCAAGCTGTGAAGGCATTTGCTAGATCTACAAGTAGTAGATCTGTTTTTTTGTTTCATTCATAGCACACATGATTAATGCAGGGAGTAACTTAGTGGTTCTTGGAGGAAAGGGATAGCAATGGGTGGAAGGGCAGAGAGAGCAGTGGTGCCATCTCGGGGCTTGTTTCATTGCTAGATTAGGGGGTTTGTAGTTTGATTCATTCATATATTGGGCTAGTTTTATGTGGATGTATGTTGAGCGGCAAATTGAAGGCATCTAACAAATGCACTACTAATTTGACATACAGCTAAATAGCTGTTATTAGAATTGGTGCTTCACTGTTGTCTTGATTAAGATAAGTGTTACTTTTTTTATCAATAACATGATAAGCATTATGAATAAAAATCCTAAAAATCAGTTGTTTCTACTATATGGTTAATGTTTATGGAGTAACTTTGGTATTTCAGTATTAACTAGGGATGTTTTATGCACACAATAAATCTGTTTTATATTGATTAAAGAAAGCACACTCTTAGTAATTTATTTTTGAACTACTATACTTGTTTGGATGTAGGATCTTTATCGTAAATTGGATCAGAAGGTTCCAGAAAACCATAAAAGGCGCCTTGCATCTCTATAAGCAAATGTAAGTACATTAACTTGATACTTGTACCTATGAAATCGGTATTAATTATGACAAAAAAACCCAGCTGGTCTAAACCATTTTAAGTAGACAACTGATATGTTTTGATGTCAGAATGACAACATGCAGTGCAGCAGTGAGGGAGTGGCCTCATGTTGATGGTTACTGTAGTTTACAACTTTCCATCTTAGTTTTAACCTCATGGTAAGCTATACTTCTAGCTGTACTGAAACTTGCCACCTCCACTAAGGAATTTATAATTTAGTCCCATGAAAATCTGAAGGTTTGACATAGCTAGTAGATGATGAAATAGACTTTGAAATCTTGTGCATGTCTAAATAATTCTTTCAGCTCCAGAATTTCATGGAATGCCAATTCATTTTATTTCTCGTCAGGGTCACTATTCACTCATATATGCTTCATATATGGTGCTGGTGTAAAAGAAAATCATGTATAAGATAATTAATTAATATTTATCAGTCCTAAAATCCAATTGATATTTACATGGTATTATCATTTTGCAGCTGCCTACTAGTTCATCCCATGTTGGTGAGGACTTGGATGGTGAGGACATGGATGTCAGCTACATGGAAGGAGAGGACACGGAGGAGGACATGAATGAAGAGGACATGTATGAAGAGGACGAAGGGGAAGAAGAGGACAGTGATGAAGAGGACATTGACGACAACAAAGGGGGCATCAATGCTGGATCATACATCGACGACTTCTATGATTTGGGATATATATATATATATATATATATATATATATATATATATATATATATATATATATATATATATGCTATTGATGAAATAGCACATGGGTTGTCAAAGTGACTTTTGTCCATTGAACAACATAAGTTGGTGGCTGTCTTTTGTCTTTTAAACATGTATGGACGTGGATGGTTAACTTAGTAGTAATTGAATGTTAGATGGACTTGGCTAAAACTAGGATGTCGTGGTAGGTGACATTTGTTGTACATGTATAAATTAGGAGCAACATATGGTGCTAGTAGTAGAATTTTAGATGTAATTTGTGAGGGCAGAACCTTTGGTATGTTGGCCCGTATTGAATGCTTTGTAAGCTTTTATGGAACTTCTAATATATATGCTTGATTATTGTGCTATGCATATAATGTGCTGTTTGGTGCATCTGGAACATAACATGTAATTGTGATATTTTCCCGTCATCTACTAATTTCTTTGGTGGTGATTTGAGAAAAAAAAATTACGATTTCCTTGAGGGGAAACCATCAGGAAAATTAGGTTGAACTGACAGAAATTTAGTATTTCATTGATGGAAAACCGATAGAAAATAGCTTCCCGTCCCACAAAATTATTTTTATTTCCCTGAGAGTTGACTGACAGAAAATTATTAAAACCCACAAAGAAATTAGTAATATTCCTAACAGTAAGCCTGCAGGAAAATCAATTAACCTGACGGTTGCTGACAACGTACTGGACCTACTGACGTTAATTTTTTTTGTCACGCACCCGTTAAAGAAATACCGTCAGGAAAATATTTCTGTCGGGAGGCTCACAGGTAAATTCTATTTCTTTGTCAACCTATCATTGACGGGATATGCTGCCGGGTAAATTCTATTTCTTTGTCAACCTATCCGCCTTGATCCTTTTTTGGCACACAGGAAAAATGGTGTTTCCAGTAGTGACTTGGCAATTTAATACTCCCTCCATCCCAAATTGTAAGTCATTCCAAGAATCTTGGAGAGTCAAACTTTTTTAAGTTTGACTAAAATTATAGAGAGAAACACAAAGATTGATGACATCAAATAGGTATAATATGAAAATATAACTAATGAAGAATCTAGTGATACTTACTTGGTATGATAAATATTATTATTTTGTTATATAAATTTGATCAAACTTGAAAAACTTTGACTCTCCAAGATTCTTGGAATGACTTACAATTTGGGATGGAGGGAGTATTAGTTATCTTAATTTTGATCAAGTTTATGGAGAAGAGTGATAATATCTGCCACATAAAAAGATAAATTATGAAATTACATTCCATAATTTACTATTACTAATTAGAGGCACCAACAAACTTTTCATGTTAATTCTCACCCGTTAAAAAAAAGATAAATTCTAGAAGTCCTCGCAATAATAAAAAATGGTCTTTAATTTGGTAGACTCTAATCATCATCATTATTAATTGCATTGGACCTATTTTGTACTTCTATTTTACAAAAAAAAAGTCTCACCTCTGAAAAATACATAAAGTACCCCTTATTTTGCATCTAAGTATTACCCACCCCTCTGCCATTGTGAAAGATAAATCAAAAGCTTGCAACAACTAGATTAAAAGTTGAAAGCAAAACTATAGGTTCATGATGTCATAGAAAAGGATGATGAGCTTATACTTCCTCCATACCGGTAATTCAAATCGTTTTGGACAAGGCTTAGATCAAATATTGAGAATATAAATTATGAATAACCTTTAAGTTGTTGAGTTTGAAAATGTGAAGATCTATATGAATAGATTTGTCTTGAAAAGTACTTTCATAAAGATTTACATATATCACTTTCTAATAAATATTTTTATAAAAATAAGAAATCAAAGTTATGCTTCGGAAACCGTGTCGCTGTCAAAACAACTTGAATTAGCAATATGAAGGGAGTATAACATAAGCTTAGGTTTTAATTAAAGCATACCACGTGCTATAAAAGAAATAAATATCCTAAAAATTTTAACCAGATGGTCCTAATAGAGTCTCTATGTTAATTTTCACGAAGCCCGCTAGGAAAAAAAATCCGTACTTTAACATTAGCTAGGGAAAGGTATATATAATCAAAGTTGGACGACGTGCCTGACGAAATCAAATCAAACCCAAAGACGACGACCGGATGTATTATTCGTGCATGGCTTTAATCTGCAAGCTCGTCCATTCTCCAGATGCATAATTGTCTAGTCAATAGGGTTTGATCGAAGGCCGCGCATACTCGTCAAGTTCGGTTGATTTTCAAAAAATTTAAGAGTAATAACGACGTTCTTTCTTCTTCGATCCGCTTGTTGAATCTTGACGTCTGTACTGTATGTACGCGTGAACATAAATATTTTGAATTCCAAGCTCATCAACTTTCAGCATCGATAGTTGATATGCATGCAATGCTTGCATTTGGCGACGTTTCATGGTCAGAAGTCCCCTTTGCAATTGCTTAGGCTATTTGGAGTGCATACGGAACGCAGAAATAAAGACCAGCTGTTGTAGATAAATGTATATACAATTATACATACATCTATCTAGATGCATTGCTTCCGGGAGTCCGGTAACCGATCGCTCCAAAACAAACTCCAATTTTGTCGTCTTTTTTTTAAGCAGCAGGAGGGGTAGAGAGCCCCCTTTTTTTTGTCGTCTAATTACGACCTAGCCAGTACCATGCATGCATCTAGAAGAGACACGGGTCATGTTCGCTTGTCCTATGAGCCGTACTATTTCAGCGAACGAATAATATTTTTCTCTCATAACAAATCAGCGAACAACACTTTCAGCCATGACTTTTCAGCAAAACGAACAGGACCACTGTATATAGATTAGTTCATGTGGTGGATGGATGTCCAAATCACTTTTCAAACAAAGGTTGTTCGATGCATTCCGACGCGTTTGCTTGCGAATTCTTTACCTTTTTTTGAGTCAGCCGAGACTCTCAACTGTCTAACACAATCATCTTATACCTATACGATGTTGAATGGTCAAAACGCAAAACCATGCACTGTGCTATGCGCAACCCACGGATTTGACTAGCTCGTTGACAGTTGACACCCAACATGCAAGAGCAAGGCCATGGCAACTTGCAAATAAACTAAATTAGCTTACCTGCCTCCATCTATCAAGTTGTCTTAGTACATTCATCCAAACTTACCAATAAAATACATCAGTCTAAGGGGGGTGTTTTAGATTCCAACTAAAATATAGTAGTCAGATAAAATAAGCTAAATGTGATCCAAATACCCCAGATTATATGTTAGACCACCGGATTATTATAATCCTATATAGTCCGTCTCAAACCTGTTTTTTTTTCTTCAGATTATAGGTCATTTATTTGTACTTCAACAAACAATAATCTACCTCTACAATCTTGGAATAATCCAAATAATCTAGATTATCATAATCCAGAATCCAGAATCCAGAATTACCATAATCCTTAGTCAATTAGCACTAATGTAACTAAGCAACTGACTTTAATTTTAATTTTGTGACGCTACGACTTTTTTTATTACACTATGATGCTTGATGCCTACTTGAAACGGCGACTACAACATTCTATATAGAGCTGTTTAGCTAGCTACTACTAGCCTACTAGAAGAGCTAGTATTTGCTTATATGCGATAATGTAAATATATAGTAATCAACGGTATTCTATACTTAACGTATACACGAAGAAGGTCAACTCTTAGTTAAGTACTATAGTAGTGTCGTTGCTAACGGGACTGTACTTCGTTACTCGTTAGTATAGAATACTTTGACCGTTTTGACTTGGCTTCATCATATTTTAGATACCATTTGTGTTTTGGAGCCATTGACTTTGGTTAGCTTGTGGGAAACAATGTATTTGTTTGATGTGTATGGAGAACCTTGTTCGCTTGTCTTATGAGCCATACTATTTCAGCGAACGAACAGTGTTTTTCTCTCACAACAAATCAGCGAACAGTACTTTCAGCCATGGCTTTTCAGCAAAGCGAACAGGGCCGAACATTGTTGTTTGGCTTGTCACAGGAACCCATAATGTTGATTTCTCCCCCTTTTTCCCTCCATGCACAATTTTTTGGTCAAGATCACATTTTACATGCCCATTTAAAAAGTTCGCTCATCGTTGGGTCTTGAGCTGTATATTTAAATGTGATTATTCTAACCAAGGTTTTTTAGGAAGTCGGCGGAGGGGATGGTGGGGTGGGGGGGGGGGGAGTTTCACTAATTTCCAAATATAAGAAATGTTCAAATGCAATGTGTGAAGGTCTACATAGAAAGATATGAATATAGGTGGGTGGGTGTGAGAAGGAAAACAACAACAGCAATAATATCAAAATCACCCCTTTCTTGTTGAGGTAGTATCATTTATCAACATTAGTAGTGTTTGTCAAGTTTGCTTCATTTATATCAGTGCGGATACATTTTTAATTATTTTAGAGAATGGAATAGTTAGATCTGACCTGGGCATCATCCGATGCTTACAGCCTTAGTGGCAATAATTATAAAATTTTAATTTATAAACCATGCATATGCGCAGACTTGTGGCATGGTCTTAATTAGGATTCACACGCACATATATAGTACTTGAAAACAGAGAGAGCAAGACAATGATCCCAATCTACAGACATCAGAGCATTTGAGCCAGGCACATGCCAAATAGGAATAATCTATTGCGTGTACATACATACGCATATACTCCATTTATTGATACGTTACAAGAAAAAAAATGAATTACAGGGACATGACATGAATGAAATTCAGTTGCAGTCGTCAACTCCTTTGGTGTACAAGAAGCACTAACTACCTTGCTCCACATGGTCCAGGCTGCTGCTGGTATTTCCCCGGCCGGACATCTCGCGGGTGGCGGTCGCGGTCGTGGTCGAGACGAACGAGCGAGACCACCATCAAAGTCAACATCAGGTCCTCTACCAAACTCTCCTTAGGTTCACATGACATGATCATGACCTACTAATTAATCTTCTCCCGATCATTATTTAGCTATAGTAGTCCTTAACTTCTTCACATACTACTATTATATATATATAAACCAATAACGAATCTTGAATCATTATTTTGCTACGCACACGTGTACACACACACACACACACACACACACACACACACACACACACACACACACACACACACACACACACAAATATTAAAGAGTGTTGGGTTGAATGAATTTGTGGCAGTGGTGGATTAATTCGATCAGTCTTCCTTGTAGTCCTGGTTGTTGTAGGGCGCGAAGAGCTCGGCGAGCCAGTTGCCCTTGCGGAGAACCCTGGAGCCGAGGTCAGCGCACATGGCGTCGCTGTCGTGGATGCTGTAGGTGGAGATGCAGTGGCGGCGGTAGAAGCGCGTGGTGCGGCGCATGGCCTCCGCCTCGCCGTCGACGTGCCGCACCATGTCCTCCACGCTGGGCAGCGCGAACCGGCCGCCGAGCAGCCCCGCCAGCCAGCGGCAGCGCAGCTCCGACGTGTGCAGGTTGGACACGCTCTCCACGTATCCCACGAACGCCATGTTCGGGATCAGAGGGTGGATGGTGCCGCTGCAATGAGGAGATGCATGCGAGATCAGGCAATGCCATTTAATTAGTTTCACGGTTGCTGCGCAGCAGCATCAGTCATGCATGAACCCTACGTACCGGTAGAGCGGCATCATGCCGGACCTGTCGACGGCGAGGCCGCGGAAGGGTTCCGGCAGGACGGCGCGGACCTTGTCCTTGCCCTCGAATCCGGTGGCGAGGAAGACGAGGTCGGCCTCCACCTCGGTGCCGTCGTCGAGGAGGACGCCGTTGCGGGAGAAGCACCAGCCGCCGGAGGCCCTCTTGAAGCGGATCATGTCCCGGTCCGCCATGTCGAAGAAGCCGTCGGGGAGGATGGCCATCTGGCAGCTGGCGTAGTCCTCCACGAAGGGGTGGTCCGGGCGGAGGCCGTACTTGTCCAGCGGGAGCTTCCACGCCAGGTAGGACTCGATGAACTTGGACACGCCCGCTCTCTGCATGCATGCAATGCAGCTCACACAATTAATTAATTATATTATTCGTGCGACAAAGAAAACAAATTAATGATGGTGACAAGCTGCTAGCTACGAGCTAATAGTATGTACGTGTACGGTCGTGTCTCTAGCATGCACACATGTTCATGAGTAGTAATTCTGATCGATGTTCACATGCATGCATGCATGCATGTACATACCAGCGGTTTCATGAGTGTGCAGAGCATGGAGCGGAGGAGGCCCTGGTTGGGGCGCTCGTACAGGAACTGCGCCAGGCGGGTGGAGTAGAAGAGGAAGAAGGGCAGGCCCCAGATGGAGTAGGACGGCACCACCCAGTGAAGGGTCCTCACCAGCATGGTGCAAGCCTCGCCTGCCTCCGCACCTGCAGCATTTGCATGCATGCATGCACAAGGTGGCAGTGCAAATTAAACGACCACAAAACCAACGCAGAGTCAAATCAAACCAAATCATATAGTAGCCGCGATTGCACACAGTCAAAGTACTGTTAGAAATGCACGCAGCATGCTCACGTCAGGTAACAAATTTAACTTAGGCCATGTTTAGTTCCACCAAATTTCCAACTTTGACACTATGCAAAAAGAAGATTCCCCGTCACATCAAACTTGCAGTATATGCATGAGAGTACTAAATGTTGATAAAATAAAAAACTAATTGCACAATTTGGTTGTAATTTACGAGACGAACGTTTTGAGCCTAATTAGTCAACGATCGGATAATTGTTACCAAATAAAAACAAAACGTCACAGTGATTTCATTGGCGCCGAAACAGCCGAAGTAAACACGGCCTTAATCATGATGAAGCAGATCCGAGCGGGTAGGCGAAAAGTCAAAAGGTGCGTACGTGTTGCGTTCAGTGTACTTTGAACCTGTACTAGTAGGAGGAGAGGTGTTGCGGTCTAGATGGAGTGTACGACGGATCAAGACAAGAGTGACCTTTTCTGGGACTAGCTACGATTGGGTCTCCCAATTCGTTGCCCTGCCTGCCCACATCCACATGTTGCTGTCACAACGAGCGACACGCCCAAGTACAGCCGACATACGGTCTTACTCGTTCATCAATTTGTTTTTTTTTAGATTTTGTATATGACGTCTGTGCATGTTGCTGTGTGACTACCACTTGTGGTTGATTACTGCATGCATAGTCTCTAATTGTACGATTGATTCAAAAGCAAGTTCTTAATCGATTATTATAATTATCCCTCTGTAGCAAATTTGCATGTAATACGCGGGTTTGTTCGCTGAAATTACGAACTTTGCGGTGCAAGTACACTACTGATCGATAGATGTGCAGTTCAGTACGTTGTAGTAGTAGCGTATTTACGACGCATGTATACCTTGGTTGGCCTGGGCGCATTCAAGCGCTAGATCGATGGCGCTCTTCTTGTACCCGACGACCACCACCTTCTTCCCCCTCATCAGCTCCACCGTCTCCTCCTCGCTGAGCTTGCAGTAGTCCAGGGAGTGCATCACCTGCCCCCGGAACACCTCCGGCCCCTTGCCCGGCGGGAACACCGGCATCCGCGGCACGTCGCCGTACTTGCCCGCGCACATCACCACGAACTCGAACTGGTAGTACTGTGTAACAAAGTCCGTGCACGCAGAATTGTTAGTCGAGAACAACAGAGATCGAACGGAGAAGCCGGTGAACAAAGCGAATTGTGTGCGTACCTGAACGGTGTCAGAGCCGGCGGTGGCGACGCCGACCTCCCACATGGGCTTGCCCTGGAGCGGCTCGCGGCGGTGCCGCTCCAGAGCTCCGTGAACCCGCCGCCGCCGCCGCCGAGGAACTTGATGTCGACCACCTTGGCGCCGAGCATGATGTAGCGCCACAGGCCGAAGGTGTCTGCGTAGCCCTCCAGGTACTCGATGATCTCGGCGTGCGTCGGGAACGTGGGGTCGTCGCGGTTGCGCCACGAGTAGTCGGAGAACTCGTAGTCGGGGCGGGGCGTCTGCAGCCGGGTCGACCGGTACACGCAGTGCTTCCACACCCCGCCGATGGACGCCGTCGCCTCGAACACCACGGGGTCGTGCGCCGCCAGCTGCTTCGCCGCCGCGAGGCCGCTGATGCCGCCGCCGATGATCGCCACCCTCGACCGCGCCGGCACGGCCTGCCTCGTGCTCCGTGCCTGCTCCTGCTGCTGCTGCGCCGCCATGACGGTGCTTGCTTGCTCGATGATGATGGGATGCGATGCGATCGAGCGGGATGTGCAGCACTAGTGCTTCGACGACGGCGTAGGCGTAGGATCGGAGGCCAAGAACGAGCGAGCGAGAGAGAGCGCTAGCAACGTAGCTGCTGCTTGCTAGGGCTCTGTATGTAAGCTTGCTAATGGCTTTGTGAAAGAATGTGCGTAGCGGGGCGTATTTATAGGGCCCAACTCTGCCAGCTAACGCCCGCCAGCATGTGAGCTTCCGCTGCGTGTCACAGAAAATGGAGGGAAACACTGCAAAGAAAAATCACATGAACAAACAAAAATGTAGTACACACAACACAAGGCATCACTCGAGGGCATGTGCTACTGGGGATGGTGTGGGCTTAGATAAACTCTTTTCCCTGACATGAACAATTTTTAACTTGATTGAAGAAGCTTATTTCTAATTATAATCCAATTTAAAAATAATATTCTATCATAACTCACCAACCATATAAAAAAGATCATATATACTCCCTCCATTCTAAATTATAAATCGTTTTCATTTTTATAGATATATGACTTTAGCTACGCATATAGATATATATATATGTCTATATACATATCATATGTATCTCAAAAAAGCTAAAATGACTTATAATTTAGAATGGATGGAGTATATGTCAATCATTGCAATGCTTAACATATCATGACAGGTAAAAAGAGTAAAAACATACTAGACCGATAAGACTCAGTTTCTTATTATAGAACTAAACTAGTACCTAATTCTAGACATTGACAAAGTTTATCGCTCGGTACATATATTAGTCCCCTTACGCCCATGCATGCACTGATCTATAAGACTGTAAAATTGTTTCGTCATCTCGTCTTTTTAAAATTATATATTTGATTTATATAGTTAATATAACAGTGGTATATAGCTTAAATGTAATCGAATACTTGAGCAGTAATTAAACCGTAATGTCGTTTTCAGCTGCGGCAGACCTAGTCATCAATTTTTACTGGTTTCTTTAGAGCATGGATTCATGAATCTGACACGGGAACGATGACTTCGTCTCGTTCAAGGGCTCTTCCTGATCTCGAGAGAACTTGAACATAACTTTGGACCGGAGAAAAGCAGAGGCAGTAGTAATACTCCATGCTTGGGCATTTTTGGCTGCATGCCTATGCCTATATCTTGTTTGTCCCCTCGTGAAATAGACCGTCATGAATCCTTGTTGTGTTCTTTGTCCGGCCGCCACGGCCTGTCACATCACCTCCTAGCAGCTATTGCATGCGGACTATTCTTTCCCTATCACCGCGGTAAGGATTGGAAGCAACAAAAGTAAAATCCTATCCTATTGCCAGCAGCCCGACAAGTATTACCAGAGTCCCATTGTCTGATTTCTTATATATATAATTGTATATGTCTTATTGCACTTAGAAAAGATAAGCTTGGTTTAATCATTTTTCTTTTTCCTTTGCGGTTTTGTGATTTTTTTCTTTTTTGGAAACCTCAATACATGTACGGTGCAGATACTCTCATACACGTCTTGTCGGGGACCAATACTAGGGTACCCGAAGAGTAGGAGCTAATAACCATCAACATTGATTCATCCGAGCAGTCAAGAGCGCGACTACAGCTCCAACCGACCCCCAGGTGTGCAAGCTCCGCCTCGCCCGACACCGAGGCCGCGGGCTCCGCCTCGCCCGACCTCTGAGGGCTGGCTCCTCCTCGCCCGGCCTCTGAGGACGGGCTCCGCCTCGCTCGACCTCTGAGGGCTGGCTCCGCCTCGCCCGACACCGAGGCCGCGGGCTCCGCCTCGTCCGACCTCTGAGGGCTGGCTTCGCCTCGCCCGGCGTCTGAGGACGAGCTACACCTCGCCCGACCCTTGGGTTTGCGCTCCGCCTCGCCTGACCTCTGAGGGCGGGCTCCGTCTCGCCCGACACCGAGGCCGCGGGGTCCGCCTCGCCCGACTTCTAAGGGCGGGCTCCGCGTTGCCCAACACCAAGGCTGCGGGCTCTGCCTCGCCTGACCTCTGAAGGCTGGCTCCGCCTCGCGCAACCTCTGAGGGCGGGCTCCGCCTCGCCCGACACCGTGGCCGCGGGCTCTGCCTCGCCCGACCTCTGAGGGCTGGCTCCGCCTCGCCTGACCTCTGGGTGCGGGCTCCGCCTCGCCCGACCTCTGGGGGGACTCCGCCTCACCCGACCCTAAGGCCGAGGGATCCGTCTCGCCCAACGGAGACCCATATCGCCGCCAACCACTCTAGATCCAAGCGAATGGGTCTGAGTCAAAGCTCTGACACCAGAGAGGTGACCGGCATGCCCCAATATAACCTGTGGCCGTGACAGGCCATACATGGGGACTCACATCAGGAACAGCGTTAGGCGTACCTGTGCCGTTCTACCTAATCCTTGTACGAGAATTGACAGGCGCGTCAGTTCACCACGACGTCTGCTTGGACAGAGTGGAGCGCTACGATCGGGAGACGACGCCTGCGCATGACGCCAATGACGGACAGGGCCGGCGATCCTAGAGGACTTCTTCTCCTTCTCCTTCTCCTCTTTTCCCTCCACTGTAACCAGTACTTTCCCTTGGCCTATAAAAAGGAAAGCAGGGCGTCCCATAAGGGGCATCGCAACACGTCGCATCGATTCGGACTAGAACCCATCGAACCCCGAACCTATCAGAACACATAAGCATACAGCCGGGAAGCGACCGAGCTCTCGGCACCCGTTCGCTCCTCTCACCATAGACTTGGGAACTGTCACTCTCTCGACCGTTTGTAACCTCTACTACAAACTTTCAGTGTTAGTAACACGAGTAACAGCAACGAACTGGACGTAGGGACATTCTGCCTGAACCAGTATAAACCTCATGTCCTCTTAGCACACCATCCGAGTCAGACACGCAATATTAGAAATTTACTAGTCGTGGGCAACTCGAAACACCGACACGTCTCATTCTATGAATGCACTCACACCCTACCCCTATGCTCTAAATGATTGAGTCAGATTGACAAATCTCGATATTGACGAAGTTACTATACACGGCTCGTTGTTGATGGGCATATCGCCTACCACTGAAAAAATAATATTGTTAAATTATGGAATAAATCCAAACTGGGTTCTTATGGTGAAACCTGTCCACCTGTGTTAACATGGGTGTTGGTATCTTGCTAGATTTATTTCAGGATTTAATGACATTATTTTTGGTGGTAGGGACATGCCCTTCGATAGGGATGCATCTATGATAACTTCGTTCATCTTGAGATTTGTCGGTTCAACTCAGTTTTTCCAGAGGCGCTCATATATTAGAGAGTGTATGCATGCGTTTTTCGAAAAAAAAAGTTCGCTATACCCAGTCTATTTGCAAATTAGTGGTGATATAGTGAGGTCCAATTATTTGAAAACAGTTCGATCCTTTTATATTTTGGGCCCCGAAAATAAAATATCATTGGCGCTTTCACACTTTTTCAGACAAGGAAAGCAAAACAGTCCCTGTCATGAATCTCCCATTTTTTTATTCGTCGCAAAAAGGAAAGAAAAGAAAAAGAAAACCTTCCAATTTTGTACGAGCCTCGATTATAAAAATCATGTACGGACGACATCGAGTTATCATGTACCCACTTCATCATTTGATCATCGATGA
This sequence comes from Miscanthus lutarioriparius, assembly GCA_904845875.1. NCBI lineage: Eukaryota > Viridiplantae > Streptophyta > Magnoliopsida > Poales > Poaceae > Miscanthus > Miscanthus lutarioriparius. The sequence goes on along the minus strand of CAJGYO010000001.1, from coordinate 11,168,979 downwards.
ATTATTGCTGGTCTATATCCATGTACACTGTGTGTACGTACGCGCGCTTATGAACTGAAGAAACCAAGACTTTCTAGGGCTGACCTTGAACATGGGGCACCACCACCAGCTGGTAGTATCACTAACAGTACAAAGAATATTAAGTAGGTTGATCAGCAACACTATTAAATGTATATTACATCTGAACTTCCTCTGAAGAGACCTGATTTCAAGACATCTTTTGAGGTTTGGCCTCTGCGTAGACCATATACACATATAGTTTTCTTGGGCCACATGGCTGATGTTGATATATACGTAGCAGCATCTGTGTCCTACACATGGTCCGGTTCTATTGGTCTAAATAGATTGCATGCACTGCAGATATTAGTTAGGGATTACAAAATAAAAAACTGTAGATACTGATTAATTGAGCATATTTGGTACACTAATGATTGTTTTTGTAATACTGTACTCCGGATTCCAAACATTTACCACGAAACTTGAACTACATTGCTTACCTGCTTCTCAATTTCTCATGAAGTGAGTTAGCTAGATGCGTACGTAGGCACACACGTATAGTAGAGAAATAAGTTGCTAGAATCTGTTTTATTTATTCGTAGAGATGATCGTCACAGTTCTTGGGTTGCCAGAAAATGAACAAGTACTCGCGGGAATAATTCAGAGTATTCAAAGGAGTTCTAGAGCGAATGGGGAGCTATATATGGTACTTCTTGTTGAAATTCAAATTGACCATTGAATTTCAACTGATGAGGGGGCGTGTGCATACATTGATTTCGATATAAACTAAATGGTGCATGCATACGCACTCCTGCATGACTCCTTTGACTGTTCCATTAACAAAACTGTTATTAGACAATCTAATTTGCGGCAAACTCTAGTGTCGACTCAGCTTGCCACATGCTTGCGCTATTTAATCCTCTATGTGAATTACCATTAAGCTTGGTGCCAATTTCGCCGACATTTCTTCTCTATCAGTACTCATCTTCTTCTTTAGTTTGGTTTGCGAGGCGTGCCTCTACATCATCCCATCCTGCAAAGAAAAAAACATAGAGAGAGCCCTGAATTCTTCTCCATGCATATATATGCGTCCATGCTCGTCATTCGTCAAGATCCATTCAGCTGAGACAACAAAACCGAGTACAAAAGGCTAGAAAAATGCATGCATCCATGTGTAACAATATTTTATCTAGCTAGCAGCTGTTAGCCTATAGCCTGTGATTTTTCACCTTCGGAACATTGAATAATGACGTGCGTGAATGAATGTGGTACTAGAAAACTTTGAAGTCTTGGAGACCATCGATCTACACGTACTACTGGACCCTTGGACCGCGCGCAGAAAGGGAACACAAAAGACATACATATATACATAGGCTAATAAGACGTGGATCAAGTAAAAGTACTTGCAGCTGACTAATACTAGGTGCATGTTACGCGTTGTGCTTATATTTTCTCCGACATTTCCTAGCAGTTTTGGTTTTGTCTGAAGACCTGACTCTAATCACTCAATTAACGAATTGGTAGCCCATCGATCAATTAACTTTGCGCCAAACATACAAGCATAAACAACAGCTATAAAATACGGAATGGAGTTGACCAGTCAGCTATGAATATGAATATTTTATTTTCCTGTAGTAGTCCAAGCCGAGACCGATAGATTCATCGTCAGAAGTTGCAGTCTAGATGACCTTATTTAGCTTGAGAATGTTAGAATAATAAGCTGGTTGCCTTTTTGGCAAGAAACTAGAGAACACACCGTACTGAAACAGCTATATGCATGATCTGTTACGCACAAGGTTTTGATCTCGGGTTTGAGGCGGTCAAGAACGTATCATATCTCTGTGGTTGCCTGGTTTGGTTATTAGTAGGTTCCGAGCCTTGACCAAGATTCAGCGGTCTGCAGCATGCACAGTACTATCTACTATGTAGGTGTGCGGCCGGTGTAGTTTGCAAAAGGCACATTATTGTTTTGGCGGTTGCAAGCCACTTGTACAGTTTCAAAGCCCGTATGCATGCTCCATGATTGTTGCACATCATCCATGGTACTGGTACGTACTGTACGTACGTTACATTGTATATTAATTATGTATAAACTTGCATTGCCATATTGTGCGATTGATTGACTTGGTGTGGAAGACTTTATTTGGAGACTGGTCAGAGCATGGCATATATTATGCTCACTTGCTCAGCTAGCTGGTGATAAAACTTGGCATCTTATTTTTGCATGGTTTGTATGATGCATGGTACCTCATCACCTCAAAAGGAAAAAAAGAAGAAGGAAGATGCATGGTATGACAGTTTTACAGTTTTCTATTCTACCTTTCTTTTTTTTGAGGAAAATAAAGTTTTCTCTATTCTACCTAGACGAAGAAAGATGGTATAGTATGGTTGGGCTCAAAGAGTAGAAGACGTGATCTGGGCCCATAACCTTGACCGATTTAATTAGGCCCATGCAGAGCCTGTACAAAGTACTGCTACAGCTATATATGTTCAGAAGCGTACACATATATATACTATAGTAGTGTATACACTTGCACTAGCTTGTACGTACGTACATGTATATCATGACATCATGTATTATTTATGGTGTCTCACGTATGTATGACCACCGTCCCTTTGTTTTTGCGTAATAACGCTAATAACGCGTCCATTCCTTTCTTTTGGCGAAAGGCAAGAAATAGTCGTGCGAGTCGAGATGTCAATGGGGACCCGATCCCCGATTTCCCACGGGGAATTCCCCTATCAGGGGACAGGGATGGAACTAAATTTATCCCCACGGAGAACTAAATAGGGGAAAATCATTCCCCGTCGGTTCTGGCGGGGGCGGGTCTGGGAGCCTGTCCCCCGTCCCCGTTAACCCGCGCCCCCGCTTCCTCACCTGCTCAGCCTCCAACTCATTCCCTCGGCCCATCAGCCCAACAAAGCCCACGTAAGAATGCCACATATATATAGAAAAACCTAGGTCTCCAACTCTGTCTCCCTGCCGCCACACTCCCTCTCGCTCTCGTAGTCTCGCACTCCCTCCACCTCTCATCGGTCGAGCAACGGCCGGCCCCCGGCGACGCGGCCGCTCTAGCAAGGGAGAGGGCGGGTGGCCCAGCGACGCGGCTGCCCCACCATGTTCAATCCCGTGCGCGTCGGCTTGAACCACTGGCCCCTGCTCCTCTCTTCTCCGCCTGCGGCTCCGCCCAGTTCTTGGCCCTGACAGCGCCCGTCGCCTCTTCCTCTTTGTCGGCGGCGGCGCTCAGTGGTGGCTGCCCCTGGACGCGGTGCATCGCCTCTTCCCCTCCGTCAGCGACGGCGGCTCAGCTGGCCGGCCGGATCTCGCGGTACCTCACCCTCTTCTCCGTTTCGTGCCTGCTCCCCCAGATCCTCCATCCCCCGTCTTCTCCGTCTCGCTTGATTTTGTGACGGGGACGGGGACCCGCGGAGATAAAATCCCTGCACGGGGACGGGGATGGGTGAGGAACTTCCCCGTTGGCATTCACGGGGATAGGGATGGGGAAAGTTTTGCCCCATGGGGACGGGGATGGAAAGTTGTCCCCTGACGGGGAATTCCTCGTTGACATCTTGACGTGCGAGGCAGACCGGAACGATGATCTGTGAGCTGACGGCCAGATGATCAGATCAAATCAAAGCTTTGTCTCCTTCCAATTTCCAGTCGATCGCGCGTACGCTTCCATTAATTCCATCATGCACGCACCGACCGCATGGCGCATGCGTTACTGGATCCTAGCTAGACGCGACAGGTAGAGGTAGGCCCTGTTTAGTTCCACTTCATTTTGTAAAATTTTTTAAGATTTTTCGTCACATCGAATCTTTGGACGCATGTATGAAGCATTAAATATAAATAAAAAATAAAATTAATTATACGGTTTAGACGAAATCCACGAGACGAATCTTTTAAGCCTAATTAAACTATGATTGAACACTAATTATCAAATAACAACGAAAAACTACAGTTGCATTTTGCAAAAAAATTCGCATCCGTAGACGTGCATGCTTCGTCGTCGTCGCCAAATCCGGCTTCGGGGCACGCGCACGGCAATTGCTCGGCAGCGACCCGCGGCGGACCATCCACGCACATGCATGCCGGATGGATATCATATCATCAGCCTGAGACTGAGATATATACTACAGATGTTTCCGTGTCATCGATGAGTATTCATATTCAGTAATAATCAAAAGGCTCTCGATAAGATTTGCCCTGGGACGGTGAACGAATCCGACACTGCGGCGGTGGTTCCGTCCGGTGACTACGGTCCGGACACAGATTTGCTCTCGGACGGTGGCAGTACACCGGAGTTGAGTCCAACCTTGACCGGCGGCCGGCTTTCGTTTGCCAGAGCGACCCAGAAGATTTCTAGGATTTTCCGGCACGCACGTACGCTTTGCGGCGCTCTTTCCTGTTTGTGCTTGTGTGGTCGTGTCACGGACGGACGGACTTTGCTCTGGGCTATCGTGCTGTCACGCGATGCAACAGAGGTAGTGAGCCCAGGGCTCTCTGCTGGCCCGGACGGCCGGGTGGAGAGAGGCCTTCGACCCCTGAAGCCCACAACAGCGTCCCCGGGGGGAATTTTTTTTTAATCTTTTTTATTCAATATTTTAATAATAATCGCTTTATTTTTTTACAGATCTAACTTTTGGTCGCGCCAGTGGGCTGGCGTGATCAAATAACGCTGTCGCGACACATGCATTTGTTAAGTCACTTCCGCTAGCGTGACAATATTATTTTGTCGTGCCACCGGAAGTGACGTGACAAGACTGAAACTTTAAAAAATTATAACTCTTTAATATGACGTCGGATGAAGATGAAATTTATATGAAAATTGTAGCTCTCGACGAGATCTACAACTTTATAGTTTTGAGTTTTTTTCATTTGAGGATGTTAAGATACTCAAAAATTAATATAAAATTTCAGGACCATAATAATCGTGTACCGGTGCTTGTCACGTTAGAAAAAATAATATATTTTTCGTATGTTGTCAAATGAAGATATTTTTTATATCAAAGTTGTAGCTCTCAATTAGATCTACAACTTTATAGTTTTCACTTTCTACATTTGAGGTCGTTAAGATACACGGAAAAAATAATATAAAATTTCAGCAACTAGTAACAGTAACCCGCGTGTTGGGCTGTTGGCGGAGGGCTGGGCTGGGCAAGAAGCAAACGTGCCTCTCGCTCGAGGAGGGGCCCCAGTAACGGCCTGCTGCCGCACACCACCGATAGATTGCAGGCTGCCGTCTTCATTCGTGCGCACACAGAACTTACATAAAAACCGGTTGCCTTTGGCTCGCAGGATCGGCAGATTTGCTGCCAAACCCAAATGCTTCTATCAAATTTTCATCCACTGTACCAGTAGTATGCTGTGGATATATTAGCTGATTGATTATGTTTATAATTTCCAGCTTGTTGCAAACTCAACAATCCAACTCTTTCTTGTCTGTCTGTCTGTCTCTCAGATTTTCCCAAGCAACAAAATTTCAGAAGTTGGCATTCCACCAACTGGCCTTAAACTGACGGGAACCAAACCAACGCGGATAGGAATCCCCGGTTTCAAGCAAAATGCAGATGGAAAATCAGCAACCCGACCATTTCACACGCAAGATCATTTGTACTGACCACACGATTTGAAGATCCAAGAAAAACAATTACCATTTCACACGCAACACCAGGAAATGCCCGGACAAAAAAAATAATTTATATAACTCAACATCAGCAACCCGACTATTTACATCTTTCCTCATCGTGTTCTTCACCCCTACGTCATGTTGCAGGACTGAACACCCAATAACTTAACGCTCTTCTTCGTCACCCTTGACATCATCATTTTCATCTCCTCGTGTGCTACCTCTACCTTCCTTCGAGTGCTGACGCCGCGGTTTCGACCGTCCCAAGCAAGCACTTGTACACCTTCTGCTTCAGCTGCTCAACGGTTTCGGCCAAACCGTCCACGGAACTGTCCGCCGCCACGTCCTGCAGCTGATCGAGCCAGTTGCTCGTCTCCTTGAGCTGCGACAGCCGGACCGCGATCCTCCCGTCCCCGCCACCCTTGGGTTGTCCCCGCACGCGTTCTCTGGTGTTCTTGGTTTGGCTCTCGAACATGAACCCTGATTCAAGTGCATCCTCCAGGAAGCTCAGAAACCATGACCGCGATTCTTTTTTCAGAGCAATCCATGACCTGCAGATCTCCTTGAAACCGTCCTCACGGGCCCATTCGGTCTTTTCGCTTCCCTGAGCATCTTCGGGATTCTTAGCTGTGTTACCAACTTTGTTCTGATGAGATGCAGAAGCTTTCCTCGACGGCTTTTCCTTCTCTGGTCGAGATTCTTTGCTAGGCTCAGGTGAGTAAGCTTTCCAGACAGCACTTTGCTGAACGATAAGTCTGTGCAGCTGGAAAAACTTGGTGATTGCAGCATGTGGATCCACTTCAGAAGATTCCCTTATCTCAGCAAAAATTCTGTAAAAGCACGTACAAGATTAGACTTATTCGTCCAGTTCATGAGCTAAAGTAAACAATGTAGCTCCCTAAAAAAAGACTCATCATAAAAGGAAGAGCAAAGCATGTGGCATAAGGAACCAAGATCCTGGGGTGCACTGCAGCATCAGAGGCAAAACATATTCCATGCAAAGCTCATGCTATTGTGTGTGTGGTTATTCTGTTCAGAGAGCATTGATTTGCAGTGGCAAGGCGCTTCAGACATATATCATACAAACATCTCAAATAAGCAATTAACAAATATAGGCCTTCAGAAAAAAACATAAAAAACTAAAGACCATTTTTAGAATCTACACTGCTGAGGTTACAATAAACTATTGCCAATTGGTACTATTTGCTAAACAACAAGGGAACGTCTTTCGGTCTTTCCCAACTTATGCGACTAAAATTACTATAACATATAAACTATCTGAGATATGGACCTACTTACCCAAGGCCTTTTACAAGATATGCAGCTGCAGCAGCCTCCCTTTGAGCCTCAGCTGCTACAATAAGAGCAATATTCTTCCTCCGGACAACAGCCTATTCACACAAAATAAAATGAATATTAAAATGATTTAAAGAAATTTAGTAAAGCTTTTTTTTAAAGAAAGAATCTAGTAAAGTTTAACTTATAGGCAGATATCTTTCTGCATATACACTGAATGGTTCGAAATAATGGCTTCCAATACACATGTGAGCAAAATTTATGGAAACAGAAAACACATTTTAAATTTTAAACTCATGAGAACCTCATACTTGATACAGGCACAAAATTACCAAAACGACATAAAGCATACCTTTCCTGATTTGATTAGGCTTGTTGGGAGGGAGTCCCAAGAGACAGTTTCAGTAACTCTTCTTTTAACAGTAGATACAGAAGTAACTGGACCAGAGTTTCCATTCTGCTTTGCTGGTGGACTAAGCTTTGTTGGAGAAGTCCTCGCTGCCGTTGGTGAACTCCTAAAAAGCTTTGGTGGTGATCTTCTTTCAGTAGCAGATTCCTTTTTGCTCTCCTTTGGCATTTGCTTCTTGACTACGGCAGAACCATTTGGACTAGGTGAAGTGCCACTATTCTTGCGTGTGTCCTTGCTAATTTCTTGCTTTGTGGAAACTAACTTAGCATTACTAGGAGATATATTATTTGGCCGTTCCTGAAAGTAATCATCAAGGATCGGTTTTTACTATTTTTGGAAGATAAGAGAAGTTTTTTGTTTCAAAGCTTTGTTTATATTAAATTTATAAGAGCTCACATATTATATCCCTGCTACTTCTTAAAAATCATATTATACAGGATTTTTCAACTTAATATCAATGTTGGTAAGAAACTTCAAAACTGAGACTTCTAATTTAAAGCTATGAGCTTCAGCATACCTGAGGTTTTGCCTCTTGTCTGACTTTCTGGGCAACAGACTTTTGATTTGATTCAGATATGGTACTTCCTCCATTACTTTTGTCACTATCAATGCTTGAGTTGAGATTGGTAATTTTCCCGTTGTTGCTTGATACCCCAAGCATGTAACGGGAAGCAACGACTGTCTTCTGCTCTTTGATAACTACCTTTCTCTGCAAATTTTCCTTTTCACTTTCAGACAGATCAGCTGACTTGGAAGTCTTGCGTTGATGATCCAGTGCTTCCATAACCCCAGAGGGAGTTGACATTTGCATCAAATCCTTTGGGTTTCCAATGCAAGGGTTCCTTCCCGGAACTGGGCGGACCCCAACAAGAACTGGAACAGGTATACTTGACTGGACCTTCTCAACATATATAAACTGCCCAAGTTGTAGTTTGTTTGACAAGATGAGTTCGTTGTCCTCCTTAGACAAGGAAACATACGTTGAGTGTGAAGAATCTGAAACTTTGATGAAGAAACCATGGTCCGGCCAGAGTTCTGAACCAGTAATTGCAGGGACTATGCTAATAACTTGGAGAAGAATGGACCGGTATTCTCCACATACTTTCACATCGGAGTTAATATTTTTTAGAACCTTTAATAGTATCCCTGGAGTAAGAGATGCCATTATCTTCGAGCCAGCTTATTCTTTTTCTCTGAAAGAACAAAAAAGTAACGGAAGTTAATTGTAAATGCATTATCCACCACATTACTGACAATGCTGCATCGTGCATGTGGATTAATATGTCTTCATGATGGTGGCCCAATGTAACGAAATAAATTGATGTTTAAGCTCCATGAAAGCAATATCTTACGTAATAACATGAGTCTGGTGGTTTTAAAGTACAAAAGGGCAAAGATGAATTGGTTAAAGCTTCAGAAACACATAAAGGAGCAATATAGGCATGTGATTACTAGTATAGCTATGGACCTGTAGCACCCAAAAATCCAAATTTGTCCAGATGTCATGTTGATTGGAACATAAATAAACACCAACCAAACAGATGAAAAGAACAAGGCACTCAATAACAATGCTGTTGAGCACCAAACAATGTCCTTTCACACAGCAAGCAAAATTAGTTGACAACTCAATATAAGCGTACCCAGTGAAGAAAGAACAAAAACAATTTTCTGTTTACAGGAGGAAAGTATTCTACTGAATAAGTGCAGGTTTTACGAAAAGGAGAAAGGACTGTATCAATATTTCTTAGCTTGCCAGCAAAGATTAGTGGTGTAGACCCCCCCTCCTCAACCAAAAGGCAAGCTAATCATTCTTGCAAAGCTCCAGCTCCGTGGCCATGAACAGGGACACATAGACAACACCAACTTTCCCAATTCCTTCATGTCTCAGACTTAAACAAAGGGATTGCAAAGAAATAACAACCTTCCAAAATTCTGCTGTAGTAACATGTCCTTTAGGGTTTCTTGGCTTGGAATTCAGGAAATGAGAAACCCAACGAACCAAGAAACAGGCATCGTTGGAAAGGCAGGAGGATTGGGTAATAATCCTTAAACTTCTAGGTCAGAACAATGTGAAAACGAGAAGGGAAACAACTCTGCTAACTTGATACTCCTACTATACTAAAATCAGAACGCCTTTGTATCGGTTTGTGTGTAGTAACAACCGATTAGTGTCATCCGGTAAGATAAACAGAAGGCATATAACTGCATCAAAATTAGTCGTTCTCGCCTTTTAATCCATGTCGCCTCTGGAGCTGCTTGCTACTGCCAAAGAAGCATGTCGCCTCTGGAGCTGCCGCCTAAAAGTCGAAGATGCCTTGGCACCCTCTATCCACCGGCTCGCCGGAATCAATGGAAAATCCATTCAGGCCCTCCGGTGATGTCTTAAAAAAAAAAATCCATCGCAAATAGGGAAATCCAAGCGAACTTACACCATCTCTTGCACACTACCGAGGTTACTGAAAAGCTACGGGGAGAAGAAAAGAAACTGAAACTGAGCGCGGAGGTAGCCAAGAAAACCACCAACAGTTGTTTGAAGAAACTTACATATGCAGCGAAGGCCCTTGTTGAGGACCAGGAGGACGCCTACAGCGAGAAGAAACGGTGTAACTCCTGGAGCAAGTAAGCGGCACACCAGCCGAGCACGAGCACGCTCTCTCCGTCGCCGCCGCCGGACGAGAAGCGCCGCACCAAATTATCAACACAAGACTCTGCAGAGCAGACACCGGAACAGCAAGCGAGTTCTTATTTTTTCCTTTTTTTTTTCGCGGCTGCAACGTTTCGGCGAATAGGTGGTGGGGAAGCAAGGAAAGGGAAGGAGGGAGGCGCAGTACCTATCGCTGGTGGACGAGGAGTCGTCCGCGAAGACGACGTGGTGGAGGAGCCCAAGCGGCGGTTGGTCTATCTCCACAAGGCGGGCGGCGCCATAAAAAAGGAGCCCGCGGCCGCGGGGCGCCCAACCGCCGCTAACCGCCCCTGACACGCCGGGCCCCGCGGCCGAGCCGAACCCAGACCAAGTAGCGTTCGCAGTCGCACTGACGCAGCCCAGGCAGAACACGACGAGCTGGGTCGTCGGCTACCCGGCCCCAGCCTCCAGGCACAGGCAGCGACGCCCCACGGCACGAAGCGGAAACCGGTGCCGAGTCCGCGTCCGGCCGATGGGGGGTCGGCTCGGCGGCAACGCCTCCGCGGGTTCGGCAGCTGGGCCGCCTGCGGCCTGCCCCCCGCGATGCCGGCGCGCTCGTGCGGTCGTGTACGCACGCGTCCGTCCAACCTGTATCCGGTCGCCCCCGCGCGTGTTGGGCATCCAGGGAGGTTGACCAACCACCAGACGGACCGGCGGCACTTCATGCTCGCATGTTTGCAACGTGCTGCCGGGTCATAACTTTTTTGGTACTAATCCAGTAGCAGCAGCTGTTTGGCGATGGTTTCGGCTCGGTAGGAGGGGGGAAGAGGGCGAAGATTCCCATACGCGATTGCCGACCTGATCCAGCGCTCCAGCTTTGGCCTTTGGGTTGGGTGGAGGCCACGCACCAGGCCAGGATCGCGAGAGCTCGCGTTTAATTTGAACTAGCGGTAGCGTGCAAGCTGTTCCAATGCATACATAACAGCATCTCTAATGGATATTTCTGCAACTTCTTCACACAAGCGTTCTCGAGCTTTAGGAGATTCTGATGGAGTTGGTTCGGTCCCGGATCAGCGATCAGCCGGACGTCGGCGAACTTGTTGCTGTGCGTGCCGTCGTCGGCGAGGAAAAGTATTGGGCGCGGATCACTCCACTGAGGAGCACGTCAAGGATATGGGCATCATCGGGTCGGGTAGCCCAGCATGCAGCAGGCGACAGGCTTCTTTGCCCCCTTCCCCCTTGCGATACCTTTTAATTCAGGATGATGCTGAACTGAAGGAATTGGGTGTTACTCCTACAAGGATCCCCGGCCAGAGCCAGGCTTTGACGTCTGACCACACGGGACGGGATCTGTCGAGTGGCCCATGTCTTGAACCGGCAAATGACGAAATGTCAACTTCCACCGAAAGCGACTCTTGTGGCTTCCTGTTTGCTTCTGATTTCTGAACAATGGCTACACGCCTACGCAGCGTATATGAAAGCCAAGCATGACATGGATTCGCTTTGTTTGGTTTTGATATGGATTCACTTTGTTTGGTTTTGATATTTACATTTGCCACATGATATGCACTACTGACGGCTGCTCTACCCTGGGTGCCTACCATGCATGGCCATGGCCCAGGCACTGAACCTCCTCAACAACCACACTGACGTTTGCGAACCTAACTTCCGGTGAACTCCACGATCTGCACTGCACCGGAAACACATCGTGCTAATGCAAAGGCATTACTTCCGTGGGCCAGGTACATAGTAAATTTCACTTTTGTTTCCGTCACGTAGTGCTCAGCATTACATTACAATATAATAAACAAAGATTACTCATCAAATCATTAGAGCGGTTCAACCATCCAGTTCCAGGCTGCTCACCAGATGCACCTCGGCTGGGCGATAGCATGACCACGTCAATCGGCTTAACAAATGCCATCACAAGCAGCAGCTCGCCGGTCATATCAAATCAAACAGGATCTTTTCGTCTTACTACTTCCCATAGCATTTCCCTCTCGAGTTCATCTTCTTTTTCTCCGCAATTGATTTGCTCGTATCATTTTCAGGCGCCCGGAGCCCATGTAATGTCAACATGGACGTTCCATCTAATTCATAATTTCATATGCATCTGCAATTTGCAAGCATGTTTTATTCATAGCGTGGTCTGGGCAGCATTGATGGAAAAGTTCAAATAAAATGCCTCCAACCTACATGATTCACCAATGTGTCCAAATTGCTCGAGAGTGCTAGAACATCCTCCTCGTGCTTGTCCACAACGGCATAATTCACTATTCCCTTCCTCCTTCTATATCTGAATAAATCAATTTTTAGAGTTGTCATAATTTTTTTTTTAAATTGTTCGAGTTTATAGAAAAAGGTACAAATATTTGCAACACCAAATAAACATATTACGAAAATATCATTTATAGTGTATCTAATGATACTAATTTGGTGTCTTAAATCTTGAAGCTCCTCACTTTAAATTCGGTCAAACTAAAAAAAGTTGGACTTCAGACAACTCTAGGAATTGATTTATTCAGGGACAGATGGAGCAGTTAGACACTGCCATCAGATGTAAGTCAAAGTATGGGGATTGCAGTACGAGAGGAACCTCCTTCATTCCTCCATATCCGCTGGCAGCCACTTCGGTGCTGACGTCCACTAATTCCCCCTACCTACCTCCCTATTAGTGGGAGGCACTTCCCCTTCCCGTATCCACAATTGTGTGGATGGGCGCACACACACACATACACTATCTCCCACCATCTAGTTTGCTTTATGATTCGTGCTAGCAGTACCTCAGAACCTTGGTAGTTGACTTCACCACTCATGCCTCAACCTGGATCTTGGAGCTATCATCAGACTAGTCGACTCACACGAACCCTGAAGCTTGCACCGTCGTAGGATAAGTTGTATGAGCGCACACAGTAGAGGATTTATTAGATTGCTCTACCCCTACTCCATCGCCTCCTCCCCCTTGAACAAGTAGACCTAGATGTCTTTACTTCTAGATATGCAAGTATCCAATCGCACGTGGAGTTACTATTCTGTCTGTTGTTGGCTTGGCTCATAGCCCGAAGCTCAACCTGACTTTCAACACGGGGCGCATTGACGGGGATGATTTTGAAGATGACACGGAAGCTCAGGAGGATAGGGTCCATCCTTTGAACCCTCTTCGGCGTCAATTAGGTGAATTCAAGATCCCTTTACTCTAGCTTCCTTATCCAGCCCTCAAGCGGTTGTGGCGCTCAAATCCAAGACACCGGCCAAACATAAATGGGACATCATCAAGCCCTCTGCGACACTCCTACAGGTTCAGAAATGCAGAATTGCTAGTTGCTCTCATTTCTCTATCTATTGCAAGTAAAATATAGATTGTTTCGTATGCATAAGTTGCTCTCCTCTTAATCAAGTTTGGGGATTTTTTGTATTTTCTGCTTCTGTCCAGTTGCACTGATGGAGTACAGTTTAACTGATGGGTTACTTCCTCTTTCAAAGATTCAGAGTTTCAAGTACCCATACCAGAGGCAACTGAGTCGTTCTTTTTTGTTTGGGCCGGAAACCTGCAGGCCCAAATTAACATGTACCCGCATCCCTCCTCCCTCTCCTGTCCGTAACCCTATCGTGCAAACTCCCACAGCCCCGCAGCCGCCTCTCTCCCGCAGCAGCCGCCTCTCTCTCTCCCGCAGCCCTATCGCGTGCGCCGCCGTCTCTCCCGCCCTCGACTCTCCAGCAGCCAGTGTAGCGATTCGCGAGCAAGACGCAGGTAAGAGATGCTCCTTGCACTGATTCGTTTTGCCCGACATTGGGTTGGGTTGGCGTACTTTGTTTCTCATGGCGCTGATTTGATTAGGTCAGGAGGTGAGGATGGTGTAGACGACGCAGGAGGAGGCGGAGGGCAGCCGCAGCGGCTTCGTCGTCGGCGGGCCGAGTTGGGACCTCGGGCTGGAGATCAAAGTCCCTTTCGAGCAAAGACCCTAGGCTCCTTCTTCCTCCGGCTCGGCGGCCTGTGCCTGGTGATATTCACTGTACTTGCAGCTCCAATTGCAGCTGCAAACTTCAATCCCGGAAAGGTGCGCCAAAATATCCCATCTTAAACTCTCTGATAAAACGTAAAACTGTAGTTCAGTATGGGTAAATGAAACTCCAGACCTGAATCAGAGAATACACGCAGTTGATTTCTTATGTCTGAATGTGTTTGAGTTAAAGATGGAAAATGCTGCTTAATTTGTTTGCAACTCTATGGGTTTTGAGTTGTAAAATTCAACTCAGCATGCTTGATTTTGCATTGGCAGAAATATTAGTGGACAATTGATTGATAGATCATCTGATATGCTTTGTGAATGACTAGCTATGCACGAGATTACCTATTCATGTCGGGGTTTAATATGTTCTTCATCCATTCCTGTCTTAGTATATATCATACTATTCTCAATTAGGACAATTGAAGCATCCCATTTAACTTAGTATGTGTTCTATCATACTATTCCTGTCTTAGATCCACGACTGCTCCTCATCTGCTATAGAATATAGTTATGTAATTAATCCGTTCCTCAAATTTGGATGGTGACTAAACTCACGTAGCATGAATACGGACAAGCCAATAAACAGTGGTGGTTGTAGAGGCTTTTCAGTAGCTAGGTAGTACTTAGCCACAGTTGCTCCAATTCTGGTCCCCATTTTGACCTCACAATTTGCTGGAGTGGGATCAATCTGATCTACATCTTAACTTAGTGCTACTCCTACTGACCTACTTCAAATGCTAGGCCTACAGTAGTTGTATCCTGGAATATAATTTCTAAAAGTATGAGCTGAACCAGTAGTTTTCAGTTGTATGGCAGTGTTACATGTTATTACTGGCATGCCCATCTTAATAACAAGACTGCATGTTATAAGCAATATATTTTGAGGATGACACATAATGCTATAAGGATTCCTGTTTTTCTGATCAACACTGAATTACTTGAATAGATCTTCCTGAGCTGCTATGTTACTACTGGATTTTTTTTTTGTTGCAAAACACTAAATTTAATGCACATTATTTACAATATAATTACAATATGCTGATGGTTACTTTTTTACATGTGAACAAACCTATGTATGATATGCTGGATCACTAGTGTTGTGGGTGCTGTTGAATCCAGTTCCACATCAAATTGGTAAGCTATCACCGCCCACAATCATTTCAAGTGTTTAGCATATTTCTAGCATCTAAATTAGTCTTGTGCAATACGTTGAGCCACATTTAGTATTGTGTTCAAGTTCCATTTTCAAATAATTGTGTGTATTCACATTTAATTAATTAAGTGTATTATGTTGTACTCCCTCCGTTCCAAATTATAATTCATTTTGATTTTTTTTTGTACATTCATTTTGCTATGCATTTAGATAAATAATATGTCTAGATACATAGCAAAATGGATGAATAAAAAAAATTAAAGTGACCTATAATTTGGAACGGAGGGAGTATATATATTTGTTGCAGTGCCACCAACAATCTATTTCTAGCAAGGGATCTGGCTTCTATGCTGCACACCACTTG
The DNA here is from genome assembly GCA_904845875.1 of Miscanthus lutarioriparius. Taxonomy (NCBI): domain Eukaryota; kingdom Viridiplantae; phylum Streptophyta; class Magnoliopsida; order Poales; family Poaceae; genus Miscanthus; species Miscanthus lutarioriparius. Next base: position 11,153,497 of record CAJGYO010000001.1, on the reverse strand, counting down.
ATTTTAGGCATGGGAAAGACAAACTTGGAATGCCCTGAGGTATTCATATATAATCTTGGGATGTGTAAATATAATGGTCCATGGTTGTTTGAGTGTGTGTGACTGTGTCATGTCCTTCAGCATTTTTTTTTTCTTTCAACGCTTGTCTACTAGGCTGTGACAGTCTGAAGAGACATTTGAAGTAAGAATATTCTGTTATTCGCTTGACGTAGTCCCTAGATTTGTAATTGCGGTCAAGATGTCTGGTGCCGTTACATTGTATCAGACTGAAGTTGTGAGCCTTCTAGTCGAAATGGAGCCTACGATGTTCTGTCATGGTCTAGTGATGTTTTGGTTAGCTGAAGTTCCGTCATGTTGGCATGCGGATTCATGTAATTTTGTTGTTGTGGCAATGAAATTTGGGTACGCCATGTGGTTGAGGAAAAAGAAGATTTGAAAGCTTAGCAAATCAACAAACCTTGGAAGCTGGTATGCTCACCAATGGACACTTGGGGATATATTATCTAGGTTAAATATAAAATACCTCTGTACTTTTGTATGTTCAGCCACATTAATCTTGGGTAGATTTGCATGTTAGTTAAATATATCCTTACTCTTTTCGAAATAAGAGTAGTTCAGCAACCTTTGTTCTTAAATCAGTCCAGTCTGTTAAAGTTTTAATGTCTTTCTATAAGTGTTTTAGTAGTAGTAGCATCATTATTGTCTGCGACTGTTTTCTCTTTATTTAATCAATATTGAGTTGTGATACTCTTAAGTTGATCAAGAAAACTTAGTGCCTTCAAAAGATTATAAAGTTTTGTTTATCTATTGAGGCTGGCAAAACTGATGTAATCGCTGCACAGCTGCAGTCAGGTCAAGTTAAGTCTGATGATGATGATGGTCTGCTTGACTCCTGTTATCTTACTGTCTGGCACAGTGACTAGCTATAGGCTATAGCTGTATTCACTATTCATATTGTCAGTCCATTTCAGCATTCCTACTATGGCAGATTATGCTATGTGGATCCTTATCTTTCAAAGTAATAGGTTGTAGCTGTATACATATTCTTAGTATATATGTCAGCGTTCCTGCAGGCTGATCATGCCATGTCAATCCCTACCTTGAAAAGTAACTTCTATTATGCACACCACCTGGCTTGAGTTAATTTGAACATGTTTTCCAATCAACATGATGTAGATACTTCTAAAATGAAACTGAGGATATAGTTATTTGTTTATTTGTTTCCTAGCACTCGGATATAGTTACATGCTTGTCTTAGGCTGACTAAAATTAAACTGAGGAAAAATCTACAGTGTGGCCATCTAGTGTTGATTGTTTGCATGCTGTAAACATGGCAACTGTAAATCTATATGCTTCTTCTGTAGCATATCCTGAACTCCAAGTAACACTACATCATGTTGCTTTAGCTGAACATTTGCCATCTGACCCAAGGTGGAAACCTCAGCAATGTTGGTTGGACCACAAGTCTGCAATTAAATCTTAAAGTTTTCCTAGTTTGCTTGGACCTCATTGGTACTACTATACTATCTATTCAAATAGAACCTGTCTGTAGCAGTTGTATTGAGACGGTGAGCTCTTGGTGGCATCTTGCAAATGTGTGTGTGATTACTTGCAACTGTTGGGCAACCGACCACAAGTCATTGCACCTGGCGCTAATTATTGTTAGCTTTGTATGGTGTAATTTTTTACATTGATCTTCTATATTGTACTGTCGTGATCGCCTAGAGGTAATACCAATTGAAAAAAAGCTTGTCCAACATCGATTGAGGTGGGTTGGCCATGTCCAAAGGAGACCTCCAGAAGCACCAGTGCATTGTGGAGTCCTAAGCCAAGCTAATAATATGAGGAGAGGTAGAGGAAGACCGAAATTGACATGGGGGAAGACAATAAAAAGAAATTTGAAAGCTTGGGATATACCTAGAGATCTATGTTTGAATAGGAGTATTAGGAAAGCAGCTATTGAAGTGCCTCAACTGTGACTTGGGGCTCTTGGTGGGTTTTAACTCTAGCCTACCCTAACTTGCTTGGGACTGAAAGGCTATGTTATTGTTGTTGTGAACTTCTATATTGTACTGTACATTGTACTGTACTATGTTTTGTTTTTGACTAAAGTTCTATCTTGACATAGGAATTTGAAGTGTTGACGACGCCCATCGATGTGCACATGATCAGAGAAAAGTTGGCGATGTTCTTAGTGGCACAGGTCATTGACAAGAAAGGAGAGTTCTATCATCCTAGTTAAACACCAGTGATGTGTGATTGCCATTATTAATATGGGTCCAGTGATGTAGTGTGTGACTAAATAAGTTAAGTCCAATGTTGTGATGGATTTCAAACAAGTTGTGAACCTGTTGTGAATCTGTCAATGAATTTGATATAAATGTGAATCTGTTGAACTTGATATCTATTTGAAGAGCTTCTGTTGTGAACATGTAGTAATATATTGATGGCTTTCATATATATAAGTGCTGTGAACAGTACGTGTCTATGATGAAAAATATGAGTGACGTTAAAAAGTAGACACGCCACTCTTACGATCCTATCTGAGATGTCTTATTAACATGCGTCACTTGTTATATGCTATCAGTGACACGTTAGGTTGACATGAGTCGCTGATATCTAATTATCAGTGACACATACTGTCAGTGCGTGTCGCTCATACCTCCTTATTAGTGATGTGTATTCTCACTGCGTGTTGCTCATACATTGTTACTAGTGATGCGTATCCTCATTGCGAGTCACTGATATCCCCTTATTAGTGACCCGTTTTCTCAGCACATGTCACTGATACCTCATTATCATTGACGCTTTTTCTTAGTACGTGTCGCTACTATACTAAGATCAGTGACGCGTGTATTAAATACGTGTCGCTGGTATCTTCACATCAGTGATGTATTTTTATGCGTCACTAATTTGTCCACATCACAGACGCAACGTAAGTGACGCGTCTTTTCCGCGTCACTAAAGACCCTCTGGACGCGTCACTAATTAGCTTTTCTGGCATAGTGTCTGTGTCGAGCTGAACACACTCTACCGACTATCTACTTGTGTGGCAACTCTAGCTCTTCATATCATTGATCATTACTTGATTAGCGCGCTCTTTATTTCCTAGGTCCGGAAATTCGAGGCCTAGGACCGGGGTTGAAATTCCGAGTTGGACCGAAATTTCCAAACCCGGAGGTTCAATATGAGCTAGCTGATTTTCTGATTTAACCTACTCACACCCCTTGAGGCATTGCAGGCACTTTCACTTTTAACATAGTACTCTCTACGTCCCTAAATATTTGCCGTTTTAGCTTTTTAAGAAACAAATTTGACTAAATATATATTAAAAAATATTAATATTTATAATACATAATTAGTAGTATTGGATAGATATTTGAATCTAGTTTTTTAATAAATTTATTTGAAGATAGAAGTGTTGCACGTATTTTCTATAAATCAAGTCAAAGTTATCGACACGTAAATCGTGGCGATAAACATCTAGGGACAGAGGGGGTACACGTTTGGACTAGCACAGTTGTTAGTCCTAGTACATATAAGGCCCTGTTTAGATCCCACCCAAAATACAAAATTTTTCAAGATTTCCTATCACATCGAATCTTGCGGCACATGCATGGAGCATTAAATGTAGATAAAAAGAATAACTAATTACACAGTTTGCCCGTAATTGACGAGACGAATCTTTTAAGCCTAAATAGTCCATAATTGGATAATTTTTGCCAAACACAAACAAAAGGGGTCTAAGCAGGCCGTAAGTGCAGAAGCATCCGAGCTGGATCAATCAAAACTAAATATGGACAACAGCAACATCTATTGCCAAGCGTCAAATCTTATGATATTAAAACACATTAAAATTGCACGTACATAAGTTCACATAGGACCGGACCGGATACTTAACAACGCAACACTTGGTGCATGCATGCATCATCAGTTACATGCATGCAAATCGAACGCATCCTATACCATTAAGCAGCCATCCATCGGTGCATGCAGCACTGGCAGCGAAGCGAAGCGAGCAATAGATAGATCTGAATTAAGCAGCAGCCATTGCAGCTACGTACTAGGCGTCCATTCGCACCGGGTACTGGTCGATGCAGTCAAGCCAGGGGCTGCGCGCAGGGCGGCGCACGCGGCGGACGGCGCGCCACACCGCGCTGTTGCACTTGAAGCCTGACCCGAAGGCGAGCTGCCAGACGCGGTCGCCGCGGCGGACGCGTCCCTTGGCCTCCAGGTACGCCAGCTCGTACCAGATGCTGCTGCTGGAGGTGTTGCCGAAGCGGTGCAGCGCGGCGCGGGAGGCCTCCAGGTCGGCGTTGCGCAGGCCCAGGTTGCTCTGCAGGTGCTCCAGCACGTCGCGGCTCGGCGCGTGCATGCAGAAGTGCTCGAACGCGCGCTTGAAGTCCGGGATGTAGGGTGCGGCGGTGGAGGCGTCCCCGGGCGTGGTCGGCGGCGGCGGCGTGGAGGCCTTGGACGGGAACAGGTGGCGAAACATCACGCCCGCGAAGAAGAGCAGCTGCTCCGAGAAGGGCAGCACCAGGGGCCCCAGGGTGGTGATGTTGGTCTTGAGCGCGTGTCCGCCCACCTCCAGCAGGTCGCGGCTAATGGACAGGCCCTTGATCCGCTGCTCGTCCTCCTCCTGGTACACGGAGCGGAAGGCGCGGTCGTCAGCGCCCTTGTGCGTGCGCACCACGTGCTCCAGCTGGTACTTGGCGCGGTGGAAGTCGCGGCGCCGGTTGGACAGCAGCACCGCCGCGCACCCGGCCCGGAAGAAGGCATTGGGGATAAGCATGGAGCGCCGCTTCCCGGGGTACCACGTGAAGGAGACGGCCTCCGTGCTGACCACCACGGCCAGGCCCGCGCCGCTGGCCTGCAGCATGTCGCGGGCCAGGTCGATGGCGATGACCCCCGCGCTGCAGCCCATGCCGCCCAGGTTGTAGCTCAGGATGTTGCCGCGCATCTTGTAGTGGTTCACGATCATGGCAGACAGCGACGGGGTCGGGTTGAAGAGGCTGCAGTTGACCACCAGCACGCCCACGTCCTTGGGCCGGACGCGGCACTTGTCGAAGAGCTCGTCCAGCGCCGCGAACATGGCCGTGGACGCCTCGGCGCGTCCCTCCTTCATGGTGGCGCAGTTGGCGTTGGGCTCGAACACGCAGCGCGGCATGTACGACTCGTCGCCGATGCCGGACTTGGCTAGCAGACGCGACTGGAACGCCAGGCTGTCCTCGTCGAACTTGCCGGACTTGCGCGCTAGGTCGATGAACTCCGCCTTGGACACCTGCACGTGTGCACATGTACACAACCATCACTTCACAGCATGATTATTATATATACACTGCATCGTCTACAACTGCATGCCGATCCATCCATTCTGTTAGCCTCTGGAACAGAGGAATTCCACAAATCGTTCTGGAATTTTATGAAAGTCAGTTCGATTTCATCACTGGAAAAAAGCGTACAATTCAGGAAAACAGCCCCGCGTTTCAAAAGAGCCTAATAATCTGTTAACAGGAGTACTATCATACTGAGATCTTTATTATCCATTAATTAATCATAATAATAATATACACCCGTTTGGATTACTGCTCATTGATTGCTGGGCCGATGGACCGAGCGCCCAACCATTCGTGATGGGTGTGACCGAATGACCTGTGACCTCAACCCAACGGAAACCGTTGCTATCCTACCTGCCCCGGCCGGCCCATTCATACCGGTGGGCCCCGAGGCCCACTGCTCATCTCTAATGCGCTGCGATGCCATCGACTAATAACATCGGGCCAGTCGTATCGATCTAGTGCAAACTTAGCGCTGACTCTAAAAAGTCTTTCAGGCACTGATGATGACTGATTATCGGCCTGTTCGGCTAGGCTTATATGGTCGTAAACGATCGTAAATTTTCAGCCGAAACAGTATTTTTCTCTCACACCAAACCAGTCAGTCATTGATGGGTGGAGGAGGGGTTGGAAGGATAAATTCACGAGAGAGTAGGGTTTTCATTTGAGGCATGTGGATGTGCTCTGTCGGTGTATTGGGCCTGTTCGTTGGTTGGGGCTGGTGCTATTTTTTTTAGAGAAAAATACTGTTGGTTGGTTAGTTTGGGCTTGCTGAAACCAACCAGCGAACATGCTGATTAATGGATGCCACTGTCTGAAGTTTCTGCAACATTTATGGGTCTTCAATTGGTGGCAGCTGGCCGATGCTGTAACCAAGGCCCAGCACGGCCCTGCAATGGTACTTTGTACTACTACTACAGCAGGTACGGGTATGTAGTAGTAAGCGTGTAGATTAGATTGTACGTCCACCCATAATCAAGTTTTTGTCTCCTTCACAAAATGTGCACAATCTTGTAGTAGTAGATCGGGACCAAGCAAATAGGTATGGGCACACAGTGCACCATGCATGCTTGACCAAGTATTAGATGCCCTAATAGTAAGATGCAACAACTCAATTAGTAATGATCACATGTTCACTTCTGGGACTCATGAATAACCTCCCTTCTAATTGGATCGAAGCTTTACAATAATTACGTGTTCCACTTCCACATGCATATAATTCAGCCGGAAATAAAACATCTATCCCAAGACAAGAGATGTCATAGCCTGACTCTGATCCAATAATTTATCTCATATAAAAGTAGATCAAATGTGGCATAGTATGTTCCTTGTACATGCATGTGCGTGTGAGCAGCATGACTATCAAATGTGTGGTAACTGGTAAGTAAGTAGTACTAGGAGTTTAATTATATCAACAATAAAAGAAAGTAAGTCAGGCTAAGGAAGAAAGTAAACAGGCCTGAAAAGCATGTTTACTGGTACTACATCTAGCAGCATGAGTATCATATTTCTTTGCATGCAAATCATATATAGCTAATGATAGATAAGAGCAAGAGTATGTAGGCATGCGCGCTCGCACCTTGAGCTCGTCGGCCGGCTTGTAGCATGCGAAGTCGATGAGGTAGACGGGCCTGGGCCTGGACATGATGTAAACGGAGATGGTGAAGGCGAGGACGGCGACGAAGGCGAGCACGGTGGCGAGGTCGTAGGTGGCCTCCCCCCACACCTTGCGCCACAGCTCGTCGCGGCTGAGGCTGCCCACCTCGGCGCCGCACACGAGCACGATGACGGGGATGGTGGCCAGGTACACGCCGTGGCTGATGAGGTAGTGGTAGCCCAGGCGCACGTACTTGAGGTTCACCGACTGCGGCGCCTGCTCCTCCCGCGCCATGGTGGCCGACCTAGCTGGCTAGCCCCTACCGATCGATCGATCGACCGATCGAGCTCCCTCGCGCTGCTGCTGGTCGCAGTCGCGGCCGGGATGGATCGGAGCAGTGGTAGTGAGAAGTGAGGGGGAGTGGAAAGGGTCCAGCTAGTCCCTTGATATATAGTAGTACTAGCAGCAGGAGAGGAGGAGCAGCAGCAGCGGCGGGGTAGGGGAGGAGATGGCGGGTGGGTGGGCGGCAGTTAATGCCATTAGAGGGCAGGGCAGCTGGGGCTGGGCAGGGACGGACACGGACTATTACTATTCTGATGGAGGGGGGAAGCGGGAGCTCCCGCCCGGGCCCGGCCTTCATGGCTTCATCAGCCTATTGCGGCTGCAGCGGCAACTGCTGCTAATCCGCTATTGTTGCCACAGTACCACGCAGACAGGAAATGACAGCCGCAGCGACTGCTGGCTGGTCGTGCTCATGCCTTCCTCCATGCATGCAGAGTGTCTTTATTTTATGTGAGACTGACATGTTGTCCCCCCAGCTGAACTGCAAGAGCTTTGCATGTTCACTGACTGTCTAATAATCTTACTGCTAGTATGCATGTGGGTTTAGGATTTAACACCTTCACTCCATTGAGAATACAGTACGGTGGGAGTTGGGAGCGAAGCTGTAATGTTGCATGCATGCTCTTGCACCTGTTGCGTGTGACCATGCAAAACGTGTTTGCTACTCGTGGGCAGAAGAGATACGCATGCTTTGCTTGCTTTCATCTGCATGGCATGATCAGGTACACCAGAAAATGAATAGAACGCCGGGATTTTTGCATGTCTTTGTGTTTTAAAAGTAAAAATGAATTGATTCTTGTTAAATTTCTGTACAATTTAATTTCTATGAAATTCTTGGGTTCCAAACAAACCCTTATAGGCCGAGATTCCGCTAAAAAAATGACGCATACTCACTCCGTCCTAACACAAGTACACATCACGTATTTAGAGAAGTTAATGTATCTCAAGTTTGACTAAATATATAGAAAAATACTAATATTCATGATATCAAATAAGTATTATAAGACTAGTTATATTATATAACTTTTTATAGTAAATCTATTGAGATATATAATTGAAGTTAAATTTAAAATGACTCCTCTATATGAGGTGTGCACTTATTTTGGACAGGGGAGTATATACTTGTTCTCGTATTCTTTTCTTTTTAAATACAGTATGAACATAAACACTCAGAGCTCGCCCATTGCATGTTGTACACTCCATCCTCAAATCACGTAAAACTAGTCTGGAGATAAACAGAAGTCTGCACTGAAGTCCGCACTGAAATTAAAAATGGTGTCCCGGATATACGTATTGACACAATTGACACAAGCGGACGTGAGACATCGTCGCTGCACTGAAATTAGCTTTGATCAGGCCGATTGACACAAGCCGACGTGAGACATCGCTGCACTGAAATTAAAAACAGTGGCCCTGATAGATAGATATTATCTTTAGTTAATCAGCAGGGCCAGTTGACACTCGACGACGTGAGACTGAGACATCCCTGCACTGGAAGTTCCCTGCTAGCTAGGCGAGAGCAGCTGCGAACTGATCCCCCAACAAGTGCACGTCCCGCGTGGAGATAAATTTCTTCGGGAGGGGAGGGGAGGGCTGGCACTGTGGCAGATGGGCCGGTGGAGTCGAGACGGTGCTTGCAATTGGGCATCACGCTGCACACTAGCGCCTGCACCTAACCTCTCGAGCGTGAAATGAATTGGCCCTGTCTGTTCTCTGCTCCCAGCCTCGCCTGCTGCCCACCTCATTCACTCCGATTCCCCGGCTGATGCAGTAGATAAACAAGAGGGTACGATCTGATCCCACGGACGGCCTCTTAAGTAGGTGGTGGCACAGTAGCTGGATGATGAGCCAAACTGGTTGCGGGTGATTTCATCTTTGGTGCATTGCAATTGTACGGTGACATCCAGCTGCATGCATCGCCTAAAATTTCTTCACAGGCAGCAATAGCATGGGAAAGTGTTTTACAGTATTCCATCAAGCATGGACTCAAAAAAAAATCCATGGTTTTTCTTCTTCAGTTCTTACAGAATTACCCACCCGTGGATAAATACTCTAGTTAGTTTCGGAGTACACCATTAGGATAGGAAATTACTGGCAAGTGGCAAGGAAACAGGAAACAACGTGCTCGGCTTCCCTGTCTGAAGAAGGCAGAATTCAGCGAGCCAGTCCGCGAAGACCTCATCACTCAGGCTCAGAGCCTGACAGGCGGAGTGACAGCGGCAAGAGCTGCTGTCTGCTGCTCATTCATGGAAAAAGCAACAGCTTGACCACAGTCCATCGAGGGTTAACCACTCTGCTAGTGACATTTATCCTCTCGTAGTACATTCATTCATGCGGGCAGTTGGTTGGGGGTTCAGCTTGCGGCATCACTCGCTTCCCCCGTTGGAAGACGCACAGTTGCGTTCCGTTCTCAGATCTGATGGGAAAAAAATATAGGTCACGATCAGGAGGATAACAATGAATAAGGGAATGGCCTCCGTTTGCCTAGTAAGAACGCAACGCAAGCATACTTTCTTCATGTAACATGTACAATGATGGAGACGGGATTAATGTCTTTAGGATCCCAGCAACTACTTCCAGCCTCCTAAATTGACACAGCGATTCACACACCCTACCTCTTAATGGTACTGCCGCAACAGTTTCAGCTGAAGAGGTATGCCGGTTTGATGATGGGCTGATGGTCCAGGACATCGGATTGATCCACGCATCCAGCATGGCAGATCCCTGTGCACATCCAAAGCCATCTTTCAGCAAAAACCATCGCACCTCCCGAAATATGGATCCATCGCACCTCGGGTATCCATGGAAATTAAAAAGATGGTCGGTTCTCCAAGCTGCGCCAGGCCATAGCCCATAACCCATAAATTCCCGAAATCTGAAGTCTGAACGGCGAGAGAATATCCAGAGTATGCCAATAAGGATGCAACTTTGTCAGTCCGGCTAACTCCCAACAGCACCGCCATTGTTAGGTCCTTCGAGAGAATCAGGACTCATTGCCGTGCCGAGCCTTAAATAAGGAGCATGGCATGGCCCCCATCCAAATAAGCATGAACAGGAAATGGGGAATAGATTTGTTTCAAAAAAGAAATGGGGAATAGAGGATGAACGGATGGACGGCTGGCTGGGAGATCTGTAGGGTAGGAACAACATTCATGGTGGCAACGACCAAGGATGAAGTAAATGGGGGCGTCTCTGCTCCCATGTGGTTGCATTAAGCCGCGCCTCCAATCGCCATGTGACCATGTTTGCAGCAAAGGTAGTGCTGGATCTTCTCAATGAAGCAGCCAGTGAATGCTGAGACGAAATATGTCCTGTTAAAAGACAAAAAGATCAGTACGAAGAAGAAGAAATTTTGGCACAAGAATATTGCAAAGTACTGGTAGAAATAAGCAGAACACATGCTACACCAGCTTGTTGTTTTGAAGCTAATATGACATACATAAACAATACCAGCAAATTAAGATGGCTGCATCAAGGGATTGTGTTGTCTCACCGGGACACTAGAGTCTCTTCTTTCCTTTCTATTTGCAGCTAGCACAAAAGAACAGCTTAACCAGCTCCTACAGTCCTACTTTCATCACACAAAACAGCTAGTTTGCAAGTTTCAGCAAGATACAAGAGATGGCTGGCACAGTAGGACAGCATGGGATACTGTTTTAAAACCTTCAAAGGATTTGCTGTAAAGGATGACACATTATCAGGGGGGGGACAAAAAGAAAGATGCCAGGTAATACAATAACTACACATACTCATTATTTTTGCCAGATTGTTGAAAATGTACACCAGACTGGAGAAAAGAAATTTAATCCCTTTCTCAAGCAAAAAAATGAGAAACGAGGATGTACTGTATGCATGTTTGCAAACTTTGCCGGTACTGGAGTAGATCAGCGAAGGAAATTAGCCTCCGGTCCAATGTACATAATTTGAAATGCATGTCTATATACATAACAAGAGCAGCATAAACAGAGAGGCAGAAAAGGTATAGCAAAGTCAACAACCATAACGTGCACAACATAAGAAGCTTAGAAACATTTATAAAGAAACAATTTCTGGAAGAGCTCTACACTAAGATCAGCAAACCTAATCACCAAATCACCAAGATACAGCACAAACTTGGCATATCAAAGTACCAAGAAAACATTGACATATTATATATAGATTTTTACTAGTATATAGCACCAGTAGTACATTTATTAGTTATTTGGGTAATTATTAAGGTCAGTGTATCTTGTTTTGCACAGCAAAGTCAATACAAAAGGGGAGTGCAGAATAACTCCAACTGCCATATTGTTGCAAACGATTTCTTCATCAATACTACAACTAAAAAATTGATTGTATACAAAGATTATCATTGGCACAGTGAGGTAGACCGTAGACGTGTACATATCTGAACTTCAAATTCATCAATCATCACCTCCTGCCTTATGAGTGCTTAAAGGAAATCTATGACTGTTTAATGAAGATATCTTGGACAAATCATAACTTGAGTACAGTAGTTGCATGTTTTGTCTCATCAATTTATTTCTAAAGAAAACGTCACAGGGCCACTGATTTGGTGTTGTTATAACACTAACGAACATGGTATAAGCAATATTCAAGCCTGCCATATCAAATCATTGTGATCTGTTTGAGCTTTGACTAATATTTTGAATTCCAAATATGAGTACAGAGAGAAGGATATCCAACCTACCTCAACCTGTTACTTGGAATTCCATAGATGTCAGCAGCTAAGGTACATTATACAACTATATCCTGAGCTTAAAGTCACAAACAGTTATTGCCGAACTTTGTTTTTATAACAAACTAAAAACAGCTTTTTTTTGTTCTTTTTGTGCTACACACGCATGCCACCAACTCAGTCTCTGCAAAATTCATCTGCATCTCCTAAATCCATCTCAGAATCATCTGACATAGAACAGCCATCTAAGATGTCATCTGAATTTTCACTTTCAACATCCAATACATCATCATCACGGCCTAATAAGTAATCATCTGAATCAGAAGACATGTCGAAATTACCAAGATTCTTCAATCTCCCTCTGTAACCAGTAAGTTGAAGGAGCTTTTCCCTCCACCGCACCAATGGACACTTCTCTATCAGTTCTGTCCCATCATATGCCTCAGTTAAGAACACACTCAACCGCTTTCCCCTCTCAGAAACATAAAAGATGCCATAATGCTTCAGGAATAACCTCATAAGCTTCTGTGGCATTACAAACTCACGACGGAAATGCGTAAGGTGATCGGTCACCAGCCTCTTTTCCAACATGAAGCTCAGTATCTCATGCATCACTGCAACAGCCCTCTTATCAAACTCTGGTGATCCAGGAGTCAATCCCTTTGCCTCTGCATAAGGGGACAGGTAGGTGACCTTCTGAAACTGCTTGGTATTGCCCGTTTTCACATAATGATGAGCTTTTCCTCGAAATCTGTAGTAACTAGTAAAATCTGGTGGGAATTTCATTGGGAACGGAAGCAAGAGCTCTCCTGGTGGACTGGCATTGGCATCGCCAGTCGACACAGCCTTCTTCTTCTCAAGCTCAGTGACTGCCCAGCTTGGGTTCCAAGAGATGAGCTCCAAATACTCACCATCCTCCAATCTGACCAGCCTGAAATGCTCCGGAAACATGTGCACCCACCGTGTCCGAAAGTCATGAGGAAGTCCCATGTCGCGCCGGAAGTGGGCGATCTTGTCGACTGGCAGCCGCCGGTCCACAGACATCATGAGCATCCTGGTGACGTACTGCGCGGCCACAGGGGAGTGCTCCTCCAGCAGGCGCGCTTCCTCCTCGACGAGCGCCTCCGCCTGCGGCGAGAGGCCTGCCCACATGACGCCGCGGCTGTCGCGGCAGACCTCGAACAGGTGCGGCGAGCGGCGCACGAAGTGGGCCACCTTGTGCGGCTTGACGAGGCCGAGCTGCGGCCGCAGGATCTCGAGGCGCTTGAGCGGGGTGACGTGCTCCTCCTCCTTCTTGAGCGCGTCGACAACGGCGAGCACCTTAGAGAGCACCTTCCAGCGCTCGGTGGCCACCTCGAGCGCGTGCACGCGCTTCTTCTTGCTCCGGTCCTTCACGCTCCGGCCACGTGTCATGCCTCGAGCCGGCGAGAGCTGGTACGGGCATTGGTATAGCCAGTGCCTCTGGCTCCGGCAGCGAAGTAGCTCGCTCAGGCAATTGCGCGAACATGCTGCGTGCATGGCGTGTGAGGCGGCCAGGAACTTCTGAAGTAGAAGGGCCGAAACAGGAGCAACAATGCTATTGTAACACGAGTAATCTGGAAGGAGGATGCAAAGGGCGCGATCCTAGTCGCGCTGCTGAACGGCGGCGAGAAGAGGAGAACAAGGCGGCGGCTGCGGCCTGCGGGGGAACCGGAGACGCCGAAGGAAAGACGAAGGAGGGAAGAAAAATGAAAAGGGCCGTTCTTGATGATGGTTGAACAGAAGAAGACACCGATGTGGCTAGGTCTAAATAGAGCCCATAATTTCTGGTGGGTTTCTGGGCTCGTTTTGACATTTGCCGTAAGGCCTGTGAAGCCCACAAGATAGCCCTGTTTTGATCAGATAGTTCTTAGTTAGGAGCCAAACTAGTTGGGGTTCACCAATAAATTGGTTAACAACTAGTTGAAGCTTTGGTTTTGCTCAAAAAAAAAGTTGAAGCTTTGGTTTAAAATTAGCTCACCTATTATCCTCATGTGTTAGATAGACTAAGACAAAAATTAGCTGCTAAAATTTAGCCTTATTCATCCAAGCATGCCCTAAATTGAGAAGAAAGAACATGTGGGTCATTCTAGCGTGGGTCATAATAATCACTCTATCGCTAAAGCTCCCTTTCCAATCCAACGAAAGCAACCAGGTTAAGGAAATGGATCAAGGGAGAGGAAGGGCATGAACAGGCATGGCTTGCTTTGAGTAAGAATAGTGTGTTGCCATGTGTCGATGCGAAGGTGGCGCAATGGCCTACATCATAGTGATGTGCAAGACAGGGCGGTTGTCCCTTGGTTCCCCCTAGACTTGGTATGCGATGGCTCTGATTTGGCGGCGGATAGATACCTAAGCGGGCAAGATGGTCGAGCTGCTGATCTAAGAATATAATCCATCTTTTCTCCTCAACCTTCAAATTTAGACATCTTAACCCTCCAACTCTGAAAACCATTTAAATTACTGTTCCCCGGTTACAAGTGGTTTTATAGGTAGTTTTATTTTTTTGGTTTACAAAAATTCTAATAAATATCTAATAAGGTTTTTAAACCATAAAAAGTCTCTAACCTGCAAAAAGTTAGGAGAAAAATGTTAGAGATAGTTTAGGATACGAAATATCCAATAAAATATTTAGAACTCGTGAAAATATCTCTAGAAACCTCCAAAAATTAGATTTAGATCTAGGAAAATGAGGAAAATATATAAAAACTACATAATATTCCAAAAATATCTTAATTAATGTTCAAATGCATTTTAAAACTTTCGAAAACCAAAATATGAGATTCAACCAGCAAGAATGCAACATAAATTTTTTGTTGAATGCATTCATGCCGATCTTGGTCCCATGTTCTTGTTGTGAAAAGTTTTCATAATGTGTTTATACATTGATTAGAATGCTTTGGAAATTTATTAGATTTTATTTGATATTTTCTCATTTTTCTAGAGCTAAATCTAATTTTTGGAAGCTTTTAGAGACACTTTCACCGAGCTCTAAATATTTGTCTAGTTTTTTTTTGTCACAATCTACCTCATAATTGGATTTTTAGGAGCTTAGATACATTTTTATGGTTTAAAACTCTATCGATTATTTACCAGATTGTTAACTAAACTAATAAAAAGAATGAAATTGCCTTAAACACCACTTTGTAATCAGAGCAAGGAAGTAATTTAAGCAGTTTTAAAAGTTGAGAGATTAAGACGTCTGGTTTTAGGGCTGTAGGAGAAAAACTAGACCAGACAATAGTTTTTTTTAACTTTCCGGACTTTCATTACTCATCTAACCCAGCCAAATCGCTGGTCATCGGATCCTCAAAGTCACAAGCAACCTCCTCTCAAGTGTTATAGCAGCCACTCAGGGGATTACAACCAAAAGCAGCAAGAGCATGCGCAACACTATTAGAATCATGTTTACAGACGGATACAGTAAAAAACATGAACTCGGGGAGAGAGAAACAAGCTTTTTTTAACAGAAGAAGCAGAGACAATATGGCTTGGTGTAAATACTAGCCCATTGGCATGTTTGCTCGTCGTAAACGATCGTAAATTTTCAGCCAGAACAGTATTTTTCTCTCACACCAAACCAGTCAGCAGTAATAATCCACGATCGTATACGATCGTTTCAGCCCCAGCCGAACAGGCTGCATATCTATATTGGGTTTTTGGGCTCATTTTTCGTTAGGCCTCCAATATGAAGTACATAATAAATAGGCTCAAAAGCGATCGCAGAGCCTTGTAATCCATTCAAGTGTGGCCTCTTCGTCTTCGTCAAACGTGTTTCCCGTTCTGCTTGTTGGTATACTCACATACATGGGCTTGGTCTAATAAATACTATATACATACACCTATATGCTAGTGCTGTAGTGCAAAAAATAGTGCTTCGTTTTCCTTTCGGAAACAAGAAGATCCTTCAGGCTCCAACGATACGGAACCCACCAGGAACTCGGGAAGAGAGCATACTACAGCAGAGCCTGAGCCGAACCGAGCTCGCACACATGTTTCATTTCCTCTCACCCACGACAGCTCGCCGAGACTGCCAACTGCCCTAGGCGGGGCCCCTAGCTTAGTAGCATCCTCCCAAGTCCCAAGTCACCGTGCAGGGCTCACGACACGCACGTTGGCCGCGAACGCGACACGCCATCCCGCGTGCCTGCGCCCACGAGAACCAGTCCGCCGGGTTTTCGTTTTGCCTCGCCCCCCACCCCCAGCCGTCTCCGATTCGTGCAACGGGGACGACGGCACGGCACCGCTTGTGCGTGATTCTAATTTTCTACTAATTCTTGGTGTTGGCACATGGCGAGGCGAGGGAGAGAGCCCACGCGGTTGGGCTCTTGTTGGAAATATATAAATAAACTGGACCCAGGACGCAATCACGCAACCGGTCGCTCGCTCGCCTCGCTTGCGCAAATTGACTTGCTCCGATGCCCAATCACCGCTACGGTCAGTATTCAAACGCCTTTTGACTTTGCGGTGATCTCGCCGTGGACCCTTTGGACTAACGCAGCGTCGTCGCACTGTACGTGTCGACTGTCGACAGGACGACAGACATAACAGACGCAGGTGGCTAAGCCAAGTCTACGCAGTGATCCTAGTATATAATATAAAATTAAAAACTCTGCTTGCGTCTCACGCGCGCCGCTGTTCGCTTCATGATTTATTTAGTGGCTTATAAATCGGCTGATGCTGTTTTATTGTGAAAGAAAAATACTATATTATAGTTAATAAGTATGACTGATACGATCAAGCGAACAGGTGACTGCCCACGGAACGTTCGCCTTTTTTTGTTGATGTCTGGCAGTGCGGATTTGCAGCACGAAGATCTGCACACCATCATTTGAAGCCATCATCATCGTTAGCCCGTTTGACCTTTTAAAACGTACTGTACGGAGTTCTTTTTACGCTGAGGATGAGGAAGTGAGGAGTGATGATACCTTTGCCTGGCCGCCAATGTCCGTCCAATCCTGACCTGCGATCGTGCAGCTCGCTAGTAGTAATTCACCTCCACCTTGAAAAAAAAGAAAAAGAAAAAAAAGGAGGAAAACAAGGAAAAAGAAACGTATCCCTTTAGTACTCCTATTACTCACTGAGGCTTTGAATTAGCGTGACGGTCACGACAGATCCCCATCGAGGGGCGACGCCCAAGCATTAATGATGGCTCGGCGGATAAACACCGAGAGAGAGATATTTGCGCACCCAACCCAACATGGCGCGTGCGAGTTGCTGTCGGAAATGTGACAGAATCGTGAGCATCCGATCCTCGCCTGCGTACTACAGCCTTTCGAAACTCGAGGCTGTACTGTACCGGGCACCTCTGACCGCTCCCGTTCCAAGGCAGGCGCGTTGGGCACGTCGCGGGGATGCCGCTCGAGCGGCGCTCGCCCGGGGAGCAGGGATGAAAACGGAGGGGAAAATTCCCGTACCATCTCGTACAGTTTTTTTAAAGAAACTTTTGCTTAGTATACTTTTGTATTCCATAATGATACGGCCCGAGCGTATGAACGGACGGATGCTCCGTTCCAAAATGTGTGTGTCGTCTAAGTGCTGCCGCCGCCGCCGTCACCTGTCCTTTGCGTCGATGCCGTGCCCCACCCCACTCTCTGCGAGCCGCCGCCGCCTCCACCCGTCCTTTCTGTTGTCGCGCCTGCCCAACCCTGCCCTATGTGCACCTCGTCCAGCCCGTGCGCTCGTGTGGCATCGCCTTCTATGTGCCGCCGAGATCCGCGTTGCTAGCGAGCTCCACGCCGCTAAGATCCGCGCCACGTCAAGATCTACGTGCCGATGAGCCAACATTCGCCCAGTCAGAAGGAGATGTTGCTCTGAAAATCATGTTTTGCAAGCCTATGTTTGTAATGTTTCAATAGTTTCGAGCGCATGTTACAGATGCTTCAAACGCATGTTGTAGGTGTTATGTTGTAAGGAGATATTCCTCTGAAAGCCTATATTTCAATTGTTTCAAGTGTTTTGAGAGCATGTCGCAGGTGCTTCAGGTGCATGTTGCAAGGTGTTGTGTTTACGAATGTTGCAACAACGATATCAACAGTAATGTGGGCTTGTCTTAGTAGTACATCATTGATGTTGCGCAACAACGATATTGTACATGTTTCAATAGTAATCCGGGCAATTTTCATTAGTACATCGCTGATGTTGCAGCGGTGGGCCCCAAGGGCATCCGTGTGGAAGCCAACATCGTTTGCGCGCTGCCGCCCCACCTGTCCTCTGCGTTGTCGCCGCGCACCCAACTCGCCCTCTGTGTGTTGTTGTCGCCCCCCCCGTTCACGCGTCGTTCTCCATCCCCGTCGCGCATCATCCCATCGCGCCTCTACGCATCGCCATGACTCAGAGTCGCGTGTCGGGAAGCGCACTTTGTGAACTCAGCGACGCTCGGGCGAAACAGCTCCACTTTGCCGCGCTACCAACCATCGAGATCGCGCCCCGGAAACTAGTAGCTCCGTCCCGAAACATGCTCGACATCTCCGTCCCTAGTCTTCCGTTCTATGTTTGTATGGGACGAATCCTTGAAAAACCATCGATCCTAATTTAGCCCTTGTTTAGTTGGCGAAATTTGGAAGGGGAAACTAGTAGTATTTGGGCGTGTTCGGACGGAAGCCTCCGTCTCGACATCCGGACGCTAGTCGTTCCGTTCTATGTTTGTATGGACGAATCCTTGAAAATATTAAATTGTGTGATCCTAATTTAATTTTTCGGCTCTCCATCCATATGTTTATCTGTTTCTTGTGAAGTAAGTATCATCTCGTATTCTGATTTCGTTTTTATCTCGGTTTTTGCAACCCGGTCCCGTTATAACATAATAAAAAATATAAAAATAGAAATAGGAGAGGCCTTTTTCCGTTTTTACCTGGCAACTGGCACACGGGAACGCGCGCGGGTGGCCGGCAGGCACGACGGACGAAGCCCACGGAGGGAGGGAGGAAAGCGACGCGACGGGCACGGGTTCGGTTCGGTTTGAATGAATGAATAGTATTGAGGGGCGTGCAAGTTGCAGCGGCAGCGGTTGGGACCTGGTACTCTGGTAGCGAAGGCGAAGGTTCCCGTCGCCTAGCACGTCTCCTGGAAAAACGGCGATGGTTACGTTGATTTATTATTAGAGAAAAACATCGTTATTTCGTTGAAACGATACGGCTGATAATTTCAAAGTGAACGAACGCTCTGATCGTTTGAACTTATTTGGCTTATAAATAGTATTTTTTCAGCCAACGAATAATACTTTTCTCTCACACCAAATCAACCTACTGATACTTTCGGTCATGGCTTATCTGCGGAAGCCCGTCGGCAGCACGTGGATTTCGTGGGTGCCCCACTTGGGTCCAGTTTAGTTGCAAAAAATTTTGTAAAATTTTTCAAGATTCTTCGTCACATCGAAGCTTTGGACGCATGCATGAAGCATTAAATATAAATAAAAAATAAAACTAATTACACAGTTTAGACGAAATCCACGAGATGAATCTTTTAAGTCTAATTATACTATGATTAAACACTAATTACCAAATAACAACGAAAAACGTTACAGTTGTATTTTGCCAAAATTTTTGGCATCTAAACAGAAAAAAATCCAGTGGATACAGTATCTACCGAGAGCCGGTGCATACTGCCGCTGGATGGAGGATACGTGTGCAGTCCGCAGATCCTACGTTCACTTGTGAAGCGCCGTGCGACTCCGACGTCGATGGACCACGAGCCGAGCGCCGACGTCATCATGACTCAAAGCCGAGCGGAGAGGAGGACTCTCCATGCACAGGTGTCAGCCAGGGAGTGGCGGTATGCACCAGGTTGCAGTGGATACCGTATGCACTTAGGCCTGGTCCTCTTAAAGTTTTACTCCCTGTTATTATCGAATGTTTGACACCAGCCTAGATTATTAAATATATGTTATTAATTTTTTCGAGCATCTTAACGACTTGAATGAAAAAACTCAAAACTAGAAAGTTAAAAAATATAAAATTATTTTCATTTAATTCCGTAAAAAATATGATGATTTTCTAAGATATATTAATCATATCAAATCATATTTTTTTTATGGAATTAAATGAAAATAATTTGAAAATTATAGACGAATCTACAACTTTCTAGTTTTTTTTTGAAGTCGTTAAGATGCTCAATTGGTTAGAGGCCGAATTTGATAATTTTATGTTATAGTTACAGTGACACATGTGCTATGCGATCTTTTACGAAAAATTAATTAGGTTATTATAATGTTTGACACCAAGCATAGATTATTAAATATTCTAAAAATGGATTACGTAATTTATTTTTATTAGTGCTAATTATGGTTCATGATTTGATAATGTTATGCTACAGTGACACATGACACTCATTATATATAAATCATATAGCATCTGTAATTTATATATCCCTCAAACTTTGACACTCATATATAACAGATTTAAGCAAGTCCCTCAAACCCCCACCTAAATTTAAGCAAGTCCTGCATCCCCCATCCCCCCTCCCCCCCTGCGTTGCCCCTTGCCCGGCGATAGACTAGCGCAAGCGACGGTTGCGATAGTATAATCCAGTCCACACACGAGAGAGAGAGACGTGGTGGTGCTGGTGCTGGTGCTGGTGCGGTGGCTGGTGCCGCTCCAGCAAAAGTTGTTGACGCGTAGTGGTATCGTACGCGGTTTTGTAGGCACGTTTTCGTGGTGCCCGTTTGGACCACTTTTGAATTATCCGGCAATAGACTATTCCTAGCTTTGCCTGTTGGACTGTACCGATTTGAGGCTGTGATTGGAGCTCGATTTGGGATTTTTCTTCTTTCTGTTTCGCTTTTCATTTATTCCTCTCAAGTTAAGCGTCGAGAAGTTGCTGCTGGCATAAGTTTTGTATGAATTCAGCCATGGTTTTTGCAGGAGAATATACACGCAGAGCAGAACGAAAGGCACAAATTGTTCAATCTCCATCTTCTTTCTATTATCGAATCAAATCTTACAAGAGCAGCGAAACTCTCTCGTAAGAAAAAAAAGAGACACGAATACATCTCTACAATCCTCTGTCTCCCATTTCCATTTCCATACAAACCAATCCCAGCCTGAGGAAGGCAGGAAACCACCGAATTAAATCACTGCTAATCGATCCACAGGACGCGAAACCCAAATCACAGCGCGATGGTGAGGCGCTCGGCGTCCGTGCAGCCGCCGAGCCCGAGCCAGGAGGCCGACGGCTGCTTCGTCTTCTCCGCCTCCTCCGCGGGGGACGGGCGGGTGTAGGGCGCGCGCTCCACGAGGCGGTCCTTGCGCTTGGCCAGGAACCGCTGCAGCGACGCCTTCCTGGCGATGGGCAGGTCGTCGCGCGGCGCCGGGGCCGGGGCCGCCGCGCGCTCGGCGCCAGCTGCGAGGCGCATGACCTCGGCCGCCTTCTCCGCCGGGAAGTCCTCGAACACGACCACCCTGCCGCCGTAGAAAATGGTGAGCGGCGCCGCCGCCGGCGCTGCCGTGGGGGCGGGCCCGGCCATCTCCTCCCCATTCGTGGCGGGGGCCGCCGGCTCCTGCTCGGCGCCGACGTCCGCGCCGGGCATGAGGCTCAGCGTCGTGGCCAGGGCGCGCGGGGCAGGGGCAGGGGCCGCGGCGGCCGCCATCTGCTGCTCGGCCTTGACGTACTGGCTCAGCACCCCGCAGGCCAGCGCGAACCTCCGGCTCTTGCCCTCCGCTGCCGCCATGGCCATGTCAATCGAGACGACTGCTGCGCGCTTGCTTGTCCTCTTGCGTTGGCCTCTGTTTGCTCTTTTGCTCTTGCTCTTGGTGGTTGGTGGTGCTGTGGGAATGGATGGGGGCGCCGGGGGGAGCCTTGTGTTTTATAGGGGATGGGGGGCGGAGGCGGGGCGGGGCAATTGACTCGATGGAGTGGAGACGTGGGGAGGCATCGTTTTTTCACCGGCGGGTGGGGCCGGGAGACGTGAGGCGCGGTGGTGGCGTGGTGCTGGGCACGAAGAACACGTGATTCTTGTGGGCGGCGGCGAGGGAGGCAGAGCAGGTTCGGTGGGGTGGGACGGTCGCTCGGCGCTGTCGGACGGAAACGCGAGATAAAAGAGAACGGGTGAGACTCATTTGTCATTTGGATAACGCTCGCTACAGGTGAAGGGTTTGATATTTATTTTTTGTCTTCTCTAACAACAAGATATAAAAGACAAACATTTCTGTAAATGAGTTTTCAGAGAAAGGATACTCAGATTTAGGTTATGCGAGGTTATGCCTCTCCTAATATCTAAAATAGATCTAATACTATGTTAGATGTTATAGGTATTATGATGAAGACCTATTTTAGATTTAGGTTCTACAATTAGTCTCTTGTTAGAGACAGTCTAATTGCCTCTCTATTTTTCGTTCATTCGGCGGGGGAGAGAGGTGTGGTGCGGGCCTTTTCGTCTTGTCGACCATCGGCTAGCTGCAGCCAGTTGTATTTTTCTTTTGTAGGAAGTATGCTTCACGCGCTGCAAAAACGTGGTTGGGACTTCTTTAAGCAGGAATCCAACCGGGGATGCATGAGCTCCACTTTTATTCGTTTAAAATAGAAAAAAAATCATACTTCATCTGTTCTAAAATAATCAAACATCTCATTTTAAAGGGGGTAAATTTTTAAATTTGACCAAATACTTTCTCCTCTTGTTTCTAGGGTGTTCTCGCATTTGTGGTGAAGTCCCTATTACTAGAGCCTATACAGCTCTCTCTCTGAGCTGTCTGCCTTCAAGAATATTTGCAAAAAACATACTTCTTGTTTCTTTGGGCTTTGGCCGTGCTTTAAGAAATCGACTACATATGAATCGGTTGTGTGTGCGCACCGCCTCTTCCCTATCCTCTCCCTACCGAAGGGGGCGACACCGGCACGCCCATCTAGGAGCTCGATGGCGGCGCGACTAGTCCTGGTCCACCATAGCGGCGGTTCCAAGTAAGGGCATGTTTGGTTGGTCTGGGATGGCCGGGGTCGGGGGCCAACCCCGTGGACCAGTCCGGTGTGGAAGCGTTCCTTGCGCACGATGAAGTATGTGTTAAGCTCAGTCGGGGTTCTGCCCTAGCCGATCCCGGTGATTCCTCTTCACCCCAACCCAGGAACTGACCCTCGAATCCTACGACGTCGAAGGAATCCTTGAGTGCGGGCAGGCATCAGGCGTCACTACACCACAACCTTTAAACAGCGACTGATTTGGAGTTGCTGAAAGGGGTGTACAACGATGGACAGTCAGTTGCTAAAGGTTATAGCGACGGACCCCTGCAGTCGCTAATGAAGCCGTTGTTATAAGTATACAGCAACGGACATCATCTTTAGCAACGAACTATTCGACGGTCCAACTTTTAGCGACCAACATGTTAGAGCCTTTAGCGACCGACAGTTCATCGCAATAAATTTTTTAGCAACGGACAGTCCATCGACCTCAATTAATAGGTTAAAAAAATAAAACCTTGTATATCTAAAACTAGTATATATTGGATCAAACATTCTGGACCAATGCAATATTGAAATTTATGTACACAGATTTAGGACGTCATACACAAATCATCACATTAACCATACTCATTCAATTATCAAACTCGAGTACATATTTAATCATGTCACTTAACATCAAGCTTTCCTTGTCTCAACATATATATAACTAATGAACAAAAGCAAACTAACATGTGTTGTCCATGGAAACCATCTGTTTTGGTTAAAGCTCAAAATACACAACCATCTTTACTTTAGTTGGCTTTTCATGTCCACAACTTTGCTACAAGCTTGCCTCGGAGAAGATCCAGGAACAACCATCTTTACTTTAGTTGACTTCTCCATTGCCTGCTACAAACCTTCAGCTGTCACAAATATTATTAGTTAGAAACTCTAGATGAAAGCAGAGATCAAAATCATGTGTAGAGCATTATTCGCTTATAAGATCACATCATTTATAGCCTGAAGTAGATGATGCACTTATGAGAACTAGTAGAGTGCCCATGCAAGTCTCAAATTAAACTCCAAGACATGAAAAATGGTGCTCTTAATTTTTTTACACTAAAAGAAGCTACAAAACTGTTCTACTATCATCTCACTCCCAAGACATGTGAATGGATTTGTAAGAGCAGTCAAGCAGTGCATTAATGTATTTCTAAGAGCAGTCAAGTAGTGCATTACCTCATCAGCAGCAGTTGCCTTTGCTGGAGCAACAATAACTTTTGCCTTTCTTAGGATATCAACAGCTTGAACAGTGCACGGCATATCTGAACCTGCAATTGGCAACATATTTTAATCAGCATACGATAAATATAAAAATTTAAACCAGAAACAGAAACAGAGCTGGATTGCCTACTTTCATCTTAAAGCTCTACATGTTTTTGGCTTCGGTCATAAACTTCTAGATCACTAATTCAGGTGGGTGGGTCCCGGTTGGCGCCCCTAAAATATCAGATAGTAGCTACATTGCTTTTGCTGCAGTTCACTCAGGCTGTTCTGACTGTTTTTAGGCCACTTCCGATGATCAAAGTGTTTAGAAATTATTTTGGAGGGCACTACGCTCTTAACAGTTCTGTATGTAGTTACCACTTAAGTTGATAATAAGAGGAACAATAATCAAGCTCCATTTCCACCCTTAGGGGGTATATATAAAACCCATGATGCAGGTCTATGATTTAATCTTAACGTACAGTGTTCTTAAAATATTGCATCTAATTGGATCTACGCTATCTATGGGTAATCAATTCTGTGTTTCATTTTGTTCGGCAATGCAAACAGGGTATAAGTTAGATGTGCTCGAAATGTTACCATAATCTTTCAAAATATACTTTGTACTTTTTCTTCCTCGAAGAGGATTCATATGTCTGATTGAATGCCAAGACCAGAGGAATAGGAATATCATTGCTGTCTAACCTCATCTGATTGAATGCGAAGTTAATGGTTGACAAACTTATCTAGTAGCAGAAAGTAGAGCTTAAAGAGATGAATAAACACAGTTCTACGTACATTTTGGCAAGAAAATAATGCCACATTCAGTGTTTCAGTTGTACCAGAAAAAGGTGTAAGAAATTAGTGGGGGCAGTAATCTAGAAGACAATCAGGTTCGCAAATACACCATAACTGGAAGAAGCACCTAGAAACAGTGTGTGGTGGCTAGACTACAAAAACAACAAGCAGTGCTGGTTAATCCACAATCTCATGCCATCTTTTGCAAACAGACCCAGATCTTATAATACTTGCAACAGGCAAGAAGGAAAGAACCTTCTCCAAGAGATCATCAGGGAGAACAGCGTCCAGCAACACTGCCACATCCCCATTCTGATCGTCATCGCTGTCTTCTAAGTATAGAGTACATGTAAATAGAACAGCAACATTCAGGTT
This sequence comes from Miscanthus lutarioriparius, assembly GCA_904845875.1. Lineage (NCBI taxonomy): Eukaryota > Viridiplantae > Streptophyta > Magnoliopsida > Poales > Poaceae > Miscanthus > Miscanthus lutarioriparius. The sequence goes on along the minus strand of CAJGYO010000001.1, from coordinate 11,128,218 downwards.
AGGTACTCAAGTTTATCTAGACTCTATAGACTATACCATCATATATGCAAATACAATCAAAACATCTTAGTGGCTGTCTACATCTCAAGGGAACTTCACAGCTCATCACAACAGACGAGAACCAAACCAACAAAAGTATGTCATTTCTTTCTTTAACAGACTAAGGCCCTGTTTGGTTGGGCTTTTTTTTTGGCTTTTTATTTAAAAGCCAAAAAGCCCATCCAAAGGGCTACTTTTGGAGGTGCTTTTTCAAGAAGCAGCTTTCAGTAGTTCATTTTTGAAAATTTGGGTTGACCTGAGCTTTTGGCTTTACGCTTTTCAAAATTGGTGGAATAAAAGCTCTTCCATAGTTGTTTCAAGAGAGATAAAGATAAAAGGTATATTTTATACTTGTTTAACCAAACGACAACAGACAAACAGCTTTTTCACAAAGCACAACCCACAAAAATTTTTTTTCCACAGCCATGAGCTCAACCAAACAGGGCCTAAGCTCGCCTAGATTAAAAGGACAATAATCCAACCTGACCAATCTAACCTTTCAACGACATGTCTTGTCCATGGAGACCATCAAACATTTGGTTAAAGCTCAAATATAGTTCTTGTGTAGAACTGGACTCTTTGAATATGTCCAATACAACTAGGCAAAAACATGTTCAGAGAAAACTTAACACACAACTTATCAATTTGGCAATAGGTACAGGTAGTTTTAGTTGACAGTCCACATATGGTCGATTACCTGAAACAACATCAAGGCAGCAGTAGTGCAGAATATTTCGCTGAATCACATGTGAGAAGAGCTTCAGAGCCACTACAGTTTCTGTTAATGCACAGGGTACCGATGGTGTCCCGAAGTTAGCAGCATGGTATCCTATATATGAGCTAAGTGCACCACTGAGGACTACAAACTGGTTGCCTCACTAAGCTGTATACATTAGAAGACCTACAAGTGGAATCCAGCAAAGATAACAGTATGCTAGCAAGGTAAATTGAATTTTGAGCAGGAACAAGCATATATCATATCTTAACTAACGCCTACAAGTGGAATCCAGCAAAGATAAGCAGCTTTTTTTAACTGAATACAAAATAGCAGGCATCTCAAATAAACCAGCATATAACTTAGCTAACGCCTATCACACTTGAAGCAGCACACACGACCTACTGCAGCCATACGTGACCTATTGAGGCTGAAATCAATTTTTCTCCAAAGACATATTGACCAATAATTAGCAATGGAAAAATGAGAATAGATCCTGCTAGGTGCTAGCAAGTTTGAGGCTGAAAACAATTTTTCAGCCAAAAAAAGATGATGAATCCAGGAACCCAAAATTAGATCCTGCACATCGAATGCTAGGTGTCATCCATTGCCTTTACTTGCATCTATTTCCTTTTAACAGATCGATAAGTTTATCTTCAGAAATAATCGGTCGGGGCGGCTTCTGGCGGGGTGGCGGAGGCGGCTGTCCAGTCCTGGCGCCGGGACACGGATGTGACGGCACTCACGGCAGGCGGGCGTCTGGGCGGGCGGCGGGGGCGGACGCGTCCGGCGGGCGGCCGGGCGAGCGGCGCAGCTGACATCCTGGGGCGCGCGACCGGCGGGGGCCGACGGTCGGGGGCGGGCGGCCTGGCGGCGGGGCGGACGCACGGGCTTGGGCAGCCGGCGGGGGCGGGAGGCGGGGCGGCGGAGTAGTCGTCCGGGGCCAGGCAGCCGGCGGGGGCGAGCAGCCGGGAGGGCGCGGGCGTCGGTCTTGGTGAGGGAGCGAGGGCGGGCGTCGGTCTTGTGGAGACGGCGTGTGTGGATGTGGAGGGGCAGCGGGAGCAGAGAGAAAGAGGCTGTTTGTATTAGGTCTTGGTGGGATGGGTTAGGGTTTACCTGTGATTTTTGGGCCAAATTTTTTACGGGAGCGGGCCAAAAATCACGCCAATGGATATTGTTATTTAGCGAAGGATGATCCGACTTAGTTACTGGTATATAGCGACTGATGATCCGATGCAAAAGTAAAATATTTATCGCAACGGACCATCCATAACAGTATTTTATATTAGCAATTGATGGTACGAGGAAAAGCTTTAGCGACTCACCGTTTAACGCTAATGTCAACTTTTAGCATCAGATGTAAGATGCTATTGCAGTGTTGTGGTGTAGTGCGTGTGACGATGCGTGACGTCGGCAGCAATGCAGCAGATCTCGTGCGGCGTGCCGAGCATTCATAACCGGTGACGTGATCGGAGGCGGCGTGACCAACTCAGGGAGCCTGCGGTGGTGGAGGGCTCAATATGGCTAGGTAGGGCCTCCGCAACACCTCAAATTGAGTGCGTCACTTTCTCCTCCTTTATATTCTAGTTTTGTCTAGTGTTTTCTCATGTGTCTTCACCACAAATTGAACCTTGAAGCTCTATTGATATAGTTGCGTTGTGCCACCCCATCCGTCCTCCGCCACTAGGAGCCTAACAGCGGCATGTCTGAGAAGTTGTAGCCCGCGATGTTGAAAGTCCCGGTTTGATTTTTGTAATTAAGTGACAAAATTAGTGCACTAACATGTTTCATTTAGATGAATGGTTACGTTTAGGTTTAGTCCACAAGCTTATCTTGGGCAACATGAGAGGCGACGGATGGGGATGAAAGCCAAAGCATAAGGAGGGAAAATCTTTGGTTAATGCTTTTGAAGCTTTTTTAGGTACTGGTATAGCATAATTGCTACTCCATTCGTCCATAAATAACTGTCGTCGTTTTTTGTTTCCGTGCCGTAAGTTTAATTAGATTTGTAGAAAATACGTGCAACATTTGTATCTCTAAATAAATTTATTATGAAAATAGATTCAAAGATCTATCTAATGATATCAATTTTGTACCATAAATATTAATATTTTTATATATACTTAGTCAAAGTTGTTTTTTGGGAAGAAAAACAACAGCTATTTAGGGACGAAGGGATATGCGATTGAAATTATCAGACATAATTACAAATTTTCTACGCGCTCAAGTCAGTAGTTGTCATTAGACCAGTCTCTGTGTAGATTTCATGAAAGTTTTATGTGCTATAAATAAGCTGACATGGTATAGTATAAATGCATAAAACAATAATGAAAGTTTCATGATATGAAATTAGTTCCATAAGAATGGAACTTGTGTACACTCTTTATAATATGTGAGAGTCCTAAAAACTGGGACATGAAACTCCTTTCTCAAGAGCAAATATGGTTCCAAAAAATCATAAGTAACGAATACAGTATCGGTAACAAGAATAAAAAATTAAGTTATCCAAGAACTACTCGCGTCGTCGAAGAAGCATTCCCACCCTGCTGTATCTCCCTCAACAAGGCGTCCCTACCCTATCCTCATCACTCCATTGGCACTCTTCCTCTTCCGGCGTGCCCACCAGTTCCCAGTCCCAAAGCCCCGTCTCCCGCACGCGTCCATGCTTCAGCAGCGTAACATTCTCCAGCGTGCTGCACCCGTTCCTGATAAGAAACCTCACAAAGCGAACATGTTTTCCTGTCCCCATGAAGCCGATGATCACCACCTCTCTAAGCGCACGGTTCTTGAAGCCGGACGGTGGCCTGGGAATCGCTGGATCGACGCCACATAACGATGATGATCAGCGAAATGGACATGCAGCGTCTCAAGATAAGGCGCGGCTTCCAAGAGGCGGCATGTCCATGAGATGTCCCACGCATGCGGCATGTCTGCTAGGAGCAGCCGTTTCACATTACCCAGCGGGAAGCCCTCGATTGGCACGTCCCAATTCTCCGGTCCCGTGAACCGAACGACAAGGTTCTCCAAGTCCCGGAAACTGCCTGAGGGATCGATGAAAGAAAAACTAGAGTAATCGTTTCGCATGTCAGGGAACAGAGGATGACGGCTGTTTGCCGGGTTCGGGTCTTTGGAGATGCAGAGGTTGGGGCGATTGAGACGCGGCAGAGAGCCGAAGGCAAACCCCACGGGAGCACCCACGAGAGCCAGTCGCTCAAGCCTTGGTAGAGAGCGGAGGGTTATGGAGACGAACGTGCAACCGTTGACGACCAACTCCATTATCTGCGAGCCAGGAGCGGACGATGAGGTGCAGCACCTCCAGCGTCGGGCACGCGCGGACGATGCGCTGGTAGACGCGGGCGCGCGTCCACTTGGGCATGTCTTGCAACTCGAGCACGGTGAGGGAACTGAACGCCGGCGGCGAGCGCAATGGGGCGTCTGTGTTATGGGCCGGGAGCGGCGTGCAGTTAGTTAGCTTCAGTTTCTTCAGGCCAGTGGGAGATTTGAAGCCGTCGTCAAAACAATGGTGAGGGAAGTTGTAGCTCACGTCGTGGTCGTGGCATGAAGTTGGGACAAGCACGACGATCACCAACGGCCTTGGCAGTGAGGCGGTTGAACGGGCCAGTGTTGTGGTTTGGGAATAGCTCTAGAGTCATAGCGTGGGCACTCCGACGAGCATCATTGTTTTGCCCCTGCCCGTAGTCAACTTCATCCGCGTCCAAGAAGCTTTTCATGGAGATGGCCATGGAGCGCATGCTCCGCCGCTCGTACCGGCTGATCAAGACGTCCAGCTTCTCGCGGTTCCTGGTGGTGGTGTCCTGACGGCGCCGGAGGTACCAACGGTAGCGCTCCGGCAGGATATCACTGACTTTGAACTCGAGCACGGGGAGCTCGCGACGGAAGCGCGCCCAGTGCTTGGAAAGCGCGGCGGTGGCGAGCGCCGAGCGGGTGTCAAGGCAGCGGAGGATGAGGCGGATCACGTCGTCAGGAAGGGCGCTGAGGCGGTCATCGCCGCCTGCAGCGCTCCTCCTCGCGGCGAGCGAGCCATTGGTCGTACGAGGAAACACCTGGGTTGGCCATCTGACCATCTCGATCGGGCGAGATGATCGCTCCGTGAATTGGCGGCGTATTGGCGTTCGATCCGTGAAGTGGTTGCGGACGATTTTTCTGGGGTCCGGTTAATTTTTATTGATTTTTGCTACCTAGATAGATTTCTGGGGTACGGTTAATTCGTACCTTTCAACTCGTTTTTTTAGTAAGTATAGTGTTTTTCTTTCCAACAAATCAGCCGCAACACTATTAAGACTTATTTTTTCAACAAAAACGAATGGGGCCATTAGCACACGTTTCCAAACTAGCCCAACTCCAACTCCGACACCGTTGCTACTACAAATCTTTCTGTACTTATTAATGGTGATCTCACCCCTACTTTCTATCCTCAACGTGGTATAAGACAGGGCTGTCCTCTCGCCATATCTTTTTATTATTGCTGTCAATGAGCTTTCAATGTGTTTGCAGCATCATTCAAGTAATCACAATATTCAAGGTATTACTCTTGGCCCTGATCGTCCTCGCATACATTCAATGCTATTTGCTGATGGCTTGATTATGGCTCGCTTTTTGGTTTCTGACGGCGCCGGAGGTACCGACGGTAGCGCTCCGGCAGGTGCTCTTTAAACTTCGCGTCACATCGAATGTTTAGATACATCAAGGCAGCGGAGATTATTAAATATAGACTATTTATGAAATTAATTACCATCTCGATCGGGCGACTAATTTATTGGAGATGAATCTTTTAAGCCTAATTAGTTTATTGATTTTTATGATTTGACAACGTTTGCTACAACTCCGAGTTAAACAAATCGCTAATGACATATTAATTAGGCTTAAAAATCATCTCGCAAATTAGTTTCCATCTATGTAATGTGTTTGTTTTGTAATTAATCTATATTTAATGCTCTTTATTAAGAGAACATAAACATTCGATGTGTAACCAAAGGTTTAGTCGAGCAGCGAAACATAAAAAGAAAAACAGCCCCTGTACAAGAGACTAATTAGCGAAGTGACTACTGTGGGCAAACTACTACTGACGAAGCCACTAAAATTAATTCAATTCTCCAATCTTTCTGTAATGCCTCTGGTCAAACGCCAAATCTTTCCAAGTCCTCCATCATTTTTAGTAAGTGTGTTGATAACCAGAGCAGATCGGCTGTCAAAGCTATTTTTCCAGTCCCTGACCTTGAACCAAATGCTATTTACCTTGGCCACCCTCTCATCTTCAAGCACAATGACAGAACTAAAGCTTATGAGTTCATTCTCCAGATATTCAGGGCGAAATTAACCACCATCAAAGCCAACAAGCTCAACCATGCTGGCCGTCTTGTTTACATTAATTCTGTGCTAGCTTCGATCCCTATTTACTACATGTCCACCATCCTATTCTCCAAAACCTTCATCTCAAAGATTACTGCTATTATCAGAAATTTTTGGTGGACTGAGGTGAAGGAGGACAACTCCACCACATCGTTTCATTTCATGTCTTGGAAGGACATTTGCAGGCCTAAGGAGGGTGGATTGGGTGTGAGAGATTTGCTTACAGTTAATCGCAGCCTTATTGTCCATGCTGCTTGGAATGTTGCCACTGGTAAGAATCCTTTTCTCTCTGCTATACTCAAAGCTAAGTATTTTCATAACACAAGCTTCTGGCTAGCGAGCAACACCTCTGCCAAATCTGCCTTCTGGTCATCCATTCTCCAAGTTAAAAATATCCTGATTGAGAACTGCATTGTCCAAATTCACAATGGTCACTCCAGTATCTGGTCCACTCCTTGGTGCCTCATCTGGCAGCAAATTCACAATCACATTAAACTTCCCATTTCTGTTCCCAGTATGCCTCAAAAATTTTCCGATCTCTAGAACCCTGAAACTCATCTTTGGGACAATGATTTCATTTCTCAAATCTTTGATCAGCAAGCAACCACTGCTATCTGCAATACTCAAACTGTCCCCTCTGATGGATCAGACATTATCACTTGGAAACCTGCTGCGAAAGGTGTTTGCTCTGCTAAAGAAGCTTTCAAGTTTCTTAACTCTCAAGTGCAGGTTCAGAACAAAGGTCAAGGCTCAAGAAGTATCAGCAACCAAGCTATGGACATATTGAAAAGAACTTGGGCCACAAACTCTTTCCTCCGAACATCAAAACTTTTGTTTGGAGGGTCATCAGAAGAGCTATTGCCACTGGAGTGCGAGCTGGTAACCTGTCTACCAGGATAAGCAAACACTGCACAACTTGCAACTTGCTTGAGAATGATTCCCATTTATTCTTTCACTGTCATTTTGCTAGAGCGGTTTGGTTTTCTTCCAAAACCCCTCGACGCACTTCTCCGCTGCCTTTTGAACAGGATGGTGTGCAGGTTATCCTTTCCAACATCATCAGGAGAAACAATACAGAAACTGACTTCCAAAGAATAATGACCACACTTTGGTACATATGGAAGGCGAGGAACGATTTGCGTTTTCAAAGAAAGAAATGGTCTGTTTTGCAGGTGCATAACGCGGTGGAGGCGGACATCAACGTCTCTACTGTTGATTCACAATCAAGCAGTCCACAAGCCAATGTGGAGGCTGCTCTGACCAATCACAGCCACATCAACCGGCGACAAGGAATGTTTTCGCTTGCAGGTTCACATGCAACTGGAGATGATCGTCAGCTGATTCCACTACCAAATCAGACCAATCTGGCCCTCGCTACTAATCCTTATATTTGCAGCTTAGACCGTCTTCAACAGAGTTGGCAAAACACGACGCAAACGCAAAATGCGTCCTCCACAATGTTTTAGGTGAAAGAAACATGCTCCAACAGAAGACGCAAATAGAGCACCCATTTTACGTACCAGGCGAACCAGAACGCAAATAAGCGTCGCCTCTCTCCACGACACAAATCTCCGGATGGAGCGACCGGCGCCGGGGCCCGGCGCAGGGCTTCTCGGCGTGGTACGTGCCCTTCCTAGCGGCGACCCCGACGAACGCTACTCGTTGGACGAGGTCGTCTACCGCTCCAGCTCGGGAGGTCGGAGCGGAGGGAGGAGAGGAGGAGCGCGCGGAGGAGGTCCGGCGGCAGCGGGAGCTCGCGGAGGAGGTCCAGCGGCCCGCGGACGACGACGGCTAGGCGGGACCGCTGCGGTCCTGTTCCACGACGCAAATCTCTGGCTGGTGAGGCCGCGCTCTCTCTCTTCTTCCTCTTCTTGGTGTTTGGCGGTAGAAGGGAGAGGCCGTCTTTGTGGGGCTGGAGGATGAGCTCGCCATGGGGTTGGTGGACCAGCTCGCGCCGTGGTGAGGTGAGGGGGGGCGAGCTTCGCCCGCATGGTGGCAGTGGTCCAGATCTCGCGGCATGCACACGCCTTGAGTCCGAAGTCGTCATGGTGAGGCTCGGGCCGGATCCATAGCTCGCGCTGTGAAGCTAGCTCGCACGGCGACGGCCGCCCCGGATCCCGCTCCTCTTCTTCCTCAACTCCGGCAGCCATTCCCTTCTTCCTCAAGCTCCTCCTCGGACGACGGCGAGGTGGGCCCGCGGCCAGGCGGGACCGCGGCGGGGAGCCGCCGGCACGGCGAGGAGCGGGCGGCGCTTGGCTGGGCGGCCTTTTGCGTTGGACTTTTGTGTCCGTTGTTGGAAACGTGAAGTTTTGGGTGTGCGACATTTTCCTTGTGCGCGACCTAAACCAACGAATGCGTCTCGTATTTGGGTTCGGGCTGTTAGAGACAGTCTTACCCAGCTTGATTCAGGGGCCAAGATGCTACTCAGATGCTTCCATAGCACCTGATAGCATTACCAACAATGCAAGATCAGCTGGACTAGGAATTTTCTTACTCGATCCAAATCACCACATGAAATGCTACATAAAAGCAAAAGTTGATCATGTCAGTTCTGTCCTCATGGCAGAATCTGCTGGCATGGCGCTCGCTGCTGTGATTAGCTCATCGCTTGGCATCAGTAACATATCTTTCCTCACTGATAGCCAACTTCTTGCGAGCTTCTTCAATGGATCTGATTTTGACTCGCTTCCACAGTGGGATATCAAGCCTTACACTCAGAAGTTTTTAGGGCCTGTTCGCTTGGAGGAATTCTGAAGGAATTTGAATGGTTTGGAGAAATACTGGAGGAATTTATGAGAGAAAAACACTGTTCCGGATGAAAAAAGAAACGGATCAGAGCCGAATTTAAGGGCATGCGAACAGGGCCCTAAAAGCAATGGCCAACTACAATAGGAAGGTTCTCAAAATCCAAAGAGATCCCAATACAATAGCTCATGTATTAGCCAATCAAGCCTTTAGGAGCTCATTGACCAATTGTAACCTTGGAAACTTCTCCTGTACCAATGTTAGTCATGTAGCCAGCTGCCCTCTTCGTGAGGGGCTGCAGTTTGTAAACTGGGAATCTTACTCCCTTATTGCAGCTGCTTGCTGCTAATAATAAAGGTCGTTTCTTGTAAAAAAAAAAAAAAACTCCGACACCGTATTGGATTTATTGACCAAGTGGCTTGCGAACAAGATCGATCCGGCTCCGATTACTGAACGAACATGGTCACCCTATAATATGCCCCCCCCCTGTAGATTCCTTCCTCCGTCACGCTGCACCACGTCGAACTCCTTGTTCGGACTTCAAAGATGGACTCGGCGCCATCCGCGTACGAACAGTGGCTTGCGCGCCGCGAGGGCGAGGCGCACATCCGGCTCTGCGCCGCGGGCAGCGAGGACCGCCTCAGCGCGCTGCCCGAGGACGTACTCCGCCTGATCCTTGCGTGCCTCGACACCCGCTCCGCGCTCGCTCACCACCGCCGCGCTATCCAAGGGGTTTTTACATTTTTTTTTTAAGATAAAGGATAGTTTATATCCGGCTTTATCTACCAAAGTAGAATCAGGCCCATTATTATAAAATTCACAGCACACCACTTACAAGATTAAAGAAGCTTACATCCAGCCCTTGGGAAAGATAACATGAAGAGAAGTCTTGACTAAGAAAGAGATCGAAAAACCTAGTAGATAACCAACCACTTTGGAACTAAAGAAATGCAGGACTGAAGACTCCAAATGCTGCCCCAAGGGTGAGCTGATCTCGTATATCCTCACGCTGCAGTCTTGCCCGAACTCCGTAACCAATGAGTTCAAAGAAGGCACTCCGCAAAATAGTTTTTGGTGCGCATTTATCAAAAACCACTTCATTTCTTGTTAACCAAATTGTCCAACATAAAGCGCCGCTGGCTGCGTTAATAACAAAGAGTTAGAACTAACACCACCCATCTTAGACCAAGTAACAAATAAATCGTCTATGTTGAGAGGAGGTGCTATTCCAAAAAATGTGTCAGAGCGCCACAGAAATTTGGCATAAGCACATTCGAAAAAAAAAAAAGGTGGTGAGTTTTTATTAGAATGACAAAAGCAACAACTTTTGTCACCATTCCAGTTACGTCTTGCAAGGTTATCTTTGGTTAGGATTACACCTCTTTTTAGGTACCACAAGAATATCTTTATTCTTGTAGGAATCTTGATCTGCCATAAATCTTGTGACACCCTGACCCCATTGTTAATTAACTTGGCATACATAGATTACATTGCACAATGAACATCACATTTGTTGAAAGTACTCTCTGACATCAATTGGCTAGGCAGTAACTGCTCCCTGGATCAGCTAAATCCTGCACAGTTCCACACTTTGCAAAAGCAAGTTGTATGATAATGGAAGGAACTCAAACAGTCAAGCAAGGGATGGAAGTACCAGAATCAGGATCAATATTACTTTGTATCGAAGATTACTACATGTCGAGTTTGTAATGTTGATTACTCCTCACTAGAGAGAGAGGGGCTTACATGGACAAGCAACATAACAATTGCCAGAGCCCAAAGGTAATACGGCTAGCTAATTGGCTAAGCTACCACACAACACACATCATCTGAATAGGAAACAGCTAATTGGTGCTCATAGACCAGAACCTGAATAAGTTTGCATGCACCAGTAGATTGTAAAATAATTGCTCACAGGGAAAAGGCTAGACACAAATGGCGCACAACCCAACCTGCATTGACTATGAATTATAAATTTTTCACTAAGTAATATCATAAACCGAATCAAGTAATCAAGAACACAAAACCATCAGTCACGAGATACTCCCAGCATCAGCTTTTTTTTTCTTCACGCGAGGACATCGCCCCCATTCCCATTCATCAAAATAGAAATACATGAGTTTTCAGAGTTTTAGGAAGGAGAAAGTGCAAGGCAAAGAAACTATCCAATCACATCCATCGGCGCTCTGATTGAGAGCACAAACACTACTACAGAACACGTATTCACCGCCAGCTCCATAACCCCGTCACCGCCGGTTTTAGCCCTCGCCAGTTAAGTCGGCAGTGATACCCATTGTCATTACTGTCGGTTACGAAACCGGCGGTGATGAAAACTTATCACCACCGGTTCGTGTTACCAGCCGGTGGTGATAAGGATTTTCAGAAATTCCAAAATCGAGTAAAAAATAACAATTTTTTTAAACCCTGGAAAGACTCCACCAGCCACAAGTCACGTGATTTTTTGCACGAAAATCCACGCGTTGCACGGTGCTGGAATTCAAACCTGAGACCTATGCCCTCATGCGTAGCAACTCTAACCACTCCGCCCCTAAGTCACTTATGTTCATACAACATGTAGTTTCTTTAGTACTAACTTCTCAAGATTTTAAAATGAATATTTAGAACGCTAAACGACTTTAGATAAAAAGTCATCAACTACAAAGTTGTTGTTCTGATCGAGATCCACAACTTTGATGTTGGTGGTTTTGCCATCGAAGGTCGTTTGACAAATTTAAATTTCAAATCATCGAAACTTCAACCATACTGTTGGGATATCAAATGATTTCAAATGAAAAAGACATTAGCTACAAAGTTGGTTTTGGTCGTTTCTACATCCAAAGTCATTTGCAAAATTTGAATTTCAAAATTTTTGACATTCAAATACAAATTTAAGACCCTAAATGTTTTATAGTGAAAAAGTAGTCAACTATAAAGTTGTACATCATAGCAAGACCTGCAACTTTGCTTTTGATTATTTTTTCATCTGACGTTGTTTGTATGATTCGAAAAAAATTAATTTTAAAATATAATAGTTTCAAATAGAATTCTGAGACCGTAAACAATTTAAAATAAAAAAGTCATCACCCGATCTCATCGAGATCTACAACTTTGATATAAAGTTTATTTTCATCCGACTTTGTTTGTAAAAGTTATAAATTTTATTGTGTTGCAGCATAAATCGTCACCACCGGTTCATATTACGAACCGTTAGTAAAAAGATTTTCACCATCGGTTGGTACCACAAACCGGTGGTAAAAATGGGTCGACCATCACTACCGGTTGGTAACACAAATCAGCTGTAATGATAGGTTATTTACCGCCGGTTCGTGTTACCAGCCGGCGGTGATAATCGTCAAATTTTCACCAATGGTTCGTAACACGAACCGGCGGTGAAAATCATTTCACCAATGGTTCGTAATACGAACCGGCGGTGATGAGTATCACCGCCGGTTTTTAGCAAACCGGCGATGAAAGTGGTGGTGGTGATTACCGTTATGTAGTAGTGAAACCACCATCGACGGAAGCAGAAATAACATAACTTGCTAGAACAGACCAACAGAAGACAAGTAGCTCAAGCATCAGGTACTGCGCTGCTCTGTTCTAGTTCTCGTGAAGAAAGGAATGTACTCACCCGCTGCATTGAACTGCAGATGTCGATCCCATATACGGAGCGTCCTCAACTGCACAACACAGCCACCACCGTCGTGGCTAGTCACCCCCATCTCCAGCGGGACAAACTCATGGACAACCTCGACTACGACACGAACTCGTCGAGACAGTGCGGATCAATCTCAATCATGGTGCCTAAGCGGTGAAAAGCAGCACGGATGTTCTCCTCAAACCAATGTTCCAGTGGGAAGTCAGTAGCCGAGACAGCTGCCAACCACGGGAGAGGAACTCTGTATTTTTGATAGTTTTTCTCCGTCTGCTCCAGCACCACACGCCCGCCATCGTGGTGGAAGGGGTTGTGCTCTAACGCTCCATCGCGCCCTGCTGTCCCATCAAAACATAGAAGCATGGTATCGCGTGATGAGGGCAGCAGGTTGTAGTGCAGCTGGGGAAGATTGACGTAGAGAGTAGCGCGGATAAATGGTGCCGCGTACTATGGTCACCCGGCACGCATCCAAATGCCCAGCGCGAACCGGCCCCACCAAACTCATAGGACACGACGGTGTATAGGGAGGAGAAGGCGGCGACAACCCTTATAGCTCTCGGAGTGTCATGCTCGTCTTCTGTAGCGGTCGAGGACCGTCCTCAACATTAGTAGGCATCTATATGTCCAGCGCAACCGCCCCACTGAACTCGCAAGAGACGGTGGCGCCGAGGGAGGAGATGGCTACGGTGAGTGGCTCTCGAGAGTAACATTATGCTCATCTTACGTCCTCTGCAGTGGTCGACCCGCCCACTGGGTGACGGGCTCTCCGTCATTGGTCTGCGAGGCTGTACCAGGCTATGAAGAGGACACCGGTGAGCTGGCATAGTTGTTCGGTGAGGTGGAACGATCTCCAAAGGCACTAGCTCAAAGTAGCTATCCGCAAGGCTTGAGGGGGGCCAGTGTTGCAGACGATGGAGGAACGCCTCATCTGGACTGTCATTGGCTTCTTCAGGCTCATCCTGCTTCCGCCTATATTTCTCGATCACCTCCAAAGCAATCCGATTCCTCAATTATGACCTAGCTGTCCATATACTACACATCAAAAACTTACAACATCATTACCGTTCAAATTTGCATCCTCCACATTGTTTTCTGGTTATACTTCATCATGATCTTGAAGTGGTTGTTCATGTTTTACTCCATATGATACTTCCTAATCATCCCTAGTGTCATATTCCTCGGAAGGCCGATAGTGGATCTTGCCCTCGATCTAAGCCGCTCTCTTTCCTCAGATTCAGTGTTTTCTAAAATACATGCAAAAACTATCTTATAATATGGTCTGTTTTTAGAAAACTAAAAGCTTCTTCGGTTGGCTAATCAGAGAATTTCATAAACTGCTTCTCTTGTTGCATGTCTGGACATAGATAACATCTCAACAATTGGTTCCAAATTTTCCAAATGTTCGACAACACTACTACTAGTACTACATCTTGAGAGAGAGAGTGGAGAGCTTCTTCTTCTTGTGGTGTGTGTCTTGAATGAGAGAGAGTGAGGTTATTTATACTATGTGAGGAGGAGTAGGGGTCACTCAATGTGCCATGTCATCAATCCATGTGATCGAGCTTGTGAGCCATAGGATGAAATTGCCTTAGATTGGAGGGCTAGGATGCTTCAAGGTTGTGCTTCTTTGCATGCACCCCATGCACGAGGTAGGTGGACCTAGGGGAGTGGTCGGCTAACCCCTATGACAACTAACAGTAATAGTTATAAACTTATCTCCTCCGTCTACCTTTGGTTGTCCTCTACCATCACCAGGCCCTCCATTTTCTTCACCAACTTCTTTACCCCTTTGCTTTTTTGGTATTCCTCCTCAAACTGACAGAATTGATTGTATCAGTTGATTTGTTGTGTGTAACCATAGCAGAATTCCTTGTATCTGAATCTCTGCTTGAACCAGCAGTTGTGGCCAGCATCTACCAGCCAGCATCTGTCCCAGAGCAGCTAAACGCCTCGATTCTTCCACTGGGTCCACATGACGCCCAGATTGGATGGACCTAGGCCAGCACAGCAAACGCCCTCGATAGAGGCTGGCGACGAATCCATGCTGCCACATCAATGAATTTTGTCAGTGTATCGTCCCAACTATCCCAAAGAAGTTTCATCCTCCCAGTCCATGTATTGAGGATCTCACCGTGTTCCAGATGAAGATGAATCCATGCTCCTTGCACTTTTCTGTGGTGTCCAGTTCCACCTTGTTCACGAACCACCAGGGCTCTGTCTTCATGATCTTCTCATTGATGTTCTCTGCCCACATGGCGTCCTTCCCGGTCATGACCACCTCGGGCTTGAAGCTCTTGTCCTCCCTGTCGTACCCGGACCACTCCACCACGAAATGGGTGGCCGGGCGGAGATTCTCGTACTTGCAGACGTCCCCATTGGTGCAGCTGAATGCTTGCCCTTGCTGCTGGGCTCCAGAGCTGCCCAAAGAGCATGCTGGGCGAAGAACTCCGCATCGGAGGCGTCGCTCAATTCCTCCCGGGCGATGAGGGACCCAGGCCAGTGCAGCGTGGAGCCCTCCGTGTGGCAGTGCACAGGCCAGGTGATGGCGACGCCGTCGCTGCGGGAAGCGGCGAGCTCGTAAAGGAGGATGTTCTCAAGCCGTAGGACGTACTCAGAGTACGGGCGCATCGCGATAAGGAAGTACCTGCGGCCAGTCTGGAGGCAGATGTGGACGACTGCCGGTCAATTGGGGACGGCGGCAGAGAGGATGTGTTGGAGCATCTCGCAGTTAGACTCGTGGTCCTCGTCCTCGATCGCATCGGAGCGTGGGTACGAGGTGGCGTAGAAGACGTGAGTGATGTCGGTGAGGGGCACGAGGGCATCAGCCACTACGGCAAGGTCGGCGAGGTCGAAATCGGGGTGGACGATGTGGTTGGCGTTGAAGAAGAAGCAGTGCTCGCGGACGAGGACCTCGACGGGAGCGGGCAGCGGGAGAGCATGTACACCTCCTTGTTCATGAACCACGTGTCCTTCCCGGCAATGGCCTCCTCGAGCTCGAGTTTGATGAAGGGCTTGTCCTCCCCGTCGTACCCGGACCACTCCAACTCGAAATGGTTGGCCAGCATCGGCCGCACCTTCAGTGCGTGATCGGTGACGTGCTACGTGTCGGAGGCATCGCTGAATCCCTGCCAGGCGACGAGGCACCAAGGCCAGCCCAGCGCGTCGCCCTCCTTGCAGCAGATGTTAGCGTAGACGCAGAGCCTGGCAACGACGTTCCTGGCGCTACGCGGGGAGAAGCTGAAGACGGTAGTGGAACCGTGCGCGGACCTGGTGATGGCGGCGCCGTCTTTGCGGAAGATGGCGAGCTCATCGAGGAGGACATCCTCGAGGTCGGGGTACTCAAGCGTGGCAGATCCTGGAAGTACGGGCGCATCACAAAAAAGGCGGATGAGATTGCCATCAGGGGCTCGAACTGGTCGACGAAATGATTGAGGACTGTCTGGAGGCAGATCGACTTCGATGAGTGCTTTGGGGACGACTGCGGTGAGGACGTTTTGGAGCATGTCGAGGTTGGACTCGCGAGCCAGGGGAACCAGGCGGCGTAGGAGACGTGGGTGATGTCGGAGAGGAGCGGGAGGGCCTCGGCCACATCGACGGGGTCGGCGAGGTTGAGCTGGAGGCGGTGGTAGACGATGTCGTTGGCGTTGGAGGAGACAGCGGCTGCGGACGCAGACCAGGGCGGTAGCGGGCTACGGGAGAGCGCGTAGACGAGGGAGGCAGCACCGACGAAGACTATGTCTGTGGAGCCGACGACAAAGGGGGTCACCGCGCTCTCCATGCGGCGCCTGTTGATCGAGCCGGGATCTCCAATCCACCACCACATCATGGTGGCGGCAGATGGGAGGACGACGGAGCCGGCAATGAAGCGTTGTGGGGGGAGTGAGATTGGGTGACTTTCCTTCTGTAAGTCACAACGTGACTTTCACCCCTGTATCTGCTGTCGAAAGAAGATCCAAGGGCTACAAACATTTTCACCTTGGGGGACCAAACTTTTTCACCCATGATAACAAGGTGAAGGCAAGCGATGCGCGCCGTGGCCTGCTCGCCTCGCCGCGCATCAGAGGAGCGGGTCGGAGGTCCGTGGGATCTGGCGAGGAGCGCCGCACCATCCTTCTACCCTGGGACTGCGAGAACACCCCATGGAGGAGGTCCTCTCGGACTCTGGCGACGAGCCGTCCGGGCCAGAATACGGTAGAAGAGCGCCGTCGTCGCCGAGATGCCGTTTCTGCCGCGGGGATGCTGTGGAGGGGCTCCGTCGCCGAGCAAGGCGTCGCGCACCGATGGGTGGTGGTGGCGTGCGCGGTCGAATCCTTGTCCTACGCGCTCACGAAGGCCGCGGCCCCTGTCCGTGCTGGGGATAGACCGGCCTGTGTTCGTGCCGTGCGCTCACGCCGTGCGTGCTGGACTGGGATGTTTTGGAGTCGTTCCCGACCATGGCTTGCGCTGACATGAAGGCACACAAGGCCGGGAGCGGCGCGCTTGATTGGACCGTTTGTAGGAGAGTTCGATGATGATGAGATGCTCCGGCTCCTGCGTTCTTAGCCAACAAGAGCTACCATGCGTTACAGACCGTTCCCGATCATTCAACATAGCCTTGTGTTTGTATATATGGGCATATATGGCTGCTTATATGTTGCTTACATGATGTATATATGCTTGCAAATTTGAAACATGAAACGCATCAGAGAATGACATCCATCTCTACTGAATCATCAATCACAATGAGATGAATTGCAAAGACCGAAACCTGCATTAGCCAAATTAGTCCCCAAATCATCATCACACATCACAGTGAGATGAGTAGCAGGGATAGGGAGTGCAGTTTCCCTCGCTCGCTGTTGGGCGACAGGCTGGGCCACAGTTGCTCGACGACG
This sequence comes from Miscanthus lutarioriparius, assembly GCA_904845875.1. Lineage (NCBI taxonomy): Eukaryota > Viridiplantae > Streptophyta > Magnoliopsida > Poales > Poaceae > Miscanthus > Miscanthus lutarioriparius. Next base: position 11,110,820 of record CAJGYO010000001.1, on the reverse strand, counting down.
GGTGCAGTCCATGGCGGCAGCGGCAGAGGCCCTCGGCGACTCCGGCAGTCCGGCGGAAGAGCTCGTCGCGGCCTCTCTGTGAGGGCGTAGGGTGGAGCGGCACGGCGCGCACGTGACAGCAGCGCGGGAGGGCGGGGCGGCACGGCGGGCGCCGGACGGCAGCGCGGGAGGGCGGTGGCACGGCGGGCGCGGGACGGCGGCGCAGGAGGGCGGCGCGCGGGAAGCTGTGAGCGCTCCTGCCCGCCTCAAAAGAATTGAGCTTTTGTGCCTGAATTGTTTGGAAGCATGGTGAGCCATTGGATCTCTCTTGAATGGTGGATATACATGCGAAAGTTACGTCGTGACTTTCTTGAGATCATGACAAAAACCCTGTGTGTCTCCGAATAGGCTCTTATATTCCCCTAAAACCTCAGATAGAGTACATCATGACAAAAATCTCCCTTAAATTTTTTTCTTCTCTAATAGTTACCCGATCTCAAATAATATATAACATATAGGTGTGGAATATGACATCCCTAATTTGAGAGAGAGGATGAATTAGAATACCACTAAATATAGGATATTGAATAGAAGGGCTGTTCAAGGGTGTTTTTTTTACAGAGACCTCAACTTGGCTTCATGGAAACGGATAGAAGAATTCTTGGATATGCTCTAATAAGTATATATGCATGTCAATACATGGGTGCAAGCGGGGAACATAGCTGAATTTAAACAAACAATTACTAATGATTAGAAGTCCACGAAACAGCCATATACATTGTGTTAGAGTATGTACAAAGTCATATACACAATGTATATGTAGCTGATATATAGTTGTGGTACATCACTTGGCAAGTTTAATGGTGTAGAAACGTATTTTAAAAGTTCATGAATGAAATTAAGTGACACCTTTAGCAAGTTTAGGGACCGTTCATGCATTTAAATTTTAATAAAGAAATTTGCAATGGATAGACTAGAAGTTGAAATGGTAAGTTACAATTGATGAGCAAAACAATACATAGAAGTTAGAAGCATAAGGATTTTACTAGTAAAGAAGAAAAGAAAATATAGATAGAAAGAAGAAAAATTTCTGTTGCCACGCATCTCAGCCCAGCCCAGTCTCGGCTCTCGGCCTCTTGTTATCCGACAGAGTTGGCATGCAGGACGAGCCCAGCATCTACTCCTAGGCCTGCTCCCTCTCAGGCTGTCCCGCAAGAACCACGACCACGACCAAACAGTCCAGTACCCAGCCCATATCCAGCAGACCCCTGTCGCGCTACTCCAACACACAGAACGTGGCGCTTCCGACGCACCAGAATCACATCGAAAAGGAAAGGGCGTCGTACGAGCTCCACATCTTTGTGCGAGCTGTGGCAAGTGCGTGCACGCCTTTCCCCTGTGGCCTGCTCATGGTTCACGAGAAAGATCTCGGGGCGTCACGCGCCCAATGAACCACGAGGGGGAGATTAGTCTAGGATCTACGCGCATCATATCCGGCTAATTCAGGTTGAGGAGGCGGAGCAATGATTCCATCAGATTCGTCGCAAGCAAACAGTCCGCCCGTGCTAAGCCTTTACTGCTGCTGCCATCTTTGAAACGAAACTCCTGTGGTGTGGTGTGGTGTGTGGTGGAGTGGAGATGCGTCATGTGCGCAAACACGTTTCGTGGCGACGGGGAGCAGGACAGCGACGTGCCGTGCAGCACCGCCCACCTGCCCACCTGTCGCGTGGCGTGACTGAAATAAGCGGCGGCAGAGCAAGGAAGAATGCCGCGCGGACCCGGCAACATGCGCCAGACATTAATTCCGTCACATGTGCGCAGCAACGTGCTGGGAAATTAAAGATATATATGCATCGTGTTGGCAAATGCATAATCGGGCGACTTGATAAACGGGCAACAATTTAAGAATCAGAGGCACGACAAGGACTTGTTGAGCAAATCTCGCTTTTCTTGCAGCAGCGGCTACAACTTGACGTGGGGCTGATGGACTCCGTTTGGTGCTTAGTTTAATTTGGTCTTGAGCAGCCTGAAGTCCTCCTGCCTATAGTTGAAACCTTCATGTCTTTGTTAATCCTCTAAAAAATTGATTCAGTCGCAGCCGCCTTCTATACATGGCAGCATATATACTGATACTGAGACTCAACTGATAAGAAAATGGTGAAAGTAAGCGGGAACGGGAGTCAACTTTTGTGTATGCTTGTCACAAAGGAGCCCAAATGCGACTCAGTCAGATGTTCTTTTTTTCTTCTCTACAAGGCCTAAAATTTCAAGCCACATGGTTCATTGCTTCTTTCTTCTTCGATAATGCGAGATCTTGTTGTAAATAAATAAAACAATGAGATCAAGAACCAGAGGTCCTGACCTCCGGCATATCATCATGTACACCGGGATTTATAACAATGAGATCAAGGACATGATTTATAGAAATTGTGCAAGAATTTTGTACGAATCATTTTTTCCTAGGAATACAATAACGGTATCTAACGCCCGGGTGTCCGGGCGGACACGGATCCGCACGTAACCCGCCTCGCTCCGACTCACACGCACACCCGCCCTCGATGCTACGCCTACTGCTCCTCGCGTCCGGACGGCCGCGCAACCCACCCCGTCCGCCTCGCCCCCCGCCTCGCACGCACACCCAGCCCCTGTCGCTACGCCCTGCTCCTCCCCCTGACCCCTTCTCTCTCTTTATATATGGGCGGAACCGAGAGCCAGCCCCTAGCTTGCTGCGAACCTGTCCACCGGCCCCTAGCTCGCCGTGCCCCATCCCACGGCGCTCGGGTCGTGCGTCCATTACTCATCGTGCCCCCGTAAAACACTTGCAACATGAAACACTTTGATGCAACATACGTCTAACACAGATGAAACATAAAATATATTGTTGCAACATATGTGTGAAATATATGCAACATCCAGATAAAACACTTGCAACATGTGTGAAACATATGCAGCATCTAGATAAAACACTTGCAACATGTGTGTGAAACATATGCAACATCCAGATAAAAGCATTTGCTGCAACATACGTCTAAAACAGATAAAACATTGAACAAATGCTTGCAACATACCTTTGAAAACACTTATAAAATATTTAACATGTGCAGCATCCCGATTTACTTTTGTAACATCCATATGTAACAATTGCCACGTACCTCTGAAATGCTTGAAACATATATTTGTAACATAGGGGAGGGGAGGCCAAGGCCGATCGATTCCAACCATCGGGGTGGTATCCGGCGGTGCGCGAGCACCACCAACACCATCAGGACTAGCCTTGGCTTGGCCGGGCAGGCGACACGCGCTATGGGAGGGAGCGGGTGGGCGGCTCGACGGACGGGAGAGAGGAGTGAATGGCGTAGGTGGGGCGTGTGACGGGCGGGAGGGAGGAGCGAGCGAGCGAGTGGCATAGGGTGGGGCACGCGGTGGAAGAAGGCCGCAACAGCGAGCGGAGTGAGGCGCGCGGCGTCCGAATGGGACGGACGCCCATGGCCAAGCATTATCGATAAACACAAAAAAAAAAGATTCCTATATTTCAAAGAGAATTTTAGTGTTGAAGAAAAGAGCTCACCACCATTCGACAAATGGGGATGTTGACCAAGTGATCTGGTTTTCAGCCAACTGATAAATGTATACCATTTCCATGTGTTAGGTCAATTCAGTAGACTGCAAAGATAATTTGCACATGCGTACCGTGTCTACGATGTATACGTATATGTGCACATAAGTAGTCAAGAAAAGAACGAGCAACAAGTAAGCCACAGAGTTGTTCTGATACTGATGATAGGTGGAATTCCAGACGCAATGCAGACTGAATAAACTATGAGTTCGTGTTCAACCAATGAGACCTGTGATAGCTACAGACACATGGGGCACTGATTGATGGGCTAGGCAGCTAGCGTGTTTGTTCTACGGGTCAACTCTTTGAATGACATGGTCGAACTAAAATGCTGGAAAAGAAAAGGAAGAACACCTACTGGGATAAAAAAAGGAAGGAAATGCTACACCTAAATGTTTGGTCGAGTACCTGGGGCCCTCAGCAAGATACTAGCCATAGAGCGCAGAGCCTGGCCAAACAAAACTCCTCCTGAAACTGATTGCAACCTACTGTTAATTTGAACTACAATTTGGGGCTTTCTTTTGCTTTTGAAATTAATGGCTATCTTAACTTTCCAAACAGACTGTCCATTTGGCTTTTAACTAACAACAGCCATCAAGCATTTCAGAGCAGTAGCACAGTAGCACCTGCGGGAGTCAAAGCAAAGTTCTTCCCTCCTCGCATGCAACTGACAAGTGGAATATTCAGCATCATTTCATCAGAGTTTGCAGCCAGCCAGACATGGAGACGAGGAACAGGCGTTGTCGCAGAGAGCGAGAAGGCCAACAGAACTTGCTCCCCGTCTTCTCTCCTCTACTAACTTTCCTTTTCCTTATCAAAAAAAAAAAATCCTTCCAGTTCCACCTCTGAGTTTTGACCACGTATACGCGAAACGTGACACTGCACGACGCCGACCGATGTGTTTAGTATACCACCACCTAATGCAAGTTTTGTCGGACAGTGGGAGCCAGCTTTGAAACGGTAAGCATAGGCGTCGTCCCAAAGTCTGGATGACGACGACGTGTAACGACTGCACTACACACCCATGCATGCACGTTTCTTCTTTCCTTCGTGTGTTCCTGCGGCTTCCTTCCTACTCCCCTCTCCGGTTCCTTGTTGTTCCTACCACCGCGGACACCGCAGCACATGAAAGCTTAGCTTTTGGCGTGTGAACCAAATCGCCATGAGGCCGAAAGTTTTACACGTCTGAACTTGTCTTTATCAATGACGGCCATTGCTATGGTTCATCAGTTGTTTCTTTGGTTTTGTCTGAATATTTGTTCAGAGTTTGTTTGTTCACACCAATAGTTTTTAAGGTCATGTCAGACGACAGACGAATTGCTTTGCGCAGTTTTTGCATTAAAATTTGGATATAGCATCTCAGGAACATACATGATACATACTGCTTGCTATATAGTACTTCAGTTTCACTGATCAACAAAAAAGAAAAAAAAAATCTACAAATTGAATACTTTTGTCCACCTGAGGAATTATATGACACGAGACTGAAACAATGTCCGAAAAAATAGCATATAGTCTGTTCCATCAGCTTATTTGAATTTACACACTATATATGTATGAATCGATCGACTAGATTTAATTAGTTCATATCCTTGCAGATGAGTATCAGCAAGGAAGAAAAGAATTCTTTTGTCACCAAAGAATTCTCAAACAGACAACTAACTAACCAATCATAACAATTAGCTAGCTAGCTAGCTAGCTAATTCCCCTGAAGCAACCAGCAGTGACTGGTGTAGATGTCAAGTGTGAAACACGTACATATTTTTACGGCCGGAAAATACTAGCTAGTAGTACGCAGTAGCAGTTACTGGAGTAATATGTTGTTTCCCTTGTGGTCTCTAGTAGTAGTAGGTGTCTTCAGCTGAGGCTGAGGGCGGAGCCCACGCCGAGCCACGGCGCGCCCTCGTCTTTCACTGCAGAAGGCTGCTTGGTCGACGACTCACTTGCCGCCGCCGCCGGGTATGGATCTGCCGCGGTGAGCCGGTTCTTCCTCTTCTCGAGGAACCTCTTGAGCGACACCTTCCTCGCGAGGGGCATGTCTGTAAGAAACGTGCACGCACGGGACAAATAAATGCTGTCACTCTCAGCTCGCTGTATTGTATGAACGCTAGCTGCATGGGCTTTCTTTTGCTCTGCCCTCTGCAATTATCCGTGTGAACACTGGACTGGACAGTGTAGGTATACGCGTTCCGTTCCTACCTGTGAGGCTGGGCTGTCCCAGCGCGTTCTGGGCGGCGGCGGCGGGCGCGGTGTTGCCGCCGGAGCCGGCGAGCTGCATGAGCTCCTCGGCCTTCTCCGCGGGGAAGTCGTCGAAGACCACCATCTTGCCGCCGTAGAAGATGGTCAGCGGCGCTCTCCCGTCAGCAGGCTCCTTCCTCTTCCTAATTACGGGGACGACGGAGATCCGATCAGAATTTCACACACAACACGTAGTGTGTCTATATGCGCACGGCACGGTGAGGAGAAAGGAAGGTGATACTGGAGGTAACGGAGAATGAACACACCTTTGCTGCTCGTCTTTGAGCGTGCCAGCCTGCTGCGGGAAGAGCTCCAGCACGGTGGTCCTCTCCTCGGTCGCCGCCGCCACCGCAGCGTCGGCTTCCGGCATGAGGCCCATGGCGACGGCCGGCGCGAGGCACCTGGTGGCGCCGCTGCCGCCCTGCTCCTTCATGTACTGCCTCAGCATGCCGCACGTCACCGCGAACCTGCTGCCGGCAGGCCGCTGCTGCTCGGTGGCCATGATGATAGATGCTCCGATCCTCGCTCGCCGGCCGGCTTGATCTCAAGCTACTAGCAAAAGCACACGAATTGAAACGAACAACCAGCTGCTCACATCAAACTCTTGGCAGATAGCCCGAGGTCGTCGGCTGCCCGGGAATGAGAGTTGGTTGGTTGCTTCCCGGAAACGAAACGGAGCTAGACGACGATATGTGGTGTGGTCATGCGGTAGCAGGAGTACTATGTTTGGCCCTGGTTTTATAGCTGCGCACGCAGCTGGAGCGGTGTTGGTTGACACTCGAGAGACAGGCCGGGTAGATAGATAGGCCAGGCCTTTGCTAATTTCGTGGCTTGGGCGGGTGGTGAGGGGAAAGCATTGCAGCACGTGAAAGGCGAGCGGGTGACGCGACGGGATCGGGGTATGGTTCGCTAGCGCTAGCGGAAAGGTCGCGGTTGCCGGGTCGGGGCGCGCGCGAGCGAGGAGAGATGCTGGCACGGCACCGCACGTCTCAGCTCTGCTCCCGGGCGCGCGCCGCGCGGTGGTCTTGGCTGGGCGGGGCGGGGCCGCCGGCTGCCGCTGGCTTCCTTTTTTTTTTTTTGATGCCTGCTTCCTCTGCATTTCTGGGATCATGGCAGGCGAGTGGGGGCGTTGGTTGGCGAACTGGCGGTGGGAGTGGGACTAGGGCTCGAGAGCGGTGGAGCGGACTGGAGGGCGGTGCGCCGTGCGCGTGGTGTGGACCGACCCAGTGTGGGCTGCCGCCGAACAGCCGAGGGGCGGGAAAGAAGGGGGCGCGTGGGGGTTTCTGCTCGGTTTCCGGCTAAATTCCGACGCGCACGGCGCACATGCTGGTTCGGCCGTGGAAGATCGGATTCGGCGCTGGGCTACTTGGCTGGCCGCTAGCCCGCCCGTGCCGGCCCGCTGCTAGTCCTAGTCCAGTCCCTTGTCGTAGCACAGATCGATTTGTGGTTGTGCGGGTACACGCATGCATGTGTTCAACACATGCGAATGCACGCAATAGTAGTAGTACTCACATCGAATGTTCTATATGCATTTGGGTATTAAATATGGTAATTGGGGCTCATAAAATATCGAAGTCTCTGATTTGACAACGTGTTTGCTACAGTAAACATGTGCTAATGATAGACCGATTGACGAAAACTGTTCCATCTAGTAATTGGTTTTATAATAAATTTATATTTAATACTCCTTCTCTCTCTCTAAATTCTCTTTAAAGAACCAAAGCGCGAATTTTCTATGTGTAGGCGGCCTTCGAAATAAGTCTATTTAGTGACCGACTGACGCAAACTGTTCCTTCTAGTAGTCCCTAATCTTTTCTCTCTCTCTCTCTCTCTTTGCGCGAATTTTCTGGCGGCCGCCTAATATTTAGTTAGGGTCCAGCCTATTAATAAACATTATTATTATATGCTTATTAAGGAAGGAACAATATATTCGTGCGTGTATATCGACCGCCCACTATGCGAATGCACGCACGGCGTTCTAAGTTTAGGTAGGCGCTGGAAATAAGTGTATGTGGTTACTTTCATTTTCTTCTACTACTAGTCCCTAATTTTTTTCTCTTTACGAACATTTTCTGGCGGCCTAACATTAGTTCGGGTCGTGCAGCCTATACATTATTATATATTTACCTCCGTTTTCGTTTACTTGTCACCAAATTTTTACTGTAGTAATTTTGATCATACATTTTTTTTCTCGCAAAAGCGCCCACATATGCCATTTTTATTCTTACCGTGATTTATTAAGATTTTTAGAAGAAAAAAAGTGACATTGTTTGAGAACGGAGGAAGTACTTATTAAGGAAACAAATCGAGCGCCCACTATGCCATTTTTTGTTCTTACCGTGATTTGGTTAGAAAGTGACATTGTTTGAGATCGATCATTCAGGAATCAGGACAGGTGACCAAATGAAACTGAAGTTTCTAGTGCAGTACTACAATCGTACTTGTTGAACGCTTTGGCCATACACTCGTTAGAAAAGCTAATCGCGCTTTGCTTCCGACAGCGGCGGCTTTTCAAACCCCATTTCATCGTTGGCATCAAGACAGAACCATACAGAACTGAGAACGAGCCAATGCCATGCATGAGACGTGCAAAGGTGGTGGGGCCAAGATAGTACAACCACTACTGTACTTTTGGCGAAGCAACCGCACGCTGGCAGTCGACACGAAAAAGCCCAATGAATAACGTACGGTCCCTCCGTCCGAAAAAGATACTACTATTCTTTTTATGTTCCAAAATAAAGCTACTATTCATTTTTTTTTCGTGTCACTCCACTGGACAAATATTTACGCCCCGGCACAGCTCACAATCAGCTTCGATTTTTTTTTGGGTGGTTGGAAGGAAGAAACGCTAGAAAAGTGAGACGAGGAAATCAAGACATCCCTCTTTTTGATTCTCTCTTTCTCATCAATCGCCTGTTGATGGAGCTGTTTTGCTAAATAATTTTTACAAAATAGCTCGGCTGGACTGAAAAGTGTATAAAGTTATTATTGAAAAACGTTTTATGCTACAACTGAACCTCGATCAGTAGTACGTTCCCTGGACGACGACGTTCGGTCCAGCTCTCAGCTCTGGGTGGTTGGAAGGAAGAAACGCTAGAATAGTGGACGAGGAAATCAAACACTCCTAGTTTGATTACACAATCAATCGCCCGCGTGCACGCGGCTTGGACTGTAGTGTATAGTGCATTATTGATACGTATGCTACAACAACTCGATCAGTAGTAGATTAGCTAGTAGTATAAGATTACTCGCATACAGTAGGTAATGAACTGAAAAGCAGCATGCACGCGTCCATGGATCCATTATATTATATTGGTTTGGCTCACTTATGTTACTAAGCAAGCATGTATCAGTTAGACAGAATCATTTAGATAAGCAAAACGTCTTGATCGACGCTAATAAACCATGCCACTACACATGATCTCCTACACCTGTTGGTGCCGATCGATCGAGCCGCGTGTCGTTGTTAGCTTTTGCCGCTGCCGCGTTGGTCACCTGCTCTCTAAAACAACTTTACATACGGCAGCCGAGGAGATCGCGCGCGGATCGCCCAACGGAGTCGACGCGGCCGGGAGGCATGGTCCCGCCGAGACGGCGAGACAGCGCGGTTGCGTGTCGCCGTCGCCTGGTCTGTCTTGCTTTGCCGCCTGGCTTTTTGCGCTCCCCGGCCATACGTACGTAGCAAAACGGAGCTACTGGATACACGCAGTCACGACTCACGAACGAACGCACTCGAGGCATGCAGCAACTAGTTGCGGCACGCTTCGTGCTTTTTGTCCGCACCAGAAATCAGAAACGGATTGCCCGGAGTAGGATGGTTAGGCCGTGCTCGGCTGCGGATTAGGCCTCCCGGGCTCCCTGCGATCGAGAGAGCGCACGTTTCTGTGTTCTGGCAAAACCGACTTGCGGTTGCACATCATACATTACGGGACGATGGTATGGGCAGTCAATTGGCAAGCAGAGATAGAAGGGGTGCGATGCGTGCATGCTTTCCACCCGGCGGCCGGCGCCATCCACTTGGCCCCGGTACGGCAATCCGAATTGACAGTTACCCGGCACGACGATACGACACCGCGTCTCGATCGTCCGTCCAGTCCACCCGTACGTCCGATCCGTTCCTTCCTCCAGCTCGATCGCCGCGCCCAGGACCCAGGTAGAAAGAAACAGAAACAGAAATAGAAAGAGAACGAAAGAAACGGACGCGTTGGAGCGAAGCCTATCGTGCGTGCGTGCGTGGTTCTTTCCATGAACGGGAAGGCAGTTGCTCCCGCAGGCGTAAAGGACCTTTTCAAACGCACCGTTTCCCTCCTCTCCCCCACTTGCGGGCGATGGCCACGTTTTCCCTCAGGGTCGGCCAGGAGCGCGGAGCCGGGGCCTCTTGTCCCTCTCGTCTCGCGGTAGCACTAGCACCTCCAGCTCCATCGCGCGCGTGCGTCGACGCCTGCGAACCTCTCGTGTTCTCTTCCTCCCCCCCCTCGTGCTGCACTCGCTATATAGAACCGTTCTCCACAACCACCAGGGTCCATCCATCCATCGACGAGCGAGTCACACGGCTCGTGCGTGCGTGCGTAGCCCAGCTCAGCCTAGGGACATCGATCTCCACCGCCCTTCCTCCGATCCGATCCCTCTCGACCGCGCACCCCGTGAGCACGTCGTCCGTCGTCAATGGCGGCCATGCCCACGGACAGCATGACCCGCCGCTTCGCCGTCGCGTGCGGCGTGCTCAGTCAGTACGTCAGGAACGGCAGCGGTGGCGCGCCCGCGACGATGCCGCCGCCGCCGTTCCTGAAGCAGGCGCCGGCGGCCGGACCCGCCGCCGCGCAGGAGACGATAGTCGCCGCCGCCAGCGCGCCGCAGCAGCTGACCATCTTCTACGGCGGCAGGGTGGTGGTGCTCGACGCCTGCCCGCCCGAGAAGGCGGCCGAGCTGATCCACCTCGCCGCCGCGGCCGCGCAGGGGGGCCCGCAGCCGCCGGAGCAGGCGCTGGTGGACATGCCCATCGCCAGGAAGGCCTCGCTGCGGCGCTTCCTCGCCAAGCGCAAGGACAGGTCCTCCTCCTCCGCCTCCCCGGCGCCCCACGACGACCGCCAGGACGACGAGCCGCCCGCGCCCAAGAAGGGCAAGATGGCGGCGGCGGCGACGCGCGAGGAGCCTTCTTCCTCTTCTTGGCTCGCGCTGGGCAGCCTGTGCTCCATGCACAGCCGTTGAGATCGCCGGCTCGCCGGCGGTACGTATGTACGTGATGAGTTCAAACAAGAGGTCGGGCGCCCCCTCCACCTGGTACCATTATTGGAGGCGTTGTAGCAGCAATTTACCTACGCTTGTGATACCTACCACAACTGCATGCTATGGTACTTAATTATATTATTATTATTATTACTAACAACTGCTAGTATATCTATCGATCAATCAAGCCGGGCGGCTATATTGCATTGCGGCCGGCGCGGCATGCGTGCTCCGTCAGAGAGCGACGACGCGTACTATTCGTTCGTATCCTTCGTTGCTTTGGTGGTGTATCATCTAATCTAACAAGACATGTGAACCTGAACGACAAGAGATGTTCAGTAGTGTGAATCGTTTGTCGCTTTGCTTATCATTTCATTGTATTAATTGCTATATATGTTTGTTTCATATATACTACTCACTACTGTATGTGTGAGAGCTGTTCCACTGTTTGTCTTTATCGGATTACTATTAAACATGTGCTATGAGGTATGGATTTGATTAAAGGAAGTGACCGGTGGATATCGTACGGACTGGATGGGACACAAAATTGAAATTGTGGAGACATGTAGACACCTTTATGTTACTATAGCTATTATATTTTGATATGTTAATCGACAGATATATGATAGCTAAGGGAGTATAAATAAACAATACAATATCAACCTGTCAACCCCAATTGCAATTCTTCCTACCGCCCGCGGCAACGCGCGGGGCATCAGCTAGTTTTGATGATGCTTGTCTTGATTCGGAGGTCTTATACATACATTTCCAAATAAGTGGCATTTTTTTTGACCTGCTTGCCTTTCATTATCAACTGGCCGAAGCCTCAAACATGATCAAATCTTACACACATGCCAGAGGTACATGCCACATCTCCGAACAATGTGTATCTGTGACCTGTCTAGCTAAAATATGAGCAACCTTATTACAAGTTCTACTAATAAAAGAAAGAGAAAAGTCTTGAAAGGCAAGACTAAGCTCATCAATCTCCTTCAGAATAGACCCAAATAAGCGGCGTTAGGATATTATAGTACATGGTACACTTTCTTGTTCAACTTTATATGGCTAACAATTTACTTATCCTAACTTGATAATATTTAACAAAGAGATACTCCCTCAGTTTTTTTACATGTCCTATTAGTTTGGTTCTAAATCAAATATTTGTATCCATGACCATCAATTTTTAAAAAATATATAGGTTAACAACATAAGATTTATGTTTTTTTAGATTCATTATTACTAATATTTTTAGAATATATAGGCACCGTTCGGCTTGCTAAAACTTGGCTGAAAGTGGCTGAAAAACACTGTTCTGGCTGAAATGTTGTGAGAGAAAAATACTGTTCCGGCTGAAAAAAGAAGCCAAACAAGCCGAATATAAGGTAAGCCGAACAGGGCCCGTCCCAAAATAGAAGTCGTTATAGAATACGTGTAGGTCAAACTTTTTCAATTTTAACTAGGTTTGTAGAAAATGCGTGTAACATTTCTATCTCCAAATAAATTTATTATAAAAGGTATATTCAACGATCTATCTAATAATATTAATTATGTATTATAAATATTAATATTTTTTTATATATTTAGTCAAAGTTAAAAGTGTTTGAGTTCTCGGGAAGTGAGAATTACGTCTATTTTGGGATGGGGGAGTAGTTCATATGTTGTGAAACTACATGGATTTTATGAAATTGATGGTCAAAATTAGAAACATTTGACTCGGGATAAAGCTAATACGACATGAAAAAAAAGAGAGAGTAAGTCTATGACAAGTGGGAGTTATTATAGCTGAAAAGGGGACACAAATTCTAAGAAATTGTCCTATGTACGGTCAAAAATATCATTGAAATTTTAGTGTTTTGTGCCAAGACCATAAAAAACCGATATTGGAATCCTAAATTCTGGCTTGTATGCCCTTCTTTCAACTGGAAAAAAAATCTAGACTACTTCTTGACTTCTCACGATATGCATAATCATGAAGGTACAAACGTGTAAACATATCTACACTGATGTTTTTTTTCAACCATCAATGTAAATCTTGGATTTATATATTGACGGTGTGATTTAAAAAAAATCATTAGTATAGATATGTTTACACCGACAATTTTCTTTACCTACCACCAATACAAATAATTCACAATTCTTCCAAAAAAGTTGGATGAAGACAAACCATATATCAAAGTTATAGTACTCGAAGAGATCTGCAACTTTACAGTTGACGACTTGTCCATATAGATATGCCGCTAGTGTAAATCTGTTGGCCTCGGCCTTAAGCCAACCTTACACTAACTGTTCTCAAGCTGATGTGAGTGAAATGTCACCGTGCATTTTCACGGGCCTTTCATAGTAGTTGTTCAAGAAAAGCTAATGGAAATCGAAAACATGGCACCATTGGAAATTGTTTATGTACTAGTGAATATTATCAAAATTAGGACCAAAATTTAAGAAGTTTGATGTTTTCAGTAAGTAAGAACAAATGAAAAAAACCTGACAAATCCTTAATCTTAATTTCTTTTAGGTGAAGGTCGTCTAGGCAGCTTTCTTGTCTTCTCTAATCACTATACAATCGTTAGCCTTCAACTTTCCAGCAACCCAGTACACCAGCAACAAATAGAGTACACTTCGTTAAATAATGTCTTATATATTGTAATTGCAGTATTAAATAATGTCGATGCTACCCTGATGTATTCCTCTGATGAAGTACCCTGTTGGATATATGTTGAGTCAGTAGCGGACCCAGCGTTCGAAGGGAGCCTAGGCAATCCAAAGCCACTCATGAGACCGCGTATGTTTTTTTAGCTTACAACATAGCGCAACATAGTAAATACATCAGCTAATACCCTAGGTCTGCCAGTGTGCTGAGAGACAAACTCAGTATGGTATTAGCCTACAATCATATAAATAAATCTACGAAAAAAGGCTACGGTACAGTGCAGCGCCGTACCACTTGTCGTAGCCGGAGTACGTACAGTACAGCAGTTACCAGACACGCCCTGCCCATGTTCGTTAGTTACCCGTCCCCGATCCAACTTGACGAGATCGGCCAAATCAATTGTGACAAAGACGTGTAACTAAGTGTAACTGATGCAGTTAGTCATCGATGATACTCGTAAGCAAGCACAACACAACGTGTTAAACGTGCATCGCTTTTGGAGTTTCCCATGGAAGCCAGCCAGCCAGCCAGGGTATGTGCGTGCCTGACTTGCGCTGGCAAGGGACTAGGACTAGGAGGCAGTAGAGTTAGAGTCATCTTCAAGCTAAGGACAACTAGCCTGCCCGCCCGCCCGGCACACGCACGAGGCCCGCTCCGCGCACATACTCCGATTCCGTTACGCCAAACTGTTAGGCGTCCCACTCGCACGCAACGCGTGATGCATCAGGGATCGGAGCCTGGCCAGCAAGAAAAATCCTGCCGGCGCGAGCCGCGTCCCGATCGGCCACGCACGCCACATCTCGTCGCCTCGTCGGGCCCACTCACCACGCCGTCACGCGGCACGGCGCGCCGGGCGCACGCGCGCTTGATGTAGTAATCTGGATCGGTGTTCCGGGGTGGGCAACGACGAACGAGAAGGGCAAAGGCGAAAAGGATTATTAGCCGCGCGCGCGGCGCGTTCCGCGTGAACCGGGCCGGCGGGATCTCGCTCCCACCCGCGCTCGCGACGCGGCACGGGGATGGCCGGGCGGAGAGCCAATCGGAGGCGCCGGCGCGAGCGAACGTGACACGAGTAAAGAAAGGATAGGATCGGAGGTAGCCTGCGGGTCAGCCGGTGCCCGGGATGTGAAAATCGTCGTGGCCTGCTTTTGGTTCGCCTCTTGCCTCCTCGGAGGAGAAAGGAAAGCGTGTGCACCCTAATGCCGGGGGGTGGGGGGTGTTAGTTGCCAGGCGAGCTTTGTGTGAGCCCCGGGGGCGCACGCGGCAGCTGGTGATGAGTTGGGCCGGGGGATCGTACGTTTTGCATGCAACTTGGGGCTGGCCAACGGACAGGGCTAGTGGATGAACCGAGTCACAACTCACACGGGGTTCACTGTACGTGTATAGCTGTCACGGATCGGACAGGCGACTCCAGTACTGGTCGTTTCATATTACTATTACCATCAGAACGTGGTACTAGTCTGGTAGATCATGCACGGGTCAACTTGAGTCTCGGCTCTGGCCACATGCCGTTTCCCACCTATATATGTACTGTGTATTTCAAGTTGCAACAGATAGGCCGAACAAATATAATAAATCTGTTTGTTACTAGAAAAGAAGAGTGGTGTATCTATCACCGTAACTGCAGTTCAGATCGAGAAGGAACACATGACACGGCGAGCTTCTTGTGATCCAAATAAAGCCATAAAATAGGTGCCGTGCTCCGTGTGAATGTGAACGACCCAGGCCAGCCACCCAGCTGGTCTCCTCCTTCCTCGCCGAACGTAGTACCGTCACGAGGTATGAAACCAACCAGCAGCAAGTGTGCGCATCGTGCATGCTTTGCATATATCTGCACCTCTCCTCCCCAGATAAGAAACGCGGGACACATATATATTATGGCATTAAATCTCGCTGGATGGCCGGTCTGATGCACGCTCGTGAAGGCGAGGTCGTCGTCGTAAAGCGGGGACGGCGACGCTCATGCCGTGTGTGCGCCCCCGCCGTTTCTCCGAGAGCACGTACGCGTGCAGCTGCTGCAGATCGGCTCACACTCGGCGCGTCCGGTGCTGCTGGTTGGTGTGAGCGGATCGGAGCGGGGTGTGTGTGTGTGAACTCGTGACCCGCGTAGCTGCTGCTGTGCTGCACCAGTAGCAGTGCAGTAGAGCGGAGCCCCATGGTTCCCGTGGACGTACACTGGACACCCGCGGACGGGCAAACGCGCGTTCCGACCTCCTCCTGGCACCTAGTACTATTATATTATTTCCGCGACAATGAAACGCACTTTACTTTTATATATCCAATGTGCATCGTGTGTATTTCTATATGCAAGACAGCGACATTATTCTGGCATGTAACTCTTTTCACGATGATACAACAATCGACAGGCATGGGGACATGACACGCTTTTATGAAACAATGACTAAATCTGAATCATAGAGCATATAATCAAACAAAGCGGAATCTGCAAATAATTTCCGTGACTGATATATGGTCCAAACACGGTTTTTTTGCATGGTCCCATCACAGAACCTAAAACCTAATGAGCTTATGATGGTGCTACAATACTCCGTATATAGCACGAGACCAACAAGATGTACAAAACGCGAACTTTTGAATGCATGTTTCTTCGCCCAGATAAAAATTCATATGCATATTCTTGTTGCATTTAAGAGCATCTCCACACAGCCTATCTAAAATATACTATCTAAATCACCGTTTGGAGAGTCATTTGAGTAAAAATCGTTTTGTATATCTTTATATTCTCCAACAGTGTTTATATGCCTTGTGCGTAGTCTAGAGAGCCATCCTTACTCTTCATCTTTAGCTAGCGAGAAATCCAGAATATAGCATATCTATATTTAGATATTCAATCAATTGAAGAGGCTGTTTGAGAGTATTTTTTCACCAAAATCTCTATTTCTATAAATTAGTAAAGATATAAAAAGCCTCTCGGAGATGCTCTAAACCTCAACGTTGTGACATCGTTCTTCATCTTAAATGTGACCGTTGCAATTTCTGATAATTAAGAAAGGAGACTGACCTTAGAGAAATTGCTCAGCGGACCTTTCTAGATCTAACGTCTGTTTAGTAGGTTTTTGATCCTCGAACGTTTTGGACTCAATTTCTCCTTGGAAACATTCTCCTGTTAATAAGAATCCATTTTAAAGAGATGAGTCTCTATCAAAATTGATTCTCCGATAGAGAAGTGATTATCTTGAATTCACTAAGGTATAAAACTACATCTGAAAGTTGATTTCGTGTGAGAGTGAATCATAAAAAAACTATTTACTAGATTCATATAGCTTCAATAGACTATGATAACCTTCAAATGGCCAATGGACTAGTGTTGAAGGCGGTGCCGTTTACAATGCGAAAAAAGTTAATCATAGACGCGTACTGCCGACTCAAGCCATAGATGAGGTTTTACGCATTTCCCATAGGGCGTCTGTGATTACCGCAAAGCACAGACGCGCATAGGCAAAACGCGGACGCGTGTAAGGCAAAACACATCTATGATGACATCATCACAGACGTGTTTTGGACTACACGCGCCTGTGATGATGAATTGAACAAACAAACCAAAAAGAAAACACAAAAGTTATTATGCGACGGTCGTGCGACGCATCGAGCACGTGACCCACGCGCCCGCACCGTGCTCGCGCCGGAAGGAAGAAGAAGGCGCCTAAGGTTCCGGCACCCTCTCTCTCCGACTCTCCATCTCTTCTTCCTCAACTCTGCTGGGCTTAGAAGGGGCTCGGAGGAGGCAAGCCGGCCAAGCGATTGGGACAGCAAGAGGGCAACGGACAGCAAGAGGGCAACGGATAGGGTTCCGGCGGCGTAGGAGGTGGCCAGGCCAGGTCATGGCGGTGGCGCGAGGGGGGAGGGGAGGAGGAGATCGCCACAAGCGGTAGGGTCTCACCGGAGCTCCGCGGCCGACCCTACCGCCCCGGCAGCGGGCGATGAGTGGCGAAACATTTACGAGGGCCGTGGGGAGGTGTGTGCAGCGTCCGGCAGCAGTGGCGGGCTCATGACTTTTTTCCTTGGGTATTCAAAATATGATAAAGGGAAGTATGAAACTATGAAGGGGTGTTAATTTTTTTTGACAATATAGTTCTTATTGTACAATATATAGCAAATATATAACACTTGACATACAATTGAGCATGATTACATAAATTCACTGCGACTGAAGACTCCGCGTGACCGCGTCCATGAGCAGCGTGAGGACTGTGACTGTGAGTTCGTGGCTGCGGGCGTGCCGGTGCGGGATGGGTCGATGGGATCATGGGAGTGCGGTAGAGAATTTGGGCCGCTAGGCCTCATTGGGCCTTCGGATGGGGAGAAAAAAGAGTAGGAGCATGCTATTTTGGGCTGAATTGTTGTACGGTTGTTCAGTTTACGTGTATTTTTGCCTTTTCAATATACATACACTGTATATATGAAATTTTTTGTCAAATAGATTTGGGTATTCAACTGAATACCTTTGAATACTGGTGGGACTGCCCCTGGCCGGCAGTAGCTCGGTCAAAAAGAAAAATAGCAATGCATTGGAGCCTGTGCTTCACAAAATAGTACATTGCTACCATCACTCTGTGCAGTGGAGTTAAAATGGCAGCAAAAAGATCTGGAAAATCAACCTTAGTAAGACTTCTCATGGTCAATAGTACGCATAGACTTCAGAACAATCAAAATTCCTATAGCTTAAATTGGTTGGGTTAATGATCACTACCATGTGTAAGCCATTACAATGTCATTAACTCTATTAAACAAGAGTACAGTACCTATTAGTAATGCTGATAACAAAATCTTTTTTGTTCTTATCAGACCTAGTAATGCTCCCTACCTCCAACCTGCAACCATACACAAACATATAATCAGTGAAAGGAAATGGAGACTAGTGCTATACCTTCTACAATCATATAATCAGTGCGATGTAATCTATAAACTGCTCAAAAAGAAATCTATGGATAAACAGGATAACAGGCAGTTGGAATCAGCATGATCAGAAGCTGTCAGCCCATTCACTTCTACTTCTTGCCACGTATCTGACAGTCTATCTACATTGTTTGGTACTTGCTAGATAAATTAGTTCTGCCATTCTTTATACTAATCCCTGTCTGACAGTGTTCACAAACAAGCGAGCTTCCACTACTCAATATGAAAGAAAACATAGTACAGGACACTAATACGATTTTAGCACAGAAAAATCAACAACTTTTCACTGGATTTTCAAGCACACACAATGAGCTAACCTGGAGAAGATCACTTCAATCCTATCCTGTGCACATTGAGGAAGAAGTCCTACTGCTGTGCTCCCACTCAGCCAAGGTCGTTGCGAGGGACCTCCACCTTTATATTGCAGAAAATATGAGTCAGTTGATGCATGAAAGCCTTACTTTCAGAAAACTGATGCACCGACATTGAAGAAATCACTAAGCGCTGCTTCCGTGTAAGATACTAGTTTCTGAACAGTATCCCATATCTCATAGAAAAAGACAGTGATTAATGAGAATTGGGACATGACAAAGATGAAAGCAGGTAAGCAGATTGCATTTGCACCTTTTCAATATCCTCCTTGAGAGCTTGTGCTAGGTACTCCAGCGGAGTCTGCAAAAACAGGAAAATCAGATCACAAGAAAAGCCAAACAAATTGAAAATATCAAACTGCAGAAATAGAGAAGAAACTAGACTCAGTCTCTGGAACTGTACAAACCTAAAATACTGTTCTCAAAAGAGGCCTGTTAGCAGCATGTTCTCGCCCAATGTCTTGACACCACCTGTAGATCGTATAATAGTCAAATATCAATGTGCTCATCAAAATTTTAACTTTCAATAAAGCAGTAATATGTGAAATAGAAACTCACAAATTTATCATAACAATGTCTAAAACTGCAAGAGCAAACAGAGCACTCTGCTTCTCGAAAGTTGTATAGCACACATAGAGCAGGAAAACTCACATTTTTTTTGACGTTGACAGGAAAACTTACATGACTAGGTGGAAGCTTTCCACTCAAGAGATCAAGCAAGACAATGCCAAAACTGTAAACCACACTCTCAGGACTTATTGTGCCTACAAAACAGATAACAGTTAGAAAAAAATAGAGAGGAACATTCCTAAAATTTAAAATTGGACTTCATCAAGAATCAGCATTAAGCCCGTATCTCTTTGCCTTGGTAATGGATGAGGTTATCAGGAACATACAATGGAATATCCCTTGGTGTATGTTGTTCGCTAATGATGTAGTGTTAGTGGACGAAAGCCAGGCGAGAATAAATAGAAAACTAGAGTTATGACGGCAGAACCTTGAGTCTAAAGGTTTTAGATTGAGCAGAACTAAAACCGAATACATGAGATGCGACTTTGGCGGAGTTGTATAGGAGGAGGGAGATGTGAGTTTGAAAGGTCAAGTAGTGCCTAAGAAGGATATCTTTTGGTATCTGGGATCGATGCTATAGAGAGATGGAGATATTGATGTGGACGTTAGCCATAGAATCAAAGCAGGGTGGATCCAGTGGTGACAAGCTTCTAGCATTCTCTGTGACAAGAGGGTACCACAAAAGCTAAAAGGCAAGTTCTATAGAACGGCGATTAGACCGGCTATGTTGTATGGAGCAGAATGTTGGCCTACAAAGATTCAACATGTTCAACAACTTAGTGTTGCAGAAATACGTATGTTGCGATGGATTTTACAATCACACAAGAATGGACCAAGTGCAGAACGATGATATACGTGATCGCTCTAGAGGTAGCACCAATTGAAGAAAACCTTGTTCAACATCGGTTGAGGTGGTTTGGCCATGTCCAAAGGAGACCTACAGAGACACCAGTGCATTGTGGAGTCCTAAGCCAAGCTAATAATATGAGGAGAGGTAGAGGAAGACCGAAATTGACATGAGGGAAGGCAATAAAAAGATATTTGAAAGCTTGGGATATACCTAGAAATCTATGTTTAAATAGAAGTATTTGGAAAGCAGCTATTGAAGTGCCTGAACCGTGACTTGGGTCTCTTGGTGGGTTTCAACTCTAGCCTATCCAACTTGTTTGGGACTGAAAGGCTATGTTGTTGTTGTTGTTGCTGCTGCTGCACGTTCCCAAAATGTTTCAGTAATATTAGTTTCAAGCTTACATGCTGGAAGTCTGAAACTAAACATGGTGGCACTGTGGCAAAGAAATCATTGATACATGTTAACTGAAAATAAGGTGCCAAAACTAATTGGACCTGACATTAATGTCACATGGGATCCTTAAGATTGCATACAGCGTGAGAATGGAGGTAGGGCAAACTCAAATTACAGAATTTTCACTAAAATCGATGACATGCATATCATGAACAGCACATTAAATCTGAACAATTTAGAAATATGAAAATTAATGATAAATCACTGGGATTTCTATTATTTTAATTCAAATTGGCCACCAATAAATGTAGTTAATCTTCGTTTGCAGTAGTCTGTCTTAACAGATCATTTTTCTTTGAAGACATGTTTGGTACAGTATGATTTTTACAACATCAATTAAAATTCTTAGCAAAGAGTATGTCATCGAGAATATTTAGAAATGTAATATGAAAGTTTCTAATCCCATATTGTTTGAGAATTACCATGGACGTTTGAGCTTTGAAGGTCTCTAGTGTGCAGAATAGTTTCTTAAATAAATGCTCAATAAACTGGCGCATGATTTCAACTTATACAAATTGAGAAGTACAGAAAGAATACACACAAAAATTAAAACCATGCGAAAATAGTATTGATGCCAAATGAAACCAAGAGAATGGAGAATCTTGGTTCAGAAAGACATGGTGCCATAGTTCTCCCTAGTACGCTAAACAATGATCTATATGATCTAAACAAGAATTCAAGACAGGAGAAAAGAAAACTGTGAATTAGAAAACTATGAATTAGAGATGTGTGAGCCATGTTTATTTTTTCGAGAATCCTGGGCTATTCACAGTTGACAATTTGCAATTATCCTATTAGATCCTTAATCAAATGCAGGAAAACTTGCAAACCAAAATGGCATCAACACAGGGGCTAATAACTACAGAAAATTGTATTTTTACCTAGTGCTTCCAACTTCCTGGCTTGATTCTTCTGTCCACGTCAACCAAGCTCCTGCGACTGCAGCTGAAGATGGAGGAGCTCGCCGCTCCGGCCTGGGCGTGTGTCACCTGGATGAGCTGCTGCGTGACGGCGATGGCACGGTAACGGCAGCCGGCGCGGTCACGGCACCCGACTGAGAAAGGGCGCGCTGGGAACGGAGGTGAGGCGATGGCAGCTCGGGGTGGGGAGGAGACGCGGAGCGGAGGAGTTGATTCCCGCACCGGGAGCGACGGGCATAGTATATACGGAGTACGTATAGCATATACAGATACCTCCCTTCACGAGTCACGATATAGAGCTCGTTCGTTTGGTTGTGGTTTGTCGTAAACGATCGTAAATTTTTT
Source organism: Miscanthus lutarioriparius (assembly GCA_904845875.1). Taxonomy (NCBI): domain Eukaryota; kingdom Viridiplantae; phylum Streptophyta; class Magnoliopsida; order Poales; family Poaceae; genus Miscanthus; species Miscanthus lutarioriparius. The sequence continues at coordinate 11,088,688 of CAJGYO010000001.1, read as the reverse complement.
ATTAAAACAATTTCTTCATATTCTTTTTCCTCGCAACCGAATGCGGTCGCGGCGGCGGCGGCGGCGGCTCGTATAATAGCAGATCCGTCCGCGAACCTGAAAACCCGAATAGATCTGCCTTCTCCTTTCCCTTGGTAGCCTCACCGGTCCCTTCGATGGCTTCCGCCTGCTTCCTGCTTGACGGCGACGTGCGCCTCGAGAAAATCGCAAACATAGGATGAAATAAGCGGTTATTATGATTCCGCGGCACTTCGCTTAAAACGAGTTAAAAACGGGACACTTTGTTATACATGAATTTGGTTTTTTTAATCACTTTTCTCAACTAAAATATATGTATTTTGTCATGATGTGACCGTATTGCCAACAGGTCGGTGGGGCCGCCGAACCACCCTTCGACGGCGCTAGCTGGGTCATGTTCCACCTCAGGCTAATGAGCAAAGCAGCCGGCGGTGGGGTGGCGGTGTCGTTCGCCTGCCGCCTGGTGGATCTGAACCAATCGGGACTGGGCGACTCCCAGGACCAAATCTCCTCCGCCTCGTTCCACAGATACGATTTCCATGACGTCTACCTCGTCAGGCGGAGCGAGCTGGAAGGTAGGCAGCGTCGGTACCTGAAAGACGACTCCATCCTCGTGCAGTTCGCGATCACCGTCCTGCTCGGGGAACCGAAGAATGCGGTGGCGTCGGATGCCGGCCCGCCCCCGAGCGTTCCATCCTCCGACCTGCACAGGCAGTTTGGCGAGCTGCTGCGGAGCCAGAAGGGCGCGGACGTGACGTTCCACGTCTCCGGTGAGTCCGTCCCCTGGCACCGGTCCGTGCTCGCGACGAGGTCGCCCGTGTTCATGGCCCAGCTGTACGGGCACACGAAGGAGGCGTCCAAGTCCGCGCCGTGCGTGGAGGTCAAGGACATGGAGGCGGAGGTGTTCAGGGCCATGCTCCGCTTCATCTACACCGACACGGCGCCGGAGCTGGAGCGGAGCGGGTGGCAGGCGACGGCGATGGCGCAGCATCTCCTGGAAGCCGCGGACCGGTACGGGCTGGAGCGGCTCAAGAGGATGTGCGAGGAGAAGGTGTCCACGGACATCAGCGTGAGCAACGTCGCCACCACGCTGGCGCTGGCCGAGCAGCACGGGTGCGCCAAGCTCAAGGCCAGCTGCATCGAGTTCATCTTGGCTGCCCCCGAGAATCTCTTTGCGCTCGCTGCGACGGAAGGGTACGAGCACGTCAATTGAAGCCCTGAGGGTAATACGGTCACGTCATGGCAAAATACAAGTATTTTAGTTGAGAACAGTGATTAAAAAGACCAAATGTTATGTATAACAAAGTATCAACGTTTCCAGAGTCGCTTTAGCGAAATTAAAGTTTGGAGTGCTATAATAGCAAAGCACGTTGTTTGGTCCTGTAATTGCAATTTTCTCGTCGCCAGCACCGATGAATCAGCGGGTGCCCGCGGCACTTGTTTTCTTGAGTTCTGGGTAGCAGAAGAAACCGGCCACAAGAGCGCGGTGCCTTCCGACGATGACGAACCGTGGTGGCTGGATCAAGACCGCGAGGAGGAGGAAGTGAAGCCCAAGGGCCTGGTGGACTGGGTACGGGAGGGCCTGGTCAGGGTCGCCACTGACAAGCTCGTCAGCCATCCGGAAATCTACACCTTGTCGCTCCATCTGCCGGCGACTCCCCGCGAAATTGTTGCTCAGCTGCAATCTGCCTCTATTGCGAGTGCCGACAAGAATCTCCTCGTCCTCCACACCGGGCACAAATGGTATTACTGCGCTTCGTCCGGGCAGTACCTGGTCTGCGACGCCGCCGCCAACGCCCTCTTCGTGGCGCCTCCGATTGATTCGGTCGACCTTGTTGAGATGCCCTGTGCCGCCTCGTCGTCATGCGCCGCGGTGGAGGGAGCGGTGATTTCATCCTGGCCCTTCTGGTAATGTCCCGCCGTACCAGGCAGTACTCCCTGTTACTGTGGTCTCCTTCTGCTCTCGGAGGGCAGCAATGGGTGCCCAAGGATGCAAGCCTCCCCAAGGACGTGGTTCAGTTTGGTTTCACGGTGGACGTAGCATTCGCCTTCCAAGGCCAGTGGGCTTTGCTGGGTCGACCTCCACCTGGGCATCCTGACCTGCGACCTGCTCTTGTCTGAGCCACAGTTCCAATTGAAGCCCTTGCCGACGGAAAGGTCAAGTTACCGTGGCCACCCATATGTATACAGCACTGTGGGCTGTGTCGACGGAAAGCTCAAGTTCCTCTATATGCATGGCTTTGACATCTATAGCGACGGCGAGGTCCCTGATGGCAAGATCACCATAAACAATTGGACCCTGGTGGGGAGGTTCCCTGACCTATGCACTTGGGTGAAAGATGACAACACAAGTCTCAGTGTTGGAGAACTCTGGGGTGATGAGTCGTTCCGTGTGGGTCTAGGGCTGCTAAAGTGCCTACCCTCCGTCCCCGTTCTTAGCCCCAAGGAGCCAGATGTGGTCTACTTCATCTTGAACGATGTCTGCTGTGTGGACGGGCGCAACACAACCAAAGCCCAGTATGCGCTCAGCCTGAAAGCCTTCGAATGTGTCCATCTTTTATTGCTGCTGACCTCTGTGCTTACAAGGAACCATCCAATCCGGATGACCAGGTAACATCATCACAATGAAACTCGAATTATTTCTTATGTTCCGAGTTATGTTAGTTCAAGCAAGCTTTTCAATTTGAAAACTTTTACGTCATATTCCTCCTCTCTATATGTGACTTATATGCGACACTGAAATGTGGCCCTTGTCTTCATTAAATCCTGGGTCCGCCACTATGTTAATGGGCTATCAGAACTATTGGTTTAGATGATGGGCAACTCATCTATCCTCTACCAACCATCATCGTCTTCTCGGAGTTTGATAAACTTCAATGATAGTATGTTTAATGGCTATATTACTATATTGTCATGGGTGCCATGGACACCATGACTGAAATGTTCGAAACTTTGCAACCATTTGTTGCCTCTTATTGGAGCTAAATATTGTCTGGTTTAGGCTACAAAACTTTTCTTGCTCGCAAAGTTGCTGGATGTATTTGTTGCCTCTTATTGGAGTTCGAAAATAACAACAGCTTCAGCAAGGAACTGAAATTTGGGACATATTTATTTTCTTGACAATTTGCTACAATATGCATTAGCTTTGTATCGTCTATATATTGATTATTTCGCAAACAAATGTAAATAAAATTATTATTACTAATAACAAACATAATTTTGTCTGATTTAGGTGAATGCAATGCACAAGTGCCGCAAGCTGGATTGACCATGGCCTCAAAACTAAACCAGACATTGAGTTACCTGTAAAGATGATTTTTTGTTAAGAAAAGACATTGTATCTCAGTTTTATATAGCCACATTTAGCATTATGGCGTGATAATATGTTGACCCTTCACCTGTACCATCGCAAGGGTATATTTAGCTAGTTAGCTAGTTAATTTGATATGAGTGAATTTGTACAAGAGTTTAGTGATATGCTAACTTCTCCTTTGTTCAAAAATGGAATGATTTAGTTTAGTGCCAAACAGAAACTATATCACACTTGAAAATATAATGTTTTAGAATCTCATTGACTTCCATTCTCTCTGCAAATGCAATCATCCAATTGGCAAAGCGATACCACGATGCGAGCGGCTGACAATGACTAGCGTCCAACCGTTACAACACATACCACGATGCAGGCGGCTGACAACGGGTAGCGTCCAATTAGTAGAACGATACCACGATGTGGCAACCAACAATGGCTGGGCCGTTGGGCGGCTGGTAGTGGCTGGGTGGTAGCATGGGTGCATGGGGCACGAAAGAAACTAGCGAGCCCTACACCCCTCTACCCGACCCCAACGTTCATCGGTGGGTAAGGAGCCACGACTCCACGGGTGGGACGGCGGTGTATAAGGTGCAGCAAGCCACAACCAATGGGCAGTGACTAGTTGTGGAGCAGCTCTCGCACGTCTATGATGGGCAAAAGCCGAACATCGGGAGGATGAACCTGGACGAGCAGAGTTATTGGAAACCGGCACATTAACCAGCCGAGACTCCCACCCCACACCACATCATGTCGTAGCCCGGCTCAGACCGTGCACCACTCTTGACTCGGAGGCGGCGGCGCACGTGCAGGGCATGCCCTTAAGCTCTCTTCACTTCTCATTTTGTTATGCCCATAGGTTGGGAAAATAGCCAACACCATTGGTGGGCGCTAATGCATATCACCGGATCACATAGTGAGGCATTTGATTGTTGCCACCTGTGTCATTAACACTAGGCCCTACAACACTATACGATCCGATGAGTGCCCCTCACTTCATCTGGTGGCTACATCCATCTTTGTTGCAATCCAATGTACTTCACAGGATGGCCTGTCAACTTCATTTTCTTCGTCACTAGACGAGTCAGTGGCCTTTGTTCACCATGACTTCCAACTCGTGTAACCTTATGTACATAATTGTATGCTCTCATGACGTTTTTCTTGTCTTCAGTGGACTATTTGATGATCCTGTGCACCGATTCTTCTCTTTTGTATTTGCTCTCTGACCTTGACATGACGATCCAATGATGTTTTTGTTCTCATCATTGTATGCTATGATGACATTTTTTCTATTTAGTGGACGGTCTTGCGATCCTATTGTGGCAAAACCGCCCGAAATAGCACATTTTTGGAGGCGCTCGTCTTCCACCAGACGCTAAGCACCGCAAAAGTAAGCTACATCGACGGTTCCGTCAAGCACACCCCAAGGGAGAACTCGAACAATCCACGTTTTTCACCCAGGATCCAATAATGAGAATGAGTTTACATCACTTAGTCCATTTCATACAATAATAGTTCTAAAAAATACATTATTACAATACCAAGTTCAGAGTGCGGAATTTAAATAGCTGTCGGGGACCAATACTAGGGTATTCAAGAGAGGAGCTAATGACCATCAACATTGATTCATCCGAGTAGTCAAGAGCGCGACTACAGCTCCACCCGACCCTAAGGTCGTAGGCTCCGCCTCGCCCGACCCTTGGGTTTGTGCTCCGCCTCGCCCGAACCTCTGGGGGCGGGCTCCGCCTTGCCCGACCCCGAGGCCATGGGCTCCATCTCGCTCGACCCTTGGTTTTGTGCTCCGCCTCGCCTGACCTCTGGGGGCGGGCTCCGCCTCACCCGACCCCGAGGCCACGGGCTCCGCCTCGCCCGACCCTTTGGTTTGTGCTCCGCCTCGCCGAACCCCGAGGTCGCGGGATCTGCCTCGCACGATAGGGACCCATACCACCGCCAACCACTCTAGGTCCAAACGTATGGGCCTAGGTCAAAACTCTGACACCAAGGAAGAGACCAGCACGCCCCGATGTAACCCATGGCCATGATGGGCCATACATGAGGATTCACATCAAGAACAGCGTCGGGCGTACCGGTGTTGTTCTGCCTAACCCCCGTACAAACGCTGATAGGCACGTCAGCTCACCACGACGTCCGCTACGACGGAATGGAACACCATGACTGGCAGACGATGCTTGTGCATGGTGCTAGTAACGGACAGGGCCACGATGCGGAGTTGTCCCTGTTGACATCTACAGGGTCGACAGGACCCCTATGAAGGATAAAAGGACCCGGCGATCCTGAAGGACTTCTTCTCTCTCTTGTTTTTCTCTTTTCTTCCACTGTAACCCGTGCTTTCCCTTGGCCTATAAAAGGGAAAGCAGGGCGTACCATGAAGGGGGCGATCCTATTAAAATTGATCAATTGAGATTGACGCAAGAAGCACAACACGAGCACTCGGCTGAGCAGCAATCGAGCTCTCAGCACCCGTTCATTCCTTTCACCAGAGATTTGGGATCCTTTCCCTCTCTCGCCCGTTTGTACCCCCGCTACAAACTTCTAGTGCTAATAACACGAGTAGCAGCGATGAACTGAACATAGGGACTTTCTGCCCGAACTAGTATAAACCTCGTGTCCTCTAACACACCATCCGAGCCAGACGCGCAATAATACAAATTTACTCGTCGGTGGTAACTCAAAACACCGACAACAACGGAATTGAAATAAACATCTAACGATAAGATACAAGGATTCATTTGTGCCCACCAAAAGAATTCTCCACACAATAGCCACTCCTCAAGCTGCAACTGCAACAGGGGTAAATAAACCATGAGTACACAATGTACTCGCAAGACTTACCCGACTAATGAGAATAATTTCCGACTCCAAAGGATATGATAAGCTTTATGGTTTGCTGGGTTTCTTTTTTTAAAAAAGCATTACTAGTAGTGAATCCTTATGCATGTGTTTTATTAGCAGGCATGATTAGTTCATTAGCTAACCATTCTATGTAAGCACCTGTTCTACTTTCAAGCAAGAGTTGAGCAATCAGATCCGTTCATTCCCTTTCATCTTTCAGTTCTTACTATGGTGCTAGATTGTAGCCAAGCCATACCGTATCACACGGCGATTCATGTACCAATGTATCCCAGCTGGGTACCCGAAACATATGCCCCGCTTGTACCCCAGGCACAAGCAAGACCAACCCACCACTCTTCTATCAAGGGGTTCAGGTCTCCATCCAAACTTGGACTCCAAGCCCCCACTCCGAGTCCTGGACTCAGTGTGGTGCTTAGACCTCCACCATCCCCACCTCCAATCAGTTGATTCGGAAAGAACCGGAACCCACGACAAGAGAGCAATGAGCCTTCCCACTCCCATAAGCAAGTATATGCTTAGAATAATAAGTATGTGACTTGACTAGAATCCACTGCAACGGACGATCCTTAACTAACACGGTCAGGGAAAACAATGTAACCAAGCTATGCCCCATTGGCTGCGGGACACAACCTATTACCCCCACCAATATCCATACCATATCCCTGCCCGGTCTCCATTTTCTTTTACCATTTTGTCATGAAAATAATAATAATCACCTATTGTGAGTAACAACAGGTTACTCACGCTACCGATAGCCTAAGCATAGTAGCTACTCGACCTATGCTAAGATGACTCATAGGTAGGTTTATCTATGCATGTAGTTTCAATATAGATCCTATAACGGAAATGCACATCACATATATATATATTCAGTGATTATCAAAAATAAGGGTTATGCATCGAGGCTTGTCTTGGGTAGGCGTGGTGTCAGCTGAGTCAATCAGTGGTGGCTCGGGACCTCCTCCTGCACGAGGATCTCCTCCTCGTACTCCTCGATCACCTCCTTGTACTCTTGATCGCCGATGGTCACGATCTCCACCAACTCGTTCTCTACATGCATGCAATGATGATACAACACTTAGTTTTTATGCAACAGCAATTCTTAAACTAAGAATACACATGCTAAACTACTAAGGTAGCTCTAATGACTAAGGCACTAAGCTAACTATCATCTTTACCAAGCAAAGTGTTGGGTTTAACTAACACACACCTAGTTTTACAATTGAAGGATATATCTTTATTTTTATTAATGATTTAATGTATATTTGAAACAAAGAGCATTTAATTACCCTTATGTCTAGTCTATTCTAAAGCTATAAAAATTACAGTGAGCACATAATAATACCATGATGCTTCTATAAAATTTTTAGGGCTAAGGCTATCACCAATCTACCACAAAAATTCCTACAATATTAAACCTAATAATATTAAGCACTCTCAAATGATTTAATAGCTCCTAGTATCAACATGTATATATATGAACTAAATATACTAACAGATAGAGCACAATTTTAGGAACTTAACAAAATTTGTTTCACAATTTTTGGATACCTATATGATTTTATATGATTTACCAAAGATCATCTCAAAATTTCTATTAGAAAACTATTTCTAATTCCTCATGAAAAAGAAAAACGTATTCTCTCGCACGGCCCACACGCGTAGCCCACACGACGCAACGCGGAGACTCAGGAAATCCTCGCGCATGCTCTGGCACATTAACAAAAATGCCCCTAGATTATGAACAAAACAACCCGCAGTCCACATTACTATTCCTAGAGACAACGCTTATGCAAAAAGACCCTTGTACTCTCTCCTCTTTACAACCGCATGGTCTCTAGCCTCCCCACGCGCTCCAGCACGGTGAGCAGTGGCACTAGCGACATCGTTGGCCACCCTAGACCCTTCCAGACCTAGCTAGGGGACCGATGCTCACCTATGGGCCGACGTGCGACGATGGCGGTGGTTGCACGAACAGGGGTGAAGCAGAGCGGCTCTCTCCCGGGTGGGGTGACCTGCAACGGCGGCAACCGCATTCCGGTGAGCCACAACGCCAACAGAACGGTAGAGATAGGGAATAAGCACCATGGCCACACCCCAAACCCGACCGAAGTGGTGGTTCAGCCGGTGACTACTTGAGGAGTGCTGACCACATGCGCGCGATGAGCACTGTGATAAGCCGTAGCGGACACGGACGCGTCAACGGCAGCGGGGAGGCGGTAGCGCTCCCACTGGCGTGTGCACAGTGGAGAGGGAGCCAAGGTGATCTAGTGGTGTAGAGGAATTTGCGTGGGGTGAAGTGGTGAAGGCTGGCCACGACGCGGGCGGTGACGGTTCATAATGGCACGGTGGTGGGCAAAGCTCCAAAATTGGAGCTCAGCTAAGCTGCAATCAAAGTGGGGTGGGGGCTGCTAGAGAGGGGACGTGAGGGCAAAGACGCGGGCACGAGGAATTGATGAGAGGTGCTCGCTCTCTGACTCACCGTGACCGCGACACGATGGCAACGGCAGAAAAAGCAGGGGAGAAAGAGAGAAACGGGGTGCGACGGTGGGCTCGGCTCGTCCTCATCTTGGCGGAACTCGGTCGGCGAGTTCATGAGACCCACACACAGATGCTAGCAGCACAGGCACGCGCGCGCCCGACCGGCGTGGCCCGTGTGGCCGCAGTGTCAAAAATGACATGGCGATGGTGGCATGGCCACGTGCGCGCGGCATCAAAGTGGGCCAGCAACACAGCGCGGTGCAGCAGTTACAGCGTATAGGTGCAGACGCGACGACGATGTGACGGCAGCGGCAACATCGTGATGTGAGGCAGCAGTGGCAGACACGATAGCTGCGTAGCGCGGGACGGGGTGGGTGGCGGCTCCATGCGGCAGCGCGCTCACACGCGACCATGTGTGTGGAGTGGGGAGGCCACATGGTGACCACGCACCCGGCGCCAACCAACCCGAGATATGTGACGCGCACGACTTTTAAAGCGCTCAACTCGACCAAACGGTTGCTCCAGGAGCCAAACCAGTTTCTCCATGCTCAAGATGGCATATGTGACTACCAAATCGAGTTATAACACTACCACCCTTTAACCCAATCTCTCACAATAAATTGCTAAACATAGCAATGTCTACCTATTGGCGGACTTGAAAATTTCTAAGTTTTTGAGCTAGATTTGTTTTCAATTTGTGATTTCTAAGCTAGTGGAAATATTAGCTAGCAATATCATTTTTCAACCGCAAGTATTTCACTGTCATCTACAAAGTTTGCACTTCAAACTTTATTTAAGTGTCACATACATGTTCTATAGCATTTTTGCTTAATAAAAATTGGTTTTAAACCCTACTTGATGACTGTACAAATCGTGGAGCAACTTTCGTTTAGCATTTTTGTTGATTCATTTTGAGTTACAGAAATTGATCTACACACTTTATCACATGCATTAACACATAAACATGATGCTCATGACATGTTTTAGGAGATAATTTATGGTTACACCTATGTGCCGGGTCTTCTCAACTATGTTTGCTCTCTAACCTTCACAAGATGGTCCAATGAGTAATCTTCTTGGTACATTGTTCATTTCTTCTTGAATGTTAATCATTCTTCTTCCATCTTATTCCTTAGTATCAATAGGACATATTGTTGGGTTCACAAACCGGGGTCCCTCATGGACCGGCTTCCCACCAAAAGCTCATCCCAGCAGACAATGTTGCGAACGACACGCAACTCCTAGGCTGGCCCAAATACCTAAAACAACATGCCAGAAAGGAGATCCAATCTCCAACCGGAAGGTCTGACCGAGGAGGAACGACGCCCGCCTCCGACTTCGGCCCGCCTCTTCGATTGAACGCCTCACTAAGGAGGAACAGCGCTCGCTTCCGGCTCTGGGCCACCTCCGGACGGCCTCTCCGACCAAAAGGCCTGGCCAAACACCGCTCCTAACTCCGACCCACGTCTCCGACCGGGGATGCACCGAACCTCTGCTTACAGCTCTTCTCCGACTGGCACAGTCAGAGCCGACTAGGACCAACCGACCGGGGACACCCACTCGGTGAGGACCAGAAAACGGACGGAGAAAGTAAGGCAGGGCACTCAAGTCAACCGTAATACCGAGGACCGTACCCTATACACCTATCGGGACAGTACCAACAGAGCATGTCAAAGGGTACCTTACAACCTTCCTAGCATGTCAGAACCAAGCAGTGTTGTGGGCGCCGACATTTGTCCTACAATGTTGTGGGCGCCATCAACTCCCATACCAGACAAACAAGGCAAGGCTCCCCCCACATGCCTCTGGGCATCAATAGTGTTGTGGGCGCCGGCATTTACCATACCAGGCGAACATGGTAAAACCCCCTACATGCCTCTAGGCATCAGCAGTATGGCAGGCACCGACGTCTGCCATATCAGAAGAAGACGACGCAACCTCCCACGTGCATCTGACATTAACAGTTTTATGGACGCCTACAATCATCTTGTACCCGACGGCATGGGCAACAAGACTTAGCATATGTATACTCTCACTCTCTCACTTGTAAGGCCATCCCCTTCAACTATAAAAGGGGATGCGCTCTCTCCCAAAGAGAGAGATCGATCAGTTCACTCACACAACAACAGAACCACCAGGTTCAAACCTTGAGCACATGCTCAAACGTTTAGCACATAGCGGAGCTCCCGTCACTCTCGGTCCTTCAGACCAGAGTCCGACCGGACCTCTTGTACCCCTCATCTTTCTCCTTCTTGTTTATAACCACACTACAAACTTCGAGCACCTTAGGCTCAGGAATAAAGTCACCGACCGACCCAAACTAGACGTAGGGCATGTTGCATGAACCAGTATAAACCCTATGTCATTGACTGCTAGGCCACATCCGATCACAATGTACGACAAAACTACAAATATTTACATATTGGTCACTTTCTGCACCGACAGTTGACGCCGTCCATGGGGAAGACGTTGTACGTTCACACTTTTGGTCATCAGATGACCCACTTTTGCCACCTTTGTCCCTCATCTTTTCTTTTCTTGTTTCCCGCGACTCCCACTGTTTAGCGTGGGTTCCACCCTTCTTCGAGCCATCCTGGCTTGAAGCCTAGACTTAAAGTCACCGCTCGGCGACCAGCGGAGGCACCCAGACGATGGGGCATGTTGACACCCGGCTACTTCAACGATGTATAAACCCTATGGATGTCATTGGATACTAACGGATATCACTCATATATATTTGTTTTCATATTTCGCTTGGATTCGGATTCGGACATGGATAGCGTTCGGATAAATACGGATTGACTCGATTATGAGATACAAATAATTTACATGAATTAGGAGAAGGTTGGATACAAATATCTATTCGGATATTGAGTACTTTCATATATATATAAAAGCAACATATATATATATATATATCCAAGTGGGAACTTATATATTGGCTAGCTAGCTTAGCTAGGGTTATAGAGGATTGGGTCGTTTGGGCAAGAAGTAATATTTTATCTCAATTCCAAAAATCATAACAAGCAAAAATTATTGTTTGGTCAAATTCAAATGAAAATGTTGTAATCAACAAAGTTTCATAACTTTTTGGGATCTAAAACTTTCATTTGGTTGTTTCTCCATCTGAGATTCCGAGGTCGTTTGAAAAATCCAAATTTTAAATTTAAGAAATTCAAACGTAGTTTTCCTTAACAAGATGATTTCAAATAAAAAAAAATTTAACTATAAAGTTTCATAAATTTCTGAGATTTATAACTTTTATTTTAGTCATTTATTCATCCGACATAGTGGTAGTAACATTATTCACAAATCTCACACATAGTTTATGAAACTACAAGAGAGAGATGTAAATTTTGTGAACAATGTTACTACCGCAATCTCGGATGAACAAATGACCAAAATAAAAGTTGTAGATCTTAATAAGTTTTACAACTTTTATGTTCATGACTTTTTCAGCTGAAGTCATTTAATGTTTGGAAATGACGTTTGAAGTTGCTATTTTTTGAAATTCAAAATTCAAATAGATAGAATATAGTCACATGAAAAGATGAACACAATAATAGCTATAAGAACACAATAAATTGATAGAACATGATTTTAGAAAATTTTAGAATTTTTTTATCAAATTTGAAGTCAGTATGAGAGAGAAAAACTAGTTACAAGTTTTAGCCAAAGATTAAAAAGAGAAATAGGCGTTCTTTAACCATTTCGAAATTGAAATTCAAATAGCATTTTGAAGTACTAAATGATTTCAAATGAAAAAGTTGTAAACAATAAAGTTTCATAACTTTTTGAGATCTACAATTTTTATTTTAATCATTTTTTCATCCAAGATCGTTTGAATAATATCCGGATAATATCCGTTTGAATAATATCCGGATATATCTGATACTTAACCGGATTATCCGATATCCGCCGGATATCGATGATATTACATTCGTATTTGATATCCGCCTAAGATATCCGTATCCGAAAAAATTACGGATATCCGAGTAACTATCCAGATAAGTGTTCATATTTGTTCGGTTGAACGGACGGTCGAATAAATATCCGTACCGTTTTCATCCATACAAACGCTCTGCTATTTACTAGCTATTTACTATCTTCCGCTGACTATCCGGAGGGACTGCATTGTCCGCACTGCAACCATCGTACGATTGGTTCCTCTATGGCCTCGCGTTCCCCGTAGACGCGTGTGCTCGGGGGCTTCGAAGGACGCTGGCGCCGCCCTTTCTCACATCCGAATTCATGGGGATGGCGAGCTATTGAAAATGTCCTAATATGGCTAGAGGGGGGGTGAATAGCCTATTTAGAAATTTATAAATCAACTAGAGCAATTTGATTAATATGACAAATAGCGAAATGCAAATTTGCTCTAACTCTACAAGGGTTGCAAGCCACCTATCCAATAATTCTAGTTGCAATGATTATTAGGCACACAACTTGCAATGTTACTACTCACTAAGAGCTTTCAATCTTGCTACTCTAAAGAGCTCCACTAGATGAACTTAAAATAACAAAGCAAGCTCTCAAATCTAATGACACTAAAGAGTTTGCCACAACTAGTTTGCAAGAATATAAATGAGTGAGTAGGGTGATTATACCGCCGTGTATATGAGTGAACCAATCACAAGGTGAATATTAAATCAATCACCGGGAGAATACCAAATGGCAAGAAACAACTAATTTTCTCCCGAGGTTCATGTGCTTGCCAACACGCTACGTCTCCGTTGTGTCGACCAATACTTGGTGGTTCGGCGGCTAAGAGGTGTTGCACAAACCTCGTCCACACAATTTGGACACCGCAAGAACCTACCCACAAGTGAGGTAACTCAATGACACGAGCAATCCACTAGAGTTACCTTTCGACGCTCCGCCAGGGAAGGTACAAATCCCCTCACAATCACCGGAGATGGCCATGAAAAATCACTGACTCATGCCAATCCTCCTCCGCTGCACCAAGCCATCTAGGTGGTGGCAACCATCAAGAGCAACAAGCGAATCCCGCAGCAAAATACGAACACCAAGTGCCTCTAGATGCAATCACTCAAGTAATGCACTTGGATTCTCTCCCAATCTCACAATGATGATGAATCAATGATGGAGATGAGTGGGAGGGCTTTGGCTAAGCTCACAAGGTTGCTATGTCAATGCAAATGGCCAAGAGAGTTAGCTTGAGCCGGCCATGGGGCTTAAATAGAAGACCCCATAAAATAGAGCTGTTGTACCCCTTCACCGGGCACAACACGAGGTGACCGGACGCTCCGGTCAGTTCGACCGGACACAGGACCTCAGCATCCGGTCGCCCGATGCTTGCCACGTGTCATCGGCTTCAAATGTCGATCGCCCGATCTCAATGGTCAAGTGATGACCGGACGCGTCAGTTAGAAAGTGACCGGACACAGGACCCCAGCATCCGGTCATTTCTAGTAAGGTTCCAAACGCGAAATTTCACGACCGGACGCGTCCGGTCATGCTCGACCGGACTCACCCAGCGTCCGGTCGCTCAACATTTCCTCTGTGCGCCTCACGTCAGCGTACGTCAGCACTGACCGGATTCAGACCATGAGTGTCCGGTCAGTTTAGACGCTAGCGTCCGGACACAAGACCGAGACCGTGTGCTTACTGCTGTCACTAACCGGACTCTGAACCCAGCGTCCGGTCACTCTGTGAACCCCTGTCTTTTCTATATAGAGCGCCGGTGAAGTTTCTAACCCTTGCTCAAATGTGCTAACCACCAAGTGTATCACCTTGTGCACATGTGTTAGCATAAATTCACAAGCATTTTCAAGGGTGTTAGCACTCCACTAGATCCTAAATGCATATGCAATGAGTTAGAGCATCTAGTGGCACTTTAATAACCGCATTTCAATACGAGTTTTACTCCTCTTAATAGTACGACTATCGAACCTAAATATGATCACACTCGCTAAGTGTCTTGATCACCAAAACAAAATGACTCCTACTATTTATACCTTTGCCTTGAGCCTTTTATTTTTCTCTTTCTTCTTTTCCAAGTTCAAGCATTTGATCATCACCATGCCATCACCATCATCATGATCTTCACCATTGCTTCATTACTTGGAGTAGTGCTACCTATCTCATAATTGCTTTGATAAACTAGGTTAGCAATTAGGGTTTCATCAATTAACCAAAACCAAACTAGAGCTTTCAACTATGCTCCCACCTGTTTCTATGAACTTATCAATAACGAGGTTGAGAGCGATGGCTCCAGCATCGGTGACGTGGCACCTAGCCACCGTCTGTCCTGGGAGTGCGCTATGGTGGACGCTCCAGGACAGCCGCCGGTGGTAGCGGAGACCTTGCAGACTCACACCCCTCTGGACCCTCGTGTGGGGGCCCTCGCGCTCGCACAAGAGCACACCGAGGAGCAATGACAACGATGGCAGAACCAGTCGCCACCTGCGCCGACACGCTTAGTGCAGCACGATTGCGCCCCATGTGCGTAACCCGGCAAGCGGCGCCCGGAGTCACGCCCGCCAAGTCCAGCGCGACATCATGGACAAGGGGGAACAACCCCCACAGTTCGCTCGGACTAGCCAAAACATTGCCGCTGCAGCAAGACTTCTGTGCGGCGTTCCCGAGCCCATCGGCCCCCAGGAGCGGATGGTCCACCGGAACCTTTGGGCGCTAGTGGAAGCCGCCGCCATTCAACGGGCGGAAACCTCCGCATCATGACTCGACTCATAGCCTCTCTCCCCGTTAGGGGAGTGGGGATGCACCAGATGGATTGCTCCATCCGCTCACCGCTACAGCCGCTAAGCGCGGCATAGGAGGCCACAGCTGTGCTACGGTCCGACCCGGCGCCTGCTCCACACCGATCGTCGGTACACGAACGGCTCGGTCCGAGCCAAGACGCTCGTAGTGTCATAAGCAACCGACATCAGACCCGACATGATGATGACGTCTATCGGGCGGCGGTGAGGGCAGGCGACACGGGCCTTGGCTAGACCATTGAGGGGAGTAGTGAAACGTGCCCCAGACATGGTCACCGTCCGGACGATCGGAGTCTCAGCCCGGATGGCCCGGGGCCATGGGCCTTTGGCCAACGCATCCGGAGAGCATCATTCCCACAGCGCTTGGACCGCCCACCAACATCGCCAGGTACAATGGGGAGATGAACCTCGATATATGGCTCGAAGATTTCGGCTCGCCTGCTGAGCCAAAAGGGTGGATGATGACCATTTCATCATTCAATATCTCTCCATCTGCGTGGGGGAACATGTTCGAGCATGGCTCGAATTCCTCCCGCACGACAGCATCCGTGACTGGGTGGACCTCAAGAGGATCTTTGTTAGAAATTTCCAGAGAACGTATGTTTGCCTTGGTAACTCCTGGGACCTCAAGTGTTGCCAGCAGGAGCCTAGTGAGTCCCTGCACGGGATTACATACGTAGGTTCTCCTAACGATGCAACTCCCTCCCTGATGTCATCGACGTGGACATCATCAGCGCATTCCTCTCTGGGACAACCTGCGAGTCCCTGATCCACAAGCTTGGGTGTCTGAAGCCCCGTACCACCCATGACCTGCTCGACGTCACCACAAACCACGCCTCCAGCGAGGAGGAGGTCAGAGCGGTCTTCAGTGGAGGCCGGGACAAAGGCAAGTTCAAGCGCGAGGACCAAGACGAGGGCCCCTCCACGCAGAGGGGCAAGAAGAACAAAAAGGATCGGTGCCGACCGGACAACAACGCATTGGTCACCGTAGCTGATCGCACGGGCAAGCAGCCCCAACAGGGCCTACCTGACCACTTCAACAAGCTCATGGATAGCCCATGCACCAACCACACCTACCCCGTCAAACACCTCTACAAGGACTGCGAGCTCCTCAAACACTTCCCTACGACAGGCCGACGGGCGAAAGAAGGAGACGGCAAAGAGGCGGCAGCCAAGAAAGGAGGCACAGCGGACAAGGACGGGGATAGCTTCCCCAACCCCGAGGAATGCTTCATGATCTTTAGGGGATCCGACGCCATCTGCTCCAAGCTCTAGCACAAGGTACGCTATAGAGAGGCATACACCGCCGAGACGACCGTCCCCTCCTTCCTTAGCTGGTCGGAATCTCCAATCACCTTGATCAGAGGGACCATCCCTCCCACGTCACTAGACCGGGACACTACCCGCTCGTCGTCGACCCCATCATCCACAAGAAGTGCCTCACCAAGGTGCTGATGGATGGAGGCAGCGGCCTCAACATCCTCTACGTCGACAACCTCGACGCCATGCGCATCCCCGGTCGGAGCTCCACCCAGTGGGCTCTCCCTTCCATGGCGTGATCCTAGGAGCGTAGGCCTACCCGCTCGGGCAGATCGACCTGCCCGTCACTTTTGGCAATCGAGCCAACTTCCACTCGGAGGTTCTCACCTTCGAAGTGGTGGACTTCCCAGGGTCCTACCACGCCATCCTAGGGCGGCCATGCTACGCCAAGTTCATGGCTATCCCCAACTACACCTACCTCAAGCTGAAGATGCCGGGACCGAATGGCATCATCACTGTGGGTAGCGCCTTCTCACATGGCTTCACGTGCGACCACGAGCATTTTGAGCTCGCCACTGCAGGCATCATGTCAACTCGTCCGAGCTCCCGTGGCTCAGGGAGTCATCGACCCCAGCAGTCCCTAGACTGCAACAAACCAACCTCCTCGACGGCCTTCCGCCCACTCGAGGAAACCAAGGCGGTAGGAATCGACCCCACTGACCCTATCAAGACTGTGCGGATCGAGACCCAGCTCCGGCCAAATAGGAATGCGAGCTCATCGACTTCCTACGCATTCCAATCACGATGTCTTCGCGTGGAAGCCTTTTGACATGCCGGGCATACCACGAGAGGTCACCGAGCACGCGCTGTGCCTCATCCCGGGCTCGAAGCCCGCCAAGCAGCGGCTCTGCGTCGCTTCGACGACGAGAGGCGCAGGGCCATAGGCAAAGAGATCGCCAAACTCCTGGTAGTTGGATTCATCATAGAGGTATTCCACTCCGACTGGTTTGCCAATCCTGTTCTTGTTAAAAAGAAGACCGGGAAATGGAGAATGTGCGTTGATTATACTAGTTTCAACAAAGCGTGTCCAAAGGATCACTTTCCTTTGCCACGCATACTCCACCTCGGGATGCGAGATCCTCTCCTTTCTAGATGCCTACTCAGGCTATCACCAGATTACAATGAAATAGTCCGATCAAATCGCAACCTCGTTCATCACCCCATATGGTTCGTATTGTTACATAACCATGCCTTTTAGTCTGAAGAACGCTGGCGCCACCTACCAAAAGTGCATGCAGCAATGCTTCGCCGATCAAATCGACCTGCTCGGTCAGCCTGATCAAGCCGAGTGGCCAAAACCAACAATCATCATCTATGTTGATGACATAGTGGTCAAAATAGCTCAAGCTTATGACTTGATCGCAAACTTAGCCACGACATTCGTGAACCTCCAAAGGTTCAACATCAAGCTGAATCCAAAAAATGCGTTTTCGGGGTTCCGAAGGGGAAGTTGCTTGGATACATTGTGTCCGAGCGCGGCATCGAGGCCAACCCAGATAAGATCACGGCCATCTCCAACATGGGCTTTATACACAACGTCAAGGGTGTACAAAGGCTCACCGGTTGTCTGGCCGCCCTGAGCCGATTCATCTCCCGGCTCGATGAACAGGGATGCCACTCTACAAGCTCCTTAAAAAGGTGGACGTCTTCATCTAGACTGAGGAAGCTTAGCAGACTCTAGAGAGCCTCAAAGCATCACTGACGTCGGCCCCAATCCTCGTCGCTCCCGAACAGGGAGAACCCCTCCTCCTTTACATCGCAGCGGGCAACCATGTGGTGAGCGCTGCCCTAGTCATCGAAAGGGAGGAGCCGGGACACCACCTTAAGGTCCAGCGACCCATATACTTCGTTGGGGAGGTACTCACCGACCCCTAAGGTCTGATACCCCAAGTGCAGAAACTCCTATACATCGTGCTGATGGCGACCCGGAAGCTCCTGCACTACTTCACCAACCATGAAGTCGCGATCATCACTTCATACCCGCTCGGAGACATCATCCGCAACCGCAACGCCGTGGGATGGATCTCCAAGTGGGCACTTGAACTCATGGGCCACGACATTAGGTATATCCCCGTACCGCTATTAAGTCTCAGGCTCTCACGGATTTTGTCACTGAATGGACAGAGGTCCAGCTACCAACCCCGGACGTCACCCACGAGTACTGGATAATGTACTTCGATGGGTCCGTAGTGGCGCCCGGCTCGGGGGCTGGAGTGGTTCTGATCTCCCCAGATAGGAGTACGCTCCGCTACGCCATCTACCTCCATTTTTTGCCTCAAACAACGCCGTGGAATACGAGGCCCTCATCAACGGACTACGCATCGACATCGAGCTCGGTGCTACATGACTCTACATTCGCGTGACGACTCGGAGTTGGTCGTTGATCAAGTCATGAAGGAGTCCTACTGCAAAACCCCCTCATGGTAGCATACTGCCGGAGGTGTGCAAGCTCGAGGACAAATTTCAGGGGATCGAGCTGCATCACATCCCTCGAAAGGACAACGATGCCGCCGATTTTCTCGCGAAATTGGCCGCCAGGCGAGATTCGTCTCCGAGCGGGATCTTCATCAATGATCTCCATGAGCCATCCGCCCGCATCCTAGAAGGGCCGATCCAGACATACCCTGACGCCAACCTGGCGCTCGAGGGCTCTAACTCGAACGCCCGCCCGGCGCTCGGGGACTCCAACCCTAGTGCCTCCATGACGACGTCGCCCACCGGCGTCGCCATGTTGGCACTCGATCAAACCGACTGGCGAGTGCCGCTACTCGCCTACCTCCTCAAGGAGGTTCTCCCATCCAAAAGGACTGAAGCACGATGGATCGCTCAACGCGCTAAGACCTTCATCGCGCTTGGTGATGAACTCTACAAGCGGAGTCCATCGAGGGTGCTCATGAAGTGCATCCCTACCAACCAGGGGAAGCAGGTCCTCCTCAAGGTCCATGCTAGGATCTACGGACATCACGCGGCCCCAAGGTCACTGGTCAAAAAAGCCTTTCACCACAGGTTTTTACTAGCCCATCGCACTACGAGATGCAAAGGAGGTCGTCCATAGGTGCGAGGGATGCCAATTCTACGCTTCGGCAAACCCATTTGCCTGCACAGGAGCTTCAAACCATCCCCATCACCTGGTCGTTCATGGTCTGGGGCCTCAACATGGTAGGACCCCTCAAAAAGGGCCTAGGCGGCTTCACTCACCTACTTGTAGCAGTCGACAAGTTCACCAAGTGGATAGAGGCCAAGCCCATCACCAACATCCGCTCGGAAGAGGTGGTCAAATTCTTCCTCGACATCATCTACCGATTCGGCATTCCTAACTATATCATCACCGACCACAAGACTAACTTCATCGGGAAGAAGTTCCTAGAACTTCAGTGATGGATACAACATTAGGATCGGCTGGGCCTCGGTCGGACATCCATGTACTAACGGTTAGGTCGAGCGTGCCAATGGCATGGTCCTCCAAGGACTTAAGCCATGCATCTTCGACCGACTCAACAAGTACGCTGGGTGATGGGTTGTAGAGGTCCCCACGATCCTCTAGAGCCTAAAACGACCCCAAACCGATCCATAGGGTTCACACCCTTCTTCTTGGCTTACGGAGCTAAAGCAGTGCTACCCTCCGACCTCGACCATGGCGCCCCAAGAGTGAAGGCTTTCGACCGCGATCGAGCCATGGAGGCTCAGCAAGACGCAGTCAACCTGATCGAGGAGGCCCGCGAGATGACCATCATCTGCTCCGCTTGCTACCAGCAAACTCTCTGCAGGTACCACGAAAGGAAGATCGGGGAAGGATCCTCAAAGTCGGCGATCTTGTACTCTAGATGGACCCAATCAACGAAGGAGAAATATAAACTCTTTCCACCATGGGAAGTTCCCTACATGGTGACCGAGGTGATCCGACCGGGCGCCTACCCACTGAAGGATGACAATGGCAATGTTCTCACCAACACTTGGAACATTGAACAGCTACGTCATTTTTCCCCTAAATTTGGTCTTACCGCTTTTATTCAACACTTGCTCCTGTAAAGCACCCCAGCCTGAACACTTTTAGCCCGGGTCGCTCGAGGGCTCCATGAGGGTACAATACTAAATACTACCCCTCTTTTTTACTATCACATGGTAAAAACTTTTTGCCCAAACAAAAGGGCGTTGCCTGAACAAAAGGGCATTCCATTCCTTTGATTACCCTACGTGACTTTGTTTTTACTCCCAACCGAGCGCACCCCGCCACGACTTATGATTACGAGCAGCTGAGCCTCACGGGCCACGCCTGGGTTCTCAAAGTTGTAGCCTACGGAATGAACGAGCAGGTGTGAAAAAGAAGGATAAGAACAAAGCTATGCTAGGATAAAAAACAAGGAACAAATAAGTGATTCTATCACAAAGCAGAACTGATGTATTCATTGATACAAAAATCGTTCACACGGGGGCTCCTCCACAAACTTAACGATTACATTTGCTGACTACTTATACTCCAAATGCTACTATTGCCGCTCGATGGCATCAGCTGATGCCAAAGGTGAGGCCACGGCACATGCCGCCGGACAAAACCACCACCACAAGGGCCCCACCTGGTTCTGCTCCCCCGACTTCGGTGAGCGCAACGGGTACCTCAAGGGTGTCGCACCCATAGATGCTCAGCAGAAGAGCATGGAGCTCCTAACCTTTTCATGCAGTCGAGGTAGCTCTTGGACAGGGACGCTGCCCACCGAAGTATGGCCGCCATGGCTGGAGGATGTCTCATCAAACTTTATGAACTGGCCAACCTGAGCAGCTACAAGGGCAAAACCTCCCACCAGCGCAGCCCTGAGCATCTTCCCCTCTGACAAGACTCACCCAGAGAAGATTCACGGAAGTAGTCCACGTGTGGCTCCATCCCGATGAAAGCCTCACAGACGGTGATGAAGCCAGTGACGTGTTGTACCCTCCAGTGCGCCACCTCCTTCGATGGAAGCAGCCCCTTCTCAGCGAAGGCGGCCAGCACCACCTCATTTACGTTGGATGACCTCTAGCTCGACATTGCGCTCCAAAATCACGAACGGGTCTGTGAGTTCTCCTTTCCCTCTCCCTTCCCCTATTTAAGGAGGAGATGCAGTAGGTGAAGAAGGGCAAAGGATTAGGGTGCAAAACCCTCTCCCTTCCCCCATTCAATGCGGATGGGAAACGACGGGACGACGCCTAGTCAGACAGGACGTGGCCTAGGTATGGCCCACCACTACCGCATGCTGGGCACGAGAACCAAAGCGCCACCACGCGCAGGCGGCCCTCCGCCTTCCTAGGCGGGACATGGAAAGGCCCAACTATGGGATCTCCGCCCAGGTGCCAATCCTATTCACGGACGACGAGCGCGGATCCTGGTCGGACATTTCCGATTGGAGCTCCTCAAACCCCGTCACTCGAGTCATCAGGGTAACATTACCAACCCCCACAATTTCTTTATATAATCATTCATTCATCTATACACACATTCATTCATTCCATACATCCGAGGCATCGCATGTGTAGTGAAATGCATCACAACGCTCCGTGTTACGTCACGAAGTGGCAGTTGCCTCATTCAACATGAGTAACGACCAACCGAGGTTCGAAGGCCGGCCCACGAAGGGCTCGAAGCCGCCTCGCGTCAAATAGAGCCAGGGGAGAAAATGCAGATGAGCCTCGAGCGGTCCTTGCCTAGTCTGCCCCAAAGCAGATAGGGTCATCTCAATCTTCTCGTTCGATCCTAACCTCGACCAAACCCATAGAATCTCCATCGAGGGGAGGCCCAGGCATCTGCCGTGTTGCAGGTTAAGGAGCAGTGGAGTGCCACATGAGGGCTATGCCGACCCTGTCATGAATGATGGAGCCAGACTTCACTCAAACATGCTCGTTAGCGAGCTCACCGAGCGCGTGTCACTCGAGCCATCGAGGCAAGCGACGTTAGCTCAGCCCCTCCGGTTGCGAGAAACCACGGATAGGGTAACGCACAAAACTCAACTGACCACTACCAAGCCCAACGGGGCTCAGGGGCTCAAGATACCCAAATGCCTTGGCTGCACCTAGATCTACGACTCCGTCTCGCCCGATCCCTAAACTGCCTCGGCTGTGCCCGATGCCAGGATCCGCGAGCTCCGTCTCGTCCGATCCCTAAAACTACCTCGGCTACGCCCGACGCCAGAATCCGTGAGCTCCATCTCGCTCGATCCCTAAACTTCCTCGGCTGCGCCCAATGCTAGGATCCACGAGCTCCATCTCGCCTGATCCCTAAAACTACCTCGGCTGCACCCGATGTCAGGATCCACGAGCTCCATCTCGATCGATCCCCAAACTGCCTCGGCTGCGCCCGATGCCAGGACCCGTGAGCTCCATCTCGCCTGATCCCTAAAACTGCCTCGGCTACGCCCGACGCTAGGATCCGCGAGCTCCATCTCGCTCGATCCCTAAACTGCCTCGGCTACGTCCGACGCCAGGATCAGCGAGCTCCATCTCGACCGATCCCTAAAACTGCCTCGGCTACGCCCGATGCTAGAATCCGCGAGCTCTGTCTCACCCGATCCCCAAACTGCCTCGGCTGCACCCGACGCCAGGATCTGAGAGCTCCGTCTCGCCCGATCCCTAAACTGCCTCGGCTGCGCTCGACGCTAGGATCCACAAGCTCCGTCTCGACCGATCCCTAAAACAGCCTCGGCTGCGCCTGACGCCAGGATCCACGAGCTCATTCTCGCCCGATCCCCAAACTGCCTTAGCTACGCCCGACTCTAGGATCCGCAAGCTCCATCTCGCCCGATCCCTAAAACTGCCTCGGCTGCGCCCGATGCCAAGATCCACGAGCTCCGTCTCGCCTGATCCCTAAAAACTACCTCGGCTGCGCCCGACGCCAGGATCCGCGAGCTCCATCTCGCCCAATCCCTAAAAATGCCCGCTGACAAAAAACACCAGACGATTCAACCTGAAACGCCTAGGGGATACACCCGCGGGTGCGCTCGGGCGCACCCGCCGTCCAGACAAAAATCCCCTAGATGATCCTATCCGAATCGCCCGGGGGCTCGAGGGCTCCTGTTGGGTTCATAAATCCGGGGTCCCTCATGGACCGGCTTCCCAACAAAAGCTCATCCCAATAGACAACAATGTTGCGAACGACGCGTAACTCCTGGGCCGGCCCAAATACCTAAAACAATAGGCCAGAAGGGAGATCCAATCTCCGATCGGAAGGTCTGACCGAGGAGGAACGACGCCCACCTCCGACTTTGGCCCGCCTCTCCGACAGAAAGGCCTCACTAAGGAGGAACAACGCTCGCTTCCGGCTCCGGCCCGCCTCCGGACGGCCTCTCCGACCAGGGATGCATCGAACCTCTGCTTATAGCTCTTCTCCGACTAACACAGTCGGAGCCGACTAGGACCAACCGACCGGGGGCGCCCGCTCGGTGAGGACCAGGAAACGGACGGTGAAAGTAAGGTAGGGCACTCAAGTCAACGCAATACCGAGGACCGTACCCTGTACATCTGCGGGACAGTACCAACAGGGCATGTCAGAAGGGTACCTTGCAACCTTCCTAGCATGTCAGAACCCAAGCAGTGTTGTTGGCGTCGACATTTGCCCTATAGTGTTGTGGGCGCCATCAACTCCCATACCAAACAAACACGGTAAGGCTCCCTCCACATGCCTTTAGGCATCAACAGTGTTGTGGGCCCCGGTATTTACCATATCATACAAACATGGTAAAACCCCCTACATGTCTCTGGGCATCAGCAGTATGGCAGGCACCGACGTCTGCCATACCAGAAGAAGAAGACGCAACCTCCCACGTGCATCTGACATTAACAGTGTTATGGACGCCTACAATCATCTTGTACTCGACGACGTGGGCAACAAGACTTAGCATACGTACACTCTCCCTCTCTCACTTGTAAGGCAATCCCCTTCATCTATAAAAGAGGATGCGCTCTCTTCCAAAGAGAGAGATCGATCAGTTCACTCACACACAACAATAGAACCACCAGGTTCAAACCTTGAGCACACGCTCGAACATTTAGCACATAGCGGAGCTCCCGTCACTCTCGGCCCTTCAGACCAGAGTCCGATCGGACCTCTTGTACCCCCATCTTTTTCCTTCTCGTTTGTAACCCCACTACAAATTTCGAGCACCTGGGCTCAGGAATAAAGTCACCGACCGACCCAAACTGGACGTAGGGCACGTTGCCTGAACCAGTATAAACCCTGTGTCATTGAGTGCTAGGCCACATCCGATCACAACGTACGTCAAAACTACAAATATTTACGTGTTGGTCACTTTTTGCACCGACACATATATAAACATGTCTAACACACTTAAATACACATATAAGTCATATTGTCTATTTTTTCTTCTCAATCACCAGAACACTAAAGAACACGACAAAAAAAATATGGCAATTGTGTCATGTTCTTTACAAACTAGTAGGAAACCCATTATTGCACCCTGAACAAATTTTCTTTCCTTTTTTCCTTCTGCTAGATCATTAAGTTGTTTCTAGCCAAGATATGTTTTACCGCAAAGGGGTAAGCGGATAATATATTTTTACATATAGGAAAAAATACTTGTGCCTCACGGGACTCATAGTCACATACTCACATGTGACACGGGTAACATCCCTCGCTCCCCAATTACAATTATGCATTGTTATTTTCATCGATCCTTGTAAATGCATACTTGTCTTTAATTTGTTGGTCAGATCGTGTATACTGCTATCCTGCCATGCCAGACCTTCATTTGCTCTTGCTCTCATGATCAGGTTTGCTCTTTTAACTCATATACCTTTGTCTTCAGCTTGAGCATTTCTATAGGTTTAATGCTACTATATACCTCTATTTTCTTCTTATTCTCATTAACCACTCTCTTTGAAAGGATAAGTGGTCAAGACAAGGGTAGTTTGAATCGGGTTTTTACAAACTTTTTTTAATATAAACATGTCACTTACCTGAATTTCACCCATGTGCTTAAGGTTGATAAAGTGTGACTATTCTATGAAGTAAATAGGGAATGCGAGGAGAGAGAGTTAGGAACACTCAGTTTTTTTCACGAGATGTAAAAGTGCCGTGCTTTTCACTAGTCCTCGATAGATTACCTAGAGTATATTTTTAACGAATCCATATTTTTTACGGAGCGGAACGATATTCCTGGTTCCATAGAACAATTGTTCCATCCTTACGACCAGTGACGAATCTAGGAAAATGTTTAGGAGGGAATGGACTGAATAGAGAGCTAGATCAACAAAGCTTCTATGGCTGAAACTTTTAGGAGAGGCTCAGGGGGCTCCATGGACACAACAGCAGTAGGGGGGGGGGGCTTGAGCCCCACCCCGGCCACCCACCCCACGTCCCTTAGGACAGAAATGTTATGAGTTCACTTATAAAATGTCACATGTTAAGGATATCATTTCTAATTCAGGTGAAAAGCATTGTCACATGTTAAGGATATCATTTCTAATTCAGGTGAAAAGCATTATAGATTCACGAGAAAAACATTCCAAGTTCAAATAAGTGTTCCAGATTCAACTAAAAAATGTTTCTAGCTACACTAAGAAATGTTCCACCTTAACATGATATTAAAAATATCCCCTTTGCTTATTTTCAATGCCCTAGTGAATATTATTATTTTTCCACTTATTTATTGGCAGTGCCCCATGGAGAGGATAAATAAGAAATCAGAAAGAATCAAAAAAAAAAAAACAAGAAAAAAGGACACAGCAAAATAAATGGGTATAAAGAACAGCCCAGGGGCCTTTGGGCCGAACAACCCTGGATTGGGCTACCGCTGCAGCCGAGGGCACTCTCTCTCTCTCTCTCTCTCTCTGCCTGCGACGACTGGGCTACGCCGCCGCCGCCGCCGCCGCCCTGTGTCAGGAGCCGGAGGTCTTCGTTGGACCCTTCGCCCACGACGAGCGTCCGCCAGGTTTTCCCGCTCGCACCATTTCCCTTCTCTTCCTGATGTGCTAAACCGAGCACCCAAAACCTAACTTAATCGGCTGTGCATGTGTACACCCATGTCCTTTACCGGTTCCATCCCTGTCCGTAGGCTGACGGCGACGGCGATGGCGGAGGCGACGGAGAGGAGGAAGCGCGCGGCAGTCGTGGTACTGGGCGACATCGGCCGCAGCCCGCGGATGCAGTACCACTCCCTCTCGCTCGCTAACCAGGTCCGCTCCTCCAAAATCCACCATCTCGTTTTAGCAGTGTTTCGGTTAAATTGAGCAGGGCTGCACTGGAGCCGTCTCTCCAGCTTGCTGCGCGCAGTTGATTGCTTCCGCAGTAGCAAAAAATTATCTATTGGCCATGGAAAGATTTTGGAGTGACGTGAAGGAAGGAATAGTCCTTACAGTTACCTATCCGATGTTCAGAACACCAAGCAGTGCAATTTTAGTGTGATAGTGTATGTTTTTCCTTCTATATTGTTGATCCTTTGTTCATCGTCTTCACAGGCCAGCATGGAAGTGGACATTGTTGCAAATGGAGGTATTGGGTTCTTCGCAATTTCATTTATTTCACTTTCATGAATCTACTCTTTCAGTGGGGATCTATTTATACCTCAGTTATACACAGCTTAGTTTGTATTGTGCAATATAAAGTTATGTCAGCTTCTGTTGTTCCTTTTTCTTGTGGAGATATCACATTGTGTAAATGAACAGGAAGTGATCCTCACTTGTCACTGAGAGAGAACCCGTCAATTCACATCCACGAGATGGTATTGATGTTGGAAACTATTCTGTTGTTTTGTATTGTCTTTTTTTGTCACTGTTAACTAGAAAATTCTCTCTTCAGAAAACAGTGCAGTTAACTGGAATTTCAAAGATATCTGGTGCCCTGGCACTTCTACTTAAAGCTGCTGTCCAGTTCATTTTGCTGGTTTGGTTCCTTTGTTTTAAGATTCCTCGCCCTGATGTCTTTGTTGTCCAGGTTAGTGTCAAGTTCCTTATTATGTGTATTCAGAGTTTCATGAACACTACACACAACCACTATCAGTTCAGATGTCATGAGTAAACTGGCTAGTGTTAGCATTTTATCTTTGTGCCTGGCTTAAGCTGGAGATCATGCTATGCAGTGGATATGGTGCCTTTCTGTCACCTTTTCTTTCTAACCAGTCTTTGTATAGCACATTTGTGAAGCTGTCTAATCTGACTTGTACATCCTTAGTTGCAGAATATGCTCCAGTCTCCTCTTTTAGTGGATTATATTGTAGTTTTGTACCTTGGGTGTTTTGATTACAGTCACCTAGCGTCCCTTTTGTTTGATGCTTACAGAAGTACCTTTTTGTTTGACATGTCCTCGAAATTTTCAACAACATGCTTTTTGATGTAATAGGAGACCTAATTTCAGTTTTTTGTTTATCTTTTTTTCCAATAGAATCCACCTTCTGTTCCAACACTGGCTGCTGTAAAACTGGCAAGCTGGTTGAGAGGTGCTAAATTTATTGTGGATTGGCATAACTTTGGATATACATTGCTGGGGTTGTCGCATGGCAGAAGTCACATTATAGTCAAAATATATTTCTGGTAATCCATCTTACCCTGATCGTTTATCTTCTGTTAAGATTAACATACCATATATAACTTGGTGTTCCAGAAATTTGTTCCTTTACTTGAAAATATCTGTTAATATAGTAACATGTTCTGCATTCTATAGGTTTGAGAAGCACTTTGGGCAGATGGCTGATGGTGCCTTTTGTGTTACAAAAGCAATGCAGCATGAGCTTGCTCAAAATTGGGGAATCAGGTAGACTGATCAAACTTAAACATAGTTTTCTCCATATATATGAAGGACTGGTATTCACATTCTCTAGTCTGCAATTCCAGGGCGACAGTTCTTTATGATCAATCTCCTGATTTTTTCCACCCTGCTTCCTTGATGGAGAAACATGGGGTGAGCATCTATTTTGAGTTTTTCTTTCCTCCTTCCAGTACCACATGTGACCTGAAGACACGTAATAGTTGTTTAGCAGGCTAGGGAATTCCATCTGTAGTGCTATGGGCAATGCTGATTGCATATCAGTGGGTATGTTTTTTCTTCAATTAACCAGAGCATTTTGATGTTTTGTGCTTATTTCACTTCAATTTATTTCTTGTTGCCTGATCATACATTGCAGAGGAAGTAGTGGAAGACATGAACACTACTGTCTTTACCAGTAAGATTGATGGTGAAGTTTACTTGAAGCCTAACAGACCCGCACTTGTTGTGAGCAGCACAAGCTGGTCTGTTCTCTTGAACCGTGCGTCCATGCAGTCATTGCTATAGCCTAGAGCCTTCTTTATGTTCATTGCATGTGATTATTGAGTGGATTGTTCAAATATGAGAAAAGATATAAATCTTTACCGAATATATTTCTAGGACGCCGGATGAAGATTTCAGCATACTTCTGGAAGCAGCACTTATGTATGACAGACGCGTCGCTGCAGCTTTAGGTGAAGATGATTCAATGGATGAGGGACAACTTTGGATTGATATCAAGAACGGAAAGCAATTTGTCTACCCAAGATTACTGTTCATTATTACAGGTATAATCCATTCTGCTATATTAACTTGAATAACCAAAGTTTAAGCATTCTTTAGTTTTTCATCTATTCCAAATTTTTTAGGTAAAGGACCTGATAGGAAGAAATATGAGGATCAGATAAAAAGGTTGAAGTTGAGACGTGTTGCCTTGCGGACGATGTGGCTTGCATCAGAGGACTACCCTCTATTGCTCGGTATGCCAGCTGATTTTACGCATGCATGCACACTTGTAGCAAAAAACCTATCCCAACTTGATGGTTTTCTAAGCATGAAGACTGTTTTTTTTTTTTTTTTTTTAAAAAACATTGCAGGGTCAGCTGATCTAGGAGTGTCATTGCATACATCTTCATCAGGGCTGGACCTACCAATGAAGGTTACTCATATACTTGTTTTAATTAAAGGTTGCAGGATTTTTATTAGCTTGATTATAACCTGAATGGTTTTAGGTGGTTGATATGTTTGGATGTGGATTGCCTGTTTGTGCTGCTTCATTCTCCTGGTAGCCCAATTTCTTACTTTTTTTTTTCTCCAATATTTTGCTTCGGCTAGTTTTCACTGAAGCATTAAGCTTGCTGCAGCATTGAGGAGCTTGTAAAAGTAAACAAAAATGGTCTTCTTTTCTCAACATCTTCGGAGCTTGCTGATGAACTTATGGTCTGGATCACTTGAGTATATTAGTTTCCATGTCATTTCACTGAACGATTGTTTTGACATATTTGGAATATGCACATATGACAACTTCCTTTTTTTTCTCTAAAATAAAAGGAAGAGCACGATTGCGTCGTGACTTAATATTTATCATCAAAACCGATGCTAATGTTTACAGTTGCTATTTGCTAAACAATGCAGATGCTCTTTAAGGGGTTTCCAGAAGAATGCAATGCCTTGAAATCCCTCAAAGAAGGTGCCATGAAGTCAGCATCATCTTCGAAATGGTCAACAGAATGGGAAACCAATGCACTACCTTTGGTGAACCAGGCAAGTGATCAAACATTTTTTTTTTTTGAACTGGGAAAACAGCAGGGGAGTCCCCCACTGTAAATTTTTTGTATTAAATAAAAAAGGACAGAGAGCTGTACAAGAAGTTAAAAACTGTACAAACAACACAGCAGGGTCCAGCTAGCCTGAGGAGGGCAAAGTGATCAAACATTGCTTACTAAAATTGTGGTTACACTCATCATCTTAGGCTTTACCTTTTTTTCATGTCCAAATTTGCAGGTCATTGGATGAGATGATGAGATGTATGCTAACATATATCGGATAGAATTGTTCTATTCCAGAGAATCAGAGACAGGTGTGCTAGAGACCAGATGTACATTAAAGGGTACGGATTGCTTTCACCAGCCGCTGCCAAAATCAGTTGCTAGTTGATGCCATGTGCTGATGTGCGCCACTTCAGCAAAACTTGGGCAAATTTATAGATATGCGGCCCGTTCAGCTGGTAGATAAAAATACTGTGTATTAGTTTGTTCCGGCTGGTTTTGGCTGATTCAATAGTGTTCTGTGAGAGAGAATAAGCTGAAACAAGCCGAGCCGAGCCGAGCCGAACACGCTCATGAAGCTAGGGAAACATACTCTGCTGAACACATGTATAAGTTGTTTCAGGATGTATACTACTGTAGGCCAGCACTTTGTTTGATAATCTGGTCTATATCTGTCACATAACAAAGGAAACATAGAAAACCATATTGTTTTCCCTGGTGTTGAAGGCCATCTGATAAGATCATATTCAGAGAGGCGTGTATACCAAACAAAATTGTACAAGGAATCAGTTGTCTCCTTTTTGCTTCCATCCTGGAAGTTCAGATCTCTAACACGATGTCTGTAGAATTAAAAGGATGTCAGATACATGGTCATATCTTATGTTTACTTGCAGATGCACACACTGCTACAAATATACTCTTGTACCAGAAATGAACTTACACTGTGAATCTGTTCTGATCCATTTGCCCCCTTCGTCCTCGGCCTCTACCTTGCCTTTCGGAGCCATCTGGACCACCTGATCATCCCTTGTTGCAGTATCAGAGAATGCTGGGTTTTCAGGGTGCACCTTCTTGAGCAGCAAACCCCAGACAATCTGTCAAGCAGGAAAGGCATGCGTGAGTAAGGCCTGGTTTAGATTGCCTCAAAATTCAAGTTTTTTCACTCTCTCTCCATCCTGCATTAAAATTAACTAATTACACAGTTTGGTTGTAAATTACTTAAACGAATCTTTGAACCATGATTCGCTTCAAATACAAGCGAAACATGAAATCTGAATGCAACCTGAATTCTGAACCAATTCGCTTCTGAAATCTGAATGCAACCTGAACTCTATAGCACCTCGTCAAATCTCATTTCGGGTACAGTTTCTCTGAAGCTTGGCCTGGGCCGGAAACCTCCGAAGGTCTTGTTGCAAGTGCCCTGAACGATCTTGGCCTACCAATGCCTCCATTCCTGGAGGTGGAAGAACAGCTCAGGAGCCGCTCGAGCTGCAGGTGGTTTACCCTGTCCAGTCCACCGGCTGTGGCGGCTCTTCTGGCTCCGGCGAGCGATTTCAGCTCCTCCTGCAGCTTGCTGAGCTCGTCCAGACGCCCACACCCCTTCACTCTGTTCCCTTCTCCCCTCGTCCCGAACGTCCCGATCAACATCATCGCCGTGGTCCAGCCGTCGTTGAGCTTGTCTGTCTGAGGAAGTCCACCGGAGGCGTCAGCAGCTGCAACACGGGGAATGCAAGTGTGAGTTTCAGCTATACAGACACATGAAAGAATGCCGTTCCAGGCTTTCGGCTTTCAGCCCGTCACTTACGCCGAGCCATGCCTGCGCTGAATTCTGCAGATCTCCTTCTGTTGCGATGCGATCCATGAAGCTTGGTCTGCATCCAGTTGAGAACCTGCGTCCGCCATAGCAGCAAGAATTAAACACCCACAGTGCCATTCAGCCATGCATAGCTAGTTCAGATGAAACAGACAACGCCTGCGTAGCGTACCCCCATGGCCACCGGTGCTCTCTTCTCTTGTGTAAGAAGCTCGGACAAATGTAGGTGGTGACTGGTGAGGTGAATGAATGGGCTTGATATATAGCTAGCGCATGGTCGCATGGATGATGCAAGTGTATATATAGGGGCACAACACAATACAAACTTTGGCCATGTGGTCACAACTCAAGAAAATCTGGTTAAAGACTGTATCCGCGTACACCTTAACAGAAGAAGCTCATGCATGGCCAGTGCTGTGTCCAGCAAACAGGGTGCACTTTTACAGGATCATAAATAAGCACACGTACATTCCCGACTTTGCCTTCACTGGAAGCAAAAACTTGTTGCCATCGAGGAAGATCTATCCCGTTTTAGGGGAAACGCGTGGTATAGCCAAAGCACAAAAAATAAGATAAACTGGAGGGACAGATGCACCGAGAGTCGAACAAAGAAAGATAGACCGCATGCGTTTTGGAACAATGGCGTGTGACAAACCTGGCCACAGGTTTCTGATGCTCGGTGCAGGCATGTTTTGTGTTACCGATGACTCACTAGAGGTCTCTCTCTCCACAAGTGTGTCCTCCTCCTGTCCAGATCATCGTCGTAGGAAAGTAAGCAGGGAGGTGAGGTCAGCATGGCTCACTCTCAAGCTGGGAGAGTTGTAGATTCATTCTGCCATTGCACATTGATTGTGGTGGCTGAATTGAAGTATAAAATTGCCAAGTTCTTGCTAGTATATAAATACCGATTAGAAACAAACGATGCAATGCCTCAACAGGCACCGACAAATTTCAGTCCTCGCATAACATAGGGGTCGTGTACGTGAGCGTTGCGTTTGTAACTGGATCTCGCAAAAAAAAAGTGAAGTGCAAATAGAGTTGGTGCTGATTAGCATATAAAAATAAAAATAAAAAACAAAATACGAAACTTGTGCATCTGTGGGCACCTGTGGGCTCGCTGGTGCTCCATCGGTTGACGGCCCAATTCCGAATCGAGCGGGCTCGTGTGATGGCCCCCACGCTGTCAAAACCCGGGTCGGACCCGGATCCCCATCGAAGAGAAATAGTCGGGCCCGGGCCCGGGCCCGAACGGGCTATCTTCTCTTCTTCTTGCGGAATAAGAAGAGGAAGTCGCGGCGGCGTGTATATTCGTGTGCCCGAGGTCCCCGAAGCGCACAGCACACACAAGCCTTGCTCGCGCACCACGCCCAGCTCCGGCGAGATCTTCCGGCGGCCGGCGAGATGAGCCGCGGAACGGGCGCGGGCTACGACCGCCACATCACCATCTTCTCCCCCGAGGGACGCCTGTACCAAGTGGGTGAGTGCCTCCCCCCAAAACCCTAGCCTTTTATTTCCCTCCTCCTCCTCGTCGCTCCTTAGATCTGGGGAAGACTTGTAGTCCATCTGACCTGTGCCGTTCCGTGTGCGCAGAGTACGCGTTCAAGGCGGTGAAGTCGGCGGGTGTCACGTCGATCGGCGTCCGCGGCGCGGACTCCGTCTGCGTCGTCACCCAGAAGAAAGTGCCGGTGAGTTGCTCGCGGACGCTCGCCTCCATCTATCGGGGCGGCGCGACTGACCCCGATGCGGGGTGCTGCACTGAAAAAGATTGTAGCTTTCTGTGTGTTATTGGTTGGATGGCTGTTTTGTGTGGCCTGACCTTGGTTCTTGGTTCGAGTCGCGGTCTCCTCGCATTGCACAAGCGAGGGTAAGGCTTGCCACTGACACCCTTCCCAAGACCCCGCACAGAGCGGGAGCTCTCTGCACTGGGTACGCCCTTTTTTGACCTTGACGTGTTGTGCGTGCAGGATAAATTGCTGGATCAGACGAGCGTGACACACCTGTTCCCGATCACCAAGTTTGTCGGATTGCTTGCCACTGGCCTTACAGGTATTGTGTTATTTTGCTTTGGTGCACATCATTATTTAGTCAGTAGTAATATTATGGTATGGAGCTTGTTGTAGATGCCGTAGGCTATGAAAACTTGGCCCTGTTTTGTTGAATTGTGGGTTCGATATCAATTTTGTGATAGATCAGTGGAAATTGACTAATCATATTGCTGGCACTAAATAGAATAGGACAACATAAGTTGGGATTTATAGTGGAAGTTTTGCCCATCATTGATTTTTGTTTGATTGAATTAAGCTGTATCTCTGGTGGCTTATTGTCAAAATCTCAAGTATATAGAGCTTCATTCAACATGAATCGTCATACGTTGAACTTTTAACAAAGGAGTTCAAGGCTTTTCAGTTTCATAATAGGATACTGCTAGTTTCAGATTTTGGACAAGAGTTTGTGTTATGATTTCGTAATATTCAGTCACGTGCTAATAACAACGGATATTCAGTCACGTGCTAATAACAACGGATGTCATGCCACTTTTGTTTATTCTTCCCCAAGGGATATGACAATAAGTAGCGCCCTTCCTTGAAATCTCAATTGGTCTGTTACTGTGTATTTACCCTTGAGGATGCCCA
Organism: Miscanthus lutarioriparius; assembly: GCA_904845875.1. Lineage (NCBI taxonomy): Eukaryota > Viridiplantae > Streptophyta > Magnoliopsida > Poales > Poaceae > Miscanthus > Miscanthus lutarioriparius. The sequence goes on along the minus strand of CAJGYO010000001.1, from coordinate 11,054,011 downwards.
ATAATTCACGTTGGGCACTGGTTACCACCTTGCTTTCACATATTGCACTATTTAATTATGCAATAATACATCTTGATCTTTACCAGTAATGGATATGTTGTTATATTATTCACAGCTGATGCAAGGTCATTGGTTTCCCAAGCAAGGAACGAAGCAGCTGAGTTTCGTTTCAAATGGGGCTACGAGATGCCAGTTGATGTGTTAGCAAAATGGTATTGAGCATTTTGTTGTTCAGGCTCCCAATTTGTTAATGGTGCTTTGTGCATACTAAGTAGTAACAAGCATATATATACATTACATATCTTATTTATGTTTCAGGATTGCTGACAAAGCTCAAGTTTACACGCAGCATGCATACATGAGACCCCTTGGAGTAGGTTAGTATCATCACACAATACGTGTTTGCTATTCCATTAAGCTTCTGTCATTCTACTATGATGTTCTAGCATTAAGTTAGCTTATGGCTTATTGCCATCATTTTCATCTTCTTTGCTGGCATTCTTCAGTTGCTATGGTCTTGGGCTACGACGAAGAGAAAAATGCCCAACTATTCAAATGCGACCCTGCTGGTCACTTCTTTGGACATAAGGTATATGCCTATTTTGTTATGCTCCAGATGCCACCTTTCTCCTTGATGAATTTCTGCTGAATGTCTAGCTTGTCTGTCTCTGCTGAATACTCCTATTTGTTAAGAATTAAATAATTTACTGATATTTTATTTCAGGCAACTAGTGCCGGGCTCAAGGAGCAGGAAGCAATAAATTTTCTGGAGAAGAAAATGAAGGATGATCTGAAATTCACCTATGACGAAACTGTTCAGGTAAATGTTGCATGGCTTTTGCTTCAAACAGGCACAAAGCTCTAATTGCTCTCGAAATTATACTGCTGCGCCAAGCTAGTAATCGAAAAAGCTTATATGTTTTCTCAATATGGTCAGAGTAATGTAGCCGTGCCATAGTTTCTGCAGCTACATTCACTTCTCATCAATTACTAAATTCCCCCTCCATTCCAAATTATAAGATGTTTTGACTTTTCTAGATACATAGTTAAACTATACACTAAAAGCAATGTATCAAGAAAAGTCAAAACATCTTATAATTTGAAATGGAGTATGTAGAAGTTGAGGTATTTACTAACTTCTGCCTAATGTTTTCAGATTGCAATATCTGCATTGCAATCAGTTCTCCAGGAAGATTTCAAGGCCACTGAGATCGAGGTTGGTGTTGTGAGAAAAGAAGACCGTGTTTTCAGAGCTCTCACAACAGAGGAGATCGATCAGCACCTGACGGCAATTAGTGAACGGGACTGAGGTCATATGTTCATGTCAGCGCTCCACACACTGGGCCGTGCCATTGTGCTTCGGCACTCTCATTTAGTTTCATAGTCATCAAAGGAACTGAGTGTACCATTTCATGTCTAACACTGAAAACAAGCCCCCCTCGATGTACTCGTTTCATCTCTTTCTGTGGTTGATTGAATTTGGTACGTTTTGGTTTTGCGTTGCTAACTATATTTGCATGGCTGAGCGATTGGTAGTTCATGTCGCCAATACTTCTAACCGTTATATAACGGTGTTTGTCTGATACCTCAACCATCCAATCCTCCGAAAGTCATTTTCCTGTAAATACAGCCCATAATATTTAGCTCCACCTCCATACTTGAGAATTTGAGATTGGGAGCAAGCATAACGGCATTACGCACAATTTGAATCCACCAGCAGCAAAGGTTGTGCACAATTTGAATCAACCAGCAGCAAAGGTTGTGAATAACTTATGCATCCACCAGGCATTACGCACAATTTGAATCCGCCAGCAGCGAAGATATGCATCCACCAGCACCAAAGATTATGAACGAGAATATGATTGTGAAGATGCTATCCCCTTATGCATCCACCAGCACCAAAGACTGAACGCGAATATTCCCTAACTCCGCAAATGCTAACATGTACACATTTGCTGACAAAAAGCCTGATATATGAATGTTACATGAGCTATCTTAACGCTTCTATCCTGCTAGCCATCTCTGCCATATACAAAAGTACAAGTCAACTTTTTTTCTCTTTTCATCTGATCCAGTTGCGAACAACAGCTAGGCTGGTTCCATCGCTAGAGCAGGACGCGGAAGAGGCCTGGTTGCACCTGAGTGTACTGAAGGCCATGTTCCATGAGGTACTGCTCGACGGTGGCAGTCAGCCTTGCTGGGGTGCAGGCGCTTGATATTATCATAGCCTGGAGTCTGCGACCAGTGGATCTCACGATCTTTCTTCGGTTGTTGAGCTCGTAGTTCAGGACGTGTATCGCCTCGCTGACGTGAAGACCACAGAGATCGATTGGGGGATTTTGCTCCTGGATGAGGCCTTGCAACTCTGGCATTTGGAATCTGTTGGGAACAGAATGTATTAGCTTTCGTGCAGTACTAACATCTCATGTGGATAAATGAAATCATGTTGCAGGGCCTTCGGCCTTCCTCCCATCACAAATTTTAAGTCAACATAGGTTGTCCTAAGTCAAAAAAAAAAGTCTTTGTATATGTATTAGCATTACGACATCCATATTTAAAGAACTTTTATAACAAATAGCTTTTTCATTTAAGATAATGTATTTTTATTAATATATTGCAAGTCAAAGTGTCGTATTAGAGACTGTGTCCATGTTCCTAACGAACTTATATTTGTGATGAGGGGAAGTAGCAGTTACCACGGTTGGACCCTCATAGAACATGACAACTGCTGATCACTATGGTCTACAAGAAAGTCACAATTCAATAGACACGTCTGGCTTGGCCAGTGTGCTAACAACCTCCTAACATGAAAGCTGCAATACCATCCACACATTCTTGCAAATTATGCTGAATATGAAAACTATATATGACAACCATCATCTTTACTACAAAATCTTTGTATCAAACTATCGATCACTGGCTACTGGGACTGAGTTACATGCTCATTTACCACCAATTAAATCCAATTCAGTATTTGGACACCCAAAGAAAAAAGCATTATAAAGCCATAGTTAGTGTTCCAACTTCCAAGCAGAAATAGCACCTAATTGGAAGCCATACCATATATTTATCATATACTCCCTCCGTTCCAAATTATAAGTCGTTTTGACTTTTTTGATACATCTATTTTGCTATGCATCTAGATATAATATATGTCTAGATACATAGCAAAATGGATGTACCAAAAAAGTCAAAGCGACTTATAATTTGGAACGGAGGAAGTATATGGCATCAAGGAAAATTTATATCTGACCTTTGTCGATATGTTGTTTCTCTAGCCTTCTCCTGAACCAACCTGGTTTGTATACTGTATAGCTCCTTCAATGTTAGATCCTTTGTTAAAGGGTTGTTGCCCATCAGAAAAGCCTGTCTATCCTGCTAAAATTTTCGGCATATAGAAAACAGTTCTAAATGATTGGATAAAGAATGCTCATAACTGAGGACATACTTTTAGAAGCATGCTATAGATTGTGAAAAACTATAATCAAAATCACTGAATTAATAATATACTAAGCTAGGTGGTATCTGAGAATTATTCTTCCATCACCATAAAAAAAGAGAAAACTCCTTATCCGACATCGGAAGATGACTTGGTGCTCTACTTGCCACTGGATAATTTTTGGTTCCTTATCCGTCATCCAGTTTAACTTCTATTCCTTATATGCCACTTCTGTTGCTTTCTGTCAGTTTACGTCAAAATGTGTCCCCTTTGAGACCATACAAATTTGAGTGTCTGTATGATTTGACCAGAATGCCCCCATGGGACTACCCATCCACAAGACGGCAACCTGCACTGCCATCATAATCTCACACCGCCCGTTGCCCTGTCCCCAGCCAGTCTGCACTGACCATGCCGCCCATCCCCAGCCTGTCTGCGCTGGCCACACCGCTCGTCCCCAGCCAATTCTCACCACCCACGCCCCTCCCCAAGTGACGGAGCTCCTCCTCAGGATGTCGCAGATCTAGTCCAGGCCGACACTCGCAGCCGATGCCGACAGCTCCCCACCAAGCTGGCGCCATCCGCATATCGCATCTGTTCCATACCGAGGACCCCCTCCATGCCGCCGGTGCAGGTGAGACCTGGATCGCAGATCTAGTTCAGGCCGACGCTGTCCGCAGCCGATGCCGGCAGCTCCCCTCCAAGCTGGCCCCGTCCGCAGCCGCATCTGGTCCATACCGAGGACCCTCTCCATGCCGCCGGTGCAGGTGAGACCCGGATTCCCTCTTTCTCTCTCTCTCCCCCTTGGATCTGAAAGGCCTAGTAAATTTCCTTCTTTGAGAATAGTTTGGGCTCCAGTCAGTTTCTTGTTTTATAATAATAGCTTGGTCGAAAATGCATTCTTGGTTGAGAATATAACATGTTGGAGATGAACAATTATTCAGACTGAGTTGTTTGAGCATGAAAAAGTCATTTTCTTAACTGCACGGAACAAATACCATTTACTTATTCAGAAGTATGCTTGGTCTGGACAAATGCTTTGATACCTATACTTGTGAAGCTATCTATTTTTGCACCGAACATTGCTTGTACTGATGTATGCACTTCATTAAAAATGATGTGAGAGACCACATTTTAGCTTCTGTGCATGGCATCATACAAAGTCCAAAATAGCCATATATTTACATTATCAGTGGTAAGGAAGGAAACCAGGACAAATTTTACTACATGATGTACACAGGGAAGTGGCAAAAGTGTCTATTCCAGTACCACTTAACAGCAATTAACTGAGAAATTAATGGACGTAGCAGATAAGGAATGAAAGCTAGAGTGGATGGCCAATAACCAAAAACTTTTAGCTACAAATAAGGCACAAGTTATCTTCCGATGGCAAATAAGGGATGCTGTCTAAAAAAATCAGATATACATACCAAATCAGTCCAAAACTGTAGCTACAGATCACAATGCCAAGTATGTTTACATTGTCTAACATACAATCGAAGTTGATCACAATTGTAATGATAAAAGATGAGCAACACTGTCAGTTGATCTGTTCTATTTACCACGAACCATTAGTCAACTCTAGTTCTCCTGTAATTCATAATGTTACTATGTCGCAACAAATATCACTGTTTTCAGCAGTAGAACCATTTTCTATTGGATCCTTGGAATTGAGTTCATTTTAATAATCATAATTTAGACACAGATTAATTAAGCTAATATGGTTGTATATGGAATATATTTATATATTATTGTGGGCCATACGAGAGATACTTATGCGTTGCATTTGTACCGGAGGGGAGCGAGTTGAAGAGCGTGTTATAAGTTGCAAAGTAGAAACATCTATAGAATCAATTTCCATCTCCCACCCTATGAATTTGAGATAAGCTTATATGTGAACTTTGGAAAGTAGAAAGTTGTGGAATGTCAAATTCCAAGCCAAATAGCCTTGTCTATTAAGTAGATTCCAATTCCCCCAAAATGAAAGGATTCAAACGGCCCATAACAGAAAAGGGGCTGATCATAATTGAACTGAGAGTGAGAATTTGTGATATCAAAGCAATTAAAAGTTAATGTTAAACAGAATGTGGATCAACTACCAGCCTAAATTATCTGCAAAATTTAAAATGCCTGCTCCTATTGACATAGGATGATTGCATTCACTTACAGTTACAGAGCAGTGATACTAAAAACAGAACATACAATATTTTTGCTTGAAATGTTTGAATAGTTCAGTATCTCACAGTGGTTTATCTACCTGTTCAAGAACTGCATGTCGCAGGCTTGCAAAATCATGAACTTCATCCTTTGATTCCAAATAAGCGCTTGCTGTCATCACAAACAAGTTCAAACCATAAGGAAATATGCATGCCACGCACATTTACTAGCATATCATAAAAAGTATATTGTAATTCAAGAGCACTACCCGCAGCATCACTTTCAAGCCAAGCTGGTCCTGTCTGAATTCCAGCCATGTTTTGTAGGGTATTGGTTGAGATCATGTCATGATTTCCATTATATGAGCCACCCAACAGCAGAGAACCTCTGCTTGAACCATGACCAGGAACAGGCAAACTAGTCATCTTGTACCTAGGAACATCGAGGGATATGTGTTCACGTCCAGCTGAAAGTGAAACAATATCATCTGCGAGTATAGCTGAATGAGATCTATATGGACTGTTTGGCAGACCAAAAGATTCATTACTATAGTTTCCAAGACCATTTTGGGCATATGATGCTGGTGATGGAGGACTTGAATTTCCAAATGACAGTGACCTGAGGTTCTGACTGAGTCGTCCATCAACTTTACTCTGCTATTAGGCATACAACAATACTTAGCAAATATATGTAGAAGAATTCATGCAGTAAACAAATACAATAGCCATTTCCATGAAGCATGCTCAAAAGTAAAATAAAATCTTGTGCAAGCACGGCGCATGCAATTTTGTTAGCACAAGGAAGATTTGTTTCATTATTGCTCAAAAGTAGAATAAAATCAGAGTATATGGAGTCACAGTGAATAGATTGACCTGGAGTGAGAGGGGGGGGGAGTTCAGCGCCTTCTAGAGGTAAGCAATTTCCTACATTTAATAAGCTACTAGTACACTATGCCCAAACATAGATCCGACAGTATGAATGTATGTACAATCAATCTGCACTAAAATAAGCCAGTTTACAGTGTTCTTGGAAATTTAAAATAAAAAAGTCATAATTTAAGCAATGCTTTGAATTTCAGAACCAATCATCCAATATAGAACTGGATAGTGAGACTGATACATTAGGTGCACAGTAGCTTCTCTTTAAGCTGATCTTTCGCATAGATAGTTAAGTTATAAGTTGTCAGCGGCATGACAGTTTCAGGACAGTAGGTGTGCAACTTTTGAAAAGAGAATTTGATACAAACAGCATAGTGGATACCAAGAAACATGGCCACATGGGACAAAACAACTTTAGACGAATAGCATAGTTTACTTCCTCCGTTCCAAATTATAAGTCGTTTTGACATTTTTGGTTCATTCATTTTGCTATGTATCTAGACATACTATTATATCTAGATGCATAGCAAAATGGATATACCAAAAAAGTCAAAGCGACTTATAATTTAGAACGGATGGAGTATAAATTAGGACACTGAGGACAGACCTCCAGCTGACTCATGATATCCATAGTCGAGCTTAAGCTGCGCCTGCTTCCATGATACACATCAGTAAGGTTGTGCAATGAAGCTCCTGAAATTTTAAGGAAAAATCTTAGGCCTAAAGGACCACACCCTCATGAAAGAAAAAAATTACAAACCATCACCATACCAATGCTAGAATCTCCATTGTAGTGACTGGCATCCCTTCTGCTTGTGTTATAATGTCCCCCATTCCTCGTAGTCTTCACCCATGGAGCAGCATTTGGACTCATGGAACCTGCAGTTGGACTCAAAATTGTGGCTTGGGACCGTTCATCCATATAAGTTGGGCCAGACAAGTTAATCTTTGGGCGTGTACTCAGTTTGTCCCTGATAAAAGGCGAAGCACGGTGCTGCATGCTCAGTGTCTGATTTGGAGAAAATATTGATGTGCCAATGCCATCATTTATGGACAGGCCTGTGAGTGATAGACTGTCAGGTCCAGTACTTTCATCTTGTCCCAGGACTTTGAAATCAGGGGTAATGTCGTCAGGGAGCTGTTGCTGCCAGTACTGATGTGCTTCTTCATCAGAGTTACTTCGTAAAATGGACTCTGGCTTGTCTGTGCTGGATTCTTTAGATGGCCCTGAGACAACCATAGTTGCATCTGATCTCTTGGAGGAATCATTGACAGATCTAAGGGATGAAGGAACAAATTCCTCTGCATTTGGATTTAGCGCAGTGCTCTTGCTTATCATACTTATCTTCCTCTCTTCTATGGACATTGCTGACGGACAGATGTACCTCTTCTCAAGAATGGTAGGATTGCTACAAAGAGTATGACACACGAAGGAGTACGAGTCTTCTAGAGTGATTGTTCGTCGTGCCTATTAGACATAATTGGGCATGGTAGTAAAAGTTAGATTTCTGCAAATAGAAACTTAACAGAAGCACAGACCGCTCCTAACTCCTAAGAATGAAGCTACTGGCCTTGATCATGATATATTTAAGCGGAACTAACTTAGAAAAATAACGACAAAGAAAACTCAAAATCACTGACCTCTCACGGCCGTGCTACCACAGATACTACATCCTTCAACATGACTAAACAATCAGGTCAAAACGAAATTACAGCAAGATAATGTCATAAATCCAAATCACTAAGAAGAAATTGGGGACAGTATGGATGAAAAAGGTCTCATGCCAAATAGAAATTGGCTTTATGCTGAAAGTGGGAAAAAGGTAACCTAAAGATTCAGATTTATGCAGAAGAAATGGACAAAAGACACCAAACATGTACAAAGCGGAACTATGGTACTGAGCTGAACATCCCTAAGACACTAATCACTCCTGGATTGGATTTCAAACTAGAGCAAGCACAGTGTCATTCATATTTCACACTTGAACAAAAGTAGAAGATTAAGAACTCTTATTGCTTGGGGGATCCAATTATGAGCAAATGACTTTTATTGTAGCATTGGTACATCAGATATCTAGAGAACACAATCAAAAGGCTGTTGTATTCCAACATAAAGTATTTAAAATGTAATATTCTGATCCCAAAACAACTCCATGATAGAAGAAAACATGTGCCGCTAAATTCCTCATTGTTCTTTGTTGACCAAGCAGAAGGATTCTACAATCATCACCGTACACCGGATAATAATAATTGAACTATATGCTCGCCAGTACCTATTCTAAAAGTATTTGACACCAGCTACTGCACCATTAACCATCCATAAGCAAAAAAAACATGGCGAATTGGAAATTTGGAAGAAGACAGAACATTCAAAACCAGCATCTTTACTATATTACTATAAAAAAGCAAGCTCAGGTGCGACCCAACAGTAACACGCCCCTCAGGAAGCAGGGACGGGCTTCACGTGAGCCCCAAAATTTTGGAAAACAAGCTGCACCAACACCTTGATTAGGTAACAAGAAAGCAAGAATTCGTACACTGTCAACTCATGTCGATCTTGCCCGTTTTCAAGAAGAACAAGAATCTAGACAGACCACGGATTGATGTGTTGGATTAGCAGGACATCCGGCAGCACACAAATCTACAACCAACTGAACGAAGCAGAAGAAGTATTTTAGGGTTCGATTGCCAACAAAGCCCTTTGGACTAGGGAATCCAAGCATCCAAGCAAGCTCGGATATGATTGCTTACCAAAACGAAGGCGAGACTACCGCGCCCGGATGGATCTCTACCCCGCTAGACCGAGAGAGGACTGAGAAGCGGCGGGCTGAGGACAGGCGGGGGGGGGAGGAGGGAGGGACCGGCGGCGATGCGCTCGGCGGCGTCGCGTATAGCGGCGTGTGCGTGGAGTGAGTGCGGAGGCGGATTGCAGCCACACGTTGACACTTCACCTGTTGCCTTCGCCCTACGCCCACATTGATTTTCTGTGGCACTTCTTTCTTTCCTACTCCAACCTTGTAATCACGGTGTGGTACGCAAATGCGGCTACTCCTCCGTTCCAATTTTTACCCGATCGGGTGTTTTTAGTTTGTGTTAGGTTGATTTTTTTTCTAATTTTATTGCATAAGTTTGTAGACAAAAATATATTCGTTTCGCTGAAATTTGGCTTGCTTATGCTGATTTATTGTGAGAGAAAAATATTGTTCGTTCACTGAAAAATACTGCTGAAGTAGTTCAAGCGAACAGGGGCATTTGTTATTAAATTAGTCTTAAAATATATATCTTAATAGTGTATTTATTTGGTGTTATGGATGTTAATATATTCTTCAATTTATTTTATCAAAGTTAGCAAAGGTTTATCTATGAAAAAAAAATAAAAAGACCTACCATTTAGAACAAAGAGTACTAGATGGCATTTGTTGTTTGTAGTTATCACTCTAATGCTAGACACAGGGGCGGATCTAGCACCAAGTAGGGATGAGCTTGAGCCCCACTACTACTACTCGACGAAGCCCATTCTACAGATTCGCTCCTATAAAAGCTTTAAAGTAGAAGTTTAGAGATGGAAGATAATAAAAGAAGCCTCTCATACAAATTTGTTCCTATAAAAAATTTAAAGAGAAACTAGTGATGGAAGAGAATGAAAGAAATTCCTCTTGACTTGTTTTTCTAGATTTACCACTAGCACCGGCTATAATAGAGTATACACGATACCGCATTAGCATTAAAAAGGTTAGCACACTACATTTTAGCAGCTAAAGTTTTTCAAGTTACTATAATGATTGGAATACCCGCATAGCGGCTGCTATTCGATCCTAATAGCAGTGCATTATTGGCATATCGTTAATATCTATTTCTTTATTTTAAATTATCATCTTATTATAATATTGCATATATGTGTTGTCATCTTATCATATTGTACGAGTTATGCTCCTAAAATCTAACTATTTTGCAACCAAATTGGCACCACATGCCATCTTATAGAGAAAAATAGCATCCATAAGAATATGATGTTAACATATGTCCTTAAATTTAAATTTTATCAAGATGTATATGGAATGACCTTTTCTAAATGTGATGTCTTACCCTACTCATGTTTGCCAGGATCTCAGTATGTACTGGGATTTTGTGGCCTTATAGAGCTGATATCACATGAATCGGTATACACACTTTTGTAAAATCATAATATGTCGAGGATAGAAAAATGATACTATTGGTGGGATCGTATCCAATAACATTTTCGAACACCTAATCGTGTCAAAGATATGATTAGTTTGGATTTCATTGGTCAATTTGATTTTTTTATTACTCCTTTACATGTCCTATGTTAAATAATGCTCATAATTTGTGTATGAGACCTTTTAAATGGTTGATCATGATTACATAATGTCACTAATCTTCCTCACAAAAAAATAATAACGCTATACCTATTTGGATGGGCCAAGGTTGAATTTAACTAATACCTTACGTAGCTCATCTCTTTTAGCCCATCCAAATAGGTCTTATGAATTTGTGGTGCTAAGAAAAAGACAAATGACTCTAACCCCAGAAATGGGGCCATGTCTATTTGATTTTAGATTCTTTTAGTTAATTATGTATATATATAGTCGAATCTAATCAAAATATTTTGAATGAAATATAAGTGTGTGTGTGTTTTTGGCACGAGAAATGGAGGAAGGAGAGAGTGTGTGTTTTCTTTTGACTTGCTTTGTTGGTATCGTGAAGACAGCCGCGGGCCCACCTCGTGATCGTGTCCGTGTGGCCACGGACCCGGGACCACCTCGGGGGGTTGTTGAAGGCTTCAAGCTATAGGAACTGGCACGTGGGGCCCACCGGAAGTGGTGTCGGGGCTGCGAGATGCGTTGCACTACTTTTTATCTACTTGTTCCGTGGGCCGAATCATCCACACCCAATCCTGCTGCACCTTTGTAATTGTACCCCGAATGAAAATCTGATTCTTCGTTGGAAGCCATTTTATGGTCCTCGGTACAACTGTGACTAGTGTATATTAATTAAGGACAGTGCAAACAAAAACAAAAACAGAGATACTGTATCAAAGTGTATACAACAAGCCGAAACACTATTCCGGCTAATTTGTTGTGAGAGAAAAACACTGTTCTATCTGAAAAAAAAACTGAAAAAGACGGATTATAAGAGAAACAAACAGAGCCTTTGTGCCCTTCGATAGTTCGATCTGATGGCTTCTTTTTATATTCCAAAATATATATTGCCTTGCTTGCATTTATTGGATACGCATAAATAAAAAAATTGGGGCATATTTGCGTGTTGCTCTCTGCTCAAGAGATGAGCTGGCAGTTTTGTTTAATTATACAGTGACAGTACCGCTAGCATAATCGAGCTATCACACTCGTCCTTAATAAATCGCACACACTCAAAGGTACTATTCTTTTGTATGTGGACCCATGAGGAAAACGTCGATCACCTCTCTGTTGACTGTTGATGCCTTGGGAGTGTTCGGCCGGACTGAATTCGGCTTGTTCGGCTTATTTTTTAGCTGAAGCAGTGTTTTTCTCTCACAACATTCAAGCATAAATAATGTTTTTCCAGCATGAACAGTGAAAAATTTCAGTCCGGCCGAACACTCCCCTTATTTCTTTGTGCTGCTATTATTTTTCGACACAAAACTCAAAGTGTTTGTTTATTCAACGCCCTTAGTTTACTTTGGCTCAAACCTCAAATTTGTCCTAGCTACTGCTCTCCAATTTCCAAATTATAGGTTATTTTAGTTTTACCCTATATCCTATGTCAAACTTCTTTAATTTTAATTAAAAGACTTGTTTGGATCATATACAATCAACAATTAGTAAGGTTCTATTTGGATCTCAACTAATAAACCAGAACCAGCTAATGTCTTCCATACCACCCAACTAACAATTAGCTATTAGATAGTTTTACCGACTAACACATCTAATAGTTAGGTGGATTCATGCGGGGTAAGCTTATAGAAAATGCAATAACATCTAAAACATTAAATTGGTTTCATTGGTTCTTTATAAAATATGTCTTGACAGTGCATTTATTTAAAAAAATATATAGATTACAATATATTTTTTTAAAAAAGTTTAGTCAAAATTAGAGAATTTTTTACTAAGGAAAAACAAAATAAGGTACTCCGTATGTTTTTAAGAAAGTATTTTTAGCTAAATTAAACTATACTAGTTTGGAACACAAAGGATAGTACAATTTAGAATTTAGAACAGAGCTAGTAGCATAATACTCCGTATATCTGAGTAGTCACTCGTCAAACTGGTGCATTGGCTAGCCGATCGAACACAGTTGAGCAACCATTTATGCCACTACATACAGATACATTTGGAGTCATCAGGCGAGTTCCCATTTGTTATGCTATATAATCTTTAAAAAAAACTGCACAGAAAATCACTTGACGAGAGCATAAAAAAGGCAAGTGAGGCGTGGCATCGACAAGTAGGCCCAAACCTGTCCAGACAGGCACCGGTACGTGGTACCACAGTGCTGTGGTGGAGCGTATATGTGTCCAGTGCTGGCATCTAATGCCAAGTTAACTGGTGTTCCCATCGTAGGTCCTCTTTCTATGGTTAGGGTATTAATTTCTATAGACACTACCTATAAAAACTATGGTCTTAATAGATAGTTTCTACGGTACAATTTTCTATTAATCATATATATTCTCTCTTTATTCTCTACCAATCACATCCTTTCGTATCTTGGTTTTCGTGTAGACATGGTTTTTAACTTAGATCCGGTTTCTATGATTTTTTGTCTCTCTCTTTAATAACTAACTTGTCACATCAGCAAAACGCTTAGGTGACAGTATAATTAATGTCATAAAAACTATAGTGATTTCTGTATTGGAAATACCTTTACCTCACGTGTTTGGTTCATGGAATAGAACCGTGTGGAGCCATTGAATCCTGCGTTGGATCCTAAACGTATTGTTTGTTTGATGTAGGGAACAACCCGTCCATCATCACACCATCCCCCTGCATAATCATGTCATCTGCTCGTTTCTCCAAAAATAGTTGGTTGAACCCATATAGGACGTGTTGATGTCGGATGGAGACTCCCCAAACCAAATGATGTCGGATGGAGACTCCCCAAACCAAATGATGTCGGATGGAGACTCCCCAAACCAAATAACCTTTGAGATGTTCATACTTAACAAAAATAAAACATGTTATGACGTGGTGCTATGGTAGCATGACAAGACACCAAGTCCGTTGGATGTTCTTTTTTCAAGAAAAAAAACTCAGGACCGCGGGGAATAGCATGCGCCCCCGGAGCATTTCGCATTAAAGTAGAGAACTTATCACTGAGACCGAGAAAAATCCCTGAACCCCATACCCCGTCCGCACATAGGAGCCCGTTACTTTGTCAGTGGGCCGGTGCCACAAACCTATGCTTTGGGTAACACGGAGAAGATGAGGGTCTTTTTTTTACCTCCGGCACTGCAATTTGTCCCGTGGGGGATCGAACCCAGACCGCGAGGGTGCCACTGGTGTCGGTGTTTCGAGTAAACATCAACGAGTAAATTTGTATTATTGCGCGTCTGGCTCGGATGGTGTGCTAAGAGGACACAATGTTTATACTGGTTCAGGCAGAATGTTCCTACGTCCAGTTCGTTGCTGCTGCTCGTGTTACTAGCACTGAAAAGTTCGTAGTAGGGGTTACAAACAAGCAAGAGAAGGACAAGTCCCAAGTCTCTGGTAGAAAGAACGAATGGGTACCGAGAGCTCGATCGCTACTCGGCTATGTGTTCTAGGTTTGATGCTAGTGGTCTTGATCTAATGTAGTGCGATATGCAATGCCCTTTAGTGGGATGTCCTGCTTTTCCTTTTATAGGCCAAGGGAAAGCGCGGGTTACACTAGGAGAAAAAAGGAGAACGAAAGGCAGAGGGAGTCCTTCAGAGTCACCGGGCCTCCCTTTTCCTCTGTCTTGGCTCGGCCGACACGGCGGCGAGGGATGAGGGACAGCTCCACGTCGCGCGCGTTGTCACGTGATAATGCCATACCCGGCATTGTCGGTGGTCGCCAAATCCACTCTGCCCGTGGCGGACGCGACGAACCGGCGTCGTCTGATCGGTGGCGTCTGAGGAGTGAGTAGGCAGCATAGTGACCACGCGTCCATCACCGTGGGCAATGTGAGTTCCCTGGAATGACATGTCATGGGGACGTGTCGTGCTAAGATGTGACCGCTCCCTGCACGATGCCAGAAGTTTGACCTTGGGTTGTACTTTCTGGGCCGTAGTGGTTGGCGGCGACGCGAGCTTCCGTGAGGAACCATGTTCGAGGGATCGGATGAAGCGGAGCCAGCCCTCAAACGTCGACCGAGGCGGAGCCTATCCTCGAGGGTCGATCGAGGTGGAGCCAGCCCTCAGACGTCGAACGAGGCGGAGCCCGCCCTTAGACGTCGGCCGAGGCGGAGCTAACCCTCGAGGATCGACCAAGGCGGAGCCTACCCTCGGGGGTCGGCCGAGACGGAGCCTATCCTCGGGAGTCAGCCAAAGCGGAGCCAGCCCTCAGACATTGGGCGAGGCAGAGCCAACCCTCGGGGGTCGGACGAGGTGGAGCCAACCCTCGGGAGTTAGCCGAGGCGGAGCCAACCCTCGGGGGTCAGGCGAGGCAGAGCCCACGGCCTCAGCATCCACCGAGGCGGAGCCAACCCTCGGGGGTCGGACAAGGCGGAGCCCATGGCCTCGGTGGTCGGACTTGTTGGAGCCCAGCAAGAGGTGTAGTCGCGCTCTTGACCGCTCGGATGAATCAATGTTAATGGTTATTAGCTCCTCCTCTTCGGGTACCCTAGTATTGGTCCCCGACAACTGAGCTTCTTGACCAACCGGTCTAGCATCCATTGGCTTTTTTCAAGAAACATATAAATAGTTACGGTTTGGTATTATTTGGCACTATCACACTAAAAGAGTGAAGGGGACCGTGACGCCTAAGAAGGGGGGGTGAATTAGGCAACTTAAAAATCTAACTCTTAAGCTATGGCCTCTTTTTCTAACCTTAGCAAAACCTATGCAAAAGATAAACTATCTAAATATGCAACTACGGTTTTGCTAGTGTGTTGTTATCTCTACCACAAAAGGAGTAAAACAATCAATATAAATGCGAAAACTAAAAAGCAAGGTAGAGATATGCAAACTTCTGTCGACGACTCTGGTATTTTTACCGAGGTATCGAGAAGCACGTAAGCTTTCCCCTAGTCCTCGTTGGAGCCCCTCGCAAGGAATCCCTCGCAAGGGCTAAGCTCCCGGTCGGGTAACTCTGTGGATAGCCTCGAGCCTTCCCCACGCGCAAGTGGGTCTCCGACGTGCCTTCCGGCAAGCCTCTCCCGGATGCTCCCCGCCGTCTTCACTATCAAGCTTTCGGCCGAAACACCACGGGCCTTGTTCCCTCCGGTACACAGTGGCGGCCACACCACAAACGCTGTTGGTGTGAGTTCACAAGACTACAATCCCCTCCGATGTACAACAATGGTGCACGCAAGCACCGAGTGGTAAGAGGTATGCAAACCTCACTAAACACTAGGCCTAAACCTAGAGCAAGCGCATAAGCGGTGGTCTAATCAACCTAAGCACTTCGCAAAGCATCTATGCTAATCACCTAATGAAACACTAAGCACTATGTAAGTGGAGATCGCTAAAATGATGTATCAACATCCTAAATATGTTTCCTCAGCTCCACCCCCTTCATTTGGTCGGTTGGGGGTTGTATTTATAAGCCCCACTGAGAAAGTAGTCGTTGGGGGTGAAATCCCGCTTTTCTGCTACTGACTGGACGCTGATCATGTCCTGACCGCACACGTCCGGTCGTCCCAACCGTTGGAGCCGCAAACAACTGATCGAACGCTGCCAGCGTCCGGTCACCTGCCACCGGACGCGTCCGATAGCATTTTAGTCGCTCTGGAACCTCTCTGTACTCGACCAGACTCTGTTGTCCTGCGTCCGGTCGATTCTACCGTCAGTGTCCGGTCACGCCTGTTGCCGAGCCTCTTGATCGGAGCGTCCGGTCACTTTCCTCCAGCGTCCGGTCACCTCTGCGAGCTCGTTTCTTCGTGATCTTGCGTACGGCTTGGTTTCTATCTTCATGCTTGGACTTTGCTTGATATTTTAGGTCTTCTCTTGTGCTTCTAGGGTCTTGCTTATGGTGTTGATCATCGGATCGTCACGTTGCCTTCGTCCAAGTCACATCTTACACCCTATTGAACTACAAAACAATCACTTGCAACTTCATTAGTCCAATTTAGTTGTGTTGATCATCAAACACCAAAATCCAAAGTAAATAGATCAATGGTCAATTTTCCTTACAAAGAGCAAGTAAACCGTTCTAGGAGAAGGTAGGTGGATAGCCCAGAAAATACTCTGAAAGTTTAGGCTCCAATTGATAGCGCTTTCTGGAGGCATCCATGTGTAGCTCCACAACTCTGCTCACCAAATGGGTCGAGGGTCTCCACTTCACACCGCTCCAGCCACGATTCATGCTATTTGGAGCCAGGAGCGTCCCCGAGGACTCCTTCGTCCAAGCGTGTAGGGGCTCCCCAAAATGCCTTGGCTCCATGCGAGTGAGATGCAGAGCGTACAAAAACGCCAAGGCGAAGGCGAATGGGACATCGACTCTAGGTGGGCGTGGTGCGGGAGGAAGGGTGGGGTCTCCATGGGAGACTCGATGGGAGGCGCCGCGAGTGGACAAGGAAGAGAGGGAGGGAGGGCAAAACAAAAGATCGGAGAGGAGAAAAAATAAAGAAAGAAAGATAAAGAAATCACAAACATTTCATCTTTTCTTTTTCCTATCACAAGGAACTGTTTTGTTAAAGATTTTACCCAACTGTTTCGACTCCACCAATAAAGCTATTCGTAGAGTAAAAAGAATGGCTCCACAAATAAAACGGAGTTGCACCAAACAAGACCTTGATATCCTTGCTTAGTTGAAATTTTGGGGGGACTTGCATCAATTTAACACCTACCAAATGACAACAATAAGCATAGCTGTCGCTGCCAGCTCAGCAGCCGCAGTTTCATCAAAAACCCCCAACACCAAGCAAGGGCTTGTTTAGATGCAAAAAATTTTGTAAAATGAGTATTGTAGCGTTTTCATTGTTATTTGGCAAATAATGTTCAATCATAGTCTAATTAGGCTTAAAAGATTCGTCTCGTGGATTTCGTCTAAACTGTGTAATTAGTTTTATTTTTTATTTATATTTAATGCTTCATACATGTGTCCAAAGATTCGATGTGACGGGGAATGTGAAAAATTTTGCAAATTTTTTTGCAAACTAAACTGGACCCAATTCCCACCTCAATCATTTGCGATGCGGGCCCCGCTCGAACCCCCTCACCACACCCTTCTCCGTCCTCCCGCCATTTAAACCGACGCTGCCGGCCTCACTGACTCCCCCCGTTCCATTCCAGCTCGTCTCCTCAAATACAAAAGCCGCACACCCACAGAGCGACCAGCTCCACCAATCGCAGCACCGCTGCCCTCCAGGCCTCCACCTCCTCCTCCATGGACGAACCGCCGCTCCATCCACCACTCCTGCCCCACGCCCTCACCACCGGCGAGTAGCACCTCTTCGCTGCTGCCCTTGCCTTGACGGATTCGAATTCGCGGAGCGGAAGCTTTGTTTCCCCTGCCTTCAGCCGTACCGCGGCGGCCGATTCTCTAGGCTTCTCCCCGATGTCCGCGGCGGCGGCGGTGGCCGGGCAGGAGGTGTCGCCGGCCATCGTGGCCGTGGCCGAGGCGGAGGAGTGGGAGGTGTGCGCGTGCTGCGGGCTCAGGGAGGAGTGCACGCCGGCGTACGCGGCCGGCGTGCGCGCGCGGTACGGCGGGCGCTGGCTGTGCGGGCTCTGCGGCGACGCCGTGGGCGAGGAGGTCGCCGCCGGGGGCGGGTCGGTGCTGGAGGTCGAGGCGGCGATCGCGGGGCACGCCGCCTTCTGCCGCGCGCTCGGTGGGGGGACGCCGGCCGCGGCCGAGCGGCTCATCGCGGCGGTGCGGCGGCTGCTCCGCAACGCCGACGCGGGCGGCAAGCAGAAGGACAAGGCCGTGGTGGTGGTGGAGTTCCAGGAGGCCGCCTCTTGACCGCCTGAATCTGAATGGGACGGATCAAAGATTTGTTCTTGCAGGCGGCGCTAGTCCTCTTTTCGTAATTTACATTTTTATTAGTTCTGAATATTTGTATGCTTAAATTCGGACATGAGCGCTGAAATTTCCCCAGCCCTTGTACAAGCCCTTAGGAGATGTGGAACATCAGAAATTTTGGAGAAAAGGGGCCGTGAGAGATTTGAAGTATATATAAAAGCTAGCACAGGATGGGAGAATCCCATCTTTCATGTCATTTAGTTCAAAGTCATCCAATCTGTACATTTATGATTTAACACTGCTGAAAGTTGAAGATGCCAATCATTTCTGGCTGAGGATTGAAGATGCCATTCCTTGCTGAATACATATAGAGAAACCGAAAGACGCAGAGGCAGAGGTCCGGTCGATTGGAACTACTTTTTTTTCAGATTAAATCATAGATGACATAGAACTACTTTCAGATATACTCTGCTGAGACTAAGTCAAATCCAGTAGGCTTCTACTAGCACAAGACAAACATTCGTGCAAGTGAATACAAAGTATCTTAAATTTCAAGATTAGCCGGCTATTATAAGTGCTGGTTACATGCCATGGATTTTTTTAGTAACAGAGCATGGAGGACAATACAATCTACAGTCATGTGGAGCAATTGTTTAGATCACGCGAGAGTCTGAGGATCGCTTTGAGTAAATAATTCAGAAATATATAGTCGCATTGCATATAACGACTTTTTTACTCATCTAGTAGCATCACAGATACAGTGCAACACTGCAACTTGCAGATGCTAGCCACTAAAGTGTAGTCCAAAGCAAGGATTGATATCTAAATCGCACATTGCAATAAAGCCAAGTCACTGAATACAAAATCATCCAGATTTTATGGTAAGTTACTGAGCATAAAGTGATAACCATTGTGTTACTTAATTTGTTGGTGATATGCTTGGCCTTTTCAAGTAAGATTTGTTCTTATCTGCTGTCCTCCCAGAGGAAATCATGTTAATGTTCCTTGCTACTACTACTACTACTTTGCTACTGATTCTTTAATCAGAAGAGGAGTAAGATTGATGAAGTCAACTTTGCTGCAAAATAAATAAACTTTGTGAATCATCTGGCTTATAAAAAAATTATTCGGAGGCCTGCGACTGACGGGAAACCACTCTTGATGTTGAACTAATGGTTGTTGATTGGTTGAAGGAGATGCTAATAACCTTCAATGATTTTGTTGGGCTTAATGGAGTGGAGTGAGTACCAATCATGCATGGCTATTGGCTGTGATTGTGAATGTGATGCTCATCTTCACGTGCGCGGTGCGCCAAACTGAGCCCAATCAGGATCCATGATTTCTTCCGCAAATTTTTTTTTCATCGCGCGTCCCGCGTCCGACATGAAGAATCCATTCCTGTGATTTTAGTGAGGATTCAGGGCTCTCTGTCTGTCCTATGGACATTCAGACAGCGGTCGTTATCACATACATAGGCAATTCATAAACTGCCGGATCCTACGCGGCGTGTTTACAAAATTTACTAAATTTCCAGTTAAACATGGTTTGCTTGAACATCACGCATTAATTCTCTTCATCAGGATTTCATACTACCACACAGCATTCAATTCGAAATTTGGGGCTGAAATAATTCGGCGCTTCTGTTGCTGTTCTTTCTTCTTTCAGCTCAGAGCGCTGGTGGTCAGAGTTCATGATAGCGTTGGCATCTTGGCGAAGCCGAATCTTCCATGCGCGACGTAATCATCGATAGCTTCTTGATGGAGAACTAGACCAGTGCACCAATGGCGTGAAGATCATGATGTGGCCACCAATTACCATCCCCTTTCCCCGAATTTAAAACACGATTTCGTACGAGTTTTCGTCTTGACCAGGGAATTTTTATAGGCCCCGTTTCCATCAGGAACCTGGACCACTTGATTGGAACCAATATACGCGTAGCTTTCGATCCTGCCATGCATAGATCTTTCTTTCCTCCGCATAGTGTTCCTGGCATATTCGCCTGTCATGATGACCTGCCTTCAACCCCAATTTTCAGAAAAGAACAAAGGGACATATTATGATGACTTGGCGGCTCATTTGTCAGGTTTTGATATCTAGATGAGTACGTATGCATCAAAAGTGTGAGCTAATGCGCCGGTCGCACTGGACACTTTCGCCACTTAGCTGTTGTTTAACATCTTTCTTATGATGATCTTAGCTGTTTGCTTAGTATTTGAGTGCTGCCTTTGGTCATGGGCTTTATTCCAGAGGAAAGAAAACTCAGTAGTAGTATTGTGATATACTATTTTCGTTAAAAGACATCGTTATATATATACTACTAGTAGCAATCAAGTCATTAATTTGAATTTTGTTGGGAGCCTGGAATGTTCCAAAATATGCCATGGTTGGTTGCTTAATTATAAAAAGGAAGCCAGTGCACAAGCATTGTTTTCCTGGCGAGGAGAAAGCAACCGTTGGTAGCTTAAGATTTCTCAAGTTGCCCAGTTGCCTGACAAAGTTATGTAAACAAGAGCATTTACTGATTGTTTGATTTATTTTTGCTGAGGAATACAAACTGTGCCATTTAAGAAAAAGAGGAACACAAACTGGGAATTAAGGAGGTCATCCCACCAAAATAATTTTCATTAGGACTGGTTATACAATAGTTTTGTTGTATAAGGTTGAGGTCACCAATAGTGTTATAACATTACTACATTCCGGTAATAAGACATTAAGCAGAATGTACTAGGAATATTTCAAGTATGCCATGTTTCCACAAACCACAAACGAAGCCGGTGATCATTGTTCACAAGTGTTGTTTTCATGAAAATAAGATGTGCATATATAAGATCGAGTTGCAGTGAAAGATCAAGTTGTGGCAACTTGCCAAGTTGCTTGAAAAATTTACGTTAATCAGGTCAATCGCTGATTAAGATCATCTCTAAGAGTTTTCTTAAACTCACTCCCTAGATCATTATTTGAAGAGCCATTTGAAGAAAAGTCATTCTCTATATCTTTCGACCCTTCAACAACTTCTCTATATCATGTATGCACTCTAGAGAGCCAGCCTCGCTCTCCATCTTTGGCTAGCAGAAAATCCGGAATAAAGAAATGACTATATTTGAAGATCTAATTAAAGAAATTGTTGGGGGTACCATTTCATAAAAATCTCTATTCCTATCAATTAGGCAGGATATAAAGATATTTTTGGAGTTGCTCTAACCCTCCCCCCTCCTTATTGGGAACAATGAATGGGAATTAATAAGGGCATATGCGACATAATAATCTTCTTTGGATCTTTTTTTTTCAAACGAAACGGATAGGAGAACTATCAATTATATTAAAAGAGAAGAAAAGCTCAAACGGGACAATACAACAAAAAAAAAACAACCACAACAATAACGAAAACCTAGCTAACAAGTAACAATTGTAAGCAAAAGAAAATGACAAACACAACGACACCACACAACACCGTCGCGCTATCACGGCACCACTTTAACTCTGCAAACAAACTTTGCCAGTCTCATGAGGAATAATATCTCAGTTTTTCTCTAGTTTTTTTTAAGAGAAGCTGGTAGGGAATCTAACAGTCTATGTATTAATAGGGAAGGTGAAATACAGAAAAAGAACACAACTACAACACACAACATCCACGCATGAAAAACGATACCATGAGACAACAACCTATGAGATGGAAGAGAAAAAAAATTATGCGAAAGCAACCATTGGCCGTTTCAATCCTTGAGGAAGGAGCTAAAACATTTCACCTTTGAATCCCCATGTTGCAAAATTGTGTTTGGAACCTTTTCTAGCTATTCTTGTGAGGAAGGGATCTGATTCTAGCATCCAAACGTGGTCTTAGAGTTTTCGGGTTGATTTTTTTTATATGAGAGAAACAATATGCCCAAACTTTAGAGGTGAGTATGGAATATGTATATATATACATAAGAATTTGGATTTTTGATTTCTTCGACCCGTTAAGTGGTGCTATTCCTGAATTCTGGTATGCTTACTCAATCATGTAAAATGCTAATATGGGGAGAGGCAATATTGCCAATATCAGATTATGGGAATATGACCCCGAGCATCTCCAGCAGTAGGAGAAAACTTCAACCCAAAAAATTAGTTATTGGGGGAGATACAAAACGTGTTTTGGGATTTTGAAGGTTTTCCCTCCAGCAGAATGAGAAAATCCAATCTCCAATGAGAAAAAATAGTGGATTGGGGGAGGAGAGATCTCCCCTTTATTTGAGGGGTGAGTCTATGATTTGAGGGACTGAGAAATTTTTTTCCTTACTGCGATTGGGTTTGGGGAACCGCTAGAGCTACAAGATCTAAAATAACAGTTTTTTCTCATCGGGAGGTAGGAAGGGGGACAGCCGGAGATGCTCTATTACTGTCTTTAATTTACCTGGCTGCCTTTTGATTGATTGGTTATTGCTGCTTGCCGCAATAAAGTGTTGGCAAGAGCAGGCCAACATTTCAGTTTCCAATTTTCAATGTTCATTCTTGGCAGACTAGTCTTTTGCGTGCGCACACGCGCGCGGACCAGTGGCCAAGATTTGTACGTGTGCAGTGGAACGGCACCGAGGAAGAACACATATATTACACGGGGCAGAGCGTTAAAAGAGTACCTAGTCTTACGAAGGATTCGCCAGCAATACATGACATGGGCTTGTTTGGCTTTTGCGCATCGCCCTGTTCGTTTGAGCTTGTTTGGTTTATAAGCCATGGCTGAAAGTACCGTTGTCTGGTTTGGTGTGAGAGAAAAATAATGTTCATTGGCTAATAAGTCATGATTTATAAGCCAAATACGACCAAACAAACAGGCTGAGATCTAAAGAGCGCGCGTGGTAATACAACCTATTGCGCGAGCCTATGCGCGTGTGATAATTGGGCTTTATTTGATAGACGGAATAATCTCGGTATACATATGACTGAAAGACATAATATGTCATGACTGCACATTTTTCATTGATATATAATGGGTCGGCATGTACACAACATGTAACATCAGAGAAAATAGAGCACACATAATCAGGTCAGAGCGTGGCTACATTTTTTCTTCCACCTAAGAGCAAATCTTACATACTAGCCTTTAGTTTACAGCTTTGAAAGGGCTAGAAGAGACCGTTAGGCTATCCACAACGTCAGTCACAGATCCATGCTATACCCACGGCCACTGAGATCACCAAACAAACTATGCTCAAAGCCAATTTACTGCTACAGGCTAACATAAATAAATAAAAGCTCATATGAGCGCTTACTACAACCCTGCAAGGTGAAAAGCTAGAGAAGTAGAAAACTGGGGGAAACTATAAATAAAAATATAATATTTGCACACAGCCAGTAAGCGTAGGCATCCATCTAAAATGTACCGCCTCTCATGCAGCCGCCCACCAAGCTGCCTAGGTACACACCTGAACCGGAGATTGGAACCACCAAACTTGGTTGATCATCAGACAACTGCTGGATCAGTATATATACTGCAGATATGTGTGTTTCGTTGTGTATTCCTATCTTTAGGCCTCTGGTGTTTTTGGTTTTGTTGTTCTCCTTTATATCTACGTAGCCTGATCACTGACGCTCCAAACCCCAGCAGCTCAATTTAATTCAGGAGTGACGCTCGCACAGATTTGCTTCAATAAAAAACAATAGTAATACTGCATATGCCCGTAGAAAAAAAAATTGAAAAACAATATGGGGCCCTTCATGAATCATGAACGATCGATGCATTCATTCATCATATGGAGATGCTGTTAGGCACGCCGCGGCACGTGACCCCCGGCGGCGAGCTGGGCGCCAGCAGCTCGTACGGCAGCACCCCGGCGCCGCACCGGTTCTTCCTGCGCTGGTCCGCGTTCCGCCTCTCGATGGCCTCCTCGGCACGTCGCACGTCGGCCTCGAACATGGCGTGCGCCGCCACGGCGGCCGCGTCGCCCGTCCACGGCTCGTCACGCCCCTCGCCGAGGTACTCCTCGTCGGGGGAGTGCGTCGACAGCGTGTCCACCACCGCCATGAACTTGGTGGCCTCCAGCACCCCGGGCATCGCGTTCAGGAAGAACCGGTGCGGGCCCGCCAGGAACGCCGCGTACTCGGCCGCGTCGCGCTCCGGGTCCGGCAGCAGCCGGCGCATCAGCGGCGGGCGGCTCGGCACGTACCCGCCCAGCGGGTACTGCCCGAAGTTGAGCGCCGCGTGCTGCGCCGACGCGAGCCAGATGAGCGTCGTCAGGATGGACGCGAGGTCCGCCGGCGTGGAGAGCGAGGGCCACCAGGGCGCGTGCCGGATGTCGGCGTGCCCGACGTGGACCGTCTCGTGGTACCACCCTTGGAGCTCGTCGTCGGACTGAACGGTGCCGGCGTCCGGGTAGTAGAGCTGCACGTACGACTCCACCCAGTTGCGAATGGCCGACCACAGCAGGAGCCCGTCGTTTGCGTAAGGGTAGTCCTCGATGAGGAGCCTGATGCCGTGAGGCTGCGACGCATCCTCCACAGCCACTCCCCTGACCAAGAGATGACGAAGCACAGGCGGATAAATGTCAGTGGCCATGACGGTAAAATCAAGCAACTATAGATAGGGAGGAGGGGGCAACGGCATGCATGCCTGCGGACGAGGTCAGAAGGGAGGCCCTCTAGGTCGAACCGCCAGTGGTTGCCGTAGTATGCAGCGCTGATCTCGAAGGAGACAGGGCCAGGGGTGAAGCACGACTCGATGACACCGTCCGCACTGATCAGGCTCTGACGTGCAAGCGCATTGATCTCCAGCGTGTACCGCATGTGGGGGTGTAGGAGCTTGAAGACTGGGTGCATTGCACTCATACGCCGATGCGCTGCCAATATGAACGGCTCCATTATAGCATGTGTCCTCAGCCTGGAAGAGTTTGTCAGAGAGTATAGTAAGAGTGTTTCAAGATCGACATTGTTTACAAATCCACCAAATTGACAGTGGTAATGCGCATGTTCACTATATAACAGTTCATTCTGGAATCCATACCAGTGATTAACTAGCTGGTGAACACCTGCATCATTGGAGCTGACATGAGCTTTGGCAAGCATCCATAGCCAATTAGAGGTAGCATCACTGGGAGGGGTGAGGACCTTGCTTGGCTGGGGCTCGCCTGCCTTGCTTGGAGGAAGGCTAAGTTCAATAGCAATTGGTTTCAATGTGCCAGCTTTGGTAAGAAACAAGATTGTCCGGGTTGCATATGCCTTCCGCCCCTCTATTGCATTAATCCGGTCCAAGAATGGCAGATAGACATCATGGTAGTCCAATATAAACAGCTTTGCCTCGTCCACTGCCTGCACTTATGTTGCATGATCAGAATCAGAAGAAGAAACTTCATTCGTAAAAAAATGACATAACTTTCAACTTGATCATATTGACAGTACCTGTTGTACTGTGAGTCCGTTGAGCTGACCAGCGATGTGCGCTTCTGTGATCGATGATTCTGGTGAGCCATAGATTGCAGGATCCAACTTGCTCACTGGTGGGAAAACCTATTTCCAAATAACCGCTCAGTAAAGTAGTACTGTATAACAAGGCTATGTATTACTGGGGTTGATCGATATTAGCAGTATATTTACTTATGTAAACAATAATCATGTTTTTAAGTTCATTACCGTGAGCCTGGTGATGCTAACTGGGTTTATTCCTGCCACAGTCTGCCGAGCAAACTCATCATCACGGAGCCATGCAAACTTGTCCTCTGCATAATCAAAGTATGAGCATTAAAGCAGCAGTTCTCTGGACACGAAGGCACTTGAATCTGAAGAACATCTGGCATTGGCACACCAGTTTAAAGCCAAAAAGGTAATAGATTTTACTTACTGGAAAGAATTCTAGGTGTATCATAGCGAAGCATCCCCTCACTTGATTCCTGAATCTTCTGAACAAGGGGTATTTTCTGGAACAGGTGCTCCTGGAGACCCAACTTCAGCCTGAGGCCCTCCTTGTAGAGATTATCAACGTGGTGGAAACCTTGGAAGCTGTGGGTTTCAGCTGAGATGGTTGCAATCATCGATGGGATAAGGGTGTGAAGTACTGCCCGCAGCCTCCCTGATGAGAAGGCACCTTGCTTCAGCTCCTCAAATGCCTCATCCCGAGGTACGTATATCCGGTGTGGTTTCTCTACTCTGCTCTCAGCCAGCATGTCTACACCACAGGTAAATGCACAAATTAGCTACAGTGTTTCTATGAGGTGAAAGACAGGCACGCTTAGTATTCAAAATTTAGAGCAACCATTTTGTAGTAAACAGCTTGATTTAAATCTTAAATGCCATAATTTACCATAAGAGATGGTTGATAAAATTTAGGAAAACCCTTCAGTGGCAAATCATTACAGGCTGGAAAATCAGTGTCATTCGAAGGATAGAAGAAAATTAATGGAGAGAAACAATGACGAATACTTTTTTCTGTACTGTAGTCAATATCGTGGAGAGCATCCAAGAGACAATAATATGCCCAAGAATGGAAAAGGGAAAATACAGGGAATAAAACTTAGTGTGGATACAGCCTGTTGGTGTTCCTGGTTGCTACTACCTTTTGGTCATGTACATCAGTACATCCAACCTAACTAACCGAAATGTTCAGTACTTATTGAGACTCTTGACCCATGACATTTCCGTGATCCTGATCTGAATCCGTTGAATTGTTCTGCTGAAACGTGATAACTCAAATTTTATTTTTCTCCAAGAAGCGTGTGGAATAGATTCTGCAATCAAATGGTCCAATCTAATTTCTGTCTTCCTCAAGTTAGGTGTGAAGCAAAATTCAAAAGTCATGTTATCTTGTTCAAAATTTGGACATCATCAACCCATGTGGTGAAGGTGGCTGATGAGTGAAGCTGTCAAGTCCGAAAGTGACAAGGCATTTGATCAAAGTAGAATTGGACATGCACATATGATTGTGGCTATAGTTGGAAAGTAACAAGCATCATTTTGCCTTTGGCCAAATTCTAATTGCCATTATATGCAAACATTTTTTCCTAAAGGTAACAGAACTTACTGGTTTTTGAGAGAACAACAGAACTTACTGGTATCAGTTGGTGGACGACCAGTTTGGCATCGCCGTGGGTAAGGGATCTTGTCACCTCCAAGGATTGGCCTGTTGAACTCTTTTCCCCGATCTGGATTCCCCAAATCATTGTATGTTGCATAATCATATATTCTGTCAGATAACTTCCGTACTCCTGTGCCATCTCCTCTAAGGTCCTTCAGCTCCTTATCCCTTAGTTCTCTAAGTCCAGGTGGTGTTTCAGATGGTAAATACGGCTGCATGAGATTATCTAGGTCTTATCAGAAATATGATGCCACAAATTCCTATTGGGTAAATTCTTAATATTAGTTACGCTCTCATAAAGAGGAAAGGTAATCCGTTTGATGCTTAAAGGCAACATATGGGGGTTACACCCTAAATAAGGCTAATGCTACAACTACACATAATTACGGATTTTCAAAGGTTCTTGACCTATTATCTACTAAACTGTAATTCACAAAAAAAATTACAATTTTACTAAAAATACACATGAACATAAGTGCAATGGATTGATGACCCACTAAGCTCAGGTACTACAGATATGTTCTACTGAGGCCTACTCAAAAGCTGGTCATTTGAACAGCTCATAGACAACAACATATCAATTCATCATGGCTTTAGACTGGGCTCCACGTTTTATAGTGAATGGCCTCCTTTCGCTATCAACATCGAAGAAAAGGATGCATGACCAGCTTGCCAACAGAAATGGCGATCATTTGTCACAGGATTGATGTAGCAGGCACATACTAATGCCGATTGATGATAATCTAGTACCAGAAAGTCCAGGTCCAGGCATAGGTTGACAGCACGTTTTTCTTGAACTAGGAAGGAAATAAAATGCTTACTAGTACTACCTTTTCCTTTAGCAGAAAATGCTTATTACCTTGTTACTGAAGAACACCCTCTTCCCGGGCAGTTCCCTGGTGGACTGCACCCAAGAATTGCAGGCAAAGTGCACCGGACCACATGGCAGCCCACCCTCGACGACGATGCTCTCCAGAAAGAACTCCCGGTGGTGCCTGTTGGCCACGGTGATGGCGCCAGGCTCGCCGAAGTCTGAATCCACCATGAACTCAGCCGTGTACACAACGTGCTCTCCCTTGACACCCCTCTTCTGGCACCAGTCTTTGATCGATGCCTGACCGCTCTGCAACGGTTTCTTGGTCCCTGCCAATGATTCACGTGGCACGATCCGGGAATTGGAAGGTTAGGACGACCTTGAGAAGAGAAGTCAAATATGGAGACATGGAAAGCGACTGTATCAGCTTTGGGTGGCGATCACATGGTGATAATGGAGAGACGGGGAAAACATGTCTCGTTCATTCAGTATTGCATAGTAACTCATTTGAGCTTGAATTATTCTGCAGTGATCAGGACGGGGACTACTGCTAAAAGTAAAGGGAGGCTATGATGTTTTGCTTTTGCAGTGCTCTGAAGACTGGGAGGTAGGAAGTCCTGTAAAAGATCTGCTCCATTTGTTCTCGTCTTGCAGAAATCATGGTCAAGCGAAAGATGCCAGCGGTTAAAAAGTTGAACGGCTCCAGTTGTTTACGTTGTCCCATGTTTGTTGTGATTAAACAAATTGTTGGAAAATGCAGAGCGAATATACTAATGCAGAGAATCGCACACACGGACGCGCCTTGGTTATCATGCCTCCATTATTGAAGATCCGCAGAAAGATCTGTTGATCATGTGCATCTAGTTAGCATCTTCCTGATTGCCGGTGCCACCTACCGATCAGGGCGGTCAGTCAAGAACAGACGGAGACGCCCAAAAAGGCAAAAGCTTTGCACGTCGACCTCCCGATAGCTCTAAAATTGAGAGGCAGCTCGAAAGTTTGTCGAGACTTATTAAGAGCAAGCAGGCAGGTCAACTCAGAGCAAATCAAGTAGCGAGAGAAAGAAAAAGGGGCGGACAGACGGCGCGCGGTGGTGGATTGGACGAGGACGAGGAGCGAGGGGGCGGTGTGAGTGCTTACTGGCGTGGATCTTGGTGCTGATGAGCTCGAGCGCGACGCTCCGGCCGACCATGTCCCAGAGCGCGTCGAGGTGGCCGGCCAGCGCCTCCTTGAGGTCCTCCTTGTGCTTGCGGCGCACCGTGAGCGCGGCCCGCACCAGCACCTTCTCGGGCCGCCTGCCCTCCGCCGCGGCCTTCCCGGTCCCGGGCGCCGCGAGCCTCGGCAGGTCCTTGCTGATGGCCGCCATCACCTTGAGCCCCCGCCGCCGCCGCTGCGGCGCGAGGCAGAGCTCGTTCGCGCCCCGGCGGCCCGGCACCGGCGGCGGCGGCCTCGCCGCGGCTGGCCCCCGGCGGAGGCCCGTGAGCTCCCTGCATGCCGCGGCCATGCTGCTGCGCCTGCGCGCTTGGGAGCTTCGGTTTTGGCTGCGCTCAGGCGGGACCGCGGGAGCTAGTGAGGTGAGGTGGTTGGCGTCGTCGTGATGGAGCAGCAGCACTGCAGCAGTGACTTCGGATTTTAGCGGAGGAGGCGTGTCGACTGCCTGCCTTGGCCTCGTGCGCCTGCTCTTTTTTTATAATTTGCAAGTCTGGGCAGACGGAACGGAACGGAGTCTTGGTGGCATTGCACGGAAGCTGGCTTGCTCCCTCTTACGGTTTGACCTGAGAAAACAGGCATCTATCAGCTTGAGGCCACGTGAGGCCACGTTTAGTTCCCCAAATTTCTGAAATTGACACTATGTAAAAAAAGATTTTTCGTCACATCAAACTTGCGGTACACGTACGCACGAGAGTCTTAAATGTTGATTTAAATCAAAAACTAATTGCGGATTTGGTTTGTGATTATGGAGACGAACGTTTTAAGCCTAATTAATCAACATTTGGATAATTAGTACCAAATAAAAACAAAATGCTACTGTAGCCACAGTGTAGCTACAGTGATTTCGTCGACACCGATTCGGCGAACTAAACATGTCCTGACATTGAGCAGCTTGTTCTAATCTGCTGTGCATGAAAACAGTAGAATTGTCAGAGCAGCAGCTGCTGACATTCATCTGAAACCGCGTTTGTTATACTGCGCATGACAGACACATTCAGATGATAATCATCAGCAGCCGTTTGAATTCAAAATTGAACAGCCTGGATTCATATGAAAAGGATGCTTTTGGATTCCATTCGCGAACCGCAGTGGTCGGTTGCAAGTCGTAACCATTTGGGAAAGCCGAAGCTTCCTCGCTACTCGTAGCCCGGTAGCCGTATGCTAGTAGTAGTAGAAAGTAGAAACGCACTCCTATTTGACAGTGGAGGCTACAGCATTTTATGGTGGTGTGGTTTGGACTTTGGCTCCGGCAAGAGCATATGCCATGTGCTCCTGAACATAACACCGAGGAGCCGCCCACGGTTTCGGATCCATTCGGCCGAACTTTCAAGCTGTGTACATAAACAAAAACCGGAATCCGTGTCTCAAATTCCCCGGTCACCAAAAAACGTGTAAAAAAGCTTTGGCTCATTTCGGCACGTTCCTTTTTCCCTTTATGTGCTTTCACTAATCACTAGCTTATTTAAATTTCAAAAGAAGTTACTTGGCGCATGGAGTGTGCTTTGTTTGCTGGTCATCGTGCGGTGTACTATATTGCACGAGTAGTATATAAGACGAAGGCTTATTTTGCGACGTTTGCAGTATAGTGACGTAACTGGAACCGATGTGTTGGAGAAGCATCTGCAGGCATGTGCGCATGCGGATAAAGAAAAGGCACATCTGGTCTTTTCACGAGATGAAAAAAAAAGACGCGTACCCTGTTTAGGATTCAGGAACGATGCTCTGCAAAATACAGGGAATGCTTAAGAAAAATGCAAATATCCGTGTTAAGTTAAAATTCGGGCGTCCAGACGCCCGCGCCTGCAGCCGTTTCCCACACCGTTTCTCGTGCCCACATGGGGCCCACGCTGCCCGAACATCACCAGTATCGAGAAGGAGGAGGTGAAGGCGGCGGATGCCTAGACGGCGCCGGAAGGAGGTGACACCGAGGCGAGACAGCAGAAAACGAGGAGGGAGATACAACACTCGATCTACTTTTGAAACATCCAAATGCAACAATTGTAACATACGTCTGAAGGCAGCGATAAAACACTTCAAACATGTATCTGCAACATTTGTAAAAGCACATGAAAACACTTGAAAACGATTGTAAAACATACGCTACATCCAGATAAAAAAACACTTACAACATATACGTGAAACATATGCAACATCCAAATAAACACACTTGTAACATATGTCTGAAAACACACACAGATGAAACGTTAGGAACATAAGATTGCAACATACGTGTGCAACTATTGCAACATGTGCTACATCCCGATCTACTTTTGCAACATCCGCACAAACACGCTTGCAACATGCCTCTGAAACATCTAAAACACTAAAACATACGCTTGCAACATGCACTTTCAGCGCAATATTTCCTTATTGTTTTGGAATGGAGACTCGTCAGCGCATGGAGTTTACTTGTGTAGAGCTCGCCGCTCCGGTGGAGAAAGTCGTGGCAGGTTCGGTTGAGAAAGCCGCGGTAGGTCCACGCGCTCTAGAAGGCCGCGGCGGATTACCAGCTTCACGCGATAGCCACCCTCGCCTCCCTCCCGCGCGGCGGTGCAGGTCTCCATCGTCGTGCTCATCTCCCACGCGGGCCTCCGGAGCCATCGTTTCCTCCCACGCGCGCGGACCTCGAAGCTACCATCGCCTTGCTCTCACGCCGGTAGCCGACCGCGGGAAGCGCAGTTGTTGTCGGACATACGGGCCGCACGAGCGCAGAAGGGCCGCAAGCCAGTTGCTGGACGCCGGAAGCGCAGTGGTTGCCTGAGAGCGGCCCCCAGCTCTCCCTGTCGTCGCGGCGCTGGGGAATGAAGATGTGATGCCGTGCGCGAGGTGGATGTCGTTGCCTCTGCAGCTGCATCGCTAACCCCACGCCACCGTCACCGAGTCTCCGATTCACCACAGCAGCAGCTCCCGGAGCTGGGTTAGCATCTCGCCCACCTCCTGGTTCGGTGAGTAATGGATGAGACTAGCACGCTTGAACGGATAAGGCTACACCGACCACCGCTTTAGCCTGTTTTTCTAGTGGTGGTTGTTGGGCTGGCGCAGGTGGCTCACCATCGGAAGCATCCGCCGTGGACGGACGCCCTATACTAAGAATTACCGAAATTTAAACTCAGATAAACATGTTTCGTCACAGAGAATCTAACCAAATATAAGATGCGCAAAGTTACATATAGTGGTATGCTTGATGCTTCAATTGTCCAATCCAACTAGCAAACAGGCCCGTACATTAGCAGGTGCAAAGTGTGCGACTGTTCAGGGCCACCAAAATTACAGGGCCTCCAAATTTACACAATACACTAAGTTCTTGATGATAGAAAATTGCTTTCTTCTTGTGTCAATCTAGAAGCGAAACTTAAGAGTGAACGTTCAGATATTGATGGAAGAGAATTATATGTGGAGTTAAAGTTCATCCAAGATCATATTGACATATCTATGGGCCCTCTTGATATTCTGAAATATTTGAAACGCATGGTTCTTTCCCAGACGCCATTATTGCATACATACAGAATTTTGTTAACCATTCCTGTGTACTGTTGCATCTGCGGAAAGGAGCTTTTCTAAACTCAAGTTCTTGAAGTCCTACTTGCGATGTACAATGACACAAGAAAGACTTAGTGGGTTGGCAATAATAGCACTTGCAAATGATATCTTGGAGATGATCAAGTATGAAGATATAATTGAAGACTTCATTTCAAAGAATACTAAGAGAATGATGCTTTTCAGTAGAACATAAGATTAGTTTGTTGCTTAAGTACTTTTTGTATTGTTTTAGCATCATATGTTCTAAGTACCGTAAGAACAACGTATATTTGAAGCTTTATAATGAAGTAAAAATATGTTTTCGATATATTATTTTCTTATAAATTTTAGGGTCACGTCACGCGTTTCGTTCAGTACCTCCAAATCGTAGGTACGGGCCTGCTAGCAAAGTAGCCTTCCAGGCTCCAGCACCCGCGCTCCGTGCAGATGCAGTGCCGGTGCAGGCCGCCGGCCGTTGCCCGTCTGGCCTCGTCGGATGGTCATGCACGCGCGACGTGGACAGTCTTGTGAACATCTTTGTGGCTGATGGCGCCGGTGAAAGAAAATGGAGGCTGGGCTGGGGGGAGAGAGAGGGAGGGAGAAAGGACGTGTCCTTGCCTGCTCGTCTTTAGGCCGGTGCCATCCCAAACCCAACCCGTTTCTTCCACCTCCTTTTGCCTTGTGCTGGATCATGGCCACCACGGCACGGCTTGCTTCAGTGCGTTGACTGCATTTGGGAGTAATGATGTTCTTTTCCCAGGAACGCACTGGCCTTTTTGACGTTCCTGGATTTTCCTGCCGGGCATGTCTCCCACTCGGGAATTGGGGATGTTTTCAAGTACCGACACCGTGCGTGCGCGCTGCACGCTTGCAGGCAGGGCATTGCGAATCTCTTGTTCTGATATTGCTGCGACCGCCGACCAGACTTGACATGATATGCCTCGCAGGTCGCAGCCTCGGCAGTGGGCACTGAATGAAGAAAGAAAATCACTACTGTAGCTCAGATACCAGGCCAAGAGCCCAGTGCCGCGCATAGCCCGGGGTGGGTTTCGTCTTCCCTCCGCGAGGGTTTCTATGGCCCACCTAACCTCGCGCGCCAGCCAAGCCCACACCAATTCCGTTCTATACGCAGGTGATCCTCCCGTACGCCCTTGCCACGCGGCCCACCGAGATGCCCCGCATGGAACTCGGAGCTCGCCCGCCGCCGGGTCCGGCCACGATTAGACAAGTACTCCCTCTGTCACGTAATACATTGTATTTTAGAAATTTTAGAATAGATTAAGAGAACACACAAAAGATGTATGTGCCCTCACTTTATTTTCTAATAACACGTTATCATCAACCCGATTAGTGATAATTGATTGATAAATATAAAGTATTTAATGCAAAATAGGTTTCTATCTTCTAGAATATCTTATATTTAAGGACAAATTTTGAATGTTAAAATGTGCTATATTACAGAGACGAATGGAGTAAATAATAGTTCCATTTTACTAAATACAAGTCAAATATTTAAAAAAAAATACATGGATACGGTATGCAGCGCGTCGCCTTGCATACGTAGCCTTGATGACCGACGCGTGTTATCCTGGACGTCGTGGGTTAGTGGATGCACGGCTCAGCTCGGCTGGAACTGAAGCACGGCTCGCCCTGCGTTTGTCCCTGGCAGTGGACCTCTCGGCGCAGCGTTGGATCGTGAGCGGAGACACGTGTCAGTCATCGACGCTATGTATGCACGGCGACACGCTACATACCGTATTCATGCAATTTTTTCCCAATATTTTGGCTCTATGGATAGATCTGTCAGGTCTACGTAAGCATTGAATCGACACGACACGTAAAATATCGGGTTAGATAAATGGCTATTTAAATCTAGATTAGACTATACAACTTCAGGAAGTCAAAATCTGTTTTGAGATTTTAAAGACATAGATGATATAGATTATTTTTAAGATTCACTGTTGAATTTTATTCTTCTATATATAGACTAGTTGTACCGTGGATTACAAAATAGTTGATGCTTCATCGCGTAACGTGGCTGCCGCGCGTGGCTACCGCGGCCAGCGCCTGGGCTGTGTCGCACCAGGGCCTCTGCCCGTCCCCCGGCCCCGGCCCACTAGTCTTATATGGTCTGGGCTGGCTTGATTTGAACTATGTTGTTGCGTTGGGCACTTGCGCTCCTTACAGAAGTTGGATTATCCTATTCCACAAATAGATTTGGATCATTCGTATCTATTACAAATTCTTCTCTGTATTCTCCACATTTGGATTCAGACAAAATCAGTGAATTATCCGCGCCAATCTCACCCCTAGTTCAAAGCCCGTCTAAACTTCTTTTCCAACGAGCAGCATCTCTGGGCTTTCAGGTTTGATTCTCTATACTTTCTCCTGCCCAAAAGTAAAACAGAGAGAGAGTTTGCTTAGTGAAGAAGAGATCAATGTCCTACTTTAGGAAACAAAATAATTACGAACTGCTATATATTCCGTAGCATGATTAGATACCACTTATAGAAGGGATAAGCTGGGTTTAATCTCCTCAACCTTGTGTGTACATCACAATTCGCAAGGCACGCACTTAGCACTGACGTACAGCATTCAGCGAACAAACTACAATCTGTATGATTAGGCACGTAATTAGGCAATAGTCCGTCTTGAGCTAAACTTAGACAGTTCAAAAAGGTAAAGATAAAGTAGTTTGGTAGCCTAAAGCAAACATGTTCAAAGATTCTTCGTGTGGTATTCAGCAGCCCTGCATACTCGCCAAAGCATTATCGCCATGTCTCTCGGCTTGCTTCAGATGTCATACTTCATCCACATTGCTTGGCACACAATGATCAACGAGTTCACAGCCTCTACGGGCAATCCCTCCCTGTTAGGCAGGTACACAGACGAGTCATGAGACACATCCACACTCAAATGACTCTATTTATTCCTTGCTTTCATTGCCAAGCCAATGTGACTGTGTGCATTCAGAAGGACTATATATCTATCTTCTACCTCAACTGTAAGAAAGATCGAGCTACATTCATACGCGCGTACCATGGGTGCATACACAACCATAGCTCCGGTTGTCAGCAAGATCTTCTGCAGCTCCTCGCACGCCGTGCTGATGGTGCGCAGGCGTCCTCCGACCGTGAACGGTGGCGGCCTTGTTGTTACAAACCAGGATCAGAGGGCCGCTTTCAGCGTCGATGGCTGTGGAATCATAGGTGTTAGTGGGCAGTTGATCGTCAGGAATGGTGATGGCAGTGCAATCCTCTTCATTCACAAGAAGGTGAAAATTCAGGAGCTAAGCTGAAAGCTTCTGCTTTGTTTTCTGAATGTTTCCATCAAACTTCCTGATGTTTCGTTTCTTAATGCAACAAAATCTCCAGCTACTTAATTCAAGTTGTTGATGAAAAACTAACTAACTGAAACTTGATCTCACAGGAAGGTGTCGTTCAAGCGTTGAGTGTCAACAACTGGTGGAGAGGATATCTGTCCGACTATGGTGAGCCAAGCAAGCTGGTTTTCAGCTTGCAGGATCCTAAGCCTGTCCTCTGTATGAAGGGTGATGTTCGGGTCACCGTGGAACCCAACAGGAGAAAGAGGCACTGGGGCTACAAGGTGACTGGATCCTTTGTTCAGAGGTCTTGTGCCATCAAGAACCGAGCAGGCCAGGTTGTAGCGCAGGTATAAAAAAAAAAAAAAAAAAAAAAAAACTCCACGGCCAGGACTATGAAGTTTGGAGGAATTTAATTAGAAGTAGAATTACGTTATGCTTATGATCCAACGGGTGATGCTATTTTTTGCTCGATCCACAGATTGGTGCGAAGGGGATGATGGCAGGCAGGGACTTCTACCAAGTGGTGGTGCAACCGGGCTATGACCAGGCCTTTGTGGTTGGCATTATTGCCATTCTTGACAGCATGCATGGAGAGTCTACAAGCTGTTAATGTCACAACTTACAAGATATGACTGCTCATATCCCTCTGTCGATAAGATTCATTCCATTGGCGATTTGTTAGAATACAGTTGTGTAGCTTGATTGTTTTATTGGACTGTACATTACTTACTCTTATCTTTTCATTGATAGGTTACCATGTACATGATAATATGATATATATGTGATATCAAAGTGTGTTGTATTTCAAATTTAGTTTACATGCAAAGGATTTAAGTTCTTGATGATAGCTTATCGTGAATACTTTTCTCCAGGTTGCTTCTTCACTATTGTTTCTTAATGCACCCACATATCTTGACGTTACAAATTGGAGGCCCTCAACTTGGTCTCCATGTTAATGTTCTTGAGACGCGCTGTAAAAAGAAAGAAAGAAAGAAAAAAGATAGTGCTACAAATTATCAAAATAATCGAAAACCGCTAGCCATTAATTTAGTAGGATCTAATATATATCTATACAAATACATAAAGTAGCTCCTAAATCTACATCTAAATTGCCGGCGTTTGTCATTATGAAAAATAATTTAAAATAACACACTAAATTTGCATACAAATTACCCATGTCTACCATTGAACTATCAATATCGAGCAAATTACCATCTAGCTGGTTTCAAATGTGTTTTTTTTTTCAAAATAATTAAAATTTAGCTTTTTAAAAAATCATAAATAATTCAATTAAATAAAAATATGTGAAACCACTATAAAAGATCTTTCTAAAAATATTGTATGTCTATATTGGTGCTAGATTTGGATTTGCTTGGACCTTATTTGTAGTCATTCCTAGTGTTTTATGCTCGCAGTCGTGCCAACAATATCGTACTAGTTGCAACCTATATGTGGTGGAGCTTGGCCCTATGAGGCTGTGAAAGTTCCTAATGGCTAGAGGGGGGTGAATAGCCAATTAAAAATTCTACAACAACACTAAGGCCAAGTGGTTAGATAATTAAGCGGCGAAGTGAGTGTTGCGCTAGACGCCTAGACTGCTAAAAATGTAAGCCACCTATCCGTAATTCTAGTTGCTATGATCACTATATCACACAAAGGCTAAGTCACTACTCTCTAAGTTAGTGAGCTCTCAAAGACTAACTAAAGAGCATCACTAACCAAACTAACAAGCTCTCAAAAACTAGTTACACTAAAGAGCTTGACTAAACAAGAATATAAAAGTAAGTGCAAGAGAGGTAGTGAGGGTTATACCGCCGTGGCAAGAGACAATCAATCAATCACAATGAATACCAATGAAATCCTCGGAGACAAGATGACACAATGATTTTTTACCGAGGTTCACTTGCTTGCCGGCATGCTAGTCCCTGTTGTGGCGATTCACCCACTTAGAGGTTCACGCGCT
Organism: Miscanthus lutarioriparius; assembly: GCA_904845875.1. NCBI lineage: Eukaryota > Viridiplantae > Streptophyta > Magnoliopsida > Poales > Poaceae > Miscanthus > Miscanthus lutarioriparius. The sequence goes on along the minus strand of CAJGYO010000001.1, from coordinate 11,015,589 downwards.
AATAGGCATCACACGCCTAACCCGCAATCGGGTGCCGCACAACCAACACAAGATGGGGATCCACAAGCCACAAGCAATCCACTAGAGTACCTTTTGGCTTTCTGCCCGGGAAAAGTCAAGAACACCTCACAATCACCACGATCGGAGCCGGAAACAAGCACCTTCCTCCGCTAGATGATTGTCGCTGGACCAAGCCATTTTGGTGGCGGAAACCACAAAGAGTAACAAGCGAATCCCGCATCGAAACACAATCACCAAGTGCCTCTAGATTTGTCGGTGCAGAAAGTGACCAACACGTAAATATTTGTAGTTTTGCTGTACGTTGTGATAGGAGGTGGCCTAGCACTCAATGACACAGGGTTTATCTGGTTCAGGCAACGTGCCCTACGTCTAGTTTGAGTCGGTCGGTGACTTTATTCCTGAGCCCAGGTGCTCGAAGTTTGCACTGGGGTTACAAATGAGAAGGAGAAAAATGGGGGGTACAAGAGGTCCGGTCGGACTCCTGCCGAAAGGGTCGAGAGTGACGGGAGCCCCGCTATGAACTAAGTGTTCGAGCGTGTGCTCGTGGTTCGAACCTGGCGGTTCTGTGGTTGTGTTCTAGTGAACTTGATCGATCTAATGAATCTGAATCAACCTGAATCGACTTATCTATTGGGAGAGAGTGCATCCCCTTTTATAGATGAAGGGGATAGCTCTACAAGTGAAAGGGAGAGAGTACGTATGCTTCTAAGCCTTGGTTCCCACACCGGCGGGTATAGGATGATGGTAGGCGCCCATAATACTGTTGAATATCGGATGCACGTGGGAGGTTGTGTCGTCTTCTTCAGGTATGAGATATGTCGGTACCTGCTATACTGTTGATGCCTAGAGGGCTAGAGGCATGTGAGGGGATTTACCATGTTTGCCCGGTACGGTAAATGCCGGTGCCCACAACACTGTCGATGCCTAGAGGCATGTGGGGGAGCCTTACCGTATGGGAGTTAATGGCGCCCACAATACTGTAGGGGAAAATATCGGCGCCTACAACACTGTTTGGGCTCTGTCGTGCCAGGGAGGTTGCAGAGTACGGTTTCTGCAGGTGTACAGGGTATAGTCCCCAGTATTGTGTTTTGACTTGTGTGCCCTGCCTTACTTTCTCTGTTTGTTTCCTAGTCCTTACCGAGCGGGCGTCCCCGGTCGGTGGGTCTCGGTCAGCTCTGATCGTGCTAGTCGGAGAAGAGCAGTGAGCAGGGGTTCGGTGCACCCCCGGTCCGAGATGCAGGTCGGAGTCAGAAGTGGTGCTTGGCCAAGCCTTCCGGTCGGAGGGACCGTCCGGAGGCGGGCCAAAGACCGAAGCGGGCGTTCCGGTCGGATAGGCGGACCGGAGTCAAAAGCGGGCGCCGTTCCTCCTCGGCCATGCCTTCCAGTCGGTGATTGGATCGCCCTTCTGGCCTATCATTTAGGAACTTGGGCTGGCCTATGAGTTGTGCGTTGTCTGCTTGGGCCAAGCCTCCGTTGGGAAGCCGGTCCACGAGGGATCCTGGGTTTATGAACCCGACAGGAGCCCCCGAGCCCCCAGGTGATTCGGGTAGAATCGTCTGGGGGATTTTTGTCTTGATGGCGGGTGCGCGCGAGCGCACCCGCGGGTGTAGCCCCCGAGCCCCCGGGCGATTCGAGTAGAATCGTCTGGGGGGGGTTTTCGTGTTGCCAGCGGGGGAGGTTTTTGTTTTGTCACCGGGTGCGCGCGAGCGCACCTGCGGGTGTAGCCCCCGAGCCCCCGGGCGATTCGGGCAGAATCGTCTGGGGGGTGTTGTCAGCGGGCGTGTGTGCATGTTTTTTAGTTCAAGACGGAGTCGTCCACCAAGGCGTCATTGCGCAGCCATGGCATTTAGTTTTGGAATCGGGTGAGACAGAGCTCGCTGATCCTGGCATCGATGCGCGTCGTGGGATCGGGCGAGACAGTTAGTTTAGGGATCGGACGAGATGGAGCTCGTGGATCCTGGCCTCGGTGCGCACCATGGGATCGGGCGAGTCGGAGTCATGGATTCAGGCCTCGGCGTAGCCCGCGCAGCCGAGGCAGTTAGTTAGTTAGTCTAGGTGTGCATGCGTAGAGTAGCCGGATGGGGCGAGTTTGGGGTCACAGACCCAGGCGTTTGGTGTGCAGTCGAAGCATAGCCGGATGGGGCGAGTTCGGGATCACAGACCTAGGTGTTTTGTGTGCAGTCGAAGCATAGTCGGATGGGGTGAGTTCAGGGTCGCAGACCCAGGCGTTTGGTGTGTAGTCAAAGCATAGCCGGATGAGGCAAGTTCGGGGTCACAGACCGAGGTGTTTGGTGTGCAGTCGAAGTGTAGCCGAATGGGGTGAGTTTGGGGTCACAGACCCAGGCGTTTGGTGTCTTGAGCCCCTGAGCCCTGTTGGGCTTTGGTAGGGGTCGGTTTGAGTTGTGTGCGTTACCCCATCCTCGGTTTTTCACAACCGGAGGGGCTGAGTTTTGTCGCTTGCCTCGATCGCTCGGGCTTGAGTGACGTGCTTGGTGAGCTCGCTAACGGGTATGATCGAGTGGAATCCTGGTCCGTCATTCATGACGGAGTCAGCATAGCCCTCTTGTGACATTCCACTGCTCCTTTACCTGCAACCCGATAGATGTCTGGGTCGTTCCGGAGACCAACCCGGGTGGCCTAATGGCCTCCCCTCGATGGAGATTCTGTGGGCTTGGCAGAGGCTTAGGATCGAACGAGAAGGTTGAGATGACCCTGTCTGCTTCGGGGCAGACGCGGCGAGGGCCGCACGGGGCTCATCTGTGTTTTCTCCCCTGCCTCTGTTTGACGTGGGGCGGCCTCAAGCCCTTCGTGGGTTGGTCTTCGAACCTCGGTCGGTCGTTGCTCATGTCGAATGAGGCAACTGCTGCTTCGTGACATAACACGGAGCATTGTGATGCATTTCGCTGCACGTGCGATGCTTAGTTCCCGAGCCCCCGGGCGGTTCAGGGCCCGAATCGTCCGGGGGGAACGGGCGTATGGAATGAATGCATGTATGGATGTATGAAATGATTATAAAAAATAGCATGGGTTGGTAGTGTTACCTTGATGACTCGAGTGACGGGGTTTGAAGAGCTCCAATCGGAAATGTCCAACCGGGACCGTGCTCGTCGTTCGTGACGGAGTCGGCATGGCCTACATGGGGGCATCCCTTTACTCCTTACCTGTCTCTCGGCGTGTTTTTCTAAGTCGTTCGATCGACTTAGGAAGCCCGATGGTCTCTCCTGGCGGAGATCCCTTTGTTTGGGTTTTTCCAAGTCCCGCTTGTGGAGGCGGAGAGCCGCCTGCGCATGGTGGCGCTTTGGTTTTTGCGCCCGGCATGCGGTAGTGGTGGGCCATACCCAGGCCATGTCCTGTCTGACCAGGCGTTGTTCCATCTGACCAGGCGTCGTTCCGTCGGTCAGTGTGCATCCCGGCGATTAGGGTGCGTCCCACCGTTTCCCATTCGCATTGAATGGGGGAAGGGAGAGAGTCTTTTGCTATGATATTTTGCCCCTCTTCAGCTGTCGTGTTTCCTCCTTAAATAGGGGGAGGGAGAGGGCTTCTCATCAAGTCCTTTGCCTGTTCTCCAGCTATTGCCTTTCCTTCTTCCTCCTCACCGAGAGTGCCTGTATGTCGCGGCGGTTCCTAAGTGAGAGAGAGGGTAAGCGAGGGGGAGGACTTACAGATCCTTTCATGAATCCAGAGTGTGATGTTGAGCTGGAGGCTGCCCAAGGTAGTGCTGGCCGTCTTCGTCTGAGAAGGGGCGACTTTCGCCGAAGGAGGTGGCGTGCTGGATTTATCTGTGAGGCCTTTTTTCGGGATGGAGCCGTGTGTGGATTTTCTTCGGTGGATCTTCATCGGGCGAGCCTTGTCAGAGGGGAAGTTGCCTAGGATCATGCTGGTGGAGGGTTCCGTACCTGCAACTGCTCAGGTTGGCCAGTTAATAAAGTTTGATGAGATCTCTTCTAGCCGTGGTGGCCACACCTCAGTGGTCGCGCCCCTGCCCAGGAGCTGCTTCGACTGCATGAGAGGGTCAGGAGCTCCATGCTCTTCTGCTAAGCATCTATGGGTGAGACACCCTTGAGGTACCTGTTGCACTCGCCGAAGTCAAGGGAGCAGAACCGGGCGGGTCCCCTGTGGCGGTGGTTATGTCCGGCGGCGTGTGCTGTAGTAGTATTTGGATTAGAAGTAGTTTAGAAAATGTATTAGTTGAGTTCATGGGTGAGTCCTCGTGTGAACAGTTTTTTGTATCAATGAATACATCAGTTCTGTTTTTGTGATAGAATTACTATCCGTTCCCTGTTTTTATCCTAGCATAGCCTTTGTTTTTGTCCTTTCTTTTTCGCATCTGCCCATTAGTTCCGTAGGCTACAACTTTTAAGAACCTGGGCATGGCCCGCGGGGCATGGCTGCTCGTAACCGTAGGTCGTGGTAGTTTAGAAAATGTAATAGTTGAGTTCGTGGGTGAGTCCCCGTGTGAACAATTTTTTGTATCAATGAATACATCAGTTCTGTTTTTGTGATAGAATTACTATCCGTTCCCTGTTTTTATCTTAGCATAGCCTTTGTTTTTGTCCTTTCTTTTTTGCACCTACCCATTAGTTCCGTAGGCTGCAACTTTTAAGAACCTGGGCATGGCCCGCGGGGCTCGACTGCTCGTAACCATAGGTCGTGGCGGGGTGCGTTCGGTTAGGAGTAAGAACAAAGTTACGTACGGCAATCATAGGAATGGAATATGCTTCCGTTTGGGGACAAGGTTGTTTACCATGTGATAGTAAAAAGCGAGGTCATATTTAGTGTTGTTCCCTCATGGAGCCCCTGAGCGACCCAGGCTGAAATTGTTCGGGCTAGGGTGCTTTACAGGTGCAAATGTTTGACTAAAAAGCGGTAAGACCAAATTTAGGGGAAAATGACGTAGCTGTTCAATGTTCTAAGTGTTGGTAAGAACGTTGTCGTTGTTGTCCTCCAGTCGGTAGGTGCCCGGTAGGACCACTTTGGTCACCGTATAGGGTCCTTCCCATGTTGAAGAGAGTTTGTGTTTTTCCTTCGTTGATTGGGTCCTCTGGAGTACAAGATCGCCGACTTCGAGTATCCTCCCCCTAATCTTCCTTTCGTGGTACCTACGTAGAGTTTGCTGGTAGCGAGCGGACCAGATGACGGTCGTGTCGCGGGCCTCCTCGAGCAGGATCGACTGTGTCATGCTGAGCCTCCATGACTCGGTCGCAGTCGAAAGCCTTCACTCTTGGGGCACCGTGGTCGAGGTCGGAGGGTAGTACTGCTTTAGCTCCGTAGGCCAGTAAGAAGGGTGTGAACCCTATGGATCGGTTCGGGGTCGTCCTCAGGCTCCAGAGGATCGCTAGGACCTCTACAACCCATCGCCCGGCGTACTTGTTGAGTCGGTCAAACATGCATGACTTGAGTCCTTAGAGGACCATGCCATTGGCATGCTCCACCTGGCCGTTAGTACGTGGGTGTCCGACCGAGGCCTAGTTGATTTTGATGCCGTATCCATCACTGAAGTCCAGGAACTTCTTCCCCGTAAAGTTAGTCCCGTGGTCAGTGATGATGCAGTTAGGAACGTCGAACCGGTAGATGATGTCGAGGAAGAATTTGACCGCCTCTTCCGAGGGGATATTGGTGATGGGCTTGGCCTCTATCCACTTGGTGAACTTGTCGACTGCTACGAGTAGGTGAGTGAAACCGCCTAGGCCCTTTTTGAGGGGTCCTACCATGTCGAGGCCCCAGACCGCGAATGGCCAGGTGATGGGGATGGTTTGGAGCTCCTATGCCGGCAAATGGGTTTGTCGAGCATAGAACTGGCATCCTTCACACCTGCGGACGACCTCCTCTACATCTCGTAGCACGGTGGGCTAGTAAAAACATTGGCGAAAGGCTTTTCTGACTAGCGACCTTGGGGCCGCGTGATGTTCGCAAATTCCGGTATGGACCGCAAGGAGGAGCTGCTTCCCCTGGTTGGTGGGGATGCACTTCATGAGTACCCCCGATGGACTCCGTTTGTAGAGTTCGTCACTGAGCGCGATGAAGGTCTTGGCGCGTCGAGCAATCCGTTAGGATTCAGTCCTTTAGGGTGGGGGAACCTCCTTGAGTAGGTAGGCGAGTGGTGGCGCTCGCCAGTTGGTTTGATCGAGTGCCAACATGGCGACGCTGGTGAGTGATGTCATCATGGAGGTACTAGGATCGGAGCCCCCGGGCGCTGGCTTAGCGTCGGGGTCGGAGCCCCTGGGCGTCGGCTAGGCGTCGGGGTGTGTCTAGACCGAACCTTCCATGATGCGGGCGGACAGCTCGTGGACGTCGGTGATGAAGACCCCGCTTGGGGATGGATCCCGCCTAGCGGCCAATTTTGCAAGAAAATCGGTGGCATCGTTGTCCTTTTAGGGGATGTGATGTAGCTTGATCCCCTAGAATTTTGCTAGAGGACTTCTTCATGACCTGATCAATGACCAGCTCCGAGTCGCTGCGAACGTAGAGTCGTGTAGCACCAAGCTCGATGGCGATGTGTAGTCCGTTGATGAGGGCCTCGTATTCCACGGTGTTGTTTGAGGCTAAAAAGTGGAGGCGGATGGCGTAGCGGAGCCTACTCACATTCGCGGAGATCAAAACCACTCCTGCCCCCGAGCCGGGCGCCATTACGGACCCATCGAAGTACATTGTCCAGTACTCGTGGGTGACGTCCGGGGTCGGTAGCTGCACCTCTGTCCATTCGGCGACAAAATCTGCTAGAGCCTGAGATTTAATGGCGGTACGGGGGACGTACCTCATGTCGTGGCCCATGAGTTCGAGTGCCCATTTGGAGATCCGTCCCACGGCATCGCGGTTGCGGACGATGTCCCCCAAGCGAGTATGAAGTGACGACCGCGACTTCATGGTCGGTGAAGTAGTGCAGGAGCTTCTGGGTCGCCATCAGCACGGCGTATAGGAGTTTCTGCACCTGGGGGTCGGTGAGTATACGGGCCAGCGCGGCGAAGTAGTCCCGGCTCCTCCCTTTCGACGACCAGCGCGGCACTTACCACATGGTTGCTGGCCACGATGTAGAGGAGAAGGGGTTCTCCCCGTTCGGGAATGACGAGGATCGGGAATGACGAGGATCGGGGCTGACGTCAAGGATGCTTTGAGGCTCTCTAGAGCTTGCTGAGCTTCCTCAGTCTAGACAAAAGTGTCCGTATTTTTGAGGAGCTTGTAGAGTGGCATCCCCCGTTCGCCGAGCTGGGAGATGAATCGGCTTAGGGCAGCCAGACAGCCGATGAGCCTTTGTACGCCCTTGATGTTGCGTATGGGGCCCATGTTGGAGATGGCCGTGATTTTTTCGGGGTTGGCCTCGGTGTCATGCTCAGACATAATGTATCCTAGCAGCTTCCCCTTCGAAACCCCGAAGACACATTTTTTAGGATTCAGCCTGATGTTGAACCTTCGGAGGTTCGCGAACGTTGTGGCCAAGTTTGTGATCAGGTCGCAAACTTGAGCTGTTTTGACCACTATGTCATCAACATAGACGGCGATCGTTGGTCTCGGCCACTTGGTTTGATCAGGCTGATCGAGCGGGTTGATTTGGTTGGCGAAACATTATTGCATGCACCTTTGGTAGGTGGCGCTAGCGTTCTTCAAGCCGAAAGGAATGGTTACGTAGCAGTACGAACCATACGGGGTGATGAGTGAGGTTGCGAGCTGGTCAGACTCTTACATCACGATCTGGTGATAGCCCGAGTAGGCATCCAGAAAGGAGAGGATCTCGCAACCCGAGGTGGAGTCGACTATCTGGTCTATGCGCGGTAAAGGGAAGTGATCCTTTGGACACGCTTTGTTGAGGCTAGTATAATCAACGCACATTCTCCACTTCTCGATCTTCTTTTTAACAAGAACGGGATTGGCAAGCCAGTTGGAGTGGAGTACCTCTCTGATGAACCCGACTGCTAGGAGTTTGGCGATCTCTTCGCCTATGGCCCTGCACCTCTCGTCGTCGAAGCGACATAGGCGCTGCTTGGCGAGCTTCGAGCCCGGGATGAGGTGTAGTGCGTGCTCGGCGACCTCCTGCGGTATCCCCAGCATGTCAGAAGGCTGCCATGCGAAGACATCGCAATTGGCATGTAGGAAGTCGACGAACTCGCATTCCTATTTGGCCAGGAGCTGGGTCCCGATCCGCACCGTCTTGGTTGGGTCGGTGGGGTCGATTCCCATCGCCTTGGTTTCCTCGAGCGGGTGGAAGGCCATCGAGGAGGTTGGTTTGTTGCAGTCTAGGACTGCCGGGGTCGACGACTCCCCGGGCCGCGGGAGCTCGGATGAGTTGATGACCGCGGTGGCGAGCTCGAAATGCTCGTGGTCACACGTGAAGGCATGCGAGAAGGCGCTGCTCACAGTGATGACGCCGTTTGGTCCCGGCATCTTTAGCTTGAGGTAGGTGTAGTTGGGGATTGCCATGAATTTGGCGTAGCATGGCCACCCTAAGATGGCATGGTAGGACCCTGGAAAGTCCACCACTTCGAAGGTGAGGACCTCCGAGCAGAAGTTGGCTCGGTTACCAAACGTGATGGGCAGGTCGATCTACCCGAGCGGGTATGCCTGTGCTCCCAGGATCACCCCGTGGAAGGGAGAGCCCGCCAGGCAGAGTTCCGACCGGGGGATGCACATGGCGTCGAGTGTGTCGATGTAGAGGATGTTGAGGCCGCTGCCTCCGTCCATCAGCACCTTGGTGAGGCACTTCTTGTGGATGATGGGGTCGACGATGAGTGGGTAACGTCTCGGTCTCACGACATCAGAGGGATGGTCCCTCTGATTGAAGGTGATTGGAGATTCTGACCAGCTAAGGAAGGAGGGGACGGCCGTCTCGGCGGCGCATGCCTCCCTATAGCGCACCTTGTGCTGGCGTTTGGTCTAGATGGTGTCAGATCCGCCGAAGATCATGATGCATTCCTCAGGGTTGGGGAAACCGTCTCCGTCCTTGCCCGCCGCGCCTCCTTTCTTGGCTGCCGCCTCTTTACCGTCCCCCTCTTTCGGCCCGCCGGCCTGTCCGAGGAAACGTTTGAGGAGCTCGCAGTCCTTGTAGAGGTGTTTGATGGGGTACGCGTGGTTGGTGCATAGGCTGTCCATGAGCTTGTTGAAGTGGTTACGCAACCCTTGCTGGGGCTGCTTGCCCGTGCGATCAGCCATGGCGACCAATGCGGTGTTCTCCGATCGGCGCTGATCTTTTTTATTCTTCTTGCCCCTCTGTGTGGAGGGGCCCTCGTCTTGGTCCGTGCGCTTGGCCTTGCCTTTGTCCCAGCCTCTGTTGAAGACCGCTCCGACCGCCTCCTTGCTGGATATGTGGTTAGTGGCGACGTCGAGTAGGTCGCGGGTGGTACAGGGCTTCAGGCAGCCAAGCTTGTGGATCAGGGACTCATAGGTCGTCCTAGAGAGGAATGCACCGATGACGTCCGTGTCAACGACATCAGGGAGGGAGTTGCATTGTTGGGAGAACCTACGGATGTAATCCTACAGGGATTTGCTGGGCTCCTGCTGGCAGCTCTTGAGGTCCCTAGAGTTTCCAGGGCGGACAAACGTCCCCTGGAAATTTCTGACGAAGACCCTCTTGAGGTCCGCCAGTCATGGATGATGTTGTGCGGGACGAATTCAAGCCGTGCCCAAACATGTTCCCCCACGCAGATGGGGAGATACTAAATGATGAAATAGTCATCATCCTCCCCTCCGGCCCGGTAGGCGAGCCAGAAATCTTCAAGCCAAATACCGGGGTTTGTCTCCCCGGTGTACTTGGTGATGTTGGTGGGTGGTCGGAAGCGCTATGGGAACGGCACTCTCCGGATACGCTGGACAAAGGCCCGTGGTCCTGGGCCCTCAGGGTTGGGACTCCAGTCGCCTGGTCGGTGACCATGCCTAGGGCACGTTTCACCGCTCCCCTCGATGGTTTGGCTGGGACCCACGTCGCCTGCCATCATCGCCGCCCGTTGGTCGTCATTATCATGCCATGCCTGATGTCGATTGCTGATGACGCTATGAGCGTCTTGGTGCGGACCGGGCCGTCCACGTACCGGCGGTCGGCGTAGGGCAGGCGCCAGGTTGGACCGTGGTGCGGCCGCTGCCTCCTGTGCCGCACTTGGCGGCTATATCGGCGAGCGGACGGAGCGATCCGTCTGGCGCATCCCCACTCCCCCAGTGGGGATAGAGGGCGCGTGTTGGAGTCACAATGCAGAGCTTTCCGCCTGTTGAACGACGGTGGCTTCTACCAGCACCCGGAGATTCTGGTAGACCGCCCACTCCTGGGGGTCGACGGGCTCGGGAACGCTGCGCAGAAGTATTGCCGCAGCTGCGATATTCTGGCTAGCCCGAGCAAACTATGGGAGATCGTTCCCCTTGTTCATGATGTCCTTTTGGACCTGGCGGGCGCCACCTGGGCACCGCCCGCCGGGTCGTGCGCATGGGGCGCAACGTGTTGTACCGAGCACGCCGGCACAGGCGACGGCTGGTTCTGCCGCCGTTGTCGTAGTTCCTCGGCGTGCACTTGCGCAAACGCGAGGGCCCCCGCATGCGGGTCTGAAGGGGTGTGAGTCTGCACAGACTCCGCAATGACCGACGGCTGTCCCGGAGCGTCCGCCATAGCACACTCCCGGGACAGACGGTGGCTAGGTGCTATGTTGCCGATGTTGGAGCCGTCACTCTCACCCTCATCATCCGGGAGTTCGTGGAAAGTGGTAGGAGCATAGCTCGCCATTCCCATGAATTCGGATGTAAGAGGGGATGGCGGCAGCGTCCTTCGTTGAAGTCACCGTGCGTCCCGGAGCCAATGGAGGGCGCCCCTCCAACGGGCGCCGGAACGAGTGCCTCCTCACGGAGGTGTAGTATGCCGAGCCGGTCGGCGACGAAGTCTAGCCTTCCAAAGAGGAAGGCCTGGGACGGCTCGAAGACGGGTGGAACCCACATCCTAACAGGTGGGAGTGCGGGAAACTCCAGTGAGCCGAAGCGAATCGTATCGCCTGAGCCTGCCATGGCGATGGTGGCAGAAAAGTGGGCCATCCGATGACCAAAAAGTGTTGAACGTACAACGTCTTCCCCACGGACGGCACCAACTGTCGGTGCAGAAAGTGACCAATATGTAAATATTTGTAGTTTTGCTATACGTTGTGATCGGAGGTGGCCTAGCACTCAATGACACAGGGTTTATACTAGTTCAGGCAACGTGCCCTATGTCCAGTTTGAGTCGGTCGGTGACTTTATTTCTGAGCCCAGGTGCTCAAAGTTTGCAGTGTTGTCTTCTTTAGGTATGGCAGATGTCGGTACTTGCTATATTGTTGATGCCCAGAGGCATGTGAGGGGTTTTACCATGTTCGCCCAGTACGGTAAATGCCGGTGCCCACAACACTGTCGATGCCCAGAGGCATGTGGGGGAGCCTTACCGTATGGGACTTAATGGCGCCCACAATACTGTATGGGAAAATATCGGCGCCTACAACACTGTTTGGGCTCTGTCATGCCATGGAGGTTGCAGAGTACGGTTTCTATAGGTGTACAGGGTACAGTCCCTAGTATTTTGTTTGGACTTGTGTGCCCTGCCTTACTTTCTCCATCCATTTCCTAGTCCTTACCGAGCAGGCGTCCCCGGTCGGTGGGTCCCGGTCGGCTCTCATCGCGCCAGTCGGAGAAGAGCAGTGAGTAGGGGTTCGATGCACCCCCGGTAGGAGATGTGGGTCGAAGTCGAAAGTGGTGCTTGGCCAAGCCTTCCGGTCGGAGGGACCGTCCGAAGGCCGGCCGGAGACCGAAGCAGGCGCTCCGGTCGGATAGGTGGGCCGGAGTCAGAAGCGGGCGTCGTTCCTCCTCGGTCAGGCCTTCCGGTCGGTGATTGGATCGCCCTTCTGGCCTGTCGTTTAGGTACTTGGGCTGGCCTATGAGTTGTGCGTTGTCTGCTTGGGCCGAGCCTCCATTGGGAAGCCGATCCATGAGGGACCCCAGGTTTATGAACCCGACAAGATGCAATCACTCAAAGTAATGCACTTGGATGCTCTCCAATGTCACCAAATGATGAATCAATCAAGCAAGATGAGTGAGAGAGGATTGGCTAGACTCACTAGGGTGTATTCTCAATAGAAATGGCCAAGAGGGTGAGCCCAAGCCGGCCCACCACTATTTATAGAGCCCCCAACAAAATAGAGTCGTTGGGCTCAAAGGGAGCCCCTGCGCACTGACCGGACGCACCGGTTGGGTTGACCAGACAGACGACCCCAGTGTCTAGTCAAGCAGATGCTGCCACGCGTCCGCGTGAATCAACGTCAGCCGCTCGATTCAAATGGTCAAAACATACACGCCAAGCATTTAAGTGATGACCGGACTCAGCAATGCGCGATCGGACTCAGTGACCCTGCGTCCGTCCTCCTACGCCCGTGCACCCAGAGCCAACGATCGGACCCACCACTGAATGACCAGACTCATGCGCATGTGGAGTCCGATAGACTCTAGAGAGGGTCTAAAGCCAGTTTTTGACGACCGATGACCGGACGCACTGCAGAATTCGGTCCTTCTCCTCTGCTGCAAACTCAACGTGCTACCACATCATAGGGACCGGACCTGGGAACAGTGTTCTCCCAGAGTCTGATCATCTTCACCTTTAGAGTCTGTTCATAAGACCGAGACCGCACCTCCTCTATGCAGAACGACTGGACTCACCCGATGTAGGGTCGAGATGGCGGACTAGAGGGGGGTGAATAGTACTTTCTAAAATTAAACACGCCGGCTAACCAAAACAAATGCAGAACTAAAACTAACGGTCTAGCCAAGACTACACCCCTCTATCTAAGTTAACAAGCACCTTACAGAGATCCTAAATAGGCAACAAAGGTGCCAGGCTAGCTAGAGCCCACCTAACCAATCTAGCTTGCAAGATCACACAAACCTATGCAACTAGTACTTCACACAACCGAGGGAGCTCCTACACAAACTAGTGAAGCAAAAGCACAAAGCCACCTAAGCTCGCTAGCAATGCTCAATAACATGGCTACACAAGCCAAATTATAGAGCGTAAATTACTTAGCTACACAAACTAAGCAATGTGACTAACAAGGTTACTCAAATCGAATTAGTCACGCAAGGGAGCCACTTCTATGCTACATAAGCAAGAAAGTAACTAGCAAGCTACACAAGCTAACTAATTACAAGAGCAACTATCTTCTTCCTCTTGCAGACAAAACGGCATAACTCTTGGGTTAAATACAATATAGGATAGGTAAGTTACTTTTTACTGAACCCCATTGCCATTCACAGCCGCAACCATCTTCTTCCTCTTGCCAATCCTAATACCTCCGAAATCGCCACCAATCAATCCTCCGCCAGTTCCTCGGCCATCAGCAAGGCCAAATTCATGGCGAAAAGTGACGCGCAGAAGAAAGCAGGAGTCATGGCGAAGGAGTGGTGGAAATCGAGAAGCAACGAGCAGACCATTGAAGACCTCGTCACCATGGGGGTACTCCATAACAAGGAGCTCGCAGGATGGCATGCGCCGGAGGGCGAGGTATACCCCGATCCACAACCAGGTGAGATCATGGTGTTCGAAGACTTCTTCAAATGGGGATTTGGGGTTCTGGTACATCCTTTTCTTTAGGGGTTCTGTCTTTACTACGAGATTGGGATTTGCAATCTGCATCCCAACTCGATTCTCCTTGTCGCCACGTTCATTCATCTTTGCGAAGCATATAGCGGCTTCCAGCCCCACTTCGATTTTTTCGCCATCTTTTCTGTCTGTGAAAGAAAGGAAGCGGCGGCTTGAAGATAGCCAGAGGTGTGTACCTCAACCTCCATGACGGCATGAAAGCCCAGTACCTGCACTGCCCATGGAACACGTCGCTTGACGACTGGTACAAGAATTGGTTCTACATCCGCGAAGACCCGAACACGATCACGCTGTGCGACGTGGGGTACATTCTGGAGAAGATGACAAGCTGGTCAGAGAAGCCCGAGCACCTGGAACATATTCTAGAAATATTTGGGATGATCCCGTGGAAAAAACTGGATGGCCCAAGCGTGGTCGGGAGCTTCATAAGCTGGTGGATCCAGCCCTGCCAGAGGAGGGTACATCCTGGCTACGAGTATCAGGGTAGCGCGGACCCGACGAGGACGAGGCAGGGGGCACTTGACAAAAACAAAGTCAGAGCCAGAATTGGAGAGCTATTTAACTTATCTGATCCAAATTATGTCAGATTGAGCGACATCGAGCACGCTTTCAAGCTCGCCCGACCTCCCCCAAAGGTAACTCATCCTGCCTTGTACCCGTAGTCTCATATTGTGGTAGAAACTTACTGTGTTCACTCCCATTTGTTTCCCAGATTAATGGCCGGCATAGAGCGACAGTGTTCGTGTCGCCACCCCCTGGAATAGATTGGCCACAAGGAGCTGTCTCAGCCACCCAGACCAGCGTCGGGATCAAGGACGTCGACTGGGCGGTGCTCAGAACTAGAGAGGAGCCAGCAGCCAAAGCTGCTGGTAAGCAGCCGGCAGGCAGCAAGCGTCGTCAGACGGTTTTTACTTTGTTGGACGATGACGCAGAGGAGGGAGAGGATGCAGGCACCTTTCAACTCATCCCTCGAAAGAGGAGAAGGCAACTGGAGTCAATGGAGCAAGGTGGCTCCTCCGTGCCGGTGGGACCTACATTGCCGACCATTGCAGCGTGAAGGACAAGCGGCGGAGGGGTCGAGCACCAAGGCCTAGTGATAGTGTTGGATGTAGAGGGAGACCAGGAGTCACCCACACAGCACGTGGAGCAAGCACGGCCGAAGAGACGCTCCTTCACCACATCATTTTGCGCTTCCAACATGTAAGTATTTGTGACCTTGATGTAAGCTAGCAATTTGCATTGAATATGATTGCCTTCTGAACTTATCTCGGATGTACTAGTTCGGCGTCCATCAAAAGTCTAGACCAGCTAGCTGGGAGCGGCATGGCTACGCCAGTAAGTTCAGAATAGACTGCCCAGCAGCCGGCCATCGAGGAACCCATAGCAGAAGATCCGTCGGGGCCTCAGCAAACAAGCAGTCAGACAACAGTCCCCGAGCAGGGCGTCGAGGGAAGAGCTGAGCCAAGCAAGAGTGCTCCGAGCACTGAACCTACTGAGGGCAACACCTCAGCATCAAGGGTAACGAAACAGACCGAGGAGCAGCGGCCGGAGGTGAGAGCACAAAGCACGTTTGTCGATGCTGCAGCCCGTGGGAAGGCCATAGTGATCGCAGAAGCTGCTAACTCCGGACCAGCACCGAGACCCAAAGAAGAGCCCGACGAGGACGAAGTGGAGGAGGTCCTGGGCCGTCCACAGGACAAGCGACAACATGTGTATGTGTCGCATTGGCGGAACGACCAATGGGTTGTTCACGAGGAAATCCCAGAGGTCGAAGAGACCAAGAAAGTTGAACGGGCGGTGAAACGGCTGGTGACGGAGGTCCAGGTAGGCTTTGTGGCCCGTCTCCGAGAGGAGAACAGTCGTGCGGTTGTGGAGTGTGATCGCCTGAAAGAGGACAATAGAAAACTGGCGCATGACCAGTCGCAGCTCCGGGACCACACGATCAAGATGACAGAGGAGCTAAAAAGTAAGTTTTCCAAACCCCTTTGCTTATCTTGGTTGCCTACCGTAGTTTGGCGTAATACAGCGTCTGAACAGCATGTATGGTTTATAGTTTTAAAAATCAATGCGAAGAAGCATCTGGAGGACGTGATAAAAGACCGTGAGGGCTGGAAGGCACAGTGCCAAGAGATCACCAAGGATCGTGACACCTAGAAAAACCGGTACCAGGAGGTGGCAATGGGCATTTTGCCGATCCTTGACCTCATCGATCCAGCGCTAACAGAGGACGTGCCAAGGACGCCGCAGCTTGGACTGATCGAGAGATGCCGAAAGGCGTGGGGATGGTTCTAGGAGTTTGTCAAGGAGGCAGGAGAGTACACAGGCGCACATGTGCTGAGCATGGTACGTGCTCACTACCCCCTGATTGATCTCAAGCGCCTAGAGGCTGGATACCCGAAGGAGGTTGATCCAGACCATGCTGAGGAGCTACAGATTACCCAGCTAGACTTGTCGGCAAAAATAATTGGTGATATTAACCTATGTGGAGGTGCGACACCACCCGTACAAGGAACGTCGTCAACAAGTCAGCTTGGAACACAGTCATTTTCAAGCCAACCGGCGAAGCCTGCGGTCTCGACCAGCCAGGCGACGGCGGGGCCATCTTCTTCAGCTCGTTCAGTGCCAGAGTCCCAGAGACCCGAGCATGATATCAAGCGTTGCGAGCAGCAGGAGCCGCATGCCTCGACCAGCCAATAATGTAGGATGTAGCTATAGAAGAAGATGTAGTTGTGTTATTGTAAACTTGGACCTTTTCAGGCAAGCTTGTAATAACATAACTGTATGTCAATATAAGCTTGTTTGTTTTGTTAAAAACGTGTTTAAGCTCAGATATTGTTTGATGTATCTAAGTTAGAACGTGTTGGCGTTCTGTTTAGTTGTATCAGTTCTAGTTGACACGTCATCCTAAAAGGTTTGTATGGCCCTGGTTTGTTTTGTGGTCGGAGTGTGTTGCGTGTAGCTTGTGCACACGTAGAAACACACAAGTCAAACCAGAGAGCGCCTGCCGATCACCCGTAGCGTAGAGAGTGGTTCCCATGCACGCGTTGGGAGTAACTGGAGACAGGGCCTGCTCAGAAAACCCAAGAAGGAATGGTGGTCGGTTTTAACTGGTATAGTTAGAATAACAATAGACTTCGAAATGACACATTAGAGTGGTTGGAAAAATCATAATAGCTTTATTAAATTAAATCAGAAGTACAAGAGGGGTACAGAGCTTAGTAGTTAAGCATAGAAATGCCTAAGCTTGCCGATGTGCCAGGAATTGGGTACGTCTGTGCCATCTAGGCGAGCTAACCTGTAAGATGTAGGGCATGTAACCTCCTTGATCATGAAGGGTCCTTCCCATGGAGTTGCAAGTTTGTGGACACCTGCCTGATTCATCTTCCACTTTAGGACCAGGTCCCCGACCACGAAGAACCGCTCCTTGACGTTCTTGTTGTAGTACCTGCGCAAAATAGCAAGGTATTTGGCTGTACGTACACAAGAGTCGAGCCGCTTCTCTTCTGCACTATTCACTTCTAGCTCCCGCACTTCATTGGCCTTGTCTTCGTCAAAGTTCTCTACCCGTGCTGATCTGAAGGCTATATCTGCTGGGAGTACTGCCTCAGCGCCATAAACCATAAAGTATGGTGATACGCCGGTATTGTGACTGGGCTGGGTTCTGAGACCCCAGACCACGGCCGGTAACTCTTTGAGCCATTTTCCAGGAGCTTTATCATTCTCTCTGTACATCCTCTTCTTAAGCGCATCCAGGATCATACCGTTTGCCCGCTCGACCTATCCATTAGCTCTAGGGTGTGCCACCGAGACGTATTTTACTACTATGCTCCTTTCATCGCAGAAGTCCCAAAAAATGTTCCCGGTGAACTGAGTACCCAGATCGGTAATGATGCTGTTGGGTATGCTAAAGCGGTGGATGACCTGGTCGAGGAACGTGATAGCCTTTTCTGAAGATGCCGTGACCAGGGGCATGTACTCTATCCACTTAGAGAATTTGTCAATCAGCACAAAGACGCATGTAAATTTCCCAGGAGCCGGTTTGAAAGGGCCGATCATATCCAGTCCCCAGCATGCGAAGGGCCAAGAGACTGGTATTGTCTTAATCTCGTGTGCTGGTACATGGATTCTCTTGGCGAAGAACCGACAACCTTCACAATGACGGACTAGCTTTTCTGCATCGGCTACGGCTGACGGCCAATAGAACCCTGCTCGGAAAGCCTTGCCAACCAGCGTTCTCGAGGCTACGTGGTTGCCACAGGTTCCAGAGTGGATTTGGTACAGGAGATGTTCACCATCCTCCTGGGTTATACACTTCATCAAGATTTCCTCCTTCGCGTTCTTGTGTCACAATTTACCATCGACGAGCAGATACTCCTTACTACGACGCATCAGGCATTTGTTTTCTGTCCGATCGGTGTAACCGCTACCATCTGTTAGGTACTTGATAAAAGGTACTCTCCAGTCAGGCTCCTTAGTGGTCGGAGGTGGTTCGGTGGTGCTTGACGCCGGAACCATAGCCACCAATAGCTGGTCTGGAGGCTTGTTGACCGCGGGATCTTCTTCGTTGATGGAGGGCGTGAGCAGATCTTGAACAAATACGCCATGTGGGACTGTGGCTCGGGACGACCCTAACTTTGACAGCGCATCTGCTGCTTGATTTTTATCCCGGACCACATGTGTGTACTCAATGCCGTAGAACTTACCTTCTAGCTTTCTGATCAATTTGCAGTATGCGTCCATCTTTTCGCTGGTCGTGTCCCAGTCCTTGTTAAGTTGGTTGATGACCAGAGCCGAGTCTCCGTAGACATAGAGACGTTTGACACTGAGCTTGACCGCAATGCGCAGACCATGTAGGCATGCCTCGTACTCGGCGGCGTTATTAGACGCTGGGAAATAAATCCTAAGGACGTATTGGAGCTGCTCCTTGGATGGCGATACGAAAAGGACTCCTGCCCCTGCGCCGTCGATGTTGAGGGAGCCGTCGAAGTACATCTTCCAATACTCGGCGGGCCCCTGAGAAATAGGCGTGCTTAAGTCTGTCCACTCGACAATGAAATCGACAAGTGCCTGAGACTTGATTGTAGTACGGCTTGCAAATTCCAAGGAGAAAGGGCATAGCTCCATTGCCCATTTGATGATGCGCCCGTTCGCATCCTTGTTGCGAATGATGTCTCCCAGAGGGTACTTGGTCATGACCACCACACGATATCCATCGAAGTAATGTTTCAATTTTCGGGATGTAATCAGTATGGCATAGATCAGCTTCTAAATCTGTGGGTACTTGGTCTTGGATTCATTGAGTACCTCACTGATGAAATAGATTGGTCGCTGTACCTTGTATACATGGCCGGGCTCATCGCGCTCGACCACCATGGCAGTGGAGACCACTCGATTAGTTGCCGCAATGTACAGCAGGAGGGTTTTGTCTTCTCTGGGAGCAGTGAGGACCGGAGGTGATGTAAGGAATTGTTTCAGCTGTGTAAAGGCAGCGTCTGCTTCCTTCGACCACTCAAACTTCTCGGATGCTTTGAGTAGCTTGAAAAACGGTAGTCCTTTTTCACCTAATCTTGATATAAAATGACTGAGGGCAGCCATGCATCCGGTAAGCTTCTGAACATCCTTCACCTCTTTGGGTGGCTTCATGTCCAAGATAGCTTTTACCTTCTCTAGGTTAGGGCGTATGCCGTCGTGACTGACGACGTTGCCGAGAAGTATACCACATGGAACACCAAAGATACCCTTCTTTGGGTTTAATTTCCATTGGAATGTGTTAAGAGCTGCAAAGGTACGTTCGAGGTTGTCAACAAGGGTGTGTGCTTCCTTGGTTTTAACAACTACATCGTCAACATAATCCTCAACGAGGTCGTCTTTTATCTCATCTTTGAGGCAAGCTTGTATGGCGCGTTGATAGGTAGCCCCGGCGTTCTTGAGCCCAAACGACATGGTCGTGTAGCAGTAGGCGCCGAAGGGCATGATGAAAGATGTCTTGATCTGGTCGTCCTTTTTTAGAGCGATCTGGTGATAACCAGAGTAGCAATCGAGAAAGGAAAGTAACTCGCAACTGGCAATTGAATCTATGACCTCGTCTATGCGATGTAAGCCGAAGGGGTCTTTAGGGCAGTGTTTGTTGAGATTAGTGTAATCAACGCACATTCTCCATTCATTATTCTTCTTGCGTACAAGAACCTGGTTGGCTAACCACTCCGGATGATACACTTCTTTGATAAATCCGCCTGCTAAAAGCCATGTAACTTCTACCCTAATAGCCTCCTTTTTGTCACGAGCGAACCGTCATAGCTTCTGCTTGATAGGTTTGGCCTTGCCATCGACATTTAAGGAGTGCTCGATCAAGTTCTGAGGAACACCGGGCATGTCAGCAGGTTTCCATGCGAACATGCTCACATTTCTCCTCAAGAACCTGATGAGCGCGTCTTCCTATTTAGGATCCAGGTTGGCCCCGATAAGGGCCGTTTTGCTGGGATCGCCGTCGACCAGCTGGATCGCTTTGTGCTCTTTGGACTTGATGTTCTTGCGTGGGGCCTCGAGCTCTGGGATCTCTAGGTGGTCGGCTAGGGTCTTCTTGGCGTCAAGCGTGGTCTCGGCCATGCGAATAGAGAGGTCGTGGGCCTCTGCTATTTTGAAGCTATCATCCTCGCAGGTGTAAGCTGCGTATACATTGCCCTTGAGAGTTAGAACCCCCTTCTCAGTAGGCATCTTGAGTACCAAATACCTGTAGTGAGGTATGGCCATGAACTTGGTGAGCGCTGGTCTGCCAAGGATAGCATGGTAGGTGCCTTCGAAGTCAGCGACCACGAAGTTGACGTAGTCGGTGCGGAAGTGGTATGGGGTACCAAATTGCACAGGTAGCGTGATCTGCCCGAGAGGTGTGGAGCTCTGTCCGGGGAGAACACCCCAGAACTATGCCTCGTATGGCTTGAGATCAGCCTAGGTTATCTTCAGGGCTGGCAAACTGTTCTTGAACAGTATATCGATGGAACTGCCGCCGTCAATCAACACTCTATCGAACTGAACCTTGTTGATACAAGGATCGAGGACTAGAGGAAAATGCCTTGGCTTAGGTATGGCCGTCCATTGGTCCTTTCTGCTAAAGGAGATCTCGCGGTGAGACCAAGGAGGGAGCCGCGGATCGGCGATGAAGTTGTCGGCATTGGCCACGTTCAGGTAGGCGCGAGCGAGCAGCTTGCGCTCTCGTTTGGTCTCGATGGACACTCTACCCCCAATGATGGTATGGACGCGGTCGGTTGGCTTGATGTACTTGTGATGGGGATCTACATCTTCGTCGTCGTTGTCCTCGTCACGCTGCTCCCCTACGTCGTTAGGCTTGTCAGATTTACCCAGAGCCTGTTGGCGCGTATAGATGGATTTGAGAACACAGCAATCCTCCATGGTATGGTTTGACTTGGGATGGAGCTGGCAGGGTCCTTTCAATGCTTTGGCGTAGTCTTCTTCTAAATTGCGACGTCCGCCACCTTTTTTAACAATGTTGACTTCGCCGTCGTCTTCCCGAGCACGCTTGCCCCTGTAATCGTCACGGCGATTACGCCGCTGATTACGCTGGTCGCGGTGGTTGCGGGAATCGTTGCGCTGGTTGCGGCGATCAAAGTTGTCGTTCCGACCACGGTTGCCGCGGTAGTCGTCGCGGTGTGGGAGGTGGTCGGAGCGCGGAACCCTTGCTGCTTCTTCGACGATTATCTTTTTAGCATCATGGGCGTCCGCATATTTTTTAGCAGTGGCTAGGAGCGCTGTGACCGATTCAGGTCTTTTGCGGAGGAGCTTGTCCCTTAGGTCATCGTGGAAGCAGAGACCAGTGATGAAAGCTTCGATTGTCTCGTTGTCGGAGATTGACGGGACCTTGATGCGCATATCCGAGAAGCGTAGGACATACTCGCGCAGTGGCTCATCTTTGCGATCTCGAATCCGCTGCAGATCATATTTGTTGCCGGGCTGCTCGCAAGTAGCAATGAAGTTGTCGATGAATGCTTGCTTGAGCTCTTGCCAAGAATCGAAGTAGTTCACCAGCAAGCTGACCAGCCATTGGTGGCCTGTATGGCCGACGGCGACTAGGAAGTAATTAGACATGACGTGCTCGTAATCCATGGCTGATCTGCACGCGGTTTCGTAGAGCATGACCCATAATTCGGGGTTCTCCTTGCCGTCGTACTTCTGAAGTTTTTCGAGCTTGAAGTCCTTAGGCCATATGACTTGGCAGAGGTGTGGAATAAACTGCTTCAAACCCGGAGGGCCGTGGGTAGTATCATATTCCATACGGCGATAGCTTTCATGGGATGCACGATCGTTGGCTCTTCGGTTAATGCGATCGCGTTCTCCAAGGGAATGGAGGATATCATTATTGCCATCACGGCAACCCCGATTGCCACCCTGGTTAACCCTACGACCATGGTTATCACGGCGATTATCGCGGTTGTCTCGGTGGTTGTCATCCCAACCACCATCATGACCACCGTTTTTGCCTTGACGGTTGTCTGATGGGTCGTTGTTGCGCGAGCCACGTTGGTTGGGTGGCTGTGAGCAACTTGAGTACTGGTGGTTGTGGCTTGATTCGACTGAGACGGATGGAGCCCGGGCTTGATTTACAATCTCTGCGGTCTGGGCCATAGCAGTCGTCAGATAAGCTTGTATATCATCACGAACTGCCTAGATTTCTGGTGTATTGGGTAGTCGTTGCATTGTCACCATAGCAACAGCTATGTTGGCGCTTGGAGTTCTGAAGACCTGCTTGTCCCCCATCCTGTCAAAGGCATTGTTAAGGTCGCGTGGCTGGACCCTTATGCGTCGTGCCTCCTCTTCCGCCTCGGCTTCGACTTGTCTACGATTAAGTCGGTCAATATTGCGTGCTTCGTGTGCTAGCCTTTCTTGTTCTGTTTCGCCAGCTACCGGAGGTTCGTCATTACTGACGACATTGATCAAGCCACCTTGCCTTGGTGGGCAGAATGGGAATCGTGGGAAACCCGGAGGGTGGTCTGGGATATCCAGATCGTATTCAACGTCTTCATCGTCGTGACGCTGAAGCTCAGTGTGGATGGAGCCATTAGATGCGGTGCTGGACGGGGAGCTTGAGGCACCCTCTTGAACTGTGTGGACCGATCCTTTTTGGTACTCATCAATCCGGACCATGTTGACGAAGTTGCATGGTTTTGGCCGAGATCGTTGCATATTGCCCGCATAGATGGAAGCAGAGTTTTGCAGGCCATAGGGCTGAGCCTGGTAGTTCTCCATCGAGGCTTCGTACTCGGAGAGCTGGAGACCCATCGTAGGGGCTGGCCGGTGACGAACGGAGCGTCCTTTAGGAGTAGATGTGACCACGAGATCCGTACCGAGTCGTGCAGGACGATTGGCCTGAGCTGGTCGGGTAGATCTATTGTGGGTAGAGGTTACCTACTCATTAGGTTGACTTTGAATCGAACTTACCAGAGCTAGGGTTTTGGCAAGTTTAGTGCCGACCCGATCGATGGAGTCGAGCAGGTCGGTGTTGTCGATCTACCTCCCTTTGTAGCGAGGAAGCGGATGATGGGTTATCGGCATGGCTGAAGATGATGCTGGCGTGGCCAGAGCCAGATCCACCGTGGTCAGAGCCATAGCCGATGCAGATGAAGCAGTGGTCGACACAGATCGAATCCGCGCCTCCTCCGTGGTCATGGCGATGAAGTCGTCGGAGCCGGTGGTCCAGGTGATATGGCCGATGGTGAACGTGAGGCCATTCGGCGTAGCCATGGAACTGGGGATGATGACCATCTTGTTCGTCTAGAGAGCAGTACGCACACCCCCTACCTAGCGCGCCACTGTCGACAAAATATGGTCGGTAGTCTACCTAGGGGTATGCCCAAGGTAGTAGATTATCGGTAGACAGATGCGCAAGCTACAAATAAGATGGTGACGCAAGACAGACACAAGGTTTTATCTAGGTTTGGCCACCGTGAGGGCGTAATACCTACGTCCTGCGTCTGATTGTATTGCTGTATGTCAATGAGAGATGTTTTTTAGAGGGGTCCCCTGCCCGCCTTATATAATCTAGGGGGGCAGGGTTACAGATCTGGAAACTAATCCTAACCAGTTATAATTGCCATAGGTGGCCGAATAAGGATTCCTATTCTAACCGACCAGGATCTTGCTTGATCTCCAAATCTACCTTGATTCCTTGTGCGGGACTCCGAACAGATTGGCCGGGCCGCGCGTCGTCTTCTTGTGGGCTAGACCCCCTGGTCTGGGCCGGCCCAAGCCTAGCCGTAAGGGTATAGGGGTTAATACCCCCACACACCGAACATAGGGGGCGGTGCACTGCCCTAGGGGTGGTGGTGCCCCCGACGAGTTTACCCCTCTCTGAAAAAAGGGGCGGTGCCACACTGCCATGGTCATCGGACTGTTCGGTGACCTAAACTTGCTCTAAATCAATTTCCACCACTTCAAGCTTGTAGAACTACTTGTTAGCTTTCCAAAAAGTCCTAGATCATCGAAATTGGAGTTTAGAGCTAGGAGTTATGCCTAAAATATGAAAGGGTGCTACTGCTGTTTTTGGCACCGCCCTAGGGTGGCGGTGCCCACTTTCTGGCCACCGGAAAGGGTGGTGCCACCCTCTATAATGGTTGTGATTTGGCTACGAGTTAGGTTGCAACTTCTGACCTCTGAACAACCAAAACCTTGCCCTTTTCTTCTCTTTTTCAACTCTGAATTCACCAAGTTGATCCAAATCAACTCCAACACCTTCTTCTTTTCAAATATGCCAACACCACCAAGTGTTCACCATCTTGTGCATGTGTGTTAGCTTTTCACAAATATTTTCCAAAGGATTAGTCACTCAATTCACCACGCCACTCAATCCTAGCAACGATGCAAAGTTAGATCACTCGAGTGGCACTAGATGACCGATATGCAAATAAGTTTGTCCCTCTTGATAGTACGGCCATCTATCATAAACTCGGTCATAAACTTCTCTACACACATATAACCGGTGAAATAAAATACCCTGTAGGTTATATCTTTGCCTTGCCCATCCCGTTCCATCTCCTCCAATGTTGATGCAACACATGCACCAACCATATCACGAATGATATGATCCACTTCATATCATCACATAACCTTGTTGGTTCATTGATCTTGACCTCACTTGCTTTTCATTGTTGCATTTGTCCATCGGCGTCAAGTCTTGCTCAAGCTTCACCGCCACGCGGTCCATTGCTCCAAAGCCTCCAACTTGCCCTTCACGCTTGCAACCGGTCTATCAAGCCAAGCCTTGTCTTCATCTTCTCTACCTTGGCAGAGGTGGTGCCAGGGGTATTCCTATGTATTCCATAGAATACCCAAGATTTTGGTGAGAAAACAAATATATATAACAGTATATACATGTACCGCCTATAATTTAATTCGACAAAACACACGAATCAATCAGCGGCCCAGTAGCCTGCAAGAAACAGCCCAAACAGCCTTTGCATAACTTGCTTCAGCACCTCGTGACTTGAGTATTGCATGCGCACTGGCGGAGCCACGTTATGGCCATAGAGGGCTTTGGCCCCCCCTTGCCACACAAAAAAGAAATGAAGATCTATGCTGCTGTGCAGCGTATCTGTGTTGTTGTGCAAGTCTGGATGGCTAGGCTAGCTAATTCAGCCCACAAGGCATAGGCGATGGGCCACCGGCCACATGCAAGCCAGCCCATTATGCACGCAGGAGCCACATGACTGGTGGCACCTGGGACCTGGCATTTCTCAACATGCAAAGCAAAGGGGAAGAAAATAATCCACATCCACCGAGTGGCCAAGACAGCAGGTGGAGGCTCACAGACGACGATAAGGCGACGAGCCGGAAGCTAGAGGCCGGAGCTGTCGATGCCTCGCGGCGGCCTTCCTAGTTGACTCGCCGACTCATCATCAGCCCGGGCCGGCGGGCGGTGACGCCCCCATGCCCACGCTCGTTCGGCTCTGTTTCATAGACCATGTAGTTTAGAACCAAAACTTATTTCTATGGAACTTCTCTATATATTGTCTCAGATTTGACAAATGTCCCCCCTATATTAGGCTTCACGCTCCGCCACTGTGCATGCGTACATATGACTCCACCTCATGACTCCCGTCCCAAGCCCACGGCGGCAGCGCATCTGCATCCGAAAGTTGCTGCTGCACCGAGACAACGGCGCCTGGTGGCCAACAGAGCATCGCATACTGCAGCGTCCGACTGTCGTTGGTGGCGAGCGTTGAAGCCTTTAAGGCTCCAGCGAGATCCATTCTCTAGACAAGGCCTCCAGGCACCACCGCACTCGGTAAAAAATTCAGCTTGTCCTCTAATTTAGAACGAATCACAATCTTAATTGATAAAATTGAGAGCGAAACACTACGTGTTTGCTAAAATGTTTTTGGCAATTCTTGTAAAAAGATGAGAATCTTGTATAGCTCAGGCCGACGAACTAATTGATAAAATGTTACGGTGTTAGTACACTTTGATTATTGTTATTGACCTATGGTCCAATATTTGTATATTTCTATTATATTTTTTTACATGGAATACCCTACTATAAAATTTTGGCTCCGCCACTGCACCTTGGTCACATGACTCAATGTCATGTCTCATATGCAATGAGCTCCTTCATCATATGCGTGAGCTTTGCAACATCTCCGAGCCATTTTCACCTCTATGGCATATGTTGCTCACACACATGTATTTGTGGACTAATCACCTGTGTATCTTACATTAAACATAATTAGTACACCTATGTTGTCACTCAATTACGACCTTTCACTCGGGGAGGGTCCGGTCCTCCCGGTATCAGAGTCCGGTCACTGTTTTCGCCTTCTTTTCATCTCCAACTTCACCATCCTTGCTCCCAAGTGCTAATCACCAACTGTATCGCCAATGTGCGCGTGTGTTAGCATTTTTCATAAGCATTTTAAAGGGTGTTAGCACTCACTAGAATCTAAATGCATATACAATGAGTTAGAACATCTAGTGGCACTTTGATAACCGCATCTGATTGTCGTATTACATATTTTTTTTGTTTACTCATAGTCTACTATGGATTATCTTGGTCAATTCTGGGTATAATATAATACAAAATGATGATTTGAATAAATAATAACCATAATTACTAATAATAGAACACCAAGAATAGGAACAAATATAATACCAATAATAACTCCCAATAGAACACCAAAAATATATTATATTTTTAGAAAAAATATGGTATCAGTTTTGTACTTTTTATTTAAAATGAATCATTTCCTATTTTTTTGGAAATAGACCAATTTTATTGTTTTTTATAAAATACAAAACAACCTTTGAAGCCAACTAGATGAATAGATTTATCCATATTGATATTTCAGTTATCGAAGTTTTTTATTTTAATATTGTATGAGCAAAAATAAAATTGATGAATAGTATTTTTCAACTAAAATCGATGAATAGTTCGATGCTAAAAATGTACGGAGTACTCCCTCCATTACAAATTATAAGTTAATTTGACTTTTTCGCTACATCTATTTCTGTTATGTCTCTTGATATAATTTGGTACGGTGGAAGTACTTTTTATTTAGGAGGACCGTGATTAGCAGGTTTAGACGAATGCCTCACAGAGTAGGCCCATATTAGACTGTTTTTTTAGTGGAGCCCATATTAGACTGTTGCCCCCGGCTTGTTTCAATTGTCGTATTTGAGTCAGGATGGACCTCAACTCCGGAATTCCCGCTTACGATTCGAGGCCCACATGAGAGCCATGGCACTCCTGTTTCTCACCATTCCGATAGAGATTTGAAAACATGGTTTGCAAAAAAAAAATTCACATTACCTCCTTCAACTTTCATGAAAATCCGTTTTTCGTCCTTGAACTCTAAAACCAAGCAAAGCACCTTTCTCAACTTTTAAAACCATTCATTTTAGCCCCCTGACCCTGTTATAAGCAGTTTTGAAGACGACTTTGTCTTTTTCTTTTTTTATTTATTTTGGCTAAATCTTTAAAAACTTATAGTAAATCATAGAAAATTTATAAAATGGAAAAATCCAGTTTTGTTGGACTCCACATAAGTAGATCTACACAGTGAACATATAATATAGTATGCTTTAGTATAAAGTTATTGTTGTTACTTTAAATCTATGCTTTTATGTAATTAATTGGAATAATTTATAGCTGCAGTTTCTAGGGTACAATTGTGATGAAATTTTTATGGTGGGTTAATTATTGTATGGTTTAACTGTAGTAAAAATTTTATACTCATTCGATCATGTATAGCTAAGTTATAGATTTATTTATATTTAACAAGCATAAACCTAAATAAAATCTATAACTAAGTTATCCAATGACTATAAAATTTTTATTACAGTTCAATCATACAATAATTAGCTTACCATAAAAATTTCATCACAATTGGACCATACAAACTGCAGTTATGAATTATTCTAATTAATTACATAAAAACATAGATCTGAAGCATACCATATTATATATTTTCTGTGTAGATCTACTCATATGAAATCCAACAAAATTGGATTTTCTATTTTATGATTTTTCTGTGATTTACTATGATTTTTTAAAGATTCAGTCAAAATAAATAAAAAAGAAAAAAACAAAACCGCCTTCAAAACTGCTTATAACAGGGTCAGGGAAGTAAGATGTACGGTTTTAAAAGTTGAATGAGGTATTTTGCCCGGTTTTAAAGTTTAGGGAGGAAAATTGGACTTTTGCGAAAATTGAGGGAGGTAATGTGGACTTTTTCCAACTTGCAATGCACATACACTTTCATATCCATTGAGTATTTCACTATTTTCAAACTCCATTGTCCTTCGCCATATCGATCTGCCAAACCATGAAGAAAAGTAACTAAAAATGTCGATGCTCATGTAAGTGTGACGAGATGCTAAATCCTATATGTACATACACACTATGCACGCTTCAAAACACTACCGAAAACAGTGACTTTATCGTGTGCCACAGGCACTCGGCAAAGACAAAAAAACACTCGGCAAACAGCTATTTGCCGAGTGTTTTTATCGCGCACTTGATAAAAAAAGTGATTTGCTGAGTGTTTTTCCAAAATAAACTCAGCAAAGGATTATTGTATGCCGAGAGTTTTTGTAATTACACTCGGTAAACCTATTTTTCAAAGAAAAAAAATTCTTAGCATACTGTTACTGTTTGCCGAGTATTTTTTAAAATTACACTCGGTAAACCTATTTTTCAAAGGAAAAAAATATTTTTTTTCTCAGCATATACTACTGTTCCAGCTGACGTGCGCATGCCAAGCTCTGTCTGCCAAATAATCCTCCGAAAACACAAGCAGGAGGCGCCGAAAGGGATCTAACCTCTCAAGGGACGATGCCTACCCATCTAAAGCTCCCATTTGGCACCAAGTTTGTCGGATCCAAATGCCAATTTCTCTCATGAGCAGAGGCACCAGCTGCACCGGCAGAAGCTGGGGCAGGAGCAGCTGCAGCAGCTGCCGCATCGCCACCACGGGCACCGACAGCACCAGGAGCAATCGAACCAGCAACAGCCGCAGCAACAGCACCCGGTGTCGCTCCTCCGCCGCTCCTCCTCCGTCGTCATCTCCATGAAGGCTGACACGGGGGGCTCGAGCTGCGGCGGCGGCTGCTGCTCGCGCTCCTTCTCCAGTGGCTGGTACAGCGCGCTGTTGACGACGTCCTTCTTCCTCGGCGACGTCTCCGCCAGTCTGCATGCAGGTGATTGCTTAATTTGCACGGTCGTTGCCGACAAGACAAGATCAAGAACGGGCATCACGGTGCAGTGCAGTACATTGGGACGGCAGCTTGGAGTCCGCCGCCTCCGCCATGGCCTCGTAGTAGTAGAAGTCGAAGTGCGACCTGCTGCCGGGGTACAGGTCGCTGGCGCCCTGGATGCTGAAGAGCGACTCGTTGGACGCCATGCTCCACACGGCCTGCGACACCGACGTCCTGTGCTGGAACATGTACTGAAGTCTGGACTGCCCAGAGTCCTCACAAACATAACACATAATCTTTATATGGTAAGACACATAGTTCAGAGAGCACAAATCATTTTAGTTTAATTGTAATACCATGAGAGTGTGAATAAAATGTTTGGAACTGAAAGAAAATGTATAATTCAGATAGCACAAATCATTAGCCACACTCACCTACTACAACCATTTCATTTCTAGTTATAAAGTGCAGCAAAAGGTAACTCATCCTTAAACACACCCATCTAATACTACAATACTGCTGCAATTAAGCAGCAAATTAGTGAATGTCTAGGAGCAGATATACAAAAATGTAAATTACACCAACATCATCACGCCCAATTAAACAGTCCAGAGGTTGCATAAATTACAATTAAATAGTTCAAATGTAATGTAATCCATGTCCTTTCGATTATGTGCAAGGTTAAATAGATGACAGTGTAGATATGCTAAGTTCAGTACAAAGAAATACTTCCAAACAGAGAACCGATCTAGAGAACTAGCAAGGTACAGAAGCAGTTCTACTGTCGACACACATGCATCCTATTTGAAAGCTAGGAAGGATTAAACAAGTATTTAATTCCAAGCATGTATGAACCGAGCACTAGAATAATTAATTAGAGCTGCAGGCAAACATGTCACAATTACTAGATGATTGGTCGGTGAAGCACAAAAGTAACAATTGACAGTTTGACAACTGAAACTTGTTGCTTACCTGCTCAAACTGATGAATTCACAGCAAGGTGCTTATATTGCACAAGCACTGAATCCATGTCCAGCTGCTGCTCTGAATCCAAAGCATTGCAAACCTGCACCCTGTGGCAAAAGAAAGAAGCCAGGCAAGTTGCCGATTGAAAA
Source organism: Miscanthus lutarioriparius (assembly GCA_904845875.1). Lineage (NCBI taxonomy): Eukaryota > Viridiplantae > Streptophyta > Magnoliopsida > Poales > Poaceae > Miscanthus > Miscanthus lutarioriparius. The sequence goes on along the minus strand of CAJGYO010000001.1, from coordinate 10,985,175 downwards.
TGGAATTAGCAAAAGCCTACTGCTGCTTGTGGGGGTATTAACCCCTATACCCTTACGGCTAGGCTTGGCCCGGACCAGGGGGTTTGGCCCACAAGAAGACGACGCGTGGCCCGGTCAATCTGTTCGGAGTCCCGTGCAAGGAATCAAGGCAAATTTGGAGATCAAGCAAGATCCTGGTCGGTTAGAATAGGAATCCTTATTCGGCCATCTATGGCAATTATAACTGGTTAAGATTAGTTTCCAGATCTGTAACCCTGCCCCCTAGATTATATAAGGCGGGGGGACCCCTCTAAAAAACATCTTTCATTGACATACAGCAATACAATCAGACGCAGGACGTAGGTATTACGCCCTCACGGTGGCCGAACCTGAATAAAACCTCGTGTCTGTCTTGCGTCACCATCTTGTTTGTAGCTTGCGCATCTGTCTGCCGATAATCTACTACCTTGGGTATACCCCTGGGTAGACTGCCGACCATATTTCGTCGACACTGCTGAAAATCCAATTAATGTGAACTGCTGCTCCTGCTCTTGGTTCTGTGCGTGCACGGGTTCTGGATGAGCACCGATTGGTGCTTGGAAGCTGAGCACGGCCAACCAGAGGCGAGTGAGCTTCGGCGAGGACTGGACACTGCCGCGCCGAACTACAAACAGAGGGAGGGAGCAGGCTCGGGTTTGCACGAGCACACATAGGTTTTGACAGGTGAAGGCACCAGCGCCTGCGAGCTGCACCTGAGAATTACGAACTAGGACCGAGCGCAAGAAACAGACACGGGCGAGCGCCAAAAATTCGACGGGAACTCGACCAAAACAAAAGGATTCGTCCCCAAACTTTGCACAGGCAATCACCACAGAGTAGGTAAGCTATTCCCAAGAAATCATCGCTCAATTCGTGCTCAAACTCCAGAAAATCCAGATCACGTGCGAGAACTCGAAAAATCCCTAAAAACAAAATCGTGGTGCTCAAGTGAAGGATTTGTTAGGGGATCACCCTAGCCTTGATCACATATGTCCTAGCACCAAAATCCCTCAAGAAGTTTCACCCCAATCATAGCCAAATTCGACGAACCAAAAATCACTAAAAATGCCTCCGAAAATCACACAAAAATAAAAAACTTTAGTTTTGGAGAGGGGAACAAGTGGTGCACGAATTTGATCCTGGGATTAGCTCAAGATGTCGGATTACAAGCCACTTCAGTTTTGGTGGCCGGGGGCAGGGGGCGCCGGCGGCGGCCGGGGACGGGTGTGCCTGTGTGCGTGTGCGGCGCGGGTGGGTGTGCGCGTGTGTGGCTGTGTGCGGCCGGATGCGGGGTATATGAGTGGGGGTTTGCCGAGTATGCCAGATCTGGCACTCGGCAAACCTCTTGTTTGTCGGGTGTCAAAACTGGGGCACTCGGCAAATTCAGTTTTTTTTATTTTTTTTCTTTTTCTTCTTTTCATAACATATTTTTTAAAATTTGTTTCGATGTACTTTGAAAAAACTTTATCCAATTCACTCAATAATATATATTTAATTTTTCTACGAATATTATTCTATTATTTTATGTCGTTATAGCTCAAATTTAATTTATATCGATTAAAATTCTATAATTGCACTTAATAAATTAAAATAATCAAACGGATCCAAAAAATTACTAAATTTTCACATGAAATAATCTATGTTCACTATTGCCTATACAAAAAGTTTTGAAGTCAAACCACAATTTGACCGTCACTTTGACTGCAAATCTTACCGAATCCTTCTCAACGCTACTATTCTTCTTCTAAGATGTTTCGGTTTATAAACATCGTACGTGACAAAACGTGCGAAACCTTATCAATTTTTTACCACAGCCTACACGTATGATATCATCATATCATGACAAATCTCATGATTTTCAAACTTCGTTTGCTTTTTATAAATTTAAAAACCATTCGGCCGCACGTTCGTGGTCGTGTTTCCTGAACGAGATGTTCGAAATCGTAGCATCCGGTTTTAAGAACAAAACCGGATACACATCATATGTGAGCCCAAGAAGTCAAATCTCACATATAGCTACAAATAAGGGTAATATCAATAGACAATGATTAAATACATAACGTATTAGTATAAAGAATATAACCTCAGAGTATAAACAGCGGAAAGACAACTCTGATCTTCAGGCGAAGACTCCAAATCCACAGGGACAACTGACTGGTTGTTCACAAGCCTAATTCCTCCAAACTCTAGCAATCTGGTACCCATCCGAGATTTTTCCAAATATATGTAAAATAAAGCAAGCGTAAGTACATGTCGTACTCAACAAATATAACATGGGGTTCATGAGGCTAAAAAAGCTGATACTGGTTCAACTGCGATTAGCTTTTAATAAGTCATGATTTTAGCAATTGAGTAGTAACAAGTTTAACCACAAGACCATAAACACATGATCAGGTAAACATGAATAATGAATAGCATAAACAGTTAACCATTAGTGAGCATCTTCATCATCCATATCATCAGTGTTCATTATCTATTCCGTAAGGGTTCAAGGCCGCTCGTGACCGTGAGCACGGCTGATATACCAGTTTTACACTCTGCAGAGGTTGTACACTTTTACTGTGAGTCATGATTTACCCTTTCGCCCGAGATGATCAGCCTCTTGACCCACTACCAAGGAAGGTCGGCAGGGTTCACTATGAAGCCTTTTAAAGGCTCGTCTAACAAGTTATGGCCATTAGATTCACTCGGCAAACAGATATAGGAACCCCCTGTCGAATGGCACAATTCCATCACGGCTATACACATAAGAGTAAAGGCTGTCCTATACCCGATTCGGCAAGTCATTCTTACGCCAATAAAGGTAACCACTAACAAGTTAGAAAAGGTCCTTATACTGAGCTAAAGCCAGAGCCACGTAGCCCTCACAGCTGTACTGTAAGTCCCGGATGATCACTTACAGATAAGTCCTTAGGGAGATGAATCTAGAGCACCATGAAAATAGCCCAATGCTCTAGCCTCCTTGTTCCATGTTGCTAAAAAACATCTTTTAATGTTTATTGCATAATCCATTAGTCAAGTTACAAGATCATAGTTGTAGTTGAGCACTAGCATTATACTACCCAATGCAATTCCCCATAGGTATCAAGGCACAAGGTACAAAGTACTAGGAAATCCTTAGTGACAGTTAAGGTAGACACATGCAGCATGAATTAAATGATTAAAGGTATATAAGACAATAAGGAAGATCCCATGCTATACTTGCCTTATACACTTTCTCAAACTTTCTCATACTTTACTTCTGATCATCAACTTCTGATCTCCAACACTCACCGGCAGTTCTCATTCTACTCGTAACAATCATCACGCATAGGCAAACATACAAGCAACAAATAAAAACAACTAAAAACAGTACACCATATAGGAGAAAACAACATACTAAAAGAGAGCTTGTTACTGCAGTCACAAGATCAAAAGAAATATCGAGAGCGGAACTACCGTTAACAAGAAACGACTATGGAGAGTTTTATATTATAAAAGAAAAGAAACAACTACAAGCTCGATTTATTTTAGTTAACAAAATCATGGAAAAGTTATTAGTTCAGATTAGACAAATGATATTTGAACCTAAAACTGAGTTAAAGCTAATCATAGTTTATTTTATAAATGTTCTCACATAATTTAGTAAGCAAGTTATGCTTTATCTTTGCAAAAGAAATAATCATGTGAGAGCATTTAAATGTATTTTATATTACGTCACAGTGTTTAGTCCTAAGCAAATTACCAATTAAGAATATATTTATGTTAGCATTTAATTATATTAACATTTATTTATTTACATATACAAAACCGAAGTGTATCACCTATGTTGTTTTTAGGTTGAAAACTGGTTACGTACCCATTAATCAAATTAATATTTAATTATGAACACATAAACATGTGATAGGATAAGCGTCGCTGACAGGCCATAGATCATAGCGATATGAAACTAACGCAACAAATGAACCGAAACAGAGCTAAAATAAATAAGATGTGAATTGGACAAGTGCAGGAGTGTGGGTTGCCTTGCTTGCTTCTGCATTGCATGACGAGATGTGTTCTCTAGATGATGAGTGTGCTCTTGAAAGGTACAGGTGGCAGAAGATACTTACAGATGCACGCATATGTACTTGGTGAATTTGCTACAGAATCCATGCACGTTGAACAGGAGTCGTGGCTTTGATTTCCTCTCTGGCGGTGAAGAAATTAACGTGCATGAGCTGCTTGCTATCGCGAGGACAGAGGCATGAGCCTGGCTTGGGCATCAGCTGGCAAGGACGCTTGTGCCCGGAGGTGGATGGCCGGCGTGCAGAACAGCAAGCGACGGCGACATGCAGAAACTGATTTCCTTGCAAGCAGACAGATACACCATGATGAAATAAGCGAGTGCAGACTGCAGAGAACACAAAGACCTGATAGAAAAAGGAAAGGTAGCAAAATGAGGCATTCTCACTGGAGGCAGATGTGCGGCAGATGAACAATGGTGACCAACAAGGCTCTGACTGGCGGCCGGCACGACGATTCCAAGCTGGCAACGAACCGGTGCGGAGGAGACGAGAACGCTGACACGGCAGCTTGACGAAGCATCTTCTCAAGAAGGTTTTCTCAGACCTTGGTTTCGGCGTTGCTGAAACATGGTTCACGGTCAGCAATGAGTAGCAGATTGCATGGCCACGGAGCAACGACAGGATGTAGCCACGAGTCGGAGAACGGCAGGGACGGCGGCGGACTTACTTGTTGCCGAGGAGAGTATGGCCGGGCTGGGCAGCGCGGCGACGACGGCGAGAGAAGTAGAGAAAAATCTAATTTACTACACGGCAGTTTTGATGTGCTTTGTTCAAGAGGTTGGTACAGATTTATAGGAAGAAAAACTCCCCATATCTACATCAACTAGTAATATGGTACTAATTGATGTTGCACCCTCCACATTTACTAATGGGCCTAAATAATCATTAAAGCCCATTAGTTAATAAATGCACATGCCTTTGAGATTTACTAGGATTATTGTACATGGGCTTTGAGCGTTGCAAAAAATGAGAGATTTATTATTTTCGGAATTAATTAATTTCATAGATAAAATAATTCTAGAAAAGTCCAGAATTGATATTTAAGCCACGAAAAATGCTCCGAGACCTCCGAAAATTTGAGGAAAATTCCCAGAGACACTTTGGAACATGATGAACCCAAATAAAGTATTTGGAGCTCATAAAAATATTGTTGGGAACTTGGAACATAAAGATTAAGGTAAAGGAGGTAGGAATTAAATTCCAGAAAGAAGCTGGAAAATTCCTAGAGATAGATATTCGTCTCTTAAACGTATAAAACACACACATTTTGCACATAGAAACACGAGGTGCGACCGGCATGAAAGCAACAAACACGTTTCTACCTTATGATAAATTTTAAATTAATAAATTTTTTTATTTTCCTATGTTTTCATGTGCACAAAAAATTCACAAATAAATCATTTTAACTCTATTTTCAAAAGTGGCAAATTTTGGGGTGTTACAGAAATTTCTTTTCATTTCTAAGGAAAGGCCTCACACTGGACTCAATAACATGACTATCATTTTTTTACTTATTTTATTCTATTATTTGAATCACTTGCTGTTCAAATTTGACTTAAACAAAAAAAATTCCTTGAAATACAATTAATTAATTAAATATAGCAAACTGATTAAAAAATATACCAAATTTTAACATGAAGTAGCACATGTTGTATGTGCAGAGTAGAAAAAGTTTTAAGGTCAGCAGAGAAAAAAAAACTTATTTCTTTGCCGAGTGTAAAAAAACACTCGGCAAAGAGCTTGGTTTGCCGAGTGCAAAAAAAAACACTCGATTTTTTTTGCACTCGGCAAACAAGCTCTTTGCCGAGTGTTTTTTTTTTGCACTCGGCAAACCCTATTTTTGTCGAGTGCAATTATTTTGCCGAGTGTTTTTCGCACAGCACTCGACAAAAAGCTTGTTTGCCGAGTGTCCGAAGGATTGCACTCGGCAAACCACCTTGCACTCGGCAAATTGAGTGTTTCCGGTAGTGATCTTGTATACTTGTACCTATATACGTGCTCGATCCTGAAGCCAAACGCAACCAGCTGCATGCTTTCATTCACACAACGACATCGTTAACTTCCACCGATCGTACGTCTAGCTGCTCGATCGATGGATAGCTCAGCCAAGCTGCATGCCCCAGGCAACAATAATCCAGTCACGTACAGGACGTGCAAGCTAGCAACAAAGCCACCCTCATCATAGCAGATAGCACGGACGGATCACTCCTCCGGCCGCACGACGGCCGCCGCGCCTTCGCCTGACGACCTCCTCCGGCCTCCTCGTCTGCCAGACCCTCCCTTACCCACCGCCGCTTCGTCCCCGTTGGTGATCGTCTCCGGCGGCGCGACGTAGACGAAGGGCCCGACAATGCAGTCATCGAGCGCGAGGAGCGGCTCGAGCGCGTCGACGACGGCGGACATGTGGGGGCGGGACTTTGGGTTGAGCGCGACGCACTGGTGCGCGACGGCGGCGGCCTTGTGCGCGGCGCGGCTGGAGTACTGGCCCGCCAGGGCGGGGTCCATGACGCGGTCCAGGCGGCGCGCGTCCGTCAGGTACGGCCGCGCCCACTCCACCAGGCTCTGCTCCCGCGCGGGCCGGCTCTTGTCCACCGCCTTCCGCCCCGACAGCAGCTCCAGCAGCACCACGCCGAAGCCGTACACGTCGCTCTTCGCCGTCAGGTGGCCCGTCATGATGTACTCCGGCGCCGCGTAGCCCTGCGTCCCCATGACTCGCGTCGACACGTGCGTCTCGTCGTCCTCCGGCCCGTCCTTGGCCAGACCGAAATCCGACAGCTTCGCCTTGTAATCCTATTACACACAAAATAACAAAGAGGATTTCAATCAATTCCAAAAGTAATCGAGTGGATGGTACTGTAGCGAATGCACGCAGACGTCAGCTATCTTCCTCGCGTACGTAGAGCAGTTAACACCCAACAACTCCGTTACTAATTGGCGACAGAAACTTTAGAAGAATGAATCATCATCGCTAGTTGTGCAAGCTTTTCCTGCGATAACAAAAGAGAAATCTTTTCTTCGTGGCACGCATGCATGAACATGACAGTTCGATACGGCCGGGAGGCGGGAGCTAGCGTTGCAATGGTTGACATGACCCGTTCTGGTTCACAGGCCTGCCTGATGGAGCCCCAGAAGCTGACGGCAGTGGTGATCTGGTCTGGTGGAGGCCAGGTCAAGATTTTGTTGTTCACCAGTTGGCATTTGGTTTATTGGCGACCTGACGATTTCAGTTTGATTTCAGCGCTGGTTTACTCGCCGCGACTTGCGAGCGAGGATGGATGCAAAACTGCAACTACCCAACCCTTTGGCGGATATTTCACTAGCTCTAGACTCTAGTTTCTGGCGGATATTTCACTACTGGCTCCGGCCATCAAACCGAACCCAACCACAGCTGAGCCTGATCTTTCGAGCGAGAGATAGATATGAAACAGTGAAGAGAGGTAGTAGTATAGTAGGTGGATGTGGATATGTGTGGATGCCGTGTGCTGTTACGGATGCACTAGCTAGCTATAGCTCACCGAGTCCAGCAGGATGTTGGAGGTCTTGAAGTCCCTGTAGATGACCGGCTTCTCGGCTTCATGGAGGAAGGCCAACCCTTTGGCAGCGCCAATGGCGATCTTCAGCCGTGTTGACCATGGCAACGACGCAGCGTATTCTGCAAAGCATACATATCGAGTGGCACGGCTCATCAGCTGAGGTAATTAAATTAATTAGGTTCCAGCTGAATGATGATGCGCAAACATTTGAATAAACTAAAGCTGTCAAAATATAATTTCAGAGTAAAATGCCGACAGCTGGCTGTCAAATGTTCGGAGTATGTCCATTTCCAATACCATCATCCTCTTATTTAGAATGAGGGAAATGAACACCTAATTTCTGGTATATGGTCGAGTTCATGTTCATTGTAGTTCAGACCACGTGCAGTTATTCAGATCTACAAGATATTAAGATGTGACGTACACATACTAGCACAACAAGATTTGCCTAATAGTGAGTTAGTGACTAACTTCCACATCGGTGACCAACTGCTTACAGTGTAACTTCAAAAAAACAACCAGCAGGCACTGTTTGCAAGCATAAATATCACCGGGAAAACTCCAAATAAACAGATGAGTTCTTTCATGAATCCTGTTAGATTTATGTGTTTCAAACGGGTCCTCTGATGAGTCCATGTTAACTTTACCCTATACTAAAATTACTAATATATATAGCAGAACCTAGTGTGATGGACTGACAGTGACCATGCATGGAGACTCCAGTGGAACTTCAATTCCACTCTGTTATGTTAAAGTTAAAGCACGACAAGCATCTTGCTAATTGGCTCTCTCAGTGCCTACAATGATCGAGATGAATCGTGTATATGTAGTAGCACAATTAATTCATCACATCCCTTTTGACTTATACTAATCCAGAATGACAGCTGTATATGCTACCGACTGATTCTAATCACGTACAGGAAAATAGTTTTTTTTTTACTTTGCATATAAAGATTAAAGGGGTGTTTGGTTTTTTAGTCGCTCCTAAAATTCATGTCACATCGAATGCTTAGATACTAATAAAGAGCATTAAATATAGATTAATTACAAAACCAATTACATAGATGGAGGCTAATTTGCGAGACGATTTTTTAAGTCTAATTAATCTGTCATTAGCACATGTTTACTGTAGTACCACGTTGTCAAATCATGGACTAATTAGGTTTAAAAGATTCGTCTAGCACATTAGTCGCAAGTTGTGTAATTAATTTCGTAATTAGTCTATATTTAATACTCAATGCATGTGTCAAACATTCGATGTGATAGGAATTTTAGGAGGCCCTGCCCCCGGAACCAAACTGGCCCTAAAGCTGCGAAAACAAGTAGTACTAGATACGCAACAGGTGGTGCAGGTCTCCGTCCGTCCAACTAGCTCCTGCAGCAGCAGTAGAATCAAGCATGAAAAATCGAGAGCATAACCAAAGGACGATGATGCTGGTGTGAATAATAGCAAAGTGGTTAAGAGAAAATGACCCAGAGGATCAGAATAAGTAGAGATCGAGATGATGTAACAAGACTGCATCAATTGACGCCGCAACGACACGCCCGAAAGGCAGTTTGAATTGAACCATCACTGAGAAAACGGGACGGGAGAAAATGGAAGAGACAAAAACCAAGGGTGTAGAGCACGGAAAGTGCTAGTTGCTGCCGATCCGGCGGCCACAAAATAAATTCGCCGATAAAGCTTTTTATGCGACAAATAAAAACAGGTTGGTGATCGAGAGATCGACCGATCGAGCCGTCCAGTTCGACTGATGTGTGTCTCGAGATCCGAATCTTTCCCTAGCTTAGCGATGCATCGAGGAAAAGGAGGCTGACAACTACGTGCAAGGGATATCCCTTTCTTGTCGCCTGCACCATCGATGTCTGCTGGCTGCTTGCCGCCACAGTGTTTTCTAGCTAGGCTCTAGTATGTTTTATTCTTGCAGGCTCACTTGCAGCCATATGAAAACGACATGCCATGGCATGATGAAAATGAGAAGTTTCTGTAGGAAATGAAACAAAAAAAAGGAAAATGGAAAGATCAGGCTACGTGTGTGCTTACTTTTGAAGAGATGCTTCTCCAGGCTGACCCTGGTCATGAACTCGTAGACGAGCAGCCTGTGCTCGTCCTCGTAGCAGTAGCCGATCAGCTTCACCAGGTGAGGGTGCCTCAGTTGCCCCAGGAAGAACACTTCCGTCTGCATGCATGCATGGTTTTGACATACATAAATCATGGCTCTGTCAGTTTAACTACTGTAAATATCTCTCATTATATTACTCTGCTGCTTTGCTTCATCACCTGAGGAACCAATAAGCCTTTAATTTAATAATTGAACTAAAGTAAACACTGTTCCATTGAATCCTCTCATGCTAGCAGCTGGCAAGCATACCGAGCCACTGAGGAAAGCTTTCGAAGATAAGTTCAGTACGTGGAATAATTCAAGCCATGGAACTTCTACTTGTAATAAAAGACAACTTGCTTGTTTGAACGAATATTGACAAATATACAAGTAATTAAAAACTAAACGGAAGCACGTACGAAGCCATAATATTTGAGAATAAATAAAAGAAATGTGCAGATCGAGATGATTCCCTTTTGTTTTGGGGTCAAAAGGTGCACTTTTTACTTCGACCTATTAGTTTTTTTTTTAATAAATCTCTTAACAAGACGTGGAACTTTTTACTACTTACTACTAGCTCTAAAAATTTCTAATAATACTATATATCACTGCCAATATATCAACAAGAATAGGATATATGTTTGGTTGTGAATATTTGGCATTAATATTCAGAATCTCTAATAAGCAGCTTCATGTATTTTTGGATTGGAGAGAGTAATACTAGACCTTGCGAGGCACACGTACTGTGAAAATTCCGAGCTAACTGACTGACTCAAGATATGTGACCATAGAGTTCAGACTTCGAGCAGCTCAACTAACTTGGAACAAGCAAAGTCTATTGAGCTAATTAAAGCAGGAGAAATTGTGCTGATAGACGCTACTAAACCCCATGTGTGCACAACATCGCTGACACTATTCCATTACAGATCAGTGAATTCCTCCTCCTCACTTAAATCCGCCGTACTATATATTAATTCCTATCTATCTATAAGTAATGATAAAATTGTTTAGTACTGCATGCGTTGCGTCGATTAATACTCCTACGTATTAACCAGGTCGATCAATCGTTCGTATATAAGCAAGCAATCCAGCAATTAGCTAGCGTACCAGCCATTCGGTGTGGCCTTGTCCGCCCTCGAGGTCGAGCAGCTTGACGGCGACGGACTGCGCGGCGAGTCCCGGCTTGGTCTTGTCGTCGACGTAGCCCTTGTAGACGGGGCCGAACCCGCCCTCACCGATGAAGTTTGTCATGGAGAAGTCCCGGGTGACGGCGCGCAGCTCGGCGATGGTGAAGACGTGGAGGTTGGAGCCGACGAGCGACAGCGACAGGTCCTCGGGCGACACCATCCCGCTCAGGCTCAGCTCCGTGAACGACATCCGGCTCTGCAGCGACCGCGGCCTGCCGCTGCCGCTGCTACCTGCCGCGGCAGCCACCTTCTGCTGCTTGCTCTTCTTCTTCTTCCCGCCGCCGCCCTTGGCCTTCTTCCTCCTGCCGTGGGAGCTGCTGCCGAAGCAGCCGAACAGCGAGCCCCACCCCAGCCTCGCACCAGCGGCCGGTTTATAGCCTCCCATCAGCGGCTTTGGCTGGACGCATCGGGGTATATATACGCTGGCTCTTGCTTGTGGGGTGGGTTAATTACGCTGAATCTTCCAGGGGGGAGGAGTGGTTGCGGCCTGCGGGCGATTAAGGCCCCGTTTACATCCAAAAATTTTTAGATTTTGGCTCACTGTAGCATTTCGTTTGTATTTGATAATTAGTGTCTAATTATGGACTAATTAGGTTCAAAAGTTTTGTCTCGTGATTTCTCATCCAACTGTGTAATTAGTTTTTTTTTATCTACATTTAGTACTTCATACATATGCCGCAAGATTCGATGTGACGAATACTGCGCAAAATTTTTTGGAATCTAAACAGTCCCTAAAGTGGCTGGCCGGCGTGTGTGCCTGATCAGCGGCGGGCGGCGGCCCGGGGTGTGGTTTGGTAGGGAGACTGAGCATCTGCATCAGACTTGCCAGGAAAGACCCTCCCGCTTTGCATGGGCCATAGTAGCCCGGGGAGTGGGAGTGTGCTTCAGAATACTCTGCAACGCAAGCTCTGCCTACCAAGGACACGTAACTTACGGTGTACATGCAGCGCAAGGTGACACTTCAAACAGCAAGAGGGATTCAGCAAATCTGTCGTGCCATGTAGAGTGTACTATTTCATGCACGCGCGCGCTACATGGTGCCAGCTGGGCCACGTATATCACATGTATCCTCTGTTATATCAGCCTCCAATTTGCATGCATGCATTTATATGTTTGTGTGGCCATGGGATTTGTGGAGGGATCCGATCGGCAATCCGGTTCATATGTGTTGCTTCTCTTCATCATACAACAGTATATACACTACCTTTGGACTATTTGGTGGATCACATCTTAAACATTTTTTTTAACTGGGTGCACGTCCGCGTGTAGTATCTATTTTGATTCAACAGTCACATGATGCACGCAACGTCTTCCCTTAACAAAATAGAAATGCTATACGACACGACACACATGTGTTTTAGAAAAAAAAAACACACGAATTTTTTCTCTCTGTCTCCCTCCGTTCTATTGCTCTGATCCTGCCTGCTCCGCAACGCACGCACGCGTCTGCTTGCCCGCACCGTGCCGCTGGCTGGACGAAGATGAAGCACGCAGGTCTCTCCTCTTCCTCCTCTGCCATATGTGATTTGTCTTTCCATAGAAAAAAGTAATTTGTCTTTTCATAGAAAAAAAATGTTTCTTATGATCTGTGGATCTGTGATCCTATGATTTGTGATTGTCTAGAGGTAGAAGAAGGCTGGAGGCTAGAGGTAGAAGGAGAGTGGAGGCTATTGAATCTTAATTCTATGGTGCAAAAAAATCATATGTTGAAATTGTATAAAATACATGGTTGTTGGTTAGACAGACTCTAACAAAAACCCCAGCAGGTCCAAAGATTGGACTAATGGCAGATGATGTTAGTAACAGTGCAAATTAAAGTCAAACAGAGTCTCATGCATGTAAATTAATGCACTTCCTCCGTCCCGGCCAAACTATAAGACGCTTTGGGTCTTTTAGATGCATAGCTTATTTGTGTTATACGGTAAGGCTATTCTGCAGCTGGCCATAAAATAAGTTATTCTGTAGTCATCCCTATTTACGATAATTTTATATACTAATTTATAATAAAGTGAATACATATTTACGATAGTTGTGTTACTGTAACACATGAGGATATTTATCATAACGTTATAGTAAATCACATACTAAGGAGTTACTATAATCTCGTGAATTAGCATAGTGTCGGTGTTTCGGACCGGGGGTCCTCAACCAACTAGTAAATGTGAACGGTTTGCCCCTAATCCCGGATAGTGATGCAAAGAGATACAAGGTTTATACTGATTCAGGCAATTAGTGCCATACGTCCAGTCTGAGAGATCGATCTTGTATTCCTTACACCGAAGTGCTTGTAGTAGGGGGTTACAAGCTGGGTGAGAGAGGGAGCTAGTCCCAGGTCTCGACGTGGAACGGTGCGGGCTGCTTGAGACGTTGCTCTCAGGCAACTTGGGAGAGCGTGTGTCTACGTGAGTCTATCTCCGTGAGTTCGTGAGTCCCCCCCTTAAGAACGGCCCCGGTCTCCCCTTTTATAGTTGAAGGAGGGACAGGGGTGATACATGTGTTCGCCATGTGGCGAGCGGAGGTGGCGTGCTGGAGTCCTGTAGCTTACTACTGTAGCGGCATGGTCAATGGAGTGGTCTTGTCCTTGATGTACTGGAGCAATGCGCCGGTCACACCCGATTTCGTATGACGTGGGCGCTCTAGTGACAGCCTGACGTAGGGTATGGCCGACGGTGTGCTGGTCGCTATGGGTTGACGGTGAAAAGAGCCGAGGCTCAGTTGGTGCCGAGGCCGAGCCATCGTGGGGGGCTCGGTGGGCCCAAATCCGAGGTCTGCTTGAGACACGGAAGTGGATTGCCGAGGCCTTGGAGGGAGCAGTTGGTCTCGTGCACCGATTCCGAGGCTCAGATGACCCGCGGCTCGCTTCCCCACGCCGTCTTTGCTCCTAGAGCAGGAATTAGGTAGCACTGATGTAATCTACAGCGCCGAGCATGGGTGCGATCTTTTGCACCAGGGATGGTGATAACCCTGTTTCGTCACTCTCACCCCGCTTGACCATCTGTTGTCTGCGCATACGTCTGGTGGCGTCGTGGGAGTGGTTGGACGCGTGACGTTTTGTCAGAGAAGTCGGTCGAGGCGGAGGCGACGAGGTTGTTGCCGAGCCGGCCTCGAGCGAGTCGGAGAATCGGTACTTCGTCCGAGGCTTCACTCGCGGGGCCTCGGGCGAATCGGAGAATCGGTAACCCGTCCGAGGCCTTGTGGAGCGAGGCCTCGGCACGAGAGGGCCTCGGCGAGGGGGCCTCGGCGAGGCGGAGAGTCGTTGCGACGCGGGCTTCGGGCGAGTCGGAGAATCGGCCGAGATCCTGTGATTGTCCTTTGGCTTTGATATTTGCGAGGTTTTTAGCAATTTTTTCGGTTCTTGCTTAGGGTACCCCTTTTTATGGTATCCGACACATAGTAATTATCGTAACTCAAAGTGGCCACAGAATAAGTTATTTTATAGCCAGCTGCAGAACTGTGTGTGTGTGTATATATATATATATAGTGTGTGTGTGTGTATATATATATATATATATATATATATATATTACCCTGGGTGCTGAATAATAATCAGTACCCTAGCCCGCCCGACGCACCCGCTCCGACCCCGAGCCACCCAATCGGTATAATAATCTAAGCTTGAGTATGGTTTTTTTTCTAAAAATTATATGTATATGAACTGATGTCTTGACACAGAATTAGAGAACAAATTAACATACATGTATTTCAAATTTTGCTTGCCCAAATTTTGTGGCCAACCGTAGTTGAAGTGCTCGCTTCACTTCCAAGCCAATGGGTACTCAACATTATTTTTCACTGATTCAAGATGTTTCCTTGCAAGTCACGTCTTATGAATCTTTTAGCTTTTTGGTTTATACTGACTCTGCGTGTATTTTATTGTTCTTGATCCAGAGGCTAGAGAAGATTTCTGTGCTGACAATTGCTAATTTGCTACATATTTTTTTTCAGAACTAAACCTGAGGTGCCACTTGAATAATACTTGCAAATTCAAAGCTATTTTTCCTTGCAACTATCTATCATATTCCACTGAGTCAGATTAGCAGCTTATTTACATGCAAATTATGCCTTTGTCTTAATCTTGCCTAGCATTTTAGTATCTCCCATTGAGCTTTCTGTATACCCAAATTAAATGTGCTCATGTATCTGACTTTTAAATTTGAGTATATTTCAATGAACATATATGTTGTAACATAACCTGTGTTTCCTCTTGGCCAGTCATACAAATTTGGTGGGAAAATAGACAACATAGCGGTTGGTAGGATGATGGAGGAAATCGGTCAGGACTCAACAGGGCGGAGGACCGAATGAAGCAGGGAAGTGTAGCGGAGGACATGCAGCAGCCCTCCCTCAACTAACAGTCGGTCACGCGAGCAGGCGACATGGTATAGTGAAGTGCGGGACACAAAGGTGGATGCTAGTGACATAGGAGTTAAGGAATTAAATTTCTCAAGGAACTAGAATCCACTCTGCGACTTACCACTGAGAGTTATTCATCTGTCCGGCTCCCTCGTCCAGAGGTGTCCTCGACATGATCAAGCTGTGGAGTTTTTTATTTATTTATTTTTTATATGAATCAAGCTGTGGAATTCATAAAGCATCTCCTTTCTTGCCTCTTTGCTATAGATTTTTTGTTCAAGTTGTCCCAAAGTGTAGGCCTACAGATTCTTTGTAACTATGATAGACGAAATAGTACTATTTTTGATTTGCAGCATAGACTATTATTGTTGACAAGATATGTTTGTATTGATCAAATTGAAATACTATTTATAGTTTACATAATGAATTGTTATTTTTGACAAGTAATTCATTATAGGGAACCTGGTATATAGCAATAAAATATGGCCAAATATATGCATCCCTGGAGGCCTAGCGAAAAGAATGATAACAAAAAAAAAATCGGCCAGAAACAAAAAGAAATTGATCGGAAATAGAAAAAAATTGCCGTAACCAGCGCGAGAGGGCAATAGACGCGAAAGAAAAAAATCGGCCATAAACTCAGAAAAAAATTGGCTGAAAAAAACAGGCAAAAAAAAAAGACGGAAGCAAATAAAAACCGGTCGGAAAGCGAGCATGAAGGAAAAAAAAAAATCGACTAGCGCCCTCCTATCTGCTGTGAACGTGGGCAGCAGGATGGCCTCGGTTACTAAATAATATTTAGTATCCTGGGTGTTAATTAGCGCAGTCATATATATATATATATATATATATATATATATATATATATATATATATATATATATATATATATATATATATATATAGAGAGAGAGAGAGAGAGAGAGAGAGAGAGAGAGAGAGAGAGACACTATGTTTAGCAGTTCATTCTTTTCTATTCAGAACATCAAATAATGGAAAAGGAAAAACAATTCAAACACATGTGTATATGCACTCGATGCTTATTACGTGTACTTCTAGAAACTTGATGACCTTATGCTTAATTTAAGACATATATATATATACGTACACACATGACACATGTACGTGTTAAACATTCCATCACATCACGGTATATATCTAGAAGAAAGATACCTCCCCCCTCATCTGTATAAAAAAAACATATGGTGTTTCATGCTTTTAATTTGTCCAACTCATCCAGAATAAAGACAGATCGAGCGCCAAATTTCAGAAAGTTCCTCCAAGCCAGTCAGGAAGCACAAGCACACCTATCAGATCAGGCTGCTTAGGAAAGGAAAGCAACTCCTCAGATAATAATAAAGCTATAAGTCAGATGTTTCCAAGGGCCTGTGTGGTTAGGTAGGCCACTAATATATAAAAGCGCACACGTACAGGGGACATGATATATATATACTATTACTCATCAACTCAATCATGAAGATATATTAAACAAGTAATAAAAAACCAAAATATATCCAGATTATTATCTTGTATGGTGTTAGTTGCACTAGCTTGACATGGATGTGGCTTCTAGAAACTTGTTGATGACCTTGTGCTTGGTGTACATCTGGATGTAGGTAGCGAGCGAGCTGAAATTGTACTACGCAGTACGGTCAATGCGTTGCAGGTAGGGAGGATGGCCGGAGCTCGGACGTACGTGCTGTCTGCGTGATTGAGGACGACGAATGGCACGCATGAATAATAAGCAAGCAGGTTCCTTACCCGGCCCCCTTTTGTTATTGCATTGGTGCACGTACAAGGTATCAACTGTTCAAGGACACACACAATGACACAAGACAGGAGGCCATGCGTGCATGTATATGGCCGTCCTGCAGTCCTGCTTTGATTCAACAGACAGCAGCTGCAGTGCCGTTGGAGTTGGACGACGACATTCGTCGTCACAGTGGTCTTTGGTATTTGATTGAAAACAAAGGTAGTCTACATACATTGCAGCTGTTTTCGTTCGTTCCACCATGTAGATAGATAGATTAACCTAACACAGATCGAGTACGTACGCGCGAAACCGCCAGGTGCATGCAGTCCGTGTTCCGAATCCCAGACGACCACCAGCACCAAATATATTACAGAGTCCCGGTACGGTGGCAACGTGCTAGGATATATGGTGGCCAAGGCCAAAGATGCATCATGCTCGTGCATGGATAGAGTTGGAAGTTGCTACCGCACCCTGACGTCGTATGCTCTTGCCGAGTTGCACCGTCCCAGCAGCCCGCCAGCCGTGACGAGGTGGATCAATCGCCGGATCGGGGACGAGTGGACGACCCTTTACCGCTTACGTAGCGCCTCTGTCCGTGCGCAGAGTCAGCGCTCTGCAATTGCAAGACTGGACTGGTCACGGGACGCGGACGCGGACGCGGACGGACACGCGGTTTCGCATGCAGTTCGATCGTCCCGGTGGCCGTTGGACTCGACCGCGTCCCGGCTCCCGGGCCCCGGCGGCCGCAGCCCAAGCCAGGCCAGGCCTTGGCGGCTCGGCCTCATCTGCGTGCTGCCGCGCACGCACGGACTAATCTCTAACTAGTCTTTTGGGCGCGCCGATGCGCGCGGTGCACTGGCCAAACGTTTTTTTTTTTTGGAAAAAAAGATATAATCAAAGTTAGACTGTATGTTGATTTGAGAAAAATCCGATGAGGTTTTCGCAAAAAATGGTGAGAGGGTTTGTGGAGCACGGGTCGATTTTGGAAAAGGTAAGGGTTTTTTTGCAAAAAACCCGGAGGGCATCCGTTCTGGACTGCGGGTTGATTTCAAAAAAATCTGAGGAGTTTCTTGCAAAATATCCTGAGAGGGACTCTGGATCGTGGGTTGATTTCCGAAAAGCAGAAGGGTTTTTTTCGAAAAATGACCGCGGCTCGCCCGATCTGGGCCGTCCGCGCGGCCGATTGAACGGCCACGAAAAACCGACGACGTAGACGCGCTGGCTGCGCGAGCTGGCCACACCGAATCATATCTTTAGATCGGCTCGCGACCAGGACCATCAGAGATCGCCAGGCGCGGCGACGCTGCCAGTTGACGAGTGGTGACGTCCGTCCAAACTGCAGCGGCATGTCACATGTGCTAGTTTACCAAGCCGACCATCAGTCAGTTGGTCGATGCATGACTATAGGTACAAGTAGATAGATTACTACTTCGTGTGACGCTGTGATCGACCTATGGACGTCGATCTAATACTTGCCGCCGTACCGTACCAGGGATTTTAAACACAACAGTCCGGCTGCATCCGGAACTAGTAGACGGTTAAATGGGGGTTGGTGAGCTGACGACGTGCAAACGTTTAATTTTTTTCCCGCTCGTCCTTTTGAACGTGATGTGACAAATAATGTTGGTTGGCCTGCCCGCCTGCCAAGCAACTCTGTCGGTCGTTCCGTGCGCATGCATGGAGATGGAGTACACCAATTTGTCCCTAGTTTCGCCTAACAACAACGTATATATAGCTATGCAAATCATCTCTAGCTTCCATGTGTCACAAAGCTAGCTCGCTACTACATTCACCAATCAAACCAGCGCGTCCAAGTTCATATTCTCTACGTGTCCGCCTCATCCCGGCCAGATGCATGTTCATACATCACTAAGTCCCGTCCTAAGTAGAGCTGTTAAAGTTTAACACGTACGTACTAAGGCGAGTTTTTACACGCCGATCGATACCTGTCGTCATGATCCTGAATTTTTTTTTCATGGCGTCGTTACCTTAAAACTTGTACTGTAGTGGCATTTGACATAAACGCAAGGATACACATCCTTTTTTCAACAGTGATGCATGCAAGAGACAAGGGCGTACGTCTTAATAATTAAATACTCCCTCCATACTAAAAAAATGAAGTCGTTTTGGATAGCGATACGGTCTCCAAAGCATAACTTTGACTACTTATTTTTATAAAGATATTTATCAAAAAGTGATATATGTAAATTTTTGTGAAAGTATCTTTCAAGACAAATCTATACATATGGTTTTCACATTTCTAAACTTAAAAGTTATTCATGATTTATATTCCCAATGTTTGACCCAAGCATTGTCCAAAACGACTTCATTTTTTTAGTACGGAGGGAGTATATATCAACATCTCAATGGTTCCCACCACCCAAACCCAGTAAACACACTAGGATGCAGGTTCTTAGCCTGATATACACACCCAAGTTCAGTTTTCGAAAACTTTTCCGAGGGAAAATTATGATCGATGACGAGGAACAAGAGGCTATTTGAAGACATCAGCTAGGGTACAGATCTAGTATTGTACACACAAGAGCAAGTTGAGATGAACAAATTACATTACAAGTCAAGAAGCGACAACAAACATCTTGATCAAGATGGACAAGACCAGTGTTTTTCTCTAGAGTGTCTCAGAAATAATTCGATATCGGCCTCCCGAACAGGCTGAACATCTTGATCAAGATGGACAAGACCAGCTAGAGTGTCTCAGAGATATTCCCGGCCTATTAACTCGGAGTTGGGTGCAACCACAGCTTATACTTGACGTTTACTTTATCTCCGAGAGATGACTGAGTGAGTAGCGTGATTGATCTACACTGGAAACACGTCGACTAATTAATAGATTTTTTTAAGAAAAGGAAAGGATAATAATAATCATTAACATTGGCTGCCGACTGATAGTCTTTCTAGAAAGAAACGTACGGTTCATTTGAAGATAGAAATGCATGCATCAAGCTGACTTATAAGCTCCAGATTTGATCATGTAAAAACTTTGTCCGTCCAGTCATCTCAATCATGATGAATACACCATTTTCTCAGAGGATAATTCAAAGAAAATGCTGATCTCCATCTACCTATGAGCTGAATCCTTCGAATAATTTCAACGGTACATGATCTCACCGTATTGAAATTTGAAACACTTTGAGTTAGTTCCTGCAAATATTTGTCAACAACAGTCGACAATGTTAATTAGCCACTTTCAACTAAGCTAATAATGATGCTGACCTTGCTGAGTTAACCTAGCAAGCTGGCCCTTTAACCGGCGGGCTGCCTACTGTCAACGGCGGAAGAGGCAAGCAAGCTAAGCCATTGCACGCTGC
This sequence comes from Miscanthus lutarioriparius, assembly GCA_904845875.1. NCBI lineage: Eukaryota > Viridiplantae > Streptophyta > Magnoliopsida > Poales > Poaceae > Miscanthus > Miscanthus lutarioriparius. The sequence goes on along the minus strand of CAJGYO010000001.1, from coordinate 10,964,854 downwards.
CTTTAGAATTGCTGATGTACAGGACGGTGAAGTCTACTATCTTTCTAATTTTCTCCAGGGAAAGAATTTTCAGTTCAGAGGCAGCCACAACTTTTTCAAAAAAAAAAATGATTCTATCTCTGTCAGACGACGACGACGACCTATCAGTGTCGTATGGCATGTCCATGTCAGGAATTAGTAGGTGCAGAATTGAACACTCCGTTCGTATCAGCAAATTGAATTGCGTTTGCGTCCGTCCACAGAGAATAGTTTTGAGAGATCATATCTGAACATCACCAGGAAATTAAAACACATTTTACGGGCTCTCCGGAGATTGACGAATGGGTCCTTACCTAGAACAGCCGAAAACGATGGGGTCTCTCGGAAACTATGAATGCATTGTGCATAGTACCGTACCACGCAGCTGCAGCTTGTGTGGCACATGTTTGAATCTTATATAGAAGAAAGGGTGTGTTTAACACGGATCAGGATTATTTTAGCTCTAGGCTGCAATTGCATTGATTGAAGTCGCATGACACTTGTTTGTTATTAATTATCAAATATAATCTCCCTTTTAATTTGAACAGTACTAGTTGTACACAACTTGTACGTGCTTTCTGATTTGAAAACTTTTGGTTTCTGATAGAGCCTTTTCATAAATCAAATCATAGGGCCATCCAGCGAATCCAGGTTTTCCTTCTTGCTGCAGCAGATCGATCAGAATACCGTGCCGTTTGAACTCGGAACACCAGCTAGTTGTGTCATGCTCTGCCAATAGGCATCCTGTCAGATTTCATCGGTGTCGTCCTGGATCGTGTTCTGTTAGGTTTGACAGAGACTGGGTAATCCGGCAGCTTATGAAGCAAACAAAATTGAGAAAAAACACACACTCTCATGACCTCACACATCTTCTAAGATCACGTAAGCCGCCGCTTGTCGATCTGATCCGACGGGGTTTCACCAGCGCCGAGCGTCGTTTAGGTTGCCTTGTTTGACGGTTCATTCATGATTCATGCTACTGACAGGCACATACAAGAGATCAAATGAGCCCTAGTTGTCGTCTTCCAAACACAGACCCAATTGATGTTAAGCCGCAAGAAATCGAAACGAGCAAAACATCTGGGAGGAAAAACATGTCCCCTCGGCTTCGATCGCAATGCGTGTGTCGCCAGCATCCTTCTTCGCCTTTAACGATCGATGGATGCTCCCAAAAGACAGGATCGGAAAAAACTGAAAAGGCTCCGGGGCGTAGAAAGCAGAGACGCTTTGCTTCCGGTTTCACACCACGTCGCTGTAGCCGTCCGGAGCTCTTCGGCGACGGAAGGGAGGACGAATTGGCGCCAACCACCACCGGTTCGCCTTCACGGGTAGACCGTAGACGCAGAAGAGTACACTGCTGCTCTGCGCCAACAACGGCGACACGAAACGAGAGAGGAAAGAGCGCGCGAGCCCTGCCTGCTTACCTTGTTAATGGAAGATTCGCGTAGAAGGAGAAGACGAGCAAGATAAAGATATCCATCCATGCCGTATCGCCGTGGGAATTCAGCGGTGTCCCCTAAAAGGAGAGTAGAAGTTCAGATAGATTGGAAAGAGACCGATCTCTTTCTCGCTAAAGCAGAATGCTTTTAGATTTCTGCTGCGTGACTAGCCCGTGCGTTCTAGCCAGTTCTTCCCTATTTGCCCGGCCGGCACCCCCGCCACGTGCAGCAGGTGTCGCCGGTTTTTCCAACGCATCATACGCACGCAAATTAACCAGCCGGAAACTTGCGCCGGAATACCCTCTCCAGAAATCTTCACAAGTCGACGCAGAGATCGTCACGCTATAGTATATACCCTTTGTGTGCATCAGCATGACATGCACATGATGCGTCTGTCATACTTGGCCCGTATTTGTACGTGTATCTCTCGGCCGTGTTCTTCATTACCTGCTCGTATTACTGTCCACGGTCCACACACCTACCGGGCCTTTGGTCATGCAACAGAGCGTTATTGATGGGCCCGAACCTTTGTTTCGGCCCTTTTCAGGTTGCATTTCCTTTTTTTGTCCCTTTTTTTTTACTCGAGGGCCATTGTCATTTCTAGTATGGTCTCATTTTCAAATAAAAATACTGTATTGTGTTGTCTATGAGACTATGAGGATCCGCCGAGGTTTCTTTGGATCCTGTGTACGTCCTGGCCGTTAATCTTGAACGCTTTCTTGAGCACCTCGTCCGGCACCGGCGGCTCCGTCCGGAACACCGAGAAGGGCACGAGCTGCGCGCCGGGGCTCTGGCTGTTGAGCCCCGACAGCACCAGTGCGGGCGCCGCCACGTCCATGTTGTACAGGAAGTGCACCATCCCGCGCGGGAACACGAACGCCTCCCCGGCGCGCAGCAGCTGCGTGTACAGCCGGTACGACGTGTCGGCGAACCCCACCAGCACGCTGCCGTCCAGCACCAGCGCCACCTCCGACGCGCGCGGGTGCGTGTGCGGCGGCGCCAGCCCGCCCGGGGCCAGGTCGGTGCGCGCCATGGCGAGCCCCTGCGCGTTCGCGCCGGGGAGGGACGACGCGGGGTTCGTCACCGTCACGTTGAACCCGAACGGCGCCGTGGCGGCGGCCGACGGGTGCTCCGTCGTCGCCCTCGACGACAGCACCGAGGTGGCGAAGTGCTCCGCACGCGCCGACGCCGGGTCGATGCAGGCCAGGCCGTTGAGGTGGAACTGGGACGACGGAGGGAACGCCGTGTCGGCGACGCAGTAGTCCAGGAGGAGGTCGGGGTCGGACCTGCAGACGGCGGCGAAGAGGAAGATGGAGAGGAGCATTCGGTGGCTGATACCGTTGCTGCCACCATCAGCCGTATCTCTCATGATCATGGCTACCTGTTCCACTTGTTTGCTCTGAATTTTGGCCGGAAAACAAGCAAGATGTATGACACCGTCTAGCTTCAGTGATCAGTGTGGTCGCGTATAAATAGTACCAGTAGCAGCACAAATGAAGTGTAGTTGATGACACGCGAACATGCAAACTCATGCTTTGAAGTCACTATTTGTATGAGTGGCAGAGGGGTAAGGTCTACCTTGCCTTCAAGAATGAACCTGTAGGTGTAGCACGCTCCGACTGAAGCGCGATTTAACAAACAGCATCACGTATTCAAATCCCCGCTATACTCTCGGCAAGCCTGGGCAAACTACGGTTCATTTCGTTGAGAATAAACTGGCAAAAAACGATCAACAGCCCCTCCGTCCCATCTCATATGGCAACAGACAAGCAGGCTATACATGTCATGTTGTGATAGATCTGATGTTACAGCAGCCTCCGGGGCGATGCTTACAAGGGCGATACATTTGTTTGCTCGTCAAGAAAGAGGCAGCCAAACACCGTGTTGAAAAAATCACGGCCTCTGATGGTATCCTGGCTCCCTACCAGAGCTTGCGTGTCATATTTGCATGCCCTCCCGCAGTCTGGACAGTATGTCACCTGCATCCCATTTCAGGAGTCAGGACAGGTTTGGTTAGAATTAGAATACATGTTAGGTAGCTATACTGTAGGCAGCACCACAGCAAGCTTTTAGATATCCACACTCAATTATGTTCAGACACAGAAAAATAAGTAGCAAAAGCAAAACCGAAATGCAAACTGCAAGGTTGCAGTTTTTGCTTTCTATATATGTTACAGCCTTATCGTGACTTGTATTTTCTATCTGGTCTGGACTCGTCTGTCCTTGGACACTACTACACTCTCATGGTTACAATAGTGCGGCTAACAAATCCAACTGACAAAGTACGAGTTACTACAAGTAGTACTATCTTATTAATGTCAGCATGCTATGGCTGCAAGCTGCATCCACACATTTGTATGTAGTCTCATACTTTGTAGAGCACAAAATGAGAATACCTAAAAGCTTTTCTCTGCTCCAGCGGAACAAACACTTGTTATAGCCGATGTGCATAAAGACATAAGCTCAAGCAGGTTTATAACAATACTGGAGAGATAACAAGCTACAATTAGGATGTGTTTGGTTTGTGGAATAAATTGGTCCATCATCATCTCACTCTTTAGATTTTTGTTTGGTTTGTGGAATATAATTAGTTGATCCATCACCACCTCATTTCTCACGAGCTAATAATTAGTACTAGTACGAGGAATGGGGTCATTCCACTAAATTTAGGGGCTGTTTGGTTCGCAGCGTGGCCTGGGGGGGCGCTCGCCTAGGCAGGTCCATCCGACCACCAGGCGCTCAAAATCGACGGCCTGGGGAGCAGCCTGGCCCAGGCACCTGCGCCAGGGTCAGAACCAAACAGCCCCTTAAGGAATGAACTCATGATGCATCACCTCAATCTAGAATGGGATGATTCCCCAAACCAAACACCCCATTACAAGACAGTAAGTCCTTGAGACATACCTCTAGAATCTTTGGTTTGAATCTGTTATCAAGCATAACATCTACACCATACATGGCCCTGGAGAATGGGTTCTGCATCTCAGGATGAACAGCTGCGGCTGACTCAAAGACACAGCGTATCGTAGACCGTATGCTTTCATGGATGTCCAGCCATTTAACTAAAAGTTAAAAGTAAAAAAATCAGTAACATACAACTAAGAAGCCACATAAAAGAGAGAATGCAGGATGTTACAACCTTGGTGCTCCTTCTCAAACTCCTTGACGAACTCTGGTGTATTCATATGTTTCATCCTTCCAATATAATTCTGGATCAGCAGAAACAGTCAGGTAACTAGTTAAATGTAGCATGACAACCGATCACAATATAAGCATAAGCTAGGAGATATGGGCAGACTTAGCAGAATCGTGCAAAGCATACAAGGGAATGCGGCATTAATAAATCTTCAACAGCAACTAATAATTAGATGTTATCCCATAGAAGTGAGAACGAGTTGGATCTCACCATCACAGTGAAATGGGTCTCATACTCAAAAAAGCTAGTCTTCTGCAAAGTGTACTGATTGTTTGCTAACCTAGCCTAGAATAGAAAAAACAAACACAAGAGTTGTCAAACAAAGAATGATAATGGCCAAAGGGATTTATCAAGTATCATCAGAATTTCAGAATTTCAGGTCATACCCAGAAAACATTAGATAGAAATATTTCCAAAGGGCGGATACTACGGACCAAAACAATGTACCGAAGATCAAACTTCCTTCCTTGGAAAAGTGCAGGGCGTTCAATATATTTTTGGCATATCTTGGGGCCTGTCTCCATAAGTCTGATGATAGCAGACAAATCACCAGTAACTGTGGTATCGATTGTTCTCGCCATGTTCCAAGGCTTCATGATCCATAAATTGTCCATGCCATCTCGTTTCCTCACAAAATAATCACCAATGAGTGGAGACAAATGGGTCTCTAGGTTATATGTAGGTTGAAGCCATTCAGGTGAGCCCCAAGCCTGCATGAGTTGATCTTAGTTTCAAATGCCACCAATGTTGATGTTGTCGAACTCAACGCATTCTAGATTTATACAGTACGCCACACAAGATCCCCTAACCACACAAAAAAAGAGAAACTAACCTTGTGGATGGTCTCCGCAAGGTGGTGCTTCATGACAAGGCAAGCCTCAAAAGGAAATTGATTTGTGTATTGTTGGTCTGTGAGCCCTACAGCTTTCTTTACTTCTGAATCCACTTGCATGCTTACCCAGATAATGTCAGCCTCCTTTGGATCAGTTGCTGCAGGTATACAGAACAGGTGTGAAAGAGTTGCCTTTGATGCATACATTTTCCAGAAATAATGGAAGATACCCAACTAAATTCCACTAATTGTCAAGGTTATAGGAATGTATTAAAGGAAGCAAACTGATAAGATGGCATCACAACAGTTTCATACTAAAGTGAATACTACAAAAACTATATATCACATTAATTTTGATTTGGTTCGCTGGCAAGCATTACAAGATATAGGCCCTGTTTGGTTCTTTAGGCGCTCCTAAAATTCCTGTCACATCGAATGTTTGGACACATGCATGGAGTATTAAATATAGACTAATTACGAAACTAATTGCACAACTTGCGACTAATTTGCGAGACGAATCTTTTAAGCCTAATTAGTCCATGATTTGACAACGTGGTGCTACAGTAAACATGCGATAATGACAGATTAGTTAGGCTTAAAAAAAATCGTCTCGCAGATTAGCCTCCATCTATGTAATTGGTTTTGTAATTAATCTATATTTAATGCTCCTTATTAGTATCTAAACATTCGATGTGACATGAATTTTAGGAGCGACTAAAGAACTAAACACCCCCATAGGTTGACAATACTGTAAGTCACAAATTACATGGTGCATGAATAGATCCCAGAGTATTATCACAAGGGTGCACAAGAAAAATAACAGAATACTTATTAGAGTCGTTGGATAAAATAATAATACCAAACAATGAAGGTCAGATGATCCAAATAAATGAATATTCTTTGTTGCAAACAAGCTAACCATTGCTTTTCAAGTAACAAGTACTAATGGTAAGGAGAAAAGGCGCAAAAAGAAGAGGAAAAGGACTGCAAGCATGGGTTGAAAACTTGTGTGAACGATAACTAGAATCCTTCAAGTGAAAGGGAAGACAAATCATAAGACAGGATTAAATGTTGCTTACTGAGAACAAACTCTGGCCGTGTTAAAAACTCCTCTACATGAGGTATGTCAGTATATACTCGAAGTGCACGACCATCACTTGGACGTATACTTTTGGTAGAGGGTGTCTCTTCTATTTTTGTCGAAGAACAAATGCTATTTGATTGAAGTTGTTCCTGGTACATCCTGTATTCCTATAAAGTAGAAGAAAGATATATATGGAGTTATGATAAGGTTATTCGCGCAGCCTCCAGTACCAAAAGAAGCATCTTTGTGTACAAAATAGGCGCAGAAGCAAAATTGCCTGAATAAAGTAGTTCTCAGGTGTGCGGAACCAAGCTATAAGCCTAGCCAAACGCTGTTTGTCCTCGCCAATACCAAACAAGAAATCACGGGTACACTCTTCTCCAGTATGAACATCATGAGTGGGCCACAGAATTGTGTAACTGAAAATATTGGATATTAGCAACCTATAGTGTTAATAAGTTATAGGAAATGCACATCAAGGGTCAATGCCTTATAGCAGTGTCTAGTTTCCCTTCTGGCATGAACAAGAATGGAGCTATTCTGAAGTTTGCATTATCACTGTGGCGCATGGCTGAGCCCAACTCGTCCATGACATACCTGCATAAATAACCAAGCATCAAATGATAACAGTATGGACTGACAAAATATCCTCTGCTCGGAGTCCAGGCATTCTGTTTACAACGAGGCAAATGTAAATCGAGATAATCCGATAATCTAACTCTAGGTAACGGGTCATAATGGTGTGCAATGATCTTTTGACCAAACTTTTGCGGAGATCCACCTAAGTTACTAGTGAGTCAGTAATGCTTTCAAAAAAGTGATAAGAAAAGAATGGAAACCAAGGCATATACCAAACAGGTGTTTCATCAATCTTTTCCTCATCAGCAAGCCGGTATGTCATAAGATACAACCACATTGCACCAATAACTCTTTCAGCAAGGGGTTCTTCAGGTGACCATTCTGGAAGCCGCGGTTCAAGTGCAGAGTCAGCTATATGCTTCCCACTCTCTATTATACTTGAGGAATCCACACCATTTAGCAAAGATAAATTAGGGAGAGACTCAAGAATGGAGATTGCACTGTTTCCCAGAGGGCCAGGAATGTCAACCTGTGAAATGAGTTTGCTAGGTAAAATTTGATTACAGTGATCCTTGTCAAGAATCTAGACAAAAAAACGAGAAAAAACACCATAGGCCACTGAATAAGTGCATGTAACACAATACGCCACTTGTCATGAAGCTGACATGTTGTCTTGGGCATGTCAGTGAGACATCAAAGCAGTATTGTGGGCATATGAACCTATTCAGTGGAATATAGGGGATTTCTTGAAAAAGGACACATGAAGAATTCAAGATATGTCAAAAGAAGATATGTAAGCTGTAGCATAGTACCTCCAACTCTTGTAACTGAGTGAATCCACCAAATAGCTTTAAGAGATCATCGCCAGAAATTTGATCCAGAGGATTACCACGGATGTTCAATTTGGACAGAGATGGCAAATTACTAGGAGAGAATACCTAGGGGTTTAAACACCACAGAGAGGGAAATTGTCAGTACAAGTGTTGAGAAGTGCATCATGATTCGTAGAAGATCAGTTGGGGTCATTAGATACCTCTGGTAGCTTGTGAATGCATCTATCAGAAAGGTCAATAATCTCAATACTCCCTAACAGTGTGCTTTCCACAGAAGAACAGGGATTATCTGCTCCAACAATGTCTGCACAAAAACCTAATGCCCACTCTCCAGCTTTACTCGTAAAATGTGAATTGTATATTTCCAATCCAGAGAGACCATCTAGAACAGCTTTGTCAATACTAGCAAGACCAACAGGACAACAAGAATGTCAGATAATGACAACATAGGCTATTAAAAGACTCTACTGCCTGAAAATACACATGACAGTAAAATTCTATAAGCCTGATTCCTTGCTCCTTAAGCCTGTTCGGCAGGGATCCAGTTCAAGAAATCTTGGATCTCAAGCTAGAGGTGCATCAAGAGCATATGGATGAATCACTTTGTTTGCAGATTGTACTGAATACAAATATTTAAACCACTTTAATTCAATCTACAAACTACAGATCCAACCTAGACCTTGGAACTGAAGCTGTGCCAAACGGGCCTTAATCAGGGAATTGCTGTTACCTTTCATGGCATTGCTGTTACCAGACATGTATTGTAACCAAATGTAGCAGTAGATTCTGTTATTTAGACAAATTAAGTGTCCGTGACCTAAACTTCATGCATGCATAGCCACTCTTCTGTTGTAGCTAGGATTGTTGATACCATAAAAGCTCAAAATGCATGGATGGCAAAGAGCTGGCAAGTGTTTTACTACTTTTCTGTCCCAAATCCTCTTTTGGCACCTCAAATCCATCTATATATTAAATCAATTATTTGAACAGCCACAGAACACAACGGGCCTAGAATTTGCATGGATGAATGCTATGATTAATGCACCTTGAAGTACTTCATGAAGATAAATTACTTCCCAGCTTCCATCAATGTAATGTTAGGTTTTTCAACTTGAGTTCTCTTTGGCCCTCAAATTGCCATTGAAGTATGCACGGAAGACAAGTTGCTTACCAATTTCCATCAATGTGATATTGATAGTTTTATCTCAGATTGAGTTATATTTGGCCCTTGAATTGCCATGGAAGTATGCACTGAAGAATTTGTTAAACAACCTAAGAAAAAAAAAACTTAGTCTCACCTTTTGCCAAGAACAGGATTCTCGTTCAACCAAAGTGCCTTTAGCTTTGCACACTTCCTGATTTCTTGCATAACTTTCTCTGGATCCTGCAGCTTGTTTCCCCATAGGTTCAGAGCTACCAGATTCTAGTCAGATACAAAAGGGAATAGTTAAGATAAATTGAAGACCAAGGACAAAGTGTCAAAAAACAGTTCTGAGTTCTGACAACTAGCATAAAACGTTATAAAAAATACTTTATTGAATCCACCACTAGTAACATTAAGTATTAGACAAAATGCTAAAATTCACAAGTGAAATCTTTTATTTTCATGGGGAACGTGAGAACAAGCACATAACCATTTTTCCCGACTGTATATTACAAATGAGCAAAATTGAGAACTTGTACATTGGAAAGAATCAGACTGTTCTTTTTTCTAGAAAAAGAGAATCAGACCGGAAATTTTGCAGATAGATCCAAGGCTACTAGCATGTCATCATCAATTCCAAGTTCTTCAAGTTCCAGCCATGCTGCAGAATCACTTCCCCTTTCCTGAACTCTAGCCCTTTCTTTCTCGACTACTTGCAATACATGCTCCAAGCTCCCACTCTTGTCACTATCCTGCTCATCTGCCTCTTCAGTTTCAATCCTGCGGTCCAAATCCACACACATCAATGCTGCCATCCTTTCAGCCAATCCTGGTACTTCCTGCAACTGCAAAATTACCAAAACGCATGCATAAGATCAACCGTAATAACATGACAAAATCCTGTAAGTGGACACTGACAATTCTTCCTTGCTGACCGCTGACCATGCATAGATAATAACAGAGGAGTTGAAGAAGGCACTGATTGTTGTATTATGGTTAAACAAGTAGTGTGATGATAATTATGTCCGTGTTAGCTAGAACAGCTTTAGGTATCTGAAATTCTACCCGCCACTTAATGGATTGTACTAATTACAATATAGAATGACCAATTATCCGCACTTCAGCACATAGAATTCCTAATCGTTCCAATTAGCCAAAAAATGAAATGGAACGTACTAAATGACTATTGATTCCACTGGAAGAAGCGGATGATTAAACTGAATGGATTCATTGCAATCTTCAAATTCGGAGTAGTAATTATACAGGCACGCGTCAAAAACACGTACAAGCCATACTGACCCCAAACACTTCGCTCCTCGACAGACTAGCTGACCCACTCCAATCACCACGCGCACACGCCACTGCCACTTACCTGCTTGAGCGCATCAGGGAGGCGGAAGGACCACGCGTGGTCGACGAGGAAGACATCGGACTCCTTTCCCAGAGACTCATCGGCGGCGAGCACGAGGCGCCGCTGCCTCCCTTCCTCGCACGGCTCGACGGCAAAGACCTCCCCGCCGTCGAACACCTCGTCCGCGAGCTTACGGTACAGCCTCTGGTGCAGCGACGGTGGGATGCCCGCCGCGGCCAGCAGGTACGCGTGCACCCGCGCGAAGTCTTCGTAGGTTCGGATGCGGTCGCCGGGTGAAGCAGAGGCAGCCGCGGGTGACATGGCTATAGCACCCCGGCAAGCGGCGGCGGCGGCGGGTGAGGGCGTGGGGAGAAGAAGGGTTTACGCCTCCAGGAAACGGAGTGGAGTGGAAAAGGGCGACTAGGGCCTGCTTGTTTCTCTAGCAAGTGCCTGTTTAGGCACCGTTGGCACAAACTCGGCTTGATCCGTTTATTTTTTTATCTGGAACTGTGTTTTTCTCTCATAAATTTTTTCCGTATTCTCTTAAATCATTCAGATTTCTTCAGAATTCAGACAAGCGAATAGGCCATTAGTTCCCAAAATTTTGCAAAATTTTTCAAGATTCCCCATCATATCAAATCTTTGGACGCATGCATGAAACATTAAATATAAATAAAAAATAAAACTAATTACACAGTTTAGACAAAATTCACGAGACGAATCTTTTAAGCCTAATTAGATTATGATTGGACACTAATTACCAAATAATAACGAAAGCACTACAGTATCATTTCTCAAAAAAATTCGCCAACTAAACAAGACCCAAGCTTACCGGCCTTGCCTCACGGGGTGTCCGGATTCACCTAAAAAAAATTAGTCGGTGTGACATATGCACCGAGTATTAAATATAGATTAATTATAAAACTAAATACACAGATTAAGATTGTTTTGCGAGACGAAATTTTTAAACCTAATTAATCCATGATTTGATAATATGGTGCTACAGTAAACATATGCTAATGATGGATTAATTAGACTTAATAAATTCGTCTCGCGGATTACTGACGGATTCTATAATTTATTTTTTTATTAATATCAACATCATATGCGACATCTTTTAAATTTTAGTCACTAGATCCAAACACCCCCTTACCCGACGAGTAAAATATTGTCAGCTCAGGCGAGCCAATTTGGCTCGCCCACGGCAGCAAGGAAGGGCATGCTTGGTTCTCTAGCAAGCTTACCTGTCTTGCCTAACTCGGCGAGGAAAATCTTGCCAGCTCAAGCGAGCCAATTTGGCTCACCATGGCAGAAAGGAAATACATAACGCAAGGCAGAAATCAAGGAAGCCCAGTTAAACAACCAAACAAACAGCACAGTTCAACTTCAAGCTGGGTAGGGTGACACGGTACGAGGCAAAGACATCCAAACAGGCACGAAATAAATTACACAATCTTGCTAGAGCCGAAATCGAGACGGCCTAGTTCAACAACCAAACAAATAGCAGTTGTCAGCTTCTAGCCGTGTAAGGTGACACAGTACGAGGCAAGACATCCAAACGGGCCCTGGCACTAGCAGGCGAGAAGCGAGCCTTTGTCGATTTAGGATTTGCATTGAAGTAATATATGCTTCAGACGATTCGTTTCGGGGGTTTTTTTTCGTTTTTTGAAAGGCTTCCAGAGCTCAGACAATTCTCGCTCTAGGCTGGACAGTTGCTGTGGCCGCCTTGGCGGTTGTCTGGTTGGTGGTCGTCAACTCATCATCGTGTTTCTCATTCTTACAAAATGTTTCACAGCACTACCTTTTGTTTCTCACATATTTTTAAATATAAAACCGAGAAAACACGTTTCTTATGGGGTAAGTCCTCCGTTCTAAAAAAATATGATTTCTAGCTTTAAATCCGTTTAACCCATGAATGAAGGGGTTTAAAATTAGAACGCATTCTTTTTAGGACGGTGTATATGCTTACGATGTGTTCGCAAGGAGTGACAAGTAAGTGGTTTAGATAGGCAACGGATACCGCCACAACATCATCCTCATTACAGTTTGCAAAGGACCAAGCAGCCGCACGACCACGTGACGGATCCCGATCAATATAGAGTGGCATTGCTATAGGCCGCCTGTTTCAGGAGATACCGGTGTTTTGCCAACTGAGATGCGCATCAGATCTTTTCAGTTCAGTTGGCCCAACCGTGGATCGCTATTTCTATTTGCAATATTGAGACAGAGAGCAATATGCGATTCATCGTCTTCTCTGCTTCGTCCTTTCTTGAAGTTACGGATTTGTAGCTATTCGCTCTTATCACCGATCTCGTTTACTGATTGTCCTCCCTCGTATGGTTGGCGGCACCGCATCCAACCGTAAGCTATTACAGTTCATCTCCAGATCATTAGTACGCTGATGATCTATGAAACTGTGAAAGAGGCTCCATTGTCCTCTTGCAATTTCCGTCGATGCCCTCGGATCGCATCTCTATCTCGTCCATGAACTCTCCCCGGTCTCCGACGCACATACAGTATATTTTTGTCACTGCACTGCACCGACTTTTGTCTCTCGTAGATTTTTTCAATTTATATGAGAACCTTTTTTTGGAAAGGTAAAATCGAGAAAAACGTTGCTCACAGTGCTCAAAATGCAGGAAATGTGTGTACAAGGAGTGACAAGCGACTGGTTTAGAGTGAAGCGCGAGCGCACTGCACACACCTATGCGCCTGCAGTGACGTGGTTTGTCCCGACGGTACAGCCGCCGCCTGTGTTCACTGCACTGCACACACCGATGTTTTCCGTTCAAGATGCGCATCGGATCTTTCTTCCTTCTTCCCCCAATTCGGTTGGCACAGACACGTCGTGATCGTCTCAAATTCGCTAAGGCCGTAGAGCCTAGCGCGTTGTTCACGGAAGCGGCTGTGCAAATTCAAGCGTCACTATCTATCCTGATGAGTGGTGTATATGCAAGCAAAAAAATTGTGATTTATACCTGATAAAACTTGTCACTTTGTCCATCACGGCCCAGCTGTCCATTTACTATTAGGTCGTCGTTTAGATTCTTTTATTTTAGAGAAATTAAAATCTATATAATAGATTAGACTATTTTACTTAAAATTTGGCTTTTCATAACTTTTCTAAACTCATAAATAAAACTATCTCAGATTCATAGGGCGGGAGATAAAAATGGATTATATAGATCATTAAGCTATAATTCTATTCTCTAACTTATAGCACACTCTTCAACTCACTCCGCTACGATAGAAATACAAACCTATAAGTATGTACCTTATATGCCTAACAATAAATATATAAATATATTTCATATATAACTATATTAGCTTAATTAATCTATATCTAAATTATAATTATCAGATCGGCCGGTTGCTTTCTCCCATCATCATTCAGACTTTCACCTGCATCCTCCAATCCACCAAATTCCAAACTGTCCATGTAATTGAATGGGGGTATTAAGGGGGTATTTGGTTTCACGGACTAAATTTTAGTCCATGTCACATCGGACGTTCGGATGCTAATTAGGAGGACTAAATATGAGTTAATTATAAAACTAATTACACAGATTGAGACTAATTTACGAGACTAATTTATTAAGCCTAATTAATCCGTCATTAGCACATATTTACTGTAGCACCACATTATCAAATCATAGACTAATTAGGCTTAAAAAATCGTCTCACAAATTAGTCGCAATCTGTGTAATTAGTTATTTTTTTAGTCTATATTTAATACTCCACGCATGTTTCCAAACATCTGAGGAGACGAGAACTAAAATTGGGTCTAAGGAACCAAACAGGCACTAATTCATCATTTTTGAAAAATCGGGTATTAATTCATTTGCCCGCCAAAATGGTGAAGCATGCTGACTTGCCCGGAAAAACGGCGTAGGCCGGCAGCGGCAGGGCATGGGCGCATGGCAGTCTATTTATATACAGTACACATGTTGCGCCATTGCTGCCTGCTCCAACCCCACCGATCTGGGAGGGAAGGCATCGTTTTATTGTACTTTCCCTTCCGTCAGTGCCCTCGACCTCAATGCGCATCCCCATCCCGTCCATGCGCGCGACGGCGGGCAGTGCCAGTGCCACCGTGCTGGCGGCGACCATGAACATGAAGCAGCAGCCGCATCCGCGACGCCGCGCTGTCGCTCCACCTCCTGGCGCGCCTCCGCCTCCGCCTCCGCCCCGTCCTCCTCCGCCTCCACGACGGCGGCGGCGCCACCACGCTGCGCGTCTGGTGCCCCGCCACCCCGTCCTCCAAGCCGCCGCCGCTCCTCCTCCGCGGCTTCGGCGGGGACGCCAAGTGGACGTGGGCGCGCAACCTCCCGCGCCTGTCCCGCCACTTCCACGTGTACGCGCCGGACCTCGTCTTCTTCGGCGCGCAGTCCCGGTCCGCGTCGCCGCTCCGCTCCGTGGCGTTCCAGGCCCGCTGCGCCGCCGAGGCCATGCGCCTCCTCGCCGTGCCCCGCTACGACGTCGCGGGGATCAGCTACGGCGGCTTCGTCGCCTACCGGATGGCCATCGCCGAGGCCAGCGACGCCGTGGGCAGGCTCGTCATCATGACCACCGGCGTCGCGGCCACGCCCGGGGAGATGCGGGCGATGGCGGCAAGGGAGGACCGCACCGTCGACGAGGCGCTGCCGCCGGACACCGCCGAGGGGCTGCGCTTCCTCGTGCGACGCTCCATGCATCGCCCCCCGCCGTGGATGCCGGGCTTCGTGCTTGAGGACTTCATCCAGGTTAGCACTCCATCTCGTTCGGTGTTTTTTCTTTCGTTATAAGTTTTTTTTCTCGATCGCTTTCTCGCTTTCTATACGGCTATTTTAGACTGCCTGACTTGTTTATCGTACGGTACGGCGTACGATAAAGCTCAGTAGTGGTAGTGAAACATCAAGCATGTCTACACGCTTATAATTGTATATTCATGCATTTGGATTTCGTAATCTCTTGAACTCTCTTGCACGAAACATGTCTCATCCCATGAAAATATG
Organism: Miscanthus lutarioriparius; assembly: GCA_904845875.1. Taxonomy (NCBI): domain Eukaryota; kingdom Viridiplantae; phylum Streptophyta; class Magnoliopsida; order Poales; family Poaceae; genus Miscanthus; species Miscanthus lutarioriparius. Next base: position 10,949,384 of record CAJGYO010000001.1, on the reverse strand, counting down.
ACTATGAGAGTTCAATCTTATAAGAAAGCTTTTTTAAAAAAAATAACACAAAATGCTACAAAAAATTCATAGTGATCAAATTATTTTTACAAAAAAACATGTTTAAGAAACCATTTTTTCTTCAGTCCTCCTTAATTTTAATGTCACATCATTATTTTACTTAGAGAGTAATGCACTAATCATAATAAATATATAAATTATTCTAGTTTCTGTATTGTGACTGCACTAATTAAAGGGAGCAGTATGCATAACTCGATGACAAAAGACTGGCAACCAATCAAATTTCGGAGCTACTACCAAATTTCTGCATTTGTTACGAGACATCCTATCGTTTTGAAATTGCTATTGCGCCTTGCCCGTGTGCTTGCGTCTGGTAGGGGTGTCCTTCGGCCGGGTGCATTGGTTTTCTTTCTTCTTCCTCCCGACTCTCGAGAGCTCGTGTGTGCACCGAGGCTGAGGTAGACATGCACGCACGGCGCACCAGGGCACCAGCGTTCTGCAACTTTGATTTGGTTTTGAACTTTTGATCCGCCATGTCATGTCATCATGTCAACCGCGCATATGGTTTATTGTCTCCCGCACTCTAAAAAGGAGCGTGCTTCTCATTTTCTAAGAAGTGGATTAATTTTGATTTTAACCAACTTTATAAAAAGATAATATTAACCTCTTTATGTTATAAAATGTATATTTCATACTTTAGTAACTAGATATATAGCCGTGTGTTGCACTAGGGTCATAATTTTTGGACTAAACATCAATAATTAATTGGACGTGGACGTGTGAGCTCTGGGAACTTTGTATCGGACGCAGACACGGATTCGATCTTTGTATCGAAACGAGAAGAACGCCGGCGCGTGAACTCCGAGTATAGGATGGTTCGTATAGACGCGGAAGCGTGACCAGAGATCGATATTTGGTATCACCGGGTAGATGATGACATTACAGTCTTTTTCAATGTAATAGATATAGACATAGATATAGATATGCATGTGCGTTGCAACCGGGTCATAATTTTTTGAATTTAATCTTAGTAATCGGCGCGGATGCGTGAGCTCCAAGGATTTCGTATCGGATGTGGACACGTGGTTCCGGTCTTCGTACCGGAACTGGTAGAACGTGGACGTGTAAGCTCTGAGTAGAGTATGATTCATATCCGACGCGGACACGTAAGTAGGAATCAATATTTGATATCCCTTGTAGATGATGACTTTAGAGTCTTTTTAGGTGTAATATAATATAATATAATATAATATAATATAATATAATATAAGAGAGATATAGAATAGAAGAAGAAGATATGGATTGGGATAGTGACAGAGAAGAGATAATAATACTAAGTATTATAAATGTTATTAGTATCTTTATATATTTTTATCTAATAATTTTGAAATTGATTGATTTATTAGAAAGGCTAAACTTGCTATCGATTGAATCCTTAGAAAGCGAGTTGAAAAAAAAAGAATCCTTAGAAAGCGAGAAATATAAGTACAAGAAAAAACACGTACTCCTACTCCTATTCCAGAGAGTGGGGAGGTCCAGTAGATCTGGTGCCGCGTGTCACGGATGCCGCCGATCTTGTCGATTCCTTTGGTCGCTAGCCCATTACGTGGAGCCACCCCTAGTAAAAAGAACTTTGCAAAGATTCTCAGATCAAAAACACTTTGATGACTCGACTGCCACGTTGAGGGAAGTAGGAGCCGCGCCGCCAGTCGGGCATGCCGCAGCGTAATGCAAGCGGGCAGCCGGGCGCCGAGGGCACATGGCAGCGTACGCGACACTGCGCGTCAAGTTGCGTGCAGATCGAGCAGCGGACACGAACAGCTGGGCAGGACGGAACAGATAGGATGTGTCAGGTTGCGTGGGTCTATATTCTGGCTAGAAAAAATAAGCTAGGCTTGAGTTAGCCTATCCAATTTAAGACACACTAGAAGTGTTTGGTTGTCACGTGTGAGTTAAGTCTGGCTAAGTTAGTTTTTGTTTGGTTGCCTGGATTAGTTGCTGCTACTATCTCTTCTCTACAATGGTGACCTTACCTCCTTCACCTTGTTCATCTTGACGGCGACCGACGGCGACCCTCTGCTTCATCCCCGCTCCCATGGCTTGCAGCATCACCACCACAAAATCCTCCACTACCTATAATATCAAATCAAAAGGAAAAAATCGCCGCCGAAACGAGAGGAAAAAAGAGGAACAAATAAACAATCGTGTGCATTGTCTTCCTCCGCGACGACGGTGAGGCGCCTGGCGCCGTGGCCCTAGACCTCGACCGCGCGCCGTTGTTCCTAGACCTAGCACCGGCGGCGGGCGTGTCCGTGTAGAGTCGGGGATGGGGAGCTGGGCCGCCATCAGTAGAGGGAGCAGGGGAGGAGGGAGTGTGAGGCTGAGCCGGGGGCGGGCGCGGTCATGGCCGGAGTGGTGGCCGCAGCACAGCCGTCGGCCTCCTCGAGTTGGTCGCGGAGATGGGAGGCGTGGAGGAGCGACGGGGCCAAGCTGGCGTCCATGGCAGGCGGGGATGGCGGTGAGGAGGGGGCCGGGGTGAGGTCTGCTCGGCCGAGCTGGCGTCCATGGCGGGAGGAGCGGCGGCACCGAGGAGGAGCGGCAGTGCGCGAGTGTGGAGGCGAGGAGCGCTCGCACTGCACGGAGGTGACATGAACCGAGAAGAAATGCTAGCTTAGGCCTTGCTCCAGTTGAACAACCGATTCGGGTGTTCAATCTTGGCCAGGCAAGGGGTACGGTTGGCCAGCCCTAGCTAGGCCGCAACCCACTTCAAGACAACCAAACAAACCAAAATTAACTTTAAGGAGTCAGGCTAGGGTTGACCACCCAACCAAACACACTCATAGTGGCTGGGATTGTCCTTGTCTCATCGGCGAGGTCAATGGGTCTAAAATCCGTTGATAGACTAGAAAACAGACGCAGCTTTGCTGCGCCCCAAAAGCTTGCGCCCCTGCTGGACTAAACCAGCCTCTGGACGTCTCTAGCTGTCCACAATGCTCACTGATGTTAATTTTGACCCTGTATCGGTAGGAGAAAAAACATGGAGTAATTTCTGGAGTGAGGTATTCTACAATTCACTGCATAAATGTTTTTTTTATTTATGAACTTGTCACTGATGTGTACGCAATGAGATTTACCAAGGAACAAGAACTGTTAATTACCATTGTTAAGTGAGGTAACTCGTCATCATAAGTTTGAGCGATTTATTAGAACAAAAGAAATAGCGTATACATAAGGTTGATAGCTTACATGAATCTCTCTCTCTCTCTCTCTCTCTCTCTCTCTCTCTCTCTCTCTGCGACAAGCTTACATGAATCTCTATAATATAAATCATACCAAATTCTCAGTTGAAGTATATTTATTGAATAAAAAGCTACCTTATCTTAGGAAAAAAACGATGGTGCAATGATCCTGGTGTTTAAGCATTAACCAAGGCAGTGATATTTACCAAAGTAAATAAAAATGTAATGTGTAACATGATACCTTCTTGTTAAGAGGGGCCCGTGCTTCAAATTTGATTACAATGTTGAGAACTTGAGATCAATACCCACTTGGGTATATGCTACAAAAGATTGGAAACGACTGATTCTTGATTGAGCTAACATCTTCAAAATGGATTTCTGACGTGATAAATGGATCGGATGGGAGTAGATTCGATGGAACTTGTAGCCGACATCCTATAGGGCCATCTCAAAGTAATGTCATAAATAGTCGACGGAAAGGAAAACACATTGGGGTTTGATTACAGAATAGTGATTTATCAGAGGAAATACCAAATTGGAATGGAACCAACACCTCCACTCATATCCTTTCCAGTAGAGATTAAACTTGGTTCACTCACACATGGTCTGACAGCTTAAAGATTGCCTCTGTTTATACCTTAGACCGAGACAAAGAAATATGCTTGTTGTTTCTTCCTTAGAACACTTGCCCTTGCACACTCCTTGGTTCAAATGGTTTTTATGCACATTGATTTGAGGACATTCAAAAATCTAATCCACCGTAGATGTCAATGCCATATTAAGTTGAAGGTAGTCAGCATACAACATAATCTCTTCCACACATTTGAATTTGGCCTACAAGAGTTGGGGCAAGTCCAGATGTTCCATCTAAATTTATTTGTTTTTTGATGCTTGAAAATGCCAACAAAATATTTGTGATCTTGAGCTCTATCGATCCAAAAAAAAAAGCTTGCACAAGGCGAGTACCATCAGTCTACGTTTCTTTTTGGTCCAATATTACCTGCTAAGTGCACAATATTTGACCCTTGATGAAAGCTAGAAATGTTAAATGCTATGTAGCTAATGGAGGCAGATGGGAAGTGCAAGAGCAGGACATTAGATTTAGGAAATTTTTTGAAACAATACAAGGATGCAGATAGAATCAACTAATCAAAGGAGCAAACCAGCAGCTTAATGCTGAAGACAATGGACTTTTGCTGCAAAATCTTATTTCTTATCGAGCAGCAGCACGTCCGCATTTGCTCGCTGCCAAGACAAATCTGCATATCTGCTCGCGGAAGTCTGCATCGGGTCACTGTCACCGTATGTAGAATACGTACCATCAATCATCTTGAGCTTGGCCACACTACGAGATTACAGCATGCATGTATGAAACAGTCAAGCTAGCAAGCACGGCCATACAAGCAAGCACGCTTTGTTTACCTCATGGGCATTCCATCGAACACCTCCTGTACGCCATCCATGCCCACGTCGAGTCCAGCGTCTGGTCGGTGGTGGGTGCTGCCGATGCGGCGAAGGTCGTTGCAGGTGGCCAGAATGTCGTGCCCGCCATCCCCTTCGGCTTGGGTGTCGCCGGTGCGGGGAGATTAGAGTTCTGCACGCTCCTGTTCACGGTCACGGCTGCGAGGAGGGAAGCGGCGACGGCCACGGCTGCGGGGAGGGTGGCTTCGGTTGAGGAAAAACTTAAGCCCGTGGCGGTAGCGGCAGATGCCTGGGGGCGTCGGTCAGTAGCTGCGTCGAGCGCAAAGCGGTGCCGATGGCGTTCGACGCGAGCGATAGGAAGTAGAGGAGTCCTGGTAGAAGGCACAGGAGCCCTGGTTCGTCTTTTAGAGAAAGATAGAGATGCACAGTGCGTTCCAAGCGACGGACGGACGGAGCCAACGAGCCAATGCCAACTTGCCAAGGCCGAAGGGCGGAGGCCCCAAGGCTAGCTGCAGTAGCAGGTCCGCATCACGTCCGTAGTCGGGAGTACGCGCGAGTGGGCGACATGGCGGGCGATGGCTTGTGGCTCGCATCCATCCACCTGCACTCTGTCCCTTCGTTCGTTGCGGTTGCCCTTCTGCTCCTGGCCGTTCTGGCCTTCTGGGGCTGTGCTTGACTGCTTGTTTCTCTTCGGTGCGGTGCGGTGCGGTGCGGTTTCCGTCCCGCTCCCGTCTCGTTTTCGCGCTGGGTACGACGAGCGGCGCCTGCCGGCTGCCGTTCGTCCGCGTCCAAGGATTTCCGAGCACGTAATCGCAGCAAGGATTAGGATGCGGCACGCTATGGCCCAGTGCGCACGTGGAACGTGCTACCCGTGGGCCGTGGCAGTGGAAAGTGGATAGACCCGAAAATCTTCCCGATGGGATCAATGCTATGCTGTGCCGACTGCCGTGAAACAAGTGTGGTGTCCATCTCCGCCAGCGGACCTGTCAGTCTGTCTGCCAGGGGGGCAATTTGGTTTGTTATCGTCCAAACTAGCTTGTCAGTTTTGTGGCGTTCTGTCCCTGCCAGTGCCAGATCGTTCGTTATACTTATTTCTACTAGTAGGAGTACAATACAACAAACACATTTTCCACGGTTTTTCCCCTCTTCTGCAGCTCATGTACGTGGATCAAGAAAGGGAGAGGGCAGAGTTGCTGCACGAATTGCTCGGCTGACAAAGAAGCCGGTGTGTTGTTTTTTTTTCAACCGGAACAATATTTTTTCTCGTAACATTTTAGCGGAACAATGTTTTTCAGTTTGAACAATGCATTTTTCATACCAGCCGAACGGGTCTGGAAGTGGCTTGGACCACCTCCCGGTTCTTACCCAGGTAGTACTAGTAACTACGTCATCGCAGTAGTTACCACATGAGCTCAGACTGTGTTTAGTTCCCAAAAAGTTTTCCAAAAAGTGTTGCAGTAGCTATCACATCGAATTTTGCGATACGTTCATGGGGCATTAAATGTAGACGAAAAAAAACTAATTGTACAGTTTGGTTGGAAATCGCGAGACAAACGTTTTGAGCCTAATTAGTCCATGATTGAACACTAATTGTCAAATAAAAACGAAAGTGCTACAGTGGCTAAATTCCCAAATTTCATGAACTATTCACAGCCTCACAGAAAACACTCAAAATAAAAATACTGACAATTTTCAGCTTCCGCTCCTCCAGGAAACGCTGATCGTCTGGGGAGACAAGGACCAGGTGTTCCCCATCGATCTTGGCCACAGGCTGCACAGGTAAGTGAAAGCGCACAACACTGCATTGCCCAACGATAGACACAATGGATCATCTAGATATAGATCTAGCGGGTACAACCTTACATACGGAATAAAAACTTTCTAAAACATGATCTAGAGAGAGAGGAAGGGAGGTGAGATGTCACCGACCATCCGCGGGCTTAGAGGAAGAGCTCGACGTAGCTATGGCGAAGGTGATGCGGTCCGGGTCGGCGGTGTCGCGGCGACGGTGTTGAGATCAGTCGTAGTGCAGTGGTGGCTTCCCGTCGCTGGTTGCGCCCCTCACTAGATCGGATTGGGTTTGTTAGTGGATGTGGCGGCTCATGGTGAACCTCGTACTGAGAGCCGCCGGCCCCACCTCTCTTTATAGCGCAGTGCGACGGGAGGCCACCAACCATGTAGGATTGGACGCCCCACCAGAACGCGAGGTCAAGGCCCAACTCAACCATTGGGCCGAACCGGAGAGATCAACACTAACACCCAAAACCCTCTCTCGAATCCGATCTAGTACGCCACTTTGCTTCAGATTGTTCAGAGCACTGCCATGCGTTGGCGTGGATGCATTCTCCTGGGGGAGAGATCCAGGATAGAGATCGTCAGGGACGCAGGGTACGTGCTGCAGCTGGTGGGCGCCGACCACGTCAACCGCTTCATCAAGTCCTTCCTCCTGGACGAGCGAATTGGGCCGGGCGCGGGCCGGAAGTAAGAAGCGGCCTTGGAATTCCTGTCGAGGCCCAGAAGCAAACAAAGGCCTGCTCGCAGTCGCAGGTGGTGGTTGCATTGCTAGTCGCAACGAAGCGACGCCAACTGTGATGTAATTAAAATTAAAGCAGCGGAGCGGCAATGATCTGCATGCAGACAGACGCCCCACAGCCACAATCATGCAGCGTTGGGAGTACAGAAGCGTCGCTCGGAACTTGTTTGGTGGTATGCATGTACAATAATGTTTTGTACAATAATGTCTGGAAAAATGAACTTGTGGAGCTAAAATTCAGAGAGCTGTCTCTGTCTGGTACCGTGACCCGTGATGCGCACAGTCTGTCTCTGTTCTTTCTTCTGGCTCAGCCCCAAGACGGATAATAATAATAAAATAAATTATATGATTTCTCAGTAATCCGTAAGACGAATTTATTAAACATAATCAATCCGTCATTAGCACATGTTTATTGTAGTATCACATTATCAAATCATGGACTAATTAGACTTAAAAAATCCGTCTCACAAATTAGTCTCAATCTATGCATTTTGTTTCATAATTAATCTATATTTAATAGATTATGCATGTGTCAAACATCCGACGTGGCAGGGGCTAAAGTTTAGTAGGCAAAAATAAACACAGCCTGACTGCCCTTTTCACAAGGTTCCATTCACATTCCAGAATTCTTGTGATGCTGTGCTGATGGAGCACTAGTCGCTGACAGCCCACCTGTGCAGCATGTAGCAGCCTAATGCTCAGTCCAATTGTGGCTGCCGTATCCGTATCTTATTGTCCTCCCTTTACATAACATCATTCTTTGGGTGAACACGCATCTCTTTCAGCAAAGAAAAGAAAAAGAAGTTTAAACAAAGGGGAGTACAGAAAGAAACTCTCATCTGTAATCCCGTGGCCGCCACTCTAGGTTCATCTGTAATGCTGATTAACCAAATTGGCCGTTTGTTTTTTTTTTATCGCAGCTTGAATATTGCTCTATGCTTGCATTTGTACTATTGTTTTATCTTTGCATTGTTGTTTTAAAACAAAAATTCAGCCAAATTTACAATTGAATGTGTTGTTTCTTGTTCCTAGAAAAACGGTTCCACCGAAACGAACCGAATTCTCCGAAACCCAAATTTATTTCCGCATTTTATCGATCGGTCCTTCTTCTCAAGTAACCGAATTAACGAACCGATTAGTTTCGGTTAACTGAACGCCCACACTCTGTGTTCGACGTATCTGCGATGGCCACGTGTAAGAAATCGCCTGCATAGGCCCCACCATCGGACGGTCCCCCTTAACTCTGTCAACATCATCACCGCCCCCCACCAAAGCCCCCCTTCCCAATATATAAGCTGTTCCGTCCTTTACGATTTCATTTCATTTTCAAGCTCGGCAAAAAATGTTTGGTCCACTCAACCACCTTTCCCTTGCAAATCTGCAATGGCATCGCCTGTGAATCCTCCATTTCCGCCGCCACCAACCTGTTCTCTTTAAGCTGTGACCATCGCCTCCCGCTCTCTTGCTACTTGCACTTGCACACACTCTGGCTGCCAACAGAAGGTAGTTCAGTGCCACCAACCAGAGCCAGAGCCATGGGGGGCAGCCTGAGCCTCGTGCCGGTGCTCGACTACTTCGCCCGCCGCGAGTGCCTCGGCGCCGGCCTCCGCCAGAACGCCGTCACGCTCCCGTACCCCGACGGCGGCGCCGGTGCAACCTGCACCGTCCAGTACTGGGCTCCACAGGGGGAGCCGCAGCTCCCGCCGCTCCTGCTGGTCCACGGCTTCGGTCCCCGGGCCGCCTGGCAGTGGCGCTGCCAGGTGGGCCCGCTCTCGCGCCACTTCCACGTCATCGTCCCCGACCTCCTGGGCTTCGGCGGCAGCTCGTACCCGTCCGAGACGACGGCGCCGCCGCCGACGGAGGCGACGCAGGCCGCGGTCCTCGCGGCGCTGCTGGACGCGCTGCCCGGGATGGAGGGCCGGCGCGTGGCCGTGGCGGGCACCAGCTACGGCGGTTTCGTGGCGTACTGGCTGGCGCGCGCCGCGGGCGCCGCGAGGGTGGGCCCCGTGGTGATCGCGAGCTCCAACCTGCTGAAGACGGCCGCCGACGACAGGGCGTTCCTGAAGCGCGCCGGCGAAGGGTGGGGCGGCGTGGACGAGATCCTCCTCCCCGCCGAGCCCGCCGCGCTGCGGAAGCTCCTGGAGCTGGCCTCCTACCGCCCGCCACCGCGGCTGATGACGCCGGACTTCCTGCTCCGTGACTTCATCCAGGTGCGGGTGCGGTGCATGTCACCGGAATCTTCCTCCTTGACCGTTTCTTTGGTACCGGGTGTCAACGTCACTCTGAGTTTTCGATCCTATAGTCTAGAATTGTTCGTCTTTTCAGTAGCATTACAAAACAAAAGGTCAAAGTAACATGGATAGGCCCGCGAGATACCTAACCCGCCATTAATCCAGTGCCCACGTTTAGAAGTTCCGGACAAATCGGGTGCAACAAACAACTCGTTTGGAAACTCTGCAACCGCAGCAGCTTCCTTTCGGTAGATTCAGGTTGACGGGAAACCCAGCAACATTGCTACTAGTAGCTAGTAGCATACCATGTAAATCTTGCATTTTACTTCCTCAGTTAGTCAGTTCTAAAGTAAGTGGACCTCGCGCATCTCTTCGGGAGTCAATTTTTTAAAAATTTAATTAACAAGCATACATATACATAGAAAATAGTATCAATATCTCTCTCTGAATGAGTTTATTATAAAATGTATTTAATAATTAATACTGATTATGTATTATAAATATCAGATTTACTCAAATGTAGTTGCCTGATATTTTGTTCTCTTGTCGGTCAATTTTTATAGAACATCACGTGTATACTGTCGGAACATCACAAAATACATTATAGAACATCATATGTATTTTAATAGCCGTCTGAAAACGTCACATAACATTAAAATACATCACAGAACATCACATGTATATCACTAACATCTTAAAAAAACATAAAACATCACATATATACTATGTAAACATCACAACATTATAGAACATCATATACTACGTAAACATTATATGTATATTACCTGAACATCACAAAGTACATCACAGAACATGACTGATTATTAAGCAAACCATCAGTCACCTGCTATAGAGACATACCCTATAAATATTTATGTATTTGGTTATTTTTTGAAAGACTTGAGAGAAGGCCCGTTCGTTTTATTGAAAAAATTTGAAAAACACTGCTGTTTTGGTGATTTATTAATGAGAAAATACTATTAGGTTGATTTTGAAAAGACGGATGATAAGACAAGCAAACATGACCCAGATGAGTAATTATTATTTTTACTATCTGTGGCCTTAAAGAATGTCATTCTAGTATAGTGTTATATTTTAGTACTTAAGTTTAATCAATTATAGATAAAAAAATATTTATTTCTATAATACCAAATAAATACCAGAGTAGCACGTACTTTTCGACAGTGTAACTCGTCGGTCGTCAATAATGGCCAACCACTTTAGCTTGACTCGAGCGGAATCGTGAATCGTCCCTTTCTGATACGGTTGGAGTCTGTCTGTTCTCTTCTGTCAGTGAGCACTGGTCCAACCAGTTCAGCAGCAGCAAAGTACTCCCGGTGCCTGTTTGGTTCCTAAAATTTTATAAGTTTTTTTAAGATTTTCCATCACATCGAATCTTTGGACGCATGCACGAAAGCATTAAATATAAATAAAAAATAAAACTAATTATACAGTTTAGATGAAATTCACGAGATGAATCTTTTAAGCCTAATTAGACTATAATTAGACACTAATTGCTAAATAACAATAAAAGTGTTACAGTACCATTTTCTAAAAAATTTCGCCAATTAAACGAGGCCCTGAACTTTTTTTTACATGTCATATGTCAGAAACTTTTCACGGAGAACAGGGAGCGGCTTGTTCATATCCTGAAGGGGATTACGGTCGGCACTGATAAATTTCAAGTGACACCAATATCTCAGGTACTGTTACATTAAAACGCAGGTTGTCTCGCGCTATCAGATGACGCTCTGGCGAGCTTGTGTCTGTGAGCCTGTGACTAAACTTTAGCCACGCTCGTGCGTGCGTTGTGTAGAAAGTGTTGATTGTATGGGGAGACCACGACCAGCTGTTCCCGATGGAGAAGGCGTTTGCAGTTCAGAGGTGAAGGGTTTCTTCACACGCACACTTTGGCATGCACTCTGCAAAGCCCATTTTTTCCCCCCTCAAACAGATGGCTGGTCGTCAGCCCGTGCTAAGTTCAGTAACACTGACTGGCTTGTAACATTGTGCTGTCATCACTCATCAGGGCTCTGAACGGGAGCACTAGACTGGAGGTCATAAAGAATACAGGCCACGCTCCTCAGCTGGAGGATCCTGCTCGCTTCAACAAGATCATGCTGGACTTTCTGCTGGCTTCTCACAAGCCTGATCCATCGGTTAATCCTAGCTCGCAGTAAGGTGCATCGGTGATTGGTTAATGGTAGCCGATTCGATTGTTTGTAATAAGATCGTTGGACAATTCAGTACATTCAATGGCACAGATTTCAATGTCACTTCTCCTATATAGCAACTCCCGTTTAATGTTCATATACGCCAGTATATACGAAACAGTTACCTGTCCATGATAGCTGGATCCTGATGACCTAACCCGAAGCCTAAAGGTCCAACGACCCAAACAAAAGCTGGATTTAGATTGTCAGTTTGTTTGTTCTTCCGCTGCTAGCAGGCCTGCTCTTTCTATTATGATTTCTATGTCTATGAAAGCTCCTTTGGCTCCAGCCCCAGAAGCTATTCTTTCACCAGCACCTGCACCTACGAGACGACTATTGCTATTATTCGTTCACCGGCACCTGCACCCACCGCTTTTCATCCGCTTCGCCTCCACTGCAATCGTCTCTGAGCCACCTCTCTCGCGCGCGCGTCGCCATGGGCTTCGGCGTCCTCCAGCTAATGGACTTCATCGCGCGCCGCACGTTCCTCGGTGCCGGCCTCCAACCCCACACCATCTCTCTCCCCGCCGCCACCTCGTCCGATACGGGCGGCGGCGGCGCATCGGGGCAGCGCGCCATAAACATCCACTACTGGGCGCCGCCGGGGGAGCCGCGGCTCCCTCCGCTGCTGCTCATCCACGGCTTCGGGCCCATGGCCACCTGGCAGTGGCGGCGGCAGGTGGGCCCTCTGTCCCGCCACTTCCACGTCGTCGCCCCGGACCTCCTCTGCTTCGGAGCCTCCTCATGCGGCTCCCCGGCGCCGTCCGAGTCCGCGCAGGCCGCCGCGCTCGCCACGCTGCTGGACGCGCTCCCGGGCCTCGCGGCGGGCGCCCGCGTGGCCGTCGTCGGCACCAGCTACGGCGGGTTCGTGGCCTACGCCCTGGCGCGCGCGGCGGGGCTCGGCAGGGTCGGCCCCGTGGTGATATCCAACTCCGACCTGCTCAAGACGGCCGACGACGACAGGGCGCTCCTCCAGCGCGCCGGCCCCGGGTTCGCGCGCACCGCTGACCTGCTCATGCCGCTGGACTCGCGCGGCGCGCGGCGGCTCATGGAGCTGTCCTTCTACCGGAGGCAGGCCATCAGCTTGCTGCCCGACTTCGTGATCGGACAGGCCGTGCAGGTAACAGACAGCAAAGCGGATTCCTACTTGAGGTCGCTCTGTGAATTCTTCAGTTCTTTTGTTTAGTTTGAACAATTCAAGATGAAAGGGTAGGTAGTGATCGTGTCGATTCAACGATTTTGCAGCAACTTTTCACGGATAAAAGGGAGGAGAAGATTGAACTGATGAAGGCAATCAATGTCGGCACTGACGAGTTCCAACTGACACCCTTGCCTCAGGTATCTGTCGCAGCCTCTTTGCATGGATACAAATATACGCTCTGCTCGTAAAGGCTCTTTGCTAATTTGTACGGTTGATTTGTTCAGAAGAAAAAAAATACTATACCACTTATAAGCCGGCTTATAATGGTAGCTGAACACTCAAACAAAAGCAGGTGCACTATGCACCCTTTCCATGAACAAAAAAATCGAGCTAGTTGCACAAAGATTTGCTTCTAAACAATTGTGTCTGACTGTCTACACCGTGTTGAATTTCAGTCTCTACTGTCTACTCTGTAATTGAATTGATGTCGTCAATGGCAGGACGTTTTGCTCATCTGGGGAGACCACGATCAGATATTTCCCTTGGAAAAGGCATTTGCCGTCAAGAGGTAACCTCAAGGATCTGTCAGGTGATATGAAGTTATTTTGGTTTCTCCTATCAATTGAATTTTTCCAATACATTTACATTGTCTTTTAAATATATTTACACTCGACTTATTATTATATTTATAATGACTTCTTCAGTGTATTTTATTGGACACAATGGTGTAATTTGAGGATAATACAAATATATGTGCTAGATTTTTTAGAAAAAATTATAAATTATTTCTATGGAACCAGACATGAGATGGATTCAAGATATCAGATAAATATATGTTAAATTATTCACAAATATCATCAAATTGTTCGCAAATTATTCAAAAATTCAAAAAAAACAAATTCGTAGCTACGGGGGCACGCCCGCGTCCGCGCCAGGGGGCGGCGGCGGAGGGAGCAGTGGCATCGGTGCCGGGGGCGCGCGACGGACAGCCGGCCTAGGGGCAGCGGCGGACGACAAGCTTGGGGGCGGCGGCGGTGCCGGGGAGAAGCAGCATACGACCGACCTGGGGCAGCGGGGGATGGCTGCCCCTGGGGGCGGCGGCGGACGGGCGGCCTAGGGTGCGTCAGTGAAGGGAGGCCGGTGCCGGCCAGCGGCGTCGAATTCCGAGCGGTGCGGCGTCGGGGAGCGGGAGCCTTCCTCCAGGGCGAGCCAGATCGGACGTCACAGAGCACGCACGAGTTCTATCCTTATGGAACGATCGAACCAATGGCTGTCACAACTGCATACTGCAAAGATACTGTCAAACTACGGCAGACTGCCGTACTCCCGTGCTAATACCTTTTTTTTTGCATGGCACATATCGCAGGTGTTTAGGAGCGAATGTTAAATTGGAAATCGTCGACAAAACAGGCCACGTGCCTCAGATGGAGGACCCGGATCGGTTCAACAAGGTCGTCTTGGATTTCTTACTTGCATCACAAAAGCCTTCTTCGACTCAGCATGCTCAGTAGCTGTTCAAACGGTCGAGTCGGTTCAGTCTGTGCTCTTGGGCCGAATTGCTATCATCAGCATTTCAGCATGGAGCATGTCGAGAATCTGACCCCAGGAGTCGCAGAAATTCCATGGAGGCGCTTTGAGAACAAAAGGTTCTTGTTCAGTCTTGTGAAGTGTATAAGGCCTCGTTTTTTTTTTAATCTCCGTAAGGCCTGTTACTCTCTGAGAGTTAAGAGTAAAATGCTCAAAGTGTAAGGCCTCGTTTTTTTTTTTATCTCCGTAAGGCCTCGTTTTGCCAGGCTTCTAGTCCAGGGTCCAAACGAGTCGACATCTTCAGTCTCACAGAGTAGATGAACCTAACGCCTTCGCACGTGGTGGCGCATACACGCTCGTCGCTAGCGAGCCATTGCTCGTTGGTTTATTTTCGTCTCTCGAGACAAGTTAGTCCACCACGCTCTCCATTTAGTAGGGATGAAAGTCCACCGATATTACGCGGATTCGAATCCATTTAGATGACGGGATATCGACATAATAAATATTGATTTGAGCGTGATACGGATACGGTATCGGATGTTGGATATCCGGACTCGGATACGGACAGATCTCAACCCCTCTAAACGGATTCGGTTTCGAATACGGTCGGAAAATATCCGTACCGTTTTCATCCCTGCCGAGGGAGTAAATTTGAGCGTGATTACGTAGGTAAAAACAAATAAGATGTAAAAGAAATGTCTTCCACATGAGATTGAGACCCACTGTATGATAGTATGAGGTGCCGGTTACTGAACTTAAGTCACTGGTAGGTGGGTCAACGGTAAGCCAGTGACTAAAGCCACTCTAACTTGTAGAAAAACTATATAACTCAGGTGCCTATTTTCTGAACTTAACATGCGTTCGGTTTGGGATATAGTGCCTAGTGGGATGTCATGGTTTCATCTCCGCTTTGAGAGATGGACCCGTGACCTGTCCATATTCTGCACTTCTGCGTTTGGTTGACATGATAGAATTGTTCACATTCTATGTTTGGTTGAGGGATGCTAGAAAGTGAGATGAAGCACCTGACAAGTGGTTCTCATTCGCCATTTTATATTTTTTCTTTCTTTCTTCTTCCTCTAACATGTCTTTCTCCATTTTTCCAACAACAACCCTGTAGTCCACACCAGCCATTGCCCTCAGCTCCTGCACGCCGGAGGCCACCTTGCCCCCACATGCCGCAAGCTAGAGATCCAACTGTGCCCCATTGAATGCCGCCTGCCCCTCCTCGTCAAGCTTGAACGGCCTCGCTGACCCTCCTCCCTTTTCTATCCTTGCCCCGCACGCTAGTGTGCTCGCATTGATCCCTCTTCGCCCCCTCAACTTTCGAAAATCGAGTTGTCCCGTATGTTAAGGGAATATTCTATGACAAGGATAAAACCATTCTACGTCACTACAATTCATGGTATTGGGAACTTTCATTACCCCCAACCATACATATCCGGTGTTTGGATCCCTTCTTATAGCTTACTTAGCTTTATCTAGCAAGAAGCTAGAACAATACTCCATTTATTCCAAATTATAAGACCGTTTGACTTTTTTATATACATTATTTTAGCTATATATCTAAACATAGTATATACTACCTCCATCCACGAAAAAATGCAACTATGAGATCCGTGTCGGTCATTCTAGTCCAATTTTGACTAAATTTATGTCTATATAAATAAATTTATTATTAAAATATATTCTATAACAAATCTAATGGTACCTATTTTGTATCATGAATATTAGTACTTTTTAATATAAATTTAGTTTTTTTTCTGGTTTAGCCAAAGCTAACTTATCAAAAAATAATAATTGTATTCTTTTATGGGAGTATCTAAGTACGTATATATATATAGAAAACCAAAAATCTTATAATTTAAAATCGTGAGAGTACATGTTATTAGTTGCTATGCTAGTTGTTTTATGTTTCGATAATGCTTCTTACCGGGCGTCCATCCCGCGTTGGACATGACTAGCTAGGCCTAGCCAGCGGCCCACATACAGAGTTCCTCATCAATGAATAAAATAGCGGGCGACGTTGTTCCTCATTCGCATCGCTGCTAAGAGCTCCTCCACCGCACACCACTTCTTCTCCATCGCTGTGTTGTGACCCTCTCTCTCCCACTCCATGGCGGCCGCTCTCCCCCCCACTCCATGGCAGCCCGAGCAAGCCTCCTCCCCTCCCCTCCATGGATCCAGCCACCCTTCCTCCACGTGCATCTTCCTTCAAGTCCGATGGCCTCCATGTCCCCTCCCCTCACTCCGTTGCGGCGGCGGCTCCGACAAGGTAGGTCCTTCCTACTCTGGATCCGAGCCTTCCTCCTCCTCTGGATCTGAGCCCTCCTCCTCCTCCTCTGGATCTAAGGGACGCGGCGGTGGCTAGGGTTCCGGTGAGCTTTGGACCGGGGTCCTATTCCTTCCTCCATCCTCCCTCCGGTAAGCTCGAAGGTGATGGGTCAGGGTTGGAGTAGCCTGCATCTTGAACCCATCCCCTATCTGTTTGTACGTCCTTTGCTGTTTTTCCGTGTTCTAATGGGTTTTTGGATGTTGCAACAGATGATTTTAGAATGTTGCAATGTGATTTTTTGGTTGTTGCAACAGATGATTTTTGAATGTTTCAATGTCCACGTTTCATGGTTGATTCTTGCGATGTTGCAGTACTACTGTTTGAGATGTTGCAGATACATATATTTTCGATGTTGCAGCACATAGTTTTTGATGTTGTATTACATATTTTTCGATGTTACAGTACATGTTTTTTTGATGTCGCACTGCATATTTTTGTGATGTTGCAGCATATAATTTCGATGTTGCAGTACATAATTTTCGATGTTGCAGTACATGTTTTTCAATGTTGCACTATGTAATTTTGCGATAACGTAGTATTTATATTCCGATGTTGCATATGTTTGCGATGTTGCACTTGAAATATTTCGTGCTCTTGGGACAGGGGGCGCGCGTGAAGGAACGGGATACTTTGGGGAACGGGGGACAGGGACGCTGTGGACTCAATTATATTCCGTTCTATTTCGATCTGATTTTCTATTCGCGTTGAGGAGGAGCGGCGTTTGGGAAAGAGAGCGGCGTGCGGACGCATCTCAGGCGGGCGCTAGAATAACCGTTTATGTTTTACATGTAAGCAAGTTTCCTCTCAGACAAACCAATTTGACCCTCGTGGACTGTCGTGACTCTCGTGCTTGTGCCCTGCCTTCTCCCGTTCACTGGCAGCAGGTGGCGACCATACAGCACGGAACTCCAGTTCACCGCTTTCCTTTCTTCTCCCGTTCAGTCGTTCACCCCGCGTGCGCTCGCTCACTCACACTCTCTCCCCCCCTCTGAGTGGCGCAACTGAGCGACCGCCGCCGCCTCCCTACGCCAGGTACCCAGGTGTAGCATCGTCAGGCCCTTCGCCAGGTCTTCGCCAGGCCCTTCGCCGGCGATGAGCACCCACCACCAGGTACGCGCACCCCTCCTCTTCGCTTCCTTCTGTGCGAGACCGAGCACCCGAACCCTAACCTAAGCTATTATTCGGATCTGATCAGCGTATATATGTATCATGCCTACTAACTTCGTGTTTTTGCAAACATTATTGGGTGTACATGTGTACACCCATGTCCTTGTGTCCGCCCCTCAGTCAGGCATGAGAGCGCGCTTCTAGAATAATGTCTGTGCTTACCTGTGTGATTGAAAGCATGGGTTCATCCTGTAGCAGATCCCATTCCTTCGACGAGACTGAAGCAGCTGAAAATGCAAAGGTAACTTGTCGCTTAGACCAGGCTAATGCTGTCAGTAGGTCTCATTTTTGTGTTGGTAAGAAGCAACACTCGATACTTTCTGACATTAGTAGAGTGGGTGCAGTCTGCAGATATCGACCGGAGGATTTTGCAAGAAACAAAGGCCGAGCAACACATCTACAAGCTCTTACTTCTTGGTAATGCCAACTTACTTGAACTCGAGGTATTTTGTCATGTGAAGTATACCTGTTTTGTAGACTTTTGTCTTGATAGTTTGCTGGGTCAGCCAAAAGAACTATCGTGAAGTTGATCCCTAGTCAATTCTCGCCTGCATTCTAGACTTGATAATGTGTTGTCCATCGCTAAATTACTTTGCCTGTCTTCCTAACATTAGTCCTCTTTTTCAATCGCTTCTTTGAAAGGTGCTGGAGAATCAGGGAAGTCTACAATATTTAAACAAGTAAGGCTTATGCCATTCCCTGGAGAATCATAATTCCTATGTCATCAGCAAGACAGCAAGTCATATATACGTCTGACCACTTATTGCAGATAAAGCTCCTTTTCCAAACTGGCTTTGATGAGGCAGAGCTTAAGAGCTACACATCAGTCATCCATGCGAACGTGTATCAGACAATTAAAGTATGCTATACTAGAAAGGGTGTGTCTTTTTTTTTTCTCTTACGTTGTAGTGATGATTATGTAGGAAGTTTTGATTATGGAGTTGTTTGCTGCTCCAATGAGGGTGTATTTGCTGATATTTTGTCTCAGTAATGAGTTAAATATGCATTCCCAGATATTATATGAGGGAGCTAAAGAGCTAGCCCAAGTGGAACCAGATTCCTCAAAATATGTTTTATCTCCAGATAGTCAGGTTTGCACCTTTTTCCTTGGAAATTAGAGTTCAATTTTGCCAACTTGCTTATTTTGCAACGTAATTGTCCTAATGTGGTTTGGCTGACACAATTGCTATGGTTTAACAAATGTGCCTGGAGCTTTGCTAACCCAAAATGCCTTATTATGCTTTGCACGATTACATGCTCATGAATGATATCTGTTGAAATTAAATTCAACTATATGGAACAGGGAGGTAAAGAAATGACTAGGTCATTGTTTTTATGCATTTCTCCTTAGATTGTCCAGAAAATCATTTACATCTTTTGGTATCTGGTAACCTTGCACCTACATTTTATTGCTTCGGAGAATGCAGCTGTAGATATGCTAAAATATTTCTTGTTTGAAATGTTTGTTATGTGATATTAATCTAGATCAGGTTTTGAGCATTTGCTTTGTTTGTAGTTATGAGTTTAAACAGTTAACAAATGTCAACTTTGTAGGCATTTCAATGCATTTATTAGCTCTTAGAAGCTTCTCATTGCACAGAGCACACCTTATTAGCCCACTAAAATACCTTTTGTGTATTTGTATTGTAACTTTATTATAACTTCAGGAGATTGGAGAAAAACTATCAGAAATTGGTGTCAGGTTGGATTACCCATCGCTGAACAAAGAACGTGTACAGGATGTAAGAAAACTATGGCAAGATCCAGCCATTCAGGTGAAGTTTCTTCTACTTTGATTTTAAAAATGTATAAACTTTTAAACAGAAAGCTTTATTATTTAGAAATTTGTTTGTACTTTGTAGGAAACTTACTCTCGAGGAAGTATTCTGCAAGTCCCAGACTGTGCGCAGTACTTCATGGAAAATTTGGACAGATTATCTGAAGTAGATTATGTACCAACGAAGGTACAAAATTATCCTCAATATACTTTTTTAAAGAGAGATTTTACCTATTTGTTTTCTGACGTCGGCATAATATTTCATGTTGATTGTCATGGTACTGAATTTTACATACTGTTTGAGGTTGTCAACTAGTAGGAGAACAAGAACCTTTTCTTTTGAAGACCTTAGGAGACCATTAGTTTAAATATTCAGGGAGGGAACACATTTACAATTTACACCTTATATATAACAATGTAGACTCACCATGCCTACTTGTAGTGCAGTGAGGGGAAAAGCTACTAAACTTCTATATAACAGGCTTAATCTTATCTGAGTCCCTCAGGCCTCAACCTCTGGAGAAACTTTTCTTTGCTGAAAAGACTTTTGATTCCTTTCTCAACTTCCATAACATAATTTCATAAAAAAAAAGAACTTCCATAACATAAGCATGGTCACACTACCAAGGTTACTTTTTTCTAGCAACGATGTTCCCTCCTCTCAAGCAAAGAAAATTGTTAAATTACATGTATGTATTTGAATAATAGTGGTACATTAGGAAGCTGCCTCTAAAGTGCATAAATAGGAATAATCTTGTTCTGATCTGTCATGACTCATGATACTATTTGTGGATATTTTCCTTAAGATATTTCTTGATTGATCATATATGCTACTTGTCTAATATCTATAGGGTTTTGCTAGTCTGAATTGGCCGAATCCAGTCATCCTCATGCCATATAGAAACTGATAGGACTTGCCCTACCAGAGTTGCTGCGTAGGTTATAGGGGTGGAAGAGAGGAGGACGTGGTCTGTACTCTTGACGCCGGCGAGGGGCCGTGGCGACGACGAGCGCGGCTGCTGCTGCTGCAGCCCTAGAACTCTCGTGGTGCTACAGTAGCGGAGGCACTGTTCACACGAGACACAGCAGGAGGTGGCTAGGGTTAGGAAATCCGGCTCCCTTCAGGAAGCCGGAAACAATTCTTGTTTCTGCTTGACTATAACTAATACAGGGTTATCTTTTTATAGAGATGACTGACTTGACCCCAAAGAAAATATCCTAACCGAATCAATCTAACATATCTCTTTCCTAACAAACCAAACCAATCTAATCTTCATGCGCTACAGTACAGCGTGGCCCCTGGGCCGGCTCCACTTGCCATAACATGGGCCTACACCTTGTATAATGGGTGCCGGTCATAACATCTCTCCCCGCCTGCGTAAACAGCTCGTCCTCGAGCTGGGAGGCAACTCGTCGACGAGGGACTGTGTTGTGCGGTGGGAGCCCTGTGGGCTCGTCGAAGACTGCGCTCTGCTGCTGCAGCAGCAAGTCCATCAGCGGAGAGTGCAGCGAGGTGCTGCTGTGGAGCTGCCACGTCGAGGTCGCGCGACGCCCGCTAAAAGGCGCGCGCGCCTCACGCCGAAGATGCAGCGTCATGGCCTCGAAATCCCACAAGATGGGACCCAAGGTCCGTAGGTAGTCGACGCCGAGGATGAAGTCGAAACAGCCCAAGTCCAATCCGACGCACGTGATGGAAAAGGACTCCGAGCCGATGCGGATGGGCACGTGGCGAGCAATGCCCTCGCAAGGGAGCCGGTCGCCGTCGGCCACGGTGACACGGAGTTGCTCACCGCCCGTCGGGGCGAGCCGTAGGCGGCGCATCGTCGCGCCATGGAGGAAGTTGTGCGTGGAGCCGGTGTCGAGTAGCGCCAACAGCCGCTCCCCTTTAACCATCACCGGGAGTAGCATCGTATTGTCCGTTCGCATCCCTGCAAGTGCGTGTAGAGAGACCACGAAAGCATTAGCGGCCGTAGGCTCCTGGGCATCCGGAGCCTCGGGGTTGGCGACGTTATCCATCGCCGCAGCCGCGGCATTCCCAGGTCGTCGTCGATGTAGTCGTCCGACTCGAGGTAGAAGAGCCGTGGGCACACGTGGCCGCGGACGTAGGGCTCATCACAGTTGAAGCAAAGCCCTTGTCGACGCCGCTCCAGTTGCTCGTCCGGCGTGAGGCGGCGGAACTGGCGCACCGGGCGCCCGTTAGCCGGCTTTGGTCCGCCTGGGGCACACTGCTGGGGCTCGGTGGAGAGCACCCGCGCTGGCACGCACGCGAAGGAAGGCCGAGCCGCGTGAGGGAGGTCGGGCGCCCTGCTGCAGAGGCGCTGGAGGCATGGCCGCCGCACGACGCTCGAATGCCCGGGCCAAATACATGGCGGTCTGAAGGTCGGGTGGATCCCGCATCTCGACGTCGACCTTGATGTGCTCGGGGAGGCCACCCACGAACAGTTCCGCCTTCTGGCGAGGATTGAGGTCGCGAGCATGGCAGAGCATGACATTATAGCGGTCCGAATACTCCTGGACCGATGACTGGAAGGGTAGCCGAGCGAGCTCGACCAGCCACGCGTCCGTGCGTTGGGGGCGGAAACGGAGCCGGCATAGGTCGCGAAGCGTTCGTGTCGGCATGCCTTCATCTTGTTCCAGTAAGATAGTACCAAGTTTGGCGGCAGCCATGAAGGTGGTACGAAGCTAGCCATGTGCGATCCGAAGCCAATGTTCGTTGGCCGTGGAAAAACTGCTCGCAGTGGTTGAGCCAATTGAGCGGATCAACGGCGCCGTCGAACGTCGGGAACTCCAACTTGTAAAATTTGGGAGGGGCGTGGGTGCCGTTGGGAGCAGCGGCAGACGAGTCCTTTGCGGATAGGGCGCCGCCGGAGTACCCGCCTCCACCGTAGACGAGGGTACCGTCCGTCCCTCCATAGAAGATGCCGCTGGTCGTGGGTGGCGGTCGCGGCTGCCGACGGGGTAGGGGTCGTGGCCATCGTGTAGATGGGCGGAGTCGTCGAGTGGCCATCGCCCATGACGGGATGGGAGACGGTGAGGCCGGCCACCGCAGCAAGTGGAGGGGCATGCCGTAGGGGAAGATCGCTCTGCGGCTGCGACGGCTGTGGAGGTGGTGGTGGTGCCGGCTGTTGTGGAGGGGGAGGTGGTGGGATGAGGGTGGCTAGGGTCGCCTGCATGGCCGCCATGCCACGGGCAATTGCAGCCACGTCGGCGGCCAAAGATTCCAACGTCAGGGGCGGAGGTGGACGGCCGCCATGCCCGAGGATGCGGACGACAACCCCGACGCGGCCGACGGCGCTGGCGCTGATGGCAGGGACAGGGAGGCGGAGGTGGACGGCGGCTGCGTGGATGTGGATGGAGGACCTGACATCTCTGATACCAGGCTGATAGGACTTGCCCTACTAGAGTTGCTGCGTAGGTTATAGGGGTGGAAGAGAGGAGGACGTGGTCTGTACTCTCGACGCCGGCAAGGTGCCGTGGTGACGAGAGCGCGGCGGCTGCTGCTGCAGCCCTAGAACTCTCGTGGTGCTGTTCACACGAGACAGCAGGAGGCAGCTAGGGTTAGGAAATCCCGGCTCCCTTCAGGAAGCCGGAAACAATTCTTGTTTCTGCTTGACTATAACTGATACAGGGTTCTCTTTTTATAGAAATAACTGACTTGACCCTTAAGAAAATATCCTAACCAAATCAATCTAACATATCTCTTTCCTAACAAACCAATCTAATCTTCACGCGCTACAGTACCACGCGCTACAGTACCTCGTGGCCCCTGGGCTGGCTCCACTTGCCATAACATGGGCCTACGCCTTGTATAATGGGTGCCGGTCATAACAGAAACATTTCCTTGCATGTGGATGTTTCATCATATCTATTTCTTTTACTACCTGGTTATTTGAGGATAGGTCTTAAAAGGCTTGCTCTAGATTTTTACTCTCTAATAATTTATGTGGACTACTTGACAAGGACTGATTTTGCAGGAGGACGTGCTTCATGCAAGAGTAAGGACAAATGGTGTGGTAGAAACTCAGTTTAGGTAATCTGCTATTGTGCTACTTGCTTATCACTAGTTAGATATAACTCTTAACAATCAAATCAATGTATTTTTTCTGCAGCCCTCTAGGAGAGAGCAAAAGAGGCGGAGAGGTCTATAGGCTATACGATGTAGGAGGCCAGAGAAACGAGAGAAGGAAATGGATCCATCTTTTTGAAGGTGTTAATGCTGTAATATTCTGTGCTGCCATTAGCGAGTAAGCCCAGTTTCCTAGTTTACACTTGATTAGCTTGAACTTAACCTATAATGGCAAATTCTACTCAGAAGTTGCTTTTTTTTTTCATATTTGGTTTGGGCACTGCAAAATTGTGTTGTAGTTGCCTCTAAGTCACTGTAACACTGATTGGTTTTCCATGATCAGAACATTTGTTCTGTTACTGATACTATCCAGTTCTATTTTGAGTGCCTTTTATATTACTTGTATTTCTAATTGAAATAAATATGATTTTTTTGCACAAAAAAGTTTCGTAGCCTTACTTGTTTGGTGGGGCACTTTTTAGGTACGATCAGATGTTATGTGAGGATGAGACGAAGAACAGAATGATGGAGACTAAAGAGCTCTTTGATTGGGTGCTAAAGCAAAGATGTTTCGAGGTTTGTATCATAATTATCACAATGTCTGTTCTCATACTATGTTTTAGTCATTCTGAGACCTAGCTGATGCAATTTTGACTTCCAGAAAACCTCATTCATGCTATTTCTCAACAAATTTGACATATTTGAGAGAAAAATACAAAAGGTAACTGTTGCCCTTCTTTACCTACCAAGAGCTGAGTATAATACACTAATTCACACATGTGAATAACACTTGTTCTCCTAATGTAGGTTCCTTTAAGTGTGTGCGAGTGGTTTAAAGATTACCAGCCCATCGCACCTGGCAAACAGGAGGTGGAACATGCCTATGAGTGAGTATGCTTCTGTCTCCCTATGGCTTGGCAGTATCATATAAAGATGTATATGTGCACATGGATGCCAAAATAAGTTTTTCCACGTTGTTTATCTTTATGTGTTGGTTTTGTGTCTTATATTGACCAGGGGATCATTTTGATAGGTTTGTAAAAAAGAAGTTTGAGGAGCTCTACTTCCAAAGCAGCAAACCTGACCGTGTCGACCGAGTGTTCAAGATCTACAGAACAACAGCCCTGGATCAGAAACTTGTAAAGAAGACATTCAAGCTGATCGACGAGAGCATGAGGCGCTCCAGAGAAGGAACTTGATTGAGGTTGTGTTGTTATAACTTATAAGCCACAAGAATGGTGAGAGGAACAGAAAGTTTACAGTGTCACTGCTTTGCCTATTGTGATTCTTTTTTACATGAGGAACATTTGTTGATCTTTTTGCTCCACCACAAGCCAGTAAAAGTATCTGTTTTGTGCCGTGGTCTTGGGGAAGTTCAGATCCTCTCCATTCCACCCAAATTTTAGGACAAAATGTTCTGCCAATCCTTTGGAAAGTTCATTCGTTGTTGTCTATGCAGCATGCATAGTCACGAATTGTCTGAATTTATTAACCAGCACTAGATGGAAGTTCGATTGATAAGTTATGAAAGTGTCCCAAGACTAGATTTATCTACGCATCGCGATCACACCATCGGAATTTAACAATCAAGAAAGGTAGGCGTCTAGACGTCTGAAAGACCGAAAGTGTGATCATACCATTGGAATTCAAGAAAGCTGGACGTCTGAAAGACCAAAAGTGCTATTACAGTCAAGCAGGTTCGTCTCTTAGGTTGATCTCTAATCTTAACTGGACCCAACGGCCCAGTTGGACCTTTGATTCGTGGCCTGATTGGGGGGCGCCCAGCCCACCATGGCTGGAGGGCCCCTGTCACCCTGCACTATAAAAAGAGGTGGGGGCCGGCGGCTCTTATCATGAGATTGACCTGAGCCGAGCTCCCCACCGACATCTAAACCCTAATCCGATCAGAGAGGGGCGCAGCCAGTGACGGGAAGCCACCAGCCGCGCCACCCGCTCCATCGACGTCGACGTCTTCACCGACCGTCGCTGCCCGTGCGCAGACATCACCAACGAACCTGATGGCGTCCGCTGAACCTTCCCCCTCTGCGGTGTCAGGTTCAGCACCCTCTCCCTTCCATCTCTGTCTCTCTAGTTCTATATGTGTCGGGTTCATAAACCCGGGGTCCCTCGGGGACCGGCTTCCACACCAGGGCTCGGCCCAAGAAAACAACATATAGTTCATGGGCCGACCCAAGAGTCTAAAACACAACGGGCCGGAAGACAGTCCGGTCGTCGACCGGAAGGTCTACCCAAAAGAACAAGCGCCCGCTCGTCTTCTTCTTCGGCCCACCTCTCCGACCGGAGCACTCGCCGGACACCGGCCTTCTCCAGGCGGTCTCTCGATCAAGGTTCGCTGGCCCAAACAGCGCTTCCTACTCCGACCCCGCGTCTCCGACCGGAAGGGACCACGACGGGAAGCAAGTCAAACCACGATACCAGGACCATACCGCTCTTCTCCATTGGGCGCTGTCCAGGCCGATCCGTGGGCCATCCGGGATAGGGGCGCCCGCCGGAAGGGACTAGGGGCGAACGGAGAAAGCCGACATGCCACAGACAAGTCAAACCACGATACAGGTGACCATACCATGACGCATGGGGAAGCTCCTTCTCACAACCTCCCTAACACAAACAGTGATTTATTGTAGGCCGACATTTTTGTGCTCTTGTGCAGGTAACCATTGTGGGCGCCATTGGACTCCCGTCACAATGAAAAAACTCCCACATGCCTCTCGGGCATTGATAGTAACTGTAGGCGCCATGATTCACCATACACTTTGTACATGTGGTAGGGCTCCTCACATACCATGAAGATTTTGTAGGTACCGACATCTACCCTTCCCGAGGAAGACAACGCAACCTCCCATGTGCACTGACATTACATTCTACATAAATTTTTTGACATCAATAGTATTATGGGCGCCTACCATCATCATCAGCTTTTGTCCTCATTGGCGTGGGCAACAAGGATTAGTAACATCCGTACTCTCTCCCTCTCACCTGTAAAGCCATCCCTTTCATCTATAAAAGGGGATGCGCTCCCTCCAACGAAAGGGGTCGACTTCTTGAAGTTGAGCTTCACTAGATCGATAGCTCACAACCCCTCAAGCACACGCTTAAACACCTAGCTCATAGCGAAGTTCGATCGCTCTACTCGGCCCTTCCGGGCCGGAACAAAAGAGGCCTCTCAGACACCCCACCTTTCTCCTTCTCATTTGTAACCCCACCACGGACTTGAGCACCTAGGCTTAGGAATAAAGTCAACGACCAACCCAAATCGGACGTAGAGGCACGCTGTCTCTGAACTAATAAAGATAAATCATGTGCCATTGAGTGCTAGGCCACCTCCGATCACAACGCATAACAACAAAACTATAAATATTCACTAGTTGGTCACTTTCAAAGTAAGCTAATCGATTGGCGCGCCTAATCCATGGGGAAGACGTTGTAATGCGTTCAACACTTTTTGGTCATCGGATGGCCCATTTTTCAACTTCTCGCCACACCCTCATGAAAATGCTTAATCTTGTTTCTTCTTTTCATTGAGGGCGTTTTACTGACTTAAACCGCTTCCGCCAATTGAATCTCCGTGCCCTCACTGCTTGATTGGGATGCGGGTTCCACCTGCTTCCAACAAAAAATTTTGAGCCATCCTAGGCCTTACTCTTCTTGGAAAGCTCAAGGACTTCATCGCCGACTCGGCTCACGGCGACTTCACCACCATGAGGAGACTCAAGCGAAACCCAGCACCCGCTCATGATTAACTAGTGAGAGACGTCCTCCATCGACTCGGGACACGCGATTTTGACTAGGCGCGGCATCTGCGCATTCATTACGAGCAAACTCTCGCTCAAACCCCCATTAGCATCAGAAGTAAATACGCGCGTACATTTTTGTTCGCCCTTTATTTACTACCTCCCACCGATCACCCAGAGGGACTGCACCGCCTACACCACAAACACCATACGGTCGGTTCCCCTACGGCCTCGCGTCCTCCGCGGATGCTTACGCTTAGGGATTGCCCGGAAGAAGGGCGCTTGCACCATCCCCACTCACGTCCCAATTCGTAGGAATGGTAGGATTCGCTCTGTCGTTTCCCCCGAACTCCCGGATAACGAGGGCGAGAGCTATGGTTCCAGCATCGGTGATGTGGCGCCCCACCACCGTCCGTCCCGAAAATGCGCTATGGTAGACGGTCCAGGACAGCCGCCGGTGGTTGCGGAGTCTGCGCAAACTCACGCCCCTCCGGACCAGCGGTAGTGGAGGCCCTCGCGTCTCGCGCTAGTAGCGCAGACGCCGAGGAATTACGACTAACTTGCGAGGTAGCAGAGCGTTGCGCTGCACATCGCAAGACGGTCAATGGCGGCACGTCGCGCCCACGCGCATGGCGGTGGGTGGCGCTCCGGTCGCGCTCGTTAGGTCAGCGGTCGCGACGACATCGTGAACGAGGGGAACGATGTCCCACACCCGCCGCAGGCGTGTGAGGCCGAATATCGCCGCAAAGAATGCTTGCGGCAATGCCTGTGATGGCGGTGTCGAGGCCGAGGAGCCGAGCGGGAGAGTCGGGTAGTCCGGAGGAACCTCTCGGGTTCTAGTAGAGGGCCGCCGCCAATAGGCGGAGGGAAAGCTCGCGATCGCAACTCCGACCGCACCCTCTCTCCCCACCGGGAGCCCAGAAAGGGGGAAAGCTTCACTAGATGATAGCTCACAACCCCTCAAGCACGAAAGGACGGCCAACCGATCGCTTCCATTCGCCGCCGCCACCTAGCTCATCGAAGTTTCGGACGCTCTTGCTCACCTTTCTCCTTCTCGTTTGTAACCCCAGTAGCGGCGGCGGCAGGCTTATGGTCCGACCGGCCAAACCCGCTTGCCCACACCGACCGCCGATAGTGCGAGCGTCCGATCCGCGCATCAGTCGCCAGAGCATCATCAATGGATCGCATCGGGCCTAACACGATAACGATGTCCGCCATACGGCAGCAGGCGACACGGATCCCGCCAAACCATCGAGGGAAGCGGTGAAACGCAGCCGCTCGGATCCACCTCGACGACGACCGAGCCCCACACGAGGGCCACGGGGCCACGGCCTTCAAATGCGGTGCATCCGGAGAGCACCGTTCCCACAGCGTGTTCGGCCTCCCTCCAACATCACCAAATACACTGGGGAGACAAACCCAGGCATTTGGCTCGAAGACTTCCGGCTCGCCTGTCGAGCTGGAGGAGTGGATGATGACTATTTCATCATCCAATATCTTCCCATTTGCGTGGGGGAACATGTTTGGGCATGGCTTGAATTCCTTCCACACAATAGCATCCGTGACTGGGCGGACCTCAAGAGGGTCTTCGTCAGGAATTTCTAGGGGACGTACGTCCACCCGGGAAACTTCTGGGACCTCAAGAGCTGTCAGCAGGAGCCCAGCGAGTCCCTACGGGATTACATCCGTAGGTTTTCTCAATGATGTAACTCCCTCCCTGATGTCGTCGACGCAGACTTCATCAGCGCATTCCTCTCTGGGATAAACTGCGAGTCCCTGATCCACAAACTTGGCTGCCTAAAACCCCATACCACCAGTGATTTGCTCGATGTTGCCACCAACCATGCCTCTGGCGAGGAGGCAGTCGGAGCGGTCTTCAGCGGAGGCCGGGACAAAGGCAAGCCCAAGCGTGCGGATCCAGATGAAGGCCCCTCCACTCAGACGGGCAAGGAGAACAAGAAGGATCGGCGTCGGTCGGACAACACCGCGTTGGTCACCGCGGCTGATCGCACACCCAGGCAGCCCCAACAGGGACTGCTTGACCACTTCAACAAACTCATGGATGGTCTATGCCCCAACCACGCCTACCCCGTCAAACACCTCTACAAGGAGTGCGAGCTCCTCAAACGCTTTCTCTCAAGCACAAAGGCAAGTCGGCGGGTCAAAGGAGGGAGACGGCAAGGAGCCAGCAGCCAAGAGGGAGGCGCGACGGCAAGGACGGAGACGGTTTCCCGAACCCGAGGAGTGCATCATGATCCATGCCCCAACCACGGGTCCGACGCCATCTGGACTAAACACCAAAGATAAGGTACGCGCTATAGGGAGGCATGATCTTTGGTGGGTCCACGAGGGCACCAGACGGCCCCTCCTTCCTCGGTGGTCGGAGTCCCCGATCACCTTTGATCGGAGGGACCATCCCTCAAGCGTCGCAAGAAGACCGGACGCTACCCACTCGTCGTCGACCCCATCGTCTGCAAGAAGCGCCTCACCAAGGTGCTGATGGACGGGGGCAGCGGCCTAAACATCCTGTACATCGACACCCTCGATGCCATGCGCATCCCCTGATTAGAGCTCCGCCTAGCGGGCTCCCCCTTCCATGGGGTGATCCCAGGAGCGCAGGCATACCCGCTTGGACAGATCGATCTGCCCCATCACGTTCGGCAGCCGGGCCAACTTTCACTCGGAGGTCCTCACCTTCGAGGTGGTGGACTTTCCAGGGTCCTACCACACCATCTTGGGGTGGCCATGCTATGCAAGATTCATGGCAATCCCCAACTACACCTACCTCAAGCTGAAGATGCTGGGGCCGAACGGTGTCATCACCGTGAGTAGCGCCTTCTCGCATGCCTTCGCATGTGACCGTGAGCACTACGAGCTCGCCACCACGGTTGTCAACTTGTCCAAGCTCCCACGGCTCGGGGAGTCATCAACCCCAGCAGTCCTAGACTGCAATAAACCAACCTCCTCGATGGCCTTCCGCCCGCTCGAGGAAACCAAGGCGGTGGGTGTCGACCCCACCGACCCAGCCAAAACGGTGTGAATCGGGACCCAGCTCCCGACCAAATAGGAATGCGAGCTCGTCGACTTCCTGCGCGACAATCACAATGTCTTCACATGGCAACCTTCTGACATGTCGGGATACCACGGGAGGTCACCGAGCACACACTACGCCTTATCCCGGGCTCGAAGCCCACCAAGCAACGCCTGCATCGTTTCGACGACGAGAGGTGCAGGGCCATAGGCGAAGAGATCGCCAAGCTCCTGGCGGCCAGATTCATCAGGGAGGTTTTCCACTATGACTGGCTCGCCATTTCCGTCCTTGTCAAAAAAAAGACCGGGAAGTGGAGAATGTGCATCAATTATACTGGACTCAACAAGGCATGTCCTAAGGATCACTTTCCCTTGCCGCATAGACCAGATAATCGAGTCCACCTCGGGTTGCGAGATCCTCTCCTTTCTAGATGCCTACTCAGGCTATCACCAGATCGTGATGAAAGAGCCCGATCAGCTCGCGACCTCATTCATCACCCCGTATGGTTCATACTGCTACGTGACCATGCCTTTTGGCTTGAAGAACGCGTTGGCGCCACCTACCAAAGGTGCATGCAGCAATGCTTCGCCGACCAAATCGACCTGCTCGATTAGCATGATCAGGCCGAACGGCCGAAACCAACAATCGTCGTTTGTTGATGACATAGTGGTCAAAACAGCCCGAGCGTGCGACCTGATCCTAAACTTGGTCACGACGTTCGTGAACCTCCGAAGGTTCAACATCAATCTGAATCCCAAAAAATATGTTTTTGGGGTTCCAAAGGGGAAGCTGCTTGGGTACATCATGTCTAAGCGCGGCATCGAAGCCAACCCCGAAAAGATCACATCCATCTCCAACATAGGTCCCATACGCAATGTCAAGGGCGTGCGGAGACTCACTGGTTGCCTGGCTGCCCTAAGCCGCTTCATCTCTCGGCTCAACGAACGAGGGATGCCACTCTACAAGCTCCTCAAAAAGATGGACACCTTCGTCTGGACTGAGAAAGCCCAGCAGGCTCTCGAAAGCCTCAAAACGTCCCTAACGTCGGCCCCAATCCTCGTCGCTCCCGAACGGGGAGAACCCCTCCTCCTTTACGTCGCGGCAAGTAACCATGTGGTGAGCGCCGCCCTGGTCGTCGAGAGGGAGGAACCAGGACACCAACTCAAGGTACATTGACCCGTATACTTCATCAGAGAAGTACTTACCGACCCTAAGGTCCGGTACCTCTAGGTGTAGAAACTTCTATACGCCATACTAATGGCGACCAGGAAGCTCCTACACTACTTCACCGATCACGAAGTCACAGTCGTCACTTCATACCCGCTCGGAGACATCATCCACAACCGCGAC
Organism: Miscanthus lutarioriparius; assembly: GCA_904845875.1. Classification (NCBI taxonomy): domain Eukaryota; kingdom Viridiplantae; phylum Streptophyta; class Magnoliopsida; order Poales; family Poaceae; genus Miscanthus; species Miscanthus lutarioriparius. The sequence goes on along the minus strand of CAJGYO010000001.1, from coordinate 10,917,600 downwards.
GCCACGAGATGAATCTCCAAGTGGGCACTTGAACTCATGGGCCACGACATCAGATATACCCCCCACACCGCTTTTAAGTCTCACGTTCTCGTGGATTTTGTCGCCGAATGGACGGAGGTTCAGCTACCGACCCCGGATGTCACCCACGAGTACTGGACAATGTACTTCGATGGGTCCGTAATGGCGCCTGGCTCGGGGGCTGGAGTGGTTCTGATCTCCCCGGATGGGAGTAGGCTCCGCTACGCCATCCGCCTCCACTTCTCAGCTTCAAACAATGTCGTGGAATACGAGGCCCTTATCAACGGACTCCGCATTGCCATCGAGCTCGGTGCCACGCGACTCTACGTCCGCGGTGACTCAGAACTAGTCATTGATCAGGTCATGAAGGAGTCCTCCTGCATGAGCCCCCTCATGACAGCATACTGCCAAGAGGTGCGCAAGCTCAAGGACAAATTCTAGGGGATCGAACTGCATCACGTCCCTCGAAGGGACAATGATGCCGCCGATTTCCTCGTGAAACTGGCCGCCAGGCGGGATCCGTCCCCAAGCGGCGTCTTCATCAACGACATCCACAAGCCGTCCGTCCGCATCCTGGAAGGTCCGACCCGGACACACCCCGACGCCCAGCCAGCGCTCGGGGGCTCCGACCCCGACGCCCAGCCAGCGCCCGGGGGCTCCGACCCTAGTACCTCTACGTCACCTACGAACGTCGCCGTACTGGCACTCGATGAAACCGACTGGCGGGTATCGCTACTCGCATACCTCCTCGAGGAGGTTCTCCCACCTGAAAGGACTGAAGCTCGACGAATCGCTCGACGCGCCAAGACCTTCATCGCGCTCGGCGACGAACTCTACAAACGGAGTCCGTCAGGGGTACTCATGAAGTGCGTCCCCACCAGCCAGGGGAAGCGGATCCTCCTTAAGGTCCATGCCGGGATCTGCGGGCATCACGCGGCCCCAAGGTCTCTGGTCAGAAAAACCTTTCACCAAGGTTTTTACTGGCCCATCGTGCTACGAGATGCAGAGGAGGTCGTCTGCAGGTGCGAAGGTTGCCAGTTCTACACTCGGCAAACCCATTTACCGGCGCATGAGCTCCAAACCATCCCAATCACCTGGCTAGTCGCGGTCTGGGGCCTCGACATGGTGGGACCCCTCAAGAAGGGCCCGAGCGGCTTCACTCACCTACTTGTAGCAGTCGACAAGTTTACCAAGTGGATAGAGGCTAAGCCCATCACCAACATCCTCTCGGAAGAAGCGGTCAAATTCTTCCTTAACATCATCTATCGGTTCGGTGTTCCCAACTGCATCATCACTGACCACGGGACTAACTTCACCGGGAAGAAGTTCCTGGACTTCAGTGACAAGTACGACATCAGAATCGACTGGGCCTCGGTCGGACACCCGCGCACCAACGGTCAGGTCGAGCGTGCCAATGGCATGGTCCTCCAAGGACTCAAGTCGCGCATCTTCGATCGACTCAACAAGTACGCCGGGCGATGGGTTGCAGAGATCCCAACGATCCTTTGGAGCCTGAGGATGACCACGAACCGATCCACAGGATTCACACCTTTCTTCTTGGCTTACGGAGCCGAGGCAGTATTGCCCTCCGACCTCGACCACGGCGCACCAAGAGTGAAGGCTTTCGACCGCGACCGAGCCACGGAGGCTCAACAAGACGCAGTCGACCTGCTCGAAGAAGCCCGCGAGATGACCGTGATCCGCTCCGCCCGCTACTAACAAACCCTCCACAGATACCATGAAAGGAAGATCAGAGGGAGGATACTCGAAGTCGGTGATCTTGTACTCCGGAGGACCCAATCAACGAAGGAAAAACACAAGCTCTCTCCATCATGGGAAGGACCCTATACGATAGCCAAAGTAATCCGACCGGGCACCTATCGACTGGAGGACAACAATGGCAACGTTCTCAACAATACCTGGAACATTGAACAACTACGTCGTTTCCCCTAAATTTGGTCTAAACCTCTTCTTAGTTAAAACATGCTCCCATAAAAGCACCCCTGCCCGAGACACTTTTAGCCCGGGTCGCTCGGGGGCTCCACAAGGGTACAATATCGAATATTACCTCTCTTTCTTTTTTACTATCGCACAATAAAACAACTTTGTCCCCAAACGGAAGCACATTCCATTCCTCTGAGTGCCTTACATAACCCCGCCTTTCCCTACGGATATGAACAGCCAAGCCTCGCGGGCCACGCCCTGGCTCTCAAGGTCGCACCCTACGGGACAAACGAGCAGGTACAAGAAAGAAAGGATAAAAACAAAAGTTATGCTAAGATATACACAAGGAACGAATATTGTGGTTCTGTCACAAGGGCAACACGGATGTATTCATTGATACAGAAAACTGTTCACACGAGGACTCACCCATAAACTTAACTATTACATTCTCTACTACTACAAATACTACTACGGACGCTCAACGACATTGCCTGGAAGCCAAAGAAGAAATCGGATGCAACCACCAGGGACCCGCTCGGCTCGGCTCCTTCGACTTCGGTAAATGCAATAGATACCTCTAGGGCGTCGCACCTATAGATGCTCAGCAGAAGAACATGGAGCTCCTGACCTTCTCATGCAGTCGAGGCAGCTCCTGGGTGGGGGCGCCGCTACCAAGGTATGGTCGCCATGGCTGGAAGAAATCTCATCAAACTTTATGAACTGGCCGACTTGAGCAGCTGTAGGCACGAAACCCTCCACCGGCACAATCGTGAGTAACCTCCCCTCCGACGAAGCTCGCCCGATAAAGATCCACCAGAGAAAATCTACACACGGCTCCATCTTGAAGAAGGCCTCGCAGATCAGATCCAGCATCACCTCTAGTCCGACATCACGCTCCGGGTTCACAAAAGGATCTGTAAGTCCTCCCCCTCGCTCACTCTCTCTCTCACTTAGGAACCGCTGTGGCATACAGGCACTCTCGGTGAGAAGGAAGAAGGAAGAGAGACAATAGTTGGAGAACAGGCAAAGGACAGTGATAGAGAGCCCTCTCCCTCCCCCTATTTAAAGAAGAAAAGCAGACGATCAGAGTGCAAAACTCTGCCCCCATTCAATGTGGATGGGAAATGACGGGACACGCCCTGGCCGAGGGGATGCACATTGACTGACGGAGCAATGTCGGGTCAGACGGAACATCGCCTGGCAAGGCAAAACGTGGCCTAGGTATGGCCCACCACTATCACACGACCGGGCGTGAAAACCGAAGCATCACCACACGCGGGCGGCTCCCCACTTCCCCAGGACAGACCTGGGGAGACCAAAAATGAAATCTCCATCGGGAGGCCAATCGGCCCCCTGAGTCGATCGAATCACTCAGTATCCACCCCAAGACACAGGTAGGAAGCGAAGGGACGCCCCATGTGGGCCATGCTGACTCCGTCATGAGCGACGAGCATGGGTCCCGGTCGGACGTTTCCGACTGAAGCTCTTCGAGCCCCGTCACTCCAGTCGTCAAGGTAAACACTATCAAACCCCCTCTATTTCATTATAAATCATTTCATACATCCATACACGCATTTCATTCCATACGCCCGTGCCTCCCGGATGATTCGGGCCCTGAACCGCCCGGGGGCTCGGGAACTAAGCATCGCACGTGCAGCGAAATGCATCAGAACGCTCCATGTTGCGTCACGAAGCGGCGGTTGTCTCGTTCGACATGAGCGACCAACAGAGCCAGGGGAGAAAACCATAGATGAGCACCGTGCGGCCCTCGCCCGGTCCGGCAGACTGGGTCATCTCAACCTTCTCGTTCGATCCTGAACCTCTTGCCAGGCCCATAGAATCTCCATCAAGGGGAGGCCGTTAGGCCACCCGGGTCGGTCTCTGGAACAACCTAGGCATCTACCGGGTTGCAGGTAAAGGAGTAGTGGAATGTCACAAGAGGGCTATGCCGACCCCGTCACGAACGATGGACCCGGATTCCGCTCGATCACACCCGTTAGCAAACTCACCGAGCTAGTCTTCGAGCCCGAGCGATCAGGACAGGCAATGAAACTCAGCCCCTCCAGTTGTGAGGAACCGAGGATGGGGTAACGCACACAACTCACATCGACCCCCGCGAAGGCCCGATAGGGCTCGGGGGCTCAAGACAAATGCCAAGGACAGCGACCTCGAACTCACCAGATCCACGACTCTGACTCGCCCGGTCCCACGGCGCGCACCGATGCCAGGATTCGTGAGCATCGCCTCGTCCGATCTTTAACTAACTAACTAACTACACTTCGGCTTCAAACGACTTCACTTCCGACTATGCTCCAATAATCCTAGGACCGCGACTCCAAACTCGCGTAATGCCTTCACTTCCGACTGTGCTCCAATAATCCTGGGACCGCGACTCCGAACTCGCATAACGGCTTCACTTCCGACTGCACTCCAGACTCCTAGGACCGCGACCCCGAACTCGCGTCATACGGCTACGGAGCTCCGGCTCGACCGATTCCTAAAAGTAACTAAACAAACTTTTGATCCACGGCGCGCACCGACACCTGGGTCTGACTCGCGACTCCACCTCGACCGATCCCACGGCGCGCATCGACACCAAAGATCAGTGAGCTCTGACGCATCCGAACCATGCTATCTCCATCCGTGGCACGCACCGACGCCAGGGTTTGTCCCGAACTAACCTTCTCACCCGATCCACGGCACGCACCGACGCCGGGATCAGTAAGTTCTGTCTCATCCCCGCGCCTAAAAACGCCTCGGTTGCACGACGACGCCGTGGTTAACAAAATTTTGTCTCAAACTAAAAACACGCATGCCCGCTGAAACAACACCCCCAGACGGTTCTGCCCGAACCGCCCGGGGGCTCGGGGGCTACACCCGCGGGTGCGCTCGCGCGCACCCGCTGGCAAGACAAAAAATCCCCTGGACGATTCTGCTCAAATCGCCCGGGGGCTCGGGGGCTCGGGGGCTCCTGTCGGGTTCATAAACCCGGGGTCCCTCGGGGATCGGCTTCCACACCTAGGCTCGCCCCAAGAAAATAGCATATAGTTCATGGGCCGGCCCAAGAGTCTAAAACACAACGGGTCGACTTCTTGAAGTTGAGCTTCACTAGATCGATAGCTCACAACCCCTCAAGCACACGCTTAAACACCTAGCTCATAGCGAAGTTCCGGTCGCTCTCGGCCCTTCCGGTCGGACCCGACCGGGTGAAAGGTCCTTGTTTGGTTTTGGTAATTGAGTGACAACCTAGGTGGACTAATTGTGTTTATGTGAGATACACAGGTAATTAGTCCATAGGTACATGTGTGTGAGCAACATATGCCATGAAGGTGAAAATGGCTTAGAGATGTTGCAAAGCTCACACATGTGATGATGAAGGAGCTTAACGCACATGAGACATGACATTGAGTCATGTGATCAAGGTGGAGAAGATCAAGACAAGACTTGGCTTGATGGACCGGTTGCAAGCGTGAAGGGCAAGTCGAAGGCTTTGGAGTGATGGACCGCGTGGCGGTGAAGCTTGAGCAAGACTTGGCGCCGATGGATGATGGCAACGGTGAAGGGCAAGTGAAGTCAAGATCGATGAACCAATATGATCACGTGATGATATGAAGTGGATCATATCATTGTTGATCGTGTTGGTGCATGTGTTGCATCGACATTGGAGGAGATGGAATGGAATGCGCAAGGCAAAGGTATAACCTAGGGCATTTCATTTCACCGGTCATAGGCGTGTAGAGAAGTATATGACCAGGTTTAGGATAGATGGCCGTACTATCAAGAGGGGCAAACTTGTTTGCATATAGGTCATCTAGTGCCACTCGAGTGATCTAACTTTGCATCGTCGCTAGGATCGAGTGGCGTGGCAAGTTGAGTGGCTAACATCCTTTGGGAAATGATTGTGAAAAGCTAACACACATACACATGGTGGTGTACACTTGGTGGTGTTGGCACATTTACAAAAGGAGGTGGTGTTGGCACATTTACGCTGGGTCTGAAAGCACCGGACGCTGGTAGCATGCGTCCGGTCGAGCTAGTCGGTCGGCACATTACCGAGGGTATTGCACCGGACGCTGGTCTGTGTCCGGTCAAGGTGGACCGGACGCGCCTGGTCAAAGAAATACGCCTCGGGGAGCTTACTGGAAACGACCAGACACTGGGGCTTCAGCGTCCAGTCAGTTGAAGCTGCTGCGTCCGTCAAAGTCAAGTGACCGTTGAATCGGACACGTGGTCGTTCTGAGCGACCGGACGCCGAGGTCCGGCGTCCGGTCATCACGACCGGAACATCCGGTCGGCCCGATTTTTTGATGAAGGGTAATGGCTAGTTTAGCCCTTGGGGCTATAATAGAAGTGGCCTTGGCCATGGTGGAGTAGAGCACCTAAGGGGACTTAGTGTCCATGCTTGTGAGTGCTTGGGAGCCCTCCATCACACATATACTTGATAGTGATCATTCGATTGTGTGAGTGAGCGATTCTAGTGCGATTGCATCGTGAGGTTGCATCGAGTGGCACTAGGTGATCGAGTTGCAAGCCGGTGGGCGCTTGTTACTCTTGGAGGTTGCCACCTCCTAGACGGCTTGGTGGTGGTCTCCGTCGAAGCCCGCAAGAAGCTTGTGCGGCGCTCGGAGAAGTGCTTGTGAGGGGCATTGTGCTCAGCCATGAGCCGCTGAAGAGCAACTCTAGTAAAGCATGTCATTGAGCTACCCTCACTCAAGGGGTAGGTTCTTGCATACCGATACATGCGGGCTTAGCGGGTGATGCTAATTAGTGCCGAACCACCAAGTGAGCGGTCGACACAACGGGACTAGCGTGTTGGCAAACACGTGAACCTCGGGAGAAAAATCATCGTGTGAACCTTATTCTTCCCGTTGGTTTGCATCCCCATTACACAAGCTTGCAATTACTCTTATACATATTAAGCTTGTGTAGTTGCTCTTGTAATTAGATAGCTTGTGTAGCTTGCTAATTACCTTCTTGCTTGTGTAGCATAGAAGTAGCTCCCTTGCGTGGCTAATTTGGTTTTAGTAACCTTGTTAGTCACATTGCTTAGTTTGTGTAGCTAAGCACTTGCGCTCTCTAATTAGGCATTGGTTGCCTTGTTATTGAGCATTGCTAGTGAGCATAATTAGCTTTGTGCTTTTGCTTACTAGTATGTGTAGGAGCTCCCTTGTTGCTTAAAATACTAGTGGCATAGGTTTGTGTAACCTTGCTCTTAGAAGTGTTTAGGAGAGCTCTAGCTAGCTCGGCACCTTAATTGCTTAATTAGTATATTTGAAAGGTGTTAAAGAACATAGATAGAGGGGTGTAGTCTTGGCTAGACCGATAGTTTTAATTCTGCACTTGTTTCGGTTAGCCGACGCGATTAAGTCTTAAAAAGGACTATTCACCCCCCCCCTCTAGTCGCCATCTCGACCTTTCACCGGGCCTCTCATACACCCCACCTTTCTCCTTCTCGTTTGTGACCCCACTATAGACTTCGAGCACCTGGTGAAAGGTCCTAATATGGCTAGAGGGGGGTGAATAGCCTATTTAAAAATCTACAAATCAACTAGAGCAATTTGATTAGTATGACAAATAGCGTAATGTAAACTTGCTCTAGCTCTACAAGGGTTGCAAGCCACCTATCCAACAATTCTAGTTGCAAAGATTACTTAGGCACACAAACTTGCTATGTAACTACTCACTAAGAGCTCTCAATCTTGCTACTCTAAAGAGCTCAACTAGATGAATGTAAATAATAAAGCAAGCTCTCAATTCTAATTACACTAAAGAGCTTGTATCAACTAGTTTGCAAGAATATAAATAAGTGAGTAGGGTGATTATACCGCCGTGTAGGGGATGAACCAATCACAAGATGAATATATAGCCAATCACCGGGAGAATGCCAAAGACAAGAGATAATCGATTTTCTCCCGAGGTTCACGTGCTTGCCAACACGCTACGTCCCCATTGTGTCGACCAACACTTGATGATTTGGTGGCTAAGAGGTGTTTCACAAACCTCGTCCACACGATAGGACACCGCAAGAACCGACCCACAAGTGAGGTAACTCAATGACACGAGCAATTTACTAGAGTTACCTTTTGGCACTCCGTTGAGGAAGGTACAACTCCCCTTACAATCACCGGAGATGGCCACGAATAATCACCAACTCGTGCCAATTCTCCACCGCTGCTCCAACCATCTAGGTGGTGGCAACCACCAAGAGAAACAAGCGAAATCCGCAGCGCAACATGAATGCCAAGTACCTCTAGATGCAATCACTCAAGCAATGCACTTGGATTCTCTCCCAATCTCACAATGATGATGGATCAATGATGGAGATGAGTGGGAGGGCTTTGGCTAAGCTCACAAGGTTGCTATGTCAATGAAAATGGCCAAGAGAGTGAGCTTGAACCGGCCATGGGGCTTAAATAGAAGCCCCCACGAAATAGAGCCGTTGTATCCCTTCACTGGGCACAACACGGGGTGACCAGACGCTGGACCCAGCGTCCGGTCACCCGATGTAAGCCACGTGTCATTCTGAGTTAAACCTGAGCCACCAGATCTCAACGGCTATTGACTGACCGGATGCTCCGGCACAAGTGATCGGACGCTCAGACCCCAGTGTCCGGTCGTTTCCAGTAAGCTCCCAAAACCGACTTTTGCCGACCGGACGCGTCCGGTCCACCTCGACCGGACACAGCCCAGCGTCCGGTGCAACACCCAAGGTACTGTGCCGACATGTCAGTCCGACCGGACGCAGTCCTTCAGCGTCCGATCGCTGAGCGACCCAGCGTCCGGTCAGTTGACCGACGCCAGCATCTTTGCGACCAACTCTATTTCACTTCTAACTTCTCCACCCTTGCTCAAATATGCCAACCACCAAGTGTATCACCTTGTGCACATGTGTTAGCATATTTTCACAAACATTTTCAAGGGTGTTAGCATTTCACTAGATCCTAAATGCATATGCAATGAGTTAGAGCATCTAGTGGCACTTTGATAACCGTATTTCGATACGAGTTTCACCCCTCTTAATAGTACGGCTATCAATCCTAAATGTGATCACACTCGCTAAGTGGCTCGATCACCAAAACAAAATGGCTCCTATCATTTATACCTTTGCCTTGAGCCTTTTGTTTTTCTCTTTCTTCTTTTCCAAGTTCAAGCGTTTGATCATCACCATGCCATCACCATTGTCATGATCTTCGTTATTGCTTCATCACTTGGAGTAGTGCAACCTATCTCATAATCACCTTGATAAACTAGGTTAGCACTTAGGGTTTCATCAATTAACCAAAACCAAACTAAAGCTTTCACCTAGGCTCAGGAATAAAGTCACCGACCGACCCAAACTGGACGTAGGGCACGTTGCCTGAACCAGTATAAATCATGTGTCATTGAGTGCTAAGCCACCTCTGATCACAACGTACAACAAAAACTACAAATATTCACTAATTGGTCACTTTCTGTACCGACAACATGCATTAGGATGTACTACGTTCTTTATCCCGAATAGAACCACTGTACCCAACTAGATCTATGGTCCTAGTGATTCAATAGTTGTAACAATGGTACCAGAGCCCGTGTTTTCTAGGGTTTTAGATCTAGAACGGGTTACCGACTTAACCCTAACTGGGTAACTGAGAAAAGAATAGAGGGTTCGGTTGAACCCTAACCCTAACTGGGTTAAGGAAAGGTGAAGAAGAAGAGGGTTTCGGCCTTAAGAACGTAAGAGCCAAACCCTAAACCTGTAAAAGTCTTCAACGGGGAAGAGAAACAGTAAAACCCTAACCCTAACTTCGATCCCCATCCCAAATCGGTTCAATCCGAGCACCAAAAGAGAACCAAATTCAAAGGGGAAGAAGGGGAAAGGGAGGCTTACCTCGCCGCTGTGCAGCGCTGGTGTTACGCCGGCGCGCGGGGAGAAGAAGGCCGAGCTCGGGGGGAGCTGCTCGCCGGACTCAGGCCACAGGGGCGCCGCGGCCAGGCCACTCGACGGTGGCCCGCTCACCCGTTGGGGAGCGCGCACGCCGACGAGGGGGCCGGCGATGGCGCCGGGGCTCTCTGCTCGCTCTCGCCGTCGTTGCTCGTCGCTCGGTCTCACTCGACTGAGAGAGGGAAGGGAGAAGAGAAGGCCGAATGGCCGCTAGGGTTCAGGGACCGTGGCCGGGGGCGGTTTTGTTCGCCCGAAGACGCCGCGCAGCCGTCCGATCGGCTCCAACCACGCCAGATGCGCGGGCCAGCGATGCGGCCTAGGCGGGCACACGCGGTCGAGCAGCTTTGCCAGCCTAGGCCTAGGTTGCGGCCTAGGTGCGGCTGGGCGTCGCGCAAAGGAAGCGGGCCGAGCCGTTTTGGTTGCTGGGCTGAATGAACAGTGAAGAATTGAATCAGTTGTTGGTTTTTCCTTTTCCAGTAAATATTTATTTCCTGGAAAATGAATAAATGGCTTAAAGAAAATAGAAAAGAGAATTTTCCTGTGGGTAAAATTCACTAAATTAAATTATTTTCCGCTGCGTATTTAAAGATGTTATTTTCATTATTAAATTCGAACCAACGGGAGAATTTAATTTTAAAAAATGGATATGTTTTAATAGATTATAATATTGTTATTATTCTGACCAACGTTGATTAATGGCAATATTATGATGTTTTGTCTTGCATTAATTCTATTTCTGCCCAACGGTGATGTAGAATTAATGTAGAGAACAATTATATGTTTTAATTCTGATCAACGTTGAAACTAAGGCATGCAATTGTTATTGTTATTATTTATGTTCTCACACTATTTGAATTGTGTTTTCAGGCGAATACAACTTGATGAGTTGTATCAAAGAGATCCCCAGTCTTAAAGGTGCTAACTACATTGAATGGAAGAAAAAGATAAACCTGGCCTTCATCTTGGCTGAGGTGGACTGGGTAGTCACCACACCATGTCTTACAGAGCCTGTGGCACCGGTGAGGGAGACAAACGAGGCTGATGTCGCTTGGGCAACCAGAGAGAGGGATTTTGCATCCCAAAGAATGTCCTATGACCTTGAGCATTGGAAGTGGGTCACTGCCAACAAGAAGTGTTTGGCTTTGATAAAGAACACGATTGAGCCTGCAATTGTGGGCTCAATCTCAGAGTGTGACACCGTCACCAAGTATCTCGAAAGAATAAAGAGTCAGTTCACTGGCTCTTCAAAGACATATGCTACCCAGCTGATAAAGCAGGTGGTGACAAAGAGGTACTCAGGTAATGGTGGCATAAGAGAGCACATACTAAGGATGAGCAATCTGGCATCCAAGCTAAAACCAATGGATTTGGCTCTCAAGGATGAGTTCCTTATCCATCTGATGTTTGCTTCCTTGCCAAAAGAGTTTGACACCTTTGTTGTCAACTACAACATACAACCCAAAAAGTGGGACATGGAGAGGCTCATGGCTATGTGTGTGCAAGAGGAGGAGAGAATGAAAGCTGTCAATGGTGGCACTATCAATTATCTAAAAGACAACAAAAACAGAATAATAATGCCAACTTCTCCTCAAAGTCAAATGGAAAGGGCCCCATGCTGCATAAGCCTCAGCAGAACCAGTTCACAGTATAAGAAAAATTGTCCTGATTACTTAAAGATGATCATGGCAAAGAAAGGTGAGAACATTATTACGTTCATAAATGAATCCCTGTATGTACAATATTCAAAATCTACTTGGTGGATTGACTCAGGTGCAACTGTTCATGTTGCTAATTCTTTACACGGATTCCGTTCGATGAGGACTACAGAAAGAAGCGAAAGACACGTTAAAGTTGCGAATGGAGTCCGAGCAGAAGTTGAAGCCGTTGGCGATCTTTCTCTAGAGCTTGCTGATGGTTTCAAACTTATATTTAGAGATGTTCTTTATGTTCCCTCGTTACAGAGAAACATAATTAGTGTTTCATGCTTGGACAATGATGGATATGATTGCCATTTTAGAAATGGCAAATGTAAGATAACATTTAATAATGCATGTGTTGGTCTTGCTATCTTACAAAATAAGCTTTATTTGTTGTCACTACGTGATGATGTGAATGTTGTATGCGATAATGGGAACGTTGCGTGCGACAATGTGAATGTTGTGAATGTATCCTCGTATGCGGATGTAAACAGAAAACGAAAGAGAGCTCACGATGCATTGTCAAAATTATGGCACTGTCGTTTAGGCCATATTTTGAGGGGGAGAATAGAAAGACTAGTTAAGAATGAATTCTTCCTCCATTAGAGCTCTCAGATTTAGAACAATTCAGAGAATGCATTAAAGAAAAGTATGTAAAGAAAATTAAGAAAGATGCCAAACAAAGTGCATGAATTCTATAGATTATTCACACAGACATCTGTAGTCCATTTCCTATAAAGAGTGTGTATGGTTATGATTCATTCATAACATTCACAGATGATTACTCCCGTTATGGCTACATTTATCCAATCAAAGAAAGAACAGAAGCATTGGATAAATTTAAGATATTTAAGGCAGAAGTTGAAAACCAACACAATTTAAAGATTAAGATAGTCAGGTCCGACCGTGGGGGTACTACGGTCGGCATACCCCATATGGCCAAGTTTCTGGACCTTTTGCAAGGTTCTTACAGGAAAATGGCATAGTATCCTAGTATTCTACATCGGGCGAACCTCAGCAGAATGGAGTAGCTGAAAGGCGCAATCGTACCCTGATAGATATGGTGCGCAGTATGATAAGTTACTCCACCTTACCAATGAGCTTGTGGATGGAGACGTTAAAAATCGCCATTCATATTCTCAATAGAGTACCAAGTACGTCGGTGCCCAAAACACCATATGAGTTGTGGACAGGAAGAGTATCCTCATTAAACCACTTACGTGTGTGGGGGAGTCCTGCTGATGCTAAAGTATTTAACCCAAACATTGGGAAGCTAGATCCCAAAACAGTGAGTTGCCATTTCATTGGTTACCCAGAAAAGTTAAAAAGTTTTCGTTTCTACTGTCCAGACAGACATACAAAGTTTGTGGAAACGAGACACGCAGTCTTCCTAGAGAATGAAATGATGAGAGGGAGCATGGTAGCTCGAGAAATTGACCTTGAAGAGAAGCGGGTGTATGCGCACACTCCGATGATTCATGAGCCATTTTCTCACTACTACTGCTTTGTCATTTTGCACCGACAGTAGTACAAGATCTTGTGGTGCTAGCACTTGTTGTTATTCCGCCTGTGGCAACAATGAATGATGATGAGGAACACATTCTTGAGATCTCTGTAGAACCTATTGCCACAAATGAGTGGGAGCAACAACAGCCTCAAACAGAAGATGTGCCAAATGTGGAGGCCCCTAGAAGGTCTCAAAGAGTTAGAAAATCAGATATTCCTGCTGATTATGAAGTGTACAACACTGATGAATTTCAAATGGAGGATGATCCCACCTCATTTGAAGAAGCCATGAAAAGTGATCATTCATCAAAGTGGCTTGAGGCCATGGAAGATGAAATGAAATCTATGAATGCCAATAAAGTTTGGGATTTAAAAATAATTCCTAAAGGAGCCAAAACAGTAGGCCGTAAATGGGTCTACAAAACAAAACTTGACTCTCAAGGGAATATAGAGAGATATAAAGCACGACTTGTGGCAAAAGGCTTTACACAAAGAGAAGGGATTGATTACAATGAGACCTTTTCTCTAGTCTTATGTAAGGATTCCTTCATAATCATAATGGCATTAGTGGCACATTACGATTTAGAATTATATCAGATGGATGTAAAGACGATATTTCTCAACGGAGACTTGGAGAAAAATGTTTACATGGCACAACCGAAAGGTTTTGTCATGGAAGAAAAAGAACGAATGGGATGCCGCCTAAAGAAATCCATTTATGGATTAAAACAAGCTTCAAGACAGTGGTACTTGAAGTTTGACGAGACAATAAAAAATTTTGGATTTAAAGAGAATGTAGAGGACAATTGTGTCTATACAAAGTTTAAGAATGGGAAGTTCATCTTTCTTGTCCTGTATGTGGATGATATCTTACTTGCTAGTAGTGATGTTAGTCTACTATTGGAGACAAAAAAAGTTTTTATCCTCAAAATTTGATATGAAAGATCTTAGTGAAGCTCCGTTCGTTCTAAGGATCGAGATTCACCAAGATAGAAGTAAAGGGGTATTAGAACTGTCACAAAAGGCATACATAGAGAAAATCTTAAAGAAATTCTATATGCACAAATGTAGTCCCTCACGTGCTCCTATAGTCAAGGGCGACAGATATGGGGATTTTCAATGCCCCAGGAACCAATATGAGATCGATCAAATGAAAGTGGTTCCATATGCTTCAGCTGTCGGAAGCTTGCAATATGCTCAAGTATGTATGTGTCCTGACTTGGCATTTGTTACCGGGTTACTTGGCAGATTCCAGAGCAATCCTGGAATAGAACACTAGAAATTAGTAAAGAAAGTCTTACGTTATTTGCGAGGAACGAAAGGCCTCATGATGACGTATAGAAGATCTGATTCACTCCATATAATGGGGTATTCAGATTCTGATTATGCGGGAAATGATAGAAAATCTACGTCTAGATATATATTCACTCTCAGGGGAGCTATTTCATGGAAAAGCTCAAAACAAACCGTCACTACATCGTTCATAATGTATGCCGAGTTTGTAGCGTGTTACGAGGCAACGGGGCAGGTGAACTGGCTAAAGAAGTTCATACCCGATTTGAAGGTGGTTGACGACATCTATAGACCACTTAAGTTATACTGCGATAATAATCCGGCAGTACAGTATGCTAATAATAATAAGTCAAGTGGTGCTGCCAAACACATTAACATAAAGTATTATGTTGTGAAAGATAAAGGCCGGAATCATGTTATAAGTCTTGAGCATATAAGAACAGAAAAGATGCTCGCGAATCCGCTTACAAAAGGCTTACCACCCAACGTGTTCAGAGAACATGTAGCCGGCATGGGTTTAAGGGAAAGCCTATAATTCCTGGACAAAAGAAGGCCAAAGATAAGTATCTATTTCAGAACAGAGTTGTGTGTTGTAGCTGTTCTATCTATCGGCAATGGACCATAACGATGAGGCATGCTCTATACGCTAATCTGTAATGGAATGAACAAAAGTAAATGATATGAAAGTGAAAGATGGAAAGAGATTAAGGGGGAGATGGTTAGGTTGATCTCTAATCCTAACTGGATCCAATGGCCCAGTTGGGCCTTTGATTCACACCCTGATCGGGGGCGTCCAGCCCACCATGGCTGGAGGGTCCCTGTCACCCTGCGCTATAAAAAGAGGTGGGGGCCGGCGGCTCTTATCACGAGGTTGACCTGAGCCGAGCTTCCCACCGACATCTAAACCCTAATCCGATCAGAGAGGGGCGCAGCCAGTGATGGGAAGCCACCAGCTACGCCACCCGCTCCATCGATGTCGACGTCTTCACCGCCCTCTTCACCGACCGTCGCTGCCCGTGCGCAGACATCACCAACGAACCTGATGACGTCCGCTAAACCTTCCCCCTCTGCGGTGTCAGGTTCAGCACCCTCTCCCTTCCATCTCTGTCTCTCTAGTTCTACATGCATTATGATGTACTACGTTCTTTATCCCGAATAGAACCACTGTACCCGGTTAGATCTATGGTCCTGCTGATTCTAACAGTTGTAACATCGTCTACATACACGCAGAAAGCACAGACCTCATAAGGAAGAAAGTTCCGCAACGCCAACGCATTACAACGCAAAAATCCATTTGAAGCAACGTGATGAACCAAAGTGAATTCTGCATGCGGCATTGCCAGAATTTGCGTTTGATGGCTAGAGAGCAAAGAGCATGCATGTCCAACACAGTGTTGTGCAGATCTTGAGCGTCTCATGCGAAGCATGATCCCCAGCTGGTAAGAACAAGGCACTGACGATTTGACGAACACAGCCACAAGCTCACAGGCCTAGTGATCACCACCTTCTCCCTGTGACTTCTGCGACCGCATTCTCAGCATCCATTTCCTCTGGTTGGACGTCACCTCAAGCGGCGCCGAGCTGGATGGAGCAGCAGTCCTCTGGTGATGCTGTGCAGCTGCCGAGCTTGGGAGCTCCGCCGGAAGCGCGGCGGCCGTGCCGGTGAAGGCGTTGAGGACGAGGAAAGCGAGGATAGGCGACAGGTCCAGCGTTCCCCCGAGCGGCGGGATGATGCCCCGGAAGATGTTCAAGTACGGGTCACATATCGTGCTGCATTGCATTGCCATTGTTGTTACATATACAGTATACATGTCAGTAAAACAGCTCATTTTATTTTTCACTTTTAGACGTCTCCACAAGCATACGAAAAAGCCATCCAGGAACGCTCTTCTTTATCTGAAGAAGAAATGTAGGGACATTTACATATTTACCATTATAACGGACGCTCACTCTCCAGATATCACCCTACCAGAATCTCATATTGTTTTAGCAGCGTCGTTGCCGAATCCATACATATTTACCACATTTGAGGACGTGGCCAGCCAGCGTAGCCGTCCACATCGGATCTTAGTCAGCGGGGTGTGTAAAATGACCTCGCTGCCCCTGGGCTCCTTGGCTTAGCTATCCGAGTTGTCTCAGTCGATTCAGCCGGCCCATTTGGCCCGCGCTCTTCACTGACCGTTGCCACCGCCGACATCGCTGTTCGCCGCGGCGGGCTCCCCGCTCCTGGACCTGCCGGAGCCGCTGCTGTTCCACATCCTGGGCTTCTTCGCGGACGCGTGGTCGCGGCACCGTGCCGCACTGGCGTGCCACCGGCTCCTCGTGGCGGAGCGGGCCACGCGCGCCACGCTCTGGCTACGCGGGGACCCACGCTCGGACCCGTTCCTCTTCCTCAGGCCGACGTTCTGGTTCCCGCCGCTGGAGCGGCTCGACCTCTCGCTGGTGTCGCCGTGGGGCCACCAGTTCCTCTCCTCCGCGGCGCCATCCTCCTCCGACGCCATCGCGCCGTCCGTGACGGCGGAGGAGGCCACGGAGCGGAACGCCTTCATCGCGGCGCACTTCGCCTACTGCTTCCCCGTCGTGTCCTCGCTCGCCGTATACCGCCGCGACCCCACCACGCTCGCCAGCCTCACCCCGCACTGGAGGTCCGGCCTCCGCAGCGTTAAGCTCGTGTGCTGGCACCAGCGCCCGCCCTGCCTCGATGCCAGCGCGGATCTCGAGCCGCTCCGCGGGGGCTGCCCCGCGCTCAGGCCGCTCGACGCATTCCTGGCACGCGAGGCTGGGCTCACCCGCGACGTCGTGGCGCTGTTCTTCGTGATGCTGTAGCTGCACGGACATGGCGGCTCCGTCAGACATGGCACGCAAGCCAAGGTCGGACAGGCCGTTGAACACACCCAGCGGCGGGAACTGCGGCGGCTGCTGCGCCGCCAGCACCACAGGCGGCACGACCGGAGCGTCGTCGGGGCTGCTGCTGCTCTTGGCGCGCCGTGGCTGAATGGCGGCGGCCGTGGGCGCGGACGACCCGGACCTGGCGGCGGTCCGGAGGACTTGCTAGCTGCCGGGATGATGATGGGCGGCGAGCTGGAGCGAGCGGCCAGCGGCGCACGGCTGAATGTGGTGGTGGTACGAGCTGCCGCCGTGTGGCATGCTGTTGACATGGTGCCCACAGGCAGCGGTGCTGGAGCATGAGGCTGTGGGGTTGCTGCCTTGCTGGAGCATGAGGCCGTGCTCGAGGATGTCCATGGCGTCGAACAGGCACGACTTCAGATTGCGTCCAGGCCGTGCTCGAGGATGTCCATGACGGTGTGGAGGCACCGAGGCAGGCCATGGTCCTTGCTGTCCTTGCTGTCCGTGCTTGTGTGCCGCCCGTGGCCACGGATATGTCATCGCAGTGCATCGCTGTCCACGGCGTCTGCGAGGACGACGCTGTCACTGCACAAGCAGCAACACCGGCTCTGGCAGATCCACGACCGGGGAGCCCGCCGCGGCGGGCGGCGAGGGTCAGTGCAGCGCGCGGGGGAAGAAGAATGGGGCAAATGGGCTGGCGGAATCGCCAGGGGCAGACGAGGTCATTTTACACGTCCCGCTGACTCAGATCCGACGTGAACGGCTGCGCTAGCTAGCCACGGCCTCAAATGTGGTAAATATGTATGGATTCGGCAACAACGCTGCTAAAACAATATGGGATTCTGGTAGGGTGATATCTGGAGAGTGAGCGTTCGTGATAATGGTAAATATGTAAATGTCCCGGAAATGTACAAGGCAGAGAAGCTTTTCTGCTTTCCCACTATTTGGTTCACTGATCACTTCGATTGAGGAAGCAAAATTGCGTGTGATAGTCTAAACCTGCTCACAGTTTGAATCTTTTGACGAAAGAAATGGCACACTGTCAATGTAGGTTGTGAAACCATATCGTTTTCTAGCGATCCAGGAGCTCTCCATTCTAATAAATCTCAATTATTTGAACCACATCAATAGGGAAATGTAGCATGTACTACCATAGTTGCGATGGCGCTTACCTGAGAGGCGCGACGATGGCGGGCGGCGTGTTTGGGAACCAGGTGAGCACGAGCCTGACGACGAGCACCGTGTTGTAAAGGTTGAGGAAGTTGTTGATGCCGTTGGACACCACCAGCCCGGCCACCGAGTCCCCGAGCACCGCCGCGAAGCAGTGCTCCCCAGACAGCAGCGTCGCACGCCGCGCCACCACCAGCCGCCTCCTGCCCTGCTCGTTCCATCAAACCACACCACAGCGGCGTTGGGTTCCGTCTACTGTGTTACTGAGATCGAGCTCACGAATGCAGCGCGTGTCTGCCTACCTGGGAGAAGGAAGAGAGGTGGGAGTGGGCGGCGAAGAGCGGCTTCAGGAGCGGGTGGGCGGCCGCCGCGGACGCGAGCTCCTCGAGGCGGCGGGCGAGAGGGGTGAGGACGTCGGGGCCGGGGAGCGTGCGTGTCCGGTGGACGCCGGGGAACGGCAGGTGGCGTACGGCGAGGAGGAGTGGCGGCGTCGAGGCGTGGTGCTGCTGAGCCGGGTCGGCGTTGGGGGAGGCCATTGGTGCCGTGCTTCGAGCCTTGAAGCGGGTCGAGGCGGATGGCGGACGAGAGGTTACAGGGTTCAGATAACGTTTCGAGGCAGCCAGATCAGATGGTATGGAATTGTTTTTCTAGATTGGTCCTTGGACTGTTTAGAAATTATCAGGTGCTGAAAAAAATTAGTACGAGTAACTAACTGCTGACAAGATTTAGATGAAATTTAAACTAATAATTCCCCTAAGTAATTTCCCACTTTATCGTTTCAGATTGGACGCGCTGACTCTGCAGCATGTGATGTACCCGATGATTTAATTTAATCGTCAATGTTTTGTTTTCATCGTTTTAGATGCAAGATGCGGTTTAGGTCTAGTTCCAAAATATTCAATCTTATATCATGTCCAATGTTTTAGTGGTGATCAACAGATTTAGCATGAAAATTGTACTCGGGTCCTGTTTCGTTTGTCTTATGAGTCGTACTATTTTAACGAACGAACAATATTTTTCTCTCGCAATAAATCAGCGAACAATACTTTTAGCCATGACTTTTCAGCAAAGCGAACAGAAGCCTCTGGCTTTGGTGTTCAACGGGACTGTTCATCCGAAGCATTGATGTATCAACTAAAACTATCAGAGAAGAAGATAGAAGGATTTGGATAGGATATTGTTTCTTTTTTTTTTTCCAGATTTTTCCATGTAATTTGGGAATGTATCATTCCGAGTAGCAATATAATTTTCCATTCCCTTGGAGGCTGTTTGGTTTGCCGCCGCAGACAACCACGCCACAAATGTGGCAAGCCACGCCCACCGCAGCTGCTGTTTGGTTACGGCTTTAACTACGGCAGACACGGAATCTCATAGAAGGAAACACGCCACAAAAGTGTGGCGCCAACCTGCCGCGACTGCGGCTCGCCACACTTCGGGCGAGGCCACGTGTGGCCGATATCAAACATGCCAGACTATTTCATTTGAGTGAGAAAAAATACATAATTGTCGATTCTAACTTTGGGCAAGCTTCAACAAATAACTGCATTTGTTCTTCATCTAATACTAGCCACAACGTTGCTCTTTACCGATGCTAAAAGAAGAAACAAAGTGAAGGAAGCATCAAGTCATACCATTTGTGTGGACCGATGTTGAAGTAAAAACAATAATACAAGAACCGAGTAGCCTTCTTGCTTCGCTGAGCAAATAAACAATTATTTCTTAACCCATGGATGTGCGAAGCAAGGAAGAAAATGGTTCTCTAAGTTTTGACAATTTTAGTCCCACATACACTCAGAGATCAATGTAAGCAGATATACATATATTCCTTCTAGTTCCCATAACATTGTGATGGAGAAATCGAATGTCACTACCTTTAAATGAGTTTGAAGTTTTTGTGGGAGCCTAAGCTTTCGCATCAACTAAATACCAGCGTGGGAAACTATGGCGGCCATAACGGTGGGCGTGGTTGAAATCCAAACACCCCATAGACTCCAAGACACGATGTACCGTTGAAGCCATGGAGGGGGATCGAGAATGGTGTTGGCTTTGGTGCTTCAGAGATGAAACGTGAAAACCCCGGGTGAGTGAGAATGCTTACGACTTTGGTTTTCTAGGACATGGTCACATGGACATGTGACCACCTCCTTTGTATGGATGATTCCTCAAGACACTATTATTACATTTGTACTATATTGAAGCCATGGAGGGGGATCGAGAATGGTGTTGACTTTGGTGCTTCAGAGATGAAACGTGAAAACCCCGAGTGAGTGAGAATGCTTACGACTTTGGTTTTCTAGGACATGGTCACATGGACATGTGACCACCTCGTTTGGCAGCGGGCAGCCGGGCACGATGCCAAATTGCCAATCGGCAGCGTAGCCACGCTCCCGTGACAGACACTGTCTCACGTTTACTTCAGTGCAGTGCGCCGTGTGTCACGAATCCAGAACGCGCGCGCCCTTGCATTGCAATCCCAAACCAACACTCACCACGTTTTCCACGGCAAAAGATTCCAACAACTGGGGACTGGGGTCCTGTACTCCTGTCCTGTCCAGACGAAGAAATCCGGCCCCCTCCTCGTCCTCGCCTCAGCTCGGCAGACACGTCGCCATCGTCCTCGCCTCCCCTCCCTGCTCCCTCCTCGAGTTTTAATCCCGGCGCGCACCAACCACCAGTCCAGGACCACTCTGGCTCCTTTCCACCCCTCCTCCATTTCCCACCACCACCTCCCATGCCCGCCGCCAGGCCCTGAGCTGCGGACTCACCGCCCTCTCCGCCGCTCGCCGGGGAGGCCTCTGGTCTCGGGATCGTCTCCATGGCGACCGCTGCCACCATCTCCCTCCTACAGCACGTCCGACCTCCGGCTTCGGGCGGTAGTCTTCTCCCCCTCCAGCGCCTCCGCCCTGTTCACTGCCGGCGCTCGGCGCCAGCCTCCCACCACTCCCTCCAGCGCCGTCTCCGTCTCCGCCTCCCCACGCGCGACGCACCCGCGGCCCGGCCCCGCGCCACGGCCGACCCGTCGCCCGCCTCGACCGCGCTCGACGCGGCGGCTGGGGAGGGGACCTCCGGCGCCGTCACCGCGCTGCTCGACGTGAGCGGCATGATGTGCGGCGGCTGCGCGGCGCGGGTGCGGGCTATCCTGGCGGCGGACCCGCGGGTGGAGACGACGGCGGTCAACCTCCTCGCCGAGTCCGCCGCGGTGCGGCTGCGGGCGCCGGCGCCGCCGGGCGCCGGCGAGGAGCTCGCGGCCAGGCTCACGGAGTGCGGGTTCCCCGCCACGGCGCGCCGAGGCGGCGCGGCCACGGGCGCCGGGGAGAGCGCGCGCAAGTGGAGGGAGATGGCGGCCAGGAAGGAGGAGCTCCTGGCGCGGAGCCGGGGCCGAGTCGCATTCGCGTGGACGCTCGTCGCGCTCTGCTGCGGCTCGCACGCGTCCCACATCCTGCACTCGCTCGGTATCCATATCGGCCACGGTGAGTTGGAACTACCACGAGACATTCAGAGCGTGATCTGATTTTCCGGCATAGCAAAGTGAGGTTTAATATTGGCGCTAAGCGCCCCTCTGATTGGTCTGTGCTTGGTGCAGGAACGTTTTTGGACCTGTTGCATAATTCTTATGTGAAATGTGGCATTGCTACAGCTGCTCTGCTTGGGCCTGGAAGAGGTATAGTCGGTTCCCAACGTCTCATATTGTGCGTTCGTGTACATGTTGTTTTGTTTAATCTTGTGCCGATCCGATAGCGACTGATATGTTTTTATATTCAATCAATTTCTAAGAATTAAGAAAGTTAGGAGTCAGAAAACTGACCAGCGCGAATTTCTAAGAATTAGTAAGAAACAAAACTGAAGTTGAATGAAATGCCATCACGTTGTTAGCACTTGCTTCTCTAGCTATTCCATTCTCTCTTCGTCACATCATTTCAATGTGCCTCCAGATATACTGTTTGATGGTTTTAGAGCATTCAAGCAAGGTTCCCCCAACATGAACTCTCTAGTAGGATTTGGCTCTGCAGCTGCATTTGCTATCAGTGCAGTAAGTGGGTCCATAGTCAAATTTTCTGTCCAACCATATAGTTTTATACTAATTTAGCTTTGCATTTCTTAAGGTGTCCTTGCTGAACCCTGAGTTGGAGTGGAATTCAACCTTTTTTGATGAACCGGTGAGTCAATTTTTTTATAGTCCTATTGGTTGAGCTGTAATTTTTATCTTCGGCTCTTGTCATAGAGTTTGCTCTGATCTTGGATCTTGCAATGGTTTTGACGAAAGCAGTGTCGATTCACAGAACATGGAAACTTGATTTTCTTTTTGCACATTAGTCGAACCAATTTGGTATTTGACTGAAGAACAGTTGAGTTGCGAGTTTTGTTTTGCATGGCAAAGTTTTGTTGAAGAAAGTTTTCTTGTAGCATGCAGGTCATGCTTCTTGGATTTGTACTTCTTGGGCGATCTCTTGAAGAAAGTGCAAGGCTTAAGGCATCCAGTGATATGAATGAGCTCATTGTAAGTATTGATTTATATCTAACTATTGTTCCAGCAAGAAGCATTTTTATTTTTCATTTTACAACGCTAGAGACAGAAGATAAGATGGATAATTTTTACTACCATTTTCCACAAACCCTATAGAAAAATTATTGTTTTGTAAAATGACCGATAGAAAAGGAACGCACCATATATCATCATGCAAGATAATTGATTCATTGAAACTAATGATGTCTGGTGATCTGTGGCAGTCATTGTTATCACCTCAGTCGAGGTTAATTGTTACTTCCTCAAGTGATGACCCTTCCGCCGACACTAGTTTGAATTCTGATGCAATCACTGTCGAGGTTCCTGTTGATGATGTCCGTGTTGGAGACTCAATATTGGTCCTGCCAGGAGAAACTATACCTGTAGATGTATGGAGCTACTCCATAGTTTCATTTTTTTTATTTGCCAGTATTATCGATCTATGTTTGAATAGGAATACTTGGAAAACAGCTATTGAAATGCCTGAACCATGACTTGGGGCTTTGGTGGGTTTCAACTCTAGCCTACCCCAACTTGCTTGGGACTGAAAGGCTATGTTGTTGTTGTTGTTGTTGTTGTTGTCGATCAACCCATTAATCCGTCTGAAACTCATTCTTGCAGGGGAATGTTATTGGAGGATCAAGTTTTGTTGACGAAACAATGCTTACTGGAGAGTCCTTGCCTGTAGCCAAGGAGACTGGGCTTCCTGTATTTTCAGGAACTGTGAACTGGGTATGTATAAGTTCTTGCCTGAAAGCATGACCCTAGGGCTGATTCCAATAAGATGTTTCCAATCAACTCTATTTTCTAAATGCTTGAACAAAATGAATGCCCTGTTACTCTAAAATGCTGCCATCTGCTCTCTGTCTAAAGTGTGACTGGCGTATCAGTAAGCTCTTCACTCATTTCTCATGTCTTGATTGACGTCCAAAGGATGCTTTAACTAGATACACTTCACAAAATTCACTACAATGTTTTGTGTCACTTCTTCAACTTTGATGTTCCACTACCTTCATAAGTTCAGATGCCTTTCACTCTTCTTTGCTGGATAAGTAACAACCTATTATTTGACTTGTTTTGAAGGATGGCCCGCTAAAGATCAGAGCAACATGTACTGGACCATCATCAACAATAGCTAAGATAGTCCGCATGGTTGTGAAAAACACTCTTTGCTGTTGAGAGTAAAACGAAGGGTGTAACTAATATGTATCCTTGAACAGGTTGAGGATGCCCAGGCACGTGAAGCTCCTGTTCAAAGGCTTGCAGATTCCATTGCAGGACCATTTGTGTATACTGTTATGACGTTGGCTGCAGCAACCTTTTCCTTCTGGTGTGCTCTTGTTTTTTATTTTCTTCTACGAAAATCCTGTTGTGACTAAAAAATATTGTTTTTCTAACCCTCTCCCTCCCTAAGGTATTACATTGGCACGCACGTATTTCCAGAGGTTCTTTTGAATGATATTGCTGGCCCAGATGGGGATTCATTACTTTTGAGTGTAAAGCTTGCTGTGGATGTACTAGTAAGTGGCCCTGCTATAGTTTTTCTTTAATAGAAGAAAAAAACTCAGCATTTCAGTCTAACTGTTGGAATTTTATCAAATTGACTGATTTCACAGTTGAACAACTAACATGTACCCTTAATATGGTGTGATCATTGCAAATGCAAAACCTGAAATCTCATTCAAAATCTCTTTCCTAAAACCACGTTTGAAGCGTTTGTTTGGACTAATTTTGTGAACTTTACTCCCTGCAGGTTGTTTCCTGTCCTTGTGCACTTGGATTAGCTACACCTACAGCTATCTTAATAGGAACTTCCCTAGGTAACTTTCTATACCATCTGTTTCCATCCATTTGTTCCGATCTTTGATAATATGATGGGGACTAGCTAAACTTGTAGACTCTTTTGTTGAGCAAATTTGGATCCCTATTCTAGTTGTCAATTGCTCACTGTACTTTTGAACAGAAACTTTCCTGATTGCATATTTTTGTTTACCATAACTTCCTGTCACTTTGTTTTTCTTTTACTAGGTGCTAAAAGAGGGTTACTTATTAGAGGAGGTGATGTTTTAGAGCGTTTGGCTGGAATAGATGCTCTTGTGCTTGATAAAGTACGTGTTTTTTTCATTTGACTTTTTTATTTTTCATGGTAAACTGCTATTCTCAATGTTGTGTTTTTGTTCATTACAAACAATTTATTCCGATTCTAGACGGGGACACTTACAGAAGGAAAACCAGTAGTTACTTCTATTGCTTCTCTGGCATATGAGGAGACAGAGATTCTTCGTCTTGCTGCTGCAGTAGAGAAAACAGCATTGCACCCAATTGCAAATGCTATAATGAACAAGGCTGAATTACTCAAGCTAGATATTCCGATCACAAGTGGTCAGCTTACAGAGCCTGGATTTGGCTGTTTGGCGGAAGTAGATGGGAGTTTAGTTGCAGTAGGCACTTTGGATTGGGTGCATGATCGTTTTGAAACTAAAGCATCGCCAACTGAACTGAGAGACCTTAGAAACCGGCTGGAGTCTATGTTGTCAAGTGAAGCATCATCATCAAATCAGTCGAAGTCAATTGCTTACGTTGGTCGTGAAGGAGAAGGAATTATAGGTGCTATTGCTATATCAGATATTTTACGAGAAGACGCAAACTTAACTGTGGAGAGGTATTTTCTGGAGTGATTATTTGCATTTTAACTGTGTTTTCTTGGTACAGATACATTTCTCTTATCTAATAGGGTTATCCTCAGAGGCGTTGTGAAATGCTGCTGCAAGATCCTTAGATATTTTTAATGTTATTTTTGAAGTTGCATGCAAGTTTTGCAACTATTACTGCCTTATCTGTATAGTTAAAGCAGTGCAGCATGTTTAAACTTGTCTTGTCTTGTTAATCATCAGGTTGCAGCAGGAAAGCATTACAACGTTTCTACTGTCAGGGGATAGGCAAGAAGCAGTGGCGAGCATCGGGAGGACTATTGGAATCAGGGATGAAAACATAAAGTCTTCCCTAACTCCGCAAGACAAAGCAAGCATTATATCAACTTTGCAAGGGAAGGGACACAGAGTTGCAATGGTAATGAAATCCAATGCTTTATGGGTGTTCTATCATGGACATGTCAAATATCCACACTAGTGATTCATAGACCAAAAGTATAGTCCAAAAGTATAAATATTTACAAAAGTTTCAATTTGAGACAATACACATAGTTCAAAATTGCTCACCGACAACTTTGTGTCAAGTACTTGTCTTTTTTTATTTATTTATTGAACTTGACCTTTTTTACCTGCATTGATTCCTAACACCATTGATTTGTACTTGCTATTGTCCAGGTTGGTGATGGAATAAATGATGCACCGTCTTTGGCTGCTGCAGATGTTGGAATAGCCATGCGAACTCACTCAAAGGAGAACGCTGCCTCTGATGCAGCTTCAGTTGTTCTATTAGGCAACAGACTTTCTCAGGTATGGTTCTTTCTTGCAATGGTCCTTTCATCTGAATAACTTAAGTGCTATTAACAGAGATCAAACAATCTCTTGCTCAGGTGGTAGATGCGCTATCCCTGTCAAAGGCAACGATGGCAAAAGTTCACCAAAATTTGGCCTGGGCAGTGGCATATAACATAGTAGCCATTCCAATTGCTGCTGGAGTGTTACTGCCACAATATGATTTCGCCATGACACCATCTCTCTCAGGTAATGTTTATTGAGGCCAACTACACACTTTGTCTGTTATGCCATGTTTTCCTCATATTGGGTCATCGAGCTTTAGTAGTGACGCTGTATTTCGCTGTTTATCACGCAGGGGGATTGATGGCCCTCAGCTCCATCTTTGTCGTCAGCAATTCTTTGCTTCTGCAGCTGCATGGGTCGTTTCTGAACACAGAAAAACGGCAGGCTGATCTGAGCTCAAGATTAAACTGAATTGTTGGGCTTAGTTTGACCCAGCCGAAGGACAGTGCTTCAAGATGGTACTGGATGATAGAGGGTGCTGATACTGGTTTTCCAGCTCCGGCTAATTGAACAGAGTCAGAACTATAAAAGTAGTAAGCTATTCGTGTCAGCTGTAGCATGTTCGTGTACAGTTTTATCTAGCCAGCTAGAGTAGCAAGCATAGTCACCCAGAAGAGCAATTTACCACGGCCTTCAAACATTGTAAATCTGTAATGGTGCTGCTGTAAACAAAGAGATGATTGGGGCGTGTGACTATTGCTCATGGTCGAGCAATGCAGCTATGCTTCATTTCACACAGTAGCCCCTACGAACAAATAGCAACTCTAGTTGATTATGGGCCTGTTTCGATTCCTTTAGCCCAAGGGCTACAGCCCCTAAAATGGAGGGCTAAAGATTAGCCTGAGATATTTGGATACCCTGGCTAAAAGGTGGTTTTTGAGTCTCCACAACACCTTTTAGCCCCCTTTAGCCCATCTTGAAGGGGCTAATGGGCTAATTGAGAACAAAAGATTAGCCCTCCCTTTAGTTCTCATGTTTGAATCCTCAGGGGCTAAAAGGAGAGGGGTAATCTTTAGCCCCTTTGTATCAAATAGGCCCATAATATTGTGACCACACTATAGTGGCCATCATTACCTCTGAAAAATAACGTAGCTAGGAGATTACTATTAGATCGAGATTAACACACTATAGTGACCATGAATTAACGGCGCTATGTTTTCAGTGGTAGGCGACGTCCCCGTCAACAGCGAGTCGCTGTGGTGACTTCGTGAATCTCGAGATCTGCAGACTCAATCCTTCAGAGGTGCTCATAGGAGTAGGGTTTGCGTATGTGTGTTCATAGTGGTGAGTATGCGTGTGTGTTGTGGGTGTTTACGTTGTACTGTATAATTCTAAAAAAAATGAACCCAATACATAACATTAGGGATCACAGATCATGTGAGAGTACGTCCGCCATCGGTGGAGTAGGGATGCGAGCAGGAAGAGGTCAATGTAGTGGTACAACTGTGTAGCGTCGACCCTCGGACGCCAGCGGCACTAGCCAATCACCTTGGCCAAGCTGCGTCCTTTAGGTCGATCCAGTGCCTTCTTAGGATCGGAAAAAGTATCGGGTGACTATTTCTCAGTTGTGTGTTAGCCAAAGAAGTCAGGCCACCCCTTTTATCGTGGCATTGCTCAACTCGGGGCCACAACCATTGGTTGGTCTGGGCGCTACCGATCGTTGCGCATACGGGTTTTTCCCCAGACTGACTCGGCCAGGGGGGAAACGGTCTTTGACCCCACAACCCTTCGTAATGGCTCGAGAAAGAGATCACATAATTGCAACATTCTCCCATTTTATCGAATGGCTAATTATCATACGTCCACACTTAGAAGATTAATGTACCGAAATAATTTGATACAACAGTTAGGAAAAAATATCAGCACAACACAAGTATCGACAATACACCAACTACCTCGATAGATAAAACTTAAACATAATGGGAGTTGATTGTGTTATGGCCCTCATCTAGGATCAGAGGCTTTCCATTAAATCCTTGTCGACAACATATTCATGAAAATTTTTGGGGGTAAGCCTTTTGGTAGGGATCCGCTAACATCATTGTCATACTAATATGCACCATATCGACAGTTTTTTTAATTCTGCAATGCAACAACAATAAAGTAAGGATGATGTATTGCCATGTGGTTTGGATCACAACAATATCAAAGCTGCTATTGATAATGTGTTCATTAAGCATGTGATGGTTACCCATTTTCCAATTAGCAATAACTACTATGATATGTTTGATGGAGCGGAACATATCTACGCATGTGATAAGCATAATCCAGTATTTGTACTACAAGAAGATGGATCTGAACGTATTTATACACACATGGCAGTTATAACCAGTTTTGGATTTAAAGAAATCATTCCTTATTTTCAATTAGATTGTAATAGACAAGCGTTTGGTGACAAGGGGTTTGATAGGATATTACCAAGTAACATAATATTAATTTATGGTTTTGATATTATTTTAGAATAGAGGGTGGTACAAGGACTATACTTTGTGTTTTGGAATTTGGTGTTGATGGCTATGGAGCCTTATATTACGGAAGAGCTACTATACTTTGTGTTATGGAATTTGGTGTTGATGGTGATGGCTATGGAGCCTTATATTACGGAAGAGCTACTATGCTTTGTGTTTTGGAACTTTGGTGATCATGGTTATGGAGCCTTATATTATGGAAGAGCTACTATGCGTTATGTTCCTCGCATGTCATAGAACGTATTCATTCACCCCAAATAGCCCCAAAATCTCATAATTGCGAAATCCACCAAAATCCAAAAAAGAAGGGGCCGAGAGAGGAAAAATCAAATCTAGTCACAAACTCAACTCAAAAACTTAGATCTTGAAGTCACGAGGACAAAGAGGAGGTTAGGTCTATTGTGAAGAATTCATCTGTCGATCTCACTAGCAGTCTAGGGGAGGGAAAAGGTATAAGGAGGAAATGAAGATGACTTAGCCTAGAGAGATAGATGGTTGGGGGCAGCCTCTACTTTATTTATAGAGCTATTACACATTCCCAACAATACCCTTAGGCCACATTTAGATCCATGAAATTGATTTTATTTTAATAATCATAATTTAAACATATATTAATTAAGCTAATATGGTTATATATGGATTATATTTGTATGTTATTGTCGGTTATACGAGAGAGATACTTCTATTTTGCATTTCTACCGTAGGGGAACGAGTTAAAGAGTGTGGTATAAGTTGCAAAGTAGAAACATAGCATAATGATCTATAGAATCAAGAGTAAATTGCATGGCCGGTCCTTAAAGTATTGTGCTGATTTCGTCTAGGTCCCCAAACTATGAAATCACACTCTTGACTCCCCAATCTACTTAATTCGGTCCATCTAGGTCCTAAACAGCCCAGGCGGTGTCAAGCAGTCGATGTGGCTGTCCATGTACGCAGGGGAGGCACGTGAGGCACACGTGACCCTCGGTAGCTGCTAGCTTTTTAGCCAAAAAGCCCCTACACGATTTCACCTTCTCCACCTCATTCCTTTCCATAACTCTTAGACCTCGATGAAGGGGAGAAGGGGTGGAGGGTGGCGACGCCGGTGACTGGAGCTGTTCGTGGAGGCAGCGCCGGCGGAGAGTGAGGATGACTCGATGGCCGCGCCTAGAGGGCCCTCTAGGCATGGGAGTTGGGGGAGATGGCTGCTAGATTGCGTCAGAAAGGAGAGCCGACGGCTGAATACGGTGAGTTGAAGAAATCATATCTTGATCTGGACCCTCTATTGAGTTTTTGCTATGGATTTGTGGACATTACGATAGATTTAGGCCATTTTCATTTGAAAGTCGTTGATTTGTAGGCATGAATGGCGGTGTTCTAGGGTTCTTGGTACGGATGGGAAAAATTTTGAACTGAATGTTGAAAATTGGTTGAAATATAGGTCCAGGGTCTAACCAGTTCAGTCTAGAGGTGCATCATGGTGGTTTTTTGTTGGTATTCGGGAGAACCGTGCTTACCTCGAAGGAAAAATTGACTGGTTTGATCAGTGTGATGCTGATACTTGGTCACCCCTATGGATAAAGGACTTTGTGGAAGAGTTAGGTTATGATAAGGAATCACGTACACTGAAGGTGCATTGGTTATTGCTAGGGAAGACAATAACAGATGGTTTGAGACTTATAGAGACTGACAGTGACACAATGGTCATGATGTCTGTGATTGATGGGGTGAGGATCCTGGTCATTTATCTTGATCATAATGATATGATTTG
The DNA here is from genome assembly GCA_904845875.1 of Miscanthus lutarioriparius. NCBI lineage: Eukaryota > Viridiplantae > Streptophyta > Magnoliopsida > Poales > Poaceae > Miscanthus > Miscanthus lutarioriparius. The sequence continues at coordinate 10,886,976 of CAJGYO010000001.1, read as the reverse complement.
TTCTGGTATCAATTGGGATGACATTGTAGCAAATCATGTCTGTAGTTTGCCCAAGGTCTTTAGTCCTGTTAAGGTTGTGACAGCTGTTTTACACAAACCTGAGGAAGGCCACTGAGTGGAACCAAGATCTAGTACACGATGGCATTGAGGCAGATGACAGTAATTCAGATGACTCAGACTTTAATGATAGTGATTATGAGATTGGATTTTCTAATGATGACCTATTTGCTGACAATGTCGATGTTGGTGTGTTTGATGAAGGGGCAACTAAGAGTTGTAAAATGTTCAAATGGAAGAAGGCTGCGGGCAGCAAACTCAAGAGGAAGCAATCTATGACTATGTTAGTTGGAGATGATGATGAATCAACAGAAGAGGAAGAGATTGACTTGGCAGATTCTGATGAAAGTAGCAATAGGAACAGGTTTAGGGAATTTTGGCAGGAAGATTTGCTGAATCCATAATTCAGGGTAGGGCAAGTATTTCATACAGTTGAGCTTGTGAGGAAGGCCATCACAGAGTATAGCCTTAGGAATAGGGTAGAGATCAAAATGCCCAGAAATGATAGGAAGAGAGTCAAGGCTCATTGTGCTGAAGGGTGTCCATAAAACTTCTATGCATCCATGGACAGTAGGACAAATTGTTTTCTAGTGAAGACATACAATGGCCATCACAACTGCCAGAAAAAATGGATGATCAAGACTTGTACCTCCAAATGGCTTGCAGAGAATTATTTGGAAACATTTAGGGCAGACAACAAGATGACCCTACCTAACTTTGCAAGAACTATTCAAAAGGAATAGAACCTTACTCCATCTAGAACCAAGCTATGGAGAGCAAGAAAATTTGAATTGCAGACTATATATGGTGATGAGTTGAAGCAGTACTCTTAGTTGTGGGATTATGGGCAAGAGTTGAGAAGGTCTAATCCTGGTAGCAGCTTCTACCTTAATCTAATAGAAGGGGCATTTAGTAGTTGTTACTTATCACTTGATGCTTGTAAAAGAGGTTTCTTAAGTGGATGCAGACCAATCATCTTTTTGGATGGATGCCACCTGAAGACAAAGTTTGGAGGGCAGTTGCTTACTGCTGCAGGGATGGATCCAAATGACTGCATCTTCCCAATTGCTTTTGTAGTGGTGGAAGTTGAATCTCTCTTGTCCTGGAAATGGTTTCTGCAAAGCCTAAAAGATGACCTCCGCATTGACAAAACATTCCCATGGACTATCATGACAGACAAGCAAAAGGTATAATAACATTTGCACAAAGTTTTCTGCATAATCATTGACTAATAACATTTGCATGTTTGTTCACTAACACATTACCACCGTATTTTTGTAGGGTCTTATCCCAGTTGTGGCACAAGTGTTCCCTGAGGCTAAGCACAGATTTTGTGTGAGGCATCTGTACCAAAATTTCTAAGTCCATTTCAAAGGTGACAACCTTAAAAACCAGTTGTGGACATATGCTAGGTCCACTTGTGTGAGGCATTGGGAGAAGAACATGCAAAAAATGAAGGAAATAGATGCAGCTGCCCACCAATGGTTGGAGCAAATGGCACCAAATACCTGGGTCGAAGCCTTTTTCAGCACTTTCCCAAAATGTGATGTGTTGCTCAATAACAACTGTGAGGTCTTTAACAAGTACATCTTAGAAGCTAGGGAGCTACCCATCCTAAGTATGTTGGAGAGGAGTATGTTGGAGAGGATCAAGAACCAAATAATGACTAGACACTACAACAAACAAAAGGAAGCAGGAAACTTTGTTGGAACTGTTTGCCCAAAGATAAGGAAAAAATTGCCAAGAATGCTGAATTTGCTAATATTTGCTATGCCATGCCTGCTGGCCAAGGAATATTCCAAGTGCAGTCCAAGGAAAACACATACATTGTTGATATTGTCAACAAGCAATGTGAGTGTAGGAGGTGGGATCTCACAGGTATTCCATGTTCCCATGCCATTTCCTGCTTGAGACATGAGAGGATACCTCTAGAGATAGTGATCCCTGCCTGTTACTCTGTTGAAGCTTTTGCAACATGGAATAGCGTAGTAGTATAGTTGCTTTTGTGGATAGAAACATCTTTTGTAATGCATAAACACTAGTATGCATGCCAAAAGTCTAGACATCTTGTATAGATGGTTGTATGCATGTGATGCAATGCCCATTGTCTTAGGCTACAAACTTCACGACTGGATGTACAACTTCATGACTGTATGTACAACTTTGGTTGCTAAGCATCACAATGCAGTTTGCATAAGTGAAATGTGTTCTTCTGAAATTGCAGTCACAAATACCACAAATTATAGTCAGATAACATACATGATCAATACCATAAAGCATTACCAGTTCTTACATGGAAATATTACAAGTTCACACATAAACAAAAGCATTCCTACTCCCCAAACCTACTTCACATTCATCATTCACTTCATATGAACAAACACCAGTAGCAGTCGCACAACTACAATTATCAAGCACATACAGAGAATGCATTTCAAGAGCCCTGCAATATCATATCCTATATTGATCAAAGTTCTAAGCTCTACAACAGATGTGGCATGCTCTACTTCAACAGCTGTGGCATCTCCATTTCCTAGGTCGACATTCTTCTCCAAAAGGCTCTCAGTAACTTCATCAGATTGCATCCCAGCTGCCTTTTCTTTTGCTGCTTCTGTCTCCAAGTGGTTGATGTATCCTGCCTCCTAAAGGAAAAATGGGCAACCAGTTCCATCCTTCTGCAGATTCATCAAACAGACAAAGCACACATAATGAAAACTTGGACTCTAATACTTGAATTTGGAATGAACTCAAACTGGCAAACCTAACTTACATTGTGATCTGGGTAGGTGTAGAAGATCTGATCCAAGGACCACAGCTGCTTCGAACAACACTTTACTACCTTATGACGATGGCACTTCGGGCACGTAATCAGTCGCGACTCATCACCGGGCCTCCTGGTCGCCGCCACCGAGCTCGATTCGGCGGCCATCTCCCCCACCACCTGCGCCTAGAGGGCCCTCAAGGGGCGGCCGTCGGGTCGTACTCGCTCTCTGCCAGCGCCGCCTCCGTCAACGGCACCAGTCACCGGCGTCGCCGCGCTCCGCCCCTTTTTCCCCTTTCGTCGAGGTCTGAGAGAAAGGAAAGGAGTGAATGGGAGAAGATGAGATCGTCCGGGGGCCTTCTTGCTAAAAAGCCAACAACTGCCGAGGGTCACGTGTGCCTCACGTGCCTCCCCTGCGTACGTGGATAGCCACGTCGACTGCTTGACATCGCCTGGGCTGTTTAGGACCTAGATGAACCAAATTAAGTAGATTGGGGAGTCAGGAGTGCGATTTCATAGTTTGGGGACCCAGACGAAATCAGCCCAATACTTTAAGGACCGGCCGTGCAATTTATTCTAGAATTAATTTCCATCTTTCACCTTATGAATTTGAGACAGGCTTATATGTGAACTTTGGAAAGTGGTGGAATATGAAATTCCAAACCAAATGGCCTAGTTTATTAAACAGATTTCAATTTCTCCGAATGAAAAGATCCAAACGGTCCCATAGATATTTTGTTGAACCATAGGGGCATAATGGTCTAACTTGAGATAGAAGCATCCGATGGCCACGCGGCCTTCATGACTTAGCTTCGCCTCGACGCAAGCCTCACGATGACGCCATGTGCCGCCTCCGATTTCCCGCCAGAACCACACCCGGTTTTGAAGCCCAAACCCAAAAACGTCCATTGGTGGTTTTGAGGCTCAAATCACCAAACCGCTCGTGGGTAGCGTACTCCATACGCTCGCCCCACGACTCGACACGTCTCACCGTCGTCCTCGATCGCCCGGCCGTCAAGTCCTCCAAAGCCTTCGCTTGACTTGCCCGACCGCCGTCTTGATTTGTCAACATGGGCCACCTTCTATGTAAACTTGCACTTGTTGATGACCCCGCCACCCACGGTCGTCAGTAATTCTTTGCTTCTGCAGCTGCATGGGTCGTTTCAGAACACAGAAAAATGGCAGGGTGATCTGAGCACAAGATTATACTGAATTGTTGGGTTTAGTTTGACCCAGCCGAAGGACAGTGCTTCAAGATGGTACTGACTGATAGAGGGTGCTGATACTGGTTTTCTAGCTCCGGCTAATTGTCAGTAGTAGGCTAGTACCATGTTCGTGTACAGTTTATCTAGCCAACCAGAGTAGCAAGTATAGTCACCCAGAAGGGCAATAATGTTAGCAATTTACCACGGCCTTCCAACATCGTAAATTTGTAATGGTGCTGCTGTAAACAAGGAGATCATTGGGGCGTGACTATTGTTCATGGTCTATCAATGTCCAACAAGCTAAGCTTCATTATATAGAAAGTTCAGTAAACAGAACGACTCTAATAGTAGTACATAGTAGCCCCTAAAAACAAATAGCAACTCTAGTTGATTATACTCTGGCCACACTATAATGGCCATCATACCTCTGAACAATAACATAGCTATGAGATTACTAGTGATTCTTCTACTTCCATGTGCTATTCTAGCACTCTTCGAATCCATCGTTGTTGGCCCAGTGCACCTTCTTGCCGCTGCTGCTCCGCATCACCTTCTCGTCGACGGCCTTCACCCCGGCCTCCGCGGCGGCCGCCGACTCGGCCTGCACACGCGCCATCTTCCTCCCTCGCTTTCTCGCCGCGGCCGCCTTCTCCGTCTCGGCCGCCTGGTACTCCCTCGCCCACCGCCGGCTCACCACGCACGTGGCCGCCAGCGCCACGGCCTGCGCCGTGAACATGGCCAGCAGCAGCAGCTCCTCCAGGAACGCCAGCACGAACTGCTCCCGGCGGTCCCTGGCGGAGCCGAGGAGGCGGAGGCTGTGGTCGTGGCGGAGGAAGAAGGCCAGGGAGGCCAGCGCGTGTCCGGACAGCGCAGCGAGCGCGAGCGCCGCGTGCGCGGCGAGGCAGAGGTGCGTAAGCTGGGCGTGGAGCGCCGCGAGTGCGGACAGCAGCGTGGTGGCGTGCACGGAGACGAGCGCCCAGCCGAAGGGCGTCGGGCGCGGGCGCAAGAGGAAGACCGGGCCGAGCGCCGCGGCGGCGAGGACGAGGAGGGAGAGGTTGAGGAGCCAGACCAGCAGGTTGGGAAGGGAGGAGCAGCTCCGCAGGCTCGAGTTCCCGGTGGCGGACGCCATTACCTTCTGGGTGTGCGACTGTGCGGTGTTTGTGTTCTCTGTGCGAGTGTGCGACAGTGATCGTGTGAGTCCGTGATGTGTTGTTTGAGTTGAGACTTGAGAGGAGAGGGGCAGGGAAGGGCGTGGCGCGTGCGGAGGTTTAAATACAGACGGAGGAGTGACCGTTTGAGCGGAGCAACGGCTAAGTTGGCGCCGGGAGTGGAGCCTATGATTGTTGTCTGTTCCCCGTGCTGGAGCCTCGAGGAGCCACTTGCCATCAGCATGGATGCTAGCTTTGAGTTAAAACAAAATAAAGGATGGCATGGATGCTAGCTTTGAGTTAAAACAAAATAAAGGTTAATGGCAAAATAGCCATTTTCGTCCCTAAACTATTGTCCGAGGCTCGGTTTGGTCCCTAAATTTTTAAATTGTTCACTTTAGTCCTTAAACAATGGATTTGCAGCTCAATCTTGTCCATCCTCCTTCATGGCTCGCCACGTGGCCAGCACTACATGTGAAATGTCACTCTTGCCCCTTGCTCCTTCCTTTACCTGCTCGCTCACCAGGCTCATGGTGTTTCCCTCTCATCCCCGTTTCTCTCTCTCTGTCTCGTTCGTCATCTCCATCGAGGAGGAAGAGCCATTGGCCGCTGGGTCTACCTAGTTCCCTCCCCCCATGTGCTTAATCCAGTTCATCTCCCCTGTCTCCCCCATATCGAGGGAGGAAACGCTGTGAGCCTGGCCGGTGTTTAAAGGAGGGAGCAAGGGGCAAGAGCGACATTTCGCATGTATTGTTGGCCACTTGGCGAGCCATGAAGGAGATGGATGAGATTGAGCTACAAATTCATTGTTTAAGGATTAAAGTGGACAGTTTGAAAGTTCAGAGATCAAACTGACCCTCGGACAATTGTTTAGGGACAAAATGGCTATTTTGCCAAGATTAATTAGATTGGTACCATTATAAGTATTAAGTCTTGAAGATACTACACAACTATTATTCACCTGGCTCTCGTAGTCTACGTATCTGGAATGTTTTGGAAGAGTCAACAACAGTTGAAGAAGTAACACCTTATTATAACATTTTCAATATATAGTTTCTACGTAAATTGAACTTTTGTGCATGACCTTTACAATCCGATTTTGGTTCAAAACTGTTAGCAAACGAATTTATTATAACAATTTGTCAACATAAATTTTCTAGCTATACACGTTAATTTTAGCAATGGTTAATCATTTGGAGATGCTTATAGGAATAGGATATGCATACGTACGTTTATAGGGATGAATATACGCTCGTATATGTGAGTGTCTACGTTTGTATTGGGTGGGGGGCGACATAGTGATAAATTCATGCCTTTCTTTAAACCACCGATCTGATGGGCTTCTTGGCAAATCACCTCTCTCTAGGTCACAGTTGGGAATTTGTACTCGTTGCTTCTGTGACCAACAAACGTGGCCTTTATTTTGAAATGTTGTTCGGTGCCCATCTAACTTCCGGCCATTTGTTGGCATCAGAATATCCTAGACGACTTTTCCCGTAATCAAAGTGGATTTGCTATGAGACCCTGCACCTTATGGTCAACTAGCAGTATGCCCTGTGCTAAGGCATGGAATAGTATTTTCCTCGCACAACATTTCAGCATAAACGTCAGCATAAACCAAATTTCAGCACAAGCAGGGTGACTCTGACGCTTAGCCAAAGACAGCTTCGGCAATGTTATCCGCTGGCAAGCGTAGGCTCCGGCGCACGGACACCGCTGTCATCTGGTGCCAGGTTACCGTAGAGCTGGAACAGCATATTGTGTTCATCACAACGAGCAGCGTTATCTTTTGCAACACCCACACACTTCCACAGCACTAGAGGTGACGATCAGACGGCAGAGAATGCCCAAATCTTTAAACTATTTGCAACAAACCCTATGCTTTACATAATGGATAAAGATATGCACAAAGCAAACAAAAAATAACTATGTGTTAGTTCACAACTTCAACTAAAACTATTTTGTCCCAGGCAATCAAGGGCATAACTTGGAGGGTCACACATATCCAGGATGAACAGACATATTCACAAATCCAGGATGAACAGTTGTGCTCCTCAGGTTTGCATGGGTCAGCTAAGAAGCGTGTAGATCTTATCAGCAAGGTACCTGCAAATAAAATCAAACGAATTCATTCTGAACTTCATTTCATATGCTACTTAGATTATGGTAAAATTCAGACGAAATGGACAGAAATAGGTGTCTCATCTGTGAATAAATTAAATTAAACACACAGCAACTCAGGGGGTTCTCCATAGTAGGAGTACTGCATAGAGCAGCAATAGTTCAGGATGCATAATCATAATTTGAACAAGCACCACACCAACCACACTGTCGAATATAGTTACAGGCTCATTCTATTCTTTTGATAAAACTGTTCCTAAATGGAAGAGGTGTTAAAAATTTCTACCCGGTTGAAGGAAATAAAGTTCAGTCAGCATGTCACATCTAGGTAAAGACCATAAATGAGGTATCCAAAACCAACTATGCCATTAATGAAGCAACCGAACAAGAAGGCTAGCGATTTTATTCACTGTATTAGTCCGTATATTACATCGTAACTGTATAGCTAGAAAAAAAGCACTGAGAGAAAAAGTGAGACATCTTTATAAAATACTAAAAAGGATGTTTTCCAATTACCTCAAGAGTCATAAATCCTTATCATGTATCTGATGTCTTGACGACACATAGGGCACAATGGTTCAACCTCACACTCCATTCTTAATGCACATTTGCAACAGCAGACAAGATGCCCACATGGAATAAAAGCTGCTCTCCTTCTCTTCCTTAAGCACACAACACATAGTTGCCCGTCTCCTACTTCATCATCATCATCATCATCACTAGAGTTATCTTCCCGAATAGCATCTTCAGCATCCTCAAACATCTGTTGTGCCTGCCTAGCCTCTCTCCATAGTTTGATTCTCTTCCAGCCCCTGCAACATTGTAAACTTCAAATTGTCAGAGGACTGCAAAAACTGAAATTGCTCAACAGGATATCTCTAGATAATCAAGTATCAATCATCATAACTCAAATAATAGAAAAAATGACATAATTTGATAGATCAAGACAAGAACTTTGCAAAGTATCTCAGTATATTGGTTTACACAACAAGTTCATGACTGATACCTGCAAATGGCATGGCCCACTAAGCAAACCGACAAGGTTCCCAAAACAATACTACCCCAAAAGAGTATCCTAGCACGTGAAGCCAGCTGAGCTTGCATCTCATCCTTGGCTAGTTCAGATCTGAGTGAAGGCAAAGCATTAAAAACTTGTGCATCGAGAGAATGCATGTCCTCCTTCCCTTATTCACAAGGAATTTCATAGAGGAAAAAATGGTGTTTGGCATCAGCAAGAAAGAAAGAATATGAAAACATATTACCAAATAACATCTTACAAGAAAAAGGGGATCTCTGGGCACGATGTGATCTCGACAGTTTCTGCATTCTTTGCTCGGCATAGTCCTATTGCTGTAATTTTCTTACCAATCGGTAGTATTTTTTCTTCATCCAACAATGCAATCTATGGAACAAATAACATAACAGCTTAGGAGATATACCCCAGGGCTGAATATTGCATAGGTAAATATCTGTTGTTAATTCAACAATCAAAAGCACATACCGGATAACCATTGCCAATAATAGTTTGAAACAATGTGTAAGGAGTTGTCTCAAGTGGGATAAGTTTATAAAACGATAGTAAGAGGCAACGGTTGATAATCTGCCTCATCCACATTTATATGCACCACTTCTGTAGAATTTCCTAACTCAGTACTAACCAGAACAAACGGAAACTTGCGAAAGAGAAGCACTATCAAAATCGAGGTAAAGGTTATCCTAATAATAATATTGTTTATGAGTGTAGATGGACCTGCATGAAAAACAAGAGTTCATCAGGTGCAAGCGGTAGACATCACTTCTACACAACCCCAACACTTTCGAGTTTTACACTTTGCCTCTTGATCTTACGAGGTCTTCTAAGGTCCCGGTTCAGGAGTTGAAACATTCTTGAAAAAACTCAAGAATTCTCTCTCCACGTTTCGATTAGTAATGGGCACAGGCTTGCAAGATGAACAAAATGCAGAGTGTTCGCTCATCTAAACCTTCCTTGCCCATCAAGTGGAGAGCACGAGCAGCATAAACAGACTTTCCCTTCCTAGCTGAGAGCATCTCTCTCAGCTCAGGATCCCCCTTATACTTTATTGTCAAAAATAACGTCTAACCCACAATTGGGCAGACCTAAAATTTTCTGTACCAAAGGTTTTATATCAATGGGTTGCTCATTGATGATGAGTATTCTCGATTTTTATATCAATGGGGTACCCCCTATGAGTGTAGATGGAATACCGATCGAGAAAAAGATGTCACAATTTGCTCTTTCCATGATCTGAAAAGAAGGGCATGCAGATCAAAGGTCCATCCAAAGATGCCTCTCCATTCTGTGAACAAACACTACAAAGTACAAAACCACATACCACCAGTTAGACATTGATATAGACAACGAATAACAAGCAGATTCAGTATTTTAAAACAACAAAGGGAAAAAAGGTAAGCATTCTCTTATAACAAACTTCAAACTCAGGTACTTGAAAATATATTAAGACTTGGTATTCAAAAAGTGTTGTTAACAATTCTCATATCACAGAAATTCAAACACACAAGCCAATCTGGAAACCATGAAATTAGAAAAGATCTACCGAAGTACCCAATCCTGCATAAGGGAATCATGGAACTCCAAACTACTAAGCCTCTAATTCCTGGAAGCCACTAATAATAATAAAAGGAAATGGGAAACCCTGAAGAAGGGAGACTCTCTATGTTTAAATTTGTACAACAATTGGAGGCCTCTATCTAATCAGTGTAGCAGAATTTACACTAGACAGGGTGTCATGACGGCTCCAATGGCCAAAACGGCTAGTGCTTCATCTGAATTCCGTACCGACTATTATCTCGTTGCCACGAGAGCCATCACAAGGCACCCAATCCTTGAAGATTTATTAAAACAGAACCGCAGCATCCTTACTGTCTAGGGCTAGCATAAACCCTAATCTGAAATTCTGAATGATGGCCGCAACGAGCAAGTATCCAGCGTACGACGGCGGGACTCACCATCTGGGTGTGTTTCACGACGACGCCCGCCTCGCCTGAGAACGGGGCCCGGAGGAACGAGCCCTGGGTCCGCACGTAGCCCCGCACCGCGGCTCGTCGCCGTCGCCCGGGAGGAGGGAGCGGGCGTCGGCGACGGAGGCCGTCGCCGCGGAGGCGACGAGGCGCAGCCGCCCCGAGACGGCGAGGTACTTGACCCACGACGCGACGGCGACGGCCGCCGTGCCGAGGCCAAGCACCGCCCCGTCCAGCGAGGCGGCGAGGCGCACCAGCATGGCTGGGCTGTGTTGGCTTGGGTCTCGCCGCAGGACGGCGAGTCGGCGATGCCCCCTGCTCGTCTTGTTCAAGGGTGCGGTGCGGATCGGGACGGTCCGGTCTCCGGTTCGAGCCGGAGATAACTCTGTAGGGTGGCCCACACGCGTGGAGCCTTCGAGGTCAGTGTGGTTTCGCTTAGGAGTACGAATTCTGTTATCAAAAAAGGAGTAAGAATTCGATTCGAATTTGTGAATTTTCAGCAAATTTTATAAGTAAAGGCCGTTGAATAAGGCTCATTAATCTTGGCCATCTGTTCGTTCTATGCAAATTGCACGACGCTTATGAATCTTTATTTTTATTTTTATTTTTTTTTTTGTAATTCCACCGGGATAAGAGCTCGGCATGGCTCCAGCGAAGTAACAAGAGAACCTCACGCCCCACTAGGAAGGAAATGCAACAGATTCGAGTTGTACATGTGGCTACCATAGAAGCATTAGATCTGTTTACCAGACATGGAAGGCATTGATGTTCATCTGTTGCTCCATGACTTGACAATTGTATATGACCAGGAACAAGAGCACAGTCACAGTATCAGGTACCAAGATAAAGTATTTTCAATTTTTCATTGCAGAATCACAGGGGCAACGAAGAAACATTTGCACTTTGCTGGCTGCGCAAACTATACATGACAGAAGCTTTTGAAGTATTCAGATACCTCAACATTCTGGGGCATCAGAATTCAGAACTGTCACCGATCTAGTGACAATCTCGAAAGTCACAAACATTTGAAAACACTTTGTACAAGGTGGTGAAGGTATTCCTTGGCACATACCATCTCGCCTTTTCAAATCACGAGGACCGATGGCATTTCCCTGCAAGGGTAGTCCATGTCCCTTCTATTCCTATCTAGTCAGCAAGTCCTATGAACTGAAGGAGAGTAAGCACAGATCTGATGAACAACAAGCACCATCCTGGTCAACCATCTACAAACAAATAGCATGAGTGTTATTTTCAATTTAGACTTCTGTAACTTCACGAAATTTTTCAGGATTAAACTGAGACAAGGCACGTACCTTGAATCCTATCTGATCATAGAGCCTCCACGCTGGTAAGTTATCTTTATGCACATGAATGTAAATATTTTCAGCACCTGTAATGGGTTGAAGATATCAGTGGATCGTGCATTTTCATTCGGGACAGGCTATTCTAGAATAGCTCAATGTTTTCTGTACCGTTGAGTCTTGCAGCATCTATGGCCAATAACAGCATGTTGCTGGCAATCCCTTGACGCCTTGCATATTTAGCAACGCATACATTTGTTACATACCCAAATTTTGGCTGATCAGGCTGATAAATTCGACAGTGAAGAGACGACCTTCCAGGCTCCTGTGAATAACTTCTAGATATAACTTCTAAATACAGCAGCAGAAAAAAAAAAAAATAGAGAAGGTACAATTATACCCTACCTCAGGAAATTTCTCCCCATGTAGAGGATGCCTTACACATACATCTAAGGTACCAACAACACTATTCAGGACAGTTCGCCTGAGGTCATCATTCTTTACCTGCAATATTAAGCATAAGGCACCAATATTTTCAGCTGTGGAAAAAAATGAAGAAAATATCAGTAAAGACAGCTTTAACAGAATGTAAACTGAGATAGTTGCCAAGAGTGAGGCTTTCATTAATCATAGCCAATTGTAAGAGAGACAATTTGGTTTGTTCATGATTCCCTGCAACATGCTTGATGAACAAAACATGCTGCAACCAAGATCTAGTGACAAATTTGATGAACAAATCAAACAGAGATTTTTATCTCATACCGCGACAAAACAGATATACTTTTCTCCGTGCTGTTTGCTGCATCTCTTCTTTAATGCATGGAATTCCTGCAATGAGATGACAGACTCTGATACTTGTGAACCAGAACAGAAACTATCAAATGATAGGGATGTGACAAATTAATGCGAATAATTTATAATGTTGCATCAACAAAGCTATTTGAACAGAGGTCATTGTAATTTCTTAATATTTACTTGTTACAAAGAAGATGTACATCCTATCTCAATTACTTTTAAGCACACAGAAAACACTACTAAGTTGTTTACGCAAGTACCTTTGATGCAAACTTTCTTTTAAAGCTTTCAACATAGCTGCAGGAAAAAAAATAATGATAAAGTAGCTGCAAGGACCATGCTAACAGTAAATGTATAGCAGTACAGACAATAAGGAAGACTACAGAACTTTCCCTTAAAGATAAAAGTCTTACCGATTGCCTGACTCATTTTCGTAGTGATCTTCTGCTCTCAACCATGCAGCGATCTATCAATCATTAGTAAGGAGAGATGTAACTTGTAAGGCATAGTGGTAGGTAGAGTAAATCATAATTGTAGGTCACTGAATAAAAGGTGGCGTTATGTAAGCTATAAATAGCTAGCATATGTTAGTAATCAATAGTTAGCAATCAATCCATTACAAATACATGTGGAAGCCATGTCTGCTAAACAGAACAAATGAACAATATGTTCTAACAACTTAACAAGAGTAATACCCAGTATTCCTCATCGATTACAGCCTCACGAGCAACATAGCAGCCAAATAATCTTTTGTATTTGCAATCACTTTCATCAATTGAGGGTCGAAGACGATTGAACCGGAGATCAGATGGTCCAGAAGGAAGCAAAGGGGTTGGGACCACTGATGCCTTATTGGATAAACTTGAGGAAAGCCCAGGGTGAGACAATCCTCTGGCAACATTGAGGCTGCCAGTGTCTGTCTCCTCATTTCCACCATCTGTGGAAATCATGGATTCATCTTTCCTGGGGTAGAAAAATGACTATACATGAAAATAAGGAACGATAGACATAAGATCTAAGCATGAAGTTGTGCTCAACGCTAGCTCTCTGACGGAAAAGCAAGAACATAATCACTGAAGACTTTGCTTCAGTGGAACCTAATAATAAGTTCAATTGTGGTCCTAATGTTGAGTATAACATTCGAACTACACCATACCAAGCCATAAGAATTAACCAAAAAGCCAGAAAGACTACAAGACTACATATTTTCCTTCTTATTTTCTATTTTTACAACCATGTGGACATCCTTATCCCCTTTCTTTCCTCTTTCATATTTTTCATAAAAAAAACAGAGTGCCGCATCATTTTATGGTTTCCCCTTTGGATTGAAGGAACACGTGCCATGAGAATTGGCGCAATGAACCAGTACCGGCCAAATTTTGCGCAAAGAAAGGAAATGATGACAGTGTGATCCTGCATTGAACTGATTGGCTAGTCTTTCCAGTCACAGAGTCTAACGTGAAGGATGAGCAACCTAACTAACCCAATGCTCAAACGACGCCCTGAAATCCCCCTGGTTCGTCTCTTCCTTCTCCAGACAGGATTTTCTCCCTTTCCTCCATTGCAGTTATTTCTAGCATCTAAAACCACCACACAGCAAAGCGGATGTGTAATACCGAATTAACCAAAACACAACAGCAACCGAAGGAAGTGCTCACATAGGCGAGGCGGCGAGGCGCCGGTGGAGGAAGCCCCGTCCACGGGGGACGCACCGCGCGCCGGCCAGCTGCGGCGGCGTGACGGCGCCGGTGGCCATGCTCGCGGCGGCAGCAGCAGCCCCCGCGAGGATGAGGGAGAGGTCGAGCCGGCAACCGGCACCTGGCCCCTTAGTGCGCGAGACGAGAGGCGGGGTAGCGAGTCCGCGGCGGGAAGGACGGGGGAGCGGCGGCAGGGAGGGAGAATGGGAAATGCCGGAGGGCGGCGGGGCGAGCGCTGGCCGCTGGCTGGCGTGCGGCGTGCCTCGCGGCCGCGTCGCCCGCTACTGCACTACTAGTATTTTTCCTCCTTTTTTTCGTCTATATCCGTTTCGCTTGTTCTGTGGGCCTTGACGGGTGTGGTCCCGTGGTTTGCTGGTCGTGTTTCGCCGGTGGCGGATGGCCACTTCATTTGTGCAGTGCTATGCTTCGGCCGCACGCGCCCAAGCCTCGTCACGCTGGCCCGCCGTCTTCCATACGGATAAGGCGGGCGGCGGCTAGGCTGGCTACATGATTGGCCTACACGATGGACCATGTGTTACCCATAGATACTATTTTTCTCAGTGTAATCCTTGTGACGATTGACGGCAAAGTTTTCTGTGCAACCGTTAAAAAGTATGTCTAGAGAGCACTCGGGTTTTTTTAGACCCCAACACACCCGATTTATAGGCCGTTGATCGGGTCATCCAACGGCTTACAGCGGCACTACTATTCATCTTCTTCCTCTCTCCTGCCGTTGACCATCGTACCGCCACGGGCGCTAGGGATCCCCGGAGCTCCGGCGCGCTAGGGCGTCCACGGTGGCCGCCTTCTTCCCTCCCCCTCCCCTATGGCCGCCATCTTCTCCAAATCCGGCGAGCTCCACCGCGACGCCCCCGCCCCTCCCTGGTTCGGCTATCTCCACCGCCACCAGGGCCCCTAAATCCTGCCCGACCACCATCCCCACCGTCTGGTCCGCCTACCTCCCCTCGCCGGCCCCTTCTATACCCGCCAGAGTTGGAGAAGACAGAGGGGGAGAGGCTCGCCGGAACCCTAACTGGCAAATCAGGAGGAGGAGGAGGAGGAGGAGGAGGCCTACCTCAGACGGATCCGCCATGGCCGGCGAGCTCACGCGAGGGTGGGGCTTGCCGGGGAGAGAGAGAGAGTTGGACACGGCCGCCGAGAGGAGCTCGTGCAGGGAGAGCACCGCGTGGGGAGGAGAGGAGCGCGTCGAGAGGAGTCGAGTGTCGGGAGAAAAAAACCCACTCTTTTGTACTAATATAATGCATTGAATTCTACCTCATTTGAAACTCACATAGATTAGAAGATCGCATCATATATTTGATGCTTGCACTGAATGTATTGAACTTCCATCTCGAATATATTTTCAAAAAATGGACCAGAGAAACAAGTTTAAAATTAAGAAGTCACATGTGATTCAGGATCTCTAAGTTTGAAAATTGGAATCCGAACAAGATGATACCTCAAATAAAATAATATCATATTATGAAGTTAAACAACAACTTTGAACTCCCAAATCCATGAACTTCAATTTGGTGTTTCGAAAACCTAGCAAAGTTAGGGTTTCACCCAAGGAGGATGTGTCATGGTTCAAGGAGATTGAGTAGGAGACAATAAAGTCAACATAAAGAAGAGGGGTATATATCATCGAAGATGGTGATACTAATATGGCTTATGGATAGGGAACAAATGGATGGTGTAAGGTGAGGGCAACAGTTGTGACGAGGGCTCCAGGGTGATGATTGATGGATTTCCAAAATGTATGGATGGAATTAAGCAACATCTGCTATAATTTCAACGGATAAATAGACATTTCCAAACACTCTTCACTTTTATAGTTGGTCCCGTTCCAACAACCCATGAGTCTTGCTTATAAAGTTGGTCCATCCCAACCATCCACAAGCCAGTGTCCCATCAATGCACCAAAACCCACAACCAAATAAGTATGTCTAACTCGATCCACAAGAGTAGCCTAATAAATAAGGGTTACCCTGCTTTATAGGTTGTTTTCTCTACCATTAATTTCTTATATAATACTAAACCTAACAAATTATATGTTTTATCTACAAAATTTATGAGGTAGATGCACATAATAAAAAACACTCTAAAATTGAGTATTCATGTTCACACTCTCACTGGGTTTGCCTCAAACACTCACCAAAGTTCATATGTTTTTCGGTGCAAAAAGTTTTCCTCCAATATCACGCTATTTTGTGTGCCAAAAACCTTTAAAAACCTACTACGTGATCCAATATGACCTTTTTGGCCGATCTCCGGTTACCACTAGCCGGTCAACAGTCGCCAGAGGCAAATGGGCAATCTAGCGGCTGGCTAGGGTGGGCCTCCAGCGCGTGGGGGGAAGGGGGTTGAGTTTATCCATTTATGTATGTTGTCAAAAAATGGGAGGTGTTTAATTTTTTAGGGCTCTCTCGAAAAACTATTTTATCCTAATGAAACTGATTTTATTCTCATAAAACTTGGATCCTCTTTTTCTTCACCGATATTGTATCATGTTAGCATATTTACTAAGTTGATAGTTTATTTATTATTTAAAAACTCTCATTATATCTCACTTTGACTGACCTAAGCAAGAGGAGAGAACACATGCACATGATTTTTGCTACTATTTTAAAATAGAACGGCTGTTGAGGGAGCTAAAAATGAGGAAATTCGTGACATCTTTTCTGCTATCATAAATTTACATCTATTTTTTTTTGGATCAAGGCCAAACAAAATTTAGGCTTTTTTCACTCTCTTGGAGATACACATTAGCAATCATTACAATGGTTTGGTCAAAAATCATCACACATTATACTAAGCAGAGATGGGCAGCGCATCCATTTCTGGCAAATGGGCACTATTAAATTGTTATTTTCAGTGGTGGGCATGTGGCCACCTCTGTGAATCAGTTAACAGAGGCAAACACTTTAAGATGTCCACCTCTATTACCGGTTTTTAGAAAACCCAAAACCAAAAAAAAAATAGTATCTTTGGGGATTCAAACTCATGACCTTCAGCACGTCTAGCGTTTCTCTATCACTAGACTATACACTCATTTGTGATTGTATAGACAGCTATCATTTTATAATATCAACATTTTATAATTTTGCATTTTTTATTTCAACCCTTAAATGATTTCAAATAAAAAAAGTTTCAACTATAAGGTTTTAAATCTTGTCAAGGGCTACAACTTTGATATAGGATATATCTTTATTCGAGATTGTTTGAAAATTTTGAATATCAAAATATATGAACTTAAAACAAATGTTTAAGACTCTAAACAAATTCAAATAAAAAACTTGTCAACAATAAACTTGTAGATTGGGTCAACCACTACAACTTTGGTATTAACCATGTAAACATTCAAGGTGGTTTGAAAATTCTAAATTTTGAATTTCAAAATCTAAGAACTTAAAACACATATTTGGACTCTAAACAACCTCAAATTAAAAAATGTTTCAACTACAAAGTTGAAGATTGTATTGATATCTATAACTTTGGTATATACCATGACAACATGTGAAAAATTTAGATTTCACATTTTAAAATCTGAGAAGTTAAAATAATAACATTTTTGGACTCTAAACAGTTTTAATCAAAAACTTCTCAACTACAAAGTTTTAGATCGTGTCAAGATGCCTGTCTTTGTTAATCGACTTTTAGATACGGATGCTTAGGATGACCGTCTTTGTTAATAGCAATTTTCAGAGATGGCCAAAGATGTCCGCCTCCAAAATCGATTTATAAAGATTGGCATCCTAAGGCGTCTGTCTCCGTAAATCGATGTTTACCTCTATAAATGATTTTTAGAGGCGGGCATTTGCCTAGAGGCAGTCTGACCATTTTCAAAGACGGTCTTTAGATGTGTTCACCTCTGTTAATTAGTGAGGCTGTCTTCTAGAATCAATTTTATGGCAACGAAGTAAAAGACCAAATTAATACAAAGTTGTAACATGTAAGTATCAAGTAGTGAATATCGCAGATGTATTGGTTAGCAAACTAAATGCTTTCGCCTTATCAAAATTTTGGCAAGAAAGTTTATAAAAAAAAATTGGCAAGAGGAATACAAACAGGTTTGTCTGTGAACCCACAAAAAATAAGCCTAATTATGGGTTTGCGGACAAATCCGAATTCCTATATAAGCTAGAGAAACTAAACAACGCCAGATGTTGGTAAAGAAAATAATACAAAGAGCTTGTATTCAATCAAACAAGAATAAAGGTGGCCTTCCTTTGTTGCCACGTTAGCAGCCTGCGTGGCGTTGGGAATCAGCTCACTTACAGCAGTTGCAGGGTGGCCGCGTACATACTTCTGGACTTTGATCACATAATCACGCTCGTCAACTTGCGCCTACCTTGTGCTTTCAGTTAAGTACCTCCTGTGACATGCATGCCAACGGCTAAGCTAGTGTGTAGTAGGACCTTTTGATACACCTTATTCCGCTTCTTTTTGAGGAACTACTCATCCCAGACTTACTTTGCTGACCTGCTTGGCTTCCCATTTCATGATTTCAGATGCAATAAACCAACTCATCAATCGCACTGGATACCAAACTTAGGGCTCACGCTTGTTTTCTGTTTACTCCCCAAATAAACAGCAGCAAGATGAGCAGATAAAAGTGATGCTCCTGTCTCTGTCTCTGCCACTGCGTTAACACGCGGACAGTCCTTTGTTCCATTTCCACTGCTTGCCCCTAATGCTAACACGTACGCGTAAGCAGTCTCAACGAGACGGGGCCGTACCCCGTACGGATTATATACCCCAAATCCGCTGTACTAATATAATCTTGCAGATCGAACCTATGACGTCGAATTGCTACTGCTTTGCATCTTCCAGAACAATATATAAATCTGAATATGATCACACAATCATAGAGCTATAGCTAGCTTTACTTTGCCGATCCTTTATTTCCAGCAAGATAGATGATCAGAGAACCGTTTGATTCGACCTTCCTAGGCCCGGGGCTGTCGAGCACTTGAACCACTACTTGCCTCTGGGCATCTGATTCCAGGCTCACTAGCTCTGAAGAATCTCCTTTACGTCACAGTCCAATGCCCACCACCAATAGTCCGTGGATACATACATAGATCATGCAAGACAATCTGAATATGTTCCTTTGCATTGCATGCATGATATATACAGTAGGAATCAATTAGCTAGTAGTCAAAAGCCATGCGGCCGGATTGGTGAAAGATAGATATAACGAAAGGTTCTCTCCTTGCGTCTGAAGATTGGTTGGTTCATCTTCATCAGCCAGCCGCCAAACATCGACTCCTACTCCTAGCTTAGCTAGCATAAAGAAACATTATTCTCATTCTCAAGAAGCACAAGCACAGCTACACGCGCGCTACATAGGCACCAGACTCTCTCTGAGAGAGCAGAGCGAGAGAGAGGCCGTGCACGGTGCACCTCGTCCTCGTCGCCATGGGGAGGTCCTCTTCCACGGAGAAGCTGGTGTGCTTCGTGCTGGCGGTCCTGGCCGTGCTGTCCCCGCTGTACATCGACCGGCGGCCCGCGTCGGAGTGCGAGGAGGAGGAGGACGACGAAGGCGGCCCGTCGGCGCTGTGGCTGCCGGCGGTGCTCGTCGCGCTCATCGTGGCCATCAACGTGACGTGCTTCATGGACCGGCGCGTCGTCAGGTTCGACCCCTACTGGATCCACCGCGTGTGGGGGTCCTCCGGCGGCCTCCTGGCCATGCTGCTCCTCCTCGGCTTCGTGCTCAGGTGCAAGGCGTCCCTGCTGTATACCAGTACCAGCTAGCTAGCTCGATCGGTCGGTCGTCGTCGTGGGGCTTTTCTTTTTGCCGGGTCGGAGAGGATGCGTGCGTCAAGATCACAGCGTGTTTTGTCACACAAATGTGTACGTACCCGTGACCTTGGATGCTGAGCAAGTCTTGTAGCGGTCTCTGGCTCTCCGCGCATGTGATTTGTCTTGTTCAGGCTCTGCGCATGTTTATTTGCTTCAGCCTTCAGACACGGCCTTCTCGCGAATTATGTTTCTGGTTCAGTTCCAACTCTCCTCTTGTTAATCCGTAATCCGCGCGGTTGATATTTATCTTTGCTGCTATTGCTCTCTATGTTAGTACTATGTTACCAATACCATACAGCTGCAAAACGAACTAGCAATAGAGTTAGCAACTGTGCCAAAAATTAATAATTTACTGGCATCAGAAAACAAAGCTATTTATTACAAGGATGGATTGCCCATCTCCATAGCCAGCACTAGAATTTTGGTTACATAACAGCGTGTTTGGTTCAAGTCATGAAGCAGTCCGGAATCATCCGATCCAAAATCCGAGCCTAGATGAGGCATTTGGTTTGCGGCACGCCATTCACTCGTCCGTCATGCAGCGGTTCCACATGCAGCGGTTCCGTGAACAAGGCTAGCTAATCTCTCGGACGAACTGGTTCCGCAAAAAAACGTCGGACGAACTGATTCCATTCGGTGCCTAACCAACCCTAAGTGTATACTGCCATTCAACAATGCTTTGAAGAAGACAAGAAAAACAGAGCAAGGTACAAAAACACAAGTCACAGACCTTGATAATCTGATCCTTTGAGGCAATCAGTACCTAGTTCCCATTTTGACTCCACTTTACACAATGCACAATCTTTTGATGACCATGGCTGTAGATACAGATCAATATCGTAACACAGATCTTCATCAAGAATTAACAAAATATGGAAGTGGCAGGAACACCGATAACAGGCTCAGCTCTCTGCCACTTTTTTTGCATCCCAAAGGTTCACAAGATAGTCTTTGCCACCTATTGAGCACATAATTGAATAAGTTTATAGCATGATTAAACTCATGAAACAAGTACGAACGTTTTGTTCGTGACCAAAACTTGCATTGCCCCGCTAAAGGTTGGTTATGCCATAGTCTTTTCGATACCTATTTGGTTCACTGCCATAACTATGGCGTGCCACACTTCTTAGCACTCTATCACATATGTCATAAACTCATTTTCGTGTCAAACTTTGTCATAAATGTGGCTTCGATTTTGCTCGCCACTCTTTCTGTGACAGCCACAGGTAGCTGAAGGTCAGGCGTGGCAACTACGGCACCTACAAAATAGGCTAATCGACAATTTTTAACATGCCAACCGTGGCCTGGCTGAGTTGAAGGGAAATTCAGGTAATTTGATGAAAAAACAAAGTAATATCACCTGATAACTTCAAATGATCAATGGTAAGTCAGATTAATATTTGCAAGAAAAATTAGCAACATTACTAGCTAATGATTTTTTCCTCTTGGCACCTTGCGAAGTCCTAAGCCTTCACAGTTCTGTCATCAGAGCAGGAGCAGAACTTCAAGTCTGATCTGGAAAAAGAAACTGTTTGAAGGACACGTTTCAGCACACATTGAACATGAACTTGTTAGCAATAGCAAACAAGAAAAAGTGCATCAGACAGCCATCACCTTAAAACCACGAACCGATTCTCTATGAGCTGTTTTATTCATTTTGACGTTGTTCATGTTGCTGTGCCAATACCTACAGAAGAATTCAAAAGGTTCATCTAACAGGTTAAACGATGTAAATGTAAAGTTCAAAATGATATTTTTTTCTGGAAGGTAAGCCTGATCTATGTGCAAACCAATCTCATGATGAAAGTTGGGACTTGCTAAAATTCAGGTGTCTAAGTTTTAGTTTTCTTTCAGATCTTGGTTATTGCATATATTTTATATTAAAATTGCATATTTCATTCCTTGCAATTTTTGTAGGCACAATCGCAACTTTCGGTAGTGAGAATAAAAAACCCGTTAGATAAAACCACAAACCCGACAAAATCTTATTTGTGTTGGCACAAACATAATTAACAATTATTTTCTATAGGTAAACAAGGACAAAAGTTTAATATGTTATAACACAAATACAAATAACAAATCAGAAAAGTAATAATTTACTTGTATTAGTTGGTGGTACAAGAGTGTTGTCTAAAATTATCTTAAAATTCAGGCACCTGAAATATAGGAATGTGATGAAAGTTTGATTAATTGCAGGTGCCATTCATGCAAAATACGGCAGGACAAAGTCAATTTTTAAAGAATACTTACACACAAAATTAAGAAGCTCGTCCCTCCATCGCTTGAGTAATCCAGCGAATCATCCCCTTTGACGACGAAATAATCCGACGATTACCTTTTGTGCCTCCTCGGCCACACGCCGTTTTCGTTGTTTCTTTATTTTTGAGACGGGCCACACGCCGTCTATGCAGTTCACATTGTGCCTTTTTGTCACAGTCGTGTGCGCGTTTGTGCAGTTCGCTCGTGCTTTTCTTTTTCTCTCTTCGCGCCATTTTTGTCCTCACTCGTGCTTGGCTGGGCCAAGCTTACCGTCGGATGCGCGATGGAGTCCTGCTCATGCGGCTCCGATGTCCCAAGATGTGGAAGTCCCCAGTTTCGGATCGGTTGAAATTACCTATTTTTCGGGGAGCGCCTAGCTGCTGACCACTACGGTGGGAGCATCACTACAGACTCTAGTTTGATTTTGAATAATTGATGAAATCTAGGGACTAATAATTATATTAAGTATGTATACATGAAAGGATGGTCTCATGCCAAGTGGTAAAGCAAGAGGAAGATCATGATAGATGGTGATGACCAAAAGATGATTAAGTGCTTCACATTTAGAAAAGAAGAAAGAGAAAAACAAAAACCAATAAGATCAAGGCAAATATATAAGATAGGTTTTTGTTTTGGCACTTAAGACACCATAGAGGGTGTAAGTGCATTTATGATAGATAGCCGTACTATAAAGAGGAAAAATCTTTGGCTAAGCGGTTATAGATTGCCACTAGGTGACATGATTCTTGCATATGTATTTAGGAATCTAGTGTGCTAACTTTGACCCTTATAAAATGCTTTGAAAAATACTAACACACATGCACACAAGTTCTACACTGTATAGTTAGCAACTTGGAAGTAAGGGCGAAGTGGTTGTGGACTTAGAAAAAGAAAAGGAGGATAATGTCGATGTTTCACCACCGATAGCCTGTCACGGGGGTACCCGGGGCAGTATGTTCGGGCTTCGGCGTATGCTGAACTCGATGGTAAACGCAAGAGACAGTCGATTTATCCTGGTTCAGGCCCTCGATCGTAGATCGAGTAACGACCCTACGTCCAGTCGGCATTGGCCTTTGCGTTGGATTGATTATGAAGTGTTATGTTGTACAATTGTCGTCTTCTTCTCTCAGGAGCCCTGCCCTCCTTTATATAGTCAGGAGGCCAGAGTCCTAGTCGGTTTACAATGAGATTTCCTAGTAGGATTACTTAATAGTTCTACTACTAAGATTACATGGAAAGAATCCTAGTTGAACTGGATCTTCTCTCTCCCTTGCGGGGTATCCTGTGGGTCCCGCATCGACAAGCTCCCGAGCACTTCATGGTTGAGCTCTGAAAGTCTCGCTTTGCTCCTTCACATCTTGTTGAGTAGGAACAAAATGTCATCCGAGTGCTTTCTGGAGTGAAACCTTGTAGCGCTTCTTGGGATCTTCGAGTGGCGAGTGCTTTTTGAAGAAAAAGTACATCCATCTGGTTGTAGCCCCCGAGCCTTTTGCTATTTGGAATAAGGAGCTGGAGGATCTTGTCTTGAAGTTGCTCTGATTGTTCGTCGAAGTTTTATCAAAAAGAACTCGAATATGGCTCGTTCCGGGTTCTTTTTGTCGTAATGTCTTGAAGTGGTCTGCGTTGAGGAAGTCTTCTTTTGGTGACGTGCGCTTTTTCGAAGAAAAAAGTGCACTCACTGAGTGTAGCCTCCGAGCCTCTTGCTATTTGGAACAAAAAGTTGGAGGGTCTTGATCGTTTATGTTGTTTGAAAATTTGTGTTCTGAAGTAGTCCCCGAGACTTGGATTATGTCATCATCCGAGTAGTTTTTTGCGACATCTTTCCGAAGCGGCCCTTTAGTTTTGGATTAAACCATCATCCGAGTAGTTTCGTGGCATGCAGCCTCCGAGCTTATGTCCGGGTTCTTTTTGGGTGGGTGCAATTTTTCAGTAAAAATTGCACTCACCGAAGTGTAGCCCCGAGCCTCTTGCTTTTGCTTGCAAAAGTTGGAGGTCAGATTCTTGTCTTCAAAAAATTGCAGGGCTATGTATCCCATGACCCGTGCTTTCTCCGAGTTCTTCTCTTTAGAAAAGAAGTTGGATGAAGAGTTTTGATGTGTCGTCGTCGTTGTAGTCTTGAGTTTCTTGTACTCTTGGTCCTTTGTCTTTGGTTTCGAGCCCCGGGAGTAGTTGAAATGAAGGCCGAGCTCCCTAGCTTAGTGTTGATTAAGCTATGATCTTTGGCCGAGAGCCCCCAGCGTATATCCGTGTTGTTTTGTTCGGGAAGAACTTCGGATGCGAGGTCTTGGCGTATTCTTTGATAGTTTCTTTGTTGTCGGATGTAGTTGTATGGTGGTGGTTGAGTGTAAATGCCTTTTGTTCACGGGTTGTCTTGTCTTTGGTATATTCTTCCGAATATGCCCGTCTTAATCTTATTTCCTCTACTTTGAGTCATCCATTATTGAGTCTGTCTTTTCTTTGTGTCCTTTGTTAGGCTTATTTCGTTGGTACTCCTAGTCCATGTGCCGCTCCTTTGGTCTATAAATCTTGTCCGAGTGCTTGTTTTCATCTATTGGATATTCTTTGAAACCTTCGTGGTCATGAACATGGTAGTTTGTGAAGTAGAGCAGCCCGGGCATATTTTTTAGTTTCTGTGTGTCTTGTCGTGGTGGAGGAAGTCTTGTGATAGGGATTAGAGGTAGGCTAATCCATGTGACGTAATGCTAGGATGTACGTGGTGGTAGTTGGAGGAAGTCTTGTGATGTGGGCTTCGCATCTTCATCTGGCAGTTCTGGGTTGATCCTCGTCGCCTGTCTTGAGACTGTCCGGTGCAGATCAACACCATATGCAGCATCACATCGGTCTTGGGTAGACAGATGCCCGTCGGCCTTCTCTGCTCCATGTTGTCTTGCCGTGCTACCGATTTCCGCCTTAGGTGCACTGCGTCCGTCCTTTGAAGAAAACAGTGTAGCCGATGGCGGTTTATCCTTCCGAGTAGCAATTTGGGACACGTAGTCATTACAGAGCCTAGCCGTGTCCGCGTTCCTCTTTGCTACCTTGCTTTTCGTGGTGCCGAGTTCGTTGGGTCTTGTAAGATTTATAATCTTCTATTTTTGAAGTCGCTTGTAATGTAACGAATCTTGTCTTTAAGATTTGTAATCTTCTATTTTTGAAGTCGCTTGTAATGTAACGAATCTTGTCTTCTGAGTTGTCTTTTACTTTTCTGTTGTGATCCCTGTTGTTCATGAGATTACCGAGTTCTTTCTTAAATAACCGGGTTCTTTTGTTCCTTGTGAGGTAGCCCTTTCTTTCTTCTTTCTTTCTTCTTGGTTTGACGAGTTGTTCTTGTAGCGATCTGATAACCCTGCCGTGGTGCTGGACGGATAAGTCTGAAATCTTCCCATTGGTTTGTACTGTTGTGTGGATTTGTGCCCTCCATCGTTTTAGCTGCGTCGGTAAATGGACCGTCGCGTTTCCACACTGTGTTTTATCGGGCCTTGTGGGCCGTTTGTATCACTGAAAAATCTATTTAAAGACCCTTGCTGCTTGACTCTTGCCTTTAAACCCTAGCTTTCAGAAATCCGCCGCCGTCATCGTCGCAATCACCCGAGCACCATCATCCTAGCTTCATCTTCCTTAGTGCTTTTTTGCTTCCGCTTGAGTTCATGGGAAGAAGAAAAACGCAAGCAAGTCTCAAAGCGACCTTTCGAGACGAGGAGTCATCCCTTTCTTTGATAAAAACTAGGAGTTCGTGGCTATGAGGGCTGCTCAAAAGGTTTGGCGGCTCCAACAACAAGCGAAGACCAATTGCCTTGAGCTTCGTTAGCGATAAGCTTGATCCAAAGCAAAGTCATCATTGAATGGAGAGTTCAAGGCGAGCATCGGGTTCCAGCTCCCGGTCTGGTGAGATTGTCCTCTTCGTTTCCTTTGTCGCGTCGGACTTTGCCTTCTGCTTCCGCTTTCCTTCATCGGTTTCTTGGTTATTTGGGGTTAGTCTGAACCACCTAACCCCCAATGCCGTTCTCCATCTTTTCTGTTTTTCGTTCATCTTTGCGAAGCTTTCTTGGAATCCTCCTTCTCTGTCTCTTTTTCGCTTTTTCTTTCGTCTGAAACCTCAACCCCGTCGTGAAGAAACCAGCGTTCTTGGCGGTTCTTGGGATTGATTTCGTCGTGGTCTCAAAATTAAGTTTTTGACTATGACCTGGTCGATTCTGTAAAAGATTGGCGTCTTGAAAGTGGTTTCTGTTGCCAATTTGATCCCTTCCTTGCCGTCCATCCGGATCTGGTCTGTGGTGAATGACCGATGGGACAAGAAGCTTGAATCACCTGCTTTGAGATTCAAGTGATCCAACCACTCCTTGATAGGATTAGCATCTTTTGAAGCAGGAGGGTTTGACCGGCTTTGGTATTGTTTGAGCTTTCTTCATCGCGGGTTGACCTTTGAAAGAGCGGGAGCATCTTGGCTTTGAGTATTACGGGGGCGAGGATCCTTCACGCATGGTCCCAGCTCTTGAGCTGACCGGTGAGGAGGTACTCGGCGTCTCGAGAAGATCTTTGAAAAGGAGTGAGCGTCATTCCTCCTCTTTGTCTCGAGTTCTCACCAACAACCCGCCCTTGTTGTGAGTTGTCTATCTTTTTGTTTGAGTACTTTATGCACTCTTGCCGCATCCGTTCTTGCTTAGCTTTTCTTTGTCTTGGTATTTTATCCTTTTCGCAGGAGCTTGGGCGGAACTTTGTCGACCGGTCCCTCTGACGTTCTCCTCATTGTGGTGGCGGAGGCTGGGATAGACTTGCTTGGAACTTACGCAATTAGTAAGTCCCAAACCTCTACCGCCCTTCACAGGGGTTTCTTCCGGATTTGTTGATGTATATGAAGAATATGTTCCTCGTCTAGTTCCTCGCGGTCCTCGCAGTGTCCCGAAGAGGGGGCGAACGGATGGGTCTTCATCTGGCGTGCCTGTCTCCAAGAAGCCTCACAAACCAAGTACTCCCTCAGGTACTCCAGTTGTTGCTAGCATACTCTTAGGTGAGCACATTTAATACTCTTTGTTCCTTTATTTTCCTGTTTCTCTCTTGATCCGAGTACTTTTTATCCTCTTTTCAGCAGGTGCTCTGGTTTCCTTGGCTGAGGAGGAAGAAGATGATGAAGTACCCCTCATCATGCGGCGGTGAGTTGTTTTTCATATTCCTGTTGCATTGAATTTCTCTTCTTTGTCTTGACTTTTAGTCTTGAACTTTTTGAAGTAATCGGAGGCGGGTGTGAGTTCTTCCGAGGCTCCCGTGCTTGATTTCTTTGAAGCTCGGTGTCGAGTTCTTTGGTAGCCCGTGCAGAGCTCTACCGCTCCTCTAGTACGGAGTTCTTCCACGGCTCTAGCCCCGGCTCCTTCCGCGGCTCCGTTGTCGGCTATTCCGCTCCCGTCGCCGGGTGGCGGGGACGTTTTCACCGTCGTGGTTCCCCCTGCGAGGCCTTCTCTTGGCTTCGCGAAGAAGAAAGTGGTTGGGTGAGTAGATTCTAGCTTTATCTTTTTGGCTTCTATCTTCCTTCCTCTGGTTCTTATCGGTGCTTCCTTTTATCACTTTTCAGTGTTTCGTCTTCACTCATTTCTTCATTAACTTCTTCTCTGCCTCCCGCCGTGCCAACAAGTTCCGAGCCTCAGGACTCACAACATTTTGTTGATGAAGTTGCTGCGGGGGCTTCAGAGCTACCTGGCGAAGTTGCGGTCTTGGCCGCTCCGGAGGTGACTGTGGCCGTCGCGCCGGGTTCTTCTGAGGGTTTGACTCTGGCTTCCCTGGAGGTTGCTTTGGTCGTTCCTTCTTCGCCCCATCCGGCCTCTCCTTCCCCTTCTCTTGCTTCTGGCGGTCCTTCTTTTTCCGGTGACGTGGTACAACAGTTCGATGCCACCCATCGGTTATCGGAGTGACTGCTGACTTTGGGGAGCTTGTCGACCCTCGCGACTTCTTTTGGTGAAAAGCTCGGGTAGGTTTTATCGCCACTCCTCTTTTGCATGCTCGTTTTTCTTACGTCCTTACGCCTTGTTTCTCTTTGCCTCTTTTTGCTCGGTCTTTCTCTCGTGATCATTACGGCTTTTTTCTCATCGAAAATGAGAGAAAGTTGTCTTCGAGGTGGGCGCTCTGAAAGCCGATCTCGACCTTCTCAAAGGCTGAGTTGGAGCAGGCGTCAAATGCACCAAAAGGAGGAGAAGACCCTCCGTGTCCGGGTAGTGGAGGCGGAGAAGCGGAGAGATGCCATGGTGGAGTCTGCGAAGAATGAATGTAAAGGTGCCGCATGGTTACTGCTTTTTTTCTTGTATTTTGACTTTTTTTTTTTTTTTTCTTGACTTGTTCTTGGGTGTCTTGTCTAGTTCTCCATTTGAGAAGCGAAGCTCTCGAGAGTATCGATGAAATGAAGGCTCTTGTCGCTCTAGTCATAATAAAAAGTGAGGAGGTAATTACTCATCTTTGAGGAAGAACTTCGCCCTTGCTAAGGCGATTAGGCGCGTGGTGACAGAGATCTTGTCTTGAGCCCAAAAACTATTGAAGGCTTGTCGGGAAGTGGCATTTGCTACTCTTGAAAATTGGAGCATTTTTGTGGAAATCTTTTCGTTCGATGAGCCGATGTTCTCTGGACTCAGCGGATGATGGGCAATCTTAAGTAGATTCATTCCCGGATTCGACTCATTTCAAGAGTTAGCGAAGAAGTGTGCCCAAGTATGTACCAAGAATGTGCTAGCCAGTCCAGGTCCTTGCTCGAGGCGCCTCTGTCCAAGATAGCGAGAGGAAAGTGAAAGCCAAGAATACCTTGATGCCGTTGAGAGGATGGAGCACGAGGTCGAAGGTTTAGCGATGGGGTTGTGAGCGGTCTAAATATTGACATTTCCTTCACGATGACAATGTCGATCCGATTGACCAGCTTCTTGTAATATTACACTCCTCTTTAAATGAAGATTCTTTGTTTTCGTTGATGTATTCTTTGCACAGGTGTGGTCGAAGTTACTTGACTTCTTGAGTACTTTGTCCGTTTTCGTTTACGCTCCATAAAACAACTCGTGTGTTATCCTACTTGAGACCCCTCGATTTGTCGAGTACTTTTCTTTTCTTCTTCTTTTGTGATCCGTCGAGTGCTTTGTCACTATTTGTGACTTGTTAGATGTAAATCTTTGTGTTGACAACCTTTCGTCGCGCTATGTAAAAATGATTTCGGCATAGAATGTCGCCTTTTGAGTGGCGCTTGTACTTTTCTCGAGGAAAAGGTATTCCTATCTGGATGTAGCCCCGAGCCTCTTGCTTTTCGGAACGAAGAGTGGAGGGTCTTTGAAGTTCAATTTCGGTTGACTAGTTTTGGGTGTTAGCTTTTAGCTACCCTCATCGTGCGGGCTCAAGCGTCTTTTCACTATTTTGCTCTCGGTAGGGATGCTCGGGCATGTTTTCACCATTTGCTTTTTGTTTGGTGTTAGCTTTTAGCTACCCTCATCGTGAGCTCAAGCGTGTTTCAGCTATTTTGCTCTCGGTGGGATGCTCGGCATGTTTTGACCATTTTGCTTTTTGTTTGGTGTTAGCTTTTAGCTACCCTCATCGGCCGGGCTCAAGCGTGTTTTCAGCTATTTTGCTCTCGTAGGGATGCTCGAGCATGTTTTCACCATTTTGCTTTTTTGTTTGGTGTTAGCTTTTAGCTACCCTCATCGGCGAGCTCAAGCGTGTTTTCGGCTATTTTGCTTCTCGGCGGGATGCTCGAGGCATGTTTTGACCATTTTGCTTTTTGTTTCGGAAAACAACTTCGTTGGAAGTCATGACAAGACATCTTTGTGGATGAATATCATCTTTATTGATCATGAATATGAACTAATACATATGTTGTCGAAGAATATCGTCCTTAAATCGATTGTGAATGTTGGTCCCTTGTGGCTTGCATATCTGTTTTATCTTGAGTTGTTTTTATCGTAGAATCTTCTTAGTTGGTGATGTGCCATGTATTTGACTTCTTTTCCATCTTGGTTATTAACTTGTATGTACTGGTCCGGTGACTTTTGTGACAATGAACGGACCTTTCCATGGGGTGAGAAGCTTATGTCGTCCGTGGGTCTTTTGTATCCTTCTTAGCACTAAGTCTCCGACTTGTAGTGATCGAGGATGGGTACTCTTGTTGTAGTTCCGTCTTAAACCTTGTAGGTATCTAGCTGATTGGAGGGTAGCGTTTACTCGACTTCTTACGAAATTAGTCGAGTTCTAATCTTCTTGTGTGTTCTCGCTTCTCCTTCATCGTATTGTTCTATCTTTGGTGATATCCAGATCAAGTCGGTGAGGCGATCTGGCCTCGACCCGTAAATTAGGAAGAAGGGTGAGTAGTAACTGTTGCTCTGCTTATTTGAGTTCGTAGCCCCATACTACTTTTGGTAATTCTTCAATCCATTTGGACCCATAGTCCACTAGTTCTTCATATAACCTTGGTTTTAATCCGGCTAGTATGAGTCCATTGGCCCTTTCTACTTGTCCGTTGGCTTACGGATGTGCAATGAGACGCATAGTCTATCTTTGAAACAATAGTCTTGTGTGACTTACAGAATTACATGAGGTGTGAAGGGGAGCCTAGATCTGTGATGATTCGATTGGGCATGCCAAAGCGGTGCGTAATTTCTTGGATGAATTCATTTGCTTTGGTTGCGGCTTGTACTTTCACAGTGGTTTGTATTCAATCCACTTGGTGAACTTGTCGATTGCTACAAAGATGTGTACTCGAAGCCGCCTTTTGCTTTCTTGAGGGTCCCACTTGATCCAGCCCCAGCAGGAAAAAGGCCAAGCGGGTGGGATGCAGATAAGATTGTGGTGGCACATGGGCTTGTCTTGCAAACATTTGGCAACCTTTGCATTTTTCGACAAGTTCTTACGCATCTTTCAAAGCGGTTGGCAGTAGAATCCGGTGCAAAATGCTTTGCCAACCGGTGTCCTTGAAGCGGCATGATTTCCGACAACTTTGAGTGTATCTCGTCTAGGATCTCTTTGCCTTCTTCAAATGAGACACATTTTTTGAGTACCCCGATGATCTTTGCTCTTCTGTAAAGTCTATCTCCTACTAGAACGTAGTTTTTGCTTCTCTGAACAACTTGGGTGGCTTCGCTTTATCTCTTTGGTAATTTATTTTCTTTGATATAGTCGATGAAAACTTGGCTCCATGAGGTGTTGATTACCAAGATCTAAACGCCTTTAGCTTTGAATTTCGTGGGTTGTCTCACCCAAAGTTGTTTGATAGAGGAACTGATAGCTCTTCTATAAATCGCCGGGTGGAACCTTTGCTCTGTCTGGTCCGAGCTTGGCAAGGACATCTGCTGCAATGTTGGAATCACGCAGGACGTGTAAAATTTCTAATCCTTGAAAATGTTTTTCAAGTTTCCGTATTTCACCTGATGAAGCACCCATGTTTTCTTTTTTGTGCAATCCCAATCTTTGTTTACTTGGTTGATGACTCTTGCTAAATCACCATATCGAGTAATCTCTTTATTCCGAGGGTAATTGCCACTCGTAGCCCGTGGATGAGGGCTTCATATTACGCTTCGTTATTTGTAGGTTGCCATAATATAAGAAGGACGTACTTGAGTTGTTTTCTTACGGAGAAATGAGGAGAACGCGCTGCATCGGCTCCGCCTAGTTTGAGTGACCCATCAAAGTACATCTTCCAAAGTGGTCAAGGATTGTATCGATAAAAAGGTGCTGAATCTCATCCACTCGGCCACAAAATCGGCAAGGGCTTGAGATTTGATTGCTTTCCATGGGGTGAAGTCGATGTTAAGAGCTCCAAGTTCAAGCGCCCACTTTGATATCGTCCGTCGCATCTCTGTTGTGTAAGATGTCTCCGGCGGGAAGTCTGTCACCACGGTAATCTTGTGGCTTTCAAAATAGTGGCGAAGCTTGCGTGAGGTGATAAGTAGAGCGAGAGTAGTTTTTTGTACATGCGGGTACCAAATTTTGATTCGAGATAATACTTATTTGATGTAATATACTGGTCGTTGTACTTTATACACGCGTCCTTCTTTCTTCTCTTTCTCGACTATTGTCGTGTCGACTGACTCTGACGATAGTCGCCGCAATGTATAGCATCATATCTTCATCTTTCCTTAGGGGTGTGAGAATTGGTGAGGATGTGAGATATGCCTTAAGTTTCTTGAAAGCTTAAATCCGCCTCCTTTGTCCATTCAAACTTGTCTGCATCTTCTTTAGTAGTTTAAAGAAGGGTAACCCCTTTTCGCCGAAGTCTTGATATGAAGCGGTTGAGGGCGCCATGCATCCTGTTAGTTTCTGTACATCTTTGATACTTCTAGGTGGCCCCATTTTGTTATAGCTCGAATTTGCTTGGTCTTGGCTTCAATCCATGTTGATTGACCAAAAATCCGAGTAGTTGCCACTGAAGGAACTCCGAATACACATTTATTTGGGTTCAATTTCCATCTCCATCTCTTCAAGTTTTGAATGTTTGCTCTAAATCTTCAATCATAGTGTCTGGGTTCTTTGTTTTCACCACTACATCATCCACGTATGCCTCCACATTTTCACCGATTTGATCCCCAAGGCAAGTTTGGATAGCTCTTTGGTATGTGGCACCGGCGTTCTTTAGTCCAAACGACATGGTCTTGTGTGATAAGCACCGAACGGAGTAATAAAAGATGTCTTGCTCTGGTCTTGTTCTTTTAATGCGATCTGGTGATACCCTGAATAGCAATCGAGAAAGGATAATAGTGCAGACCCCGCTGTCGAGTCGACTATCTGGTCAATGCGTGGTAGCCCGAACGGATCTTTTGGGCAATGTTTGTTGAGATCCGTGTAGTCAACGCACATACGCCACTCGTCTGTGTTCTTCTTCTGCACAAGGACCGGGTTTGCTAGCCAGTCCGGATGAAGGATTTCTCTGATGAATCCGGCTGCCATCAGTTTTGTGATTTCCTTTTTAATCGTTGCCTTTTTGTCGGGTGAGAATCGTCGTAGCCGTTGCTTTATAGGCTTGGAGTTTTCATTAACATCAATTCTGTGCTCAGCCAACTCTCTTGGGACACCTGGCATGTCGGACGGCTTTCAAGCAAAGATATCTTTGTTGTCCCGAAGAAAGTTGGTGAGCGCGAGTTCCTATTTTGCCGAGAGGTGAGCAGCGATGGTTCTTTGTCTTGGAGGTATCGCCGGTGCCCAAGTCGATTTGCTTGATGTCGGCTTCTTTTGGTGGTGTGATGATCTTTGGGCTTTTTAGCCGGTATTTCTAATTCTTCTTGGCTCATCTCCGCATGACAATTGTGGCTATTTCTTTTCTTCCATTGTCGGCTTGTGCTTTGGCGCAATTTGGATTACTGAACGTCATGATCAAAAGCACGCTTCAAATCGCTTCGAAGAGAAAGGATACCATTGGGTCCTGGCATCTTAAGCAATAAGTACGGATAATGTGGTATTGCCATGAATTTCGCCAGTGCTGGGCGTCCGAGGATCGCATGATATGATGAATCGAAGTCTGCGACCTCAAATTTGATAAACTCATTCGGTAGTTGAAGGAGTTCCAAAAGTGACGGGTAAAGTAACTTGTCCGAAAGTGGCATGGCTGCTTTGTTCGGGTACTATTCCGTAAAAAGGAGTGCTTGTTGGTGTAATCATCCCGTGAGTTGTAGTCCCATCTTCCTTAGTGTTTACGAAAAGATGATGTTGAGTCCGGCTCCCCGTCGATTAGTACTTTGGTGACGATCATACCGGCAATAGTTGGGTCTAAAACTAGTGGGTAATGGCTCTGCGTTCCCTACGCTAGTCCATTGGTCTTCTCTTGAAAATTGGATTGGATATTGTGACCAATTGAGATATCTTGGTGTAGCCGGTTCTGCCGTCATGATAGTCCGTAGTGCTAGTTTTTCTTGATGTTTGCTTCTGCAGTCTGGAGCCCCTGAGAAGATCACTGCTACCGTTCCCCTGGGTTTTTGAAATCCTTTGTCCTCGTGGTTGTCTTTATCTTTCTTCTGATTGTCCTCTTTGGTGTTCTCCTTACTATCTTTTCTTGTGTATCGATCATTGAAAGTGTAGCAGTTTTCGATGGTGTGTCTCCCGTTAGGGTGCAATGGGCAACATATGTTTTCAATGTCATCATATCTTCTGGGTTTGGAAAACTTCTTTGATTTGTCGGCCATTGCCACGGTATTGTCTGGTCTATGTTTTCTTTCTTGATGTCTGCTATTTCGATGATTTTGCCTATCCGGGTTGTCCTGGTTGTTTCTATCCGGGAACCTTTCTCGTGTTTTTTCTTCTGCAGTAATCATTTTTTCTACTGTTCGTCTGAACTCTTCATTGTTTCTCGGATTTTCTTTGTAGAAGTCTTGAAATTGCCACCTAGCCATGATTCCGTGAGAGAAAGCTTCAATTACTTCTCGTTCGATGATGTCATGCACTTGAGCCCGTAGTTTGCCGAATCGTTAATAGTAATTTCTGAGACTTTCGCCCCCTTTTGCTTGAGTCCTTTCAGTTCTGCATGAGTGATCGGGTGTGTGATGATTCCCGTGAAATTTTCACAGAAAGCTCTTTGCAAGTCTTCCCAAGTTCTGATCGACCCTGGGTTCAATTTATCGAACCATTGGAGGGGCATCGCTTCTAGTGCCATGGGAAAGAACAAGGTTTTGATATCATCGTCTCCTCCGGCTAGTTCAATTGATTGTGAATATATTCGAGCCATTGTCTTGGTTCGGTTTTGCCATCATACTTGGAGTGGTTAGATGGTTTGAATTTGTGAGGTGTCGTCTTGATGCCAACTTTGTTTGCAAAATAGGGGAATGCATCAAATGCGTTCCGCTTCTTTGAATTCGGATTCGGCTCCTTCTTACGGCCAAGTGTTGTTTTGATGGGAATAAATCATGAGGTTTGTCTAGGTAGGCACCCTACTCCTAGTCTTCCTTGGTTGTTCAAATTGGTGGCCCCGACTATGTTCCTTCCTACTTTCTCCGTTATGGCTTCCACCTAGCCCAAGTCTTTCAAAAGCGGACTTCCTTTGATTTTGATCTTCTTGCCTGCGGGTTGTTGATCTAGCGGGTAGTCTCGATCGGGCTCTCTCTTCATGCGTTCTTGGGATCGTCGACCAGAGCAAATCCTGGAGCTGTTCGTACTTCTCTCCGTAATGTGAAGTTGCCACGAGTTCTTCTAATGCTTCTCGAATCTTATCGTAAGGCGTATTCACCGTGCGTCTTTCTTTGGCTTCTTGTTGTGATTTTCTTTTATCGTATTCAGCCAACTCTGACTCGTATCTGGTCCAGGCTTCTCTACGCTGCCTAGCGTGGTGTTGGCGCCCTTGTTTTAACTTGTTTTCCTTTCTCTAGCTTTGTCTCGACTCTCGGTTTCTCCATCGTAGCCACAGGCAAAGGGTGATATGTTGGACTCGATCATCATCGATGACACGACATCGGGTGCTTCGGGATTTAATGGTGACCGAGGGCGCCGAACCATGAGCACCTCCCGTGCGTGAGCCGATTCTGTTATTGGTGTTAGTTTTCATCTTGTCGGAGTTCTTGATGACTTGATGAGCGCTCTCGACGTCACTGATCGAGTCTCCTTCTTGGTAAGGTAGAATAGCCGTTGTTGTTGTGCCAACTAGTTGGGTTCCGCTATCTTCGAGAAGCGGAACACGGCGGATGATAATCTGATCTTGCGATGTTATCGTTAGCACGAGACCCTCCCGAGCTCTGTCGGTGGTATCCCAAGCATTGGATTGAAAGACCTTTCGAACTGTCCCTGATAGGATTTTGTCATGTTGTCGAGCCCAAATGGAAAAGAACTCGGCCTTTTGAAAGAACTCTGAGGATAATCCGAGTTGTTTTGGGTTATGCTCTGGAATCTTGCCAAAAAAGAACTCGGTTTTTTGAAAGCACTCGAATAAGACTTCATCTCGGACACGGAGCTTGAATTCGAGTCGGATGCGTGTAGCTGTGAAATCTTATTCGAATCGGGTATTATGGGCTGCGTGAATCTTCTGGTGACCTGATCCGTCGTAGTTGTTGTCGGTGTTTCGTACAAGCACCGGCAAGTGAATTTATAGTAATGCGCGTTAGGCTCGGATGGTGCGCTAAAGGACACAGATTTATCTTTGGTTGGCGAAACGCCCCTACGCCCCGCTTTATTCTTTGCTTGTGTTATTAGCACCGTAACGATCTCGTAGTAAGGGATACAAAGCGCCGAGAGAGGGACTGGTCCCAAGTCTCTGATCGAAGGATTGAAATGTGGTCAAGAGCTTCGTCGCTGCTTGAATGTGTGTGAGTGCGTTCTATTGTTTTCTCCTCCTTTTTCTTCCGTTCCCCTTGATGGAAGAAGCGCATCCCCTTTTATAGACGAAGGGGCCGGCTTTACAAGGGTAAGGGCTCCAGGACGCGTACTCTACTTAGTCTTGTGGCTCACGTCTACCTGGTCGGGTCCTCCACTCTGATGAGTGCGAAGGAAGATAAGTGTTTACAATGTTGTCGATGTCTCTATAGGATGTCGGGTTAGTCACGAGAATCTTTGCCTACTTGCAGGTATGGGCTGTAAGTCTGATGGTTTTGACTTATGAGCCTCCCCACCTTGCTCCTTGCACGCCTTGAGTTCTCATGAGTCCTCGTTGGGAGAATGCGGGTCGGGGTCCGGTGTAACGCCGTGGTCAAGGCCTTCGATTTGGGAGGACACGAGGGTCGGGAAGCGGGCGCCGCTCCTCGGGTCCACCATGTGGTGACGGAATACCCATCGTTCGTGGAGATAGCAAATCCTTTCCTGGAGCGTAGCGGTTGTCGTATATCTTCGTCGGGTTCCGTGTCCCAGAGCTGAAGGCGGTGCCTACAACTCTACAGGGTGGGGTGCACGCACCTGTAATACCTTTTGGGCTCTGCGGTGCCCGAAAGGGTCTAAAGCTTCGATCTGTCGTTCCTGGCGGTCCTTTTCTGCCGCCAGGCGCGAGGTATGGTCGTTGGAGCCATGGTTGACCCGAACGTCTTGTCTCGTCCTGTACCCATTATTATGAGGGATAGATATCGATCAGGACGGGGCTCGTTCTGGGCCGTCGGGTGAGGCTGACCCCGCCCCTCCGGGGTTGGGCGAGACGGAATCCATCCCTCAGCCCTCGGGCGAGACCGAGCCCGCCCTCAAGGCATCGGGCGAGGCGGAGTTTATCCCTCGGCCCTCGGGCGAGACCGAGCCCACCCTATAGGCGTCGGGCGAGGCGGAGATTAGCCTTGAGCTTTTGGGGCGGCGGGGTTATCCTACAAAGGTGTCGGGTAAAGGTGACCCCGCCCCCGGGGTCAGGCGGAGACGAATTCATCCCTCGGCCCTCGGGCGAGACCGAGCCCGCCCTCAAGGTGTCGGTGAGGCGGAACCAACTCTGTTACTCGAACAAGGGATGACATGGAGCCCTTATGCATCTAGAAGTTTTTCACGTTCGGTGGTCATCGGTTCCACCTTCCAGGGTACCACGGTATTAGATCCCGGACAGAGCCCCGAGACTCTGGGTGATTCGGGTAGAACCGCTGGAGGGTGTTTTTCCGAGTGGGTCGTGGCGTCCTGTTTATTGGGACTGATTGGGCCGTCCTCACCGGTGCTTACGCCCTTGGTGGCGGATTGTTCGTGGATTCCTTCTTAGTTGGGCGGCACGGCGAGTTCTTTGGACCCTAGGTGGGCCAAAGAGAAAAAAAGCGGGCCTTTGTGGCTTGTGCTTCCCGGTGGGTGGAGAGTCCGGATTCGCTTGGGGAAGGCTAACCGTCCGCCGAGATTTTTTGGGATGAGAGGATAGGGGCTGCAGCGTGTCCCATGACGTGACGTGGTGGCGTCGCGTGGCGGAACCGGAGATCGAGGCGGACGGTTGCCCTTTCTCGTCCGTCGCCTCCCTATAAAACCGCTGAGGTTCGCCCGAGGTCCCGTGTTTCACCCCTTTCTTTGCGTTCTGAAACATCCGCCGCCAATCTTGACCTCTTGCGCCGCAGATCGCCACCGTCGGCCAAACTGCGTTTGTGTTTTGGCCGCCGTTAAGCTCAGCGCGCTGCCCTTCCCCCCTCTGTTTCAATGGAGTTGTGGGGCAGATCAAGCATCACTTCCGGCATCTGGAGGGCCTCGTCGCCGTGGCCTTCTCCGCCCACTATCCGCCGTCCAGAGTGGTTACTCCCGGCGACGAGGGTGAGCCGGTGCCGCACCAAAGGTATGTCGTCTCCTTTGCCATCTTCCATGAGCGGGGATTGAGGTACCGCGCATAGATTTCTTTCGGGGCTATTAGATTACTATGAGGTAGAGCTGCGACATCTCACTCCCAATGGGATTGACATATGGCGTTCGTTGTTCTCTGCGGCGAGGTTTTCCGGGATCGATCCCCATTTTGATCTGTGGCGGTATTTCTTTAGAATTAGTCTGTCGAAGAGGAAGATTGGGGGAAAGAAGTGGATGCGCCCGATGGGGTGTGCCGACATTCACCTGCGCCATACCGGTCGAAGGTTACCCGTACATGCGTCTGGCTACATCCAACAAGGGATGGCATTGTGCAGTGGTTTTATGTTAGGGATGATGTGAGTGCCACCCTCAAGAAGTACACGGACGTCTTATTGTGGGTGCCGGCGTCGTGGGGTGGGGCGCCCAGACTAAAGACAAGAAGCACATCTCCGACCTTCTCTCCTCCCTCCATGCCACTGAAGGGTCGGGGTGTAAAGGGTCGGGGATTATCGGTGCCTACCACGCGAGGGAGGTGGCGCCACCGATGGCGCGTGTGCTTCCCCTGCCGGATAGCGCGAGGATATCATTCGAGGGGCGGTGCTCGTTGACGAGGCGCTCCTTATTCGGAAGTGGCGCGGCGTATCAAGGAAGGCGACGGAGCCGATGAAGGATTCAGCCGGCGAGGTCCTCGACATCGTGTATCCGGTGCGGGCATCTCCAATTGGCCGGAGCACAGGTTCTTGAATTCGTAAGCCCCTTCTCCCGCATTCTTTTCTTTCTCTCTGAATCTCCCTCTTTTAACACTTGCTACGTAATGTTGGGGCTAGCCGAGGGGCTAGTCTTCAGAGATAGCCCGATCCTGCTGCCGAAGGACAAGGTTGTGGCGGCGGTGAATCGACTTCATGACGAAAGCGGACAAGGAGGCAAAGGAGGAGATGAAGAAGGCAAAACGATGAAGCAGGAGAGCGCGGGATCGGGGAGAGGGCGTGAGCGGTGAGGATGACGATGATGATGATGATGACGACGGCGACGATGAGGTAGCCGTCGACGTGGATTGGGGAGTCCTGGAGGATTAGGAGACGCTGACAAGTGCCCACCCACCGTGCGAGGGCCCCGCCTTTCATGCGGAGGAAGTGAATCGATGAGGTCGGTGGAGGCGGCGAGTTCGCCTCTTCGCCCGCGCCGGCCGAGAGACCGGTGGATGGGAAAGGCGAACTGTCGCCGCCATCCCGAGGCGGCGATGAAGGGGAGCAGCTCGGTCTTGCACCCCATGAGGCGATGGAGGGGGCGGCTCGGTGCCGCGCCCCGCGAGACGATGGAGAGGAGCGACTCCGGGGCGCGCCCGGACGAGATGGACCCCCGCCCCGGGCGGGGGTAGGCATGAAACGGTCCCGCCCGGATGAGCGGGCGGGGTCCGGGATCCATCCCCAAAACGCTTCCGCCGGCCGAGGGCGTCAACGTGGCTGTTGATTCCTCTGTTTTCATCCTTTTTCCCTTTTTATTTTGACTTAATGGTTATTACCTTTGCGCGGAGTTCTGCGGACGGGTCACCCACAAAATTTGGCGCCCAAGAAGAGTCTCGCCCTTCAAGTGGGATGACGAGCGGCGTCGGCGGAGCCACCCCTGTTGTTGGGCAGAGAGTGGTGCCAATGTCGGGGCGCGTTGGCGAACAAGCGGCGTCAAGGTGGCTCCCACATCCGCGGAGGTTCTTGGCGAAGCGGTCTCTTCCGCGGGCGGGCGTGGAACGGCCGGCCGAGGACCGTGATACCGCCGGTGATGGTGGTCGGGCTGCGCCAAGCCGAGATCGGCCGGACGCGGTCGTGGTGGCACCGAGGGCGTGGTGCGATCCCGCGTCGCCAGCGCCCATGTGGATCCACCGTGGCGCTTCGGAGGGCCCAGACGGAGGAGGTCCAGCCGGAGGGTCCTCGAAAGCGGCGGTGGTGCCGCCTGAGGTCGAGGAGGAGCCGCCACCGCCCCTTTGTCGGGAGGGAAACCGCTCCCTGCAGGGAGGAAGCCGCCGCTCCGGTGGATGGATGCTCGGGACCCGACGTCGGCTCTTTTCTCGCTCGATGATCATTCCGAGAGCATGGGCGGGAGGGTCTTGACATCGGGATCTCGACCATCTTTGAACGCCCTAGACCAAAGCGGAGGAGCCCTCCGTGAGATCGTTATCCCTACCACTCGGGTATTTTCTGGACTTTCTTCTTTCTTCATGTGTTTTTGTGTTCTCGTATTCTCGATATCAGCCTTCTTCCTCCTCGGACTCTTGTTGCTCGTGGCGGGATAAATCCCAATTCCTCCATGAGCGAGTAAGAGAGAGGGATCGCCTTTCGAGGAGGCCGGCTGTGAGTGGACTTGGCCTTGACCACTCTGCTCGAGAGCGGGAGGCCCAGGCGCGTCGTCGGGATGCGGAGGAGGCGCCTGATGAATGTTCGAGGACACGTCGGCGAGGTCTAAAATTTGGATGGAGAGGAGATTGCAGGACTCAAAAAGAGCGAGACGAGCTGCTGCTGCGAGAGGAATGCATGGCCAATGAGAAGGCCAGTGAAGTCTGAAGGAGCTGGAGATGGAGCGGGACCTTGGCGGAAGAAGGCCGAGAGTAGGGCCCTGACCCTCCAATGGAAGGTGGACGAGGACGTCGAGGTGGTCCGCTCTCTCCCGGCGGAGCTTGACGACGCGGTGAAAGGAAAGTCGAGTCTTGAGAACGCCGCCACCAAAAATTTGGAGAAAGAGGTTGCCTATACGCCGCTGTGAGCCCTTCAGCCGAGAGTGATGAGCACGATCTTCTACAAAGCTGCGGTCGGGGTTGTTCTTACGCATACAGAATGTGACGGAGCCGGTGGAGACCAGCCGCTCATGGCTCGTGTCGGAGGTATCACGGCTCGGGTGGGCCGGCTTGAGGAGAGTGCCTTTCACGCCGGGATTACCCGGGCCTTCACCGTCGCCACGCCCACTATGAGAAGGAAATAAACACGAAAGTGATGAGCGAAGGCTTTCCGTCCACCTACGAGGATGAAGAGTGGAGGAAATGGAGCGGATGGTCGCTCCCTTGCGAAGAACTGGCGGACAATCTGAAAGAGATGGTTCTCCCTCCGCGGAAGTAATTAGTCGAACAATTTTGAGAATAACTTATATGTAATATGTGAACAAGTGTCGGTACTTTTTCGAGTCCGGGCGCCTTTCGTGCTTTTTGCGTCTTAATTTCGTTTTGTTTGATTTTTGCGATTTCATTTTTACGGTCTTACCAATATGTTCCCCTGAATCATGCCGTTGATTATAATGCGAGGAGATTGTTCGAAAGAAGGAGAGGAGGTAGGCGTACCTTAACAGCCCCGAGTAAGGTCCGACCCCCTTTTTGCTAGGGTCGGGTGTTTCTTTGGAGACCGGAATCGTGGTTACGGTGATAATGGATGCCATCGCAATAATCCCATACTGTCTTCCAATGAAATCCCAAGCCCGGGAACTCTATGGGCTCGCAAGGTGGGGCCTTTGTCCCTGCATTGTTTGGCCCGAGCCCCGAAGCCTTGTCGTGGTCCGATAGGGGTCGGCCGTTATTTGCGTGTTACCCGATCCTCGGTTTTCGCAATCGGAGGGGGTGAGTGAACGACACTTGCCTCGGACGGCTTGAGTACCGCGCTCAACGAGCTCGCTTAACGAATACGTTCGTGTGGAATCTGAGTCCATCATTTGTTTGATGGGGTCGGCGAGAGCCCTCTGGTGGCACTCCACAACTTCTTAACCCGCCTCCCGGCAGATGCCCGAGTCGTTCGATAAGCTCGGGGGCCGATGGCCTCTCCTCGATGGAGATTACGTGGGTTTGGCTCGAGGTTAGAATCGAGCGAGAGAAGGTCGAGGCGCCCCGGTTCGCTTCGGCGGGGTAAAGGCGGAGCAGGGGGGGCTCGTCTCGGTTATCTCTCCCGGCTGCTCGGGTGTGAGGCGGCCTCGAGCCCTTCGTGGGCCGACCTTGAACCTCAAACTGTGGTTGCCTATATCGGATAAAGGACGACGATCGTTTCGTGGTGCGACACGAATCATTGGGATGCAATTTTTGCATATGAAATGTTTTGAATCTAGATTTAATTGAAAATAAAGGTGGGGGCGTTACCTTGTGTGGTATGAGTGGCGGAAAAAGCTCCTACCAGATGGGTTCGGGTCCACGGCGTTTGTGACGAGGTTGGAAAAACTGCATAAGAATTGCCATTCTTTCTTTTGTGTCTCGGTGAAGATCCGAGTTGTTCAATTAACACAGGCAACTTTGGTTTTTGTAGGCGACCCCTTGATCCCTTCTTTGAGAAAGGCTGACGTCGAAACCAGAGCGCGAGAGGCGTTTGAGCATGATTTTTACGGTGAATAGAAACATTGTAGCTATCGGGCGTGGGGTTTGCTAGTTCGTCGGCTTTTACTCAAAGCTTTGTGCTGTATGTCGCGCCTTAGTTTCAAGCGTCACGGAGGGTCGGGTGAAGAGGATGTGCGGATTGGTAGTCATCCTCGGCGACCCGAGTGATGCTCGCGTCCACGCTTTTTTGGTGGGTCGGAATCTTGCGAACAAATTCTAACGCATAAAAAGTGAAAGATGAGAGGCTTATCTTCTCTTTGGTCGTTCGTTCATCGTGTCTTACGGGCGAGCGGTCGACCCAAGAGAACTGAAGGGTCCCGTCATCGGGTCGTCAAGTGGTCTGCATGGGAAGGCGAAAAATTTGTCACGCCTATGCGGGTGCCTTAATCGCCAGCGTCAGAGGCGGGTCGGTGGCGTGGCCATACCAGCAAAGTGTTGATTTGACCAAAGAGGGACGCCAGACCGGGGTTGATCCCGTCACTTCTGGTGCGTCCCCTCAGATATCAATCAGCATTGATTGTGCATTTAAAAAGGGGAAGGGAGAGGATTTTTCGTCCGACCTTTCGCCTTTCCTTAGTTACTGCGCCTCCTCTTTAAATAGGGAGGGGGAGAGGAGTTCTCAGCCCACCTCCCCTTACGCCTCCGAGCCGCTATCTCTCCTTCTTCTTCCTTTCCGCCAAGCGCGTCCGTGCGTGCGTCGTGGTGGTTCTGAGTGAAGGCGAGTAATGCGAGAGAGATAGAGAACTTACAAACTTGCTCGTGATTACAGTGCGTGATGTCGAGCGGAGGTTATCCAACGTAGATGAGATGGTGCGCGCGGCCCTTGCCGAGAGTCGCCGCCTTTGGCGAAGGAAAGGAGGCGTCGGTGGGCGTCGACGTCGTTGATTTGCGCCGTCGTTATTGCGCGCCCTCCTTGGCGGAGGCGTTTCCTGCCCATATGTCGTTATCAGGGTTATGGCTGGGGATGATGGCGTAGTCTTCAGACGTCATGGTGGTGGTGGGTCGCGGCTGACGAGGATCCAGCGAAGATGTCACCGACGGAGAGCGTGGCACGGCGACCGTAGTAGACGAGCTGTCCCGTGTACATGCCCCGGACGTCGCCGATGGAGAGCGTGGCACGGTGACGCGATGAGACGACTGGCCCGTGTACACGCCCGGACGTCGCCGATGGAGCGCGTGGCACGCGGCGACCAAAGCAACACTTGTGGTAGAGAGCCGAGCCGAGAGGCGTAATGAAATAACGTTGTGGGGAAGCCCCCGGGTAAACAGTCCTCGGAGTATATTGTTTTTTTTTGTAATGACATCGCTTTGTAAGTGGTGAATTTGTGCAAAAAATGAACAAAATTGCATCCTTGGCTTATGGCAAGTCATTTTAACGCTTTCCAACCCTTCTCATGGTCTAAGTCATAGGAAACTAGGGCAACGGGCGAACTAATTACGATTGAACCTGGTGAGCAAAGAGGTTGCGACCCATTTGGGCGTGGGTGCCTTGCAGTCCTACCGGTTGTATTGAATTGGTTCCCACGATCTTAGCCCTCGAGATTCGTTTCTGGTAAATGGAAAACTTAGAAAATGTTTGCAAGTATAATGAGAGGATTTTTACAAGCGTAATAAGTAATACTTGTATTACACATGACATATGTTACGATCATATATGCGGCCCGAGTGAGGTCGACCCCTCGCGATTTGCGAGGGTCGGTAGTCACTAAATATCGGGTTCTGTTAAGACAAACCGATAAGGAAAAGTGTAAGCTTATTTTAAGGATAGAAAGCAGCGTAGTTGCTCAATGTTCCGAGCGTTGGTGAAGACCTCGCCTTTGATGGTTTTCAACCGGTAGGCGCTGGGCGAAGTATTTCCATGACGATGTAGGGCCCTTCCAGGCGGGGAGAGTTTGTGGCGATCCTTGTTGCTGCACAAGGCGGAGGACGAGATCTCCGACGTTGAAGGCTCGACCCGCACCCGTCGGCTGTGGTACCGCGCCGTAGCGCTTCTTTGGTGGTACTGGGCATTTGAAGCGGAGGAGGCGATGTCGCATGGCCTCATCCGGTGGTCCATGGCGTCTTGGTGAGATGCCTCGGCTCCCATTTCATCAT
This sequence comes from Miscanthus lutarioriparius, assembly GCA_904845875.1. Lineage (NCBI taxonomy): Eukaryota > Viridiplantae > Streptophyta > Magnoliopsida > Poales > Poaceae > Miscanthus > Miscanthus lutarioriparius. The sequence goes on along the minus strand of CAJGYO010000001.1, from coordinate 10,842,260 downwards.
ATGCTCGATTCTTGGCGCTCCATAGTCGAGGTCCGTCGGGAGAAACGGCCTCGGAGCCGTAGATCATGAAAAAGGGTGTGTAGCCGGTGGCGGCTAGGAGTAAATCCTTAGGCTCCGAGAGCGGTACCGAGAGCTCGCCGAGCCAAGCGCGCCGAACTTGTTCAACGGTTGAAAATTCAGGTTTGAGGCCTTGAAGGAGCATGCCGTTTTATGCGCTCGACTGTCCGTTCGTGCTGGGGTGCGCAGCGGCCGCCCGATCGATTCGGATGTGTTGTTCATCACGAAGCGAACGAATTTCCTACCGGTGAAGCTGCGTGCCGTTATGCGTGATGATGGAGTTCGGTACTCCAAAGCGATGGATGATGTCGAGAAAGAACAAAATAGCTTGCTCGGATTTGATTGTGGATATTGGCCGAGCTTCAATCCATTTTGTGAACTTGTCTATGGTGACAAGCAGGTGGGTAAAGCCTCCGGGCGCTTTTTTAAGTGGCCCAACCAGGTCAAGCCCCCAGACCGCGAAGGGCCACGTGATGGGGATCATCTGGAGAGCCTGGGCCGGGAGGTGCGTTTGCCGAGCGTAGTATTGGCACCCTTCGCAGGTGCGTACAATTTGCTCGGCATCGGCCACTGCGGTGGGCCAATAGAAACCCTGTCGGAATGCCTTCCCAACCAAGGTTCTTGGTGCGGCATGGTGTCCGCATGCCCCTCCGTGGATGTCGCTCAGTAGGAGTTTTCCCTGTTCGCCAGGGATACAAAGTTGCAGAATTCCGATGTGACTTCGTTTGTAGAGTTCGCCCTCTACAAGAACGAAGGATTTGGCGCGTCGCGCGAGCCGTCGGGCTTCTGTCTTGTTGGTTGGTAGTATGTCGTGGAGGAGATAGTCGATGTAAAGCGTTCTCCAGTCATTGGGAGGATCGGACTCCATTGCTGGGTCTTCTTCAAGCTCCATGACCTCGGGGTCGGGAGGAACAGTTGGCGGATCGGCCTTGGGGAATTCGGACTAGAAGGGCCATCGTCGGCTTATTCCGACCCAGCAGCGTAGCATCATCGGGGTTTGTGTTGGTCATTGGCGAAGGCGCTGTTGAGGCGGCTCTCGGTGGATCTTTGCTTTTGCGAGTGTATCGGCCGCTTCGTTGAGGCGCCTGGGGATATGATTGAGTTCGAGGCCGTCGAATTTATCCTCCAGACGTCGGACCTCTTGACAGTATGCCTCCATCTTGGTATCGTGGTAGCCCGACTCTTTCATGACTGGTTGGTTGACGACCGGTGAGAGTCGCCCGGCGTCAAGGCGTCGGATGCCCGGCTTCGATGGCGATTCGTAGGCCGTTGATGAGCGCTTCGTATTCTACAGTATTGTTTGATGAGGGAAAATGAAGCTGAACCATGTACCTCATGTGGACCCCGAGGGGGGATACAAAGACTAGTCCTGCTCCGGCGCCCTTCTTCATCGGTGATCCGTGAAGTACATTATCCATTACTCTTGATCGGCCAATTTCTTTGGTGGCATCTGGACCTCGGTCCACTCCGCGATGAAGTCGGCCGATTGCACGAGATTTGATCGCCGTTCGGGGACATAAGAAATGCCACGATCCATCAGCTCGAGTGCCCACTTTGCGGTTCTTCCCGTAGCGTCATGGCTACGAACGACCTCGCCGAGGGGGAACGACGTCACTACTGTCACGGGGTGTGACTCGAAGTAGTGGTGTAGCTTCCTTTTGGTGATGAGGACGGTGTAGAGGAGTTTACGGATGCGGGAGTAGCGGGTTTTGGAGTCGGATAACACCTCGCCGATGAAATATCTGGTATTTGCACCTTGAAGGCGTGCCCTCTTCTTCTCGCTCTACTATTAAGGTGGAGCTAACCACTTGGGTGGTGGCCGATATATATAGTAGGAGAGATTCTCCATCGCATGGAGGAACTAGGACCGGCGGCTTAGTTAAAAATCGTTTAACCATGTCAAGTGCTTCACGAGCCTCATTTGCCCACTCGAAGTGGTCGGTTTTCTTGAGAGTCGATAAAGGGGAGTCCTCGTTCACGAGGCATGAAATGAATCGACCGAGAGCGGCAAGGCACCCGGTGATCCGCTGAACCCCTTTATGTTTTGGATCGGGCCCATCCTCGTGATGGTGATTCTTCTCTGGGTTGGCTTCGATGCCACGTTCGAGAGCGATAAAGCCGAAAGCAAGCATGCCCCTCGGGACCCCGAAAACACATTTTTCGGGATTGAGCTTGATGCCGTTCGCCCGGGAGTTTCGCAAAAGTACGTTCAAGGTCGGCGACAAGGTGGTCAGCCCGCTTGGATTTGACTATGATGTCGTCGACATAGGCCTCAACGGTTCGCCGATGAGGTCTCCGAAGCAACTAAGCATACAAATACTGATGCGTTGCCCGGCGTTCTTCAAACCAAACGGCATTGAAACGTAGCAAAATGATCCGAACGGCGTGATAAAAGATGTCGCGAGCTGGTCGGACTCTTTCATCGCGATCCGATGGTAGCTTTGAGTATGCGTCCCAGAAGCAGAGGGTTTCGCACCCGAGGTGGAATCGACTATTTGGTCTATTCGTGGCAAAGGAAATGGATCCTTTGGACACGCTTTGTTGAGGCCGATATAATCAACACACATTCTCCATTTCCGCTTTTTTTCGAACAAGAACGGGATTCGCTAACCACTCTGGGTGGTACACTTCCTTAATGAATCCTGCGGCCGATGGTTTGGCTATCTCCTCGCCGATGGCCTGCGTTTCTCCTCGTCGAAGCGGTAGCAGCGTTGTTTCACCGGCTTGGAGCCGGGAAGGATTTGGAGAGTATGCTCGGTGACCTCCCTCGGGATGCCCGGCATATCCGAGGGTTTCCACGCAAAGATGTCCTTGTTGGCGCGGAGGAAGTCGACGAGCCGCGCTTTCCTATCGCGGAGGAGAGCGCGGTCCCGATTCGGACTTTTTGCCCTCGAGCTCTTGGGATCCAAGAGGACGTCCCCTGGAACCCTCTCTGCCGATTCGAATGATCCGGATGACTTCTTTGCGTCGGGTGTCCCTCGCGACCTCCTCCACGAGGGTGTGAGCTCTTCGGATGCGATGACCGCGGATGCGTGTCCGCGACATTCGACCTCGCACTTTCGTAAAGCCTTGGAAGGAGGTGCCGATGGTGATGATCCCACGGGGGCTGGCATCTTGACAGATATGTGTAATTGGGTACGGCCATGAACTTGGCGTAACATGGTCGCCCCGAATGGCGTGGAAAGTCCACAGGAACCCCACTACATCGAAGGTGAGGGTCTCGGTCGGTAATTGGATCGATCCCCAAAAGTGACAGGTAGGTCAATCGCCCTAGTGGCACGGCTTGCCTTCTGATACGACGCCATGGAAAGGTGCTCTCGGACGAGGCGGAGGCGTTGTTCGGTCGACGCCCATCTCGTCGGCGTCTTGGCGTACATGATGTTGAGGCCGCGCCCCCATCCATCAGTACCTTGGTGAGCCGCTTTGGACCGACGATCGGGTCGACGACAAGCGGATACCTTCCGGGTGTGGGATGGCATCCGGATGGTCGGTCCGGTCGAAGGTTATGGCGATTCCGACCACCGGAGATAGGTTGGCATAGCCGGTCCAGCGGTATAGACCTCTCGACGGCGCGACCTTACGGCGGTGCTTGGAGTCGAGGCCGTTGATCCTCCGAAGATCATGAGGGCACCGGTCGGAGTTGGGAAGGTGTCGTCCCGCCGCCTCCGTGTCGTTAGTGGTGGGAACAGGCTCCTTCCCTGCTCCTCCTTGTAAAGGCCCCCACCAAGTATTTGCGCATAAGGCCGCATTCCTTGTATAGGTGCTTGGCCGGGAAGGCGTGGTTTGGGCATGGCCCCTCGAGCATTTTCTCGAAGTGGTTGAGTGCCCCCGCGGGCTTAAGCCACCTTTATGATCGGCGGTGGCGGCGAAGTAAGTTGTCGCGCCGTTGCTTCTTATTTTTCCCTTTGGCGGGGACGGTTGAGGCGCCTTATTTGGCGTCCTCGTCCCGCCTTGTTTTTCCGTCGATACGATCAAAGATGGCCCCGACCGCTTCTCTTCTCCTGGCGTGACTAGTGGCGATGTCCGGGAGTTCCTTGGTAGTTCGCGAGCCCTGCGTCCCGGCTTGTGGACCGAGGATTCGCGGTCGTTCGGACGAGAAAGCTCTCCTATTACGGCGTCGGCGGCGTTCGGGAGCTCATTACCTTCGTCGGAAAAGCGCCGGATGTACCCGCGGAGGGTTTCACGGGCTTTCGACGGGCAGTTCTTGAGGTCCCATGGGTTTCAGGCGTTTATGCGTGCCTTGAAATTACCCACGAAGATCTCGGTCGAGATCCGCCCAACTCGAATAGTATTGGACGGTAGGTGCTCAACCACGCTTCGTCTTTGAGTCGGCCCGAACAGCGGGAGATTGCGAATAATGAAATTATCATCGCTAGCACCACCGGCACGACATGCAAGCCGATAGTCTTTGAGCCAAAGCCCGGGTTTGTTTCGCGAATATTTAGGAATGTTCGTGGCGGTCGATACCTTAGAGGAACGCGGCGTTGAGGATGTGTCGACCAAAGGCCCGAGGGCTGGCAGACGGGCTCGGGCCGGTCCTCGTTCTTTGTCGTAAGCGCCCGCCACGTCGGGGATGATAGCCGCGGCCGCTGCTTCTCCCTCGTCGCCGTGGGCACGTCTCCGGCGTCGATGATGCTACGACGTCGCGCCACGACCGAGGCGTTGATGTCTGAGGACGACGGAGGGCTGCCCGCCCGGCCGGCGGTGTTTGGTGTCTGGATGCGTCCTTGGTGGGATGCCGAAGGTGCGTGGCTGGCTGGTGTCGGGTTCGCATCGTCGAGACAACGAACTTTCCGCCGCCGCGCTGGGCTGCAGCGCTTTCGAGCAACGTCGCGAATCTCCGATAAGAGCGTCGATCCTCGGACGTCGTGGCCTCCGGAGACCATGCGGCAAAAGCGGTCGCTGCGGCGATATTCGGTGGCTCGAGCAAAGTGAGGAAAGGCCCCATCGTCGGTGAGGATCCTTTGATGTACGGTGCGCGGGGCATGGCGCGCGCGCCCGCCTTTTGCGGCGTTCAATCTCACGATTGATGTCCGCGTATTCCCGTCTTGAGCCCTTGCGGCCTCATCGATCTCTTGCCGACGAGCCCTTAGTTGCTCCATCCTCGGGCAAGATGGGGCTGTCCCTTCTTCCCGGATCTGCTTTGTCGGGATTGTTCGTGGGGTGGCCTCTTCCACGAGGCGCTTTCGGCGTGACCCTCGTGGGTCTGCGTCATGTAGCATTCTCGGGAAGGGTGGTGGCTCCCCGCTGGAATCCATTTGGAGAAGCGATCTGAGCTCCTCGTTGAGGAGCTCGTGAGAAGGTCTCCGTATCCCACTCAATCGCCCCCACGAACTCGATGTCCGTGGATGGTTGAACCACCCGTAAGCGCCGGAAGACGGCCGGTGGTTGCCGCATAGCGTTTGCGGAGACCGAGCGGAAGCGCTGTCGGGCGCTCCATACGGACCCTTCCGGACACATGGTGGCGTTGTGAGAGGCTTCTTTGGGTGGTGGGACTCCCGGGGAGTTGCGGTGGACCCTCAAGCACGAGACGGTGAGGTTGATGGAAGGGGAGATGGGGGCGGTGAGTGAGTCGATGCAGTTCTCCTTCTAGTGTGATGATGAAATCCAGTCGCCAAACGCATGCGTGTGCGCCGGGGCCCAGTGTGATTGCGTGGGTGGTCATCCAAGAGACTGGTTTGGAGCAGCATAAAGCCCCTACTGGCGCGCCAACCTGCCGGTGTTTCGTACAAGCACCGGCAAGTGAATTTATAGTAATGTGCGTTAGGCTCGGATGGTGCGCTAAAGGACACAGAGATTTATCTTGGTTGGTAAACGTCCCTACGTCTAGTTTGTTGCTGCTTGTGTTATTAGCACCGTAACGATATGTACTAAGGGATACAAACTGCCGAGAGAGGGACTGGTCCCAAGTCTCTGATCGAAGGATTGAAAGGTGGTCAAGAGCTTTGTCGCTGCTTGAATGTGTGTGAGTGCGTGTTTTCTCCTCCTTTTTCTTCCGTTCCCCTTGATGGAAGAAGCGCATCCCCTTTTATAGACGAAGGGGCCGGCTTTACAAGGGTAAGGGCTCCAGGACGCGTACTCTACTTAGTCTTGTGGCTCACGTCTACCCTGGTCGGGTCCTCCACTCGATGAGTGCGAAGGAAGATAAGTGTTTACAATGTTGTCGATGTCTCTGTAGGATGTCAGGTTAGTCACAAGAATCTTCCCCTGCGTAGGTTTGGGGTGTATAGTAGTGGTGGTTTCGACTTATGCTCCCCCGGCCTTGCTCCGCACGCCTTCAGGTTCTCATGAGTCCTCGTTGGGAGAATCTTGGGTGGGGTCGGTGTAACGCCGTGGTCAAGGCCTTTATTTGGGAGGACACGAGGGGTCGGGAAGCGGGCGCCGCTCCTCGGGTCCACCGTGTGGTGACGGAATACCCATCGTTCGTGGAGATAGCAAATCCTTTCTGAGCGTAGCGGTTGTCGATATCTTCGCGGGTTCCGTGTCCCAGAGTGAAAGGGCGCCTACAACTCTGAGGTGGGGTGCACTTTTGTAATACCTTTTGGGCTCTGCGGTGCCCGGAAGGGTCTAAAGCTTCAGTCCTGTCGTTCCCTGGCAGTCCTTTTCCTGCCAGGGCGCAGGGTATGGTCGTTGGAGCCATGGTTGACCCGAACGTCTTGTCTCGTCCTATACCCATTATTATGAGGGATAGATATCGATTAGGACGGGGCTCGTTCTGGGCCGTCGGGTGAGGCTGACCCCGCCCCTCCGGGGTCGGGCGAGACGGAATCCATCCCTCAGCCCTCGGGCGAGACCGAGCCCGCCCTCAAGGCGTCGGGCGAGGCGGAGTTTATCCCTCGGCCCTCGGGCGAGACCGAGCCCGCCCTATAGGCGTCGGGCGAGACGGAGATTAGCCTTGAGCTTTTGGGGCGAGGCAGGGTTATCCTACAAAGGTGTCGGGTGGTGTGACCCGCCCCTCTGGGGTCGGGCGAGACGGAATTCATCCCTCAGCCCTCGGGCGAGACCGAGCCCGCCCTCAAGGCGTCGGGCGAGGCGGAACCGAACTCCTGTTACTCGAACAAGGGATGACATGGAGCCCTTATGCATCTAGAAGTTTTTCACGTTCGGTGGTCATCGGTTCCACCTTCTGGGGTACCCTGGTATTAGATCCCCGACAGTTGTCGAAATAGGAAATTCTTCATGATGATCTGGATCTTTGAGGAGATGGCTTTGAAGCCTGTCGTAGTTGTTCGCCTCGCAGATCCATGAGCCGAAGATGAAAATCGATCCCGTCGGAAAGATCATGTTATCGAGGTCCATCGAGCTCTCGGATGCAAAGTCGCCGAAAGCTCTACTACAGCGCGCCATTGTCGATGTTTCACCATCGATAGCACCCGCCACGGGGTACCAGGGCAAGATATGTTCGAGCTTCGGCGTATCTTTGAACTTCGATGGTAAACGCAAGAGAGCGATCGATTTATCTGGTTGGGCCCTCGATCGTAGATCGAGTAACGACTTACGTCCGATCGGCGTTGGCCTTTGCGTTGGATTGATTATGAAGTGTTATGTTGTACAATTGTCGTCTTCTTCTCTCAGGAGCCCTGCCCTCCTTTATATAGTCAGGAGGCTAGAGTCCTAGTCGGTTTACAATGAGATTTCCTAGTAGGATTACTTAATAGTTCTACTACTAAGATTACATGGAAAGAATCCTAGTTGAACTGGATCTTCTCTTTCCCTTGCGGGGTATCCTGTGGGTCCCGCATCGACAGATAAAGTCCGCAACTGGACGCTGGCGTCGGGGTGACTAGACTCATCTGGGTGTGTCCGGTCATTTATAGCGAGGAGGCGCTGCTTTGGCCGAGGGCGCGGGAGACGCGATCGGACGCTGGACCTAACGTGGGGTCACGTCCAGTCATGCACAATAGTGAAGGCACGGTTCTTGGCGCGCGATCGAACACAGGTGGGATGGCCGGATCAGACGCGTAGGGGCCGCGTCAGGTCGATGATGACGTACGGTGACGTAGGCAGGGTTTGCGATCTCAGTATGGATCGAACTCTGTGGCGCGTCCGGGCACCCATGACCCGACATGTCTGGTCGTTAAAAACGGCTTTGCATGCTCTCTATGCTCCAGAGTCCGGTCGTTTTAGCTGTGAGTTCGGTCATGACTTAACCCTAGAGCGCTTGATTAGTTGACCATTGGATATCGACGCGCGACATTTGAAGCTTGGCTACGTGGCAGCCATTTGTCGACCGGACGTAGGCGACCAGACGCTGGGCTACGTCCGATCAGCAGAGTCCAGTCAGCTCGAGAGTGCCCAACTGCTCTTTGAGCTTTTGAGCTCTATAAATAGGAAGGTACCGGCTTGGGAGTCACTCTATTGGCACTTTGACTTACTTGACATCCTTGTGAGCCTAAACAAATAGCTCCCACTCATCTACATCATTGATTCATCATCATAATGAGATTGAGAGTGATTCTAAGTGCATTTGCTTGAGTGATTGTATCTAGTGGCACTTGGAGATCGTTGTGGCTGCGGATTTCTTGTTTCTCTTGGTGATTGCTGCCACCTAGATGGCTTGAAGCAGCGGAGGAGTTTCAACATGTGTTGGTGATTGTTCATGGCTGGCTTCGGTGATTGTGAGGGGTCTTGCACCTTTCCCGACGAAGAGCCACAAGGTAGCTCTAGTAAATTGCTCGTGTCATTGAGATACCTTACTTGTTGATAGGTTCTTGCGATGTTTATTTGTTGGACGAGGTTCGTGCAACATCTCTTAGCCGTCGAACCCCCAAGTGTTGGTCGACACAATGGGGACTAGCGTACCGGCAAGCACGTGAACCTCAGGAGAAAAATCTTGTCTCTTGTGTGATTTGATTTCTCCCGGTGATTGGATTGTCTACATATTGTGATTGGTTCATTCCTCGACGCGATGGTATAATCACCCTACTCACTCTATTACTTTCTTACAAATTAGTTATAGCAAGCTTTTTAGTTTAGCTAGTTTTGAGAGCTTGCTTTGTAGTTTAGTTTTATCTTTAGTAGAGCTCTTTAGTGTAGCCTTGTTGAGAGCTTTTAGTGAGTAGTGACTTAGCTCTTGTGTGTATCTAGTAATCATAGTAACGAGAATTGTTGGGATAGGTGGCTTGCAACCCTTGTAGAGGTAGAGTAAAATTGCATTACGTTATTTGTCATACTAATCAATTGCTCTAGTGATCTTGTAAATTTTTAAATAGGCTATTCACCCCCCTCTAACCATATTAGGACCTTTCAATCCTGCCGACCCCCTCGCCTCTCAGAAAAATAATTTTTTTCCTCTTGCTGGGCTCCACATGGGCCAGGTGGCGCCGACCCGCTTAACATCGCGTGCGCATCAACGGTCAGCCTATAGCACGACCGCTGTAACAGAGAGGTGGTAGAAATATTAAAATACTTTTGATGACATCATCACATACAAAAAACGTTTTAGAGTTTAAAAAATAAGTTGAATTTTAAAATTAAATTCCGATTGCACAATTATGTTTCTTATGATAAATCCTTTAAAACAAGGTCCACTTGGTATATTTAGAAAAATATTAAATAATATTTTTATTAACATAAAATGAAAACCAAAACGAAAAAATCTACCTAAAACATAAAAAGAGAAAAGAAATGTAAATAGAAGAAAATAAAAAAAATGAAACACAGAAAATGAAATAAAAAATAACTAATTAGGTAAAAAGAAAAATAAATAAAATAAAGATAAGAATAAAAAAGTGATAGGAAGATTCAAAGGCCACATTATAAAAGAAATCAAAGAAGGAAAGAAAAAAAGAAAAGAAAAAATGCACAACGGAAATAAAGTAAAAATAAAAAGAAGAATAAAACAACACAGAGAAAATAAAAATAGAAAAGGAAAAAAGGAAAAGGAAAAAGAAATAGAAAAAAGAAAAAGAAAAAAAGAGAAACCCAACTACCGTAGCACCTACAAGATGCGAAAAACGCTCGTATGTTATTCGGGCATCAAAAAGGAAAAGGGCCCGCGCTCTACATGGGCTGCAGCTGGGCTATCATGCGCTCATGGGCTGCCGGCGGACGGCTCCCGTCCGACTGGCAGCCATGATTGGCGTTTTTCCGTAACAGCAGTAGCGGCTCTCACCTATTCCGCCGGCGTCGTTCTTGTTTCTCAGCCGCGTCTCCCGCCGCCGCTTGGCGCCGATTTCTTTTCTATCCTTCTCTCCCGCAGTCCCGCCGTCCCTTAGCACCAACCTCCTCCTTTTCTATCCTCTGCTCCGCCGTCGTAGAGCTCCGATCTTTTTTCATCAATGGAGCGGCAGCAGATGGATCTTACTATAACGTTGAGCGCGAATAACACGAGTATTACTTGTGTCAAGGATCTACTGCCCTTCCTGTTGCGCGTACCAGTCACCTACGTGCACGCATCGAAACATGTGAGTCCGTCGACGTGACCGCCGCCGGCACATCGGATCTCGCCGCCGCCCTCTAGTTCTAACTGCTCCGTTCTGCGCGCAGGCCAAGCTCGAGGGATTCATCACCGACGGCGGCTACGTCTGCGCCTGCCCTGCCTCCGCCGGCTGCGGCTACCACGGCAAGGTCAGTCAGCTCGATCGATCACATGCCCATCTGTTACGGAACACCTCGCCGGTTCTGTGGCTTTGCGCGGAAATTCTGAGGGTTTTTCTTCTCCATCTGCGCCGCGCAACGCGCATGCAGGTGCTGTCGGCGCTGCAATTCGAGAAGCACGCGGGGGCCGAGTCGAATAACCAGAACGGTCACATCCTCCTGCCCAACGGCAAGTCGCTCTACCAGCTTTTCCATGACCTCAGGCACGTGCCCGCCGAGGCGTTGGCGGCGAAGTTCCTGGAGTTTGCCGGGGTACCCATGACTGTGCCCGCCGCCGGAGCCTCGCCCGCGAGATGGGAACCCAACGGTGTTCAGGTTGACGGCGTGACGGCGGAGCCCCCTTGGGCGCCTGCGCCAGCAGCATTGGGAGACGTGGAGATGCTGACCGAGGACGAGCAGGAGAAGGCCAGACTGTTTCTGCTTGATTTGAATTTGAGGTGAGCGATACATTCCACTGATCGATTTGGGTTAGGCTTTCATTGGGGCTGATCAGTAATATTTAAATTATCATATTCAAAATATATAATGCTCCACCACAATCCACGTGCTAACTTCACCTTGCTGTGAATGTGAATGTGAATGTGATTGCGAAGCCCCACTTCTAGTTCATGGGGGTCGGCTGCGGAGGATATGGCTTACAGTTTGGGAGACTACTCGAATGAATCTGCCAGCGATAATAGCATCTCAAACTTTAATTGGGGTGCATCCAAAAGTCGGTCTGTGAGACAGTTTAGACCACAAGGAGGCACTGAGACTTCGACTACAACCTTCAGTGGAAGCCCAGACAAAGGGAATTCTGGCCTCTCTACTGGCACCTCAAAGAAGAAGAAAGGCATTGAAGCAACACAGAACGCAGGAGGTCCTCTCAATCTCAGCATCATGGATGGTGTTAAGTCTGGTTCTCCTATACCTACTGCAGTAACCCCTAACTACTCAAAACATGATTCCGCAGATTTAGGGCTTATTTCTTTATCAAGTCCAGTAACAAGCGCTCAAGGGCCACCCCCAAACTGCAGCATAGACTCAAAGTATAAAGAATTGAAAATGAGGTAATAAAAGATTAAATCTTTTGTGACATTTATTAAAGGAAATCTTTCTCCAAAAGCTGGTGAAAGGTGTTCTTTTACATTTATACATGGCATTTTGAAAGGATGCACAACCTACCTTTTCGCTTTAACACAGGGATACCACTTTGCATCCACTGATTTTCAAGGAGGGTGGCCTTCCAGATAATACTTTGTTGACTTACAAGTTGAAGAACGGAGAGGTGCTCTGGATATTTGCGTGGACTGTACTGGTCCCTTTTCCACATTCACCTGAATTCTTAGCACACTCTTAAGAAGACTCATGCTTCACTGTTTTTTTAGGTTCGAAGGCAAGGGTATAAGAAGGGAACTGTTATCGTCTGCAATTGTTGCAATGAAGAGGTGCAAAACTAATAAGCAATCAACGAATTTTGTTTCTTAGGGTGTAATTATTCTGCTCAAGGACCAAAAACTAATGTTTTTGTTGTTCTCTCCCGACTCTAGTATACTCCTTCAGCCTTTGAAAAACATGCTGGCATGGGAGAAAGGCGACAACCGTAAGCACCACCATTTTTTAGAAGAAATTATGCATATGCCAACTTTATTATACTTAGAAGTTAGAAGAGCTAAAAGTTCAAAATGCCATTCAATTAACTTTTTGTAATAATCTAAACTTGAAAAAAAAAGAGTTCTTAGGTGTTTAAGTTCATTTAAGTGTGGTGAAAAATTTATGTTTCAGGTATCACAACATTTATACATCAGAAGGAGTAACACTTCATGATATAGCTCTGCAACTGCATCGTTTGAATTTGAATTCAAATGGAGTTGGCAATGCTAGTGTTTCCAGCTTCAGTGACTACCCAAACCTTACTTCTTCAGGTAACTTAATGGGTGTTGTGTAATATGTACCCTGAGGATGGCAATGTGGTTTTCAAGCCAGTGCTCTTATATTCTTGGTGGCTTTACTATTATCATTCTTCAATTCTTTTGCTTTACTGCTAACATTCTTGCTATGCCAAGAGCTTGCAATGTCATCTACTGCTGTCTTGAGATGGATACCGTATTGTTGTATATCATTTGTTTTAGAGGGTGTTTTATCTGTATAGAGATTTAAAGTTTAGTTTTTTTGGTTGAAATGAAGTTTCTTTTTTCTTCTGCAATCATCGGTGCCTCCTATCCTGGCTTTCAAACCCCTTTTTGTTTTTTTACATAATTGGTTTGATAGTCTTGTCACTAAATCTATTAAGTTGTATTATGAACTGTGATTTGTTACTTACCATCATTGTTTTTCCCACTTGCATGAATGCACTGGTGATCTACTATGTATTAATGATTCCTTCAATTTTCTGTTCTTGTGTTTTCAAAGCGTGTAGTCCACTTGGTTTATGTGCCTTCTGCTGATACAGTATTTTTCCAATATCTTTATAAGTGAGCAGAGTAATTATAATTATGCTTGGACTTCACACTGTTCAGTCACAAGAACTGACTTTGTTGGCCTCAGTAATCAGTAGGCCTTTTTTTTTTTGCTTCTTTGGTGACATATATATACTTTTATTTGAAGAATATGTTATTTAGGTTTAAGATTTAATTGTATTACCTTGAGGCAAGGAGGGAGTGATCGTAGAGCTTTATGTTTCAGCAAATAATTTGGAGTCTCTTTGTGCTGTGCCAATATAATTGGTTCCTTTTATTACAGGTTGTGGCAAAGAACCTTCTACTACCAGTGGACCTATTGTTCCCCTGAAACGGACTTTACAAGAAAGAGTGGTCCAAACAGAGAGTTGCTATTTCTGTGGGTAAGATACTAATACTAAGCATTTTTTATCGGTAGATTAACAGGATCAGGTGAACTCCTTTATATGAAAATTTGCATCTGTACATAATGTCAGGTATGGCCACACAGAGTTTGGAAAAATCGATCCAAACACGATTGTCTTCTGTAACCAGGTCTGTTCTGCTTTATGCTTAGTGTGTCCAACGTATTGCCTTTAATAGATTTCTGGCTTGTGAATTATGCATTGTTGCTATTTGCAGTGCGAGAGACCATGCCATGTGAAATGTTACAATAGTAGAGTTGTAAAAAAGAAGGTTTGTGACCTTTTCACTTATATTGGCAAGAGGAAGGCCTGCCATTGTGAAAGATAGAGCTGAATGGTTATATTGAACATTTCAGGTGCCTCTGGAAATTCTGAAAGAATTCGTATGTTTTCGCTTCTTGTGCTGCCAAGAATGTCAATCACTTCGTGCCCGTCTAGAAGGTGTGGAAAAGTGTGAAGAGATTGCCTTTCTTAGACGGATAAGATCCAATATTTGTTGGCGGCTTTTAAGTAGAGCGGACGCAAGTAGGGATGTCAAACTCTACATGTCTCAAGCCATCCATATCTTCAAAGTAATTTGTTCTTTCACTTATAAATTTTGCATCTGCCTGTCAATAGCTTCTTGTCTGCTATAGTCTCACCTCGATCTCTGTACTTCATAGGATGCATTTGTGGAATCTACTGATGCGCACAGTGACGTCTTCTCGGATATGGTTTATGGGTATGCTCTTGCTTATTTTGCCAACTCTTAAGTGGTGTATGAGTGGGTTTATTGATCGATCTGTGCTTACCTTTAGTCCTTTTTTTTGATAAATTGAAGTATGGAAACAATCTAAACTTCATTGTTGCAGAAAAATGGGAGGAGGTGAGAAGGATTTTCGAGGAATGTATTGTGTAGTGTTGACTGCAAGGTGGTTCTTTTCCGTGCCAGGCCTGCTCTTCTTTATTATGCCATTCTGTGTTCTTCTAGTCTGCATAATGGCGCATCTGTTATGCATTCAATCCTTGCACTTGTATGGTTCTGCGTGCAGACTTTACAAAAAAGAGCACGCATATAAACCTTTGATTGTTAGCATCCTCAAATTGAGTTAGTATGACTTTTTTTTACTATTTGTATTCTTACTTTTTTCCCATTTTGATTTTATTGCAGTACGCATGTTGTGTCTGCTGCGATTCTGAAAGTGCGTGTGGAACAAGTTGCAGAACTGGTCCTTATTGCTACTCGTAGCGAGTGCAGAAAAAAGGTGGAAATGCACTTGAATCATACACTCCATAGCTGATATTATCGATTATCTCATGTAATTAATATGATTTATTCTACATGTCCCCCTTCTAAAAAATAAAAGGGTCAGATGCATAACTAGAGAATGTCGATGAGACGCTGACAAAAGTATCTCCTAATAATTATCTGATACAAGTTTCTGTTGCAACTCCAAACAATAAATTGGAATATATTTAATCAAATATGAATCGTATATATAGGCATATTTTGGGTGCCATTCCACTATACGTTAATTCTTAAATTCTTATATCTCATTCGTTTGCCTTCCTGGGTCCCTTCACCTACCGGCGTATGGGATAATGGGAGTCTTGTCTTGTTTTGTTAATTATGGGTGAAATCATTTCAGCTATTTTTACTATGACAGATCTTATTGTTTGGAGTTTCTTTGTGCAGGGCTACTTCAGACTTCTCCTAAAGTCAATTGAGGCAAATTTGAGAGCCTATAATGTAAGCCTTCTTACGGCGCCTGTTGACCCTGAAATGGCGCAAATCTGGTCAGAGAAGCTTGGGTTCACCATTTTATCAGCCGAAGAGGTAATCCTACTCTATCGCATATTCCTCTAGTTCATGAAATGATGAAATTTCAATAAACTTTTTGAACCAATACTAATTAAATATTTACTAAAAAAAACTTATCACTATCGGTTTTTGAATAGGCAGCAATGATGCCAATTTGAACCGGCAGTGATAAAACAGAACACAATGAAACACAGCTCTCCTGCGTTAAAAAAAAGTGATAAAAAAAGGTGATAAAACGGAAGAATTGTGCAGTTCTAGGATTCAAACTTGTGACCTCAATATTTTTCATCGTGTTCATACCATCTCAACTCAATACTCTGATGTTGATTTTGTCTCCATTCAAGATTGTTCAACAGATCCGAGAACTCATATTAAACATTTGATATATGAAATTAAAAAAAATATCAACTACAAAGTTTTACATCTCATTGAACTCTACAATTTTGATGTAAAATTCGTCTTGATCCGACTTTATATGAAAAAGAATTATGAGCTTTTTCGTGCAAACCAAGCAACAAGTAGCTACGAACTAGCAGTGATAGGTACATTTTCATTGCCGATAATGATAGTGCAGACAGTGATGTTTTGTTTTTGGAGTAGTGATTACAATTGATTTCTTTGTTTTGCTAATACAAACGGTATTATCGCTCACATGTTTTTCTGTTGACAGAAGAAGTCAATGCTGGAGTCGCACCCCTTGGTGATGTTCAAGGACCTAGTCTTGGTGCAGAAACCACTTGCTTGAGCAAATCTAATCGATGTTTGATCATACTACTTCAGAAATGAAAATCTGGTTCCTGCTGCATGGGAGAGAATTTACCTTTTGCAGATGATTTACCTGTTGCACTTGCACATAGCTTAGTCTAGGAGATGATTCAGGCCACAACCTTTTTATTCTAGTAGAGACTAGACAGTACAGACATGAATTGCCTATATATGTACCTTTTCTTAAATTACATTACATATATATAATCCTATAGATACGTACTTGGTGCGTTGTTAGTTGCGTGTGTGCAGGGCGTCATTTGCCACACATGCTTCCAGCTTGGTGTGATTGCAGCAGGTGTCCTCACCTGTATAATCGAGCGATCACACGGGCTTCTGACATGTAAAGGCGGTTCGACACCTGAATGATTCATGTTTATGCCTGGACGTTTATACGATGGGCGCGAGTTCGCAGTCCATTTCTACATTTTATATCAGCGTAGGAGTAGGGCTTGAGAACAGTATATCATCTCGACGTCGTGTCATTATTACACGCCAAGTTTATCTAAACTGAACTGAAAATTCCAACCTGGAAAATTTGCAGAACAAAGTTTATCTAAACTGAACTGAAAGTTCCAACCAACTTTATGGTTTGCAGACAGTGATAGGTACGTTTTATGGTTTGCAGAACCAAGTTTATCTAAACTGAACTGAAAGTTCCAACCTGGAAAAGCTAGCAACTATGCGAAGAGAGCATAGAAATAGCATAATC
This sequence comes from Miscanthus lutarioriparius, assembly GCA_904845875.1. Lineage (NCBI taxonomy): Eukaryota > Viridiplantae > Streptophyta > Magnoliopsida > Poales > Poaceae > Miscanthus > Miscanthus lutarioriparius. The sequence goes on along the minus strand of CAJGYO010000001.1, from coordinate 10,825,484 downwards.
GATATTTCCAAAAAAACGATAATGATCCACCAGGGACCGTCCCGTGATTCCTGTCTGGACGTGGCTCTGCACGACGGCCCCATCTCTCTCAGAAACAAAAAACCAAATCCTCACTCCCTCATCTACTTATCCGTCCGGCGTCCGAAGCAGCGTGGCTGCTCATCCATACGTCCCCTTCCCCCACCGCGCGCTCGTCGGGCGGCCACGCCTTGCCCTTCCCCAATCGCCGGCCATGCCGCGCGCCCGTCTCAGTCACTAGCGCCGCTCACTCCCTTGCCATCCGTCCGTCCCCATTTACCGTCGGGCGCGCCGCTGACCCCACCATGGCCGCTGGGGCACACGTGCCGTGCCGCCTCATGTCTTCCCCGGCCGAGCCAAGAGCACCCACGAGTGCAGCCGGTGCTAGTGATGCTCGCGCGTCGCGGTTCGCCGCCGGCTCCCACCCCAACGGTCGGAATCGACCAGCCCAGCCTTCCTTCCCTTATGTTGCACATGTATGTTTCAAGTGTTTCAGACATTTCAGATGTATGTTGCAATTGTTTTATCTTGATGTTGCAAAAGTAGATCGGGGGATGTTGCAAGTGTTTGAGAGGTATGTTATAAGTGTTTGTTCAAAATGTTTTATCTGTTTTCAGACATATGTTGCAATCGGTTTTTATCTGAATATTACATATGTTTCACACATATGTTGCACACAATATGTTCCAAATGTTTCAGCTGTTTCAGTCTCATGTTGCAGCAAGTGGTTTCATGTTGTAAGTTGCAAGTGTTTTATTAGGATGTTTCATGTGTTTCACACACATGTTGCAAGTGCATGTTTCATCTGTTTTTAGTCTTATGTTACATTCATGTTGCAAGTATTTTACGTTGTTCGGCGGGGACGAGTTGGCGAAAGTGCGGACGGGGGTGCTGGGGGCCCGGCGGACTGGGGTGCTACGGGTCGGGACATGCTAGGGGCGTGCTCATCCTCAGCCATTCATCCCGACTCCCGAGTGTCGCCCGTGCTGAAAGTCAGGGAGAGAGGAGGGGTTCTGTCCATCAGGGGAAGGACCGGCGGGCGCAAAGATAGGGATGGAGTGCACTGATGGGGCGAGACGAAGGGGGACAGGGGTGGGTTGTGCTGCGTCCTGATGGGAGAGCAATAGAACACAAAAAGACACACAAAAGCTATCCTCAGCCTGTGTGAAACGTTTGGCTCTATCACATGAATTTTCTGGCCGTCGGATTTGATCTTTATTCAATCTGTGGTGTCTGTCTCGTAGTCATGCCGCACCGACGACGCACGTACATGTAGCTACTATGCCTACACGTGCTACTTAGGCCTAGATATAAGAACATGGTGACGACAGGCGTACATACAGAGATATGCTGATTTGGTTTATGCTAATTTTTTGTGAGAGAAAACACCGATCGTTCGCTGAAGTAGTGCGCTGCAGAACATGACGATATACAGAAAATGAAGGCAAGAAGGCACGCAGTCGGACAGGTATATAGAAATGTATATAGGTAATGCGCCTTGGATTTTGGAAAACACATCATTATCCCACATGTCAGCTGGATTTTATTTAGTAGAAAAATCTATATAGTAAGAAAGAATGGCCCCACTTGATAAATACACTTAATTAATTTAGTATCATATTATTATGGATTAATTTTGTACTTACACTAGAGTTGAACTACAATTACCGTGGTTGATCAGGTGTAATTTCAAGGTATTATTGATGTAACTAGTACAAAGTGAATGAAGTTTATTAGGTACATGTTTGTCCCCGAACCAGTTTAGTTTGAATGCACTTTTATTTTGATTTGTTTGCATGAGCAGTACTCTTAGAATTTATTTGAATTTACAATTCATAGAAATTTTTTGGGTTTTCGTGTTCCATAAGAAATTTTCAGTTCTTTGTACTTTGTTTATTTTCTTTGATTTGTTTGGTTCATGCAATGTCCTCAGATTATTTTGGTTTTTACAATCCATAGAAATTTTTTGTTCTTTGTATTTTGATTATTTTTTATTTCTTTGTATTTGTAATAATTTCTTTGATTATGTTTATTTGTTCTTATTTTTCTTTGTCACAATTTATGGTGGACGTAGGTGTTGCATAATCTGAGTGATATTAATGTTTGTTTCACACGAATTTAGCTTGTTTTTTTCCCGGGTGATTTGGCCTTTAGGATTACTCGTGTGACCATAGGTCCTCAGTATCTTTTCATTTTCGTTCTATTTGTGTGATTTGTTCCCTCAAATTACTTAAGTAATGAGAGAACAGATCACTCGAGTTCTAAATAGACAATGCAAAGATAATGCCCAGCCACACAACTCACGTGGCTAATGCCAACAACGAGCCCACGTACTCCCTCCGTCTTAAAATATTTATTATTTTCATTTTCCGATAAACAATTTTAACAAAATATATATTAAAAAATATTAATATTTATCGTATATATATTATTGAAAAGATCTTTAAATCTAGTTTTTTAATAAATTTATTTAAAGATATAAATATTGTATATTTTTTATAAATCGAGTTAAATTTATAACATGGTAAATAATTTGAGAATGGGGAGCAGTTGACTCCAACGCCGCGCGCGGGCCCTCGTCCTGGCACAGGAAATCACCGCCGGGACACGAGTGGCTCTCGTGCCATCGCGTGGCCGGAAGGGCCCGGCCGACCACGGCCGCTGCCCGCCGCAAAGCATCGCCTACTCGCCTAGCAGCGCGGTAGCGGCAGCTGCCACCAAGAGACAAGAACCCAGTCCCGTGCCCCTTCCCTGCCGCTGCCCCGTCTCCTCCAACTCCAAAGATGTCGTCATCGCTCCTGCCCACCACCTCCGGCGGGGCTCACATCTGCCCGTCCCCGCCTCGACCGCGCCGCCGCCGGTGCTGCCAAGTAATCGCCGCCGCCTCCGCTCCGCCCGCTTCTGACGGCGTCGGCCGCCGCGCCGTCTCCCTGGCCGGCGTCGCCGCCTGGCTCGCCACTACCGTCGGCCGTAAGTACTGCTGTTCTATGTATCCACAATCGACTCGTTGCCCGTGTCTGTCTGTGACTGATTTGCTGTGCCCCAACCAATTGCTGCAGGGGCAGACGCGGCCAGTCCATTGGACAAGTATGTCAAGAGGTACGAGTACTAATTAAGCCGTGTCCTGCTCTCTCCACCGGAAAACATTTCGAATTGGATTGCTGCAGGCTGTGGCATTTGATCTGCCTAACACCTTATGTCCTTATCGCCTCTTGCATAACACCTTATCGCTACTGTCAGGAAGAAGCTGGAGCCTTTGGAGAGCTACGTTCCGGCTGTCCTGCTGACTATTGACCAATTCGTTGATCTAGGTAATTCACTAGTACGATGATCAGTATCCCACGGTATCATCTTATATGGCACCTCAGCAACCTTGGGCTGATGCAAAATAAGTATGTAATCTTTTGCACCATCATCAGCAAGTATGAGCTGTATTTATCCATAAGAGTCCCATTACCATTAGTTAGTACTTCGATTTGGAGTCCATAGCGTCTGCCTGCTTGCATAGTTGCATGCTTCTCATCGCACAAATAATCTGTTGAAACTTGACACAAACAGACCCTTCTTGTTTGCTGTTAGGACTAGAAGTGGAAGTGCATTTCTTTTTACTAAACAATGCTTCTGCCTTTGTCATTTTTATTTAAATATGTTTGTCAATTTTTGAGTGGTTATTTTTATATGATACAACCTATCCATGAGAGATTCTCCTGTATATGATTCATTGCAGAGAAATCTTTAGAATTTGAGAAACCAATGTATGACGAGAGCAGATCATTACTTCGCTCTGGACCGGCATCATCTTTGCGGGTCAGCATTCGGGCAGTAAGTGTCTATTCTGCTGAATGTTAGTCAACATCACTAATCATTCATAATCTTTCATGCCCAAGGCTATAGGCTTCTACAGTAGTTGGATAGAATATCTCATCATGGTGCAATTTCTTGATTCCGAATTATGCCAACTGAATCCATGTGACAAAACAAATGTAGGTGGCACAATATGCTTCTAGTAATGGTCAAGGCAAGGCTGCATCAGACGCTGTGGACGAGTGCTTACGGTAAACATAATTTGCTTTTCCTGAATGCACTTCTGTGCAGCAGCACAAAACTTATGAGGTTATGAGATTTGTTGCCTGTGGTTTCCTAGAGCATTGGAAGATCTCGACTCACTGCTACTACGTGCATCACGGAATGATCCGTCAGCGTCCGTTGAAACCATGAGGAGCAAGATCACTGTTGCCCTTTCAGCATTAGACAAGTAATAGCAAATGGAAACCCCTTCTGCATTTCAAAATCAATAGGGATAGTCACTCACATCTTACTTCATTTTTTTGTGTTTTCCAGTCTCTTGCAAACGGTGCCATCTGCAGTACTGGATAAAGGAAAGGCGATTGCTGATGCATACCGGACTCCGGTGGATGATTATGTAGAGGAAAATGCTGCCGAGTTGGATCCCAGGCTGAAACAGTTGGAGGATATTCTTTAAGGCTGAATTTTGTTAGGTTCAACCTCATGTAGAGTGAAATGAAGAGAATCACAGCACTTCCTTTTTGCAATGCTTCCTAGCATTAACATAGCTGTTTTACTAAATTCCTCGAACTGTTATGTTTATATACGTTAACATATACAAAGTAGTACAAAAGAAATTATGTAGACCAGGGATAACCTTAGCATTACTATACCTGTTTGGCTTACTAAATTCCTCAAACGGTATATTTATATGCGTTAACGTAGTACAAAGTACAAACGAAATTCTGTAGACCAGGCTAACAGTAGTAAATGAGTAATGACATCATATACCATGTTAAGTATATTATAAGGCCATGGCCAACAAGGGGTTTTCTAAGTTTGCATGAGAAGGGGCATGTCGAGTTTTTATTATATATATTATATTGCTATCTTTCATAAAGGCATTCTCTTTATTGGACGGCTCCATGACGTTGTTTTCAAGAGTACCACGTCAACAAAAATGGAATAGAGTATGGATTAAATAACTATTCTTAATGCAAGGGAGGGTCCGAGCGTCCATATACTACTCTTCTGACCACCTAAGACGCCGCTAAGGCATGTTGTACTATTAAATATTTTTTCTACCTTAATACAAAGACGTGTAAACCTTTTGCATGATAAGAAAAAAAAAAATACAAAAGTTTCAAAAAAATACAAAAGTTTCATCCTATTGTTTCATATTCTCTCTATAGTCATCTATAGTTGGTAACCGAGCCAAGCTAGATTGCAAACTGGGGATCCTTGAACCACCAGCGGAGAGGCCGATTTGGTGGTGGGGAAGGACGATTTGGCGGCGGTGGAAGCCAATTCGCTTGTAGGAAAGGCCGATTCGTCAACAATGACGTTGATTCAGTGGCAAGAGAGGTCGATTCGGCAACAGCTCAGATATCCACGCTCACGCACGAACGGGCAAGCCAACTATGCCTACGCTGTGTTGGCAAGGATTTCCTTGCCCAGGAAGGCAAGTTTGTCAGGCAAACGGTAAGGCGAGGGACTACCAAACGGTTTGGCTTGCTCGGTGAGGTGAGGCGAGTGGCCAGCAAAGGGTTCCACTATGTGTTATACATCATGTTCTACTAAGTACAGTTAGTATTTTAATCTATCAACATACAAGGCATATGCCATATTATTTATTTGCCCGTCATATCCTCCCACCATTCGATCTAGTCATAGCGAGTAGTAAGGGAAACCTTATTTGTAAGTTGCGATGCGTCCCATAGAATAGCCAATTTAACTTGCTATATACCGGTAACTTGGACTAATATTTTACTGGTCCATCACGCGCGCCCTCGCGCGCGCCGGCAAGGTAGGAAAGGAAATAAAGGAGTTTTTTTTCCACCGATTCACTGCATAGATTGAATGGGGAGCAGAGAAATCCAAGCATTTGGTGGAGCACACGCGAAGCGGTGGGAAGAGGCAGCGGCGGCGGCTACCGGCATGGGGCTATCTTGCCGCTCCGTGGCCAAGGACGTCCACCGCCGTGGGGCTGCCGACCATGGGGGCCCACGCGCTGCCAGGCATGGCAAGGCAGAAGCGGGCGTCGTCGCCCATAAGCGCAGCGTGCGCGAGGAGAGGCGAACTCTGGGACGACGAAGCAGCGTCGGGGTGGCGTGCACGACGGCTGCCACCTGGGGGCAGCGGAGGCCAGCTCGCGGACGTGTGGCACCGTCCAGCGCGACGGTGGAGCCCATGCAGCCGGATCTAGTGGAGACGGGGAGGCCTCGCGCTGCATCCGCCTGCTTGGCGCAGATCCACCGCCTCCGTTGCCGGCGCGAGGTCGACACCGTGGTCCAGCTTCAGATCCGCCGCCGGGAGGGGCCCCGCGAGCGACCGCTTCAGATCCACAGCCGAGGTTGCTGACGTGACCTCCCCGTCGTCATCCACGCCTAGCACGGAGGTCCCTCCGCCGCCAAAGCCGTCCGCCGCGTCAGGGCCTCAGCTGGCTGCCCGCGCGGCCGTGGGGACAACCGGCAATGGAGGGGCCAAACCCTAGGCCGCACGACCCGCTAGCTTGCGTCGCGAGGAGGAAGCGGCGTGGTGGTGGTGGTGTTGGAGGAGGAGGAGGAGGAGTGTGGCCGCCGCCGCGTGGAGGGCCGGCCACCGCCGTGGCATCGCGCTGCAGTTGCGGCAGGGCCTCGCGCGGTGAGCCGGCAGCGTTGACCCGCTCGGCATGCGGCGACGCGAGGGGAGGAGGAGGAGGGCCTTGGCGTGTCGGGAGAGAGGGAGAGGGAGAGGAAGGGCAGGAAGAGGGCGGCGAGCGTCGCGGAGAGGTCGAGGGAGACGGGGTTTGGTTTCTTTTTTTTTTACGGTACGACGGGAGGCTTCGAGAGGCAGCGGACGCGGTGGGAGCAGATATTCCAAGGCGGGCACTGTAGAAGCTGGTGGAAGCAACCAGGACCGTTGATCTACGAATCCAACGGCTGAAGTAATTCGGGTGACGCGGATGGCCTGAACGCTGGCCAAAGCTTCCTGCTTTGATATATAGAAATTGGTTTTTCATTAGACTCTTACATTAGCTTGTTCGGTTTCGGTAGCTTATGTCATACTCATACTCACTCCGTTTTTTATTAAGTATCGTATTTGCTATGGGTGCACAGACCAAGGAGGAGTTTATCGCTGAGTTAAGGGGGTGTTAGGTTCAACTAGAGCTCCTAAATCTAATCTTATTTAGTCGTTTTTTATCCAAACACTATAGCTAAATAGGACTAAATGAGTTTTAGTCCTCTTTAGCAACTCTAAAATAACTTAAACGAGACTAAATTATTTAGAAAGGGCTAAAGTTTAGCAGCCAAACCAAAGACTCCGGGCATCCCCGCCCGGAACTCGCGCGTGGCGCGAAAGGCGTTTCATGCATGGCTCCATGTGGATTAATTGCGGGGAAGGAACGAGGCAACCAAGGAAAGGCTAAGACCGAAATACGACACATATTTATGACTTTTTCTAAAAAACAAATACGACACTTAATAAAAAACGGAGGGTGTACTCCCTCCATTCCTTTTACCAGGCGTGCAAGCGTTTTTTTTTTGGCCAAAATAGCAGGCGCGGACGAGAGTATCGAGCGAACAGTCATTACTCTGCCCACTCAAAACACGGAGCATCAGCATGCATGGTCGTTCTGCCATATTTTATGGGGAAAACAGAGGGAGGAGTATGCTGCATGTAACTAATGGGAAAGCGGCACGGGTGTTAATCAAGGGGGATAGTAAATACGAAGCCCGTATTTCTGGGAGCGTCTTGGTAACCGAAAACTCTCATGCTTGGTAAAAGGGAACGGAGGGAGATGTAACAACTTTAGTTGTAAGAAAATGAAAATCTCACTGCAATGCGGGGTATTGTTCTGAAATGCCCCCATGCCAGTCACATAGATGGCCAACGGGCCGGCCCGGCCCGGCACGGCACGGGCCCATGCCAGCACGACCCAGGCCCGTGCCAGCACGACCCAATAGCCAACGGGCCGGCATGGCACGCCGTGCCTCTCGGGCTGTGCCTCATAGGGCCACGGGCCTGGCCTTTAGCCCAGGCACGGCCCTATGGGCCGATTTCCGTGCCGGGCCGGCCTGAGAAGCATGACCATTTTCACAGGTCGTGCCAGCCCGAGGCCCACTGAGCGGCCGCGTGGGGAGGCGAGGAGGAGGTGGCCATCGGGGCTGGGAGCGACGGAGCTCCGGATCTCGGGGGCAGGAGCTGCGCAAGCGGCGCCCTCCCTCAAGTGATTGAGAGGAGGAGATGAAGAGGGGGTGAGGAGATGGAGAGGAGAGAAAACAAGGGGGAGGAGTCACCGGATCTGCCCACCCGCGCGCTCCTAACCGCGCGCCGCCAAGGGAGAGTGAGGGAGGGAGGGTGGCAGGGACGGGGAGGAGGCGCCGCGCCAGCGTCGAGGCAAGGGTGGGAGCCGGATCCACGGTGGAGAAGACCCAGCGTGGCCAGATCCACGGCGGAGATCCAGCGCCACCGCGGAGGCGAGGGATGGTGAGGAGGACGACGAGCATCGCAAATCTGGTGGAGGCAGGATCGAGGAAGGAGGCAGCGTGAGGCCGGAGATGGCAGTGGCCGCTGCCCACCGGCGAGCTTGTCTTGGCACCGGATCTACGTCGGGGCGGAGCTCGGGGCCGGAGCGCTTGCTCCCTTGATGGCGTCGCTTCGCCGAGAGGAGGGAGGGAGGCGTCGGCGTCCACGCCGCTGCCGCCACGCGAGCTGAGAGAGAGGAGAGGTGACGCGAGGGAAGGGGAGGAGGCGTCCGCGGCGCCAGCGCTAGGGTTCGGGGTGAGGCGTGAGAGAGAGTCGCCGCGGGCGTGCCCACTTATATATGAGGGGGGGAGGGAGGCCGAGGACGACGGGGAACGCGTGGGCCATGGGGAGGGGAGGAGGAGTGAGGAGGGGGAGGGGGGAGGCCGGGCCGCCAGCGAGCCTGCGGTACAGGAGCGCCGTGCCGTGTCGGCCCACGTGCCTGGGGTAAGGCCTAGGCATGGCCTGCTCCTACGGGCCGTGCCAGCCTGGGCCCGCTCGCCGCCGGGCCGGGCCGCCGGGCTCGGGCTACATGGCCATATATAGCTGGTCATCACTTCCCCTAGGGAAACAAAACTACGTGGGCTGGGCCGGGGTGAGTCTTGGTCTTTTTCCAGGCCCACAGCGTAAGAACAGGCCCAAAGAACTCAGGAGTCGAGGAAACGAGCACTGTCGCTCGATCGCCGTTCTCCAGCATCCATCTCCGCTTGTCCGGTTGCGGCGCAAATGCAGCGGCCTCGGGAACCGGAAGCCAAGTTGCACGGATACCAAGCAATCCTTCAATCAATGCCCTGCCCATGCACGCATCATCTCCCTCTCCCCAAAATCTCGCGCTCCGCCCGCACCCGTTTCGCGGTTTCGGTGTCCGGTCCCTCTCTGCACTGCAGTGCAGCGCAGCTATCTTGCTCGTCAGCTTCAAAGCAAAAACAAAAGCCAAACACGGAAACAGAGCGAGGCTCTCACTTCCTACTCCTACGACTGCGCCCTACTCTACTTTGGAATCCGCAGAGCCACGCACTGTATACAGTATAATCCGTAGGAGCAGTGGTATACTGCTAGCAATGAAGGTCGAAGGGAGGTGGTTGTTGTTTTCGTCGCTCTTTTGCGCTGATTATTCTTCTTTTTAATATAATCGACCGCTGTGCTGCTAAATCGTTAATAAAAAGAAAAAAAGGTCCGAGGGAGGGGAAGAGGCCTGCCGGAGACGGAAATGACCTGGTCGTTGGTTGGTTTTTGGATGATAAGTCCGATTAATATTAATTTATTATGAGAGAAAAATAATATTGACTAATCAATAAGCACCAACGAAAATGCTGGACGCGTGGAGGTGACTCCAGGAAGTCGCCTGCATCTGCATGCAAGGGACAAATCACAAACGTCGTATAGAAGAGAGTGGGAGAGAGGGAGCAGGGGTGGCACGTCCCCCGAGGGAGATAAACCGGTGCCTCCTCCTGGGCACCTCGCCTTGTCCGGGCTCCAGGCTCCTCCACACCTCACATGTGTGTCCACTCCATCCGTACGTCACCCTTATCGCTCCAGGCTACTACCGAGTACGTAGACGCTAGGCTACAGAGGTGTAGGAGTAGACGCGTGGTACTAGTAGTATTACCGTAGCTGGTAGCTCTACATACTGTACAGCCCTCTCCTCCACAGCCCTCTGTACCTCGTTTACTACCCCATCCGTCCCACAAAAGTTTACCGTATATTGCTATAAGATTCGCGTTAATCAAATTTCTTAAAATTTAACTAGATTTATAAAATACTAACATTTATATCTCCAAATAAACCGTTACATAGAGGAAGAAAGGGGATTTAGAAAACTACTGCATGTTCCCCTTCGTTTGAGAGAGGGGTAATTTTGAAGAATTGTAAATTTTTTTTGGGAAAAAGATATTGAAAAGGGAGTCTATTTGAAGCATTTTTTTTTTGCTTAATTGGTTTTACTCAATCTGATGGAGTTGCTCGAGTGGCCTCTCGAGAAAAGAAGATCTACCACTTATCTAATCATTAGATTTCAAAAGTCATGTTGATTTATTTTCACAAAATAAGAAATTGATTTCCTCAAAACAGTCATATTATACCACGCAAATTCAATTTAAATTAGGTCTAAATAAGTCTATCTAAACTTCAGTTTTAGGTGATCCAAACGAAGAAAATAGGAAGCACGTCAATAAAAATGTGATTTCATTTCCGTGGCTTTCTGCGCGCTGTTTGTTGTTTTCCTCTCGGGAACGGCGAAAGCCAAGGGAGTCCAGTCCAGGCGCGCGTCATTGTTGCTATGGTTGTGTGCGCATCGCACAGTAGAAAAGAGCAAAATCTACGCGGCCGCATCGGCTGCCAGGAGCAGTGCGCATCGGCTGCCGTGCCATGCCTGTCAGAGAGGGGCGTTCTGCGGTTCTGGGCAGGGAGTTGAGAGTTGAGACTGCTTCGCCTCGATCGGCTGCACCGGCGCACACTGATCACAAATTCAGAACTGCGAGCCTCGGTGCATGGCCCTACCATTTGCTGTTTCTAGTAAAGACACAAAGACCGCGGAGTGGGTTACAAATTGCCTGGCCTGCCTGGCCTTGAAAACCCCCAAAACGTACGATGAAACAAGAGATTGTCATTACCGCGCCAAAACAAGAGATTGACGACATGCATGCGCACACCAGTGGTTCAGAAATGGTTCGTCGCCGGATTAGGTGTAGGTGTACTTCTACAAGAAATTATAGATAGTAGCAGAAATTCTATAAGAATCAATTTGATTTCTACAAAAAATGAAGAAAAAATGTGTTCGGAAATTTGATTTATATATCAAGGAAAAGGCTTCAAGGTGCTTATGGTGCTAAGGATGGTATTAAAATGTGCACTCGGATTGACGTATCAAAGGTTAATTCTTTACACCTTAGCATCATTTGGTAATAATTTCTCTCCCACATTTTCAATCTATGCATATGTACGAGCTTCAAACCAAACACTCTAGCACATATGTAAGGGGAGCTAATACTACCAATTCGGTTTTATGGTACTTGTCCAAAATCATTTACACATGGTAAAATTGCTTGGCAAGCAACATGAATCCAAAAGAGCTTAATTTTCATATCTTTGTAGAGTTGTCATCAATTATCAAAAAGGGGGAGATAGAAAGGTCCTTGTTTGATTTTGATAATTGAGTGACAATCTAGATGGACTAATTGCGTTTAATGTGAGATACACAGGTGATTAGTCCACGGGTACATCATGTGTGAGCAACCTATGCCATGACAGTGAAATGGCTTGGATACGTTGCAAAGCTCATACATGTGATGAAGGAGCTCATTGCATATGAGATATGACATGGAGTCATGTGACTAAGGTGGAGAAGATCAAGACAAGACTTGGTTTGATGGATCGGTTGCAAGAGTGAAAGATAAGTTGGAGGCTTTAGAGCGATGGACCGCGTGGCGGTAAAGCTTGAGCAAGACTTAGCGCTGATGGATAAAGGCAACGGTGAAAAGCAAGTGAGGTCAAGATCGATGAACCAACAAGGTCACGTGATGATATGAAGTGGATCATATCATTTGTGATATGGTTGGTGCATGTGTTGCATCAACATTGGAGGAGATGGAATGAAATGCGCAAGGCAAAGGTATAACCTATAGGGCATTTTTTTCGCCGGTCATAGGTGAGTAGAGAAGTTTATGACCGGGTTTAGGATAGATGGTCGTACTGTCAAGAGGGGCAAACTTGTTTGCATATCGGTCATCTAGTGCCACTCGATTGATCTAACTTTGCATCGTTGCTAGGATCGAGTGGCGTGGTGAGTTGAGTAACTAATCCTTTGGTAAAATGTTTGTGAAAAGCTAACACACGTGCACAAGATGGTGAACACGTGGTGGTGTTGGCACATTTGCAAAAGAGAAGGTGTTGGAGTTAATTTGGATCAATTCAGAGTTGAAAAGGAGAAGAAAAGGGCAAGGTTTTGGTTGTCCGAGGGTCAGAAGTTGTAACCTAACTTGTAGCCAACTTGCAACCATTGTAGGAGGTGGCACCGCCCTTTCCGGTATGCACCGGATAGGGCACCGCCACCCTAGGGCGGCGCCGGGGGCGGTGCCCAAAAACAACAGCAGCAGCCTTTCATATTTCGGGCATAACTCCTAGCTCTGAACTCCAATTTTGATGATCTAGGACTTTTTTGGAAAGCTAACGAGCAGCTCTACAGCCTGTTAGTGGTGGATTTCAATTTTGAGCAAGTTAGGGTCACCGGACTGTCCGGTGACCATGGCGGTGTGGCACCACCACTTTTTTCTAAAGAGGGAGGAAAACTCGTCGGGGGCACCGCCATCCCTAGGACGGTGCACCACCCCTTATGTCCGGTGTCAGGGTCCCAATGGCTAGTTTGAAATAGCCATTGTAATTCGACCATTGGGCACCGCCACCCCTTGTCCGGTGCCAGCACGTTGCTGTCCTGTGACCACGCAGAAATGTGCTACTTTGCTTCAATGGCTCTATTTGGTTTGGGGGCTATAAATAGAGGTGGAGCTCGGCCTTGGACTGGTTGCTGAGCTCACTTAAGCCTTGATGGCTTGTGTAGATGTGCTTGAGAGCCCTCTCTAACTCACATACGCTTGATAGTGATCATCCAATTGAGTGTGTGTGATTCTAGTGTTATTGCATCGTGAGGTTGCATCGAGTGGCACTAGGTGATCGAGTTGCAAGCCGATGGTGCTTGTTACTCTTGGAGGTTGCCACCTCCTAGACGGCTTGGTGGTGGTCTCCGTTGAAGCACGTAAAGAAGATTGTGTGGTGTCCGGAGAAGTGATTGTGAGGGGTATTGTGCTCGCCCCGCAAGGATCGCGAAGAGCAATTCTAGTTGAGCGTGTCATTGAGCTACCCTTACTTTTGGGGTAGGTTCTTGCGGTGCCCAATATGTGGGCTTGGCGGGTGATGCCAATTAGCTGTCGAACCACCAAGTGAGCGGTCGACACAACGAGGACGTGGCTTGGTGGTAACCAAGTGAACCTCTGGAGAAAATCACCGTGTCAACATTGTCTTCATCGTCTTCTCGGTGGTTTGCATTCCATGCAACACATGCTTGTATTTACATTTTATATATTGTGTTTGTGTAGTTGCTCTTATAATTAGTTAGCTTGTGTAGCTTGCTAGTTACCTTCTTGCTTGTGTAGCATAGAAGTAGCTCCTTTACGTGGCTAATTGTTTTTAGTAACCTTGTTAGTCACATTGCTTAGTTTGTATAGCTAAGTAATTTGTGCTCTCTAATTTGGCATTAGTTGCCTTGTTATTGAGCATTGCTAGTAAGTTAGGAGCTTTGTGCTTTTGTTTACTAGTTGTGTAGGAGCTCCCCCGTGCATGAAGTACTAGTAGCATAAGTTTGTGTGACCTTGCTCCTAAAATTAGTTAGGTGAGCTCTAGCTAGTCCGTGTGGTAGAACCACCCGAAATAACATGCTTTCGGAGGTGCTTGTCTTCCATTAGACACCAAGCACTCCGAAAGTTAGCTACATAGGACAGTTCTATCGAGCACACCCCAAGAGAGAACTCAAAACAATCCACGTTTTACATCCAGAACCAATAATGAGTACGAGTTTACAATACTTAGTCCATTTCATACAACAAGAGTTATTGGAAATTATTTATTACAATACTAGAGTTCAGAGTGTGATAATTAAACATCAGAATTGAAATAAACGTCTAACGGAAACGATACACGGATCCATCTGTGTCCACCAGAAGAATCCTCCACACAAGAGCTACTCCTCAAGCTGCACCTGCAATTGGGGTAAATAAAACATGAGTACACAATGTACTCGCAAGACTTACCCGACTAGTGGGAATAGTTTTCCGACTCCAAGGGTATGATAGGCAATATGGGTTTGCTATTTTTGTTTTGTTTGCGAAAAGCATTACTAATAGTTCATCATTACTGTCAAGTTTTATTAGAAGTTATGACTACTTCAATAGCTAACCATTCTAGGTAAGCACATGTTCTACTTTCAAGCAAGGGTTGAGCAATCAGAACTATTTCACCATCTTTTATCTTCCAGTTCTTACTACGGTGCTAGACTATAGCCAAGTCGTACTGTCTCACGGAAACAGCGATTCATGAACTAATGTATCCCAGCTAGGTACCCCAAAACACACACTCCGTTTGTACCCCAGGCACAAACAAGACCAACATATTTCACTCCTGTCACGGGGTCCAGGTCCCCGTCCAAACTTGGACTCCAAGGCCCCACTCTTGAGACCCGGTCTCACTACGGTGCTTAGACCTCCACCTTTCCCCGCCTCCAATTAGTTGGTCCAGAAAGAGCCAGAACCCACGACAAGAGTGTAATGAGCCTTCCCGCACCCATAAGCAAGTATGTGCTTAGGATAATAAGTCTCTGACCTAACTACCATCCACAGCAACGGACGGTCTTCAATCGATACGGACAGGGAAAACAATGTAACCAAGCTAAGCCCCGTGGCCGCGGGACACAACTTGTTACACCAACGAATAACCATACCATATCCCTATTTGGTCACCATTTTTCCTTCCATCATTTTATTATGAGAGTAATAGTAGTATTCACCTACTTATGAGTAACGACAGGTTACGCACGCTACCGATAAATCTAAGCATAGCAGCTACTCGATCTTGCACTAGTAAGACTCATAGGATATGTATATATATGCATGTGGTTTCCATAAAATTCATGTAACATAAATGCGCATCTGTAACACCCCTGGTGTTAAGAGCTTATTTAGCACCGCGTTTTAGGCCTAAGAAAAATTCTGAAACGATTTTCATGGATTTTAAAATTTGACTTATATTTAAAAGTATCACTCGTGGCGAGTTATATTGAACTAACTAGTCGAGTAGTTCTTGGATGTAGTTCAAGACTAGAAATTATAATTTTCTAAGTCGGAAACGTTAAACAATGACGTGTTAGCATTTAAATTCTAGCTAAATTTCTTAAACACTAACATGATATTCTTGTACCACTAGTTGCATCCTGGTGAGTACTTTGGCATGGAGTGGATCGTAGAATGGTGTGATGTAGCGGGGTTACCCCAAGAATTTCTTGAAAATTCGTTAGAACACACGAAGAATCACGTTCGGTGTGCTGTTCATGAACCGACGCGCTGCTCGACGAACTCATTTTGGCCTTCTCGTATTTTTTTCCTAGTCGCTCTTTGGTCGCGCCGAGTGCTTCCCTAGCTAGCTGGTGCCATGGACTTTGGATTAGTGAGATTGGTCGAACTTGAACTGCACTGTTGGGCAGCTTTGGCATCGCTTTAAAAAGCGTGCACGACACTGGTTCCAGCCAATCGGCCTTTGGCCGCGGTCACCACGCGTTTCGGCGCGTTCTACCGTGTCTGGCCACGCCGTGGCCTGGCCACTGGCTGAGCGTCTGGCCGAGCCTAGCCCCGTCGCCGCGCTGTCATCCCCGGTCGCTTGGTTACCCTCCTTCCATGCCTTGCCCCGCTGGCCAGCCTGGTGGTCGTCGACTGCACGCTGGGCCCGTCTGTGACGCGGCCGCTCCCTACTGTGCGCAAGCTATTGCCGACCGTGGTGCTGCTCTCGCACGCCAGCGTAGGTGCACGCCTTTGCCTCTTATCACCTCGGTCGTTGTAGAGCTTGTCCCTTGCTACACGAACCGCCTACCTCGCCCTATTCTTGACGTCGTCGCGTTGCCTGCCGCGGCGCTGTTGCACTTGACCGCGCGCATGCACATCTTTTTGGTGCTATCCGTGCTAACCGACACGCCGACCGGACCACATGCTCGCCCGAACTCGCTCAGGCCCTCGCCTTTTTCTTTCGCGCTGCAGGCCACACTGCCCGCGCCGTCCTCTCGAACACCCTCAGCGGCCGGCCACCATGCGGGCAAGCCTCAGCGCTGCCTTCGTAGCTCCACGGCGCCTGTGTCGCCTTGGCCTCCCCCCCACGCATGAAGCTCTCTTGTTCTACACCGGAGCCGCTACCCAACTCTGCTCTTTTCCCCCCAGCTCGCTCTCCCTTTGACTGCCTTGGCGCGTCGGCGCCCGCCATGCCCGCTCCCACCGCAGCAGCGCCGCCGCCCCCCCGGTCCGCACCGAGCCGCTGCCCTCCCGTGTGTCCCGCGCTGGACCCCAGCCGTAACGCCTCGCCGGTGTCCGCGCCTCCCCACACCGCAGCAGCTGTTGTGCCGCACCGCAGGCGCTGCGCCCGCCGTCGCCTGGCCACCGCGCGTGAGCGCGCGCGTGCCCTCGGTCCGCATCGCATCTCCGCGTGCCGCACCACCGCATGATGTGGAGGCTACTTGGCCTCGCCTCGCATGCCCTGCAGCACCGGCTAGGCCATGCCCCCGTCGCCGAGTAGCCTCACCTCCCAACCGCAGTGCAACTGCCATGGCCGCCCGCAACTCCAAGCCACCGTTGCACTCTGCTGCTCCCGTGTCGCGCGTCGCTGGGCTGCCGGCTGGCCGTAGCTGCTCACCCCCATGGCTGCTGCTGGCCATGCCGCCCCTCCAACCGTCTTCTGCGCTGGGAGCCGTCGTGTGGTCGACGTGCCGTGCTTCCGCCCACCGTTGCCCGGACACTGCGCATGAGCGCACACGCCCTCGGTCCGTGCTGTGTCTCCGCCATGGCCACTTCCACCGCCCCTACCGCGCAGCTCTGCCGTGGCCAGTCACCGTTCCCACCGACTGGTGCCCTCTCGGTCCGTGCTCTGTTTAGAGAATGAAGAAAAGGATGAAGAGGGGTAAGAATCCAAGAAAAATATTGTACAGGGTTGTTATTTCGAAATACATGACTCGCATGAATAGTGTATGCTGGACTGTGGATCGGTTTAGTAATACTGAGGGGTCTTTTCTGCAATTGTGGCGCGCACCTCTGGGCCTTGGCCGCGTGGGCCGCGGTTGGCCTTGCGCCGCTAGGCCACGTGCGCCGCGCTGCTGGGCTGCCGCGCTGTGCGCTGGGCTGGCCCTTTCCGCCGTCGTTGAGCTCCCCATCGTGGGCCGGCTTGCTCGCCCCGCGCTGGGCCGCTGGCCGCGCGCTCGCCTGGGCCTCTGGCCGGTTTGCTCCCGTCAGTCAGCAGCGGCTTTAGGACCTCCTTCTGCATGAGAATCTCCTCCTCGTACTCCTTGACGATCTCCTCGAACTCGTGCTCACCGGTGGTCATAATCTCTGCCAACTCATTCTCGTGGACCTGGTCAAGGTGATGGTTCGGCTGGAGACTACCTAAGCCGGGCTAGCCATGTGCACGTGGCGAGCTCGGCGTTGAGCTGCGGTAACATGACCGCGTCAGTGGTGCTAGGACAGCAGTAGAGGTACAACTGACGAGCGCAGGATGAAGAGGGAGTCAAGGTGAGGCTAGTGGTGCAGCTGGTTGAATACGAACGGCTACTAGGAAGGGTTGCCACCACGTCGGCCAAATGTGGCCTTAACGGCTCGGCATTAGGGAAACTCCAAAATTGGAGCTCGGCTGGGCACAATTTAAGGCAAGGTGGGGTCAATTAGCAAGGCGACTTAATGGCAGAGCCAGGGACATGATGTATCGGGCGACGGTGACTCAACCATGTTGAATTTGATGGCGTGGCTCGGCGGCCATGGCAACAGAGATGAGAGGGGGGTGGGTCTGGCTCGGCTCGTCCTAGCCTTGGCGGGACATGGCTGGCTGCTATCTGAATGGCACATGTGCGCATGCTATAGGCTAATGTGGTCAGAGGGAACATGCGCGTGTGTCCTCAGCCGAGACCAAGCCAAGTACAACACGATCTTTGAAACAATTTTCATTTAACCTTTTTATTGGTCATTTTAGGCTATAAGAAATTTATCTACACACTTTATCACATGCATTATCACATAAACATGATGCTCATGACATGATTTGGTAGTTTGTTTAGGGCATAACACCGATGGTGTTACAGCTCCTCCCCCCTTAAAGAAAAATCTTGTCTCAGGATTTCATGTGTGTGCCTAGTGTGGGAAGGGATAAGAAAAAAATTTCAATCTAAATAATTATCTCGATGAGTTAGGAAGGAGATGTGGATAATGTTCCAAAATGTAATTCTCCTGCTCCCAAGTTGCTTCGTCCTCCGAATGATTTTGCTATTGGACCTTATAAAATTTCACCACTTTGTTTCTAGTCACTCTTTCTTTTTCATCTAAGATTTTAATGGGATGCTCAATATAAGAAAGCTCAAGTTGGAGAGGAAGTCCTTTAATTTCCACCACGTCATCGGGAACTCGCAAACACTTTTTTAGTTGGGAAACATAGAAAACATTATTGACTGCTAACAAAATATCTAAGAGCTGGATACGATAAGCAACAGAACCACACCGTTCCAAAACTTTGTAAGGCCCAACATAACGAGGAGCTACTTTTGTATGGACTCAAAACCGATGCACACCTCTCATCGGAGATACCTTGAGATACACATGGTCACCAACTTCAAACTGCAAAGGCCTTCTCCTCTTGTCTGCATAAGTTTTCTGATGGTTCTGAGCTACTTTCAAATGACTCTAAATAACACTGACTTGCTCTCTTACTTCTTTGATAGAATCTGGCCCGAAATAACCATGGTCTCCCACCTGAACCCAATTAAGAGGTGTTCTGCATTTCTTGCCATACAAAGCCTCGAAAGGTGCCATTCGAATACTTTTCTTGATAACTATTGTTATAAGAGAACTCAGCTAAAGTCAATCATTCATCCCACTTTTCTGGAAAAGAAATGACACAAGCTCTCAACATATCCTCAAGTACTTGGTTGACCCTTTCTGTTTGACCATCAGTTTGTGGATGATAAGCTGAACTTCTGAGAAGATGAGTACCAAGACACTTCTGGAGATGCTCCCAGAAGCGAGAGACAAAAACTGACCCTCTATCCAAAACAATGGTAAGAGGAACCCCATGCAAGGTTACAATACAATCAAAATACATCTTGGCATGCTTCTTGGCTGAATACCTTGTATCCACCGAAAGAAAATGAGCAGACTTGGTGAGGCGATCCACAATGACCCAAATAGAATCATACCCCTTTGTTGTGTGGGGCAAACCCATAACAAATTCCATGGAAATATCCTCCCATTTTCAAACAGGGATGGGCAAGGGCTACAGAAAACCAGGCATACGTAGATGATCTGCCTTAACCCTTCCACAAACGTCACATTCTGAGATGTATTTAGTAATGTTAAGCTTCATATTTGGCCACCAGTACAAATGACGTAAATCATGGTACATCTTGTTGCTTCCAGGGTGAATGGACAGCTTGGAGTTATGAGCTTCATCCAAAATTTTTCTCCTAAGCTCATCACTTGAGGGAACAACTAACCGGTTGTTGAACTTCACTACACCTTGATCATCAATGCTGAAATGAGTACCACGCCCTTCTGCAACTAACTTCTTGATATGAGGAATTTCTGAAACATCTTGCCTTTTCTCCATAATAATCTGCTTAAGTAAATCTGAGACTAGAGCAATGTGTGCTAAAACTTCAGAATGGGTGAAGGGCAAAGACTCTTCGTCAATCCGATGTGACTTACGACTCAAGACATCAGCTACCACATTAGCTTTTCTAGGATGATAATGAACTTCCAAATTGTAATCCTTAATTAACTCGAGCCATCTTCATTGCCTCATATTCAACTCTGATTGAGTAAAAATATATTTGAGGCAGTTGTGGTCCATATAGATATGCTCTTTGTTTCCCAACAAATAATGCATCCAGATTTTTAGAGCGTGCACAACTATAACCAGCTCTAAATCATGGGTGGGATAATTCAACTCATACTTTTCCAGCTGACGTGAAGCATAAGCGATCACACGTCCGTCTTGCATAAGCACACATCCCAGTCCAGTCCTAGAGGCATCACAATACACATCAAATGGTCTATCAATATCTGGTTGGGCAAGAACTAGAGCAGAGGTAAGAAACTTCTTTAGGGCTTGAAAAGCTTCTTCACAAGCCAGACTCCATACAAATATGACATCCTTCTGGAACAACTTGGTCATTCGTTGATCTACTTTAGAAAACTCAGGGATGAAGCGCCGATAATAACCAGCAAGACCAAGGAACTGACGAATCTAATGCACTGACTTTGGAGATTTCCAATTTAACACATCCTGCACCTAGCCAGGATCCACAGAGATGCCTTCAGGTGTCAGGACATGTCCCAAAAACTACACTCGATCCAACCAAAACTCACACTTGCTAAATTTGGCATACAGATTGTTTTCCCGCAATCAAGTCAGGACTATTCGAAGATGTTGTGCATGCTCTTCATTGTTCTTAGAGTATATCAATATGTCATCAATGAACACCACTACAAACTTGTCTAACTCCAGCATGAAGACTGAATTCATAAGATACATGAATAATGCAGGAGCATTGGTGAGACCAAAAGACTTAACTAGGTATTCATAGAGTCCATGCCTAGTAGAGAAAGCTGCCTTTGGTATATCTTGTGGCCGGATCTTAATTTGGCGATACTCAAAACGAAGATCAATCTTTGAAAACACTTTTGCACTAGCCAACTGATCGAACAAAGTATCAATACGAGGTAAAGGATACTTGTTCTTAATGGTTACCGCATTAAGAGGGTGATAATTAACACACATCCAAAGAGTGCCATCCCTCTTCACAAAAATAGTTGGATAACCCCATGGTGAAGAATTTGGATGGATGAATCCCTTCTCCAACAATTGCTCTAACTGTTTCTTCATCACAGCCAATTCCTTTGGAGCCATACGGTAAGGACGTCGTGAAATAGAAGCAGTACCAGGTTCTAACTCAACGGCAAACTCCACATCCCGGTCCAATGGTAACTCAGGTAGATCCTCAGGAAAGACATCCAAAAACTCACAGACCACAGGAATAGAAAAAAGGTCAAGAGAAGCTTCAGCATGAGCCACCACTGGCAAGATGGGGACTGTAGGCATAAGGGGAGACATTCTATCCTCGGAAGAAAGGAGCTTCAACTCAACAATTCTCTGTCTAGGGTTCAGGACTACCCCATAATTTCTCAACTAGGTCATTCCCAGAATTGCATCTATGCCTTGACCAGATAGCACCATGAACTAGAGACAATAAGGGTGAGTTGCTAGCACTAGTCTCACTGTGTCCGTCCGAGTTTTATCGTATAACTACACACCCGGGGTTCTAATTCTATAGGCAATAGGAATAGCCATAGTAGATATATTATGCCTTTGTGCAAACCCCATACTCATGAATGAATGTGATGCACCAGAATCAAATAATACATATGCTGGGTGGGAATCAATGGTGAACATACCAGCCATCACAGGCTCTCCCTGCTTGATCTCCTCAGCCTCAGTGAAGTTAATCTGTCCCGAGCGGCTCACGGGCACCATCTTCCTAATGATAGTCCTCTTGACCAAATGAGAGTTGGCTGAAGGCTGAGAAGATTGAGTAAGCTGGTTCTAGGGGCACTCACGAGCATACTGGCCTTCCTTGCCACACTTGAAACAAGCGCTAGGCTTGTTCCCCTGTCCCTGGCGATGCGGAACCTGCTATCCCTGAGACTGCTGCACCTACTGAGTAGGTGCACGGTACTGAGTGGGAGGTGCCTGGTGAGTTTGCTGAGTCTGGCGAGATAACTGTCCACCCAGAGAGTGATAGGACACCCTCCTCACAACCTGTACCTTCTGAGACTATGGGTGACTAGAAGACCCAGTGATCACCCTCTTGCGCTTCCACTTAGCCTGAGAGTCACGCTGAAGTCCCTCCATAGCAATGTACTCGCAAGACATACCCGACTAGTGGGAATAGTTTCCCGACTCTCAAGGATATGATAGGCAATGTGGGTTTGCCGTTTTCTTTTTGTTTGCGGAAAACATTACTAATAGTTCATCCTTACGGTCAAGTTTTCTTAGCAGTCATGATTACTTCATTAGCTAACCATTCTAGGTAAGCACCTATTCTACTTTCAAGCAAGGGTTGAGCAATCAGAACTATTTCACCATCTTTTATCTTCCAGTTCTTACTACGGTGCTAGACCATAGCCAAGTCGTACCGTCTCATGGAAACGGTGATTCATGAACCAATGTATCCCAGCTGGGTACCCAAAACACACGCTCCATTTGTACCCCAGGCACAAACAAGACCAACATATTTCACTCCTGTCACGGGGTCTAAGTCCTCATCCAAACTTGGACTCCAAGCCCCCACTCTTGAGACCCGGTCTCAGTACGGTGCTTAGACCTCCACCTTTCCCTGCCTCCAATCAGTCGGTCCAGAAAGAGCCAGAACCCACGACAAGAGCATAACGAGCCTTCCTGCTCCCATAAGCAATTATGTGCTCAGGATAATAAGTCTGTGACCTGACTACCATCCACAGCAACGGACGGTCTTTAATCGACACAAATAGGGAAAATAATGTAACCAAGCTAAGCCCCGTGACCGCGAGACACAACTTGTTACACCAACCAATAACCATACCATATCCCTATCCGATCACCATTTTTTCCATCATTTTATTATGAGAGTAATAGTAGTATTCACCTACTTGTGAGTAACGACAGGATATGATATGTATGTATATGCATGTGGTTTCCATAAAATTCCTGTAACATAAATGCCCACCACATATATATATGGTGATTATAAAAAATAAGGGTTATGCATCGGGGCTTGCCTTGGGCAGGTGCGGTGTCAGCTGAGTCAGTTAGCCGCGGCTCTGGGACCTTCTCTTACACGAGAATCTCCTCATCATACTCCTCGATGATCTCCTTGAACTTGTGCCCGCTGGTGGTCACAATCTCTGCCAACTCATTCTCGTGGACCTGGTTGAGGTGATGGTTTGGCAGGAGACTACCTAAGCCAGGTTGGCTACGTGCGCGCGGCGAGCTCGACGACGAACCGCGGTGACACGGCCGCATCAGTGGCGCTGGGACATCGATAGAGGTACAGCTGACGAGCACAGAATGAAGAGGGAGTCAAGGTGAGGCTAGTGGTGCAGCTGGTTGAGCACAAACGGCTACTGGGAAGGGTTGCCACCACGTCGGCCAAATGTGGCCTTAACGACTCAGCGTCGGGGAAACTCCAAAATTAGAGCTCGGTCGAGCACGATTTAAGGTAGGGTGGGGTCGATTAGCAAGACAACTTAATGGCAAAGCCACGGACGTGATGAATCGGACGATGGTGACTCAACCATGCCGAATTTGATGGCATGGCTCGGCAGCCACGGCAGCAGAGAAGAGAGGGGGAGGCAGGTCTGGCTCGGCTCGTCCTTGCCTTGGTAGGACGTGGCTAGCTACTAGCGGAATGGCACATGTGTGCATGCTATAGGCTAACGTGGTTAGAGGGAACGTGAGCGTGTGTCCCCAGCTGAGACCAAGCCAAGTGTGGCACAGCGCCATAATGGCGAGAAGACGGCACAGGGCAGCAAGGGCTAGCCCACGTGTGCGGTAGCGAGATGTAGTGGTAGGAGCCACAGCGTGGCAATGCGAAGCAGGGAGGGCAGCAGCGTGTAGGGCAGCGGTGGCAACGGGTAGGGCAGCGGTGGCCTACGAGGCACCGTGGCCCGTGGCTAGCCGGCAGCGCACGCTACGGTCGGAGCGACCAAGCCGTAGCTAGGCCAGGTTGGCCTCGGTCGGCCAGCGTGCGACAGCGCGGGTGTGCAAGGCACGGCTGCACGGCGATGCAGAGCAGCCGCGCGTGTTGACCACGCGCGCAGGCTAGTCAGCCAGTGACTGTGTGCATGCATGAATTTTAAAGCGTCCATAAAAACTAAACTATCAGAGTTGAAGCTAAACCTTCTTCACTATGCTAAAGAGGGCATATCAGGCTACCCATAAAGGCTAGAACATGGTACGAAGTCTTAGCTAGATTGCTCAGAATTAATTCATGAACTTGGTGTTGTCAAACTTCTATTTAGACTTAGTAACTTCTCAAGTTTGGCTGATTTTAAATTCCAAGTTCCATTGTCAAGCTATTGAAAATACTATCTAGCAATATTATTTTTCTACAGCAAGAGTTGCATTGTCATCTATAAAGTTTGTGTTTCAAACTTTATAAAGGTGTCACACACATGTTCTGTAATGTTTTTGCTCAATAAAAATTGGTTTTCAACCCTACTTGATACAACATGAGCTTTGAATCAATTTTCATTTAACATTTTTATAGGTCATTTTAGGCTTGTTAACACAAAAATATGGTGATGTGATCAACACACAGCAAGCCGAATGATCTAAATGGAATGAGACCAGAGATCTGCTTGGCTTCAACACAGAACCAGCCGATTCTAAAAACCCAACGATGTGCCAGTCAATTTGACCTACAACTAACAAGGAGAGAAAATCTTATCAGTAATTTAAGGTGGAACATGTCGGTGTTGCACCAGACCATTCCAAATGCATGTCAAGATAGCCGATTCAATAAGGCTATCGACTAAATAGTCGATATCCGGCGTATCCATAAAATAAAAATCTTTAAATCAAGAATTATCGGCTAAAACTAAATGATAGTGATACGAATTAAAATAGCCGATGCTCATAGAAAATCAGAAAGCATCATCGGCTAAATGGAACGTGATCGATATAAAGCGTCGATCCGACAAGTTTGATAAAAAGAGTATAACATGCGAACAAGTCGACTGTCTAACATAAATGAATCTACAAACAATTTGAATCTAATCTATTATCATCAACAGTGAGGTTCGATCGGATTGATGCAGCTATGATAATGATAACAAACTAAAGCCAAAGAATCTATAAAACCATCTATATATTGACAGATTCATGAAAATCAAGTTATATGCGTGAGAGTATAAGCAAATCGGCTAAAATAGCCGATGCAGTCATAGCAAACAAACATATTACTTATCTTGATCATGAACAAGACCGCTAATCGATAATTTCTAATCTAAAGTCTTACCAGTGAGGTTCGACCGGATCGATGCAGCTATGGTAGTGTCATTAGATTAGATCTCATTAACTAATGAGTTTATTCAAGATTGAAACATGTCTTCGGATGCATACTATGTTTGATTGGAATAGAGATAAAACAACTGATCTAGCGGAATTAAGCCATCAATTATAAGATTTAAAGCGTGACTAGATCAGAGAACGACCAATTAAGATGATATGATGTCGATCTATCTCTATCTCAATCAAGTGATTTTGTTATAATTAATAAAACATTAATTATAGCAAGGTCGATAACTGGTGAATCAATAAAAACAGCAAGGAAAATCTTACTAATCTTAGCAGATTCGATAATTTGTGATATTGTATTAAACAATAAGTTGTTTAACACAAGATCGATAACTTTGATCTATATTATGATTCGTAAGAGATTAATCAGCTGATGCAGCCTTACAAACTACGATACAGATCGATAACTAACTTATATTATGGCTCATAAAAGATCAATCAGTTGATGCAGCTTTACAAGCATAATACAAGTCGTGAGGGTACTCACAAGCAAGCTGGAGGTCGATCAGTCGATGCAGCCCTGTTTGCTGAAGAACTCACCGAGATCTACAGTACTCCTACTCCTAATGCGATGGCAAAAGCCAGAAAGATTGTGTTGGTTGTGTGTTCGTCCTTTTACAATAACCAGGGTCTAATATTTATACCCGGGATCTAAACATGAATCCTACTCAAATACGACTCGTTACAATTCTTGGAATAAAAGAAAACTCTCTAATTTAATAATAACTTGGACCCTAATTTTTCCATACTTGTAGAGTCCGACATATCTTCCTGTCGCCAATCAAACATAGCCCATTGACACCGTCTGCTGACGTCATCCATAAAATAGCCGATTCTGACATCACATCTAAATCAGCTGATATCGATTCACATCTAATCGATTTCTCTATGACACAATCATGGAAGCTTCGAGTTCCCGTGTTCTTCTTCCCAAATTTTGGTGTAAACAAGGCTACAAGAATTTTATGTACACACTCAATCAGATGCATTATCATATAAACATGATGCTCATGACATAATTTGGTAGTTTGTTTAGGGCGTAACACCGAGGGTGTTACAGCTCGGCACCTTAGTTGCTTGTTTAGGATCTTTATAAGGTGCTTGTAACTTAGATAGAGGGGTATAGTCTTTGCTAGACCGATAATTTTAATTCCGCATTTATTTTGATTAGCTGGCGCGATTAATTTTAGAAAGGACTATTTACCCCCCTCTAGTCCACCATCTCGACCCTACAGCTGGTAAAGACTATAATGAGCAATGATGCTTTGATATCAATTGTAAAATCCGACTGATGCAAGAACCGAATTAAATTGGACTCTAAAAAGTTAAAAAAACTTAATCTATGCAAATTCCAACCCTAGGCATCTTAAAACCTAAGTTTCTTCTAAGAAATAGTTTAAGAAGTACTTAGGACCATCACACTTGGTCAAGTTCTTAGCAAGTTTCACACTAAGATATAGGTCCTAAAACAAGAAATAAACATGTACTAAACACTCCTAGCAATTCTAGTTCTCAGTTGTCACTCAAGAGAATTTGCACACAAACAATTGAGGCGATAAATAATGTAAGAATCAAAAGAGAGGAAGAGACAAACCAGATTTTTTTTACCATGGCGTCGAGTTGTTGACACATTCCTAGTCCATGTTTGAGAACGAAAGAATCACCAGGACTTCGTTAAACTCTGCTTTACTATCGAATACCCCTTATCCACTGCAGAATGGTGTGTTTCAAACATGAAAACCATTTGGAGCCTTCTCAACTAGAACTCCACTGAGGAAAATCACCGAGTTCCTAGCCAGGCCGTCTAAGCGATGGCCATCACTAAGAGTAATAAATTTTCAACTCCAACTCAAAGTAATCCAACGAGCAACATCTGTAGCACTCAAGGGTATCTCAAAATCTCAATTCTTGGCTTGAATGCCTCTCCAAAGGCTTCACTATCATATCTACAAGGGTTGTCCATAATAAGGGTGGAACACGGAGTTAAAGGTTGTACTATGGACAATGAAGGGGATGCTACTCGTAGGAAAAAGCCGCCAGTCATCACCGAATTGAACAATATGTCAACCTCCATTGCCATCATTGAGTCATATTGTGATGTTGTGCAAGCTTGCTTTAAAACAGTTAGAAAGGAACTTACCAAAATATTCCCCACTGGGTGATCCATCGTGAGTCACAAAGTCAACACCGAATCATACAATATGACACCGAGACTTGGTCAACTTGTCACCGTGTTAAGTTTTTTTCTGCCCGGATGATCCACTGTGGAGTCACACAGTCTCCATCGAATCATACAACGTACTCTAGAAACTTGTACAACCTGTCACTAAGTCAAGTTCAACCCGCATTGTATGATCTGCTGGGTGCGACACATACACGCCAGATCATACGGTGCACAAAAGTCGGTTGGCTATTTGACCAAAGTCAAGAACTGTGCCTCACTGGACAATCCGTCAGGCGCTACCAAGGCACGCTAGATCATACGGTGACCACTCTATCATTGGGGCTAAGTCATTACTTGCCTTGGGCACAGTGCCACTAGACGATCAGCCGGATTTCAATCCTAAATGTCTATTGCATGCTTTGGGCGTGTTTTTCAAACCTGTTTTAAGTTCGATTGACAAATTCAATTTCTTTGAGATCCTTGACTTAAAACCACTTCAATGAGGCCAATTAGCACCTTGATCTTGACCGAAAGGTAGCCTCTTGTGCATTCCAATGTTCTTGCTTGAACTCTCCCAAGTGAAAGCCTCGGATTCCTCTTAATAGTATGGCAAAAGAAACAATATAGACCTGGTACACGGTAGAAAGAATGTCTTCAAGCAACAAGCGTATATTCAATCTATATGCCTCGTTCGCTGGTCTGAAACTTGACTGAAATTAACTGGTTGTGTGAGAGAGAAACACTGTTTGGCTGGTTTGATGAACAGTGAAATGTGAGGGGGATCAGCCGGCTGGTCTGGACGATCCAGACCAGCGAACGGCGCCATAATGTATTTAATCGAGACAAAGATACTTGTGGCCATTCAACTTCTGAGTAACTCTAATGTAAATACCATTGTAAAATACACACTGACCCCGTTCGTTTGGAGAAAATTGGATGAATCTGGAGGAATTTGTGAGAGCGTGAACAGTGTTTTTCATCCGGGAACAGTGAAATCCGGCTGATTTTTCAACCAGCCGAACGAGCCCATTATAGTCAGAACACTTATGCTCGTCAATTACCAAAACCCTAAATCACTAAATTGGAATTTAGATGCGTTCAGTCTGTCTTTTTCTTATTGATAACAACAAATGTTTTCAATAAATCAAAAGATATTGGAAATTGATCCTGGATGCCTAAAGAAAAATACACGATCGATCCAACAGCCAAAGCGGTAGTACTCCTCCTATATGTATGTGGTACGGGTAGGACGGCCCGTCCAATCGAGTATCTTCCGTAGATTTTGGTCAGGATAGGTGTGCCTCGAGATATCAACACCATTGTTCCTCCAAAAATATCAACACACAAATTTTCACCGTTGCCCTTCTGCCCATGCTATACTTTCGGCAGCTTTGCAGGCTTGCAAGACAAAAGGATTCTCTCCCCTCCCATCCGTACTCGAGTTTTTTCACGTGAGCACCTGCATGGATTCTCGTACCTTCTGGCTCGATCCGCGTGAATGTCAACTCGCAAACTGCGTCTGATAAACGTTTGACAAGACAATTTAGCATGCCTTTATGTTTGCTCTCGAGCGTATTTGATCACCACAAGTCCTTCCAGAAAACAAGTCCTGTCCTACAACACTTTGATTGGTCATGGGTGCAGCACTACGCTAACCCATGGGCCATGGATGTGATCAAACGGGCGTACGCGTACAGAAGCTCAAAAAAGCGTCCATAGAGAGTAGCTGTTCTTGATATCTGGATCACGAAATCACCTGAGAAGATCTGCGCGCATTTCCTTGCATGCATGCGGCGGCACCCGTGGATCGAGTTCGGCCGGCACGTGAGTGAGAGAGAGAGAGAGACGACGACGACGACGACGAACACAGACAGGAGAGCCAGCCCAAGGCGAAAGATAGAGCGAGACGACAGATGAGGCGTCACACATTCACACGCTCGTACTACGCTAGGGCAGCCAGGCTAGCTCGAGTCTAGCTCCTCGTGCCGCTAGAGCCTGGCAGGAGGGCCCCGGCCCCCGGCTGAGCCGCTGGTGGTAGCTGCGCTGCATGCCACACCCACAGGCCACGCTGCAAGACGTTTCCACTGATGGATGGCACGGCATTGGCCTGGCGTGGCGTGGCACGGCCCCCAAGACAAAAGGAAACGCCGGTCCACGCTCGCATCTGTGCATGCAATGCATAGTTGCACACCGAAACTTTTGTTTTGCATGGACTCTCTTATCTCACGCAGTCTAGTAGTATGAGTCTATCACACATTCACACACCCGGCCGGCCTCTCGATCGCTCTTCTTGAGCTCCTTGCAATTCGCATTCATATCGTTCCACCTACGCACCCCCATAGCCATATATAGCTTGCTCGCATAAACGTCAAAAAGGAGACTCTTTTCGTCCTCCTCCGGCACCAGCAGTGCAGCACCACTCTAGCTGCCTTTCTTGCTTCGCTTGCTTGCTTGCAAGTAACAGCCTCTCTCGTGTGTCCAAAAAAAAGTTTCCCTCTGGAAAGGAGGAGAAGGATCATCATCATCAGGAACTCCATCGTCGGTTCCTGTCCCCTTCCGTCGTCTTCTGATCTCATCTCTCTCTCCTTCTTTCTGTGTGGGCGGGCCGGGGGAGGAGGAGATGGACATGAACAACGGGTGGTTCGGCTTCTCCTTGTTGCCTTCCGCAGGGAGGGGCGGCTACGGCGACGGCGGAGGCGGAGCGAGCGCGAGAGGGGATGGAGGAGACGGCTCTTGCTCCTCGCCTGCCGCGGCTGCTTCGCCTCTCCCTCTCGTCGCCATGCCGCTGCAGCCCGATGGCTCTCTGCACTACACCTCTGCGCCAGGTAACTGCATGCTTATTAGTATGTCTGTAGGGTAGAGAGGAAGTAGCTTGTTCTTTATGGACTTGTGTTTTAGGTCTTGGAAGGTCATGACTGACGCTGCATGTACTAGTTAGTACTCCTTTCCTTTGCATGTTTTGTCAATTTCCGTTCATGGTATAAACACATGAAGAAATTATTAATATTAAGCTAGGAGTACTTCATGTTGCTCTTCTTCCTAGTAGCACTGTTTGTTGCCAACATATCCTTTTCTGGGATCCCTCCTTTTCTAGATGACATATACGGGCTTTGTTTTGAGAACTTCAGCTAGCTAACAATAAGAACAGAATCTAGAAAATCATGCTTCTGTCATGTACTCATGTGTCCCCCACATATCTTCTTGACTCGAGAGATTCGTATAAAATCTAAATCTAAATTACGAAGATTCAGTGGAAACCGATTTCGTCACAACATGCTAATAAGTGAAGTGAAAAGACTCTCTACATGGTCTCTCGAATGGTCTTGGATCGTGTTCAGTTCTTCTTCACCTTACCACTCATAAAAAAAAAGATCTTCATCTTACTATAGTCGTACCAGTTGTTTTCATTTTTTAGGCGAACTTGCTACTGCTTGTCTGCTTGAGAAATCACTGAACGTGAAACTGCACTGCAATTGTTGGCCCATGGGCCCATGGCGCTCTCTCAAAAAAAAGAAGCATCATTTCAGCTTGTCCGTTCTTTGTACCGTTCCTGTGCAGATTGGAGGCACGGCGCAGCAGAGGCCAAAGGCCCCAAGCTTGAGGACTTCATGAGCGTCACTTGCAGCAGCAACAAGAGCAGCAGCAGCAGCCTCTACGACAGCTGCGGCCACGCCGAGCAGGCCAACAAGTACCACGAGGTCCACGACCTCCAGCCCCTCTCGTGCGGCTCGTACTACCACGGCAGCGGCGGCGGCAGCGGCATTGGCCTGGGGATCAACATGAACGCGCCGCCCTGCAGCGGCGGCGGCTTCCCGGACCAGCATCAGCATCAGTTCGTGCCCCACCACGGCCAGTACTTCCTGGGCGCCCCAGTAGCGAGCGCGAGCCCGCCAGGCGCAGGAGTGCCGATGTACAATGCCGGCGGCGGCGTTGTCGGCGGGTCCATGTCCATCTCCGGCATCAAGTCCTGGCTCCGGGAGGCCATGTACGTGCCTCCAGAACGGCCGGCAGCGGCGGCGCTGTCGCTCGCCGTGACGGACGACGTGCCGGCCGAGCCGCCGCAGCTGCTGCCGGCGGCGCCAATGCCGGTGCACCGCAAGCCTGCGCAGACGTTCGGGCAGCGGACCTCGCAGTTCCGCGGCGTCACCAGGTTGGGTTGGGCGTTAGTTGCTGTGCTGCGCATCAGCGCATGCATGCATACATGCTCAAGATCTCGCTTTGCTGGTTCAGCGTCGTCGTTCCGAGCTTGATCGATCATCCTGATGTGTGTGTGTCTATGTAAAATCGATCGATCGATCTGCAGGCACAGATGGACCGGGAGGTATGAGGCTCACCTGTGGGACAACACTTGCAGGAAGGAAGGCCAGACTAGGAAAGGAAGGCAAGGTGAGAGCTTAGCACAATTCCAGCCATGGCCTTTGCTCCTCCTTCTGAAACCTTCAGTTTCTAGCCTCAATGTTTAACAGCATGCATTCGAATGTTAACTGACCTAAACTGAACTTCTTGTTCTTGCAATGCATTGCAATGCTGACAACGAGCAGTCTACCTAGGTGAGCTACTGCTATAGCCTCCTTGGCCTTCTGTATTTCCATTGGCACACAACTGTGGCCAATGCTGTTACTCCACATGCTCACCATATCTTTGATATGACTGTTGTGGCCAGGCGGGTATGACAGGGAGGAGAAGGCTGCGAGGGCTTATGACCTTGCTGCTCTCAAGTACTGGGGTCCTTCAACTCACATAAATTTCCCGGTACGTTCATCTTAATTTACTAACTCCATCCATGAAAAAAGGCAGGCCTGTCGATCAGCTGCTCAAGTAGGTGCCGGCAGGCCTCGTTCTCGGTTTGCATTTGATGAATGGTTCGTACACGTGCTTTCTATGTTTCCTGATGATCCACTGGCCGGCCTCTGGCACTACTTGTAGCTGAGCCACTACGAGAAGGAGCTGGAGGAGATGAAACACATGTCAAGGCAGGAGTTCATTGCACACTTGAGAAGGTACTGCATGATAGCAGTTCTTATTTACACCGTACCACTGCTCATATGTAGTAAATACTATGTAATAATAATGTCATAATATGGCGGGACAGCTCGCTAAATGTTAGAAGAGTTTAGCGCGCGTTTAGTTCACCAAAGTGGATTTTGGGCTACTGTAGCACGTTCGTTTTTATTTGGTAAATAGTGTTTAATTATGGACTAATTAGGCTCAAAACGTTCGTCTCGCAATTTTCCACCAAACTGTGCAATTAGTTTTTTTTCGTCTACATTTAATGCTCCATACACGGGCCGCAAACATTCAATGTGACAGGTACTGTAGCAACTTTTTGAAATTTGGGGTCCAACCAAACGAAGGGCTTATATGCATGGAACAAACAAACACAGCTGCATTACTCCCACAGTCCTACAGCATACGGAGTAGTACTAGTTGAATTGAAGAGAGAATTTGGTTTGAATTCTTCTGAATGCATGGAATCTTTCACGTGCCAATTTCAGAAGAGCCCTGTGCCTGAACGCCACTAGATAGAAACAAAACCTCGCTGCCTGCTCACTGTTGTTTCTGAATCCTCTTTTCTTCATCCACATGCATCCAAAACTGTATCAAAACATCTGGCGCGCTCACCAACGCCAACGCCGGCCGCTTACAAAAGTTGTTGCTGCCAAATTTATTCCTGCAGGAACAGCAGCGGCTTCTCGAGGGGAGCATCCATGTACAGAGGAGTGACAAGGTGCCGTGCTGCCCTCTGCTCGCCCATTTTTGCACCCCACCTGCTGCTTTTTCCAACACCCCAAAACTTTTGCGTCTGCGTTAGCCATCTCATCCGAGTCTGGACACAGCTCTGTGGAGAGTCCTGAATTTTCTGATCTCACGCACACGCACACTCACACGCACACGCACACGCACACGCACACGCATCCTCCTGCTTGTGTTGTAACCTTTTCTTGTCCTGCTTGTTCCCCATGCTAACGCACGCAGGCATCACCAGCACGGGAGATGGCAGGCCAGGATTGGGAGGGTCGCTGGCAACAAGGACTTGTATCTCGGCACGTTCAGTAAGTTCAGTTTTATGACGCCAAGTTCACTGCTCACTTGTGTTGTGAAAGCCCTCAGTTTGTGATTTTTTCTGAAGTAGTAGTAGTATATCCTGATCATAAATCTGTGCAGGCACGCAGGAGGAGGCGGCGGAGGCGTACGACATCGCGGCGATCAAGTTCCGTGGCCTCAACGCGGTGACCAACTTCGACATCAGCAAGTACGACGTGAAGCGCATCTGCGCCAGCACCCACCTCATCGGCGGCGGCGATGCGTGCAGGCGCTCCCCGACGCGGCCGCCGGACGCGCCGACGCTCGCCATCGACGCCGCTGGCGCCGACCGGTTGTCGGACGCGCCGGGCGGCGGTGGCGGCGGCGACCAGGCCGCGTCCGACAACTCGGACACCTCCGACGGCCACCGCGGCGCGCACCTGCTGCATGGCCTCCAGTACGGGCACCCCATGAAGTTGGAGGCCGGGGAGGGCAGCAGCTGGATGGCGGCGGCGCGGCCGGTGCCCGGCGTGCATCAGCTACCGGTGTTCGCGCTGTGGAATGACTGTTGATTGAAGCAACCGCGTAGAGTACGTAGTAGTTAGTGAAATGCATGGCACTGCACCTGCATGCACGAGGTGTAACGACTTCGGCAGTAGTAGTGGACTAGTGACGGTGAAGAAGTGAACGAACCGCTGATCTTTGTGACGGCCTGGAAGGGATATGCATGGCGTTCTGCAAGCTAGATATGCATGTTGCACGCTCGCCGTCTTCTTTGCAGGATGGCGACAATTTTGCCGCAATATGTAATGCAATGGTTCGACATGCATGCATGTTGGTTCATTCTTACTGAACATTCCAATAGTAGTTATCTGGATCTTTATGTGATGATGTTACTTCTTTTTAATGAAAAACGTGCCACGGGATACGGTCGCGAAAAAACGATGTTAGCAGACTAATCATGCCATGCCAGCTTCTAGTGGAGTAGTGATATACTTTCCGATTACCACCGGTAAATTGCGTTAATACAAAAAAAACTTTGTCGGTGAGTGTAGATTGGTCTAATAGTAAACCGTTCATATATTGGTGCAACAATTTGGTAAATTGAGGCAAATACGGCCTAACTGTTGCTAGAGTGGAAAAATAGATGCTCACTTGTTAGGTACTAGGGTTAATGGATGATCAAGCCAACGTGAACATCCCAAAATCAAATATGAAACAATACATGCATATTACAAAAAATGATACATTCACACTAAAAACAAAATCAAATCTTCTATTTTGGACAAAAAAACACGATCTTTCATCCGCCCTACTTCATCAAAATTGAGTTATCACTCGATCCAAGATCCGAAAACAAACTCTTGATCGTCCTTCCGTGGAACTCAAACTTGGTGCGATCATAATAGAAGTTAAAAACATAACAGTTGCAGCAAAAAGATAGGAACATGTTGGCCTCAATCATACAAGTTCATTAACTAATACTTAATGGCCATATGGCCCATATTCATGTTGTGAACCAGCAATCCTCCTCCGGTCAAACACCTACCTTTATGTAATTAGAATATAGGACGAGAACAAAAGATTAGGGCCAAGAACAACGAGCACAAACTGTATTCAGGAGGAACGCCACCAGGTTTTTAGCGACAAGGATCCATTGTAAGTGGCACCTCAGGTGATCTTTAGCATGGAGCAGCCGCCTCGTGATATCTTCCTTGCAGTTGTCAAAGCTCTCCTCCAATGCATTGTCTTGGAGAGTAGATGGACGTTCTTTTTGGTCATGTAGAGAAGAACCAGGGTTATGTGCAAACTTCCATCGTTATACTGCCCACCATTAGCCTCATGCATAACGCACGTGATGCGAATCCTGATAGTAACCCAAACACCTAACATGCGAGCATATATTTGTCGTGCTACCAATGTTTATACTATATATGCACCAATTTGCGAATTTGTTGTACGTATTTGAGCAATTTGCAAGTCATTGGACCAATCTACGCCCATTTGCTAAGTTGTTGTTTGGTGGATGTAGTTTACTCTTTGGTGGTTGCTCACAGCTTCCTCAATTGACATAAGGTTCAAGTCGTGAACCTAAACTTTGGGAAATAATCCTTTTGACTCCATTCGGTTTTCCTCACATTTACATTTCTATCCCATACTTGTGCTTCTGCTTCGATCTACTTGGGTGTGCTTGTTTGTGAGTGTAGGTGATGTGTGAACAAATTGATTGGCACCTCAAGAACACCTCTACAAAGTTTGGTTTGAGATACACACCAATAGAGGTTTGTTTGCATTTCAAGTTGGTTTTGTACCGGCAAATCCGGCCTAGCCTGTTTCGGAACCCGGATTAGCTGGGTTTGCTCTGACATGCACATAAAAGGGTTTAAATTTATTCATCCTCCCTATAGACAACATCAAGATTCTCACAATGAAAGCAAACAGTGATCATGGGGCAGGCGGTGGAGTCGCCATTTGGCACGAAGGGCCAAGTGGTGGGTTGTATTCCTTATATTGTTTGGCATTGGTTAGAATGATGAATATGATGAAATAGATAGAGTAGTACCCCATCTGTTATGAAATATAATTGATTTGAGTTGTCCTAAATCAAAGAATCCTAAGTTAGACCAAGTTTACAAAAGAACAAAAAACACTTACGACATCAATTGGCATCATTAGATACATTACGAAACTAGTTCCATAATTTACTTCTTGGATACGATGGATGTGAATACCCTTCTATGTGGAATTGATCATACTTAGAATAGTTGGACTTGGATCACACCCTAATGGAGGGAGTAGTTAGCACCGCACACAGCTAGATCGGTGGGGGTACCCATGGAACGAGTTCTATAGCCTATCTAGGTGCCTGCACAAGGCCCGTGAATATAAGATTTGCTAATTCGGTTGTCTACAAACGACGAAGATCACAACGTGTCCCATTGGATACACAAAAGAACCTTCTCAACTTGGCTCCTCGTAAACGAGATTCGAGATTCATTTACATTCTCCAAGGACTAGCTTGATGAATGCAAGGCAGCTTCTAGCTAATGATATCTAAGAAAATACAAGTATATAAAAGTAAGCATTATAATGACTCTTGTTTTCAATATTTTATCTCATATACGCCTCCATCCCATAACGAAACGTTGTTTTTTTGTTTTGAGTCAAGTCAAACATGTACCAACAACCAAACAAGAAGACCTTGTACTATGCATCTAGGAATAGATTAGACCTAACACGTGCTTAGATGGCCCTGGGCCCTGGCGAAACGAAGCCGATCACGAGGAGCCGCCCGGACCCGGCCGGCGCGGCCACGGCGAGGGACCTCACGAGATACTCCGTAGAGAGAAGGATAGTCACTACGAAGCCAGCATTATTGGCGAACCCTTATTCCAACGTCACGTCAAATTTTGACTTTGCTACGTGCTTTGGGTGCTTTCAATGGCTCGAGCTGTCGGCCAGCGTTTTCATGAAGCGAACGCAATTACACGACGTTGCCGCCTGCCGCCCTGCTCTGCCACGGCGCGGGCGCCTGGCTCAGCAAGACCGAAGACCCTGCTGCGACTGCGAAGCCGGCCCAACGCATGCATCGGCGAACGGAGGGAAAGCGAGAGGTCCCTGCACAGTGCACATTCCGACGCAGCGGGTACGCGGGAATCCGGCGGCCTGGCGCTGTCCGTGCCCGCCCCAGCGGCCAGCGAGCAGCGCGCCCTCTCTCTTCAACTTTTCAATGTGCGATGCGTGCCCAAAAGTGGCAGCACGCAGCACCTCGTCCGATCTACAAAAACAAGTTGGCAGGGCACAGCCGCACAGGCAAGGCAGACGAGGCGCCCTTGTCCTCCTGTGCAGTGCAGCGGAACGCAGGGCCGTGCAGTGTCGTCACTGCAGCTGAACTGAACAGCTGACGCTGCGTGCCGTCCATGACTCCAAAGACGTGCATGACGTGCGTCGCGTCTTTGCGTCTGAGAGATGCCAAAAAGAAAAGGCGACGGGTCTCTTTTTCTCCGCCGGAGATGGAGCGGATGAGATCAAAAAATAGTACTCGTACTACTAAGCCTGCGCAGCGCGCGGCTCCTTGATGCAGCGTCGCAATTCAATCGTGTCCGTTGCAGACAAAGGATCTCCAGGACAGGATTCTCTCCTGACCCTCCGCCAGGACCCAGGAGGCTGTTCAGTAGAGGTTCTGGCCGTTCCATCGGCCTGTTCGTGTGGTCGTAACGATAGTAAATTTTCAGACCAGCCAGCAGCACGCGTACGCACGTTTGTACTCCCAGTCCCAGCAACGAGCCAACCAGACGACCGGATTCCAAAACCACACCTTTGCATTGCCAGGATTCTGATCCTACGGCCTACAGCGCTCAACTTCTGCAGTTCAGCACAGTATCGTAGCCTCATTGGCTCGATCAGGCAGATCCAGTGGACCCTGCAGTGAAATGACCACCCATCGCTAGAAACCAAAGCACTCCAGAGGGATTCTGAAAAACACAAGACGGATTTTGAGAATCTCAAAATAATCCCAAAAAAAATCTGGATAACAAGGGATGCAAATTTTCGTAACCCCAAACCAATCCAAGCGGGACCGAAAATAAGCACCATTTCTCGTAACCCCAAACCAGTCCAGAGTGTCCAAGGGCCTTCAGGCCAATCATGTCCTCCCATTTCTTATAAAGAGCACCATTGCGTTTTCATCGTCTCGATTGCTAAAGCGACTCAAAAAAAAAAAGAACATGTCAACTGGACTACAGGATAGGGCAAATCGGTAACTCGATACCCAAGTCAAAGATCCTAACAGAACGGACCTGTAAGAGAATAGAACGCTCAAGTTCATTCAATGTTCAGAGTACAATACATATACAGATTGCCGATCAATCCTAGCCAATCAACTCTAACTATCCTGCATGTACTTAGCTGAAGACTAGGGACTATCAGTTACACGGTTACACGGTGGAGCAGGTCATATGCTAGCTAACAGACTCCTGATGAATAGCTCGCTTACACCCCCCTGCAGTTGGAGCAACTGGTGATCGAATACACAAACTATCTCTGAACTCGTTGAACAATGGCGTCGGCAGGCCTTTGGTCATTATGTCAGCAAACTGATACCGTGTTGGTATGTGCAGCACCTTGAATTGACCTAGAGCCACCTTCTCGCGGACGAAATGGATGTCCAGGTCGACATGTTTGGTCCTGCGA
The DNA here is from genome assembly GCA_904845875.1 of Miscanthus lutarioriparius. Taxonomy (NCBI): domain Eukaryota; kingdom Viridiplantae; phylum Streptophyta; class Magnoliopsida; order Poales; family Poaceae; genus Miscanthus; species Miscanthus lutarioriparius. The sequence continues at coordinate 10,786,678 of CAJGYO010000001.1, read as the reverse complement.
TGATGAACCGGGTTCTCAGACAGATACACTGCAGATACATTGTCACAATAGATGACCGTGGCCTTGTCAAGTACGACGTGAAGCTCGCGAAGAAGATGTCGGAGCCAGCAGCACTCAGCAGCAGCATTGGCGACCGTCCGGTATTCAGCTTCAGCACTCGATCGGGAAACCGTGGTCTGTCGCTTGGACGACCACGACACGAGCGAGTCTCCAAGGAACACACAGTAGCCAGACGTCGAACGCCTGGTGTCTGGGCAACCTGCCCAATCGGCGTCGGAATATGCCTTCAAGGTTGTCGATGGAGTTGCCGAAATGGTGATGCCGGTGTTGATGGAGCCGCGCAGATAGCGCAGAATCCGCTTGACAAAATTCCAGTGAGCGTCGTGAGGAGAATGCATATGAAGGCACGCTTGATTCACGCTGTAGGCGATGTCCGGACGCGTGAGAGTGAGGTACTGGAGTGCCCCAGTGATGCTAAGGTAGAAGGTGCCATCGGTGGCAGCGTCGCCGTCCTTGGCAGACAGCTTGGGCGAGACGTCGACTGGCGTGGATGCAGGCTTACAATTCGCCATCCCAGCACGTTCCAGAATGTCTTCGGTGTACTGGGCTTGGTTGAGGTGGAAGCCAGTAGTGTCACGGCGCACCTGGATGCCAAGGAAAAAATGCATCTCACCGAGATCCTTGATCGCGAACGCTTCCCGGAGCTGATCAACAATGTGGCGCAGTAGTGTGGGCGACGAGGCAGTGAGTATGATGTCATCCACGTACACCAGGAGGTAGGCCACATCATGACCGCGCTGATAGATGAAGAGGGAGCTGTCGGAGCGCGACGCGGTGAAGCCCATGCGGAGCAGCTGACCACCAAGGCGGAGGAACCAAGCCCGCGGCGCCTGCTTGAGCCCATACAAGGACTTGACGAGCTGGCACACATGATCGGGGTGGTCCTTGTCGACGAAGCCAGCCGGCTGGTAGCAGTAGACGCGCTCGGCGAGATCGCCATGCAGGAACGCATTCTTGACGTCGAGCTGGTGTACTGCCCACCGCCGTGTCGCTGCGAGGTGAAGGACAGTCCTGATGGTTGCCGGCTTGATCACTGGGGAAAAGGTCTGATGGAAGTCGACCCCTGGGCGTTGTGAGAACCCACGCACCACCCATCGGGCTTTGCGGCGTTCAAGACTCCCATCAGGCTGCAGCTTGTTCTTGAATAGCCATTTGCCAGTGATGATGTTGGCATTGGCCGGTCGAGGCACCAGCGTCCAGGTGCCATTGCTTTGCAGTGCGTCGAACTCGGCTTGCATGGCGGCCTTCCAGTCCGGGTCACGGAGTGCGGCGCGGACGGACATCGGTGGTGCAGACAGTACCGTTGTAGTAGCCACGTGCGCGTACTTGGGATTCGGCATGCTAACCCCAACTTGCGCACGCGTGACCATCGGATGTCGAGGTGGTGGCCCAGCGTCTGTCGCCGTGGGAGGCGCTGGTGGTTCAGTGGGCGCTGACGGCGCGGACGGCGTAGTGGGCGCAGCCGATGGTTGTGGCGCATCCGGTGGCGTCATGATCGGCGAGGCCGGAGGTGCCGATCCGCGCGCCCGGTCGTTGCGGGATGTAGAGGCCGGGGCACGCGGAGGAGCCGTTAGCGCGCGTCGTCGAGCCGAACGAGGGTCGTTTGGGATCAGAACGTCGTCCGACAAGCATGGCGCACAGGGATGATCCGGCGCCGGTGTAGTCTGGCCCTGCACAAATGGAAAACTGGTCTCATCGAAGGAGACGTGACGTGAGACAATTACACGTTTGCTCTCCAAACTGTAGCATCTGTAGCCTTTTTGATCAAGGGGATAGCCAAGGAATGCACAACGCACTGAGCGCGGCGCGAGTTTGTGCGGTGTAGTGGACGCGAGGTTGGGGTAACATAAACACCCAAACACCCAGAGATGGCTGTAATCCGGTGTCGTGCCGAAGAGGAGCTCGAAGGGAGTCGCGTTGACACGGGGCCGGCAGGGACGGCGATTCAGTAGGTAGGTTGAGGCCGCAAGTGCATCTGGCCAGAAGGTAGGGGGTATGCCCGCCTAGAACAGCAGTGTGCGCACGCCGTCGTTGAGTGTGCGAAGCACGCGTTCAGCTCGTCCATTTTGCTGTGATGTGTAAGGACATGTGAGCCGAAGAGCAATGCCGTGCGTGGCGAAGAACGCGCGGGATGCTGAGTTATCAAATTCGCGGCCATTGTCTGTTTGGAAGGACATGATGGGCGTTTGAAACTGAGTTCGAACAAAAGCGTGGAAGGAGATGAGGGTGGGTAGAACATCGGATTTGTGGCGAAGTGGAAACGTCCAGGCATAGTGCGAATAATCATCCAAAATGACAAGATAGAACTTGAAACCAGAATTGCTCATAATTGGCGAGGTCCATACATCACAATGCAAAAGTTGGAAAGGAAATTGGGAAATATTATTGGACTCGCTAAACGGTAACCGGACATTTTTACTGCATCGACAAGCATCACATGTGTGGTGGCCAGACTTGGAGCAAGAAAACCCAATGGAACGAGAGAGTCGCTGGAGAGCGGCATGGCCAGGATGACCAAGACGCATATGCCAGAGACCGCTGTCGGTGGAGGCAAGATGTGCAGCTGGAGGAGGCGTCGATGTGGTGGGGAGGTGGCGGAGTGGGTAGAGCTCGCCGGAAGAATCACATCGGAGCAGTACCGTCCTGGTGCGAAGATCCTTGATTGAAAACCCCCACGGGTCAAATTCAACAGAGATGGAATTATCACGGGTTAGAGCACGAACGGAAATCAAGTTCTTAACAATCTGATGAGCGATGAGAACATTGCGCAATTGTAAGGAGGAAGAAGAAGTGGGAATGGTGGCATGCCCAGTGCATTCAGGCTGAATGTACTGTCCATTACCGACAACAATGTGACGATGAACAGTGGGTAGCGGAGGGGAACTGAGAATACCAGTGCTGGAAGCCATGTGCGACGTGGCTCTCGTGTCAAGGATCCAATCACCACTGCCGGTGTTGTTGTTGAGCGTCATGTTGTTGAGGGCGGTGTAGAGGCCGCCTGGCAGCGAACCCGGGGCGCCGGCGTAGAAGGCAGCGTCCGGCGATGGGGACGACGCCGGGAGGGGCGCCATGGCGGACGGAGGGTGAACGCCAGGCCTGGAGCCAAGAACGCTGGGCCGCCATGCGTTCACAGGCCACGCCTGGACAACGCCGTGCCACGGGTTGTGTGGCATCTCCCACGGCGGAGGTGGCGCGCTGCCCGGATGCGGTGCACCGTGATTGCCGGAGTTGTTCTGGCGAGGACGCCCGTCAGCGGCCTTCCGCTTCTTGCGCCGTTCGTTGGCGTTGTTGTGGGGGCTGGGAACGGTGGTGTGAGAGGATGCGGTGGGCGAGGTGCCGAGTTGGTCGGAGCCGCCGCAAGGAGAGCCGTCTGCGCCTCCATCTGAAGCGAGTGGCGGATGCGGTTCTCCTCCTGCAGAAGGTAGGATTTGGTGTAGAGGAAGGTGGGTGGGGGAGTCATGGTGGTGAGCACAGCAATCGCCTGGCTGAACTTGTTGTTCAGGCCGCGCAGGGTGTTGATGACGAGGGCGGTGTCCGAGACGGCGGCGCCGCAGTCGTAGAGCGTGTCAGCGAGCCGCTTGAGACGGCCGCAGTACTCCCCAATGCCCATGTCGCCCTGGTACAGGCTGTGGAACTCTTGCTGGGCGTACACCGCGCGCTGAAGGTTGTTGTCGAGGAATTGTCCGGTGATGGCGACCCAGACGGAGTAGGCGTTGGCGTTGGGGCGGTTGACGTCGTTCCAAATTTCTTTGGAGACGGTGTTGTAGAGCCAAGAAACGATGCAGGCATCGATCTGGAGCCATTCGGCGTCGTTGATCATAGCAGCGGCATCGACGGTGCCGTCGATATGATTGGCGAGGCCGAACTTCTGGAGAGTGAGCTCAATGAACGAGCGCCATTGCCGGAAGTTGCCTTCCTCGGCGGACAGCACGACGGGGACATGGTTACGAATGTTGAGCAGCACGAGGGTAGCAGCAGAAGATGGAGCGGGATCAGCAGGTCCGGCGAAGGGATTGGAGTCGGAGGAGGCAGCAGAACCGGACGGGCTTGCCATGGCTCAGAGAGGCGGAAGCAGTGGGAGGGAGGAGGGATCGTGAGATAGAGCTGATACCATGTAAGAGAATAGAATGCTCAAGTTCATGCAATGTTCAGAGTACAATACATATACAGATTGCCGATCAATCCTAGCCAATCAACTCTAACTATCCTGCATGTACTTAGCTGAAGACTAGGGACTATCAGTTACACGGTTACACGGTGGAGCAGGTCATATGCTAGCTAACAGACTCCTGATGAATAGCTCGCTTACAGGAACTAGTGTCACTGTTCACTCGGTTAAGCACCAAATCGCTTGTAAACCGTTGTCAGCTCGGCCGTATGGTACTCCATTTGCTAGCGCCAGCCGACGGCTCAAGCATCGAACAGTTCCGGCATATGTATGTTCGTTATCCCCTTGCTTTTCCCCGTGAGGCGACGCTGCTGCTTCTTGCTGCCCTTGGGCTTGGTCTTGGGTGCAGCGTCAAGGATCTGGGCTAATGCGCGCCGCTTGGTCGTGTTGGTCATTGGCTTCTCGACACTCTTCTTTAGCTCCTTCTCAATGTCCAGCATGTCCCGTGGCAGCTCTGTCTTCTGGAATAGCTCCTTCAGGTCATTGTCGACCGTGATCTTATATAGAGGGTCATTAAAGTACGCCATGTCTCCCTGGGAGTTGGCGCTTGATAGCCACCAGACATCACCTGATGCTTTCAGAGCCTGGGAAAAAAATGTCATACACCAGATTACTGAACCGAACTCTTGACACCTATGATACGACGGAGAACAAAAGGCTACTCTCAAGCTGCAAATACAGACTGCAATACATTGGTCACCAGACAACACCTCCGCATTCGCAGTGGAATAGATGACAGCCCAAATCAGAGAAAACCTCACGGTTCAAAATAAAAAGATGAGGCAACCACTACTTGTTCCAGAAAGTAATAAGCCAAAAAAGAAACAGTGGAAGTCCTAGGAAACCTACTTCTACAACATACAAGCAAAAGGTTCAGTCAATACTCACTATAATTTAAAAAGAGCATTTTCATAGGCATTGTTTGGGTGGGTGGGTGGGTCGGTGGGGGGTTATCAAGAGGTATCATGTGAATCTTAGTACCTTTCTCAGCCATTAGTACAAACTTGGTACCTCGTAAAAAGCAAGGTCATAAACTCATAATTTGGTATATCCAAAGGACTGCAAAAAGGCTCATTTAGAAGACCAAGCCTTCACACACAAGGCTAATTGGCTTCTTAATATTTGAATGGGATGAGTTCATATCAGCTCAGTCAAAAAATTGATTCGCATAATTCAGCAAGCTTTCAAAATATTGAACCAGGGCCAATGTAGTTACCTGCAAATCTTCCAATACAGATGGATAAGCATCTTTGATGTCCTCAACAGGAAGGCCAAACTCATGCTTCTTGATCAAACCAAGCAATTCATCTCTTCCTATCAAAACATGCTTTGGCTGCACAAGAGCAAAAGGCAGGTCAGTCCACAATGCAAGCAAACCATATAAAAAGATGAAAACCCTACCAAATTTTAACTCTCACTTAAATACCCTCCCTCCATCTCATAACACAACTTAAGTGGATAGTCAATTTCAAAAATGAATTAATATGAAAGCATGGCAGGTTTAGCTTGACACAAGCGCGATCAAACAAGACAATTGAAAGTTTCAGCTGGCACATTCCTTGTGTGTTTAGATCTAGAGATTGAGCAGTGAAATCGAAAGTTTTTTTTGAAAACACAGGAGAGCTGCGTTTCATTGAAATCGAAGGATTTTATGCATCAAAGTAATATCATGAAACAATTTCATTCATGAATGTGCTAATTCAATGAAACTGCTAACAAAATGACATCGAATGCATTTACCTTGTAAGAGAAACGAGTCCCATCAAATAAAACTTTGGGATTATTCCTTAAACTGTCAAATACAGCCTTGTTGCCATGAATATCAACATAGGTAGCTTCGTTTACTTGCTTTGCTGTAAATGATTGCCTTGTCTGCAAGCACAAAAGAAACTACATTAGTTCATCCACTATCGCTATAACATATATATTCCAGAAAGAAGGTTCGAAGAAAACATTATGTATTTCCTTCCTGGACTGGGAAGTTTCTAATCGTGCCAATTATCCAAAATAATGCTAGAACTGATGTTGGAGCAAGACTACTCATGTCTGATGACTCCACTAGTATATTAATTCCATTTAATTTAAAGGAATATTAATATCATGTTACAATACTGCTCAACATTCCCAGTTAATACCATAACTCTAACATCATAAGTAGCAGCTGAACCTATGTAAGAATCATCCTTTGTCCAATGCTAGATCAGTTGTGAGTATATAAAAAAAATTGGTACCATTGCAGAAACTGCATCAAGTTGGATTTCTTGGAGATTACCTTATAAAGCAGTCCAATCACTAACTTGATCTGTACTCCCACAGCAGACTTCCTTACTGAATTGATGTGCTGTAGCCTTTCTGTATCATTTGAGAATTTAATAGGATGCAGTGGTTTTACAGGAGCCAATGGGGCATTGACTGGTTGAATCCCTGGAACAAGTTTTGGCGTTGAAATCGAAGCTTGGCTTGCAAAAATGCTAGATAGAGTATTCTGGCACGTCTCTTGCTGCTGTTTAAATTTGTTCAGACGTTCATTCAGAGCCATCAGGATGGAAATAAGCAAACATTTATATAAACTATATATGGCATAAGAAAATGATTACATGGAATGTCTTCACATTTCTAAATTCATAGGACCAATGGCAATCAGAGATCTGAGCATTGTAGGATGCAGCGCCCACTATTTGAGGTGCCTAGCACTTTATGACGATGTACTGCTTCTCTTTTAGAAGTGATATAACATCAAATTAAGAATAACACTTTTTTCAATTTATAAGACCAAAAAGACAAAAATAGGAAGTCGTGTGATAACCAACTTCCAATACAGCATAGCATTAATCACTTGTATCACTCAAACTATCCTCATAAACTTAGTTGTCTATGGTATTTTCAGAACTTATGGCAACGCCTGATACAAAATATTTTTTATATAATTAAGCAGTTGTTGCAAAGAACTGAATGGATTGAGGTACCATCGATGTGATGCCATAAATAAAACATACAATATTAATTTTCTAAGATATATTTATCGTCGGATTCCAGGCGGTGGGCTGACGGACCGAGTTTGTTGTACGGCGCACAATATTGGTTGTTGAATGGGCCGACAGGGACGATAGCCTCGGTTATCGGTTGGGCCTACACAGTTCTACTCAGGCCCATTTCAACAAGGTAAAGAGAATGTGACGAGCGAGGACAAATGAATGAAGCTAGGAAGGGGAGGAAATCATGGGGTCGAGCGCTCGCCTCCTGTTTTTTATGATTTCCTATGTTAATTCGGCCCAACAATTATTTATTAGCCCAGTAGCAGATATCTTCTCCTTAGGCTAGGAGAAGATTGCAGAGAAGGAGTCCTGGACTCTCGCTGCTCACACATTCCCGACCATCATGGTCAGGCTCTCGATGCCCGATTATGTTTTTTTTTCTTTTTTTCTTTCCTTTCTTCTCTTTTCTCTTTTTTCTTTTTGTTCTTTTAATCTCCTTTTATATTATATATATATACTTTTAATTTATCTTCTTTTTTATTTACTCAAATCAAAAGAATTCTTTATTTTTATTTTTCATTTTTATTCTTCTATTTATTCAGATGTTCTTACATTTTTTGTGATATTTTCTAATAGTTAGAGTGATGATTAAAGATAAGTTTACTTGCTCGAGAAAAAAATAAACCATTAGTTCATTTTATTTTAGTGAGAATAATACCCTAATTTGGCTGAGTTACTCTTATGACAGGACTACTGTGAGTGTGAATATGTAGGTGAAGATACAAAGTCTCTTTAGTTCTAGAGACCTGTACTCGAGAACAGGCGTATGCAAGTATGTTAGCTCACATCATAAAATGTTTCTCTACTTCTATATATCTGATTTGCTTGCTCTGTACATAATTTTCTTGGTACAAATACTATGGATGGTAATGATCTTCAATTTCTTAAGTTTGTGTGGTACACATGAGATTTTCCACTTAGGTTTTCAGCACACTAGGACATCAACAAACCAAGATCGCTCACAAAATTATAGTGTAGAACTCAAGGCAATTAAGGATTCTATTAGTGGACCATTTTTGTGTCCGTGATGGTATTAATTGTCATACCCTTGCAAGTAAGAGTTCGTCGGCCCTCAGTCGGTATAAGGAGTCAGTCGCTATAGATTTGTACCAACGCCGCTGTCGACATAGGTTTATAACGACCGACCATAAGTCGCTAAAACAGCTTACACCGACATATAAGGAGACGTTAAAGATGGACTGTGGAATAATATAGATACATCAAGAAATATATTTTCATAAAACATTTATACTCTTTTCTATTGAGTTAGTTAAATTTAAGATAGTTTGACTCTAAGTGATTCTAGAAAGTAATTATTTTGAGATGGAGGTAATACAGTAAAAAGGGGACAAGTAGATAAAGAGAGAAAGCTACCATGCGAAATCCAACATCGATCACACACATTTTGATGCCAATGATGTTGTTCTGCTCTGGTTCCTCGGATCTGCTGCTTCCTCTTCAGCCGATCGGTTTTCCTTTTCGCTTCTCGGTCCGAGCCTCCTTTGGGCACATGACAGTGACAGCATGACGCGCCAGCGTTGGCACTTGGCAGCACGCCAGCACGAGGCGATCATTCGCAGGGACCTGTAAAGACGAGCATGTCTCGCCTATAATGCTGCATGTATCGGATATGATATGCATGTCGTCAGTCATCCGTCTGAAACTCTGAATGCGAAGATTCAGATCGCGTTGAGCTGAGTGCGTCTGAACTCCGAAGAAGCGAATTACTACTTCATGGCAAGCTGGCATGATGATCATCAGATCAGGCATGCTGAGAGAAGAAGCGAGTAAGCGAGCGCGGCAGCAGGCAGCAGCATCTCCCCTCGTGCTGTTCCGGAGGCAGAGGCGCGTGTGAACCTCCTCAGAACGTAGTAACACGGATAGGCTGCCGGAAGGGCGGAAAGCAGAAAAGGGAAAAGGGCGGCGAGGAAGAAAGCAAGGATCACCGAACGCCGAGGCGGGGAGGCGGGGAGGCGGGGCATGCATTGATCGAAAGAAGCTAAAGAGGCGCTGGTGGCTACTGGCGTGCCCGCTCCCTTTTTCCATTCATCTCCTCTCAGTCTCAGACGATCGATCGATGGTCGTCCGAGCTCTCTCGCTCGTGGTGCGCCCGCCATGCATGTTCGCCTGCCATGCTCCATCTCGTCTCGGGATCGCCACCGCCGCGCCCTCGGCGCCAAACCATCCGCCTCACTGCTGTACCTGCTGCTGTCCGTTCCCATGTCTGCCGCTGCCTCCGGCAACCGGCATGCATGCCCCGCTCTTTCTTTAGGCTGCAATGCAATGCATGCCTCATGCCTGCTAGTCTTTTCGCTTTCTCTGATCTCGAAACCAAACCGTGTGGCCGGCCGGGGGCCGGGGCGGTGGTCTGGTGACCCATGGAATGGAAGGAATCAGTATATCAGTATCCTCTGGCGTTGGGACCAAGCCACGGGCCACGGCAGCAAGAAGCCAGCACGCTCGTGCACCTGTTCGTGCTTGGTGAGAGCGGGACGGACGACGACAAAAACGCTGCATGGTTTCGCCAAAATTAGCGGCAGTGGTCGGATAAGGCCATGGAATCCATCCTGTCTGAAACCGTGGATCAAGATCAACTGCGAATTTTCCATGTTTGCCTCTGCTATCCAATCCACCTGACGATGATTCAGTTTTCTCGTAACAAAATGTTTTATGGTTATTACTAGTTATTACTGAAGACAGCATCTGTCAACGATGTCGAGTAATGCAGCCTTGCTGTAGTTTCAGAAAACCGGATTAAGAATCTGAAGACAGGCAGGAATGATGCCCAAAGGTGGTGGTGACCTGTGACCTCACAATCCCCTGTACTGCCTGCCTCAAAATGCCTAGGATAAGTCGTGCGATTTTTTCATTTTGTTGCAAGATTTACACAGAGGTCACATGCATGCATGCAAATGCAATGCAACCCGTTAACCACGGAGTCATGCATGTGGGTGGCACGCTCGTAACCATATATTCTCCATTCACGTTGCCTGTTTACCAAAAGCTTGTATACGGGCACATTTTACAGGTAACTAAAACTGTCCTATCCTGTCCTGTCTGGTCGATAATCTATCGTGTGTGTTCCAGGGACCATTTGATGATCCAATAGATTAATCTGATCAGAACGGCTTTTTATGCCGTGGCTTCTACTACTACTGGAGTACGTACGCAGTTTCATTCGACCGGATTGGCGCGCCGGCAGAGCAGGGGCTTCGTGTGTGAATGACGAAGCTTTGTGGATCGAAACCTTTGCAGACAAAAAGCACGCGAGCATGTAGGTGAACTTATTCTACGGGATGCAGTGCTGGTCCATCATGTTCATGTGACGCACCAAACTGATTGATCTCTCAACAAATAGGAGTACTACCTTTCGTGAAAGTCTGCACCAAACCAAGATAGGAGTAAGTACTCCTGATTTGGAAATTCGATGCTAACTTGGTTTGGCTACTGCTATAAATTCAGGCAGAATATTATCTGCCCTGTGGTTTCTCTTGGGACAATCGTGACGTGGCTGGATTTTCAGATGACTGCACACACGCAGCTAGACCAACTACATATATATCTACTGAATGTGTATATCCGAGCAGTAATCCATCGATTCATAGGAAAAAGTTGAACAGATGTACCTTGTAGCACTGCACCATCGATCCATCCTAATGAGCAAGAAAAACTGGAGCCGATTTTAGTGTCCACTAGGCCAGCAACAATCCAGTCGCAATCAGGTCGACGGATCCAGAGCAATCCGGCCGCCCACGCACTGAAACAACTTGGAGAAACGATGAATCGTCGTTGCCGTCAACTACTAGCACCTGCACGGCTGCTCTGCACTATTCAGATAGCTAGCTAGCCATCCTGTCTGTGTGGACGTGGAGGGTGAAACGCCTTTGGTATCAGGAGACAAGACCTGGGTCGATATTCAGGCCGGCGATCTCATCACCGCAGCATAATGCGCCCTTTTGGTGGGAGAAGGGAGAGACGGTCGATCGATCCATTCTCGCTACCTTTCCGCAGCAATATAATGGGCATCTTTTTCGCCGTTTCATGGACTGTCCGTGTTCGGTGTTCGCTCGTTCGCGCCAGTTGTTTTCTGATGATCTGAAACAGTGCTGTGTGGAATTTGATCTCTGCGACACCTGCGGCTGCGATGGCGCAGGATGCGAATGGAGGGCTGCGTTCGGTCGTGGTCAGTGGTAAGTTCGCATGGAAATCGATCCAAACAGGCCAAGTTCTCAGCTCTTTGGAAGAGACAACTGAGCCGGCTCTGAAGCGCACGTAAAGTTAGTGCTACGGCAAGAAATCAACGGCCCTTGTCGCCTTCGTCAGTCATACAGTACGAGAAAGTAGGGAAAGTGGACAGTGATCGATGACGCTAGGAGTTCTACTCAAAACAGTGCAGCTCTGAGCTCTCGCATGATCCTGATATAATGCTCCATTAACCAGCTGAGATACTAGCAGTAGCAGCCATGGTAAGCACCACCACCCTGCTCTACGGACCTGACCTAGACCTAATAAGCCTAATCATAACAGAAAATATGGGCGGTCGAGCAGAACAGAGAAGCAACCCAGAACGAGGCAACCACCCTCCTAGTCGGCTAGTCCTAGTCCTCTCCGTGGACATGGACCACCCTAGAGCTCGCTAGGTTCTCCAAAGAGAGGCAAAACAAAAGCGAGGCCGGGGATCAATCTGGCGACAGGGACACTTACATAATTACGTCTCCAAAGCCACCATCTTTCCCCTAACACTAACACCCCCATGCGTGCGCGCGCGCGCGGTGCGCCCCTTCCAAATCCCACTCCTTTTCCAACCTCTTTGCCACTAGCCCTAGTTGTTAATCCCCGCGGCCAGCGGTGCACGGCACACGCGCATCCGCCTTCGGTCGCGGCCAAGGCGTGTGTGCGTGCGTAACAAATTATTCCGGACAGCCACGATCTGCCCGCGAGGGTTCGCCTTCGCCGCCCGTGCAACGGAAGCTGCCAGGCAGAGGGCGTCGTGACTCGCGAGCGCGCCCGATCCACTGATCCACGGTTCCACGCACGCACACAGCAGCCAGCAGGAGCAGCGATAGATCCCTCAGGCTCGATCAGCTGCGCCTCTGATGCGGCTGCCGCGGCGCTGTCCGACCGCGGGGCTCCCTCGCGCGCTTTGGCGCGCACCGCGATGGCTGGGCGAGGCCGATGTGGGGGGAGAGCGATCCCTAGGGATGAAAACGGTCGGGAACGGTCGGGAAAATGTCTTAACCATTCCCGCTCCTGTATTTTTTGGTCGGGAACGGGAACGGGAACGGGAAGGCCGGACGGGAAAACGAATCCGGTATTACGGGATATCGGGAACGGAATATTTCGAACGGGAACGTGTCGATTACGATCGGGAAGCGGTAACACAAAACGGAAACATCGATATATGTAACCACTTGAAACAGTGAGCTCGATGCAACAATAGCAATCATGCATAATCCATATGCAAACAATAGCAAACAGTGAGCTCGTCAGAATATTTATGCAAAGAAAACTACAGAACTACCAAAAAAGAAAATGAAAAAAAAATGAACAAAAGGCCAAACCTTGCTGCTCCTGTGCTCCATGCGTGAATTCCTGGGCCAAGCAACGATGGGCAGCATGAATGACTCGTCAGCTCACTGTTCCCGACGGTATCACTGGGCCTATGGATGAAACGTTGGAAACAGTGATACTGGAGTGGAGTCATCGTTCCCGCGGGAATTTTCCACTGGGCCAAGCAACGTTGGAAACAATGAACAAAAAGAAAATGGAAAAAAAATGGAGTCTGGGCCAAGCATGAAACGATGGAACGTTGGGCCGTTTGCAGGCCTTGAAAACAGGAATTTCCCGCGGGAATTTTCCCGAACAAATACGGGATCCGCTAATTCGGTCGGGAAATCACTCTAACCGTTTTCGACACCGGATTCGCCGTATTTTTCCGGATTTCTTCCCGAATCCGTTTTTTCCCGAGAAAACGATATTCGGTCGGGAATTTCGGTATTCGGTGTCGGTCGGTACGGGAATTTCCCGTTCCCGCTTTCATCCATAGCGATCCCTTCGGCCTGCGGCAACGCCGCGACGCGGCAGGCACAACGTGACGTCCCAGCAGCCGCTGCCGCTGCCGCCTCCGCTTTTTCGCTTTGCCTCGGCACAGATGGCCTGGCTGGCTGGCCCTGGCCAGGCCAACCGATCGGTCCGGATAGGAGAGAGGGTCCCAGGACGCTGCCGCGTGCACCGGGCAGCCAGAGCTAGCAGCCGAGTAGCTCACCAACACGCGCGTTGTCCGACACGACGCTGTAGCTCCCTGCTGTGTTGAGGGTACGCGCCACTGTAGCACTCATTGAGCTGCTGGTAGCACATACTACACTCGGCAAGTGAGTGCCTGTAGGCCGCACGCGCGCCCCGCGCGCACGACCTGACTGAACCGATCGCACCCACCAACCCGTCCAATCACCCGATGCGCTTCACAGGCAGGCAGCAGGCAGCACCTCCATCACCCCGAAAGCGCTGCCGGGTGTAGTGCCGTAGTGGTGTTCGGCGACTAGTACCGCCTGCCATCGGAGGAGTAGGAGGCATACGTGTGGCGACGCAGACCACTTGTGGCGTGTCCAGGGGGAAGAGCAAAGGCGAGAGGCAACCTACTCGGCCTCCATTGATGGCTGGCGCCCGCCCATCACTCGTGCCGTCCCGGCCGGTCCCGAGGCCGGATCAGAGAACCCGAACGAACAGGATCGTTTTCGGGCTCTCCCCGGTTGTTGCGTCAACCGACAGCAGCTGGGTGCTGGATCCATCATCACGGCACCCGCCCCCGCCCGCTCTTGGACTTGCATTGCATTGAACGGATGGGATGGGCGGCCACCGGCCCCTACGCCGGTGCGCGACACGGTCGCGGCAGGTTGGTATGTTTGTCAGGGCCCTGCAGCTGGGGCGCGCCGGCCGGGTGAGGGGACGGCGAGATTGTCCGCGGTCGACAGCGACGCCGGGCCGCGCGGCGCAGGCAGGCGCGTCTAGTCTATTCGCGTCCCTGTCGCGGCCGGCCGGGCTTGCTAGCTCGCGATCATTCATCATGCGCGGCGGGCGCCCGCGACTGTTGGGAACGGGAACGGGAACCGGTCGGTGTGGTGTGTGCACGCACACGGACGGATCTAGCAGCGGAGATTTTGTTTGTTTGGTCGGTCGGTCCATGTGATGGACATGTAGAATGGGGAGCGCTTGATGAGCTTCGTTCAGTGTGTCTCGGTAAACTGCCATGAATTCCGGTTCCGGACATAGGAGTACTACATTGATTAATCAAAGTCTGCGCGATAACGAGATTCGATCGGTGCATGCTAAAAAAAATCTTCGCATACTGAAGAAGAGGGTCTTGTTTAGATTGGGGTTAAGAATCAGTATTTGATATCGTAGTACTTTCGTTTGTATTTGATAATTATTGTCTAATCATGGTCTAACTATGTTCAAAAAATTCGTCTCGTAATTTACCATCAAACTATATAATTAGTTATTTTTTATCTATATTTAATACTCTATGCATGTATCAAAGATTTAATATGACAAAAAGAATAAAAAAACTTACCATCTAAACAAGACGAGGTTGCTTTCGAGGGCTTGGCAGGTCATGGGCTTGGGAGTATAGAGTACTATACATGCCTGGGTCTTACAATATTGATTGATGATGACGCGGTGTAGTGCATCCGGCCTCGTGCTCCCAACCTCGTTGCCGTCACGCTCACCCCCTCGTGGGCATGTCTCAGGCCGGCCGGGGCGCCGGGCGCCATCGAGCGCCAGTCGGACCCATCGGCGGGGCGGCTCCCCATGGAGATGGACGGAGCTGCTGCGTGCAGTGCAGTGCAGTGAATCATCATGCACCGAAACAAAAAAAAAGCCTGAGGCTAAAGCTACAGAAATAGAAAGAAGAGAAAATTTCTTATTTGTCCTAGTTTAAAGTTGCTTTTCTTCTTTGGCTCTCAAATAAAAATTTGTTACTCATTTGGCCTCACTTGAAGTTTTGTTTTCTAATTTGACCTTACCGTCATCTTCCGCCTCTAACACCGTTTAGTGGCACATAAAATGACCAAACTGCCCCTGAGACATTATGAGAAACCAAAGGTCACCCGTCAGCATAGCAACATAATTTAAAGCACTTTGAATCTAATTTTCATAACACAATTTTTAAGCACTTTTTGATAGGAACGCAACATCCAGACCTCCAACATCATAGTAAAAAATGATGTCAACTTGATCATAGCACACAATTTAAACAAGTTCATCATCTTAAAAATTCAAAAGGGGCACAGAGCACATAGTTCAACTTAGTGTTCGACACATACATCATTTTCACACATCAGTTTCACAGTGCACTAGTTCGACACAAATAAGAATCATACCATGCTTGTAACAGAACCGACCAATTATACGAAATTAAGTAAGAAAATCATCCACCAGAGCAGACGATTGAGCAAACTTAAGCCCGTATAACCCGGTAGTCCGTGAAATCACGAAGGATTTCAAACCAACTCGTGTCCCAGCCATGATCGTAATAAGTTTAGCGGTCACCATCACATATTACATAAAAGTTCGCAATCTCAGATACATCAGAGTTTAAACATAGTTATTACAAACCAGTTCGAATAAAAGTAGCGGAAGTCATTTGTTCAAACCACACACACACTCACGCGGAGTTTAAATATAGTGCCAGTGAATGATCATCTCCAACAAAAGCATTAGATGAGGCGTAAGGAATGACCATGCCCATGGTCCTAAGCATCACCCATTGCGGGATCTGATGCAGGTTGATACAAAGAGCCATAGTACATCGCCCATACGCAACAAGTGGGAATAAAACCACGAGTACGAGAATGTACTCGGCTGGATTTTACCCGACATAACCGAAAATAAATGACACCAAGGATTATGCGGGCATTATAGTAGGGTAGTGACTCATTTGCAAAAGAAGCATTTTTAGCATTTCAAGAACCTTTCTAAAAGTATTATTGTCAAGTTAATTATTATTAACTTTGTCGACTAGATTTTGCACCTATACTAGAGTAAACATGTGATTAAGCAATTAATGATAACCACCGATCATTAAACAACTTCCATCTTGTCATATTCACTATAACTGTCCAAGTGTTCCATAAACATTTACTACGATGAAGTAACTCAAGTCAAGTGCTCACTATCCAGAGCGATGGCGATTCGAATCGATTCCTAACCAAATTTGGTGATTTGTTCCTTACACAAATCTCACTCACCCGCTAAAGTGAGATATTGATCACCGAGTCAACTTTCTAGGTATCTCGAGTTTACCAGGAACCACATGTACCCGGGGCCGACCGATCGCACTTTGGTCTTATCATCCCGCCCGTGTCCTACCACACACTGCTTGACGCAGTCTTGCATGCTGGGCAATCTACTCGGCCGAAAAATCTCCCGACTTCAGCGGTCGGAAGGTACTTTATCCGCCAGCTAAATGTAAGGCATGCGTTCAACATGACTCAAGGCCCAACAACGGTCGGTTCTTAATCGATACTGACGGAAACACTACGGTCCAAAACCACCGCAAGTCTCGCCCGGTCTCAACTTCATTTAACACTTAGTTATACCATGACTTCATAGCCATCTAAACAGATCCAGGTAACCACCTATAGCTCGCAGGTGACAGAAAATCACCCGACTTCTACCGGTCTAAGCCAGCTAAGCATTGACTCGACTGCGGATACCAGGGTAACAAGGATATAGTATAACAAAGGTAAACAAGGTATAATGCAGCAACGGTTGCAAACAACTCCTGAACGTAATGCATCAATTTCAAGTAAAGCTTTTAACGAAATCATTGCAAACCGGGAGAAAGATGCTCCGGGGCTTGCCTCTCTCGAAGGAGCTCGGACGGTGATCGGGGCACTCCGGAAGTTCTTCAACGTCCTCCTCGTCGGCTTCTGGCACTTCCTGCGGCTGCACCTCGAACTGCTCCTCGGGAATGACGACTGGGTTCTCGGTTTGCGATCCTGTATGATGCAATGCGTGTAAGGGATTATGCAAACGGTGCATCGAAGGAGATGAATGCGATGGATATGTTGAAATGCAAGGTAGTCAACATCATCTAAGAACTATACTACAAGCACATGTCATCTACTGCATTCTCTTCTACTACTAATATGTTAAGTTAACCTATCTTATGAAATGCTTCAATGATACACCAAAGCTTTACTAATTTCTTAATCACACTTAAAGCAACACTTGCTTAAACCCTAATTAATAATAGGTTTGAATAGCAACCTATATTTCTGATGATCCTAAAAATCTGAGAAAATTACAGTAGCATACTACTACCCTAAATAGACTACCATAAAAATTTCATGGCATTTGGATAAGTAAACTATCCTACACAAAAATGACAAGCTATAGCCTAAAAATGAGCATGAATTTACTTTGTACTATGAAAAGTGTCAAACAACAGAATTAGTATTTTTCCTAGATTCTAAATAGTAAATAATCACTATACAAAAATTACTACATGCATGTTTTATACAAATTTTGCTCTCTAGCAAAAATAACAAAAATCAGCCATCTAAGGTACTTGAACTACACCTCAAAATTTTCCCACAGCACATGCATGAAACATATTTTTCCTAGGAAGTACATGACATAAGAAGATTAACAAACTTGGAATCATATTTTTCTGAAGCCTATATATTTTTCTACATATTTTTCAAGTTATCAGCAATATTCAAGATTAAATAAAATCCTATAGAAAAGTATCTCAAAAATGACATGCACAATTTTTCCCAAGTAGATCTGATGATAAGGAACCTAGCAAAATTTGTTTCAACAAATTTGAAGCAAATTTGAGTACCCAAACATTTTTCAAACCATTTCAAATTTCAAATAATAAAGAATAAATGAAAACAATTCCCTTACGCAATACTGGGCCGGCCCGAAGGGATCCGACGGCCCACGACACAGCGCAGCCCAAGCCTGGCTCCCACCTTCGGCTCGGCGACTAACGCGCGGGACCCGCGTGTCATTGACACAGAACAGGGGAGACGGCACACGTCGGCGCGGCGATGGACGAGCTCGCCGACGGTGATCTCCCCGACGAAATCGACGGCACCGGCGTGCCCTACGTGAAGAACCACGTCTATTGGTACTCTAACCTCGCTCCTCATCGACCCCTAAGCACCCCACCACGGAGCTCGGTGGCTCGGCCATGGCGCTGCATTTGTCTTGTGGCCATGTCCCGGCCAGACTGGGCCGACGGGGGGCTGTGACATCATCACACGAGTAACAAAAGTCTGTGCGACGGAGAAGACAAGGCGGGAGCTAGGGAAGGAAGAGAGAAAGCTTGTTTGTGCTAGCCACGACGAGCTCCAACTCCCGTGAGTTGTGGTGGCGGTGAAACTCAAATGGGGCCACTACCTTGGGTTCTCCGGCTCGACGGCGAGATGGAATAGCTAGGGGAGGTGAAGGCGGAGCTGGCGCTAATCGGAGGTGGTGATTTTGGCGGTGGTGTGTTGGCGGCGGCGCTTGCTTTCAAGCGTCGATGGAGGAGGAGCCGGCCTTTGGCTGCTTGAGAGAGCAGTGTGTGAAAGAAATGAAAAATGGGCGGGCGAGCTGGTGCAGCGGCAGTGCTGGTTGTGGCGGGAGCTTAAGCGAGGCGAGCGAGGCGGTGGGACCAGCAGAGCGCCACCCGTGGTGGGCGGCGCCGCGTCTGATCGCCACGCACGTGTGGCCATTACTGGCCTTGATCGGGCAGACAGCCTTGGTGGCCAAGGTGGTGGAGGAGGGAGGCCGAAGCTAGGCCGGGCCGGCTTCATGAATCGGGTAGGGAAGTGAGGCGCAAGGCCCACGAAGGTAAAACAAGATTTTTCAAATTAATTTGAATTCCTTTTTTCATTCAAAAAAATTTTGGACTAAATCAAAGCAGTTTCAAACTTTGGACCAAAAATAAAAGTTGCTCAAAATTTTATCCTCTACAACTTTGATTTTAAGACCAACATCCAATTCATTATAGATTTTAAATTATAAAATTAAAGTCAATTTTGACTCGAACCCTAATTTTTTTGGAGGATTATTTTTAAAGCAAAATTTGGCAATAATTCAAATACAAACCTTGCTCCAAAAATTGTGATAAACAATTCTAGATGATTTACAATCATAACCAAACAAGTTCTACTAACCTAGCAAACAAAATCAGGGCAAAACAATTCTAACAAAGGTATGCAACATTCAGGTTTCACAACATGTTTTAGATGTTTCGAAGAAATGTTTCAGTTATTATATGCAAGATTATGCATGCATGATTAGGATGCTTGATGATACACGATATGTATGATTAGCAATGCCTAAATGCAGGCATAACACCGGGTGTTCTGACCCTCCCCTTATATAAAAAATCTCGTCCCCGAGATTTGGGTTACGAACCATTTGTTATAAAATTCTTCATAAGCTTTTTGTAGATACTCTCCTGTTTCCCAAGTTGCATCTCCCTCATCATGATGATCCCACTGTATCTTGTATGTTTTCACCACACTATTCCGAGTAGCATGTTCCTTGGTGTCTAACACCCGGACTGGTTGTTCACGATACACCAAATCTGATTTGAGTTGAATACCTCGAGGTTCTATTCTTTCCTCCGGAACACGCATAAACATTTCTTGAGATGTGATACATGGAAAATCTGGAAAAGCTGTACTCATTGTCTCGAGTAACTCTAACTTGTAGGCTACCGGACCTCTTTGTTCCAAGATCTTGTATGGTCCTCACTGAATCTCATGGCAAGCTTTCTTGGACTCCAAACCTTTTTTCTTCTTCATTGGCGTGACTTTCAGATAAACATAGTCACCAACTTCAAAACTAGGGGGTCTCTTCTTTTTGCGCTGCATAACTTTTACGACGTGATTGGGCAGCTTTCATATTCTCTTTGAATAATATGAACTTTCTTCTTGGCTTCTTCTACAAAGTCAATGCCATAATATCTTCTATCACCAGGCTCGACCCAATTCAATGGTGTTCTACATTTTACGCCATATAAAGCTTGAATGGGGCCATCTTGATGCTTTCTTGATAACTATTATTATAAGAAAACTCCGCTTCTTGGTAACCATGACTCCCATGATCCCTTAGAAGACAATACACGTGCTCTTAACATATCCTCCAAAACAGCATTCACTCGCTCGGTCGACCATCCGTGCGAGGATGATAAGCGATCTGCGAATCAAACTAGTTCCTAAGCCTTTGTGTAAATGTTCCCAAAAATGAGCCGTGAACTGTGAGCCTCTATCGATATTATGGTCTTTGGTATACCATGCAACCTCACAATTTTCTGCGATATACTTCTCGGCATATTGAGGTGGTCGATATTCCTTTTTGACAGGCAAGAAATG
Source organism: Miscanthus lutarioriparius (assembly GCA_904845875.1). Classification (NCBI taxonomy): domain Eukaryota; kingdom Viridiplantae; phylum Streptophyta; class Magnoliopsida; order Poales; family Poaceae; genus Miscanthus; species Miscanthus lutarioriparius. The sequence continues at coordinate 10,766,036 of CAJGYO010000001.1, read as the reverse complement.
AGCGGTCTTGGTAAGACGATCCACAATTACCCAAATCGAATCATGTCCTTTTTTGAGTAGTGGGCAAACCCGTGATAAAATCCATATCGATATCGCCCCACTTCCAACTCGGGACTGATAATGGTTGCAACATACCGCGGCAGGTTTCATGTGAATTGCTTTCACTCGACAACATGTGTCACATCTGACAACATATGCTGTAATTTCTTTCTTCATTTTGGTCCACCAATAACGAGATCTTAATTCTTGATACATCTTACTACTTCCAGGATGGATAGATAGCTTAGAAAGGTGAGCTTCATCCATGAGTTTATTTCTAAGCTCTCGATCCTTGGGAACCACAAGACGATCGTCAAACCACAACACGCCCTGTTCATCCACTTTAAAGTGTTGAGACGGCTTTTCTTTTATTTTCTCTTTCATGTGGAATATCCCCTTGTCAGTTTTCTGACCTTCTATTATCTTACTCTCCAACGAGCAACTAATCTGAATACTATGTAACACAGCAGGATGCATTAGATCGAACCCATCTTCAAGTAATGGCTGCACATTCAAGTAATGTGACTTTCTGCTCAAGGCATCTGCCACTACATTGGCTTTACCAGGATGATATTGCACATTCAAGTTGTAATCCTTGATCAATTCCAACCATCTACGCTGTCTCATGTTTAGCTCTGGTTGGGTAAAGATATACTTAAGACTCTTGTGATCCGTGAAAATATTGCACACATTACCCAGAAGATAATGTCTTCAAATTTTTAGGGCGTGCACAACTGCAGCAAGTTCAAGATCATGTGTTGGATAGTTGGCCTCGTGCTTCCTCAATTGACGTGATGCATAAGCAATGACTCTCCTTTCTTGCATAAGAACACATCCTAATCCAGTCTTTGATGCGTCGCAAAACACATCAAATGGTTTCTCGATATCTGGTTGTGCTAGAACAGGAGCAGTGGTTAACAGTTTCCGCAAAGTGTGGAAAGCTGCTTCACACTCCTCTGTCCACACAAACTTGTGATCCTTTTGTAGGAGGCTTGTCATTGGTCTGGCAATCTTCGAAAAGTCTGGTATAAAGCGACGGTAATAACCCGCTAGTCCTAAGAAACTTCTAATCTCAGGAACTGTGGTCGGTGCTTTCCAATTCATAACTTCTTGCACCTTACTTGGATCGACTGAAACTCCATTCTCTGACAGAATGTGACCAAGGAAAGGACCTTCCTTCAACCAGAATTCGCATTTGCTAAACTTAGCATACAATTAATGATCTCTAAGTCTGGTCAAGACAGTTCTCAGATGCTCTTCGTGATCTTTCTCATTCTCGGAGTACACCAGAATGTCATCGATGAACACTACCACAAACTTATCTAATTCTGGCATGAAAACTGTATTCATCAAAAACATAAAGTATGCAGGAGCATTTGTCAAGCCAAAAGACATGACAAGATACTCATACAACCCGTATCTGGTGGAAAATGCAGTTTTCGGTATATCCTGTGGCCTTATCTTGATCTGATGATAACCGGATCTCAAATCTATTTTTGAGAACACCTTGGCCTTGGATAATTGGTCAAACAGAACATCGATATGTGGCAAGGGATATTTATTCTTGACGGTCACAGCATTGAGTGGCCTGTAAATCACGCACATTCTCAACGTGCCCTCTTTCTTCTTCTTTTTTCACAAACAAAGCGGGACATCCCCACTCGGACTTGCTTGGGCGAATAAACCCTTTTTGACAAATCTTCTAATTGCTTCTTCATTTCGCTAACTCATCTGGAGGCATCCGATAGGGTCTCCTTGAAATCGGAGCCGCCCGGGTACTAGCTCAATTCCAAACTCAATCTCCCTATCCGGTGGAAGACCAGGTAACTCATCCGGGAATATATCCGGAAATTCACACACTACCGGAATCTGATGAATAGGAATGACTACCGTAGCACATGTAACACTTATAAGGTCATTCTCCGAGGCAATGGTACTTTGAAAAGTACCCTCACCGAGGGATCCTTAAGGGTAAGTACTCGACTTCCAAAGATCTATGACCGCTCCCCAATCTTTCATCCAATTCATCCCTATAATGACATCCAAGACTAATCCAGGCATAACTATCAAGTTCACTCGGAACTTTCGCTACCTAATTCAAGGGTTGCCCTCGAACCATCCGGTTAGTCAAAACATCGGCCCCTGCTTTGAACTTATACTTGTACCCATACCCCAATTACGTGCATAGTTGTCCATGTTTCGTGCAAATGCTTGACTCATAAAAAGAATGCGATGATCCGAATCAAATAGAACAAGCGCAGCAGGTTTTCGTTGATGTGAAACTTACCAAAGAAAGTGTGGGCTCTCCTCCGAATTTCATCCATTGTTGTCTTTGTGCACTCTAGCATTATAAGTCTGCGCTTCTTCTTGGGCGGGTACGGACAAAACCTCGAGAAATGACCGGGTTGATCACAGTTATAGCAGGTCCTCTTCATCGTCTCCTATGCAGATCCCACAGCTCCCTTGAATCGCCTTTTGTACCGCAGCTTGTACGCTTTGTTAACAGCATCTTGCCATCTTGTACGGCTTTTGAGGTCCACGGAAATTTCGACTTCTTGGCCGAGGTGGCTTCGAACCTAGCGCCAGTGCCGATGGGCGATATGGAGGACGACCTCCCATAGGTGCTCTAGCTTGAGACGGCCCACCTTCAAAGGCTCTCTTGCGTGTCTTGGCTGCAGTGCTGGCGTTGTTATTCTTCTCCTGCTTCAGACAGTCGCTGATGAAGTCATTGAATCTGACGCGATTGTTGGTACCGACATGCTTCATCATTTTGGATTTAGACCCTCTTAAAACTCGGCTATTCTTTTTAGCATCTGTGTCAACCATGTCGGGAGCATAGCGACACAAGTTGTTGAAAGCATGCGTGGTATTGCGTCACGGTTTTGGTGCCCTGGTTCAACGCTTGAAACTCTCCCAACTTCATTTCGGTCATACGGTGGAATATAGACTCCACTTAAAAGCCTCAAACAAACTCTCTCCAAGAAAATCTGAGCATTTGGAGGAAGGTGGTGCGATGGTGCTTCCACCACATTCCCGCCGGTCCCCGCAATTGAAGTGCAAAGATACTCCGCTTTTAGAACCTCAGTCATTCTCAACACACGGAATTTATCTTCCATTGTGTTGATCCATTCCTCAGCATCAAGTGGCTCTGTGGCTTCCTTGAATACGGGTGGCCTGGTGTCCATGAAATCTTTGAAGCTGCTATATTGGTTCACTCCCATGCCACCACCTTGATTGTTACCACGTTGAACGTTGTTGGCGATGGTGCGCAGAAAATCCTCCATGTTCTTCTAGGATTGTTCCGTGTTGCGCTGACTCCCGAGCAGCTGTGCGAGAAACATCTCGGGGGTAAACGGGGGAGGAGGTGGCAAATGTGGTTCATGGGGAGGTTCATTGTTGTTGCCGTGGTTCCCACCATCACCACCACCACCGGTCCCCACACCGTTAGCACCGGTCTCAGCGGCTTCGTACGTGGTTCGGCGAGTGTTTGTCATCTGCATATTTCAGCAACAAGTAACGATTGAGTGAAGCTGTAATGATTGCGAGTGAAGAAAAATTATGCCGTACTGATTTTACTGGAGAGAATAAATTCATGCAATAAAATAGAGGCACAACAATCTCATCCCTATTAAGACAACAACACTAAATCGAATTACTTCAACGGCAAACATCGCATCCATACAGTCACATTGCCAGCATACATACACTGGACTTTTTATGCGTTCAGATCTCGCATTCGAACATCAAGTTCCAACCACATGCCAAGTCTCATACGTTCGAAACAACATACGATAGGTTACATGCCAACAAAAGAAAGGTCTTCGCGACAGGACCTAGATACTAGCGCAAGGCAACTAGCCTATTCCTCGGGGCCATCGTCGGGATCGGAGACGCCACCATCGCCTCCGGTGAAACTACTGTGCTCGTTCGGTTGTCGTCGTCGATGTCCATGCCGGTGGCGTTCTTTGGAGCATATGGGCCAACCCCATTGTAGAGCGCGTGAAACTCCTCGTGCAAAGTTGCCGTTGTATTCCTCTAACTCATCGACTCTGCGCAGAGAAGGTTTCTTGCGTTCCGTGCTTCATTCCTCTCCGAACCAATTGTCCAATCATGCGGTCTCGCATTGTTGTTGGCTTGAGTCAACGTATGCACTCATTTGCATAGCTCTATCACCTCTCTCAACCGCTTGATCTCATTGTAAGTTAATATCGCCAACCGCTCCGCGCAAGCTAGCTATAGCACGGCTCGTCTCTTCTTCGCTTCTTCCCTTTGAACTTATCCTCACTACGCAAGCCAGTCAAAGTCCAGTAGGTACTCTCGAGACCCTCATACGCTCTAATGGTGGTGAACATAGCACTCATTGCCTGGTTGTCGCTAGCCTGTCCCTCAGCTGGACCTCTGACCAATGCACTTCCCTGAGGCTGAACCCAAATGGCATCACGAGGATCATCCATAGGAAAAGTACAACTAGAGCTGCCGCAAGCTCACTTGGGAAATCTGCTCATAATGTCCACGATGACACGGAAGGTCTGCTCCTCTCGCACCCTCGGTGGAGTACGACCCTCAAACTCCAAATGCCACCATCCCAACTGGAGCATCACCGAGAGCAGGAACCGTGATCTCCACCACTGCAAGTCCATCATCCGCCAACTGGCTCTCATTCCAAGAGTACACGGCTCTTGACCCTCTGGGTACCCACATCATGGAGCACTCTCCAAAGCAAAGTTGGCATGCCAAACTCGCTCAAGAAGGTGTCCGTGGTGCGGTGCTCCCTCGGGGCCAAGCAGGCGCCGAGGTGCTCTTCTCCGGTGGACTTACTGGCGGTGTCTGCTTCGTGCGGGCCATCTCTGTAGTAAAAAGTTCTCTTATTACTTGGGAAACATACTTTTGGTTGATACTACTTTTATCAAACCGAGAGAACCAATTTATAAGGGGAGGAATGCATGACATGAATGAAATGCACACGTAACATGATGTATGCACGCATCGTGACGTTCTCACAAACTTAGGAATAAATGATTTCTAACGACGAATTCGGTGGCATACAACGATCTCTCAAGACGTAGCTAATACGTTCTACACGATAGCGTTGTTATGTACTGCAGAAGATTCATTTCAGCCCAATTCCCAATGAATGCATAATAGCAAAGAAAGTTCTATCTACACGCTCTACACGAATCCCCGGATACGTGTACAACGGTAGTAACTCACCGAACCATCGTCCTATTGACGGCATCGCCTCCACGACGGAAGACCCATACATGAGATACCTTTGTAAAACATGCGTAGAACATGTAATTACTCCAACATCATATAAGCATTCACCCTAGATCGGTGTATCCGATCATGCTCTCACAACTCACACTTACCAAGGCGTGAGAGGCAAATGATCCATTCATTACCACTCAAACAAGTGGCACTCATACAATAGCACGCCGTATGAGCGATTTAAAGATAAATATGATGCAAGAACCCCAAGTCAAGATGCTTAATTAAGCCACCTAAAGTCCTTAATCGGGCATAAGGGATATGATCATCGGCACACTTTAGATTTTGAAAATCACGTTTTCCAAATGCCTTTTGTTTTAAATACACTTGTGAACAAAGAACACGCTAAACCATGCTCGATGCCACCGTAATGAGAACCGACCAATTATACGAAATTAAGTAAGAAAATCATCCACCAGAAAGTGCACGATTGAGCAAACTTAAGCCCAGATAACCCGGTAGTCCGTGAAATCACGAAGGATTTCAAACCAACTCGTGTCCCCGACCATGATCGTAATAAGTTTAGCGGTCACCATCACATATTACATAAAAGTTCGCAATCTCGAGATACATCGAGTTTAAACATAGTTATTACAAACCAGTTCGAATAAAAGTAGCGGAAGTCATTTGTTCAAACCACACACACACTCACGCCGGAGTTTAAATATAGTGCCAGTGAATGATCATCTCCAACAAAAGCATTAGATGAGGCGTAAGGAATGACCATGCCCATGGTCCTAAGCATCACCCATTGCAGGATACAGCAGGTTGATACAAGAGCCATAGTACATCTCGCCCATACGCAACAAGTGGGAATAAAACCCGAGTACGAGAATGTACTCACCGGACTTACCCGACATAACCGAAAATAAATGACACCAAGGATTATGCGGGCATTATAGTAGGGTAGTGACTCATTTGCAAAAGAAGCATTTTAGCATTTCAAGAACCTTTCTAAAAGTATTATTGTCAAGTTAATTATTATTAACACTGTCGACTAGATTTTGCACCTATACTAGAGTAAACATGTGATTAAGCAATTAATGATAACCACCGATCATTAAACAACTTCCATCTTGTCATATTCACTATAACTCGTCCAAGTGTTCCATAAACATTTACTACGATGAAGTAACTCAAGTCAAGTGCTCACTATCCAGAGGCGATGGCGATTCGAATCGATTCCTAACCAAATTTGGTGATTTGTTCCTTACACAAATCTCACTCACCCGCTAAAGTGAGATATTGATCACCGAGTCAACTTTCCGGTATCTCGAGTTTACCAGAACCACATGTACCGGGGCCGACCGATCGCACTTTGGTCTTATCATCCCGCCCCGTGTCCTACCACACCGCTCGCGCACAAGCGCTACTGCAGCAATCTACTCGGCCCGAAAAATCTCCCGGCCAGCGGTCGGAAGGTACTTTATCCGGCCAGCTAAATGTAAGGCATGCGTTCAACATGACTCGAGGCCCAACAACGGTCGGTCCTTAATCGACACAGACGGAAACACTACAGTCCAAAACCCTGCAAGTCTCCGCCCGGTCTCAACTTCATTTAACACTTAGTTATACCATGACTTCATAGCCATCCAAACAGATCCAGGTAACCACCTATAGCTCGCAGGTGACAGGAAATCACCCGACTTCTACCGGTCTAAGCCAGCTAAGCATTGACTCGACTGCGGATACCAGGGTAACAAGGATATAGTATAACAAAGGTAAACAAGGTATAATGCAGCAACGGTTGCAAACAACTCCTGAACGTAATGCATCAATTTCAAGTAAAGCTTTTAACGAAATCATTGCAAACCGGGAGAAAGATGCTCCGGGGCTTGCCTCTCTCGAAGGAGCTCGGACGGTGATCGGGGCACTCCGGAAGTTCTTCAACGTCCTCCTCGTCGGCTTCTGGCACTTCCTGCGGCTGCACCTCGAACTGCTCCTCGGGAATGACGACTGGGTTCTCGGTTTGCGATCCTGTATGATGCAATGCGTGTAAGGGATTATGCAAACGGTGCATCGAAGGAGATGAATGCGATGGATATGTTGAAATGCAAGGTAGTCAACATCATCTAAGAACTATACTACAAGCACATGTCATCTACTGCATTCTCTTCTACTACTAATATGTTAAGTTAACCTATCTTATGAAATGCTTCAAAGATACACCAAAGCTTTACTAATTTCTTAATCACACTTAAAGCAACACTTGCTTAAACCCTAATTAATAATAGGTTTGAATAGCAACCTATATTTCTGATGATCCTAAAAATCTGAGAAAATTACAGTAGCATACTACTACCCTAAACAGACTACCATAAAAATTTCATGGCATTTGGATAAGTAAACTATCCTACACAAAAATGACAAGCTATAGCCTAAAAATGAGCATGAATTTACTTTGTACTATGAAAAGTGTCAAACAACAGAATTAGTATTTTTTCTAGATTCTAAACAGTAAATAATCACTATACAAAAATTACTACATGCATGTTTTATACAAATTTTGCTCTCTAGCAAAAATAACAAAAATCAGCCATCTAAGGTACTTGAACTACACCTCAAAATTTTCCCACAGCACATGCATGAAACATATTTTTCCTAGGAAGTGCATGACATAAGAAGATTAACAAACTTGGAATCATATTTTTCTGAAGCCTATATATTTTTCTACATATTTTTCAAGTTATCAGCAATATTCAAGATTAAATAAAATCCTATAGAAAAGTATCTCAAAAATGACATGCACAATTTTTCCCAAGTAGATCTGATGATAAGGAACCTAGCAAAATTTGTTTCAACAAATTTGGAGCAAATTTGAGTACCCAAACATTTTTCAAACCATTTCAAATTTCAAATAATAAAGAATAAATGAAAACAATTCCTTTACGCAATACTGGGCCGGCCCGAAGGGATCCGACGGCCCACGACACAGCGCAGCCCAAGCCTGGCTCCCACCTTCGGCTCGGCGACTGACGCGCGGGACCCGCGTGTCATTGACACAGAGCAGGGGAGACGGCACACGTCGGCGCGGCGATGGACGAGCTCGCCGACGATGATCTCCCCGATGAAATCGACGGCACCGGCGTGCCCTACGTGAAGAACCACGTCTATTGGTACTCTAACCTCGCTCCCTACTGACCCCTAAGCACCCCAGCCACGGAGCTCGGCGGCTCGGCCATGGCGCACGGCGGTGCGCGGCCGCGTTCCGGCCAGACTGGGCCGACGGGGACTGTGACATCATCACACGAGTAACAGTGCGCGACGGAGAAGACAAGGCGGGAGCTAGGGAAGGAAGAGAGAAGCTGCGCTGTGCTAGCCACGACGAGCTCCAACTCCGGTGAGTTGTGGTGGCGGCGGAAACTCAAATGGGGCCACTACCTTGGGTTCTCCGGCTCGACGGCGAGATGGAATAGCTAGGGAGGTGAAGGCGGAGCTGAGCGCTTAATCGGAGGTGGTGATTTGCGGTGGTGAGCTGGCCTTGGCATTTGGCTTGCTCGGCGTCGATGGAGGAGCCGTGGCATTGGCTTGCTGCGAGAGAGCTGTATGTGAAGAAATGAAAAATGAAAAATGGGCGAATGGTCTGGCGGCGCTGGGTGTCAAGGGAGCTTAAGCGAGGCGAGCGGGCGGTGGGACGCGGGCAGGAGCGCCACCCGTGAGCGGCGCCTGGCTGACGGACGTCGCCACGCTGGTGGCCATTGCTGAGCTTGATCGGGCACTGAGCCTTGTGGGCAGGCACAGGGAGGGAGGCCGAGCTAGGCAGGGCCGGGCCATGAATCTGGGTGGGAAGTGAGGCGCAAGGCCCACGAAGGTAAAACAAGATTTTTCAAATTAATTTGAATTCCTTTTTCATTCAAACGAATTTTGGACTAAATCAAAGCAGTTTCAAACTTTGGACCAAAAATAAAAGTTGCTCAAAATTTTATCCTCTACAACTTTGATTTTAAGACCAACATCCAATTCATTATAGATTTTAAATTATAAAATTAAAGTCAATTTTGACTCGAACCCTAATTTTTTTTGGAGGATTATTTTTAAAGCAAAATTTGGCAATAATTCAAATACAAACCTTGCTCCAAAAATTGTGATAAACAATTCTAGATGATTTACAATCATAACCAAACAAGTTCTACTAACCTAGCAAACAAAATCAGGGCAAAACAATTCTAACAAAGGTATGCAACATTCAGGTTTCACAACATGTTTCAGATGTTTCGAAGAAATGTTTCAGTTATTATATGCAAGATTATGCATGCATGATTAGGATGCTTGATGATGCACGATATGTATGATTAGCAATGCCTAAATGCAGGCATAACACCGGGGTGTTACAATGCTGATCCTGCAGATTCAGAAGCGCTACCAGGGCACACAGAGAGCCGAAGTCCAGGCCGTCGCGCCTGGGCCGCCATGACCCAGAAGCCAGCGCGCCTTGCCACCGCCCGCCCGGCCGCTTACCGCTTGAGCCTACGAGCCCCTAGCCGCGCCGCTGGCACCTGGCAGCCTTGCTTCACGCCGTCCGCCCGCCCCTTACTCATTGAGCTCTGGCATACCGGCCGCCGCCAGTAGTACCTAGGGTTAGGGTTCCTTTTTGTTTCAGAAGAAGAGAGCGTGCTCGGATGCGGGAAGGGACAGAGACGAGACCGAGAGGTTGAGATAGAAGAGAAATGAGAGACACGGCTTCAGTTAGGGGTATTTTGTCTGTTCAATGATGGCAAACTTTGACAGATCTCACCGTAAGACCAGATTAGAAAACGAAACTTCGAGTGAGGCCAAATAGATAAGAAATTTTGTTTCAAAGCCAAGGAAGAAAAACAACTTTAAACCAGGGCTAAATAAGAAAATTTCTCTAGAAACAAAGGGCACTATACACGAAAAGCAACGTAGGCGAGAGGGAGGGATGGGGAAACAAACATGGCGGGCCGGAAGACATTCCCCTGCCGCCATCAAGATCGATCGATCCCTTTCCGTCGACGGAGAGACAGGGGAGGCCGTCGATCGCCAGCAGGCCACGGCCGGGAAGCGGCCGGACGTGATGGTCCCGCTGTTGCAATTGCGATCGTCGCAATTGCAATTGCAATTGCAAAGCAATAATAACACGAGCCAAGGACAGAGTGACGCCGCTGCCGTGCCTTCCCCTGTGCGCCGGGTCCCTCGTGTCCTGCGACGCATGCGGCCGCTAATCCCGTCCATAAAGACAGATTTTGGCCGGATTTGTTAAAACGATCGGAGAACCTCATGCTCATGCTCATCCACTCGTGTATCGTTGCAGCTGTGGCGCAGCCGTGCATGCGTTGGATGAAACGCCGCCGTACCAGCGCGGGGACTCCGTCGTGGTTATCTATGCTCGACTGCTCGTGACCTCTTGATCCAGTATATAGGAGAGTATTCATATTCATTCATTGCGTGTGCGCGCCGCCTTGTTGTTTATGAGCCGTCAGCCGCCGCCCTGTTCGTCCGCAACAGGACATGCATGGTTCGTCGGGGTGGCGGTCGACCACGTAATAAATAGTAAAACTTCGATCGATGGTGTAAGTAATCACGTGATCCTTGCTTCGATCACGCAGTCCTGATGGTAAGATTAACACGCATGCATTACACTTTACAGCGACGGATTTGCCGATTTGGTCATGTGATTCATTCATTCACCTAGCTAGATAGCAACAGGAGGAAAGAAACCGATCGATCGCGAAAACAACGTTTCGTCCGGATACAATGATACTGCTTCCCATTTCGGCGTGCTTATCGTGTAGCGCCCTGGCCCTAATACAGCTACGACCTCCAAGTCTCTGCTTAGTGCTTTGTCGTGCTTATCTTTTGATCTTCCGGCGGTACGCGCGCGCGCATCGGCATCGCGTTTCTGTACGTGCGTGGCTACGTGCATACTAGCCGATCGGTGTACACGAACACGACCCGCCTGAGCAAGAGGGGAAGGGAAGCCTCGGTACTCTCGCGTTATAATCCGGCGTCGGCCGGACCACGCAGACTTAAGGCCACTCTCAATGCAGAAATCACCGTAGTTTCTATGAATATTAATAATCACAAGCATTTTGTTGATGTGGCGAGGTAGGATGATTGAAGAGAGAGCAAAAATTCAAATTACAAGTTAAAACACCTACCTGAGTAACCAAAGGCATACGGAAGGGATGTGATTGGTAGAGAATGGAGAGAGAATGTATGTGATTGGATAAAAAGTTGTTCTGTAGAAATTATCCATTGAGATCATAGTTTTTATATGTAGTGTCTATGTAAATTAATAGGTATAGAAACTACGTGTAATTTCGCATTGAGACTGCCCTAACACCTCTGTTCACGTACGCTCGTGAACTGTAGGCTGTTGAGAGGTCTCGTCTAGTGTGGCTCGCCGATCTGCATGTCCAGCCGGGCGGGCACATGCATGGCACGTACGTACGCGCGCGCCTCACCGGAGTTAAAACCTCGGACGTAGTAAAAACCAGAGCAGCACGTTGGTGGTGCACTGCAGCACCTATCCACGACGACAGGACGGTGGATCAAAATGAAACATGGGACGTGACGCGTGGTGTCGAAACGGGCACGATTGAATTTATATTTATCCCACGGTGGTACACAGCACAGCCCCAGTAACCTCCCGATGGAATGCTAGCGCGTGAGCCCCTGCTGCGACTGCGAGAGCAGCAAGGAGACGGGGGTACAGCGGGCGGTACATCCTGCGGGGGTAAGGCTACCGGTGCCGGTGACGGTGAATGGGGGCGCGCGGGCCACCGGCAGCGAGATCGCCATCACCCCCACGTCCCCACCCGCACGCCCAAACCGAATTAGCCGGGCGCCACCCCACACCCACCTCCCCGTCGCCACGTCGGCGCCTCCCTCCGCCCCGCCCGCCGCTATATCTTCACGCCGATCGCTTCGCCCCCTCACCCTTCCTCCCCAGCTTTCCACCACCCTTTCGCGGTTTCGCCACACCACACTACACAGCGCGCACGCTCGGCTCGCTGGCTACGACCAAGCGAGCTCTTCTTCTCCAGTTCTCCCCTGTTTCATGCACCACCGCTCGCTCGGTTCCTCCTAGCTAGACGGGGCTTGCTGCTTGCATTGAGACTGAACGCGCTCCGCTTGTTTCTTTCTGCGTGTCAATTGTTTTGTCTGCTGGGATGGAGAGGTGGGGGGACAAGGACAAGGGGGCGGCTGCGGCGCCGGGGAGGGCGAGGCGGTACGCCGACCAGCCGTCCTTCTCGTCCACGCTGCTCGACGCCATATACAAGTCCATGGACGAGACCGGCGACGCGGCAACACCCGCCGCCGCCGCGACAGCGACCAAGAAGCAGAACCAGGACCTGCACTACAGCTACTACTACAAGGCGTCGCTGGCGGGGAGCTACCGCGGCAGCAGGGCGGCGGCGGCAACGGCCCTGGGGCCGCACGCCGCCACCACGTCGAGCTCCTCCGAATGCTCCAGCTACGGCGGGTTCTCGTCGTCGGAGGCGGAGTCGTCGCAGCACCGCCGCCTGCGGCCCATACGCACATGCGTCGCCGCAGCCACCGCCGGGGCGGCAGCCACCGCGCCCGCGCCCGCGCTCGCGCCGGAGCAGAAGAAGAAGGCCGGCGCCAACATCCGCACCAAGCTGAGGGACCTCCGCAAGCCGGCGTCCCCCGGCGCGCGGCTCGCGGGGTTCCTCAACGCCATCTTCAACGGCAGGCGCGCGCCGCAGACGCCGCCGTCGGCGTCGGCGTCGCGGGGCGCGGCGGAGTCCGCGTGCTCCACGGCGTCCTCCTACTCGCGCTCCTGCCTCAGCAAGACGCCGTCCACGCGGGGCCAGCCGAAGCGGACCGTGCGGTTCCTGGACAGCGACGACGGCGAGGCGGCGGCCGCGGTCCCCGCCCGGAGGGTGCAGGTCGGGGTGGCGGAGCTGGAGCAGATGCTGCTCCACCGGATGGAGATGGACAGCGACGAGGACGACGAGGACGAGGAGAGCAGCGACGCCAGCTCCGACCTGTTCGACCTCGAGAATTTCGCGGCCGTTGCCCCGGACGCCGGCGCCGGCGCCGCCGCGTACAGGGACGAGCTGCCAGTGTACGAGACGACGAGGGTGGTGCTGGGCCACGTCGCCATTGGCCACGGGTACGCGCACGGGAGGAGTACCAGAGTGGTGTGATCTTGCGGCCGGGATTCATTCATTTCCGGTTCCGGAGCGCCAGGGGTAACTGTAAAATGGTAAATGGTGGAGTAACTGTAAAATACAGTACAAGTGAGCGGTTTGTGAGGGAAATGGGATTATTGGGGCAACAAGTGTTTGCTACTCGTACTCGAGATCTCTGGGAGGATTTCTTGGATCCTTTCCTTTTTCCTCTCTTTATTATTTCTCCATTCTTCTCCATGTCGTTGTGTGTGTGGTTAGTTCTAATTTTAGTGGAGTAACTCAGCGATTTGTCATGCTCTTTTGTCCTCTTTCTTTCCCTCTGTCATTTCTTTCTCCTGCACTCCGTTTTTTTTAACGAAATCCGGCATCTTCTCGTGTCATTCGTAGCAAATTTGCCACTGCCACGTGTTGTCAGCTGTTGAAGAAAGCACTCATGGCGTATGAGATCACTTTCTTTGGTTCAGCCTTGGAAAAGTGAATTCCAATCGAAAGCAATCGATTCGGACGCTTGATGAAAAAAAAGGATCGAGCCCGCTCGGCTGGATATCAGACGACGTTTGCGTTTCTATCTCATCGATGGCCAGCGCACTAGAGCGCCAAACCGTACTCGGTAATCACTATATTAGGCACTTAAAACCGCAGCCTGCAGCAGCATCTGCACTGCATTTTTTTTCTGGGCTTGAGCGTGCGGCCAACCGAGCTCGACGTGTGCAAAGAGATGAAAAAGTGAGATCCGTGGACGATTACTAGTAGTGCCATGAACGGAGAGGGATTTGACAGCGGGTGCACACGCGCGCTGCGCCTGCCTGCTGCCGATGCGACGCTGCTCTCTACTAGTAGTGCTCTTGCAATGTGAATCGCCAAACCAATCATTACTCGAATCAGATTTCCAGTTCCAGGGGTTGCCACAGCCTTTTACAGGCCGCAGTTGGTGAGCACGTACAAGTACAAGTATGGTGCACCATTCCGTGGTTCAGACTTGAGAGCCACAGTGCGGTTTTTTCTTCGTTCCGTTCTCACTCGTGCTCAGCGATTATTGCATTGATGATCACGTTGCATTATTATCCACCGATGAGTCAGTCTCGCCATGTTCGAGTGGCACGCCTCGTTTTCGCGGTGCGAAACCTGGAAACAAGCCCTCTATCCCGGTTAACCCGTACGGCCATAATAACCGCCGCTCTATTCGCTTGCTTGATAAGATGGGGAGAAAAATATTATTTATTAACTGAAAAAAGTACTGCTTATAGATCCAGCGGCGCAAAATGCTAATCCTGGAGCTCCATGTCATGTCCGTGCCTGATGCCTTGATCCCAAAGTAAACGCTGTCGACGCGTGCTGTGTTCTTACTACCTCCCTTGTGCGTGTATGCTAGCTAGAGCTAGCGAACGTGCCTCCGTTAGCGATAGGTCCGCGGATAAAAAAAAATGGGGGAAATATACTAAATGTTCTAATGAATGCCACTCGTATCGTGTTAGTGGACAGGTTTCAGTAACATATTTTCCGGTTCCGGGTCTGGTGTGAAAAAGGACAGTCAAGCATTTCGGCTGGGGCTGCCGCTGGGAAGAAGAAGAAGAAGAAGAAGATGCATCTGTTTCAAACAAGCCACATCCACCTCAGCATCCAGCTTGTCTTGGCTTGGCTACATGGAAGATCATCAGAGGAGCCTTTCACCTTTGAATTTGGTTATTATTCCATCGACTCTGATGTTATGTACTATCCGGAAATGAATGGCTTTTCTCGAGATCTCGATTTTTCTCATCCTCACTGTATATTCTTTCATTTGGACATGCATTCGGAATGCAGCTTTTCTAGCGCTGTCGGCTGTCGCTCAGTTGAGACTTTGAAACTCACAGTGCAGCGTTTCCTTTTTACGTCTCAAAATTAAACGATTTACGTTTACCCTTGTTTGTGCTTTGTACCACTACCGTCCGAGAGGGACACGGACGACTCTCGTACCACTGTCACTTCGAGTGGTTCCTACTAATAATTTGAAACCAAAATCAAAGCCACCCTGCGGATTTTTCTTCTACACAGATGATCAGCCTTCACTCGTACCGTAATAAATAACACCAGTCATGTCCGCAAATAATGATTACTATAGGAGCTACGTACGTATCAAAGATAGGAAGTTAAAACTTAGCAACAGTTATTGTGCGAGAGAATTCCTTCATTGCCAATCAAACCTATAACAATTCTTTTACCACGATTCAATATTATAGACTCCCTTCACTGCCATCTATTTAGAATCTTTTATCTCCCCATTTGCCATTACCGTTGAATGGTCAGGCGCCCGTTATTAATTTGTTGTGTGGATGATTCAAGTGATGTTGAGAAGGATTCATTCACACTGTTGAGAATTGTGACTTGGGTGATGACGAAGAACGGTCAGTTGTGTCTCTTGTTCATTGATCCAAGAACATAATGGGTTAATTTGTTTGTTTTGTCTTTTTTTTAGCTTATTTAATGATGATTCTTTGTGACAACGATCTTAATTATACCGTGAAAATGTATTTTTAAGTTAAGTTGACTTGATGTTACTACTAACCTACTATGATCCAAAACTCTGCCTGTTTTTAAGTTTCCCTTCTAGATCTTAGCGCACGTTTGGTACAACGCCGACACCTACCCGCGAAGACGTGACAAACGTTGGGATTGCCGAAACAGCTTCTATCAAAAAGTTCGGAGAAGTCGGAGTTGTTTTTATACTAGCAAGTAGAAACCGTGAAGACATGCTTTTTTTTTGGCTTCTCCTCACAAATTTAACATAAATTATTATAATAAAATTGTCACTAACGTCGTTTTTGCTAAACATCTTCTAAAATGACTTCAGCTCTACAAGAGGACCAGGGCCTCTTAAGAGGAGCTGAGGCCCTAGGCCTTGGTACCTGATTTTTGTAGTCCCCTACCAGACAAATATCTACTATTTATTAGCTTGTATGTACTCCCTGAAAAGATATTTCAAATGGAGGTAAAATAATAACACGTCTCCTGGAAACACGTTTGTTGAAATGGAAGCCAGAACAACGGGATTGCACCGGTAAAATAATAGCACGTTTGGAGTAATTGTCAGTATTGGAGCTGGAGAATGAAGGAGAGAAAGTACTGTTGGCTTATAAGCCATGGATGAAAGCATTGTTGGCTAATTTGGTGTGAGAGAAAAATACTGTTCGTTGGTTGATAAGTCATGACTTATAAGCCAAATACGACCAAACGAACCGGCCGAATGTTCATCTGATCCAGCTTCAGCGCAATCAAACCGCTCTATTGCGCCACTCCAAACGTGCATGGTGTCCCGGCCATCCATCATCCGATAAAAGTAAAAAAAATTATGAAAAAAAGATCTCACTTCTTATCGTCGCCTTTATCCGAAGTAATCTCAGTAGCGGAAAGGAAACATGAGGGGGTGTATTTTACCATTATTTACCACCAAATATCTTTCACTTTTTCCCCAGCTTTGACGAGTCCCCAGTCAAAAAGAAGAGTTCATCGAGTCTCTTGAGAAGTAGCCGTCGCATTCGAGCCATTTTTTTTATGGCTCGTTCCATCAATTGATACCCATACTTTTGGAGCGTGGCTGTAGTTGTACCCGTACTACGCTAATGGACTTGGCCACTTGGCAAAGTTAAAATACACTGCAGTTCTACAGCCTTCAATTCTTTGTGGATGGATTACAGTAGTTCTGACTACTCCATAAAGTTACTACTACTACTGTTTGCAAAGTTACTACAATCTACTGCACCCTTTGTACAAAAATTAAGACCATTATTTCTGGGTATATGCATCTGAACTTTGCTCTTCTTCACTAAAAAAATACCATGTGTTTTTCTTTCTCAAACAGAATAGCAAATATTCTAGGATGTAGGGTACTAATTAATCAATACCCTAACGCCTGCTGCAAGCTAAACGACAACATTTGTGGCTGTGGGCCCACACTCGATGCATCTTTGTGCAAAATGAGTTCAGACGTTTATATGAAATGACTGCAATTACAACAAGGACCACAATACCTAGACCAACCTGATCGAGCACGCAAAGGCAGCTGCAGATGCAATGCAACCAATTCGGTTCAGGATTATTAGCAACTGGCCCGGGTTTGGGCATGATGCGTAGAGACATAGACAGCTACTTCAAAGTTGATTAGGACTTAACTGAACCGATTGGTGGGCGGAATTGTACTAGTCCTACTACTATGCTTTATGGACCACACACACACACATGCGATGCGATGCGACACTATTAGAGGCCGGCCGATAAGCATCGTGGAAAAAGATAAGCACTTCCAGCTCAGAGTGGCTGCACTGATCTGTACCCGGCACACATTCTCTAATCTCCTCAAATGCTCACTTCTATATTGCATATACGATGCTTTTTTCCGTGTAGGCTCTTCCTAGTATCCCTAGAAATGGGGGTAGCTAGTACCATTGCCATCCTACATATGCAGGCCTTCCATATAGATGGACAAAGATCTTCAGGGCTGAAGAGGAAAGCAAGCCGGGGACCCCTGCACAGGGCATAAATGTTAAGCTCACATGATATGCATGTTAGGCCCCATATTGCGGTTTGCATGCCTTCATGCATTCCTTTTAATTAGTAACTTATTCCTTACTCCTAAAATGAGTATTTAGCATAGATTACCTTCAATAAATAGGGGTACATATGAGTAATTTTAAGTGAGCACCATCAGTCCTAAAAATCATAAATTGTCATGTTTTTTGGACCGAGGGAGTAGTGTATTCTAAAGATTTTAGGACAAATTAAGAGAGAATACAAAAATACACATATATACCCTTACTTCATTTCCTAATCAAACACTATATTTAGCGTGATAAATGAAAATTGGTTGATAAATGGCAAGTAATGATATAATACTTAATGAACTTGTGCTTCTGTTTAATGCAAAACTATCTCTTATCCCCTTGAATCTCTTATATTTGGATACAAATTTTGAATGCTTGGATGCACTATATTAGAGGACAGAGGAAGTAAGCTACGATAGCTTTTTATAAAGACCCAGTTGTATAGTTTAATATGCATGGTTTATAAGCTTGATTGTTTGGATTAGCCATGTTCGGGAAGTAATTAATCCAGTTAAATTATATATAGTGAGAAAAGTCCTAGTAGTATCATGAAGTAAGGTAATGGAGTCAAATTATAAATAAAAAAGTTATAGCCTCTTATTGGAGAACGAAGCTAGGTGCTTAACTACATGTGAAAATCATACGTCATGTTCGCTTGGTTTATAAGCCATACTTTTTTCAGCCAACGAACAATATTTTTCTCTTACAACAAATCAGTCAACGATACTTTCAGCCAAGCGAACAGGCCACAAGTCTCCAATGACACCATGTTCGGGAAGTAATTAATGCAATAAAATTATATGTAGTGGAAAAAAGGCCTAGGCTCATGAAGTAAGATAATGGACTCAAATTATAATAAATAAAAATGTTATAGCCTCTTATTAGAGAAGCTAGCTAGGTGCTTAATTAGGTTGCCCATTAGCAGTTGACTCTGGTTTGTTTGTCCATGCACAAAGCATGGCTAATTGTTGTATTAGCCCGATGATACTAATTAATCGGGTTAGGAAAGGACCTAGGGGTTGAAAAGTGGAGGAGGCCAGACTTAAAAACATGAGACTCACTAGCTTTCCTTAAGCATAAAAGAATGGTGGAGCAAATACTGCACTAGGCATGTCTTTCGAATTTTGTAGTGCTCATAGTAATTATTATGGTGTGGTTGTGCTGTGACTTATTGTGAGGTAGGTATAGTTGGGATCTAGGGCATATATAAGCTGCAAAGGCCTATGAACCTAGCTATGAGATTTCTTATTACGACATGATGAAGCATCGTTTGCGTGGCCTTACATTCAGCACCTACTACTAAAGCCTCTTTTGGCACGGCTCATCCAAAACGGCTTCATCGGTAAAGCCAAAGCCGATGAAGCCAGAAAAACTGATTTTTTCCGGCTTCTAGTTCATTTTAACCCCGGCTTACAAAACGACTTCACGCTACAGTGCCTCAATTTCCGTAAAATAGATAAAAACGAAGCCGGCATAAGCCGTGCCAAAGAGACCCTAAGTCACTCACATATGCCCATGCCCAGCCCATATGCCTTTGAGGGGAGATAATGGTAAATCAGATTACAAATATTGCCATTTGTAATTTTTTGGACATTTGTCACGAAAGCAATCGACTTTATCACGGATATAAAGAGGTATGCATTTGTTTTGGCAATAATTTGGTCGTGCGTGACTGCGTGAGGCAAATCGATCGGCAGCATCGTCCCCAATTCCACTTTGACGGTCGCACCGATTTTTATTTGAGCGAACGATCCGACCGCCCTCCTTTTCGTTTCGGTCTCATTCCCTTTCTTTTTCGTCGCATGTGACGAGCCAACGCAGCAGGTGCCGCCCAAAATTTCATTCTGAAAAATATCCCCCCTGCTTCCCCTCGCCCCTTCCAAGGGAAACCACCAGATCCCGTCGACGGCCATGGCGGTGATAAGCAGGCGGCCGTCGAAGAATGTGCGGGTGACGGAAAGCCGCACGCGTTGGACCTGCGGGCGTTCTCGGCCGCGGGGAAGGCGCCGGCGCCACCGCCGCGCGGGGCATTCCTCGACTGTGTGCGCGCGTTCTGGGCGGTCCGTGGTGCCGGCAGACGGCGTGTGGCAGGTGGCCTTCCGCGTCGGGGAGGAGGAGGGGGGGGAGGGGGCAGGGACATGGACGATGGAGTTGTGGCGATGGAGGTGGTGGAGGAGGACGTGGCCAAGGCCAGGGCCAGGCGGTCTACTGTGTCGCAGAACTGCTTAATCTAATGCCTCCCATGAGTACTTATCTTCCATTAGACATTAAGTACTTAAGAGAGGACACTAAACTACGCAGTTCTGTCGAGCACACCCTAAGGGAGAACTCAAAAATCCATGTTTTCCATTAGGATCATAAATGAGAGAATAAATCTTACAACATCTTTAAGCCATTTCTTACATCCCTTAATTACAGTAACATAATATTACCTCAATTGATTATAACAGCGAAAAATAACAATGTTATCAGAGTTTTCAGCGGAAATGTATATAACGACAAGTTTAAGCGCTAACATGAGGAACATTTGTATACATGGAATGATAACAGACTGTAAGTCTTTTCCTTTGCAAAAGCATTTTGTAAAAATTTTGAATAAACTCTACGTCAGCAACGTAAGGAAATCCTCGCTGAGCCCACCAGAAGGTTTCCACACACAAAAGCCTTCTACCATCCATCGATCACCTGCAACAGGGGGGATAAAACCCTGAGTACTCGATTGTACTCAGCAAGACTTACCCGACAGGAGGACAATAAAAGACTCCAAGGATATGCAAGGCTATCTGGCTTGTGGGTTATTGCATCTGCAGGAAGCATTACTAAACGTGCGTCCTTATATTCAATTTTATTAGCAGTCATCATTAGTTCATTAAGTAACCATTCTATGTAAGCACATATGCGTACTTTCAAGCAAGTGGTGAGCAATCAGAACTATTTTATCATATTTTATATTCCAGTTTTTACTACGGTGCTAGACCATAGCCAAGTCGTACCGTCTCATAGAAACGGTGATTCACGAATCAATGTATCCCAGCTAGGTACCCCAAAATACACGCCATGTTTGTACCCTAGGCACAAACAAGACCATCCCATTTTACTCCTATCACGGGGTTCAGGTTTCCATCCAAACTTGGACTCCAAACCCCCACACTTGAGACCCCGTCTCAATGTGGTGCTTAGACCTCCACCTTTCTCCGTCTCCAATCAGTCGGTCCAGAAAGAGCCGGAACCCACGACAAGAGCGTAACGAGCCTTCCCGCTCCCATAAGTAAGTATATGTTCAGGATAATAAGTCTGTGACCTGACTACCATCCACAGCAACGGACGGTCCTCAATCGACACAGGCGGAACAAATGCAACCCAAGCCTCGCTCGAATGCCTAACCAAAGTACCATTCTGCCCAGTCTCCACTTATCATCCTGATATATATATTCCATGTGATAGTAATATAATAATAACAATAATAATAGCTTTCCTATCTCTTGCGAGTAACAGGTAATCATCGACTTCTACCGGATCCTATAGCATAGCAATCTATATGATCCTGACATACTAGTAGGACTCATATATATATGCAAGTGGTTTTCATTCAACTCCTTAAGACTTAATGCACAAGCATAAATTAAAGTGCAGAATAATAGGGGTTGTGCATCGGGGCTTGACTGGGTAGGATATAACCAATAGTTAGCATTCCATTGTGGTGCCACGATCATCTAGACGCCATCTTTTCTGCTACTTCGGTCGACTCCATGATCCATCGTTGTTCCTATTACGATATACGCGGATGCAACGCAGAGACGCAATTAATCAATGGTAACCGCAACTCTTAAAAATATAATTATGTCTTTTAAGCTAACGAGCTAGCTCTAACGACTAACGTACTAGGCTACATACCACGTTGTCGAGCAAGGCTTCATCTCCGGAACAATATTTTAGTTCTAAAATCCTAAGGTGTTTCGGCATTTTATTGATTAAATATATATTTTGAACTAGGGCTCTTTTAGCTACCTTAGCAAACTAATTATTATGGAGCCAAAAATTACTGTAAGCACCTAATAATGTTAGGAATTTACTATAAAAGTTTCAGAGCCAACAATATCACCAATTTGCCACAGCAATTCCTACAAGTTTATATCTTACAATATTAAGCATCTCAAATTAATTAGATAACTCCTAAAAATATTATAAAACTATGTGAACAAAATATACTAGCAGATAGATTATGATTTTAGAAACATAACAAAATTAGTTTCACAATTTTTGGTTAGCTATACAATTTTATACTGAATTTACAGGTTTACCTTAGAAACTAAATTAGAAAATGCTTTAGAAAACAAAAAGAGATGGTGGCAAGCATTCGGCCCAGTAGCCCGGCGTGGCCCAATGCGGAATGCAGGCGCGCGCAGCAAGCGGGCCCAGCAAGCGGCCTAACGCGGGATCCCTCGCGCGCGCTGGCTATTTTATAGAAAAGACATTGATCTATCAATTTATTACGCGACACTATGCGCATTATTCCTACCGTCAGTAATCTTGCAACCAAACCCTCGGATGTTTTCACCTTTACCACGGGGAGGTCCCTAGAAACCCCGAGCGTGCTGGCCGATGGCATAAGGCGGTTCGCCCGGCAAACTAGGCTTGCTACGACGGAAGTATGGAGCCGACCACCATCTACAGCTGAATGCACAAGGATGGGTGGCGGTTAGTGACTCGGAGGCACACTATCGCGAGCTGCAGCGGCGAGCAGCTGTTCGCAGCCGCGGCATGACTGTTCCGGCGAGTCTATGCCCTCACGAAAAGGTAGAGATGACGGAGAAGCATCAGTAGCTCACCATGATGTATGCCCTACTGACGGTTGAAGTAGGGGAGCGCTGCGGTGGTCTGGCCACGTGCAAGCCGCTAGGGTGGCGGTGCTCCGGGATGGGCACCCATGCGTCACCACATCTCTGGTAAGCGCCCTGGCCAAATGGCGCGAGCACCAGATAGAGGATGTCAAGGCGAGCTCATGGATACAAACAATTGAACCAATTCGGACCTTACCTTAATTTCACTAGCACGGCGGCGCACCTGGCCGGCGGTGAGAAAAATGCCAAATTAGCAGCTAGTAGTGCTCGGTTGTGCCAAGTGAGGGTCGAGCTGCTAGCTGGCTTTCCTGTCTAACTGCTGGAACATCGAATTGAGGTGTGGTGCCCCAAACCGCATGTATTTGTCGTGCGAAGCGGGGCGATTCTATCAGCGATAAGGGCAGGCGGGAGCGGTAGCTCTTCAAGGCTGTGCCTGGTTCGGTCGAGGCTGCGCAGTAATGAAGCGAGGCATCCACACGGGGAAGACTCAGTGAGAGAGCATCGTGGAGTGCTGTGATGGGACTTCTCGGCCATGGTGGGATACGGGCGACAACAGTGAAGCAGCGGTCGCGCGTGGGGCCGTCTCGCAGAGCCGGTGCAACAAAATGATGAGAGGGTGGGCAGTAACACCGCGACACGGCATTAGTGCGATGTGACCATGGAGGCAGGCAGCGGCTCGGTGAGTAGGTGATTCGAGTGGCGGAATGAGTGTCACATCAGCTAGACGAAGGCCGCCGCGACATCGGCTTGGCCGGCAGCGAGGTGGGGCAGCAGCACGCAGCCCAACAGCTGCAGGGTGATGACAGCGGCCCACTGGGGTCGGCCATGGCCAACCCACGGCCAAACAAGCTGACCGGGCTCGGTTCCATGGCGTACGGAACACGACCAGCCGCGCGACGCCAAGCGGCCGCAAGAGGTGGACGTGCGCACGGGCCAGGCACATGACGTGCATGAATTTTAAAGCGAAGCGAAAACTAATAACGGTCACAATTGAGGCCCAGCTAATTCCCCTATCCCACAATCAATATTACCAGCGACCTAGCAAATCCATCACCATGGCCAAAGAGCAACCAGAGAGGGGGATAGGAGGATGCCAACCTGAGCTCGTCGCGCTGAACTCCAGTTCACGGATAGAGCGCCAACAACATGGTTTACGACGTGTTCCAACGAAGTTTGGGGAATTTTTACGAGAGCCGCGTGACACCCAACATAACAACCACCTATGCCATACTCAAGTACTCACTTTGATGCAATCAACAATATCAAAGCATGCAGCTAGTGTTTAAATATTTTAGCTAGAATTTGAATGTCAAGATAGCATTGTCTTACTACTTTTCTCATACTTAGAAAAGTTAAGGTTCAATTCGAACTAATAGCCATTAACACTTTTGTTACAATTTTTAAAAGGCCTAAACCATATTAACTGCTACCAACAAGTATTTCATGCAATAGTCTATACCTTATACTAACCCGTAGAAGCAAAATATTTAAGCATTAATTAATTATTTTGCTCACAATAAATTGTCAAAAATAGTGCTTTAAACGTAAGTTCAAGTGTTTGCCGACTTAACGAAAAGAGCTTATCTTAACTTCAAATTTGATTTTTGAGCTCCCAAGAGCACTAGTTAACAACAATTGTTTTCACAAATTAAAGTTGCATCTTCAATTACACCACTTGCTCATCATCTTTACTTAAGTACTACACACAAATTATATTTTATTTTTATTTATATAAATTGTTTTTCGTGTCAAACAACTAAAACGACTTATCCCATATTTCTTGTTAGAATTTTTATTAGCACTTTTACGCACCAAGCAAATTAACTTAGATATTTATTTGAGTCTACAAAAGTGAGTCACATAGGATTCGCTTATCATTTTCTGTGCGTTATATATTTCTAAAGCCCGAAAACTTGTTTGGCTACTCTCTCTTGGACCTGAATCTCAGTGCTAAGCAATCTCGTAACACGGGGTGTTACATACTGCGAGCACTGCACCGTCGCCGATGAGTGACCATATCCGGACTCTGTACGCCGTGCCTGGGTCCTTCTCTTGCTGATGGCCGGCTTGTACGAATTTGACAGAATTGCGGTGCCACGGTCATATCAGTAGTAGTGTGTTCATTGATTCGCGCGGCTATTTTTTCACATCAGTGAATTGTTGAAATTTTATGCTGTTCTGCTCTCTGTTTCTTGATTGTATAGATGTGAGTTTTCTTGTGAATCTGCTTCGTAGGGACCTCTGCTGTAGATAAATTTAGGAGTCGTGACTCCGCATACACATGCTCTGCCTGCTTCGTTGAGTTCGCCTGAATTTGTGTGAACATTTTTTCTTCTACAGATGTCAATGAATAAACAAATTCTATCAAACGCAATGGTGACTGTTATGGCTGGAGAATCTCAATATCATTGCCTTTTGTCTGACAACTTAATAGGCTGGAGCAGACACCCTGTTTGTGGGAGGAGGTACCATTTCATAATTTGGAATGAATACGATGTGCACGAGTACAAAACCTGCAAGCATTGTGGGCACATGGCCCAATTGTTTGAAACGCGGTAAGCTAATCTATTTCCTGTAAAATTATCAATTGCTACTGTACTGTAATATAGAATCAAACCCCTCAACAATAACCCAAATAGTGAAAAAGATAGTACTGCAACAAACAAAACAACTTAAGACACATGCACATTTCCATTAACGCGAGCCCCTACAAGCACTAATCATCTTCATCATTAGTAATTAGGTGCCCGTCATGCAAAAATGGGATCTCTTATGACGATCTGGAAGACTGGGACTATAGCCAGATGGATAATCCACGTCACTTGCTGCATGGCATTGTACATGACAATGGGTTTGGTCACCTTGTCTGGATAAATGGCACAGAGGGTGGCTCTAGTCTTCTGACAGGGATTCAACTGATGGGTTTCTGAGATCTGCTCTGACCATAACCACTGGGATTAACTCATGGGCTCCAATAACATGAAACAAATTTCATTTTGCATCTCCAATTATTTTCAAGCTATGAAATGGATGGACAGTAATAGTGACCAATATTGTGGAATATATTAGGCTGGACTTTGTTCTTGACATAGTCAGAAAATGATGACGACAACAACAACAACAACATAGCTTTCTAGTCCCAAGCAAGTTGAGATAGACTAGAGTTGAAACCCACCAAGAGCCCTAAGTCACGGTTCAG
Source organism: Miscanthus lutarioriparius (assembly GCA_904845875.1). Taxonomy (NCBI): domain Eukaryota; kingdom Viridiplantae; phylum Streptophyta; class Magnoliopsida; order Poales; family Poaceae; genus Miscanthus; species Miscanthus lutarioriparius. The sequence continues at coordinate 10,739,992 of CAJGYO010000001.1, read as the reverse complement.
ACATTTCAATAGCTACTTTCCAAGCACTCCTATTCAAATATATATATCTCACGTATATCCCAAGCTTTCAAATCTCTTTTTATTGCCTCTCTCTATGTCAATTTTGGTCTTCCTCTACCTCTCCTCATATTATTAGCTTAGCTTAGGACTCCACAATACACTGGTGTCTCTGGAGGTCTCCTTTGGATATGGCCAAACCACTTCAACCGATGTTGGACAAGCTTTTCTTCAATTGGTGCTACATCTAGGCAATCACGTATATCATCGTTCGGAACTCGGTCTATTCTTGTGTGACCATAAATCCATCGCAACATACGCATTTCTGCAACACTCAGTTGTTGAACATGTCGAATCTTTGTAGGCCAACATTCTGCTCCATACAACATAATCGGTCTAATCGTCATTCTATAAAACTTGCCTTTTAGCTTTTGTGGTACCCTCTTGTCACAGAGAATGCCAGAAGCATGTCGTCACTTGATCCACCCTGCTTTGATTCTATGGCTAACGTCCGCATCAATATCTCCATTCCTCTATAGCATCGATCCCAGATACCGAAAGGTATCCTTCTTAGGCACTACTTGACCTTCCAAACTTACATCTCCCTCCTCCTGTGTAGCTCCGCCAAAGTCGTATCTCATGTATTTGGTTTTAGTTCTGCTCAATCTAAAACCTTTAGACTTCAAGGGTCTACCGCCATAACTCTAGTTTTCTATTTACTCCGTCTAGCTTTCGTCCACTAACACTACATCATCAGCAAACAACATACACTAAGGGATATTCCCTTGTGTGTTCTTGGTAATCTCATCCATTACCAAGGCAAAGAGATACAGGCTTAAGACTGACCCTTGATGAAGTCTAATTTTAATCGAGAAGTGATATGTGTTACCATCGTTTGTTCGAACACTAGTCACAACATTGTTGTACATGTCCTTGATGAGGGTCGCGTACTTTGATGGGACTTTATGTTTTTTCAAAGCCCATCACATAATATTTCTTGGTATCTTGTCATAAGCCTTCTTCAAGTCAATGAAAACAATGTGGAGGTCTTTCTTCTGCTCTCTAAATCTCTCCATAATTTGTCTTATTAAGAAGATTGTTTCTGTGGTTGACCTTCTGGGCATGAAACCAAATTGGTTTGTTGATATCTGCATCATTCCTCGTAGGCGCTGCTCACTGACTCTCTCCCATAACTTCATAGTGTGGCTCATCAACTTAATTCCCCGATAATTAGTACAACTTTGGATATCTCCCTTGTTCTTGTAGATTGGTACCAATATGCTTCTTCTCCACTCCTCAGACATCTTGTTCGATCGAAAGATATTGTTGAACATCTTGGTTAGCCATACTATAGCTATATCCCTGAGACATCACATCTTGATTGGGATACCATCAGGGCCCATCGCTTTGCCCCCTTTCATCCTTTTCAAGGCTTCTCTGACCTCCGATTCTTGAATCCTCCGTACAAAGCGCATGTTAGTGTCATTAAACGAGTCGTCCAGTTGAACGGTGGTGTTCTCGTTCTCACCATTAAACAATTTATCAAAATACTCTTGCCATCTATGTCTGATCTCATCCTCCTTCACCAAGAGTTGCTCCCTCTCATCCTTTATACACTTGACTTGGTTGAAGTCCCTTGTCTTCCTATTACGAGCCCTAGCCATTCTATAAATATCATTCTCTCCTTTCTTCGTACTCAAATATTGGTAAAGGTCCTCATAGGCCCGCCCCTTTGCCTCACTCACCGCTCGTTTTGCAGTCTTCTTTACCACCTTATACTTCTCTATGTTGTCTGCCACCTGTCATGATACAAACGCTTATAACACTCATTCTTTTCCTTAATAGCCTTTTGCACATAATCAGAAAATGAACTATGACATAAAAATTTAAGCATTCTTGGCTGCTTCCTTAAACCAGCTATCATTCAACTGAACTGAACAAAAAAAGTATAATACAACCCAGCACATCTTGCTTTGAAAGATATAAGAACATGAGGCTTACACATCAGTGATGCCCTATTTTGTTCTAATTTGTTTTTTAGTTATTTTTCTTTGGTGATAATATTAATCTATAAGCCAAGATGAAAATACTAACTAGTCTTCCTTTGGTGATAATATTAATTAGTTATCCTTGTGCTGCATTTGAGTTGATTACTGACAGTACTTGAATATACTATCACAATGGGGTATTGTTATTGTGGTGGATTTGAGTTGATTATTAACAGTAATTGAATATACTTTCAGTATGGAGCACAGGGTATGGGTATACGATTGACACTTAAATTTTTTAGTCCATAGTTTATCCTCTCTATCCTCTCTTTTGTTGTCTATAAGCTTTCTCCAGTCTGTGTGAGCACAATGTTTTCAGTATCATTGGAGGATGACCAATTGTACCGAGCAACCAGAAAGTTGAATAGATCGGATATTTATGGAAATGCTCAATCAAATACGAATATTATATGTACATTACCAATCCAGAGAGTGGTTAGAGTATATTACCATTCTAGACTATTGATATGTCAAGCTCTGATTTAGTGTTTTTTCATTCTTTTTTTTATGTGTCATTTTTCATTATTTCTTTGGGTAATATCAATCCAAGTGGAATCTTAGTTTTAATTTATTTCAAGGTTTCTTTGTTAAACCGTAGGACTAGTTCATCTGTGAAGCAGAAAGTATTGAATGTTTTTATTTTCTTGTATGATTAGAAGTGTTTTGAGACCACAATTCACTTGTATGATTAGGAGTGTTTTGGAGATGTGTGACTAAATGTATGTGCTTTTGGTATAGAACCACATCTAATATGTGAAGTGCATTTGACATATGTGCTGAATTTCTTCTTGCTTGTATAGTTTTAGTGAAGAAAACATTTGGTGTATGTAAATGGCTTTTTTTTACATATGTGATTGTCTATATCTTAGCTCCATATGCCACAAGCTTTATATGTCATAAGTTATGCAGATAAATTGTGTTCCATAACTTATATACATAAGTTGTATTGTCTAACTTCTGTGCACAAGTTGTATTGTTCAACTTTGTTCGAAGTACACGTATGAACTATCCTAAAATTTTCCTTATATTAAACTTGGTTTATTAAATTATATGCATGTAACTTGTACATTGTAGTCATTATATTGTAGTTTTTGTATTAAATTGTGATTTTCTTGTCAAACTTTTATGCGTAACTTTTTGCACATAATTTGTAATTATTAGTTTCATGCCTAACTTTATATATAACTTTCTTCATATGTATAACTTTCTACACATAACTTGTATGTCTAACTTTCTTCACATAAGTTTATGTCTAAATTTGTTGACATAATATGTAGTTATTAACTTTTATGTAACTTTTTTGCACATAAGTCGGCTGGTTTATTATATTTTGCACATAACTTGTAGTAATTAACTTGTGTGTTGGACTTGGTTTATTAAATTATATGCTTAAGTTTTGTTTTGCTACTTGTACGTTTAACTTTTTATTCTCAAATGGGTACTTAATTACCCATTGTGATAATGCTTTTCAATATGTATTTATTAAATCTTATATGCATATTTGTCAGCTTGAACTTCAAAATGTCGATGTTGTTCCAAGTGACATTTCTTATCACTTCTCATAGAAATACGCTAGATATAGTCTAGACAATGCTGACCTTGTAAGTTTTTTTTTAATTTAATTCATTCCATACTATCTGTATGTATGGGTGGTTTTGTGATATACGTGTCCTTTTCTATTTAAAAATGAGGAGAAATGTTATGTTTTATGAATGGATTTTTCATATTTATTTCATATTGAAATTCATAAAATCTTTTTGTTTTTTGTTTAAAGATTTTTGTTCCAGCTTACAAGAATAGATTGTATGTTGTTATTGCAATCACGAGGGAACAGAGATTTGAAGTGATCTGTGCATTTAAGGACTTCAATATTGTTAAAGAAGATGCTCTCGTAATTGTGAGGAACTTTTGCAAAGTTTTCAAGTTTTCATATCGATTATCGAGAAGAGTTGATGTTTACAGGATGGGCATTACTTTTAGTAGTGTGTCCAATTCAACTAGCCAATATGCTTCTTGACTTATTCACTATTTTTTTTTTGGAAAATTATTATCTTTTGTTAAACCTTTTAAAGTATTAACATTTAAAAACATTATTTTACAGAAATGACAGTGGAGTTTTTGTTCTTGAATTACTTGAATCTTATGATGGCCCGACTCACCTCTATTTCAAAGAGGTGTTACTTTGTTCATGAATTATGGCTTTGTCAAGTTCTATTTTTAAAACTGTGATCATTTGATTAGGGCATATTGCCTACATCTTTAGATTAGTTGGCAAGATATTTTGTAAATTTTTATGTCATGTAAAGCATGTAAAGCCTATTTGTGAGGCATTGACATACTATTTGTGCACCCATGAGGAGAATCAATTCTTGTTACCTACAATACGTGACATAGCTGAGCAACATATAAGATTTCATATTTATACCTATTATTTTATCTTTGATGGAATCCTTATTTTTGCTCCTTCTTAAACTTGTCAGGGTATAAAACTTTCAAATTATACACGAACAAGGTATAACAGATATGATTTTCTACTTAACTTATTACATTCATTGCTATTGAAATATATTTTTATAGATTTATTCTATATAGTCTTTTTGTGGTGCTATGTTAAATATCAGAGTTATTTATCTGTCTTTTTGTTTTTCATGCCTATGCTATCTCACTTAGTTCGTTAGCTTTGTTGTACTGAATTATGTATCTAACTCCTCTTTTTATGTGTATGCTACCTAACTTACTTGATTAACTTAGTGTATAGAGTTATGGCTCCGTTCACGTGCCCTTAAATCCGGCTTGATCCGCTTATTTTTTCATCCGGAACAGTGTTTTTCTCTCACAAATTCCTCCAGCATTCCTCCAAACCATCCAGATTCCTTCAGAATTCAGACAAGCGAACATGCCCTATGTATCTAACTTGTCTTTTTATGTGCATGCATGGTAGCTAACTTATTTGACTAACTTACTCTTAAGACTAATGCATCTAACTTGTGTTTTGTATTTGTTATTTTAAATATTAAAATTAAAATATTTTGCAGATCTTCCAATTGAAGGAACAGATTCGCTCAATGTCATAGTTATAGAGAAGCTGAGATTATCGCTGCAGAAGTTATTATTTATCTGGTTTTGGGAAGGTTGCATCATATTATGGAATTTACTGTGTAGTATACGTTGTAAAAGTTACTTTTATTTCATCCCGCACCCTTTTATAAACCATTTTCCCCATGTTCTTGGATGATTAGTTTCTGAAAAGAGAAAAAAGGCTGATGAAACCTAAAAGAGAATGTGGGAGCACTGCTAAATTAGTACTGCTAAGTTATTTGTCGAAGTTATATTGTCTAATTTAGTTATCTAAGTTACGTGCACACGGTTCTCCAAAAAGAAAGAAAAAAAATGTGAGAACACGTGAGATCCAGCACGTCTGCGTCCAGCACGTGCCCGAAAAGAGAATGGAATGCCTGCGCCCGAAAAGAGAAAGAGAATAGTATACTATCCTAAAATTATGTCAGGTGGGAATGAATGATTTTCTATTAAGGTAAGTAATATGGTCTGAAAATCGTTTGCTTGATTCGTTCTAAATGAATGTTCGCCAATTAGTGGCGTCGAGCATCGTCTTAGGCTAGCTATAGCCTATAGGAGGTTATATATACTCATATTAAGCTATTATAGTATTATTATGTAGGACTTAAAAAACGGCAGCTGCGGAGAGACGACGACGACCGATCCTGGCGGTCTATGTGTGTATGTACATAGAAAAAATAAAGAACGCATGAACATGCACTTACATACGCTGATGATACGCACACTGCCTAATAGCACGTATGACACACCCTCTTTGTCAAAGCTCGATCGGTAGTCCTAGCAGTCCTGTACGACTACTGTACATCGCTTCCGAGGCCCTATTCGGCTTATCCCATATCCGGTTTGTTTGGCTTTTTTTTTCAGCCGGAACAGTGATTTTTCTCTCACAACATTTCAGCTAGAATATATTTTTCAGCCAAGTTTCACCAAGCCAAACAGGACCCAATTTGGCTGGCACGCAGGTTTGCTCGTGTTTTCACGTGTGTTCAAAGTTCAAACCTTGAGCATGCACACAAGGTCAAAAGGGACTGTGCTCCAAAAGATCCAGCAACAAGGTCCGGTCCCCAACGGCAACGTATGAACGATGAAAAGAAGAGCGCGCGATCGAGCGTGGTCGCCGGCCGCCGATCCCGAGGCACACGGACTCCCTGGAGATCATCGGTGGATCACGCAACGCTGCCAGCGGGCCGCGGAGGAAGCCGATGGCCCCGTGCCATGCCGCGCGCTTTCGCTTTGTCCAAGAGAAAACCAAGGAAGCAAAGCAAGGCGAGCGCGCGCCTTGCACCGCGACGGACGGGAGCGGCGCGGCGCGGCGCAACAAAAGCTATGCGTGGGGTGGGATCGTCGGGCCCGACCGATGGATGGATCGATCTCGTGGGATCGGATCCCGTTCCCGCCATCATCATCTTCGTCTGTCGTCGTCGTCTCGCTCGCCCACTGGCTCCTCTGCTTTGCCCTGCGTTCTCGGAAGCCGCGGCGCGACACGACGGTGACACGGGCGCCGAGAAAGAGGAAAAGCTAGCGCCGCTGGCCTCCCTCTGGCACGCGGGCCCGACGGGCCGCCGGATCGCGAGCCGTACGTGGCCGTGCCGCTTTGGTCTTTACCGCGTGCAACCAAAGCTACGGTCCCGTCCCGTGCGATCCAGTCATCCAGACCCAGCCTACGGTTGGCCAGTGCCAGTCCGCGCCCCCTCAAAAGCCTCGTGGGCGTTTTTGTGTTTTCCTTGCTGCATGGGGTGGCCGTGATTTTCCTCCGGCGAGGCGGCGATGAGGGGACTGAGCCATTGAGGGGAGTTTTGGAGGCCGGCGGGCCGGGCGCTGGCCTAGTGGCGCCGGCGCCGGCTTGCATGGTACGCAACGATGGACCGCCACCCTGCCTGGCACGCGTGATCTGCTTCCCACGTGCGAGCCTACGATGCTACGGAGTACGTGTACCCCTACCCCGCCAGGTCCTGTTCGCTGCTCTGAAACTTGGCTGAAACTGGTTGAAAAATACTGCTCAAGCTGAATTGTTGTGAGAGAAAAACACTGTTCCGGCTGAAAAAACAAGCCGAATAAATTGAATATGAGGTAAGCCGAGCGAGGCTAGAGTACTACGCCTACTAGCAGTAGGAACACTGCAGCTGACACCGTCCGCACCGCTACACGCTCAGCATGGGGACATCCCACGGCCTCCATGATCCGATCGGGGTCGCAATATTACTGCTCGCTGGAAGTCTCTGTAGCGAGCGTACGTATGAACACGTGACCAGCCGGCCGGCAAACGCGTAGGCGTAGATTCTGCTAGATCTGCAGCCCGTCCGTCAGTCCGTGCCATGGCCCAAGTGATGCTGCAGCCTGCAGGCACGCAGGGGCAGGTCGAGGCCGCCGTAGAAAGGGCACGGGCAACATGCCAACGGGCGGCGCGTGAGAATTTCCGGGGAACGCGGCGTGCTCTACTGCTCTCGTTCTCTCCCCCGCGGCCCGTACAACTCACGAGCCGGGAGTGAAGAAGTGGGTTTTGCGCGGCGCAAGAGTGGAGGACATGAGCCACGGAATTGATGGAGAAGCCCGCAGGCCTGACATCCAGTTCGCCATCACGAGCTGCAGCCTGCGGGGGAGCCTGAGAGGACGGTGCAGTAGCAGCAGCTGCTGCAGCGAGATCGAAGAAGGCTCCTGACGGGAGGCGACAGCCCAAGGCCCATGCAATTTAAGAAGCAGGTGAGAGGAGGCCCATGCGACGATGGCGAAGGTACTGGGAGTACCACGGAGACACAACTTGCAATTTAAGCCGAGCATTACGGCCCTGGCACTGGTACTCACTGGCCGAGCCAGGAATTTTAGGGAGCCTGGGCGTGGCAAAACCACATGGTTTCTATGTTCGCTAGTTAAGATATCAACTTGACACTGCAATTAAAAGAGAGAATGAAATGATTTCTTATTAAGAAACCATGTCTATAGGGAAACTAAGACATAAAGAGATGTGATAGGTAGATGAGTAAGAGAAAAGATATATCACTAGACAAAAGTTTATTATGTAGAAACTATTCAACAAGAATATACTCCCTCCGTCACGAAAAGAAAGACGTTATGAGATGTGTGCTGGTCAAACTTTCTTAAATTTGACTAACTTTATAAAAAAAATATTAACAACATTTGTATTACTAAATAAATTTATTATGAAAATATATTCCGAGATTTATCTAACGATACTAATTATGCATAATAAATATTAATATTTTATATATATAATTGGTAGAGTTAAAATGTTTTACTTCTCGGGAAGTGAAAATGATATTCTTTGTGGGATGCAAGGAATAGTTTCTATGTGTATATAAACTAATAGACATAGAAACTATCTATGGTTTTTAGTATTGTTAGTGCCATAACAAAGCTATGTAAAATAGAACACAATCATATAATATACAAGCAAAATTAGACAATCAAAATAGCATTAAGTTTTAAACTGAAATAATCACTAAGTCCTAGGGGGCGCCTGCTCCCTCATCTCTGTACTACCTCATCTCTGTACGTAGCTTTTATTTTGTTTTTTGTTTTGAGGGAAATCTGTACGATAGCTATGACTAAGGCCATGTTTAGTTTCTACATGTGTTCCTAAAATTCATGTCACATCGAATGTTTAGACACATGCATAGAGTATTAAATATAGACTAATTACGAAACTAATTACACAACTTGCGACTAATTTACGAGACTAATCTTTTAAGCCTAATTAGTCTATGATTTGACAACGTGGTGCTACAGTAAACATGTGCTAATGACAGATTAATTAGGCTTAAAAAATCATCTCGCAAATTAGCCTCCATCTATGTAATTGATTTTGTAATTAATCTATATTTAATGCTCTTTATTAGTATCTAAATATTCGACGTGACATGAATTTTAGGAGCGATTAAAGAACCAAACACCCCCTAAGACTGGCCATAACGTATGTTGTTTTCTGCGGTGCTGAAAGAGGAGAGAGAGTGTGTGTTGGAGCATCGGTGCCTATCATTGTGGCCATCAATGCCAAGTTCAAATTTTGTTGAGCCACCTTCCTCGGTGCCTGAAAGAGTAAAAATGATTTTTCAATCGGGCATTGGCCCTAGATGATTAAAATATTATATCCCAGGCGGTCGTCGGTCCCGACCGTTGCGGTGCTTCCTAGCCGTTGCTGCTTGTTGCATATATATACTCACATGAACTAGTTCAACAAACACACACCAGGCGCATATCAAAAGCAAAAGTTCAAAGATGGACAACTCTTCCTCTTCTAGTTTCTCAAATCTTCTCAACTCACACATTAGTCCAGAAGCACCAAATCCAAACACACAGTAGTACCAAAACTTTCAAAACTTCCATCAGCGGCAACACTATCCCATGAACTATCCACCCATGCATGGTCCCTACCCACAAAATATCAACAATCCCTTTGGAGGACCACCAAATTTCCAGCACTTCCCTTTCCCACCAGCTGCCTACCATGGAGGTTACCACGACAATGGTCCAACATCTCCAATTAGACCGATGGACTTCTTTGGACCTAGTGGTGGCAGCAACTCAAGGGGTGATGAGAGCAGCCCCATCGCTTCATCTTCTCCGGTGTCCAGAGCCCCTCCAATGAAGTCAATACCTATTCGTATTGAAGAAGACAGTGAGAGCAACACTAAAGATGACAACGGGCACAGAATGCCCGCATGCCCGCGGGCATGGAACCCGATGGGCAAGGATACGGGCACCACTTCTTGCCCGCGGGCATGGGCGCGGGCACCATCCTGAACCTAGAGGATTGTTCTTCGTGGGCAAAGAAATTTGCTATCCTCGCCCACGTATCCGCGAGACCCGCTCCATAGGTCTGACATGTGGGACCTACAAGCAAATATATGTATATATACACAATTCCTAGGGTTTATTCCTGATTCAATCCACACCCTACCCCACTCAGCCACCCCAATCCCCGCTGCCGCCCCTTCGTCTCGATCTCTCGGAGACTTGGATTCTCACCTCGCGCTGCGCTCGGCCGGCAGCCGCCCTCGCCGCCTCGAGCCATCACGCGGGCGAGGCCACGACCACGAGGGGGGGTGCCCCTACGTGACCGCCGCCGCCCATCCAAGCAGCCCCCTCCCCTGTCCCTGGCCAGCCGCCTGCCCCTAACGCCCAAGCCTTGTGACCATGACCCTCCCTGTCTTCGTCGAGCTGTTCTCTTTGGCCGACGGCTTTCCTCCATTCAAGCAGCGCCCCCTGCTCCTTGGCGGACGGCCGGGTCTACTTGTGCCTCTGTCTGCGCCAGCCGCCAGATCTAGGTAATTTCGTGCCATTCACTTCAATGGTTCAACTAATTTTGTTTTGTAGACAAGATTGGGTGTAGGGTTCTTGCAAGCTAGAGTGTTGAATTGTGTCGTTTGTTTTCATGTAGTTGCAATGGCAACCCCTAGCATCTCCCGAGTGCAAGTTTCCCATGGGACTGGTGCCTCCGGTCCTCTTGTGGCTACAGATGCTAATGTTGATAGAGAGGTTCTAGACGTATCTGAGGGAGAAGATGATGAAGAAATTGATGTTCTGTTTGTTATCGTTGTTCTGTTATCGTCGAACAATGTATGGTTGGCTAGTTGCATCTCGTCTCTCGTATGTGTGCGAAACAAATAATGTATGAACTGTTGAATGACTATGTTTAATGTTATCAATGTGAACGATTTGCTGTGAATCTGTATCTTCATATTTCTTGTAATGCACTATGGTTTATGTATATGCTCAACTTGGCGGGCACACGGGCATGCCCGCGGGCATGAAATGCCCACGGATGGAGGGCGCGGGCGTGGTTTGTTGCTCGTGGTGGGTGGAGGGCGCGGCGTGGGCAAGAGATTTAGCTGGTGGGCATAGGCGTAAGAAGGTAGTATCCGCGGGCACCACGCCCGTTGCCATCTTTAAGCAGCACAGATGATGGTGCAATGGAGGAGGTCACAAACTTTGGCGTGAAGAGGAGAACCTACGCCTAGTAAGTGCCTGTCTCAAGAATTCAAATGATCCCATCGATGGCAATGGAAAGCCTCGAGATCGCTTTTGGAAGGAAATTGCAGCTGAATATAACAAGCATGCTCCTAAGCAGCAAAGAAGAACAACAATGCAGTGCAAAGAACACTGGCACAAGAATATGTCTATCATTAACAAGTTCAATGGAGTCTACAGTGATGTGAAGAATAGACATGGAAGTAGTCAATCTGATGATCAGCTTATGGAGGAGGTGTGCGAAGTGGAAGGGACTTATGAAAAAGAAACGACCATTCCCATTGGAACATTAGTGGGCAGCAATGAAGGACCAACCTAAATGGGCTAGAGCTTACCCAGTTCATGAAGTGCAAAAGAGGATTAAGCTGAATTCATCTGATGCTTACACCTCTTCTTCAGCTCAAGACATAGGTGCATCTATTGAATCACGGCGACCGCAAGGGAGAGATGCAGTCAAATCTGAGAAGAACAAGAAAGGAAAATAGAAGTGTTCAGAAGCAAGTCTTTTTACAGAGGAAAGCATGCAAAAGTTTAATGAACTACAACTACAGAAGTTTATGGCTACTGGAAAAATGGCTGAAGCAGCATTAGCTCAAGCTGCAGCTGATGACAAGAATGCTGAAAATAACAAGGAGAGGAACAAGTTAGACAAACTTGCAACATATATAGAGCTATTTAACAAGGATACTTCATGTTACGATGAGGATACCTCATGAAGACATAAACAAGTCTTGGATTACCTAGCTACAGAGCTTTTCCTTTGAAAAGCTCAGTTTGTACCTTTATTATTCATTGTGTTTGTACAAGTAGTTTATCATGTACTTTCCATCATGTGTTTCTAGAAGTAGCTTGTCATGTACTTTCTATAATGTATCATGTTCCCTATATATGTATTGTCCTGTTATGTCAATTTATAATGTATTTAGCACTTTTATTAAGTACATTACAGCAGCCAGCAGTACAAATATTTATTTTATAGCTCACGTGTATAATTTATTTCATTAGAATATAGCTATTGTAAAAAGTTGCGGTTCCAGTTCCAATGTTGGAATCTAGGTGTTGCAGCACATTTGGATTTTAGTGATTTGAATCTATCTGTTACAACACATTTGGATTTTAGTGATCTGAATCTAGCGTTTTGCAGCACATTTGAATTTTAGTGATTTGAATCTAGCCGTTGGAAACTAGCTGTTGTGACAAGCTTTTCCCTATAAATAGAAGGTGATGCTCTCAGAACAATTCACACAACAAACCAGTACACACCTCCCAGCATACTCTCATCTAGGGGTCTGAGGGAATGGCATCAAATCCACATGACCCTACAGCAAGTTCTCCTGAAGAACTTACAAACAGGATTAACATCCAGCAGTTCTTTTGGGAGTTCATGAATGATCCAGTGGAAGCTTAGATTGAGGCAAAGTTTAAAGGACAGATTGAGGCTCAACTAGGAGGTACGTCCAATGACCAACGTCAATTTCCTAGAAGGCATATAGAAAGAAATCGTGAAGCTGCTAGTGATAGGCTGGTTGCAGACTATTTCTCAGAAAATCCAGTGTACGATGATGTTTAAGTTCCGGCGTAGGTACCGTATGAAGCGTCACCTATTCGTACAAATTGTACATACCTTAAGTACTTGGTCTCTATATTTCTGTCAAATGAACGATACATTTGGGAAGATGGGCTTTTCACCATTGCACAAATGCACATTTGCTATGTGCATGTTAGCATATGATACACCTGCTGACATGTGGGATGAAAATTTCAGAATAGGTGAAACCACAATTATTGAGTGCATGAAAAAATTCTGTCAAGGTGCGATTGCAAATTTTGATAAAAAATACCTAAGGAGGCCAACTAGAGAATATATTCAACGTTTAGTTCACATAGGTGAAGCTTGTGGTTTTCCTGATATGTTGGGAAGTCTAGTTTGCATGCATTGGCAATGGAGGAATTTTCCAAAGGCATGGAGGGGCAGTATACCCGTGACGACATAAAATATCCTAGTGTCATGCTAGAAGTTGTTGCTTCACATGATCTTTGGATATGGCATGTATTTTTTTTGGTGTTGCTAGGTCCAACGTAACAGAACCGACCAATTATACGAAATTAAGTAAGAAAATCATCCGTCCGAGCAGACGATTGAGCAAACTTAAGCCCGTATAACCCGGTAGTCCGTGAAATCGCGAAGAATTTCAAACCAACTTCCATTCCAGCCAAGATCGTAATAAGTTTAGCGGTCACCATCACATATTACATAAAAGTTGGGGTATACATCTAGTTTAAACATAGTTATTACAAAACCAGTTCGAATAAAAGTAGGGAAGTCATTTGTTCAAAACCACACACACACTCTTGCGGAGTTTAAATATAGTGCCAAAGAATGATCATCTCCAACACAAAAGCATTAGGCGAGGCGTAAGGAATGACCATGCCCATGGTCCTAAGCATCACCCATCGAAGGATACGTGCGGTTGATACTGATGGTGTAATACATGCGCCCATCGCAACAAGTGGAATAAAACCACGATACGAGAAACCCTACTAGACTTACCCGACATAACCGAAAATAAATGACACCAAGGATTATGAAGGGCTTTATAGTAGGGTCATGACTCATTTGCAAAAGAAGCATTTTAGCATTTCAAGAACCCTTCTAAAAGCATTATTGTCAAGTTAATTATTATTCTTTTAGAGTTCGACTAGATTTGCACCTATACTAGAGCACACATATGATTAAGCGAGATAATGATCTTCATCATTAAACAACTTCCATCTTGTCATATTCACTATAACTGTCCAAGTGTTCCATAAACATTTACTACGATGAAGTTTCAAGTCAAGTGCTCACTATCCGGGAGCGATGGCGAAGAATCGATTCTAACCGGTGGTGATTTATTCCTTACACAAACCTCACTCACCCGCTAAAGTGAGATATTGATCACCGAGTAGTATCTCGAGAGAACCATATGTACCCGGGGCCGACCATTTCGCACTTTGGTCTTATCATCCCACCCCGTGTCCTATATTATGTAAGTTTTGGTGCGGGCAATCTACTGCCCGAAAAATCTATCATGGTCGGAAGGTACTTTATCGATGACTAAATGTAAGGCATCGTTCAACATGACTCGAGGCCCAACAATGTCGGTCCTTAATACGAGACGGAAACACTACGATTCAAAACTACGCAAGTCTCCGTTCTCAACTTCATTTAACACTTAGTTATACCATGACTTCATAGTCATCCAAGCGAGATCCGGTAACCACCTATAGCTCGCAGGTGCGAAATCACCCGACTTCTACCGGTCTAAGCCAAAAGCATTTTTCATGCGGATAACAGGTAACAAGGATATAGTATAACAAAGATAAACAAGGTATAATGCAAAGAACGGTTGCAAACAACAACTCCACGGCGTAATGCATCAATTAAAGTAAAACATTTAATTAAATCATTCGCAAAGCGGGAGAAAAATGCTCGGGGCTTGCCTTTCTCGAAGGAGCTCGGGACGGTGATCGAGGCACTCCGGAAGTTCCTCAACGTCCTCCTCGCCGGCGGCACTTCTGTGGCTGCACCTCTGCGCGCCTCTCGGGCTCCTCGGGTATGACGATTTGGGTTCTCGGTTTGCGATCTCTGTATGATGCAATGCGTGTAAGTGCTTATGCAATCGGTGCATCGGATGAGATGAATACAATGGATATGTTTGAATGCAAGGTAGTCAACCTCATCCAAGAAAATATACTACAAGCACATGTCATCTACTGCATTCTCTTCTACTACTAATATGTTAAGCCAACACATCTTATTAAATGCTTCAAAGATACACCAAAGCTAACATTATTAACTAACTTGCATTAAAGAGGATTATTTTATTTTATTTTAAACTAGGGCTACAACAGGAACCTATATTTTCGGTGCTTATAAAAATCTAAGAAAATTACAGTAGCATAGTACTACTCTAAGTAGACTACCATAAAATTTTCATGGCGTTTGGATAAGTAAAATAGTCTACACAAAAATGACAAGGCATGGCAGAATTATGAACATAAAAATACTTTGAACTGTGAAAAGTGTCAAACAACAGAGTTAGTATTTTTTCTAGGTTCTTCATAGCATACAATGACTGTACAAAATTTATCACATGCATGTTTTATACAAAGTTTGCTCTCTAGCTAAAATAACAAAAAAATAGCCATTAAAGGTACTTGAACTACACCTCAAAATTTTCCCACAGCTCATGCATGAAACATATTTTTCCTAGGAAGTATATTACATAAGAAGATTAACAAACTTAGAATCATATTTTTCTGAAGCCTATAGATTTTCTACACATTTTTCAAGTTAAAGCAATATACATGATTAAATAAAGTTCTACAGAAAAGTATCTCAAAAAAATGACATGCAATAATTTTCCCCAAGTAGACCTGCTGATAAGGAACCTAGCAAAATTTGTTTCAACAAATTTGGAGCAAATTTGAGCAAACAACCATTTTCCAAAGCATTTTGTAAAAGAAAAATCATTTCTTAAACTCTTTAAAGAAATCAGTGACAAGCTCTTTGGGTGTGCACCGGTGCTGTGCACCCAGATCCGATAGGCGCCGACGATCTAGTCAGATAGGACATCGATCGAGGCCGAGGGCAGGCAGGGGGCAGGGAAGGCGAAGAGCAGTGTGGACACCACCAAGATAGCTCACCCATGACGAGGCAAACATGGTGCACCAAGAGAAAGCACAGAGGAACTTGGGGCTCGGCAGGCGCGCGCATGGCTTCAAGCTGCTCTGACGTGGCCATCTCCGGCCGGGCAGGGCGCGAAAGGTGGGCGCGGGGAGCTTCAGAAGCTCGTCGCGGTGGTTGTCTTGTGTAGTAAAAGGTAGGAAGAGGAGCGGAAAAGGGGAGTCCACGGGAGCGAAGCTCATCAAAAGCTTCGGCCGTGCTCGCGAAGCAATTCCCAAGGACGGGATGCTTACCACGGCAAAACATCGAGCAGCACGTGCAGGGGGTGGGCGGAGTATGAGGCTAAACGGAGTGGTCACCGGTGGTGTGAGGTGGTGGTGCGAAGCTCCGGCAAAGCGCGGTCTTGTGATGGCGATGCGGGCGTCGGTGAGAGGAGAAGTGAGGAGCGCTGGAATGCGGTGGCGCTGTGGGATTCAAGTCATGGCCAATGCATTGCAGGCTGCCTGTGCGCGTGGACGTGTGTCGGCCGCCGTCGCAGCGTGGCGCCACGTGGTGAGCAAGCCTCGACGGTCGGGCGTGGTGTGGCACGTGCGCGAGTGTGTGTTGGAGAAGAGCAGCTTGGCCGGGCCGAGGCGAGGCGAGAGGAGGCGAGGCTGCTGGGGGGCTTCATTGGCCGGCTTGTCAGGGGGCGAGGACATGAGGCGGCGGTGACTGCCCGAAGAAGAAAAAAAAATACTTTTCAAATATAGTTTCAAGGAATTTTTACATGCCATCTTTCAAATATCATTTTGAGCAAGAAAATGACCTCTTTTGAAAATAGTCCAAAAATGAAAGTTGCTTAGAATTTAATTTTCTACAACTTTGCTTTTATGACCACAGCCAAATTCTTTCTAGATTTTGAATTGCAAGGTCAAAGTCCACGTTTAACTCAAAACCCTAATTTTTTGGAATTTATTTTTGAAGCCAAATTTTGAATTAATTTGAATACAAACTTTGCTCCAAAAATTGAACTAAACATTACTAGATGATTTACAATAGTAGCCAAACATGTTTTATTAACCTAGCAAGCAAAATCAGGGCAAAACAAGTCTAACAAAGGTATGCAACATTCAGGTTTCACAACGTGTTTCAAATGTTTCGAAGCAGTGTTTCAATTGTTATTTACATGATTAGGCATGTGTGATTAGAATGCTTGATGATGCATGATATGCATGATTTGCAGTGACTAAATGCAGGCATAACACCGGGGTGTTACAAACAATGACATAACATCCTAAACCGGCCACCTTTGTTCACTGAAGTACTTCAAGGAAGAGCCCTAGAAGTTCATTTCACGGTCAATGGAACTGAGTACAACATGGGGTATTACCTAGCAAATGGTATTTATCCCGAGTGGGCAACATTTGTAAAAACAATACCCTTGCCTCAGTGTGAGAAAGACAAACTGTATGCAGAGCATCAAAATGGAGCAAGAAAAGACGTGGAGCGTGCATTTGGTGTTTTGCAGGCTCGCTTTGCTATTATACGCAACCCATCACGTATGTGGCAAATGAACTCACTTGCTGAAATCATGTATGCATGTATTATATTACATAACATGATTGTGGAGGATGAGAGGGATTCTTTTAGAGTTCGCTACGACGACACCTATGAGAGTGAATATGACCGGCCTAGCTCTTCATCCACATTGGCTAGATTTGGACACGGGCCTATTCACAGATTTTCAACGCTGCTGGAGGTAGAAGAAGACATTAGGAACCGAGATATGCATCATCGGCTAAAAGAGGACTTAGTTGAGCATATATGGCAGCGATTTGGACAAAATCAAGTTAGTATATTATGTAATTTTCTAGTTGTAATGCTTATATTATCATGCTCGAATCGATGTAATGTTTGTATTATCATGCTACAATCAATGTTGTTTACTTAATACCCGATTCCAAACTTCCATTTTAAATCCATCGCAACATACCACTATTATGCTTCCGCACTTCCAATTTGCAATATCATCAAAACTTTTCATCAACAAGAAAGGGATTAGTTGGAGGACACACCTGAAGCTGGGCTCGGTTAACCACGGTGGCCTTGAGCATTGGCCGAGAGTCATGGCCGCCATCGGTCCCCGTGATGGGGCTTGGATCACTTGGCGATCATCACGCAGTGGGGCTATGGCGCCCCGCCGAAAGCGATTGATCTTTGGCGCCGCGACGTGGCTGGTGGCTGATGCTGGCCCCCGTGGTGTGTCTGGTGGCAGCGAATCACGGCGGGCTAGCAGCCGCATCGGCTGCGTGGCATATGTTGACCTGATCGACCATGGAGAGCTATGGATTCACGATTTTGAGGAAGGCAGGCTTGATTTGGGGATGGAGAGATAGATTCACACGGTTCTGGGGGGCGATTTGGGTGGAGACAGAGAGATCGGAGCGGAGACAGAAGGGGAAAAGTCTCTCGCGCGTGAAATATGGAGAAGGAAAGGGATGGTTCTATGGTCGGGGTCCACACACACAAAAAGGCATTGGTGCCGACGTTGTGGGTATGGAGGTGTCATTGTTTTATAAACCGGATTAGTGAATTTATACGATTGTGCGTTGTTCTATAAAGACAATGGTAGCATCTAAAAGATATGAGGATTTATACTGGTTTAGGTGGAGCCCTACGTCCAGTCTCAGAGACGATCGAGTGCATGTTCCTCGCTTGAATGACTGAAGTTCTTACAATGAGGGGTGCAAGAATGGTGGAAGAGGTAGGAGATCTAGAGATAGGAGACACGCTGCCTGAAGGGAAGCTTCAGGAGCCCTTCTACGGTGTGAGAATGAGAGAATGAGAGTTGGATCGAATTGTCTCCAAGATGGGTGGCTTAGCCGCCCTTATATAGAGTTCGGGGCCAGGGCGTATACAAAGAAGAAGGTTCTCCCGATCAAGGGTCGTGAGCCTGAGGGAGGTCCTAGCTAACTTGGCTTGCAAGCTACGCCGTCTTGTCTAGCACGTCTGGGCGTGGTTGTCGTCATGGTCTTGTGGCCACGTCACGGCATGGTGTGACGTGGTGCTACTGATCCGGCCGTGGCTGTACCTTAGGCACATTGGGGGTTCGCCAGCAGTCCTGTGCGACGTGGGTCTCGCCGTGGCCTTCGTCGTCGCCTCCTGATTTCCTAGGATGTCGTACAGGAGTTGGTAGTCGCCCCCGAGTCGTCGATCGCCTTGTTAGTTTGAGGAGCTGAGGGACATGATCCCGATCATTGGGGTCGTGGCTCCTGCCGGGTTGGATGGCTTCTAAATCAAGGCATTCATCGTGGATCCCATCCCGTGGTGGGTAGAATCATACATGCATCCTGTCAGACTGTATTTGGACGGTGGATCGTCGTACTCGCTGTCACTGTCGTGCGGTGTTGTCTTATCTGCATAGCGTGGTGACTGAGGTGACCGCTGTCCCCTCGGTCCTTGCGAGAGTCAGAGTAGCGTGCTTACCTTTGCCAGAGTGGTCGTGTTTGGCTGGGATTGACCTCTCCCTGTTCCTTCCAGGGGTCGGGACGGTGAAGAGGTCGTGAGTCTTCTGTTCGTTATACGGCTGAAACAGAAGGAAGGGGTCGTGGCTGACCCTGGCCTTGGCGTCTGGCCTTGTCCGCTTGGCTTAGCTGGGCCACGGTCGTTCGGGTCTTTGCTAGCTGATATATTATGCGCCGCGTGGCCTACGAACTAATCGATGCCTTGAGACACCCCGAGGTTATAACCCCGACAGGAGGAGTTGAGGCATCAGTACCCCATCGCAGGGTTAATTTTTTTGAGCGCCGTTAACGCTGTGGACAATCTAACTACTATTGTCTGCAGCAGCCAGCAGAGGAGCCCGGGCACCCAGTGTGGCCGGGCCTTGGCTCCGCCCCTGCTAGTACTCTACCTTTTTTGTTCAAAACGAGGTAGACAATTATATGCAGACAGGCAAGCGATGAGCACTTCACTTACTATTAAAATAATAACACTGTTAAATCCTACTATAAATTTAGAAAAATACAAGTAACTGCAAGTCAAGGACTCCAACGTAGGTGAAATCTGCTTGTTGTTTCACTATTCTTTTTATACACAAACACAAACAAAAATAACACACACTACTTTTAAACATACAGGTAAACAGGCAGGACCTACCGTTTATATTACATAGGGGAAATTAGCCTTAGTCCAAAAGTTATATAAAACAACAAAGGAGAACAAGATAAAAACAATCCTGTACATTTAAAACAGAACACGCGGCAAAAACAGAGTGAAGGAAAACTTCCTTCAGCATCTTGGCAATGGCAACGCACCAGCGTGCTTCCTCCAGTCCTCCTTGATCTTCGCCACCAGGGTGGCCATAGACGAGCGTGATCTCTCAAAGACTAGCATTTTGGCACTTCGGCAGAAGATAGGTACACAGGCTAAAGAGATTGCACACAAAATCGATTCTGCAATGGCGCGAAGATCTGCATTGAAGAGAACTGAATTTGAACCTCGGGGTTTCACTTTAAATGGAAGGCGTGAGAGGCCTTAAATTGGCTTCACAGGTCACAGCTCCGGCCACCAAAAGGCTGAGCTTCTTCAGTTCTGGGCTCATGAGCTCCCCATGCCTGAGCCTGACAGTGTGAGGCACCTGCGGTAGCAGTGCGCAGCGGCAGTGCCTGTCGTCTTCGGAAGCCCTGTGCCCCTCCCTGTTCGGCTTTTCCTGAGCTGCGGTGGCGGTGCAGGGCTGCAGCCCGTCCCTGCAGCATCGCCAGGGAACCCTGCCTCCTCGTTATGCTTCCCGGCTTCCCGCAGTTCACAGGTTTGCCCTACCCTGCCATCATATCCATTTACTCTAGTACTGTGGCTACTGATGGCCAAACAAATGGGGGGATCCATTGCCACCAGGACGCGCACAAGCTAGTTCAAACTCGTAGTGCACAAAAGGAAATGGAGAGAGGTGTTCTTCATACATTAAACTAATCAATTTATTTGGCAACTGGAGACACTTACACCGATGGTACAACGCCTTATTCGTCCTCTCCATCTTCACACATCAGATCGATCGATCTCTAGACAGGGCATCGACATGCATGTCTGGTTTGGTGTGAGAGAAAAATACTGCTGGTTGGGACTGAAACGATCATATACGATCGTGGATTATTACTGCTGGCTGGTTTGGTGTAAAAGAGAAATACTGTTCTGATTGAAAATTTACGATCGTTTACGACTAAGCGAACATAGCGGTCATGAACGAAGCAGTACGAGCAAGCCTGCAGAGTCAACTGCTCTCCTGCTTCGTCACAGGCTCACAGCTGCGTCCAGGCTCGCTACTGAGTAGCGAGAACCAGTCTCTGGGATATCACCAGCTGATAAAGATCGCCACGCCGTTGGTGTTGCAGAGGAAGAAATTGCCTAGAGAAGATTTCCGCGACCTCATTCAACCAAGGGTGAAGATATATAAGACTACAGGAAAGCATATATAATTTCACTCTGCGTACCCCTGCTCGATCAGCAAATAGTCTATTTCTGCTATTATAATTGCCTCCTCATGCTCAGTCGTTGCAATCACCTCTCCAAACTGGCAGCATGCAAATGGTTAGTTATGGCATGGCATATCTTTGCTAATGTACAGGTTTCAGATTGTTAGCATGGTAAAAATCACAAGAGGTTTTATAGGAAACAAAAGTAGTTTTGACGTGGTGCAGTGGTGGTTACTGATAGAACCAAAGGGCAGTAAATGGAAACCTCATGTCAACATACAGGCACAACAAGAGTGCAGTGTCCCCAAGCAACATAACCTGCACTGGTATGTCGAGCTGGGCCGCATGTTGCAATAAACAGCTGGCACCAAATAGTTGATTAACATTCTAAAGCATAAAACTGGCAAAACGAATGCCAAATGAAAGTTGAAGTCCAGGAAAATGAAACACCAGCGCACAAAGAAGTGCAGCATACCTGGTTGTCTGCAGCCCTGTCATTGGAGAAATGATGTCATCAGCACAGGACAAACAAAAGTAGTGGAGATATTTCAGATATGAAATTATCCCTAAGAATTATGATGAGTTATGATCGAGGTTTTGACTAGTTTTGAACTTTTTTTTAGATCAGCATACAAAAAAGCAGCGAGCGTTTCAGCTCGCTATGTTTCCCTTGCATAATTACCATAACTCGAGGTGCATTCAACATGACTACTGGACCACTGCATTGGGAATTGCTGCAAAGAGCGAGTTAATGAATGACAGGATATCACAAAAAAATAAGCACCTGCAGTGAGTGAAATGAGCTTAGTCTGTTTAGTCAGTTTCAATACTTTTCAAATTATCAGAAAATAGTAGTAGTAAGCTGTAAGCATGTGTTCAGAATTGTTAATATAACTGAAAATCTGAAAATTTTAATCAAACATAGAAGAATCTGAGACTAAGTGTCTATCCATTTTACATGTGGAGTAGGTTAGAAGATGACATGGTCCAAATACGGCACATGCCACAGTGTCTTTAATAATTATAATCGTTTACTTCATGAAGTTACAGCTTAATAAAGACGACTACAATAGAAAAACACACATGAGGAAGTCATATCTCTTGCAGCATACAACATTGCTAATTCCTGGAAACAGATGCCATAGCATATACCAATACCAATTCGTCCAACATTTGAAAAAAGGAATCAATAATGCCATTAGAATATAAGAAAGACTTAAGCAACACAAACAAAAGGCATTGTAAAACTAAGTAACACTAACATAGCATATAGAAAGGTATAACTTGAATGGAACTATCCCAATCATCAAACTCACATTGTAGAACCCAATTCAAATCACCTAAACTCAAAATTAGAACGCGTGCACAAAACTTGCTTTACTACTTGGTGACTGGTGTAAAACTCTCCTTTACTTATTTCTTGACTAAGGCTACAAAAATATTCAGTGGAGGGCTTAGAAATTGTACAAATGTTGGAAACCACACAAAATAGAGATACATGCTGACATAGAATCCTACAAACCAAAGAAACCAGACGTGTAAGTGTAAAAAAAATAACACAACTGATGAAAGCATAACCCCCATAATATAAGGCTAGGTAAGGTCAAACTCCTTGAAACATTAAGAGCACTTCTGTATTAATTTAGTGGCTCAACTTCTTATCTGTGTACTTTGACCTAAGAATGGCGTCCACAATGCACAGGACACACTGTCTTGTTTTCTCTAAATACAAAAGGATACTAGAAAAATTGCCTGTGTGTCACCACGACACCACAAATCAAAGTATTGTACAGGTGTACACTATTCCAATTCTATATTTCTTTTTTTTCACCAGAATATTAACGTCCAAGGAAGACAGTCAGACACTGATTCAAGACCACGTGTTTGTGTTTCACGAATTTCCTGCAACACCTGTCGTCAATAACATAAAGGACTAGGGCCTGAATACCAAATTAAGAAGCTGCAGCACAAGGAACTATAACTATTAGGCACCGTTTGAAACCTTTCTAGATTTAACATAGATTCCCACAAAAACTAGATTCTGCAAAGCAGTGCAGCACAAAAAATCACGTCGCCTTAAATCATTCAATTGCAGTTAATTATAGGATACATGCCATCTAAGAACAAAGCAACATTACACACACATATCTCTAATGCGCAAGATCTACTCTGCAATTTTGATAGGGCATTGGGTATTTGGGTTATAACGATAGGATTTAGCTCAAGGACTTATCAACAGCAAGACCACCATTTTGTATAAGTATGTTATTCCATAAACTCCAAACTTTTAGTTCTTTCATCAGATGAGCGATGCTCCTAAGTCCCAACGCTCAAGATGTATGCAACCATCGATGAGCTAATGGGTTTTGTCGTTAAAATCTGACAAAAAGTTGATCTAAAGTTTGAATTTCTTTAGAAGCAAACTCAACTCTGGGAACGGTTTTACCATACTACTAACTCTTCTTCATACATACATGCCCTGCTCCAAAAAGGAAAACCGTGCGGTCTGTGCCTGCCTCTAACATGCAAAGTTGCTTGATGGATTCAATACCCAACATATTCTAAACTCTTGTATCCACTGTTTGAACAACAGTAGCAAATTCTCATTCTACTTGGCACATGCACATTTGAGCCAAGCCAAACGTACAATCCATGCATTACTATTATGTCACACCAAAATGCAGCACTATATATGTCGACTAGGACAATTAACATTTGTTAACATCAATCCACAGAATTGCATACGGATGCCACTGGTAACATTACTCCACAGCGTGACTAGGACCTAAGTTAAGACGGACGATGGGCGATTGAGTGCGAAACGAAATTTTACACCAACATTGGCAGGGAATAGTAAAGCTAACCCTTCACAAGGTCCACGGGCGTGGGCGCGGCAGCAGCTTCACGGAGGCGGACGAGCGGTACGGCCGAGGCGCCGAGGAGCACCACCCGCCGCGCCAGCACGTAGGCACCGGCGGCCACCGCCGCGGCCAACGAGGGAGAAGGGCCGCCATCGAGCGGCGAGGCCGTATTGGAATGCGAGCGGCGGGGAAGGCGACGGCGAGAAGAGGAGGTAGCCCATCCCGCTCGGGAGCCCACAATACCGTTCGAGAGCCCACGGCCCACAAGCCCATGTACAGTCTCGACTCCTCCAGATATTTCGGCCCCGAAGCAACTAAACTAGCCTCACTCGCCGCAATAAGACACCTCACCAGTTGCGGCTTAAACCCTTATCGCCACCGCCGCGTCCTCTTCCCTCATCTGCGCGGCCCGTCTCGTCTCCCACTAGGGTTTGGCACTTTGGCCGCCGCCATGGCGTCGGCGTCGCGCGCGCTCCTCCTCTCCCGTGCGCTCCAGGCCGGCGGCGGCGCGTCCCGTCGCGTCCCCACCCTCCTGCGCCCGCTCGCTGCGGCCGCGAGCCTCCTCCCGGCGGGGGCGGGGGCGGCGGCGGCGGCGGCCCCCGGCGCGGGGGTGCGGTGCTTCGCGACCCAGCCGGCTACGTCCTCGCTGCGGGACTCGTCCCCGAACTGGAGCAACCGCCCGCCCAAGGAGACGATCCTCCTCGACGGGTGCGACTTCGAGCACTGGCTCGTCGTCATGGAGCCGCCGCCTGGTGACGCCTCCAACCCCGACATCACGCGCGACGAGATCATCGATAGCTATATCAAGACCCTCGCCCAAGTCGTCGGGAGGTATATATGGCTGTTTCCATTTCTCTGTTTAGTTGTTGGCGTTTTCCTGCTAGAATAGATAAAAGTGCTCTGGTGTAGCATGAAGGTAAGAGTGTAATGTGTTTTATTTTATTTAGTGGAATTAGGGCTGGTTGGATCTCTTCCTGCTTGATGAGATGAATATGTAAGATCAGATGGATATGTGGATATTACAACGAATAGGAGAAATGGAAGTTTGGGTTTTAGAAGGATTTGGTTATGTGGATATTACAACGAATAGGAGAAATGGAAGTCTGGGTTTTAGAAAGATTTGGTTATGTGGATATTACAACGAATAGGAGAAATGTAATTTTCGGTAGAAGGATTTGGTTATGTTGATATTACAATGAATACGAGAAATGGAAGTTTGGGTTTTAGAAGGATTTGGTGTTGCTCATATTTTACAAGAGATAGTTATAAATCTGATCATGTTATAGCTCTCTAAGAAATACTTAATGCTACAGTCTGGGGAAAAAATGTTGCATAAAGAGCACTACGATCTTTGGCTCTACAACCGAACCATTTCCTTGTATCTAAGAACTTACAGGTTAATAGGGAGGATGCTTGATGCGGGCTTTATTGGGTTCATGTTGAATGTAGTTTTTTTTTTAAATGATTTTGTTTTTGGTGACTGTACAAATTATGAGAGCCTGTTAGTTCATTCTCTGCCTGGTGTGAGCTTGGGTAACGGTTTGCCTGGATCCATTAGTTTTAATTGTTACTACCTCCGTTTGCCTGGTTTGAGCTTGGGTAACAGTTTGCTTGGATCCATTAGTTCTAAATTGTTACTAGAAGCTAAAGTCAGCACTAGTTGATCTAAACACCTTAGCGAATAGTCCAACTAATAGCTCAAAATAAACTACTTAGCTTAGCTGATAATGAGTTATTAATTGGCTTCCCTAACCTGATCACTACTCCCTCCATTCCAAATTATAAGACGTTTTGGCTTTTCTAGATACATTGATTTAACTATGTACTAGGCATAGTGTATGTCTCTGTCCATAGCAAAATCTATGTATCTAGAAAAGCCAAAATGTCTTATATTATGGGGTGGAGGGAGTACTAACTATTAGATGGAGGATCCAAAGAGGGCCCAACTAATAGGTTAACTAATAGCCCTGCTATTAAAAAGCTATTAGCTGGCTTCCCTCTGCTAGATGCTAATTATTGGCACCAATGGATCCAAAAGGGGCCTACTGATCTGCTGCTGTAATCTTTCTGATTTGTTCTTTAAATTGGTCCAGTTATGGTTCTTTTGTGCGTCTAGGACATTAGAGTTTAGAGTGTTAATATCTGTGCAATTTTCAGTTCAGAGAATGAAGTTCTTTTTGCCCATTTTATCTCTGCAAGGCCTGCATCTAAAACAAATTCCTTGTTTCAGTGAGGAAGAAGCTAGGCAAAAGATATATTCGGTGTCGACTCGTCATTACTTTGCCTTTGGTGCCCTTGTATCTGAGGAACTTTCTTACAAACTGAAAGGTATTTATGATCTCATTAAGTAATATAGGAGTAGGAAGTAAATCATTGTTGAATACCATAAAATGTGTCCTTGGAATCTTATGCCTCTTAATCATTTGCAGAAATGCCCAAGGTCCGTTGGGTTCTTCCTGATTCATACTTGGATGTAAAAAATAAGGACTATGGAGGTACTGATAACATGTTTTCTATCCAAGTATAGACTCTAGACTATTTGCATTTTCTTGGTCATGTACAAAAATCCTCCTCATTATACTCGAATTCCCTTTTTCACATTCTCTTTGTTGTTTGTTGACACTGTTATGTCTTTCTTGCTTGTACACAATATATTAAACTTGAGTAATTTAAATCTTCATTATTTTGTATGGGATGTGAATGTCTTCTCAATATTTGCTAGTGTCCAAAAACTGTTCTATGAAATTTTGCTCCTCACTACTTAATTGACTCGCCTGTTTTTCTGCCATCTAATTTTCTTATCTATAGGCTTGTGATGCAAGGGTATCAGTGTCCTTGGGTAAAGTATAATGAGGTGTTTGGTTTGCATCTCGTATGTGTTCCTTGTGTCTTGGAAAACATCAATACAGATTTAAGAACCTATATCTTGGGGTAGCAGTTCACCACACATTACACCCTCTGTTTCGATCAATTATGCATGTGTGCCATTCGAAGCTGTTTTAGATTTTTTTATTGATGTTTTTAATTGAAGTTTTCTGCAGCTATAGTTTATGTCCATCCATGTTTGGGCAACTGATTCTACAAGTATATAATATTAATATGGACTGATTATTCCACAAGCTTATGATACCTTCTACTTCCTGTTTCAGGAGAACCCTTCGTAAATGGGGAAGCTGTTCCTTATGATCCTAAATACCATGAGGAGTGGGTGAGAAACAATGCCCGTGCCAATGAAAGATCCCGGCGCAATGATAGGCCCCGCAACTTCGACAGGTCAAGGAACTTTGAGAGGAGAAGGGAGAACATGCAGAACTACCAGAACAGAGATGGGCCTCCTGCGCAGGGTTTCAATGGCCCCCCACCTCCACCTGGCCAGAACCAGATGCCTCCTCACCATGGTCAGGGCAACATGCCGCCGCCACCGCCGCCACATGCTGGTGGTGGCCAACCAAACTATCAGAACCAAATGCCAAACCCACAGGCGGGCTACAACACTGGCGGTGCTCCTCACTACCAGCAAGGTGGTGCTCCTGGCTACCAAGGTGGACCTCCGGGGTATCAAGGTGGTAACCAAGGTTACCAAGGGAACCCAGGCCCGGCCTACCAAGGTGGTAACCCTGGCTACCAAGGTGGCCCACCTGGTTACCCTGGTGGCAACCCACCACTTCCACCTCCCTACCACGGAGGCAACCCCAACACACCGCCATATGCGGGTGGTGGCAATCCTGGCTACCCTGGTGGCAGCACTGGCTACCAAGGTCAAGGAGGCAACTCGAACTACCAATGAACATGAACATGACCACGAGTATAAGTAGGCACCCCTGTTCCAGAGTGAGATGGTGTGCAGTAGCATAAATCGAACCCTTGTTGCTATCTGAATTTCATTGTCGCTGTATGCACCTAATTATTATGTTCTATATAGTACTCCAAACTGTGATTGGTGTGAGTGATGTACCTGGAATTCTGAAACCATGGACGATGTGCCATCAGCTCTTGTATGCGCTTGCCGAACCAGATACTCAGCAGTTGTCATAGTAAGCTTTGTCTATCTTCGTTCGTTTCGAATGGTTGGTTAACCACAAACTTGTTACATGTTCATTTTGAATGGTTGGTTAACCTACATTGAACAGGCCGCACGTTCATACCATGCTCGTATACTTGAGACACAGAAACTCATCAACGACAGTGCTTCCACGAACAGGAACTCACCAACGACAGTAATGAGAGTATGGGACACAGGAACTCATCAACGACAGTGCTTCCACGAACAGGAACTCACCAACGACAGTAATGAGAGTAGGTCCTGCATCTTTCAAAAACCGAAAATACACGAGGACGTGATGCACGAATGCATGCATGCAGCACCTCTATCATCTCCGTCCCCTGACCAAAACCACTTCTTCAGAAACCGTTCAAAGCTTCATCTGCTGCCACATTGGCGTAATCACTGCTTGGCACATGAGAGGTTGAGAATAAATCCGCATCAAAAGGGAAAAAAAATTGGGTGCGGCCCAACCTCACGTGGACACCGTGCGGGATGTGACACCGACAGCATAGTCCCTCTTCACTTCTCTTATAATCCATCTTTTTCAGCTTTTTTTTTTTCAGCCGAAACAATATTTTTCTCTTACAACAAATCAGCCGGAACAGTGTTTCGGCTTATTTTTTTAGTGAAGCGAATGGGGCCATAGCCTCCCCATGCGAAATCTTCGGATCTCCAAGGTACGTGCATCTGGGATGCTGATCCACGCGTCCAGAATCAACAGCAAGTCCGCACGGTGTCCGCCACAATAAGTAGAGTACCCAATAATACCAGTTTTAGTGGAAGTTTTATCTGCTGCCACATATAGGTTTTTAAGAAGAGAGAAAAATAGAGTTTTATAAGATGAAACTCTCTTAGCCTAGTTTCCAACTCTAGTGAGTCATAAAATTAAATGTCTACGAAACAAAAAAATGAAATTATGCATCGAAGGTGGGTGTTTCATCCATATTTCATTTCATTCTATGTGATGTGACAGTTTTGAAAACAATGTCATGAAACTCTCTATTAAGAATGGTCTAATACACACTAAATACAACATGATGTCATGAATAATGATAGTCGCTAGCTCTCTCCGATTTCATTAGCAATGCAAGTGAATTTTGGATGCATTTTGTCAGCTAAGATTCTCCGGTTCCGTTTGTTTAGTGTCGGGCCGTAATGATTTAACTTGCAGGGGGCTATGACAATCCAACATTTTCTTGTTTGTTGCGCTTTAACGTGCTCTGGCGTTAACTTTTCGTGTGAGTTGGTGTTACCCAAATACTCCCTCCATCACTGAATCAATCAATTTCTAGAGTTATTAATGAATATCTAAACACCAAGGTTACACAAATCACTTAACACCATCTTGGCGTAATGGCTCGGGGGCTATGCGCTCTTACACACACATATTTCTAATGTGCAGGATCTACTCTGCAATTTTGATAAGGTATTGGGTACTTGGGTTACAACGATAGGATTTAGCTCGAGAACTTATGAACAGCAAGCCCACCACTTTGTATAAGTATTTTATTTCATAATATAACTCTAAAATGTTATAGTGTGTGTAGTTTGAGGAATCACTCCATCTTAAATGAGGTGGTGCATCATAATATAAGTCTATTTCTCAAATTTGGTGGAATGACTCCATTGGGCCCGTTCGCTGGTCTGAACTTTGGCTGAAACTGGCTGAAAAACACTGTTTCGGCTGAATTGTTGTGAGAGAAAAACACTGTTCTGGCTGAAAAAATAAACCGAACAAGCCAAATTTAAGACAAGCGAACGGGGCCATTGCTCGTACTAGTACTAATTATTAGCTTATGAGAAATTAGACGATGATGATACGTCAATCCATTCTATTTCATAAACCAAACACAAAAGTCTCCCAAGTCCCAATGCTCAAGATGTATGCAACCATTGAGGAGTTTATGGGTTTTGACGTGTAAAATCTGACAAAAAGTTGATTCAAAGTTTGAATTTCTTCAGAAGCAAACTCAACTCTGGGAAGAGTTTTACTATCTAATAATTCTTCTTCATACATGCATGCCCTGCTCCAAAAAGGAAAACCGTGCCTGCCTCTAACATCCGAAGTTGCATAGAGCATACTCCTAGATAGATTTTTTAATACCCAGAGTATTCTAAACTCAAATTCATCCACTCCTGGCTATTATCCTATATTATATAAGGCCACACCACAATGCAGCCTTGTATACGGCTTTCACTGGTAACATTACTCCACAGCGTAACTAGGACCCAAGTTAAGACTGACGAGGGACAATTGAGGCTACGTTATGTTAGCCAGGAATAAGTCTTGTCTGGAATGCGTCTAGGAACTATTCCAGCTTATGGCTGTTCATTTTTCTCGGAATGCACTAGGAAGAATTCCAGCTTCTCAATATTAGTACAAATTATTGAATCATTCCGGCTAGAAATTATTCCGGGGCCCTGTTCCTGACGAACGAGCCCTTATGGGAATCGTGAATGAGACCTGAGTGCGAAATGAAATTTTACACCAACACTGGCTGGTCCACGGCGTGGGCGCGGCAGCAGCTTCCGGAGGCAGACGAGCGCCGAGCGGCCGAGGAGCACCGGCCCACCGCGCCAGCACGTAGGCTGTGGGCATCGGCCGCCACCGCCGCGGACGACGACGAGGTGGGCAGGTGGCCCATCCCGCTCGGGACGGCGGGAGACGCGAAGCCCTAGAAGGCCCACGTTTACCATTCGAGAGCCCACGGCCCACAAGGCCATGTACAGCTTCGACTCCGCCAGATATTTCATCCCGAAGCAACTAACCTCCTCATTTGCGGCAATAACACACCTCACCAGTTGCGGCTAAACCCTTATTTTCGCCACCACCGCGTCCTATTCTTTCTCTCATCTCCCTCCAGGGTTTGGCACTTTGGCCTCCGCCATGGCGTCGGCGTCGCGCGCGCGGCACGCTCCTCCTCTCCCGTGCGCTCCAGGGCGGCCGTCGCATCCCCACCCTCCTGCGCCCGATCGCTGCGTCCGCGAGCATCCTCCCGGCGGGAGCGGGTGCGTCCTCCCCCGGCGCCGTGGTGCGGTGCTTCGCGACCCAGCCGGCGACGTCCTCGCTGCGGGACTCGTCCCCGAACTGGAGCAACCGCCCGCCCAAGGAGACGATCCTCCTTGAAGGTTGCGACTTTGAGCACTGGCTCGTCGTCATGGAGCCGCCACCTGGTGATGCCTCCAACCCCGACATAATGCGCGACGAGATCATCGATAGCTATATCAAGACTCTCGCCCAAGTCGTCGGAAGGTATATATGGCTGGATCCATTTCTCTGTTTAGTTGTTGGTGTGTTCCTGCTTGGATAGTTGTTGGTGTGTTTCTGCTAGGATTGATAAAAGTGTTCTGGTGTTGCATGACCGTAAGAGTGTATAGTGTTTAATTTAGTGGAATTAGGTTTGGTTGGATATCTTACTAATTGATCAGAAATTCAGAATGAATCTCTTGGTATTATTGATTCTTGCGTGCGGGCTGTATTGCACTACGAGAACCAGGAGCTTTGCCGAGTGCCAAAACACTCGACAAACACCACTCGGCGTAGGTTTTAACGGCAAAGAGCTGTTTGCCGAGTGTCAATCATCGGGCACTCGACAAAGACTTTGCCGAGTGCCACAAAAACACTCGGCGGACATTTTTTGAAAAAAATAAAAAAAACAATCACCCTGCTCCGCCAGCCGCCACCACCGCCCATGCCGCCGCCGACACCACCACAAAGCCACCACGCCGCCACGGGGAAGGAGGGGCCGCCGGGGAAGGAGGGGCTGCCGGGCGCCGGATCCCCGCCGCCACGCCGCCGGGGAAGGAGGAGGCGCCGGATCCGGCGAGGGGGCGCCGGATAAGGGGGCCAGGAGCGGAGGGGAGGGGCGGCGGTCAGATCCGGCGAGGGAGGGAGGGAGGAGGGGGCCGGGAGCGGAGGGGAGGGGCGGCGGCCGGAGGGGAAGAGGCCGGCCGGGAGAGGAGGGGAGGGAGGCGGCGCCGGCGTGAGGAGGGGAGGGTGGTAGCGCCGGCGGGAGGAGAGGGGGCGCGCTGGGGTTCGGGAGAGAGAGGGGGAATTGGGGACCGGGAGGAGAGGGGGCACTGGGGTTAAGTACGATATTTTTTTGTTTGCCGAGTGTCCCAGATCGGGGCACTCGGCAAAGTTTTTTTCATTTTTCTTCTTCTTTTTTTGTCGAGTGTTATAGATCTGAGCACTCGGTAAAGTTTTTTTCATTTTTTTCTTCTCCTTCTTTTTCGGAAAAAAGATTTTATTTATTTGTCGAGTGTTTTTTTAACACTCGGCAAACCCCCTGTTTGCCGAGTGTTTTTTTTGACACTCGGCAAACCCCCTATTTGTCGAATGTTTTTTTCGAGTGTTTTTAGCGAAGCACTCGGCAAAGAACTTGTTCGCCGAGTGTCTGAGGGAATACACTCGACAAACAAAAAAAACACTTGACAAATTTAAGGATTCCGGTAGTGTTGGGTTTATGGTGAATGTAATTTTTTAGAAATTTATTTTGTTTTTAGTGACTACAAATTATGAGAGCCCATTAGTTGTTTCTCTGTCTGCTGTGAACTTGGTAAGGGTTTGTTTGGATTCATTAGTACTAATTGTTAGTGTCGACATAGAATTTCGTCCCGTGCCGATGACACACGTAGCAAGTCGGAAGGGTCCGCTCGATGGAGCAGATCCGCCTAGCTTCAGCGCAAGGGTGATCGATCCTACGCAATCCTCCCGAGACGTGCCACTCAATTTGACCTTGCAATTGACAAGGAGAGAAAGTTTATCAGTTATTAAGGACGGAACATGCCGGTGTTGCCAGACAGTCCCGAATGTGCGGCTCTGAGAGCCGATATAAGAGGAGATCGACTAAATAGTCGATTCCAGCATATTCATAAGAATAAATCGGTTAAAGCTCATGGGGTTATGTAAGAAGAATCGGTTATTATCCAGGATAAATATAAATTCGAGCAAAATTTAATCAATGACAATAAGATATCCATGATGATCGGTTTAAACTGAGCCAATGATTACAAGTAACCGAATCTATTTTTATATAAAGAAACAATTCAACACCACTTAACCATCTAATAAAGATAAATCTAATATATATGTTAGATCTTATCTATCGCCATGACCAGTGGGGCATGAGGCAGAATCATGTAGGCCGTAGAAACAACAATAGACTCGACGACCCTAACTCATTATTAATATCAGTGGGGCATGAGGCAGAATCATATAGGTCGTAATACAATAATAAGATCATGGGGCTAACATATCTTTAAACTTATCTCTACTTCAATGGTCTCGTAATGTGAATGGTTTGTGAGAGCACTCGATATCGGCTAAACAGCCGATTCAGGCATAGCGCACAGTTAAGGTCATGCCTTCTCAGAAATGGATCTATCAACTAACGATCCCCACTCCACGGTGCTAACAGTGGGGTGAGAGGCAGAATCCCACAAGCCATGATAATGGGCTATGGAACGGTTCTCGCTAACCGATAGATCTACTCAAGATCGAACATACCTTAACCGCACGTTATGCACGATTAAGATTGATATAAAACAGCCAATAAAGATATAACTCATCATTTAAGATGTAGATTAGATCAGTTTTAGATTGACAAACGATGGATTAAATAAGATATAAGGCCGATCCAGATCAATCTCAATCGGGCAAAGTGATATTGCTGTAATTAGATAAACAATAAAAGCAATAAGCAATATCGGTAACTTAATGAATCAACCAGAGACTGCCATTCAAAGATAGAGCCGATAACTTGACCTTGATCTAGTTCAAGCAGTGGGGTGAGAGGCAGAATCACACAGGCCATACTTGAACTAGGCAAGAATCGATAACTAGCCTATACTAGAGTCACAATGGGGGTCGACCGAATCGATGCAGCCATACGAATAGAGGTATAAACCATGACAGTACTTACAGACAAGCAGTGGAGGTCGACCGGATCGATGCAGCCATACTTGCTGAAGAACTCGCCGAGATCTACTCTACTCCTACTCCTAAGGGGTGGCTGGAGCCGAAAAAAGTAAATTGACTTGTATTTGATTGATTGTGTGTTTTTACAATAGCCGGGGCTTGATATTTATATCCGAGATCTAAACATGAATCCTACTTGATCACGACTTGCTACAAATTTAGGTACGAGGGGGAACATTCCTAATTTAAGATAACTTAGACTCTATTTTTGCCCTTTTTTGTAGAGCCCGATATGTAATTTCCCCGGCGTCAACCGTAGTTTATCATTGCTATCTGCTGACGTCACTCTAAGATATCCGATTCTAGAGTTGTATTTGAATCGGCTGACATCGATCTTTCTCGACTGGCACAACCTTGAAAGCCTGTGAGTTCCCACGTTTCTTCTCCCAAATTTTGGTGTAAACACATGCCCCTAATTTTTTGGGTAAAATGGTTTTATCCCAAAATTCTGACTCATCGGTTTACTGCGCCGTAACCGTCCTTATCCGAGAAATACGCATAACTCCTGACTTTTCGGTCTGAGCCTCATATAGCATCAATAGTATCTCTTTTGACGCACTCGGCCTTTCTGTTTTCCCCTCTTTTCTGGAGCCAACTCCAACAGTCGACGCCGCCGTTACCAGGGACCCAAACCCTAGCAAATCCGCTGTTCCGTCGAACCGTCATTCGAGCTATCTTTGTTAGATCTAAAGTTGCTCCGGCCATGATGGCCACCAATGATCATGTTCCAGAGGTATGTTTCCAGTTCCCGTTCTCTAGATGTCGGCCATTACCCCGTATTTCTGCTCCTCTTGAATTTAGTTCATCCGATTTCTAGGAAATGAAGAACGAGATCTTGATTCCATCAGCTGTTGTCCCCAATGCTTACTTCCTTGGGCCGATGGAAGACCTTGATCCATCTGATTTGATATGCTAAGAAACTCACCAGATCCCCTTTAAAAGGTCCGTAGTGGACTTATCTTCTTGGAACAAAACTCCCTTCAGAAACTGGCCTAAAGCGCCTAAGGGATGGAGAGACTGGTTCTATAGGGTATCTGTGAAAAAGGGTGGAGATTGGGAGCTTTATGATCTGAACCAGTGTCTGACACTTTCGTTGTCCGAAATGGAGAGGAACGATTCACTCTTGATTTTTGCTTCTTATTTTTGGTCCAATGCTCTAAATGCTTTCATTTTTTGTCATGGCCCGATGACCATTACCCTGGCCGATGTATACATGTTGACCGGCCTTAGAACTACTGGATCAATGCAACCTTATGAGTACTTGAGTGCCGGTTCCAAAAGACTGGCCAAGATAGCAGACTGTACCGGATGGGCGAGTTACATTCCGAATCATGTTGAGGATGGATCATCTGTTAGTGAACAATAATATGTGGCCTTTCTGAATATGTGGTTGGAGAAATTTATCTTTTGTGGGTCGTCTTGTGGCCCGACTTATAATCACAAACTTATGGCAGAACACCTGGTATTAGGTAAGGATATCCCTCTTGGAAAATATCTACTAGGAACTGCTTATCATCTGATGTAGTAGGTGGCTGCTCAACTGCTGAAGAATGAACCAATATAGACCATCAGCGGCCCCTGGTGGCTGATACAATTGTGGCTCAATCTGTACATGCATAAGTCGATAAGGTCTGATCTCAGAGATCTGAGTTTTCCCTCCTCCAATTTTGATGAGGAATACAGAGGCGAAGAAGGAAGAACCTGACAGTGTATGAATTATGGTGAGGCTACATCGGCCATAACCATTGACTTTGATGTTGGTCACTTCTTCAAAAAGCTTTACAGAGGGTTTGATGCAGCCGTCCTGACTTGGCTACCTTACAAGAAGGAGGATGAACTGATCTTTTCATTCAAGTTCCGATTTGAGTCCAGCTGCTCAGACGAGATAGCGGCCGTGATCTTCAATACCTTTATCAAGCCCTGTGTTCTTTCGGCCGAATTTCGTCATGGTCGTGGCAAAATGGTCAAGGGCTCCTCCACCCCGGGAAATCCTCCAACCTCCGAGTTCTACAACCCTTCTTTTGTGGCCCATCAGTTCAGCCTCAGCCAACTCCCCCCCCTCCGCCTGTTCTTTGAGAACATCTTGAAGCTGAGAGAAGATGTCAGTGACGTGTTGGAAGCTTCTAGAATCTTTTAACTAGGGTTAGACCTTTCTTCTTTTTCCTTGCATGACTGGGTCATAGCCAGTTTCTCTTCCAGCCTCTTCGACACCTGGTGGCAAGAATGATGCTCCCATCTTTTCTGTGGGCCAGTCCACCCTCTGTGTGTAGCTCTGGACAAGGACTTTGCTTCTGGTAGTGAGGTAATCTTTTATTTCCTTTTTTCAGATAGATTACTTGGCGAATCCTTTTGCCAATCATCCTGATCGATCCTTTCAGGACATCGAATTCGACCCTCCAAGCCTGGACAGGAGAGGGCATCCCATAAATTACCAACCCTCATACATAGTTTCAAGGATGGGATCAACCACACCTTGAAGAGGTTGATGAGAACCCCTGCTGCTCCCACAATTGTGACACGTTACTCCCCAAAGCACAAGGCATCTCCAGGGGTAACTCAGAAGGCCACTACTGGGAAGAGACTGCATAGGACGAGACCATCAGATGTTCAGGTAATCAATTCGCCTTTTTCTCGGACTAGTGTTTAACTTTCTAATCTCGTTCCTTCATAGTTATCGAGCATTGCGTCACAGTCTACTTTGGGCGCCGGACTGCTATCCCGGGCATTTGATTCAGCCCCAACTGAACCTTCATCGGCTCATCCACAAATGGAGCCGATCTCGGCTGAAATAACCGATACTCCCATAGCGACAGAAAATGTAAGTTCCATCTTTGAAATTTATTGGAGCGTCCTTCTTGATCTTTTGATTCATTGTTATTCCCACCTCTTATTTGGCTATTCATTATTCCAGACATCCTTCGATGAAACATTTGTGCAAGAACAGGAATCTGGTAGTTCATCTATTGGCAACGATCCAATTAACTCTAGGAATAATCCTGTGGTCGGTACTCAGACTGCCGATTTCCCAATCCGGCACACTCCTGATGGTAAGGAAGTTATACGTCTTTTCCATCGCGACGATCATGAACTAAAAATTTCCCTTGTCATTGCAGATGCTATCGCTGGAAGTTTAGAGCCGACTCAACCGAATGTTACTGGAGTGTTATCAGCTGTCCCTTCCCCTCCGATAGAGGCCGCTATGGAGAAGGTGCCATATCTTCTTTGTCATTCACTTTGTGATAAACCGAGTCAAATCTTTTAATCAAGTTTTCCCTTGTACACAGGCATCCAATCTTCCAGCCCAGAGCCATTCTCTCAATTTTGAGGAATATTTTGATGAGGACGAAATCGAATCGTCAGCTACTTCTTCTAATGAAGCCCTGTTGGAAGAGACCAGAAAGCAGCTAAGACACATATTGCCAATGCTCGAGAAGGATGTAGCCGATCTGATCCAAGACACCGACTTGATGCAGAGAGTCTTTTTGGCTATAAAGGGTGATCCATCTCCAACTCTCTCCAGAGTCCTATTATATTTGTCTTCTTTTGAAGATCAAGCTCTGAAGGCGAAAAAGATCCAGAGAAGCCTGTCCAACCGCGAAGCTTTGATGGCCCAGGATAGCTCCAATAAGCAAGAGGCTAAAGAGTTGATGCGGCTAATTGATGATCTGAAAAATTCCTCCTCCAGGACCGATCCAGAGCTCTCAACTGGAAATCAAACGTGTTGAACTTGAGAAGGAACTGGAAAACGTGAAAGCTGCTATTGACCGTCGCAAGTTCACTCTGGCCCAAATCCCCGATGCCGTCAAACAGAAGAAACGAGAACTGCTGGCCAAAGCGAAAAGAAGCAGAGCCATTCGTAGCAGTCTTGAGAATACTCCTGGAACAGCTGAAGAGTACGAGCAAAAGATCGTGGAAGTCGACGTCATCCGGCTAGAGCTATTGAAAATCATCCAGGATGTCTTGAATTTGTAATTCATAGGTTAATACATGTATGACCATACTTTTCTGCTGTCTCGTTGTATCTTTTGCTTCGGCTAAGGAGCCGATTTACAACAACCGATTCCAAACTTCTAATCTCAATCCCGTTGAGTCTGAAAACACGGCTTTTATTAAGAGAATCCGTTGATTTCCCCCCTTCAGTTGCTTGGTGCCTTTGTTTATGACTGCTTTTCTTTTTCTTTTTGCTCTATAGGCGATACATATCTTATCGGCTCTTATTGTCTTTGAAGATTTTCATTTTTTCTTTGAACCAGAGGCAATACCCCTCTGGTACCGGCTATTAGAGCCGAGAATGAATCGGCTACCAAGTGTTGATCAGACGCTAGGATAACATCCCGCAGAACTTTTGATATAAAAGGTTAGACGAGTAATCAACCCAGGTCAAGCGTCCTATTAAGTGAAACAGAACTTCTGTTAAGAAATCTGTTAACTCTAAATCACACTTACACTTTAACTCAGCCTTCACATACATCGGCCTAAACCCGCCTCCAAGACTTAATACTCATTTTCCTTTGATCCAATAGCCGACGTGAAGCTGTGACTTTTCTACTAAAACAAACTCTCAGAGCCGATCGCTTGCATCGGTTGTTGGCTTTCATTGCTGATTTTAATGAAGCCTCCTTCCCATGTCTTGCCAGAGAAACATTCGAAATCTCCCAGTTCCCAAAAGACTGGATCGGCTGTTGCAATGCTCATAGATTCATCAGCATGAACCAATTCGACATCTTCTCCATGCCATTGAATCAAACACTGATGCATGGTCAATGGTATGCAGCAGTTTGCATTGATCCAATCACGACCAAGGAGCAAACTATAAGACCATTTTCCATCAATGACGAAGAACGTGATGAGCAGAGTCTTACTCCCATTTGTTAGCTCAACGTTTATTGCCCCCCGGGTCTTGGATGTATTTCCTCCAAAGTCTCTAAGCATCATGTCAGTTTCAAGTAAATCTTCTGGTCCCTTGCCAAGCTTACGGAAAGTAGCGTAAGGTATAAGATTGACAGAAGCACCTTTGTCCACCAACATCTTGTTTATCGGCTTCCTATCAACCAAACCTTTCATATATAAAGCCTTTAAGTGCCGATGCTTGACTGGCTTATCAAATATTGCTTGTTGTACAACCATTAACTTGGCAACCATCTCTTCATACTCTGATTCATCAAAATCCGAATAAACTTCTTGATTTGCCAGAGCTCTGAACTCTGATGGCAACAGAAAAGCCATTTGAATATTAGCCGATGGTTGCTTTCTATCGGCTATTTGCTTGGTACGCCACATTTGAGTTTTACCGGATGCCTGAGCTAGTTCCATCTCTTTATTCCTTAGGCGCTGCACCCTTCTCTTCTGGCTTCTTGTCAATCCTCCAGGGCACCATTGGCCTTCCTGCCAGACATGCTCCCTTTGGTTGCCTCCTTCTTCATGATCAGCCCAGTCTTGATCAACAACTCTTTTTACCAGTCGATCATGAATACTTTTAATTTTTAAGCGCCGATCCATGTTATTATGATGATATGCATCCTGGGCATAGATAGACCGGTGGTTGATTTGAGATTGCCTAAACTCCTAATATTGATTGCTCCATTCTGGACAGTCATATCTGGTAGGCAATTTCAAACATTCGTTCCAGCAGTATCTGAAGAAAGGACAATTCCAGTGCGATTCGGCTTGTCTCCTTTCATACCTCTCTTCTTCTAGTTGACGCTGGTATTCTTGATCCTCTAACCATCGCTGATAATCCTTTTCTTTCTGCCGCTGCCACTTATTCAACAAGATTCGAGATGTAACTTGTGGCTTTATCACTCCATCCTTTGACGCTTCCCCCTATTTATATCGACTCTTTTGCTGATCATGACGTTTTCTAATCTCTCTGTACTCATCAGCCGATATTTGCATCTTGGGATCAACTGTTCTAGCTTCTCTCGATTTGGCCGATGTTAGAACCTTAGTTTTTCCTTTGAATAGCCCGACATCAACCATATTTTGATCTCCTGGGAAAGGATTATCATCAACTTTCATCTTTCAAGGCGTATCGAACTTGAGCCTCCCTTGCTGAATAGCTCTCTGTATATGCTGCCGGAAAATTCTTCATTCATTGGTGGAATGAGAAGTAGCATTATGAAACTTGCAGAACTTCTTATTCTTTAATTGTTCAGGGGGCAATATAACATGGTTGTCCGGCAATTTGATTTGGCCCTTCTTAAGTAAGAAGTCAAAGAGCTTGTTCGATTTTATGACATCAAAGTCATAGTTCTCCTCGACTCCTCTTCCCTAAGGATTTAGCACCATCACTGTCTTCTTGCCCCAATTCCATTCAGCTAAAGCAACCTCCTCTTCTTCATCCTCATAGCTGTCATCGACTGAGTATGGATCATAAGCTTCGGCTACGGTGGTACTCTTCTAGAATCGGGTATCTCTACGCATGCTCTGGAATTGACTATTGAGCGCTGCTACTCGTTGAGCCAATTGACCCAAGTTGTTAAATTCTTGTCATAGCAACTTTTCTTTCCACATTGATAGCATTCTCTGGATGGCTAAAGCAGCTAACTGATCATCTGTCAAGCTCAATGAGAAGCACAAGTTCCTAGTCTCTCAGAAGAAACTCAGTGCCTGATTCGTTAGTCCTCTGTCTCATGGTTGTCAAATCGGTTATCTTCTTTTTCCCAGTCTCAGTGTAGAAATATGTATGAAACTTCTTCTCTAGGTCAGCCCAATTGGCAATGGAGTTGACTGGTAGTGACGAGAACCAAGTGAAGGCTGGCCCTGATAGAGATAAGGAGAAGAAACGAACTCGATGGGCATCCTTAACTGATGCTTCGCCCAATTGTGTAAGATACCGACTGACATGTTCTGTTGTGCTTGTACTGTCTTGACCAGTGAACTTGGCGAACTCTGGGAGCCTGTAATTTATAGGAAGAGCGACCAAATCATACCACTCTGGATATGGGCGTTTGTACGAAAAGGTCAGCCCTTTTGGCTTCAGACCGAACTGATTCTTCATCATCTCGGTCACCTTCAGCAACAACTCGTCAGCTTGCGGATTTGGATTTTTGGTACTTGCTGACCCATCTGTGGATTGAAATCCCGTGTGCCTTGATATCCTGGATTTGGTATCATGTGGAGAGTGTTATAATCTGTGCCATAGTGATACCCTTATGGAATCTCAATGTGCTGGATCCTCTACTGGCCTGCTGCTTGAAGTCTCTGATTGTAGACATAAGGATCTATATCTCTACGGATCCTTTGAACTGACGGTGCTATTTTTTGAGCCGACGATGGTATGTGGCCTGATGTGCCAAAATTGATCATCTGGTTTTGATTTTGCCCCGCTGGCTGTTGCACATGCTGTATCGA
This sequence comes from Miscanthus lutarioriparius, assembly GCA_904845875.1. Lineage (NCBI taxonomy): Eukaryota > Viridiplantae > Streptophyta > Magnoliopsida > Poales > Poaceae > Miscanthus > Miscanthus lutarioriparius. The sequence continues at coordinate 10,698,526 of CAJGYO010000001.1, read as the reverse complement.
CGGTCCAGGATTGTACTGTATCTGATTCGTAGTAGTACCTGGAGTTTGTTCAGATGAACCTTGAAGTGCCTGGACGTCACCATTATCAGCTGGTGTTGCTTCTTGATGGCTGGTGTCGACTTGATTAGTCCCTTGGGTCAACGGATCTAGAATGTTGTAACAAGTCGATCCAACCTGACTAACTGGAATCCCATGAATCGCCTTTTCATGGCGTTGCGAAATACGTCAACGAAAGCTTCATTGCGGCTTGATAGAGCATCCAAAACAGATTTGTCTATAGTTTCCGTAAAGAAACCCCTTTCTTCAGCTTCGACTGTATCTATCTGCCCGTGTAGTAGAACTCTTGGTAGTGGAAATTTTTGAATAATGGTGTTGTCACGTGTTTTGGTGTAGGACAACAAACACTTCTTCTGAAATTCTTCTGTAGCTTTGTTGATGGTACCCATATCTTCATCAGGTAGGTCTTCATAATGTACCATAAGGATGTTGTCGTTGTTGTAAACTGCCATGACGATTGTGGGGTCCCACCGGGCGTGCCAGAAACGTGTGTCGACATAGAATTTCGTCCCGTGCCGAGGACACACGCAGCAAGCCGGAAGGGTCCGCTCGATGGAGCAGATCCGCCTAGCTTCAGCGCAAGGGTGATCGATCCTGTGCAATCCTCCCGAGACGTGCCAGTCAATTTGACCCTACAATTGATAAGGAGACAAAGTTTATCAATAATTAAGGGCGAAACGTATCGGTGTTGCCAGACAGTCCCAAATGTGCGGCTCTGAGAGCCGATATAAGAGGAGATCGACTAAATAGTCGATTCCAGCATATTCATAAGAATAAATCGGTTAAAACTCATGGGGTTGTGTAAGAAGAATCGGTTATTATCCAGGATAAATATAAATTCGAGCAAAATTTAATCAATGGCAATAAGATATCCATGATGATCGGTTTAAACTGAGCCAATGATTACAAGTAACCGAACCCCTTTTATATAAAGAAACAATTCAACATCACTTAACCATCTAATAAAGATAAATCTAATGAACATGTTAGATCTTATCTATCGCCATGACCAGTGGGGCATGAGGCAGAATCATGCAGGCCGTAGAAACAACAATAGACTCGACGACCCTAACTCATTATTAATATCAGTGGGGCAAAAGGCAGAATCATGCAGGCCGTAATACAATAATAAGATCATGGGGCTAACATATCTTTAAACTTATCTCTACTTCAATGGTCTCGTAATGTGAACTGTTCGTGAGAGCGCTCAATATTGGCTAAACAGCCGATTCAGGCATAGCGCACAGTTAAGGTCATGCCTTCTCAGGAACGGATCTATCAACTAACGATCCCCACTCCACGGTGCTAACAGTGGGGTGAGAGGCAGAATCCCACAGGCCATGATAACGGGTCATGAAACGGTTCTCGCTAACCAATAGATCTACTCAAGATCGAACATGCCTTAACCGCACGCTATGCATGATTAAGATTGATATAAAACAGCCGATAAAGACATAACTCATCGTTTAAGATGTAGATTAGATCAGTTTTAGATTGACAAACGATGGGTTAAATAAGATATAAGGCCGATCCAGATCAATCTCAATCGGACAGAGTGATATTGCTGTAATTAGATAAACAATTAAAGCAATAAACAATATCGGTAACTTAATAAATCTACCAGAGACTTCCATTCAAAGGTAGAGCCGATAACTTGACCTTGATCTAGTTCAAGCAGTGGGGTGTGAGGCAGAATCACACAGGCCATACTTGAACTAGACAAGAGTCGATAACTAGCCTATACCAGAGTCGCAGTGGAGGTCGACCGGATCGATGCAGCCATACGGACAGAGGTATAAACTGTGACGGTACTTACAGACAAGCAGTGGAGATCGACCTGATCGATGCAGCCGTACTCGCTGAAGAACTCGTCGAGATCTACTCTACTCCTACTCCTAAGGGGTGGTCGGAGCCGAAAAAAGTAAATTGACTTGTATTTGATTGATTGTATGTTTTTACAATAGCTGGTGCTTGATATTTATACCCGGGATCTAAACATGAATCCTACTTATCATGACTTGCTACAAATTTAAGTACGAGGGGAGACATTTCTAATTAAAGATAACTTGGACTCTATTTTTTTCTTTTTTTTGTAGAGTCCGATATGTAATTTTCCTGGCGCCAACCGTAGTTTATCATTGCTATCTGTTGACGTCACTCTAAGATATCCGATTCCAGAGTTGTATTTGAATCGGCTGACATCAATCTTTCTCGACTGGCACAACCTTGAAAGCCTTTGAGTTTCCACGTTTCTTCTCCCAAATTTTGGTGTAAATAGTTAGAAGTTAAAATTAGCACTAATGAATCTAAGCACCATAGCTAATTATCCGACTAATAGCTTAAAATGAATTACCTAGCTGATTATAAGTAATTAATTAGCTTCTCTAACCTAAGTACTACTCCCTCTGTTCCTATACATGCGGCGTGCAGAGCCTGATTTCAGATACCAAGACGCGCGCTTCATATTAACAGCGTCGCGATTAGCACCCGCGCCGCCGGCCGCGAAGCCATGTGTCATTCTGGTTTAGGCCTTGTTGAGATGAGTGTTAGGAATTAATATTTGGTATTGTAGTATTTTTTGTTTGTATTTGATAATTATTGTCCAATCATGATCTAACTAGGCTTAAAAGATTCGTCTCGTAATTTACAATTAAACTGTGTAATTAGTTATTTTTTTATCTACATTTAATACTCCATATATGTGTCAAAGATTTAATGTGATAAAAAGAGAGTAAAAAAACTTGTAATCTAAACAAGGTCTTAGTATAAAAAGGGGCGGAGGTGAGAGTACTAGCTACTAGTGCATGCAGGCGTCGCTTCAGTTCTGGCCATGCATGCATGCATGCAGCATGCGTTGCTTGGTAATTTGAGTAGCAATTCGGCAGAGTAATGACCAGGCTCCTAGATACTCCCGTCCGCCTCCTATTGTGGCCCAATAAAAATAATGCTTGCACGCCGCGCATATAGGAACGTAGGGAGTGTTGGTCCCTACACTAAGTTTACCAGCATACTCATTTACTATAGCTACAGATAGAAGAAGATATTAAAAATAGTTCACATACACCATATAAGCCTAGCGTTGACCGAAAGCTCTGCTTTTGGATGTGGCAAACTGAACTATCTTTACTGAGTTACAGTGGAAAACTATATATACAACTCTACCCATCTAATCCTACTATCCAGGCATGTCAGGCTACCACGCTGCTACAGTGCTAGATGTGACAATAGGATCGACTTTTTTGACGCTTGCTCTGCATGGCTCTGGCCATGGTAGGGGAGCTTTTTGGCGCGTGCCTGCAGCTGACTACATAAAGGCAACAAATAGGAGAGCCCTTTCGGCGCGCGCCGCGCCAGACGCATGAGAGGAGAGAGCAGAGAGACATTTTATAATTCTTTCCCTAATCCTGCTGCTAACCCTAGAACCTCCACCGTGCCAATCATATTCTTCAGCTCCGTGAACCGAAGACGGCCGAGTGGCTTAGTGAGGACGTCTGTGAGTTGCTGGTCAGTATCGACGAATTCGATGACGATCTGCCCTCCATCGACACTATCCCTGAGGAAGTGAAACTTAACTTCGATGTGCTTGCTCTGGTCGTGGAGAACCGGATTCTTCGTGAGGGTGATGACGGGCTGGTTGTCCACCATCGGTGCTGGTGGATGAGCTTCCACACCGGTCAGCTCGCCCAGCAACCGACGCAGCCACATAGCTTGGCACGTCGCTGTGGCTACCGCCACGTACTCTGCCTCGTACATGAATAGCGCCACCACCTTCTGTTTCAGCAATAGCCATGAGATTGGAGCCGACCCGAGGAAGACGAGCACGTTAGAGGTGCTCCGCCGTCCGTCGATGTCCCCCGCCATGTCTACATCGCTGAACACAGTGAGCTGCAGCCTACTTCCGCCGATCTTGGGGAAGACGATCACCTGATCCATCATCCCCTTGACGTAGCGCAGCAGCCGTTACACCGTGGCCCAATGATTCTCTCGGGGATCCTCCATGAAGCGGCTGACATAGCCCACGGCCAACGCAATATCCGGGCTCGTGTGCACTAGGTAGCGCAAACCGTCGATGATGCTTCGGTAGAGTGTTGCATCTACCTTCACCGCAGTATTGGCCTTCGTTAGCTTCAACCGCTCCTCCATCGGAGTCATGCACGACTTGCACTCAGCCATGCCGCTCCGCTACAACAGCTTCGAGGCATACGTGCTCTGACCGAGTGTGAGCGTCTCCTTTCCCTATCTCACCTCGATGCCGAGGTAGTAGGAGAGCGCACCAAGATCGCTCATTCGAAAACGAGCTGCCATCTCTCGCTTGAAGCTGTCGATGTTCTCCGCACGCGCACCGGTGACGATCAAGTCATCCACATACACGCCGATGACTAGCTCCTTCGTCCCCCATCGCCGCGTGTAGAGCGTGTGCTCAGTTGCGCACCGCGTGAACCCAAGCTTGCCCAGCGTGGCGTCAAGCTTGGCGTTCCACACTCGCGGGGCCTGCCATAGCCCATAGAGCGCCTTGCGCAGTCGGAGCACCCTATGCTCCTCTCCCTTGACGGCGAAACCTGGAGCTTGCCTAACGAAGACCGTCTTCGCCAGCTCGCCATTGAGGAAGGCCAATTTTATGTCCAGGTGATGGACGCGCCAGTCCTTCGCTACTGCCAAAGCCAGCAGCAGTCGGATAGACTCCATGCGCGCTACCGGTGCAAAGACTTCCTCGAAGTCGATGCCCTCATGCTGGACAAAGCCTCGGGCGACGAGGCGCGCCTTGTGCTTGATAATGGTGTCGCGCTCGTTTCGCTTGACCTTGTACACCCACTTCAGGCTGATCGGACAACATCCTAGAGGTGGATCGATGAGCTCCCAAGTCTCGTTTTCCTCAATCGCCTTCATCTCCTCTAGCATCGCCCGTCACCAATTTGCATCATGCTCGGTCAGCGCGAACGTGGGTGGTTCCTCTGCACTGGCGAGAAGTAGCTCTGGGTCATTGAGAAGCCGACCCTCCAGCCCTAAGGACCCTGTTCCGCAGGCTAGACGTTTTCATCCAGCCTGTGGAACCGCACCTCCTCACTGTCGTGGAAGGCATCCATGAACTCGGTGATGTCACTTTGAGGTGAGGCAAACTCGATCGGCGTCGATGGAGTCCCCTGTTCCGCCGGAGTGGTCCGCACAGCACCTGGAGTGCTCGACACCCCGGCTATAGTGCTTGGCACTACTTCTGCACTGCTCGTCACCAATCCTAGAGTAGTTGGCACCACTGCAGGAGTGCTCGGCGCCAGTCTTGGAGTGGTCGGCACCACTGCAAGACCTCTTGGCTCCGCTACGGGAGCGTTCGGCGCCCGTCCTAGAGTGGTCGGCACCACTGTAGGACCGCTCGGCACCACTCTTAGAGTACTAGGCACCCTTTCTGGAGTGCTCGGCACCACCCCAGGAGTGCTCGGCTCTATTGCTGGAATGGTTGGCACCTCCTCTCCAGCGTCTCCACCACCATGGATGACCAAGTGCTCGACGATGAAGGTACTGATGAAGCCACCAGCTTCCCCCATGCTCGGACTGTCCTACTCCTAGACCATCTTCTCGTCGAACAAGATGTCGCGCAAGACAACCACCTTGCCTCCACGTGGGTTGTAGAGCCGGTACGCCTTGGTACCTTCCTCGTAGCCTAGGAGCACCATCGGTGTTCTCATGTCCTCTAGCTTGGTGAGGACTGGCTTTGTCTTTCTGAAGTGGCCGATGCAGCCGAATGTTCGGAGGAATGACATGCTCGGCTTGCGCCCATACCAAGCTTCAAACGGCGTCACGCCCTTCAGGGCCTTTGTGGGCGCACGGTTGAGGATGGACACCGCCGTGGTCACCGCCTCTCCCCAGAACTTTGCTGGCATGCTTTTGCATCATGGATCGAGCCATGCTGACCATCGTCTAGTTCTACCGCTCCACCACGCCATTCTACTGTGGTGAGTACGGCGTGGTGTGGTGTCGCACCACACCTTGATCCGCGCAGTACACAGCAAACTCCACCGAAGTAAATTCACCGCCACGATCAGTCCGCAGCACGCACAGCTTCTTGTCGCTCTCCGCCTCCGCGCGCGCCTTGAACTTCTTGATTGCCTTCGCTGCCTCATCCTTGCTCATCAGGAGTTGCAGCCACATATAGCGACTGCAATCATCCATGAGCAGGAGGAAGTATCGCCAACCACCATTTGTGGCTGGCGTGATTGGCCCACAGAGATCGCCGTGGACGAGCTCGAGAGCATCCGCCGCGCGATACTTGGCCGCCTTTGGGAACGACAGCATCCTCTGCTTCCTGGGAAAGCAGTTGTCACACAGCTCGCTTGCGTGCTTGATGTGGGACAGCCCTCGGACCATCTTCTCCAGCCGACCGAGCGCGTCAAAGCTGAGATGGCTGAACCGGGCATGCCATAGCCACGGCTCCTTCGTGTGTTGTGCAACCAAGCAAATGGGCTGGCTCTACCTTCAAGTCAAGCAGGTACAGTCGGTTCTGGGACCTCTTCACCTTGGCAAGAAGGCGCTGCTCCCGGTCCCTGATCCTAAGGATGCCATCCTTGATTAGTACCTCGCTGCCGCGCTCATCCAGCTGGCCAATGCTGATAATGCTTGAACGTAGCTGCGGGATGTAATATACATCCGTTAGCGCACGGTGCTCGCCATTCTGACGGCTAAAGATGATGGTGCCGCGCCCTCAGATCGCCACCCTTGAGCCGTCATTGAACTTCACCGTGTCGGTCACGTTGCCATCGAGCTCAGAGAAGGCTTACTTGGAGCCCGTCATGTGGTTGCTGGCGCCAGAGTCTAGGTACCGCCGCTGCTCTTGCTCGTCACCCACACGTCCGAGGTGGACTTGGGCACGCGGTTCGTCGAGGTTGACAGCCTTCAGAGCCTTAAGCGTTGTCGGCTCTGCTGTTGGAGGGGTTCGCTCCGTAGTTGGAGTGCTCGGCACCTCCTCTAGAGTGGTCGGCTCCACACTTGGAGTGCTCAGCACCCCCTCTAGAGTGGTCAGCTCTGCTGCTGAGGTGCTCGGCACCCCCTCTGTAGCCTTCAGAGCCTTCTCGTGCCCTTCCACCGCTATCACCTCTCCCTTCTCCTTGGCCTCAACGTTGTGCAGAGCACAGAACGTCGTCATCAGAAGAGTGGCTTCATCATCATCATCTGCCTACGCCAGATGAGCCTCAACCTTCTTCTTCTGCTTGCGATTTGGGGACTCCTTTGCCCAATGGCCTGTCTTCCCGTAGTGTCGGCAGGCGTTGGGGTCGACCTTCTTCTTCTTCTTCTTCTCCGAAGAAGCCTTGCCGCGGCGCTTGCCATCGCCACCGCGGCTAGAGGAAGCTTCCCCGGACTTCTTCACCTTCATCCGAGCAGCCCACTCCTCTGTCAGCAGCAGCTTGCCGCTATCCATCGTTGTTGTCGCCTGCTCCAGGCGCTCGTCCACCGCCCGCAGATGGCCTATCACATTCTCAATGGTGAGGGTGGACAAGTACAACATCGTCTCTATGGAGAGAGCGATCTGGATGTACTTCGCCGGCACGGAGTAGAGGTACTTGGAGACCGCCTCTTTTTCGTCGATGGTGACATCGTGGCTCCTCAGCTTGCTGATGAGCGATTGCAGGCAGAGGGAGAAGTCCTCCACCAACTCACCATCCTTGAACTTAAGGTTGGCGTACTCCTACTTCAGCAGCTAGGCCGTCGCCTTCTTTGCATGGTCGGAGCCAACACGCATCGCTGCAATGGCCTCCCATGCCTCCTTAGCAGAGTTCTTCGCCCCAAACGGCTCCTTGTACTTCGCCGGCACATCAGCGAGGATAACCTCCAATGCTGACATGTCGTCTTCTTCGTTGTCTGTGCCCTTGTCAATGGCATTCCAGAGCTATCGGACTCTGAGCTTGACCTTCATGGTCACCGCCCACTCGCCATAGTTGGTGCAAGTCAGCGTCGGCCACCTGGTGTCGCTGACCTCCCGTGCCGTGCGCACAATGACCTCCTATCGTGGTTGGGCAGCCACAGCAACGCCGCTGCTGTCGCCCATCTCCAAACCGTCCGTCATCGTCAGCGGTTAGTCCAGCGACGGCGCTTGTACGACTCCGATACCACTTGTTGGTCCCTCGCTGCCCTGCACAGGTAAGCAGTAAGCTTACCAGCACACTCACTCACTATGGCTAGAGGTAGAAGAAGATATTAAGAACAGCTCACACACACACCGCACAAGCCCAGCGTTGGCCGAAAGCTCTGTTTCTGGATGTGGCAAACTGAACTGCCTTTACTGAGTTGCAGTGAGAAGCTATATATACAACTCTACCCATCTAATCCTAGTACACAGACATGCCAGACTGCCATGCTGCTACAGTGACTAGATGTGACAGCAGGACTGACTTTGGCGCCTGCCCCTGCTGTGGCTACAGCGTGGTAGGGGAGCCTTTCGGCGCCTGCCCTTGCAACGGCTGCAGTGCAGCAGCTGGGGAGCCCTTTCGACGGCTGTCCCTGCCGCGCGTAAAGAGAGAGAGCAGCAGATTACTTTACAGGGAGTACTAACTATTAGATGGAGAATCCAAACGGGGCTCAATTAATAGGTTAACTACTAATCCTGCTAATAAAAAGGTTAACTACTAGTCCTGCTAATAAAAAGCTACTAGCTGCCTTCCCTCTGCTAGCTGCTAACTATTGGCACCAATGGATCAAAAAAAAGGGCCCAAGCCCCAAACTGATCTGCTGCTGTGATATTTTCAGATTTGTTCTTTGATTTGATCCAGTTATGGTTCTTTTGTGCGTCTAGGACATTAGAGCTTTAGAGTGTTGATATATTTGTGCAAGTTTTAGTTCATAGAATGCAATTCTTTTTGCCCATTTTGTCTCTGCAAGGCCTGCATAAAAAACCAACTCCTTGTTTCAGTGAGGAAGAAGCTAGGCAAAAGATATATATCGACCCGTCATTACTTCGCTTTTGGTGCCCTTGTACCTGAGGAACTTTCTTACAGACTGAAAGGTATTTATGATCTCATTAAGTACTATAACAGTAAGAAGTAATTCATTGTTGAATACCATAAATGTTTGTCCTTGGAGTCTAATGCCTCTTAATCATTTGCAGAGGTGCCCAAGATCCGCTGGGTTCTTCCTGATTCATACTTGCATGTGAAAACTAAGGACTATGGAGGTACTGATAACATATTTCCTATCCAAGTATATGCATGGATAGCCTTAATGAATTAACCGACTTATTTTACTTATTAAAATACAATTGAAATTGAAATACAAAATAAAAAAAACAGACCTGTTAGCATTCTAAGGTCAAAAGTATATATTTGCATTTTCAGGGTCATGTACAAAAATCCTTTTCATTATTCTCGAATTGCCTTTTTCACATTCTCTTTGTTGTTTGTTGACACTGTTATGTCTTTCTTGCTTGTCGTACGCAATGTACAACATCTGAATTTTAAACTTGAGTAATTTAAATCTTCATTATTTTATATCATATGTGAATGTCTTAAGTTATTTGCTAGTGTCCAAACAACTGGTCTATGAAATTTTGCTCCTCTACTTAATTGACTCGCCTATTTTTTCTGCCCTTGTTCCTCTAGTTTTCTTCTCTAGGCTTGTGATGTAAGGATATCACTGTCCTCAGGGTAACGTATTATGAAGTGCTTTGTCAAATCATCTAAGGCGATATAATGTTAATATTCTTTGCATCTCGTATGTGTTCTTTGTGTCGTCTCGAAAAACACCAATACAGGTTTAAGAACCTCTAACTTGTGATAGCAGTTCACCTGACATGACAGTATGACACGCCATTTGTTCGATCAACTATGCATGTATGTCTTTACAAGCTATTTCAGATTTTTATTTTAATTGAATTGAACTGAAATGTGGGTGACCATAGTTTATGTCCACCCATGTTTGGACAACTGATTATCCAGAAGTTTTTGATACCTTCAATTTCCTGTTTCAGGAGAACCCTTCATAAATGGGGACGCTCTTCCTTATGATCCTAAATACCATGAGGAGTGGGTGAGAAACAATGCCCGTGCCAATGAAAGAATCCGGCGCAATGATAGGCCCCCGAACGACAGGTCAAGGAACTTTGAGAGAAGGGAGAACATGCAGAACTACCAGAACAGGTCAACGAACTTTGAGAGAAGGGAGAACATGCAGAAGTACCAGAACAGAGATGGGCCTCCTGCTCAGGGTTTCAATGGCCCCCCACCTCCACCTGGCCAGAACCAGATGCCACCTCACCATGGTCAGGGCAACATGCCTCCGTCGCCACCACCACCGCATGCTGGTGGTGACCAACCAAACTATCAGCCCCAAATGCCAAACCCACAGGCTGGCTACTACCAGCAAGCTGGTGCTCCTCACTACCAGCAAGGTGGTGCTCCGGGGTATCAAGGTGGTAATCAAGGTTACCAAGGGAACCCAGGGCCGGCCTACCAAGGTGGTAACGCTGGCTACCAAGGTGGCCCACCTGGCTATCAAGGAGGCAACCCCAACGCACCGCCATACCCGGGTGGTGGCAATTCTAGCTACCAAGGTCAATGAGGCAACTCAACTACCAATGAGCATGACCACGAGTGCATAATTGAGATGTTAGGTCGTCGGATAAATGAATGGTTGGTTAGCCTCCACCTTACAGGCCATTCTGCTCGCCATGTGGCCCACATGTACATTTTCGCATGCATGTGTTATAATCTGCCATAATCCATTATTTCGTTTTATAATTTTTTGTTTATATTTTTTATAAACCGAAACCATCCCCGAAAATACACGAGGACGTGCACGGATCCGTGCATGCGGTTTGTGTCTGTCCATCGTCGTCATCTACGTCTACTGACCAGAACCATCACTGCCTCGCACAACACGAGAGCGGCTGAGGATAATAAATCCGCATCGTAGGGCCATCAGCCTGAGAGGACTGCGAGATCGAATTAGCCAGCCTCCTGATTCCTGACGGGAAGTGACAGCCCAAGCCCATGCAATTTAAGATGCTGGTGAGAGGACAGAGGAGGCCCATGCGACGACGGCGAAGGTACTAGCCAGCATTAGGCCAGTCTCAATTGGGTTAGTTTTATGGGAGTTTCATAGTGACGTCTTATTGAAGAAGAGAGATAATAAAAGTTTCATGAAAGTAGAGAGAGTTTTGTAGGAATACGCTAGTACAGTAAAGCTCTCTCTTTTCCAAATAGGCAGACACGTATACACTCACACTCAACTTTATGGGATATGAGCAACTCCGAAAGAGAGATGGTCAGTTTGGTGGAAGATAGGTACATGCTCAAGAAATTGCAAACTAAATCTATGTTCTGGTGAGTCTGAAACGATAGATATCGATTCAGCAATGGCGCGAAGATCTACAATTTAGAACGGTGGGAATAGTTCACAGGTTTACTCTAGTACTGTGGCTGCTGAAGTGCTGATGGCCAAACAAATGGGAGGATCCATTGCCACATCAGCTCCAGGTCGCGCACAAGCTAGTTCAAACTTCAAACTGGTAGGGCCCAAAGGGAAATCGGAGCAAATCCTTCGTTTATCTTTGTTTCATGGAGAGGTTTTCTTCGTACGTTCAAGTAATCAATTTATTTGGCAACTTGAGACACTTACACTGAAGGTACAAACTATAGTCGCCTTACTCCGTCCTCTCCACCTTCACACATCAGGTTGATCGATCTCTAGACAGTAGACAGGGCATGGACATGCATCTCATGAACGAAGTAGTACGAGCAAGCTTGCAGAGTCAACTGCTCTTCTGCTTCGTCACAGGCTCACAGCTGCATCCAGGCTCGCTACTGAGAACCCAGCCTCTGGACATCTACCAGCTGATAGAGATCGCCACGGCGTTGATGTTGCAGAGGAAGAAATTGCCTGGAGAAGATTTGCATGACCCCATTCAACCAAAGGTGAAGATATATAAGACTATACTGGAAGCCTAGAATTTCACTCTGCTTACCTCCTCTGCTCAATCAGTGAATAGTCAATATCTGCTATTACAGTCACCTCCTCATGCTCAGTTGTTGCAATCACCTCTCCAAACTAGCAGTATGCAAATGGTTAGTTATGGTGTGACATATCTTTACTAGCGTACAGCTTTCAGATTGTTGGCAAAAAATCACAAGAGGTTTTATCAGAAACAAAAGTAGCTTTGTGGTGGTGCTGAGTCTTAGTCTGGAAGCTAGATAAGTAGTGGTTACTGGCAGAACTAAAGGGCAGTAAATGGAAATCTCAGGTCAACTTACAGGTCCAACAAGAGTGGAGTGTCCCCAAGCAACATAACCTGCACTGGTATCTCGAGCTGGACCGCATGTTGCAACAAACAGCTGGCACCAAACAGTTGATTAACATTCTAAAGCATAAAACTGGCAAAACAAATGCCAAATGAAAGTTGAAGTCAAGGAAAATGAAACACCAGCACACAAAGAAGCGTAGTATACCTGGTTGTCTGCAGCCCTGGCATTGGAGAAATGATGTCATTAGTACAGGGGAAAGAAAAGTAGTGGAGACATTTCAGATATAAAATTACCTCCCAAGAATTATGAGGAGTTCTGATCGAGGTTTTGACTAGTTTTGAACCTTTTTTAGATATATGCTAACTAGCACAAATAAAAGTAGCGAGCAGTTCATCTTGCTATATTTCCCTTGCATAATTACCATAACTTGAGGTTCAAAGTCATTTATTACCTCGCCCTTTGCAGCAACTCCCAGTGTAGTGGTCCAGTAGTCATGTTGAATGCACCAGGATAGCACAACAAATGAGCACCTGCAGTTAGTGAAATGAGCTTAGTCTGTTTCGTCAGTTTCAATATTTTTCAAATTATCAGAAAATAGTAGTAGTAAGCTGTAAGTATGTGTTCACAATTGTTAGTATAACTGAAAATCTGAAAAAAATAATCAAACAGAAAAGAATCTGAGACTAAGTGTCTATCCATTTTACATGTCGAGTAGGTCAGAAGATGACATGGTCCAAATACGGCACATACTACAGCGTCTTTAAGAAGTATAATACTTTACTTCATCAAGTTACAGCTTAATAGAGACCACTACACTGAAAAACAAACATGAGGAACTCGTACCTCTTGCAGCATACAACATTGCTAATTCCTGGAAACGGATGTCATAGCATATACCAATACCAATGCGCCCGACATCTGAAAAAGAAATCAACAATGCCATTAGAATATAAGCAAGACTTAAGCAACACAAACAAAAGGCATCATAAAACTAAGTAACACTAACATAGTATATAGAAAGCTATAGCTTGAATGTAACTATCCCAGTCATCAAACTCACATTGTAAGACCCAATTCAAATGACCTAAACTCAAAATTAGAGATACATGGATAGCCAAATATTAGGCTTGCAATAAAAAAATGGATGGCCTGATATTCTCTTATCCTACATGCTTCATTAGCTGTAGACAGCAGATTAATTGGACAAACCTGTGTCTACAACAGTAGGGCTCTGCCCAGCAGTAAGAGTCTTTGATTCCTTGAAAGTGATCTTTCCTGGAATGTCAATGTCGAAAAGATGGATCTGCAGGTGCACAAATTTTCATTGTCAGAAAGCACTTGGAATGAACTAAACTTACTACTCATAGAGCACAATGAAAGGAAACGAGGGCATAAATATGACGGGAGCATGCAAATCAGAACCGGAATTTCAGTGTCGTCCACAATGTGATCAGACTTGCTACTCTATTGCTATTGATCACACTCAAAAGTAAAAGAAGGCATAAATGCCACGGACATGATCTAATATGCATCTGTCAGCACTGCTGCATGTTCAGTGCTCATGTTGGAGCTGGACTCATTGAGGTACTGTTGGGAGCTGGTATGATGGGGGATAGGATAGTGCCAACATTAATTTGGTATATACAATTTTCTCATGATAATGTCCACACAGTAAACCATAGCTTCTCATCAAATCTAATTTTAGCAAATAAAAATAGAAAACTGTACTCCAGCTACTAGAAGTTTGAACATACCTTTCTATGTTTACCCTTAAGCTGGCCATCTGAACCAAAGACACAGCATGTATTGTATAAGTTGTTGCCAGAACGTTCAGCTATGGACCCACCAACAAGAGTGATTTGTAAGCTGCGAGCAACCTCCGACATCATTGAAAATGAAGGGGCTGCATCTCCGCCAGCTTCAATGTCCTCGGCGTACTCTGGAAAGCTGTCATTTGAATACGGACCATTCCATATCTCCTACAGGCATCAAAAAAATAGCTACAGGTCAATGCAAGAAGCAACATAAGCAAAGCTAACATTTCTAAAGCATGGCCTTATAAGAGAATATGCATATATGTGCAAATTTACAATGAACAAGGTGAGAAATTTACTATTGACTAAACCTAATGTCGGATACCACAAGAAGGGGTACCCTAAGCAAGAACCGAAAATATTGCTTAAGCCTTGCAAAAATCAAAGCCGAAGGACGACCACGAGGTCTCGGCAGATTCTCCGACTCGCCCAAGGCTTGCGCCGAAGCCTCAGACGAAAGGCCAAAGCCCTCCGTCTCGCCGAGGCCCCCTCGCCGAGGCCCCGCCCCGCAAGGCCTCGGCTGGGATACCAATTCTCCGTTTCGCCCGAGGCTGGGCTCGGCAAACAACCTCGTCACCTCCGTCCCGACCGACTCCCCTGACAAAACGTCACGTCCGGTTACGCGCGCCCGCTTCTCCCATAACGTCACCCGACGTCGGCATCAGACAGCAGAATGACCGACGGGACGGGGGACCGAAATCGCCTCGCCTGTCTTGCCTAACTCCTGCGCCAAGGACAAAGTGGCGTGGAGGGTCAAGTCCGGGTCCCAGTAGTCTCGGAATCAGCATGAAAGACCAACCGCTCGTCCTCCGCCTCGTCCGAGACCCCCCCCAGGCCCCGGACGCATTTTTTTCCTTCTCCGCCTCATCAAGAGACCCCCTCGGCGGGGCCTCGGACGTACTATTCCTTCTCCGCCTCCGCCGAGGCGGGTTTCGCCCGCATCCTCGTCGCCTCCGCCTCAACCGTCCCCTCGGCAAGCCGTCACATCCGTTTAAGTGCGCCGGTCGCACCCACTACGACGACCACGGCCCGACAGTGTGGCAACGAGAAGGGGGCGATGGGACGGTGGTCAAATCTCCTTTTACCATCCCCATCGACGGTGCAGGGGTTACCTGGTGTGGTGGACACGCGCTCCGCACTTCTCACTTTGAGCAGGTGCACGCGCAGACCACCGAGACCCCGCATCATACACGGGTCACCTCCGAGGCCTTGGCAAAGCAGGCCTCGCACGATCACCTAAAGACACCCGCTTGAGCCCTCGGCACTCCACCAAGTCAAGAACACACAAGGCACGGCATGCCTCCTACGGTGGAAGCCATCTCGACTAGCGTCAACAAGGACCCCACGACCTCAACAACCTCGGGCACAGCCAAGACGCAGCGCAAAGTGATCAAGTACCAATTGTCATTCCGGCTTTGTCTTTGCTTTCTGAGGGGATAGAGTACTAGATCTTCCTTCTAAGGTTCCACGTATAGCTCTCTCATGTATTACGGCTTCCTCCTTACTGACTATAAAAGGGGCGAGCACAGGCCATTTCTAAGGAGGAGAAGAAGAACACACGATAGCACACACACATACGCATCCCAAATTACCGAGAGCAACGTCTCAAGCCGCCCACACGACACCTCGCCGAGACACAGGATTAGCTCCCTCTCTCTTGTGCTTGTAACCCCTACTACTAGCACTTTGATTGCAAGGAATACAAGATCGATCTCTCGGATTGGACGTAGGGCATCGATTGCACGAACCAATATAAACCTTGTGTCTCTTTGCATCACCATCCGGGATTAGGGGCACGTGATTCACATTCTTGGTTGGTTGAGGACCCCGGTCCAAAACAAAACGGCAGTTAGCGCGCCGAGTAGAGGATCTGCGTGTCGATTTAAATCATCCCAACAAGTTCCGGATGGCAAACCTCAGACGGCCGTTACGTCTCAACACGGTGATGATCGGTTCGGGGCCTAGAGTTCATGTCTCGGGGCATGAGTGCGACATGGTACTCCTCACGCCCGAACCCCACCAACCAATGACGACATCATGCAACCGATCCAGCGCGGCGGCGCCGGGCGCCGCTTCTCGCCGTGCTTTCGCCGAGCACGACACGAGCAAGACCACCCCAATGCTACTCGAATCGGGGCGGCACGCCGCCCCGCCGACATCCTACGACCGGTTGTTGGCACAGGCTCCTGGGTGGGACCTGTCTAGCCTAAGCATGGATGAAGGAAAACGCCGGTGGCACATGGCGGCCGCCCAGTCACCAAGATCCGCTCCACCACTCCCTCGAAGAGCGGTTCGGCGGCGGTGCAAAGTCGGCGACGGCACCATCCTCATACCCCTTTGGGTTGAGAAATGCCGCCACCTCTTATGCTTACGCCACGCCGCCGCTCCCAAGGATCCCCGAACGCCGCCGCTTGGCGCTTCACTCTCGACACAGGCACCCACGCCGACTCCTCGGAGGAGGGCGAGGCATGGCCCGAGTGGATTTCTCGACTCCACGACCCGGGGCTATGCGCGCCGTTTCTCGCCATAGCGACTCATCGCCCGGCTATCTCGACTCGACAACGAGAGCATGTACGACCCCGCCATGGGAAGGGTCGTACATCATCATAAGCATCGAGGCCGGGACCTACAAGTCGGCCAACGAGAAGGGCGAAGTCTTCACCAACGCTTGGAACATAGAACAGCTACGTCGCTTTTATCCCTAAATTTCCAAGCATTGTATATGTCGTTTCTCGAAATACAATTAAAAAGCGTTCTTTAGTTGGTCTAATATTTCGAGAAACCCCCCGAGCCCATCGTAGGTCTCGGCAATACAGTAACACGACAAGGGAGGCTCGGCTCTGCCTCGGCAGAACCAAGCCTCCCTCGGGGGCTAGATGGGGGACTCCCCCTAGGTCCCACGCACCATTCTTTAGTCGTTTTTCGCAAAAAAATTCCTACGCCTAGACTCTAGCATGCTCTGACGAATCGGTTGTAAAAACCCCTCGGACCAAGGTCTGTTTCCTAAGCAAGAGGCCGGTAGAGTCTCGAGACGGCCTACGCCTCCGGGCCACGGCACTCCCTCACTACCTCTCGCCCAAGGGACGGCTTAGGCCCCAAGGGGGTGTTTTGCAAAACGAAATCTGATCAGGAGCAACAGAGGGCAGAGGCTCGGAAACATGAGAAAAACAACTAAGAAACACAAATACTTCAAAAAGAAAGGCCTCGACGGCCACAAGCGTTACGATACAAAAATAACTCATACTCTATTTTTACATAGCCCCCAGGGCCCAGATCAAGGCTCAGGGCCTCCAGCACCGGCAGATGGTAGGGGAGGAACCACCTCCTCTTCAAAGAGCGTCGCCAGCGCCGTGTTGGGGCCTTCCGCCGCCTCCATCAACCGTGACCGCCCGCGTCACCCTCCTCGTCATCTTCAGCGGGACATACCCATCGCGATGGCCGGAGGTCGACGCCGCGTAGTGAGAAGAGATGATGGCCGGCACAAGGCTTGACACCCGTGTGCGGCGCTCCTCGAGGCCGCTCGCAGATCGGGTTGCTCAACAGCGATCAAAGCGGCTTCCTAGGGAGCTGCTGTGAACCCCTTCAACCTCCAAGGCCTCATGAGAGAAAAGGGCAGCACGTTTCAGCGCCCGTGCTCCCCGATCTCGTTATCGAGCACCCCTCTGCACACCATACTGGAAGCCTCGGTGCCCGAGTAACCTCCGCCTCGACTCGCACCATGGAGAGCAGAGTAAGGTCGAGCGAGGGAAAAACAACCTAAATTAGGAGAGAAGCCCACGGAACTCACCCTTGGCCTTGGCTCCCAGTGTCGGGTCTCAACTGGCAGGCCTCGGCTTTCTCCTTCCAGTAGCAGGCCTCGGCCCCGAAGCCTCGGCCTCCTCCTTCAAGCGCTGGGCCTCGACCCGAGAAGCCTCGGCCGCCCTGGAAGCTTCACTCCCCAGCTCTGCGTCACACAAGGGAGTTAGGGAGCGAACATAAGGAAAAGAAAACAAAATGAGGGGACTAAGACTCACCCTCGACCGTCCCCCTCCAAACCACAACCTCGGTTCGCGAGGCCTCAGCTGCAGCAAGGGCCTCATCCAAGGCACCTTCCGTCAGCTGGTGCGCCCTCTGTTCCGCCCCCAGCTGCCCCTCGAGAGCCGCGGCCGAGGCCGTAGCATCAGTAGCTCGGCCCCTAAAGGCATCCCGATCGCTGACCGCGCGGGTGAGCTCCTCCTCCAACTCCTTGACCCGCGCCGCCAGAGGGGCGAGCTGCGTCTGGGCCGTGGCCGCCTCGACCTCCGCGTCAGCACAACGAAGGCGGAGGTCCTCTACCTCAGCGCTCCGCGCCGACATGAGCTCGTTGGCACCGGCGAGAAGGCCCTCCTGCCACTGAAGCTGGTCCCAGACGCCCCTCTCCCGCCGGAGAAAGACCGACTTCCCAAGGGACCGGGTCTCGAGCTCCTGGGGAAGCAGAACAGGGGTCATTGATTGTAACAAAACCAGAAAAGGACAACTTCACGCGAGAAAGGAAAACGCAAACCTGGGCGACTCCGGGCAGGTCGTCGGCCACCACAGACAGGGCCGTCAGAGCGATCAGCCTCCGCCACGGTGACGGTATTGCTCGAAGATGCCCAGCCCGCCCGCCCTCATTGCGTCCTCGAGGGCGTAACAGAGGCTCCCCCTCGGGGGTCGCCCCGGCTCGCCACGAGACCGCGGATGATCCCACCATGAGGCTCGGTCGCGCACCAAGCACGAGGGCCGAGTTTCCCTCGTCCAAGATCGGGCGCCGGTTGTCCCACCAAGACCGCAAGCATCCTTGGCGTCGACCACCTCCCCGCGCCCGAGAAGTATCGTCGAGGAGGTCGGATAGACCTCTGTCTCCTGGCGCGCTCTCTCGCAACAACGGCGGCCCTCGAAGCAAGGCGCCACCAAGGCCTCCGCCGCCTTCACCGCCGCCTCCTAGGCAGACGGCCTCGCCGCCATCACGACGGCCTTGGTGGTCTCGGGGGCTCTGGCCTCCGCCATCGTGGCCTCGGAGGACGCAGAAACATTGACCGCAGCCACTGCGGCCTCGGCAATCTTGGACGCCCTGGCCTCCGTCGCCTCAGCCTCGGAGACCCCGGGGGCCTCGGCAACTAAGGACACGCCGGCCCCATCCGACTCGTGAGCCTCGCCCTCACGGGGGGAGGCACTCTCCCTCTAAATGCGTGTAGGGGGCCTCGGCAGCCCCCTCCTTGGGGCCGGCTCCATCGGATCGACCCCTCGACGCCGCGCCGCGCCGCGTTGGATAGCAGCTTTTGCCTCCGCCACCCGGTGGGCGGAGGAGCCGAAAACTTCGCCTTTGAGCGCCTTTAAGGGGCGCCAAGGGAAGCTTCGTCCATGAGCGCGCCCGACTAAGGAGAAATAACAAGCGGAGGTGGCCAGCGAGACCAAAAGGGTGAAGCGGAAGACACTATGACCCGCCTTAAAACACTCTTACCTTGAACGGGCGGCAACCGTTTCGCCACGGCAAACCTCGTCGTCAACGGCGGAGGGGCGGCAGAGGCAGTCGCCTCCATGTCCATCGGCGCCCGGTCGGTCCTCGGTGGACCCGGCGCCCTTCGGTCTCTGCGGGGCGGTGGTGTCGCCACCGCCCGCTTGTTCCACCACGTACCGCCGAGCCCACCAGTCGACGATGCGTTGCGTTGCCAACGCCCGCGCCTCGGCGTGTCGACCTCGGCCGGGCGGACAACCGTCGACCCCGGGTCCGCCTCTCCTCCTCCTCCCGGGAGTACCGGGCTGCTTGCCATCACCCCGGGCACCACCTCCACTACGTCAGGAAGATGGTCCAGGGGACCTCGCCCCACCTCGCTCCCGTCATCCCCGTCCGAGGCCTCCGTCGACAGCGACGTCGACGGGGATTCCTCCAACGGGAGACCATCCTTCCGTTGTTGACGGCGGCGCTTATCCAGCTCCTCGCGCTCGAGGATTTGCCGCAGGCGCTTTGCCGCCTTGGCGTCTTTCCGTTTTTTCTGCGCATCGGCGTGCGCGCGGTTGATCGCTCGCCGCCTCGCGTCCTCGGGAACGGGCGGCGGAGATGAGCGACGTCCCTCATTCCCGCAAACAACGATGGACGCGATAAGGAAACAAGGGGTAAAGGAGGCTAAGGAAGCTCGGAGGCTACAAGCGGCGCGACGACTTACCAAATAAAGGAACCCCGCGACGGCCCAGATAGCGATAGGGGTCAAGTTGCCGCCCTAAACCGCTTTCACCGTCTCTCCCCACCCGACGAAGAATTTCCTCGTCGGAAAGGGCGGAGGAGGACATCCGGTGCCCTCAATGGGCTCACCCGGCTTCATCTCGAACACCGCCGCCGCCGAGCCATCGGCGGCAACACCTCCGACGGTGGAAGGCGGCCACGACTACTGACAGCGGTGAGACTGCGTGCCCCCTCACCTCGCCCGCCCCCTCGAAGCGGCTCCGGCTTGGCTTCGGCCTGGTCGTCTTCGGACGCCAGTACTTCCATCTCTCCGGGCAACTCCCCACAATCCCGCCGGTGTAGGGGAGTCCTCCGTCGTCGTTGAAGGTAGAACCAACTCGTGTACCACCGGCGATTGGATGACGCTTAGTGGGCCGGAATGTAGAGGTGCAGCGGTCTGGCGCGACTTGGAGAGTGCAACCGCCGCCCTCGTCGCCTTCCTCGTACTCGACGTGCCCGTCGGCTTGGTAGTGTGCCCGCCCGGAATAGGTGGAGCCACAACTCCCAATGGGGAGCAATCCCCAAGTACCCCGCATGAGACGGCAACAAAGATAGCCGCTGGCGATGGAGTTGGGGTTGAAGTTGTGGAGCTCCACACCGTAGTAATCTTGAGGCGCCCGCATGAACCGATCCGCCGGGACGCCAAGGCCGCGCTTCGTGAAAAAAGGAGCGAAGCTTACGACGTAGCCGTCGCGGGGCCTCGGCTCTCGCTTCGCCGACGGAGCAATCCACTCCGGCTGGCGGGGGTCTACATCACCGGCGAAGGAGTCCGCCGTCGACAAGCGGATCTGAAGCATCTCCTCGGTGACGTCCGACGGATCCTGTGGGTCCGCCCCGACAACGACGATGTCACCGGCCATGGGTGCGATGGAGGAATCGGGTGCGGCGGTGAGTTTTTCTCTCTCCCACGCTCTTACTTTTTTCCTCGCTTTCTCCCTAGGCTCGCTTCTTCTCCCTCTTCTTCCGGCACCCCACGCTTCTAGCGGCGGCTCGACGGAGGCGAGTGCTAATGTGGGCAAGGTAAGACGAGGAGGCGGGACTCTTCGGTATTTATGCGGGGAGGAGGCGAAGCGAAGCAGGCGACGGAATCGGGAAGTTCCCCGATCCGGCAAGTGATTAACCTCTGAGCCGATTTCGCCGCCCACGCGCCCACGCCTCCCTCATTAAATACGAGAAAGCGATTCGTCCCATCCACCACGTCACGCTTTCACCACTACGGCGTGAGCGTCGTTTTCGCCTCAAACCGCCTCAAAAGCGCGCCACCCGTTCTGCCGAGCCAATAGGGAAGATTTTTCCCACGGCCTATTCCTTTCATATGAAGGAACCGAGCTCGAGCCCGTTCTGGTCCAGGGGTTCAAGGTTGGGCCCCAAGAGGTTTCGGACGGCCGCCCTGAGATAATAAGTCAGGGGCGACCATCAGGGGCGAGCCTATACTGGGCCGAGACCCAAGCAAGTTTAAACGCTTGGGACGCCTAAAGTCGTGTCTCGAGACCGGCAGAAGGTCTCTCGAATGGGATCCCACCGTAGGGAGGCACCAAGCCACCGAGGCCAATGAACAGCCTCGGCACCCACTAGAGAAATCCTCTGGTACTCTTGGAGTGTGTCTCGGACCACTAGCCGTCCCCTAGCGAATGGGGTTCGGGCCTTCACTCGGACTACCCGATACACTCACCGGAAGTGCCCACGCCATGCCCATCGAGGGTAGCGAGGCACCTTCCACCCTCCTTCCGAGCAAAAAAGGAAGCATGAGGGTCGTACAAAAGACAGGGAACCCCCGACGCCTTTCTCGCTCTATCACGGGGCCAAGGGCTCTTCCTGCAACCTTGCCAAGACCCGGTGACCCCAGCTCGCACTCAAAGGGGCTCGGCAAAACAAACCCTCCTTCCGAGCGAAAAGGAAGCGTGAGGGTCGTACAAAAAGACAGGGGAGCTCCTGACGGCCCTCTCGCCCTGTGCAGAGGCTAGGGGGCTCTTCCTGCAGATACGCCGAGACCCCACGACCCATTTGGCACCCAAAGGGGCCTCGGCAGACAAACCCTCACGCAGCGAGGGGTAAAAAAGCCGAGGGAACTCCCTGACGCCCTCTCGCTCCGCAAGCAGAGGCTAGGGGCTCTCTTCCCGCAACCTTGCCGAGACCAGTGGCTCTGGCTCGCACCAGAGTGGGCTCGGCAAACAAACCCTCTGTCCGAGCGAAAAGGATATGTGAGGGTCGGATGAAAAAGCTAGGGGACCCCTAACCGCCCTCCTGTTCCTGGCGAAGGCTCGGGGCTCCTCCTGCGCCCAAGACAAAGACAAACGGTCTAAGTCCACGCTAGAAGTTCCGTTACAAATACGATAAAGGGCACCAAGCCCGTTATGGTCCAGGGGTTCGAAGGCTGGGCCTCCAGAGGTTTCGGCAGATCGCCCTGTGGCAACAGAGTCGGGGCGACCTCGGGCGAGCCTCACGAATGGCCGAGGCCCGAGCGAACGATCGCTCGATCGCTCGGGGCGCCCTAAATCGTGTCCGAGACCGGCGGGAAGTCTCCGAATGGGATCCCACCGTAGGGAGGCACGAGCCAGCCGAGGCCGAGGCCAATGACGGCCTCGGCACCCACTAGAGAAACCCTCCGGTACTCTTGGAGTGCGTCTCCGGGACCGCTTAGCCGACCCTTAGCGAACGGGGTTCGGGCCTCCACTCGGACTACCCGATAATGACTCACCGGAAGTGCCCACGCTCGTGCCCATCGAGGGTAGCTCTGGCACATTCCGCCTCCTTCCGAAAGCGAAAAGGAAGCGTGAGGGTCGTACCCAAAGTCGGGGATCTCGACGGACCTCTCGCTCCGTGTGGAGGCTGAGGGCTTTTCTGCAAAGATCGCCGAGACCCCCAGAACCCGAACTTGCGTTTGTGGGCTCGGCAAACACGATAAAAACTCCTCGCTCAAACAAAACACAAAAAAAAAAGCCCCCAAGGAGTAACTCCACTCCTCCGGGGCCTCGAGAGATACACCCGGTGAGTGGCCACGCCGCACCCACCGGAACCACCAAATACAAAACACAATCCCGACGGAGTCTGCTTTGAGCCAAGTCTCGTCCAAAACCTCGGAGAGTGCCGCGCTCCTCCCGAGGCTCGGGGGCTCTTGTCGGATACCACAAGAAGGGTACCCTAAGCAAGAACCGAAAATATTGCTTAAGCCTTGCAAAAATCAAAGCCGAAGGGCGACCACGAGGTCTCGGCAGATTCTCCGACTTCGCCCAAGGCTTGCAGGCTTGAGAAGCCTCAGACGAAAGGCCAAAGCCCTCCGTCTCGCTGAGGCCCCTCGCCGAGGAGGCCCCCCGCAAGGCCTCATTTGGGATACCAATTCTCCGTTTCGCCCGAGGTGGGCTCGGCAAACAACCTCGTCATCTCCGTCCCCGACCGACTTCGACAAAACGTCACGTCCGGTTAATGCGCCGCTACTCCATAACGTCGGTACCGCGTCGGCCTTTGATCAGACAGAGCAGAATGATCCACGACGGGGACGGGGACCGAACATCGCTCAGGTTTTTAACTCTGCGCCAAGGACAAAGTGGCGTGGAGGGTCAAGTCCGGGTCCCGATGAGTCTCGGAATCAGCATGAAAGACCAACCGCTCGTCCTCGCCTCGTCAAGAGACCCCGGCGAGGGGTCCGGACGATTTACTTTTCTTCTCGCTCTCATCCGAGACCCCGGTAGGGCCTCGGACGATTATTCCTTCTCGCGCCTCGGCCGAGGGCGGGCTCAAATCCGCATCCTCGTCGCCTCGCCTCAACGCCCCTCGGCAAGCCGTCACATCCGTTTAAGTGCGCCCGGTCGCACACCACCACGGCGACGACCACCACGATCGTGGTGCAAAGAAGCGAGGCGATGGGGACGTGGTCAAATCTCCTTTTACCATCCCCATCGACGTGCAGGGGTTACCGTGCCCTATGGACACGCGCCCGCACTTCTCCACTTTGACCAAGCATGCACGCAGACCACCGAGAGACCCCGCATCATACACGGGTCACCTCCGGGCCTCAGCAAAGCGAGCCCTCGGCACGATCACCACTCTGACACGCGCCAGCCTCAAGACTCCACCAAGTCAAGAACACACAAGGCACGGCATGATGCTCCCTACGATGGAAGCCATCATCGACTAGACATCAACAAGGACCCCACGACCTCAACAACCTCGGGCTCAGCCAAGACGCACAAGCGCCCGATGATCAAATATCAATTGTCATTCCGGCCTTTGTCTTGCTCTGAGGATAGAGTACTAGATCTTCCTTCTAAGGTTTCACGTATAGCTCTCTCATGTATTACACGGCCCTCCTTATGGCTATAAAAGGGGGCGCCCGGGGCCATTTCTAAGGAGGAGAAGAAGACACACACGATAGCACACACACATACGCATCCCAAATTACCGAGAGCAACGTCTCAAGCCGCCCACCACGACACCTCGCCGAGACACAGGATTAGCTCCCTCTCTCATTGTGCTTGTAACCCCCACGGCTAGCACTTGATTGCAAGGAATACAAGATCGATCTCTCAGACTGGACGTAGGGCATCGATTGCCTGAACCAGTATAAACTTTGTGTCTCTTTGCATCACCATCCGGGATTAGGGGCACGCAGTTCACATTTACTGGTTGGTTGATGACCCCCCGGTCCAAAACACTGACACCTAAAGACCTGGCTGTTGAGTAAAACACTTCAGTTGTGTCCAACCTGAAAGAGGAATTATGCTACCACAGCCCAATCCTGAAAATTAGCTTTGAATCATTTCCATAGTGAATTTTACGCTTTTAGCTAAAAAAAAAGGTTTGTGATCTTGGTGTCATACTGTCATCAATAATCTTCCCACGGGAATAGCTAGCTTGGTTATGTAGCATTTCATGGAAATAGCCCAGTGAACACTACCCCATGTCCAATGACGCACTCCTCTGCCAGAGGACGAGAGTAGCCCTCAATTAGTGTACCTAACACTGTCGACAAGGGACGCACCCATGAACAACCGTCAAATGATTAAACAACAACGCGATCACTACCAGCCGAAATACCGTTCCGATTTGAATTCAACCCGGCATCAATACCAGAAGAACAGATGGTAACATAAGGCCTGTTATCAGAGACTCACGGGGAGGAGCACGAGCTTGGCGCCGTCGGAGGCCGCCTTCTCGATGGCCGCGCGCGCGTGCGCGATGTTGCGACTCTTGTCCGCCGTCACCGAGAGCTGGCACAGCGCCACCTTGAACTGCGCTCACAGAAGAAAACTCGCCCCGAGGTCAGATCAAAGCCCCGACCTGCGTCAGAAGCCAAGCCCGAAGGAATCCGAATCGGAAGGGCGTCACCTTGGAGAGCGGCGGGGTCGGGAGCTCGAGGGCGGGAGGGGAGCGCGCCTCCTCTGGGCGGAAGGAGGAGTTGGGGGCGGAGGCCATGGCGGCGACGCGGCGGAGTGGGAGGCGGGAGGAGGAGGAGGAGGAGGAGACGCGCGCGCGTCCGGCGCAGAGCTTTAGACCCGGGGCGAGGAGCGCGGCGGCTGTGGCTGTGGCTGCGGCTGCGGCTCTCATCTCATGGGAGGTGCCGTGGTAGTAGTGTAGCGGGTAGCGAGGAGGCGGCGTGAGTCGCGACGGCGACCGGAAAGAGATGTTGGCGGATGAATGGGCATCAGCAGCTTGTGGGCCCGGTTTGTCAGTGGGATGTGCCCGTAACGTTTGGGGTCTACGGGAATTTCACAAGAATCGTTTCAATTTGATAGAAAAAACGTTGGAACAATTTTTTTCCCGCTATCCAAACAAACAGTGATGTGGCACAGCACTTTTGGTGCCGGTTTGACGGAAAAGGCCCTAACGGCCGGCGCCACCAATGGATGTCCATTTCCTTGCCAATCTGGTCGCCGGCCAATCGTCGGCGGCGTCCGCGCCGTCGTGTGGCTCGGCTCAGTGTCCTGTGTCTCGTGAATTTCCATCTCCACATTGGAACGTTTGCTGAGTGGTCTGGAAAATTGGAGAGGGAATAAAAAAAACAGAAGAACCAATGCCGAGTTCGAGCCAGCCCTGCTCGACGTAGCAGCTGGTTACGTTCCGTGTTGCGGCCTAGAAGGTGGAGCAGTGTCGCAGAGGCACAGTGCACCGCCAGAGATCGGCCCAGCCCAGGGACGCTTCTGCAAACACTTACATAGGCCCAGTTAGCATCAGGGCCGCGGCACGTGGGCAACATGACGAGTTTATCGCTGATCAAAATGGCTGGCCTCTTTTGCAACACAGCACGGGCGGGCGTCCGTCAGACTGAACGTCATCTTTTAGGCCTGCGCGCCACCGTACTAGCCCAACAAGCATATCTCTCTGTACGTCTCTCCCATCTCTCTCCAAAAAATATCTCTTGGCTTACTCGCTCGTTGTGTGCTTTTATGCGACGTGCGGTTGTCCGCCCGCCCCCTCTGCATCGCCGCCGTAGCCATCTCCCCGCGTGCGCCCATCCTGCACCGCACTGCCCCTCTTCGCCTCGCCTATCGCGGCCATCCATCCGTTGCGGGATCCCCCACCGCGCCCCACTCTGCGCTCACCCGTCATGGCACCACGGCGTGCACCACGCCACCGGGAGAAGGTCGTTGCCGGCTGGGACAATGTCTCCCGCGATCGGCCGAAGACACCACAACAGGAAGAAGCACATGTTGCTAGCGTATGTATGAAGTGTTTTAGATGTTTCAGAGGTATGTTGCAAGTGTTTTCATGCGGATGTTGCATAAGTAGATCGGGATGTTTGCATATGTTGCAATGGTTGTACACATATGTTGCAAGCTTCTCTTCCCAATGTTTCATCCGTTTTCCAGACGTATGTTGCAAGTGTTGTTATTTGGATGTTGCATATATTTCACACATATGTTGCAAGCATTTTTTTCTGGATGTTGCGTATGTTTTATAGTGGTTTTAAGTGTTTTCAGGTGCTTTCGCAAGTGTTTCAAATGAATGTTTTATCTGCCTTCAGACGTATGTTGTAAGTGTAGTATATGGATGTTTCAAAAGTAGATCGGATGTTGCATCTGTCTCCTCGCTTTCTATTGCCTCGCCTCGGTGTCTCCTCCTTCTCCCGGCGTCGGGCTGAGCATCCCCCTCCTCCTCCCCATCGTTCTCAATGCTGGTAACATTCAGGGTGGCATTGCCCCGCATGGGCACGCAAGACGGTGTGGAAAATGGTCTACATGTGCAGGCGCCCAGACGTCCGGGCGCTAGCAAGCCCGCAAAAGAAAAGGTACAAAATTTAACTCAAAAAAGGAAAAGGTACAAAAATACTCACCCCATCTTAAAAACAGTAAATCAATAAATTTATTTTTGAAATATATGAAATCTTAATATTTATGTTTATAATAAGTATCATTAAATTTTATAGAATATATAATTATGGTAAACCTATTTAAAACGGAAGTACAGTATAGTACCAGTGGAGGAAGAAGCCAGGAACTTGCCTGCGGTTGTTGTTGGACTTAGGGGTGTCACGCACGCTGAAGAAAGAGAGAAAGCGGTAATAATCCGCAGACCTGGTACAGGGTACGTTATCAGAACTCAGAAGTTAATGAATATGGACGACAATACTGGCCAAGCTAACAGTTCCATTAATGCTAGCATGTTAACCATTCCAGAGATGATAATTAGGAACTACAGTACCAGTAGCAGTAGAGAAAAATGAGGCGCAGAGGTTCAGAGAGAATGTGACGTGAGACGTGGCACCCGCTGCAAGAGCAAGGCGCAAGAGCGAGACGTAGGTTTGAGGTAACTGTCAATCTATCACGCCGTGACTCCGTCACTGACATGCACATCACACATTACTGATGAGATTAGCACAGCTTTAACGTCAAGACGCTACACGCCAGGGCGAGGATTACTGAAACTGTCAAACTGGTAGTAGTCTGGTACCGTCGCCGGCCAGGTCACCTTCCGTGTGGACGAGGCACTCGAAAGAATGACTTTACATGTTCCCGCACTTATTACACTAACTCAGAAGTAATTTAGCCTTGATTACCGCGTAATTTTCCAACCATTACCAAAAAAAAATGCACTGTGGAATATACAGTAAGTGCGATGTTTGACACGATCCGCGACAGTGGCACGTTTTCACTGCACGTCACCGTAAACCTTCAATGAGTGGCATCGACAGATGCTTCGTTATTCATGTCTTTTGGACTAGCCGCTCGCCTTGCCCTTCGCTCCAAGGAGACAGGAGGAAATTGGCAAGACGGTTACTCATCAATCAACGACCTCGATGCATGCCTCGATTTGCTCCCTTTTTATGCCGTCTCGCAGTGTTTGTTGTTCTAGTCGCTCGCGTCAACATTCGTGGTCGGCTGCCTGATGACACATGGCCCCGTTTGCTTTGCGTTCGAGCCGTACTTTTTCAGCAAACGAATAATATTTTCTCTCATAATAAATTAGCCAACATTACTTCTCAACCAAGGGAACAGAGCCATAGTCTTTGTCGTAGCCATTGAGATGACGACTCCGTAGAACCCAGTTCTCTTTGAAAGAAGCATGCGTCCGTAGCGTGTGGATTCTGTCTTTGACAACCAGGGTGGAGCTGTGAAACTGTGAAAGCTTTAAAATCAAGACTTTTGGTATTTCCATATGAAAAAATCCTAGAATTTTAGTAGATCATACCAAGCTGAAACAGTACCGTCCTAGGTATTACTATAAAAAGGTCGTAAAATTAGTCTAATGAGGTAGGAATGCTGACAAGACGACATGATGTTGTCAAATAAAAAATCATCCCGCACCTAATCCAGATCCTAACAGCCTGTTCGTTTGGTCGTATTTGGCTTATAAGTCATGACTTATCAGCCAACGAAATGTATTTTTCTCTCACAACAAATCAGTCAACATTGGACGCGTTCGCTGGTTTGGATGGTCCAGACCAGCCGGCTGATCCCCCTCAGCAAACACTGTTCATCAACCAGCAGCTACAGTGTTGCACTCTCACAAAATCAGCCAGTTTCAGCCAAGTTTTAGATCAGCGAACGAGACCATTACTTTTAGCCATGGTTTATAAGCCAAACACAAACATGGCGTAAGATGCCAACGAGGCCATTTGTGGATGAGACCATTAGAGACAGCCAGGCAGGAGGGAGAGGGACCATATGGCAGCCAAATCCAGGACCGGTGCAGCCTCTTGATTCGGAGAACGCGACGACTGATCCGTCGTTACCTACTCTAGAGTTCGTAGCCTATCAATCGAGCCGAGGCAAAGCGACGAGGAGAATCCAACGGAAACCGCACGGAGCGACGCGCGTGCCCGGACCCGGCCGTCAGGCGTCATATGACGCGCCACGCCATGGCCAGACCCAGATCCTGGTTCGGAGGGGAAGGACCGGAGCTGACTGTGGCTGCACTGGACCGAGACGGCAGTAGCGGCCCACCTGCCTATTGATCCGTGCTCTCCGGTGATCTGCAGTTGCTGCTTCTTTTTATGCGTCATGTGAGTGTAGACGACGGCCAGGTTTCTCGAGGCTTCTCCGGTCGATCTATATCAAACGAGTCAAACAAGCGCTAGCGTGTGTGTGAGAACCGGGGAGCACAGCTTATCATACGCAGCCTAGCAAACATCACCACCTGCCGCCTGATCTATACAGGTGTTCATATCCGCATTTCTTTCGCTATCATGATGTCATGCTCGGGAAATTCTAGATCCTTTTTAATCGTCCACCAAATTCCTAGAGCCTTTTCTAATCCTCCAATGTCAAAGCACCCTGCCTTCTCAAGCAACCGAATTCGAACCCGTCGCCACTTCACCTGTGGAGTGGACTGATCTATCGTGCGACCCAACTTTTCTCGCGCCTCCGGCTCCTCCTTTTCTTTCTCGTGTCCAAGGTTCCGGGAATCCCGAAGGAGAGGTTCATCGAAGCGCGGTACACCAGCCTACAGCAACACCAAGCCGATGGATAATGGCCCATTGGCTCCGTTCATTTGGTTGATAAATCATGACTAAAAATACTGTTGACTAATTTATTACGAGAAAAAAATATTATTCGTTTGCTTGAAAAAATATAGCTTATAAATAAAAAGAACACGCGAAAGTCCGGTGGGAAGGACATCTTCGCCCTCGCTGTCCCGGGCCAAGCTAAGCTAAGCTCCACCCCACTCCTCCCCGGGTACTACTCAAAACGAAGCGAAGAAAATGGCGAAAAGAAGCGACGCGACACGGCGACAGCAGGCGCGCATCGAGTCTTCCATTCCATGAAGCAACGCCATGACAGCGACGCAGCTAGAGCAACAGCACTGGGAAACAAAACTAGGCAAAACCTACAACGAGTGAGTTCGGACGGTGCACAGAACATATTTCGGCTGGTTGAACAGTGTTTTGGGAGAGAGAATAAACTGAAACTAGCATGAACGCGGTGAACAGGATTCAATGCTGACATATGTCCATTGGTAGACGCAAGACATCGGGGTACTGTAGTGGACAGGGAAATCGACGCAAGTTTTGGGCACAAGTTTTCATCATCATCATAAGCAGCAGCAGCATGGCCACAGCAAAAGCCAGCAAATTTTTTTTGCATCCTAAAACCCCTTCTAGTTCATCTTCTTCTTCCTGCCCACCCTAATTAACCATCCAACCCCCCATCCCCATGGATCGAACGACGGCAAACATGTACAAGAAAACAAGAACGACGGCAAACATGTACAAGAGAGAAGAGAGGATCCTAATTAACCATCCAACCCCCCATCCCCATGGATCGAACGGCTCGACCTTCGACTTCGAGGACGGCGGGGACACGCGGGCGATACGGTAGAGTCGCTTGACGAGATCGTTGCGGTTAACAAGGACGGCGAAGGAAGGATCTAGCCCAAGGAGCCCTCCTTGGCGGAGAGCCGCTTGAGGAACTCGTAGGTGGTCACCATGGTGGCCGCGGACAGCGACATGGACCCCCACCTGGGCCCGAGCCCGCGGTAGCACGCCGCCCAGCCGCCCTCCTTGAGCAGACCGCGGACGGTGCTCGCCAGCGTGGGGCGCGCCGCCGCGTCGGCCTCCATCACCTGCAGCCGCGTCTTCACGGTGTCCAGCGGCATGGTCACCAGCGCCGCGGCGGCCCCGGCCACGGCCGCGCTCGCGCCCTGCACGGCCATCAGGGAGGCGCAGCTCTCGGAGCGCTCGTGCCCGACGGCGCGCCACAGGCACCGCTGCGCCACGGCGTAGGTCGACCACCACACCGCGTTGGACGGCGCGTACGTGAGGATGGAGAGGCCGAATCCGCGGTAGAGGCCGCGGACGCCGTCCGCGAGGAGGATCTTCCGGAAGGCGTCCGCGCCGCCGCGGTAGCGGCAGGAGGTTGAGGTCTGGACCATCAGCCGCTGGCTCGTGACGTCCACGGGGGTCCACACCACCTGCGCCGCGACGGCCGCGGACACGCCCGCCGCGGCGGAGGCGACGGCCGACGCGGTGGGCTCGGACACGCCCAGCCGGACGGCGGCGGAGCCCACGGAGCTCTTGGTGACCTCGAGCGCCGCCATGTAGAGCGCGCGCGCGGGCACCGTGCCGGCCAGCGACGCACCGAACCCGCGGTAGAACCCGCGCAGGCCGTCCCGCCGGAGGATGGCGGCGGCCGTCCCCGTGGCCGTGGCCGCCTGCGGCGGCGGCGCCACCTGCAGGTGCGTCTTGACCACCACGGCCGGGTACAGCGCCGCGGACACGCCCGAGAAGAGCGCCGCGCCCAGGACGAAGAATCGCGACTTGTCGAGCATCTCCCAGTTCACCTCGGCCGGCAGCCGCCGGATCTCCTCCGCCGCTGCGGCCGCCGCCGCGGCGCCGCTCTCCTCCTCCATGTCCACAGCACCGAAGCTCATCGTTTCCTCCAGTACTGCTTCCTTCCAATTCAGCTCCTATACTAGCCGCAGGTACCAGCAACTCTCCCCTAGCAAAACCCAACCGAACCTCGCGAGGCAGCAACTCAAGCCAGCACCGTCAGATGCACCACCATCTCGGCCCTGCAGATTCTACTCCGGCCACCGAAACGACAGAAGCTCCTCCTCCGACTCCGATGAGCAGAATTGCGGAAACCCCAACCGAGGGCAGAAAAGCGGAGCGCTCCGGATCCTCGAAGCGGAAAAAGGTATTAGTGTGAAGCAGCGCGGAGTGTGCGATTCTTCGGGATCCCGAGGGGGTAAGTGAAATATTTATACGGAAGGTTGGTGGCGTGACCACACCCGCACTGCCTTATCGGGAGCGAGATGCCCAGGCGTGGACCGGCACGTGCCCGCGGAGGTGCGTGTCGGGACGCTGGGCTTATCGGTTACTGTTGCACGAGGGGCCCGGTGGGAACGGTGGGCGTCGCCCATTGGCTGGATCTCGCGGGAGTCACGACGATCTTTTTAATGCCCGGGTTGGAGTGTTGCGCACACAGAGACAGACGGACCTCGCCCACAATAAAACGAGCCCTTGGCCACATGTCGCGTGAATGTTTTACGATTGCATTGGAGCATTAAATGTGACGAAAAGAAAAATTAATTGCACAGAGAACGTTTAAGCCTAATTAGTCGGACTATTTGCCAAATCGCAAAATCCAAATTTCGCGAACTAAACGAGGGCGAAATCAATGCTGGAGGAGAGGAGATGGGTCGCCGACATTTCCGTGCGGGCACATCCGAATATGGTTTTCTTTTTTTGCATTATTGGAAGCAGCTGGATTAGATTACGTATAGTGCACAAATTCAGAAGTGCACAAGCTTGACGCCGAGGTCACGGATTCAACAGAAAAGGAACGCTCGAAGTGCTGAGTTGTTAGATATGCTCTCCACACGCTATAGACCTACAGTATTGTGGAAAATCGTACCGTACGGCTTTTTGCGCATTAAAATGTCATCATGACACTTGCCTATTCGCTTTTGGATAACTTTGAGTCACATTTGCGTGTAGAATGCTCCACGCAGGGTAGAACAAAACGAAGGTGATCGTGGTTTTCGTGCTTTGAAGAGCCAAGCAAACGTTTAGGAACGTCGAGGCCGTGCGAGTGCGAGCAGTCCCATTTGTTAGAATGCTCGAAAAAATACATGCTGGAAGAGGCAAAAGCTAAAAGCGCTATCTTCAACAACAACACTAAAAATATAAGATTCATTTGTTTTTTTGGTAGTACTACATGCAAAAGGTTTAATACTTATTCGATATCTTCTCCAACAACAAGATCTAAAAGATAATCTTTTTTTGCAAATATATTTCTAGGAGAGATAATGCCATATTTGGGTTGTGCCTCTCAGGCAAGCCAAAATAGTTCTCCCGTATAATTACTCTATTGGAGACTGATTTTAGATATTTTACTACCCATTTTAAGTTTGGATGTCCATATAAGCTCCTTGTTGGAGACGGTCTTAACTTCACGGTAGAATACAAGGCAAATGACAATATTACTCCTATGAAAAGTAGGCCCTGACATCTGATATGCTTCACCCAGCCACATCAACGTCCTATTCGTTTAGCTTATAAACCGTATTTTTTAATTAACGAATAATATTTTTCTCTCACAATAAATTAGCCAATAATATTTTTAGTCATGGCT
Organism: Miscanthus lutarioriparius; assembly: GCA_904845875.1. NCBI lineage: Eukaryota > Viridiplantae > Streptophyta > Magnoliopsida > Poales > Poaceae > Miscanthus > Miscanthus lutarioriparius. The sequence continues at coordinate 10,664,703 of CAJGYO010000001.1, read as the reverse complement.
TATCATGGCTTATAAGCAGACTTAAAAATACTGTTGGCTAATTTATTGTGAAAGAAAAATACTATTTATTGGCCGAAAAGTACGGTTTATAAAGGCAAGTGAACACACGCTTCCTCCACGGCTCCACACGGTGGGCCCTCCTCACCGGGCCATGTATTGTACGTACCGGTTGGGTCAGCACTCAGCAGCTTTGTTCTGATCTGGGTGCATGCGGTGCAGGTGCAGGCGTCACGTGAGAGGGACGCGATGCGGTTCGTTGGGCGCCCGTAGAGTTGGAGGATCCATGGGCTACGCGCCGATCTGGTGGGCGGGACGGGGGTGGGCCCAACGTGGCCGGCCGTTGGATTCTCGAGGGGCCACGCGCGCCGCGGCCGGCCTTGTGGGCAGGGACGGCCGCCGAGCCCTTGGGCAGGTGCCAGTTGGGCTCCACGGGACGCGCCTGTCGCAGACCAATGACGTTCTACTACGGTTTCGTCGTCGCTTGGCAGGATCCTCTCCTTCCCCCGACCCCCCTCCAATCTATGGCTCGAAATCTCTCTGTAGTCCTAAAAAAAGAATCTGTCTGTAGTGTACTGCCTCCAACCATATTATTTGTCATTTTAATTTTGGGTGCGGAATTAAGAGGAATAAAAAAATGTATGGTGCATAGACAACAAGAATGAGAGATGATAAAAATAAAGATGTATTAGAGCAATGCCAATAATATAGTAAAGTGTTTGAATATAATTAAGTTATAAAAGAGCCGAATTATATGATAGTTGTCTTCTATTTGCCTAAAAAAGTGTTTTTATTATTATGTGGTACCATATCTCGTGTTCTCTTTCGTACCTCCTCACAAGCACTTGCTATTTGGGCGTGTCTAGTTTGGTGTTTGTATGAGAGCCAAGCTCTCCTCTATTCTCTCCTCCATTACTCCACGTTAGCAAAAACATTGAGTAGCTTGGCTATAATCATTAGAGAGCTCTAATAGGTGTACTAAGAAGGTGCAAGTAGAAGAGGTACAATACGTTGGAGCAAAGGTGCTAGCTTCGAATCTAAGCACTTGTAGCTTATTTAGGCACCGATCCAAAAGAACAGACAATTGGCCTGGCTATTGGAAGGATGAGAAGTGGGTGGAGAAAGTTGTTTGTCATAATAATGTTTTATCATTCAATGGGACCATACTAGCAGCATGATCTGAAGTTATATATTTGAGCAAATTTTGTTAGTATGTAATTTGATGACATGGCTTTCTTAACATCTTGCTATGAGAATAAACGATAATAAAGCTGTTCTTATTGTACATTCTTATAGATCAGTTTCAATGAGGAGTTTAGTGGCAGTTTCTAGTACCTAGTGCGTGCTACGAGCACATGGATTTTGGCTGAAGAAGGCGGCTGAGTGTCCCAATGCTCAGAACCAAGCCGGAAACGAGGGGGAGTAAACCGTTGTCTCATCTTCAATTATGTAAATATATAGTATATAATTGAGCACTCGAGAGCACCCAAAATTTACTAGTTACATACTGCTAATTCTACAAATCGAGTGGTCAAGGTCTGGAGATTATAACTTAATAAACGACTAAATAACATAGCAATTACATAACAGAAGGCCCTTTTTCAACGGACAAGCAAGTTAGCACTCTCTGCGTCCTTTTTAAATATGTTATGGTATTCGTGTTGGTCAATCTTTTAAAGCTTAACTATTTTTTAGAAAATATTAGCGTCATTTGTATCTTCAAATAAGGTTATTGTTGGATCCATAAACCCGGGGTCCCTCGCGGGCGATTTCCCAATAAAAGCTCGACCCTAAGCAGACAGCGCGCGGCTCATGGGCCAGCCCAAATATCTGAACGACAGGGCAGAAGGGCAGTCCAATCACCGACCGGAAGGTCTGGCCGAGGAGGAGCGGCACCCATTTTCCACCTCCGGCCCACCTCTCCGACCGGAGCGCTCGCTCCGACTCCGGCCGCCTCCGGACGACCTCTCCGACCGGAAGGCCTGGCCAAAACGCTACTTCCGACTCCGACCGGGGTACGGCAAAACCCTACTCACTGCTCTTCTCCGATAGGCGCAACCAGAGCCGACTGGGACCAACCGACCGGGGACGCCTGCTCGGAAAGGACCGGAGACGAACGGAGAAAGCAAGGCATGGTGCACAAGTCAAAACACGATATCAGGGACCGTACCCTATACACCTGTAGGAACAGTACTCTGCAACCGCCCTGGCACAAACAGTGTTGTAGGCGCCGACATTTTTCCTACAGTTTTGTGGGCGCCATTAACTCCCATACGGTAAGGCCCCCCACATGCCTCTGGGCATCGACAGTGTTGTGGGCGCCGGCATTTACCGTACCAGGAGAACATGGTAAAACCCATCACATGCCTCTAGACATCAACAGTATTGCAGGTATCGACATCTGCCATACCCAAACAATACGACGTGACCTCCCATGTGCATCTGACAACCAATAATATTGTGGGCGCCTACCATCATCCTGTACCTACTGACGTGCGCAGCAAGGCTTAGAAGCATACATACTCCCTCCCTCTCACTTGTAAGGCCATCCCCTTCATCTATAAAAGGGGATGCGCTCTCTCCCAAGAAACTCAGTGGATTCAAGTTCATACAAGTCATTCCAGATTCATTAGATCGACCAAGTTCACTAGTTCACAACCACAGAACCGCTAGGTTCAGACCTCAAGCACACGCTTGAACACTTAGCTCATAGCGGAGCTCCTGTCGCTCTCGGCCCTTCCGACCAGAGCCAACCGAACCTCTTGTACACCCCATCTTTCTCCTTCTCGTTTGTAACCCCACTGCAAACTTCAAGCACCTGGGCTCAGGAATAAAGTCACCGACCGACTCAAACTGGACGTAGGGCACGTTGCCTGAACCAGTATAAACCTTGTGTCATTGAGTGCTAGGCCACCTCCGATCACAACGTACGATAAAACTACAAATATTTACTTGTTGGTCACTTTCTGCACCGACAGTTATTATAAAAATAGATTTAATGATCTATCTAACGATAATAATCTCTATATATGATTCATGCACCAAAAGCGGGCACCCGATAGTGCCTCGTAACCCGCTAACCCAACAGCCGTTCGATCGACCCGTCACGCAATAATGACCGTCCGATGCGGGTCTGATCGGGCCTCTAACCCATCAACCCGCAAACCTGGTCACCCACGAATTGTCACGAACCCAGACCAACGCTGACCGCTTCCTTTGGCTCCTACCGATGCCGCCGCCATCCACATCCCCGCGCTGCGCCTCCGCCACCCGCGGCGGTCCCATCACTGCCGAGCGTCGTCCCCGTCCCCGTCCAAGGCCACTCCTCCTCGGAGAGAGTCCTACCGACGTCCTCTTCCCGCAGGCCCAGGCCAGACCGCTCCTCCGCCACGGCTGCCACTGCCAACCCGCCGAGCACCGCCCCCATCCTAGCCACGTCGCCTCGGAGAGAGTCCCACCGACGTCCTCTTCCCGTAGGCCTAGGCCGGACCGCTCCTCCGCCATGGCCGCCACTGCTAACCTACCGAGCGCGGCCCCATCCCAGCCGTCGCCTAGGCCGCGCTGCCGAGCGACAGCCCCTCCCCCACCGAGGCCACGCCACCGTCGCGCTCGCTACGAGGGGCGTCGCACCGGCCCTGGCCCCTCCTAGCCTGGAGAGCAGTTTTCGGCCGAGCGCTGCCTCCGAGGCATCTTCCATGGTGGGGAGCACGATCAGGTGGGAGGAAGGCCTGGCAACTATGGATCTGGTGGGATCAGATCGGGGCTATAATTCCGGATCGGGGCTATAATTCCTCAATAAGGGCTGGCTCCTCAATCATTGCACGCATGTCCCCGCCGCCGTCGCCGCGCTCCGTAGTTCGCTTGCCACCGTCGATCATCGACCCGGCACGCAACCAATCGCATAGCTTGAGGCAGCAACGATAGAGGCGAAGTGCATGACGACGCCCAGCTTGAGTCCGTGTAGGTGCCGCGCTCCACGCCTTTGTCGCCAAGAATCTCGCCAACTCCTATGTCTACTACAGCCGGCGGAGGTACGTCCTCAGGGTGTATGATGAAATGGCCATTCGAAATGCCATGAGTTCAAAATCCTTACTTGCCTCCATCTCCTCCATTTGCTTGAATAGGTGGCTAACCATCTAGCTATCGCGGTAGTGCACCCTAGATGGCGCAAGCCACCGGCAATGGCGTATGCAATTGGCGTGGCAGACCACTTCCTCGTGTCCTTATCCTTCCACGACCCCAATGCCGAGGAGGACGACAGGAAGGTCTAGGCCTTCCTCGCAAAGATGGAGAGCGCCATCAGGGACCATCTGCTCTGGGCCAACACGGCCAACTAGGAGATCGAACACGCGCTCAAGGTGAAGCCCTGCCCCACTGATCCTTGTTTTTCAGTAAAAATGAGTTGCTATTGTTTCAAGTGCATAATCAAAATTTTACCTGAAAATGTCCCTGTGCGAGTAGCTATCTGTGATTCTATTTTCTTTCATGCTTTTCATTTAATGGATGGTCGCAGTCTACATTCTTTTCTTTGTGTCTTTTGGATGATGTAGGTATTCAACTGGAGAAACGTATTAGCTTATGTGTTTTTGAAGAGTACATTAATTCACTGTGTGACAAAGTTTCTGGGGAAGTAGCATTCGGAAGTGTTCAAATAAAGATTTGATTTTTGTTCACTTTGGACTTCAACATTGTATTTGTGTGCCTAGAATTGGAGAACCGGTGTAGAATCAATTCTCTGCTCGACAATGTTGCTCTAGTTGCAGCTGAATGCTACTAAAGTGGTGCCTGTTGGCCCCGGTGAGCAAAGTCAAGCTTGCGGCTGATAAAGAGTAAGTGAACCATCCTTCCGTGCTTTAGAACGTTGTGGTATTCTACTGTTGCCTGATTAATCTCTTAATTCAACACCATAATATCCAAACTAACGTAACATAAAAAAAATTCTTACAGTTGTATTCTTTGCTATTATGTGAAATCATCCAAATATGTTGAATAAACGCCAACCCATGATATGACATGGAATCATGGTAGCGACTGTTTTAATTGTGTCAAATGTTGTATTATTTACTGCTTGGTACTGCATTTCAACCATGCTTTCTGTGACTAGACTAGATAAAAAAGCTCTTCCTTAACCTTTCATTGCTAACAAGCAACACAATCAGCTGTGGGTCGCAACAACCGCATCAACTGGCTATTAGATTTGTTTAATGCCATTTCTATTCTTTCTCTGTTACTTATCCAGATCATGCTCAGGGTGTCTGCCTCCACGGAACAACGCCACCTCAGATTGCGTGCGATCCTCAGGAGTGGGGAAAGAAATCATTTTCATTTTTCTCCGAATTCCTGTTTCCTAAAAAAACTCTGAAGCTTCCGTGCTTTGATCTTTCTTGCGTGCGTTTTAGAGAGGTTCTTTCTTTCTTTTGTGCCGTGGTCGTTGGCTAATTGATTTCCATTCTACGCAGGTTAGCTGGAATAGGACGTGAGCAAAATGTGTTGGAGATTAATTGCTATTTTGTGGATTTCAGTGCGCTGATTCTGTTTTAGTTTTTTTTTGCATGTGGATTTCATCCCCATATCCTAATTTAGGTATTTGATATTTCTTCTGTTTGATGGATTTTCCATGCCCTACCTGCATTTAGCAGGCAACTGCTGATGATTGATTTGATTATGAGAAATTGGTTTTGTGCTCCATGCCATGACTCCTACAGGGGCAGCGGTAGAGTCAGCAAAGGGGGCGGCTAATGATGCAGAGCATAGGCAAGAACTCACCTTCAGCTTGCTACCTATGCCAAAGAGAACATAACAAGCGTTAAGTGGTGACCGTGATTTCTAAAGATTGACATCTGATCTCATACTAAAATTGAATTTTTGTTCAATCCATACCAGCATCTCTAGAGGAGTACTGTCAAGTGTTCATTTACCATAAGGTTGTAAAGTATCTCTGCAGCGTTTCCTACTTTTTTATATTTGTCAAAGAGCATAAACTCACTATGGAGTTCAGAAAAGATACAATATATTTAAGTACTGCCACATTTAATACGTCGATCCTACTTATTTTTCTTCATGTAGTAATTTTTAAGGCTTCATCCTACCATGATTTAATGCGATTCTAATTATCTAAAGGAAAACTCTATCTCTTTACCTCCTTTGAAATGCCTCCATTTCTGGAAAATATCATTATGGTTGATATATTAATGAGAAGCTGATGTAACAATGGAAAATGCATTTTGCTGTGTATAAACCTTCATCAATGCCAACCGCAGTCCTTTTCTCTGAGAGTGATATATAAATGGTGTTACCACTTCCTGCTTTCAAAAATAAAAGATATGTGTTAAAAATTTATTAGTCTTGCAATCAACAATGCTTCTTTTATATTTTGCATCACTAAGGGAATTATTTGTTGGTCTTTGGTCTTTGGTTTAAATTTGGTGATCTTTGGTTTTTATGAGAGAAAAAATAAGTAAACAGATAATTAATGTGAAACATCAGTCCTTTCTAAATAAACATTGACATTAATGTGAATGCAGTCCTTTCTACTCAACGTTGACATCGCGGGGTAGCTTAACACTGGCAGGTGCGTGGCAACGCCGTGGTTAGTTTCTAGTTATGTATCATAATATTAATATTTTTTTTTGTATATATATTTGATTAAAGTTGAGTATGTTTAATTTTTCGAGAGGTGAGAACGACAGTAAAAAAAAAAGCAGAGTAGGGCTCAAGTAAACCATATGTACATGGAAAACCGTCTGTGTCTCACCGATTGTGTGAAGCAGAGCAGTAGACTGGCATTACAGTCGGTAGCTGGGTCGTAGCTTGCGATTGCGGCGGACAGAAAGCTTTGGCGGCATCCATATGATCTGACAACCGAGAGAGTTTTTTTTTTTTTTTTTGAGAATTGACATCTGAGAAAGTTGTATACTTGCATCTCGTTGGAAGCCTGAGGTTGAGGGGTTAATTCCGCTCTATTGCAGTCGAAAGGCTGTCATGCTTCCTTCTCTAACCCTCACACCGTCTCACTTGACGTGCCCTTCCACGAACCGTGGAGCCACGAGAGCGTACCATTTCATTTCTCGTCGTTACAAAAATGCAGCACAAGTAAAGCTGTCAGCGTGACGAACAAAGAATCGAGGAAGCAAAATATTTAAGATCTTAGTCACCCTAATGACCCAATCAAGTCTTTATCCAGTCGAGATCAATCATAAAGAAAGATCGCAGGAGTCTTTTCGTTATTTTGCTAAACGATCCGTGTGTCTTTTCCCCCTCCTATAGAGGTTGTAGAAGAAAAGAGTTTATCACCTTTTTTTGAAAAAAATAAAGAAAAAGAACCATAGTCATCTGCTTGTGCCTGTGGGATATGTGTGTGTTTCTGAGATCGTTCTGCATGGCTACTTGGGCATGGAGGTTTCGATCTTGTGTTAGTGGGCCTTCGTGGTTGCCCTTGTTGGGCCGGTGCGTAAACTCTTCGGACGGACGGGGGGGCCCGTAGGGGAAAAGGAACCAGAAAGCTAGGCCAGTCCTTTTTGCTAGGCCTTGCGCTCATCTTCTCCGGTGCGGCGAACTGATTCGCTGGGGCCTGGAGCCTGAGGCCGTCCGATCAGGATCTGCCGAGAGGAGTTGCTCTTGCGGGGAGGGAACGCGGCGACGGGGGCTATGTGCGGAGCTCTCCGCCTTTGGGAAGACGCCTGAGCGACGTCGCCGAGAAGAAAGGGGAAGCGGAACGGGGAGGTGGCCGTGCCGGCGTGCCCTGCCCGCGCCGCCTCGGGGAGCAGCGGTGCGGGATGTTCCTATTGCAAAGGTACGTAACCCGCTAATGAAGCCGACTTGCAAGTATAACTCGTACAGAGTTCGAATTTGTCGGTATGGTCAATTTGTTTTTCTTCCTTCTCCAAACGAGAGCCTACTTGCGAGTGGTGTAATTCGAAACAATTTGTCCGCATGATTGATTTCACGAGATTTTGCTGAATTGTCCGTGCATCCGCATTATCATCGCTGCATGCTTGAACGCCTGCTTGCATAAATCATTTCTTTGCCTAGTTCTTTCGGCCTGGAATGCCAAACCCACATGAGTGTTGGGTACATTTTAGTACTGTATATGTGTATATGTATTCAGATTATCACATAGGCCCTGTTCGCTTCGGACAATTCTGGAGGAATTTGGTTGGTTTGGAGGAATGTCGGAGGAATTTGTGAGAGAAAAATATAGTTTGGGATGAAAAAAAAGAAGCGGATCAAGCGGGTTTTAAGGCACGTAAACGGGGCCATAGCCGAGAAAATTGTTATTACAGGACGTGAAACAATGGGCCTCGTTGTTATTATAGGACTTTAATCGTCGATTTCGCTAAAATGATATTTTAAACGTTGATACTTTGTTTTACATGACATTTAGTCCTTTTAATCACTTTTCTCATTTCAAATACATGTATTTTGTCATGTAATGATCGTATTACTCTTCAGTCATATTCACGTAAGAGTGGGCAGTGCGTGAGCCGCCTGGCCGCCGCCGCCGCCGCCGCCGCCGCTAGGCAGGCTGGCTGGCACGCTTGCTGTCGCCGCCGGGTAAGTCACACATTATTAAAATTTATTAAAATACAGTAAAAATTCTTAGAAAATTAGAGTAAATTTCTGGGCATATAACACAATATTAAGCACACATGAATTCATCTCACATCATAATATTGTTCCAAACAAGATTTAAGTCATATCAAATAAATCATGAGTTTACATCTCATCACAGTTAAAATAATTCATCCAATGTGTAGCTTTCTCTTCGGAGTCATCTTTTTTTTTTTTGCCGCTGTAGATATCCTCATGGGACAAGTATTATCGGTTTGTGAAGATGTGCCTCTTCTAATAACATCGCAAGCTTGCTGCACATAAATACGATATCACAATTAGATGTATGGAAATAATTAGTGTACGATAAATGTGTTAATATTCTTTATCTTCTCGTGATTCTTTCTGGACTATCCCGTATGATTTCTTCTCTAGTCGGCCTTCATGGGGTGTTAGGTTCTGCTGACGCAGCTTTTGTAACATTCTTCCTAGGTTGCCTATGCTTTCTACAAATAATCAAATAAATTAATATTGACATTTACATTCAAGTTTCTAGATAAAGAAAATCAGTTCATACCTCTTTTTTATGGTCCTATTGAGTGGGCATTTAGCACTAGCTTGCCTATAATATTTTTCTCCGTATTTTTTGCAAGTCATAGATCCTCTGATCATTTTTTTTCTCTTTCCATTTGTGGAGCTGCATCGTTGTCACATCCCTTCTCACATTCACCGTCGTTGATAAATTCACCATCTTTGGAACCTTTCTTTCTGTGTCCACCTTCCATCCATCATTTCATTCTTAGTTTCCTTCGTCGTCCAACAGGTAGTTTAGCAAGAGGTGCACCAACTAAAAATGGCAGGTGAAAGGATTAAGATGCCCAAGAGAGGGTGAATTAGGCTAATTCTAAATTTCTTTGCAATAATTAAATTCTACGGTTAACCCAATTAACCCATTGTGCCTAGAAAGTGTTTCTAATTGTTCTACCGCATAAAAAGATTTGCAACCTAAGTTTTAATTCTACTCTAGCATGTCAATTCTATGAATGTAAAAACAAGAATTGAATTGCTCAAAGTAAATGTTCAAAGTAAATGCACAAAGTAAATAGAGAAGAAGGAACAGCGGCGATGTTTTGCCGAGGTATCGGAGAGTCGCTACTCTCCACTAGTCCTCGTTGGAGCACCCGCGCAATGGTGTAGCTCCTCCTTGATCCGTGCAAGGATCAAGTGTTCTCTACGGGTTGATTCTTCGACACTCCATCACGGTGAATCACCCACAACCGCTCACAATGTGAGTTGGGTCATCCACAAGCTCTCAGGATGATCACCAAGCTCTCAATCACCACCAAGCCGTCTAGGTGATGGCGATCTTCAAGAGTAACAAGTACGAACTCTCACTTGACCACGACAAGCCTAACGAGATGGGTGGATGCATACTTTGCTACTCTTGATCTCACTAATGAGGGCTCTCTTTGGAATTCTCAAATCTCAATCACCTCACTAGGACCTTGCTCTTCTTAGCACTCTCTAAGGTGTTTCTCAGCTGTTGAAATGAGCAAAAGTACCCCCACACACGAGTGGAGGGAGTATTTATAACATGGGCTGAAAAAACGAATTGTTATGTGCCTCTGCGGGGTGTTCGGACGCTCCGGTCATGTTGACCAGACGCTCCGGTCAGTACACCCCGAACTCCAGTGTTTACAGTGTGACCGGACGTTGACCAGCGTCCGGTCATGATTTTTCCTCTCTGAGACCTTACTGGAGTCGACCGGACGCTACCTCTCAGCGTCTGGTCACTTGACCTCTCAGCGTCCGATCAAACCAGATGCAATCACTTTGGTCAAATGAACTGATCGTACCCTGAGCCAGCGTTCGGTTACACCAAAGCCAGCGTCCGATCAGTATTTGACCCTCCATTCACTTCCAACTTTCGATCATATGTGAATGAAGTTTGCTCCAATGGATCTTAGGCATATTTAGGAGCTACCTAGTGCTAGTTTAAACAAGTGTGCACCACACCTAACTCACTAGACTCACCTAGGTCAAGCTACCCGTCCATACCCCCCTAATAGTACGGCCAAAGGAAAACAAAGTCCTAAACTACTCTAAGTGTCTCTCCAACTCCAATCGACACTTAGAACTAGTCCATCCTTAACCTTGTCGTCCATCCTTTGAAAACCGAAATGATTTCCATCGTAGGGGCATGACCACCTTGATGGCCCAATCGATCTCCATTACCATGACCTAACTTAATTGTATCTGTAAAACACACGTTAGTCATAGTAATCTTGTATTGTCATTAATCACCGAAACCCTACTTGGGGCCTAGATGCTTTCAATCTTCCCCTTTTTGGTGATTGATGATAATACCACCTCGAGTATGTAAAAGAGTTGATGTTTTTAACATGCTTGGATCATATAAGCTTTTGTCAATAAGAACAAAAGTGTTAGACAAGCTTATATGACTCAAAAGATATGAAGTAAGCATGAGTACAAGTAATAAAGCTCATTTGCATCGGAGTAAAACGCGAAAGCAAAGGCAAATGAGCATAACACAAGTGATATGACATACAAATAATTCAAAGTAGAGAGCACACATGTCATATATCACGATCACGTAGATATCACTATCACATAAATATAGTTTTAATGCATAAGAGTAAACACATGATGAATGCATAATAGTGTATCACACATAAAAACTCCAAATGTAATAGATAAGCTAATATAATAACTAAGCTCCCCCTAAATATGTCGCTTCCCCTAAGGCTAACATACTCGAACCCTCTTCCCCTTTGGCGTCAAACACCAAAACCTAAGGGTCGGTCGGTGGGGCTGCAGCGGACGAGCCGGGCGCTGAGGTACGAGGAGCGAGCTAGAACTGAGTGTCATCATCATCTGACCCTGAGCTCTGAGCTGTCTGACCCTCTGTAGCAGGAAGCGATGCTGAAGCGATCTGGGTCGCATCAGGGACTAGGGATGCTGTAGGCTGTGCTAGTATGACTGAAGTAGCTGGCTCTGATGATGCCACTGAGGAAGGGAGCATCTCTGTCGTGCCTATCACTAGAGCAATGGTGGTAGGGATAGGGATATGTAGATCTGGCGGTGTAGGGTGCCATGTCAACTCACTAAAGGAAGCACCAAGGTTCCTGGACACTGAGGTCTCTAGCACTAGCAGCGAGGACGTCTCTGCCGGTGTGAAGCCCGTAGGAAACGGTGTAAACTACGGTGCTGGCACTAACGTAGCAAACCACTGGGACACCTGCTTTGTAGGTGAAGCAAACTATGCTGGTGGCTGTCCCTGACTCTGAAGCCCACTAGACTGTAACGCTGGAGTCGTGGAAGTGGTGGCAGACTGACCAAGCTGGGGCGAAGCTGTGGCGGTGGAGCCCCAATAGCTATCACTACATGCTCCATAAATCCAAGAAGCTGCTGCTGCATAAGGATCTGCTGCTGATGCATGGCCTATAGCTGCTGTTGTAGAGCCTGAGTCTGCTGATGTATAGCTAGCTGCTGCTGCTGGATCGCCTGCTGCTGGCGCTGGAACTCATCCTGCCAAGTCTAGAACTGTGCAAATGTAGCAGCTGTCTCCTGAGCCTGGCGTGCCTGGTCCTGCCTCATCCGCTCAAGTATAGCAAGGAGAGCGGGGTTTGTCTGTGGGGCAAGTGGCGCTGAACTGGAGCTGCCGACCTCATGATCATGTTGCTGAGGAGGCATCCGAGGGACGGGCTGGTAGTCATCATCAGAACTGTCACTAGGGTCGCTCATGACCACTCCCTCCTGCTGCTCAAGCTGCTCCTCAGTAGCTATAATACCCTTGATGATATCATCCTGCTGGGCTGCAGTCTCTGGCACCTCAGGACGTCGGCGCGACTGACTAGGTGTTGTAGGTGTACTATGCCTGATCATCTAAGTCATGTTATAGGACAGGGAACTCTGTGGTGGTACCACTGTACTCAGCAAGCATCTCTGGCAACCTCACTGTGACTGCTCTGTGACTAAGGAATGTGATCCAGTGAGCATAGGGTAGCTGCCTATGACCTCTGAAGCCCTCAGCTATAGTGTCCTCCATCTCTGACAGAATAAGATCCCAAATATCAAAAACTGTCTGCTGCATCAGAGAGTTGATAAGCCATAACTGTATGCGAGTCAAGCCCTCGCAATCCCCCATCCTCGGTAGCAATGTTCTTCTCATGATAGCCTCAAGTACACGAGCAGTAGGAGTAGGATCACTGGGGTTTCTGCGTGACCCTTCGCCGAAGGGCTCGGTGAAGCAGTGGCGAACCAAGTTAGTAGGGGCCACATTACCGCCATGAGGGCGTCTGGGAGGCGCTGTCTATCCATAACAAACCTCATGAAGTCTGATAGCTGCTCCTGAAGCCTAAGTATCTCCCTGACCCTAGTGCTCGTCAGCCGATAATCTCTGCCTCTGAATGCAAAGTGAATAAAGTTATGGTGCGGGTCAATAAAGAGAGAAGCATAGAACTGATGAACCCAAGATGGAACATATAAACCGGTCCGTCCAATCAAATCTATCAGCCCCGGTAGATATGCAAGGTAGGGGCGAATGTGCTCTCCAGCTGCTGCAACTATAGAATCAATGTGGCATACCCTCTGAGATCTGAAAACTGCCCCACTGTTGAGATAAGCATTGTAGAAATCTTCCTACAGAGGCATGTAGAAACCCTCAGATGCTCTGTCATCTCTCCTCGGTGGGAACCACACCTCAAAGTCCACAAATCTCAGCTGCTGAACCTGCTTGGCCATGGCGGCCCTCAAGTCTAGATGTGTCACTGAAGGCGGACCCTGTGGTCTGGGCAGTGGACGAGAACCCCTCCGCTGTGTATCTACCCTCGGCGTGACTAGAGCTTGGGTATGACCAGAGCGGCAAAGCTATGGCTGAGGCGCCTGCTCTGTCTCCTCCGCCTACTGTCCCTCCTGACCCTCCTAAGTCTGCTCTGCTGGTGGTGTCTGCTGCTGTGACTCCCCCTAAGGCTGAACCTCATCAATAGCATGACGCCGTTCTGCAATCATGACAGTTCTAGGTGGACCACCATGAAGGCGCTCAACACGCTCGATTCCCTCCATCGCTCCTGGTGGAAGCGGATTTACAATAACAACTCCACTGCGAGCACCTCCTCTCTCATCACGGTCTGCGGCCTCTACAACTGCAGCTGCTCTCGCTGTCTCAGATCTAGATATTTGCGCTTCCTGGTTGCTAGCTTCTTTGTCGCCTTGCCTTTATGATCTACAGGCTGGCGAGGCGGGGGCCTCCGATCCACATCACCGGGACCACCACCGATATTCTTCACGTGAGCCATCTGATAATCTGAAGAAAAACTGCCGCTGACAAAGATCAACTGTCAATCTGTTGCTTCCGAGGCTTAGCCTCACTCGCGAGCTTGGCTCCGAGTTAACTGACAACTGCCACTGACACCTCAAAGGCACCGACTCGCTGCACGATAGAATAGATAGGATATACAAATAAATACAATATATCTAAAGATGCGAAATCCTAGGAAGCAAGCAATTTAGGAACGAAATTGAAACGACGGGCTTGCTACCTGACGAACCGGCGAAACAACGAGACGAGGAAAGGATCGGGGAACCATCGGGAGACCTAAGGTTAGGGTTCGCGGTGAGCAGTGAATCGATACCCCTGAATACAATTCAAATCAGTGCTTGCAATGTGGGTGCTGAGCTAGGTTAAGGGCGACGGCGTTAGGGCAGGGCCTTACCTACGCTGGACGTGGACGGCACTGCTGCGGTGGATCTCGGCGGCGTGCTGGAGCAGGGGTAGGACACGGTGGTGGCACAGGGAGCTGCGGTGGCGCGCGGGAACGGTGGCATAGGCAGCCGGCTCTGGAGCGCGGGGAGGCGCGGCGCTTGGGCAGGCGCGGTAGAGCTTGCTGCGCGGCGGCTGGTAGTGGAGGCGTGCGGCGGCGCTAGGGCTCAGGACAGTGTGGTGGCGTGCGAGGCTGGCACGGGAAGAGAGGCACGTAGGTGATGGCACGGGACTACGGCGGCAAAGGCGAGCTCGGCGGCTAGGGCGCAATGCGTCGGCTTGGGCGATGTCGGCGCGGTGAGAGAGCGGATTTGGTCAAGGTACGGCGCGCATCTGGATTATATGGGGGTCCCCCGCAGAGTAGAATAGGAAACGGAGAAAGAAACCTGATGCCGCACGATTTCTACTGACTAGACGCTCCGGTGGTAGCGATCGAACGCTACCACCCAGCGTCCGGTCGATTCCAGAGAGGTCTAAATTCTCTGGAATCGCGACCGAACGCGTCCGGTGGACACCGACCAGACGCAGTCAGAGTCCAGTCACCTAGCCTTGACGTCTTCATTATCGACCGGACGCTGAAGCTCCTTCTGATCGGACGCTTTGAAAACACTATTTCAGCGTCCAGTCACTCCTGCTCGGTAGCTGTTCACCTCCTGTGAATTGATCGGACGCTGGACATCAGAGTCCGATGCAGCGTCCGGTCACTCCTTTTCCAGCAAATCTTCAAAGTTCTTCGTGCTGCTTGTTCCCAATCAAGTCCCAACTCCAATAAGATCCAAATAAACACCAATTGGTACTAATGTGAGTGACCTCTCTCAAACCCTCATGTTTTTCAAAATAATTTTGCCTTAGGCTATAATTCTTTTTAAGAAAATAGGCAAATAAGAGGGCAAATTAAGATAAACAACAAAACAACATTCATGCATATGCAATATTTGATAGTAAATCTAGTTGCTTGTCAAGTTTGATCCAAGGTTAAGCTTCTTCACATGCTTTTCGGCGGTTATCTTAACCATGTTAAACAAGCTATATATGCATTACCAAAGATTTAAACATGTTGTATATTACAATGCAATGCAAGGGACAACACAAGCTCATCTTTTAGTGAAGTTGCTAAAATCAAGCACATTGAGCTCATTCCGCAATCTACAAAATGTAGCCTCATCTAGCGGTTTAGTGAAGATATCTGCCAATTGATACTCGGTCCTTACACCTTCTAAAGATATATTATTTTTAGCAACATGATCTCTAAGAAAGTGATGGCGGATATCTATGTGTTTGGTGCGAGAGTGTTGAACCGGATTATTTGCAAGTTTTACCGCACTTTTATTATCGCACAAAAGAGGTACTTTTTTCTAGAACTACACCATAGTCTAGCAAAGTTTGTTTCATGTAAAGTATTTATTCACAACAAGCATCCGCGGCAATGTATTCCGCTTCGGCGGTGGACAAGGCCACACTATTTTGTTTCTTGGAGGACCAAGACACAAGTGATCTACCAAGCAAATGGCACCATCCAGAAGTGCTTTTTTTATCAACTTTGCATCCGGCATAATCCGAATTGGAATAGCCAACTAATTCAAATATAGCTCCTTTGGGATACCAAAGGTCAATGCTTGGTGTGTGCTTAAGATGCCTAAGAATTCTTTTTACGGCAATTAAATGAGCTTCCTTAGGATTAGCTTGAAATCTAGCACACATACACATACTAAACATGATGTCGGGCCTAGATACGGTTAAATATAAAAAGCTATCAATTATAAAACGGTAGAGAGTTTGATCAACCTTGTTATCTCCCTCATCTAGGTCGAGATGTCCATTGGTTGGTATTGGTGTCTTGATTGGCTTACATTCATCCATCTTGAATCTCTTGAGAGGATCTTTTGTATATTTCTTTTGTGAGATGAAGATTTCTTCTCTCATTTGCTTAACTTGAAAACCAAAAAAGAATGTAAGCTCACCAATCATGGACATCTCGAACTCCTTCGACATCAATTCACCAAATTCTTTGTAAGAATCTTCATTTGATGACCCAAAGATGATATCATCAACATACACTTGACAAATGAAGATATGTCCATCAAGCTTTTTGGCAAATAGTGTGGTGTCGACCTTCCCTAATGGTAAAGCCCTTCTCAATGAGAAAGTTCTGAAGGCGCTCATACCAAGCTCTTGGGGCTTGCTTAAGCCCATAAAACGCCTTGGACAATCTATAAACATGATTAGGATATCTAGGGTCTTCAAACCCGAGAGGTTGATCAACATAGACTAGTTCATTAATAAAGCCATTTAAGAATGTATTTTTCACATTCATTTGATATAATTTCATTTCATGATGTGATGCATATGCAAGGATGATACGGATGGCTTCTAGTCTTACAACTGGTGCAAAGGTCTCTCTAAAATCCAAACCTTCGACTTGAGAGAACCCCTTTGTAACTAGTCTTGCCTTGTTCCTCACAACAACACCTTGATCATCTTGCTTGTTTTGGAACACCCACTTTATTCCAACGACTCTTGCACCTTTTGGTCGCTCTTCAAGAGTCCAAACTTCATTGCGGGTGAAGTTGTTCAACTCTTCATGTATGGCATTTATCTAATTCGGATCTTGAAGGGCTTCTTCAACCTTAGTAGGATCAAAGCAAGAGACAAAAGAGTGATGAGTAATAAATGAAGCAAGTTTTTGTGAGCGAGTCATTACACTCTTTGATGGACACCCTATGATAAGATCTTGTGGATGATCTCTTCTATTGACCACTTGAGGAGGAGGTTGTGGAGCATCAACATCTTGTGCTGGTACCACCATTTGCTCATGGGAGACATGAGTATCTTTATTTTCTACTCTCCCATCTTTTTCACCATCTTGCGGCACATTTGATGAAGAGGGTGGATCAATCACTTGTACATCATCTTCATCATCTTTAGGCTTGATGTCTTCAACCGAAATGTTCTTCATAGCCTCCCTCAATGGTTCATCACCTACATCATCAAGATTCTCATGTGCTCCTTGGGATCCGTTAGATTCATCAAATTCCACATCATATATTTCTTCAACTAAGCCCGTGGCATGATTAAATACTTTATATGCTTTGGACTTTGATGAGTAACCAACAAGAAAATCAATATCACAACGTCTTTGGAACTTCCCTAGGTGTTGCCGCTTCTTGTAGATGTAGCATTTGCAACCAAACACCCTAAAGAAGGAGACGTCTGGCTTCTTCCCATTGAGCAACTCATTATGTGTCTTGCCAAGAAATTTTTGAAGGAATAGGCGGTTGGATGCATAGCATACGGTGTTGATAGCTTCCACCCATAGAGCTTCGGGGGTGTTGTACTCATCAAGCATTGTTCTTGCAAGAGTGATCAATGTCCGGTTCTTCCTCTTAACTACACCATTTTGTTGAGGAGTATATGTTGCGGAGACTTCATGTTTGATTCCAACTTCATCACAATAGACTTCTATGTTTGTGTTGTCAAATTCTTTGCCGTTGTCACTTCTAATCTTCTTGAGCTTCACTTCAAATTCATTTTGGGCTCTCTTGGCAAACTTCTTGAAGCAAGATGCAACTTCGGATTTGTCATGAAGAAAGAATATTTATGTACACCTTGAATAGTCATCAACAATCACAAGACAATAAAGATTTCCTCCCAAACTCTTGTATGTTGTTAGTCCAAATAAATCCATATGAAGAAGTTCTAGCACTCTTATGGTTGACATAAAAGGTTTGGTTGGATGAGTATTTGCAACTTGCTTGCCGGCTTGACATGCACTAGAAAGCTTGTCCTTCTAAAACTTCACATCTTTCAACCCTCTCACCAAATCATTCTTCATTAGCTTCTTGAGTGAGCTCATCCCAACATGAGCAAGTCTTCTATGCTATAGCCACCCAAGTGTTGTTTTGGTGAATAGGCAAGTCTTCAAGTTTACATTTTCGGAGGTGAAGTCCACTAGATATAGGTTGTTATATCTAAATCCTTTAAATATCACTTGATTATCATCCTTCTTAGATACAACAACTTCCTTCTCGGTAAACAAACATTGAAATACAAGATCACACAATTGTCCAACGGATAGCAAGTTGAAGCTCAATGAAGCAACATATAACACATTTGAGATTGAAAGATCATTTGATATTGTCACTTTACCCAATCATTTGACCTTGCCCTTTGAATTATCCCCAAATGTGATTCTTTCTTGTCTATCTACTTCTTTATCTAGTGAGGTGAACATACGAGAATCACTGGTCATATGTTGTGTGCAACCACTATCAATAATCTAATGACTTCCACCGGTCTTGTAGTTCACCTACACACAAGAGATCAATCTTTAGGAACCCAAACTTATTGATGGCCCTTCATCTTCTCAACAAGTGACTTTGCAACCTAAATTTTCTTAGACCTATTCTTATTGGGAGGTCCTAAGAATATCACTTTCACCTTTTCACTAGAATCCTTTCTAAGCATTTAGTGAGCATTGAAGGCAAATGGTCTAGCATGCTTGGACAAGGGTTGTGGTGGTGGAGTTTGGCACTCATGAGCAAAGTGGCCTTCTTGTGCACACTCAAAGCATCTCTTTGGCTTTGGCTTTGGCTTTGATTGTTGTTGTTGAGCTTGAGCCTTCTTCTTCTCTTGATTTGCCATGTACCCAATGTCACTTCTATCCATCTTCATGACGGTGTTCATTAGGAGCTCACTTTGAAGATACTTGCCTCTAGAGAACTTGCTTAATCCAATCTTGAGATGCTCTTTCTCCAACTTGAGCTTCTTGTTCTCTTCCTTGAAAGCATCATTGTTCTTCTCTTCCTTGAGCTTCTTGTTTTCTTCTTTGAGCTTCTCATTCTCAAGGATCAAGTCACCATCATGATCAAGAGTTTCTAGTACAATGGTGTTGTGGTTTTTGATTTCTTCAAGATCTTTCTTGAGCTTTGCATTGTCACTCTTGAGCTTGACAAACTCATCATAATCATCGGCCTCAACCACTTGTTTGCCCTTGCTACAAGAACCTTGCTCAATGCTCTCAATAATTGTCGATGTTTCACCACCGATAGCCTACCACGGGGGTCCCCGAGGCAGTATTGTTCGGGCTTCAGCGTATGCGGAACTCGACGGTGAACGCAAGAGATAGTCGATTTATCCTGGTTCAGGCCCTCGACTGTGGTCGAGTAACAGCCCTACGTCTAGTCGGCGTTAACCTTTGCATTGGATTGATTGTGTTGTAGAAATCCTGATCTCTCTTCTCTAGGAACCCTGCCCTCCTTTATATAGTTAGGAGGTCAGATTTCTAGTCGGTTTACAATGAGAGTTCCTAGTAGGATTACAAAATACTACTACTACTAAGATTACATGGGGAGAATCCTAGTTAGACTAGATCTTCTCTCTTCCTTGCGGGGTATCCTGTGGGTCCCACACCGACAAGCCCCCGAGCACTTCATGGTTGAACTTCGGAAGCCTTGTCTTGTTCCTCCAGGTCCTGCCGAGCAGGAACAAGCGTCGCCCGAGTGCTTTCTTGAGTGAAACCATGTAGCGCTTCTTGGAATCTTCGAGTGGTGTGTGCTTTTTTAAAGAAAAAAGTACTCCCATCTGGGTGTAGCCCCTGAGCCTCTTGCTATTTGGAACAAGGAGCTGGAGGGTCTTGTCCTGAAATTGCTCTGATTCTTCGTTGAAGGGCTCTCGAGCATACTATATCTGAGTTCTTTTTGGGTGGGTGCAATTTTTCGTAAAAATTGCACTCACTGAGTGTAGCCCCCGAGCCTCTTGCTTTTGCTTGCAAAAGTTGGAGGGTCCAGATTCTTGTCTTCAAAAAATTCTGGGGCTATGTATCCCGCAGCCCCGAGCCTTCTCCGAGTTCTTTTCTTTAGAAAAGAAATTGGATGAAGGGTCTTGATGTGTTGTCGTCATTGTAGTCTTGAGTTTCTTGTATTCTTGGTCCTTTGTCTTTGATTCCGAGCCTCCGGGAGTAGTTGAAACGAAGGCCGAGCCCCCGAGCTTAGTGACATAATATATGAGTTGTTTTCGATCAATCTGAGTTGTTTCTGGACATGCATGATCTTCGTTGAAAGGTCTCCGAGCATGTTCTCGGGTTCTTTATCAAGAAGAGCTTGGGTATAGCTCAGTCCGGCTTCTTTTTGTCGTGAGTCCTTGAAGTAGTTTTGTCTTGAAAAAGTCTTCTTGGTGACGTGCGCTTTTTTAGAGAGAAAAAAGTGCACTCACTGAGTGTAGCCCCCGAGCCTCTTGCTGTTTGGAACAAAGAGTTGGAGGGTCTTGAGTCTGATTTGTTCAAGGAACTAAAATTTAACTGAAAATTTCTCTTGTTGTGGTAGTCTGCCGTTTGCCAGGTGAGGTTGTATGGTGGCGGTTGGGTATAAATGTTGCCTATTTACAGGTTGCACAATGTTGGTATATTCTTCTGAATATGCTCGTTTTTGAATACTGTGCCTGAGTCTTCTATTATTGAGTCCTGTCTTTTCACTGTGTCCTTTGTAAGGCATGTTTCGTTGGTACTCCTAGTCCATGTGCATCGCTCCTTCGATCTATAAATACCCTCCCGGAGTGCTTGTTTTCTTCGATTGAACATCTTGAATCTTCGTAGTCATGAATATGGTAGTTTGCGAAGTAGAGCAGCCCCCGGGCGTCTTTTGTAGTTCCTGTGCATCTTGTTGTAGCTGGAGGAAGTCTTGTGATAGGGGTTAGAGGTAGACTAACCCCGCAGCAGCAATGTACCAGGAAGTACGTAGCGGTAGTTGGAGGAAGTCTTGTGATGTGGGCTTCGTTCCTTCAGCCGACAGTTCTGGGTTGATCTTCGTCGTCTATCTTGAGACTGTTCGGTGCAGATCAACACCTGATCCTGCATCACGTCGGGCTTGGGTAGACAGATGCCTACCGACTTCCCCTGGTCTTTGTCGTCCCGCCGTGCTGCTGATTTTCGCCTTGGATGCACTTCGTCCGTCCTTTGAAGAAAACAGTGTAGCCGATCACGGTTTGTTCTACCGAGTAGCAATTTGGAGCACGTAGTCGTTCCAGAGCCTAGTTGCGTCCGGGCTCCTCTTTGCTACTTTGCTTGTCGTAGTGCCGAGTTCATTAGGTCTTGTAAGATGTGTAGTCTTCTATCTTTGAAGCCATTTGTAATGGAAATAATCTTGTCTTCAGAGTTGCCATTCATTTTTCTGCTGTAATCGAAGTTATTCATGAGATTCCTGAGTTCTCTCTTTAATAACCGGGTTCTTTTGTTCCTCGTGAGGTAGCCCTTTCTTTCTTCTTGGTTGACGGGTTGTTCTTGTAGTGATCGATAACCTACTGCGTGGTCTTTGACGGACGGATAAGTCTGAAATCTGCCCCGTTAAATTGTACCATTGTGTGGATTTGTCCGGTCGTGGTCATTTTAGTTGTGTCGATAAATGGACCGTTGCGTTCCCACACCGTGCTTTTAACAGGCCTTGTGGGCCGTTTTATCATCGAAAAATCTATTTAAAGACCTTTTATCTTCCTTTTCTTTCTTTGCCCACTCTTGCCTTGAAACCCTAGCTTTTTGAAAAAATCCGCCGTCATCATCGCCATCCCCGAAAGCACCACCATCCTAGCTTCATCTTCCCAGTACCTTTTTGCTTCCGCTAGTTCATGGGTAAGAAGAAAACCGTGAGCAAGTCCCAGGCAGCCTTTGTGGATGAGGAGTCATCCCTTTCTTTGATCGAGAACGAAGAGTTCGTGGCCATGAGGGCTGCTCAGAAGGTTTGGTCGGCTCCAACAACAACCGAAGACTAGCTATGCGAGCTCGTCAGCGACGGCTTGATCCAAAGCAAAGACATGTTTCAGCCATTTTGCTCTTTGGTTCGGGTGTTAGCTTATTAGCTACCCTCATCGGCGGGCTCAAGCATCTTTTCAGCTATTTTGCTCTCGGCCGGTAGGCTCAGGCATGTTTCAGCCATTTTGCTCTTTGGTTCGGGTGTTAGCTTATTAGCTACCCTCATCGGCGGGCTCAAGCAACTTTTCAGCTATTTTGCTCTCGGCCGGTAGGCTCAGGCATGTTTCAGCCATTTTGCTCTTTAGTTCGGGTGTTAGCTTATTAGCTACCCTCATCGGCGGGCTCAAGCATCTTTTCAGCTATTTTTCTCTCGCCGGTAGGCTCAGGCATGTTTCAGCCATTTTGCTCTTTTGGAAATAACTCGGGGTTTAGCCATCATAAGACATATGTTGTCGAAAAACCATCTTTATTGATCATGATCGTTTGATAAGCCATAATACACATTTTGTCGAGGGACAACATCTTTATTGGTGATGAACGTTGATCTCTTGTGTTTTGTACATGTACTCTCCTTTGAGTTGTTTTCATGCGTGGAATCTTCTCAGTTGGCTGATGTGCCATGTATTACTGACTTCTTTCTCATCTTCAGCCATTAACTTGTACGTTCCTGGTCCGGTGACTTTTGAGACAATAAAAGGACCTTCCCATGGACTGAGTAGTTTATGGCGTCCGTCAGTTTTTTGTATTCTTCTTAGCACTAGGTCCCCGACTTGTAGAGATCGAGGCTGTGTACTCTTGTTGTAGTGGCGTCTTAATCCTTGGAGGTATCTTTGCTTGATTGAAGGGTAGCGTTTTGACTTCTTCTCGTAGTGTCAAGTTCTAATCTTACGTGTGTGTTCGCTTCTCCTTCGTCATCTTTTTCTATCCTTGGTGACGTCCAAATCAAGTTTAGGTGTAGCATGACTTCCGATCCGTAAACTAAGAAGAAAGGCGAGTATCCAGTAGCTTCTCGCTTATTTGGGTCCGTAGTCCCCACACTACTTTGGGTAATTCTTCAATCCATTTTGATCCATAGTTTGCTAGTTCTTCATATAGTCTTGGTTTCAACCGGCTAGTATGAGTCCATTGGCTCTCTTTTCTACCGTCTGTTGGCTTCCTCGGGTGTCTGATGATCGTAATCTATCAAGCCACAATCTTGCGCCCAACTTTTGAACTCTGTGGTCTGTAAGGGGAGCCTAAATCTGTTATGATTCGATTGGGCATGCCAAAGCGGTACATAATGTCTTGATGAACTCGATTTGCTTTGGCTTGCTTGTATTTTTTTGAGTGGTTTGTATTCGATCCACTTGGTGAACTTGTCAATCGTCACGAAGATGTACTAAAACCGCCCTTTGCCTTCTTGAGTGGTCCTACTTGATCCAGCCCCCAGTAGGAGAAAGGCCAAGCGGGTGGGATGCAGATGAGGTTGTGAGCTAGCACATGAGCTTGTCTTGCGAGCTTTTGACAACCTTTACATTTTCTGACGAGTTCTTCTGCGTCTTTTCGGTGTTGGCACAAGAGAAGCTTGCACTGGAAGGCTTTGCCGACTAGTGTTCTTGAAGCAGCGTGATTTCCGTAGCAACCTGAATGTATTTTGTCTAGGATTTCTCTGCCTTCTTGGAACGAGACACATTTTAGAGTACGTACTGATGATGCGGCTCTTCTATAGAGTTTGTCCCCCACTAGGACGTAGTTTTTGCTTCTGCGAACAACTCGGGTGGCTTCTTCCTTGATTTGGTAACTTATTCTCTTTGATATAATCAATAAAGGCTTGTGTCCATGAAGTGTTGATTGCCAGAATGTGACTGCCTTTGGTTGGGGGTTCCAGGGTTTTCTCTCTGGTTTGTTTGATAGAAGGAGTCGATAACTCCTCTATGAATACGCCGGGTGGTACCTTTGCCCTGTCTGATCCGAGTTTGGCGAGGACATCTACTGCAATGTTGTTATCGCGCAGGACATGCAGAATTTCTAACCCCTGGAAATGTTTTTTGAGTTTTCGGACTTCAGCACAGTAAGCACCCATGTTTTCTTTGGTGCAGTCCCAATCTTTGTTGACTTGGTTGATGACTACTGCCGAATCGCCGTATACGAGTAACCGCTTGATTCCGAGAGTAATTGCCACTCGTAGCCCGTGAATGAGAGCTTTGTATTCTGCTTCGTTGTTTGTAGCTTGCCATAATATCTGAAGGACATATTTAAGTTGTTTTTCGTCCGGAGAGATTAGGAGAATGCATGCGCCGGCTTCTCCTAGCTTGAGTGACCCATCAAAGTACATCTTCCAGTGGTCAAGGATTGTATCGATAAAATTTGTTGAATCTCTCATCCACTCGGCCACAAAATCGGCAAAGGCTTGAGATTTGATTGCTTTCATGGGTGAAATCGATGTTAAGAGCTCCGAGTTCAATCGCCCACTTTGATATGCGCGCCCCGTCGCATCTGTTGTGTAAGATGTCTTGACGGGAAGTCTGTCACCACGGTGATCGGTGGCTTTCAAAATAGTGGCGAAGCTTCGTGAAGTGATCAATAGGGCGTCTGATAGTTTTTGCACATGCGGGTATCGAATTTTTGATTCGGATAATACTTCACGATGTAGTATACTGGTCGTTGTACTTTATACACGCGTCCTTCTTCTTCTCTTTCTCGACGACTATCGCCGTCGTCTGACACGTTAATGGTCGCCAAATGTATAGCATCATATCTTCGTCTTTCCTTGGTGGTGTGAGAATTGGTGAGGATGTGAGGTATGCCTTAAGTTTCTTCAAAGCTTCATTGGCTTCTTACGTCCATTCGAACTTATATGTCTTCTTTAGTAGTTTAAAGAAAGGTAACCCTTTTTCAATTTTCCGTTAGCTTTTGCACATCTTTGATGTTTCTAGGTGGGCCCATCTCGTTATGGCTCTAATTTGCTTGGCGCTTGCTTGATTCATGATGATGACCAAGAAACCGAGTAGTTGTCTGAAGTAACCCCAAACACACATTTATTCGGGTTCAATTTCCATCTCCACTTTTTCAGGTTCTCGAAGGTTTGTCTTATGTCTTCAATCAGTGTATCCGGGTTCTTTGTTTTTACAACTACATCGTCCACGTATGCTTCTACATTTTCCCCGATTTGATCGCCAAGGCATGTTTGGATAGCTCTTTGGTAGGTGGCTCCAGCGTTTTTGAGTTCAAATGACATGGTCTTATAGCAGTAGGCACCAAACGGGGTGATGAAAGATGTCTTGCTCTGGTCTTGCTCTTTTAATGCTATCTGGTGATACCCTGAATAGCAATCAAGAAAGGATAATTGGGCGGATCCTGCTGTTGAATCAACTACCTGATCAATGCGTGGTAGCCCGAACGGATCTTTCGGATAGTGCTTGTTGAGATCTGTGTAATCAACACACATGCGCTATTCGTCCGTGTTCTTTTTCTATACTAGAACTGGGTTTGCTAGCCAATCTGGATGAAGGATTTCTCTAATGAATCTAGCCACCATTAGCTTTGTGATTTCTTTTTTAATTGCCGCCTTCTTGTCAGGTGAGAATCGTCGTAGCCGTTTTTACTGTGCTTGGAGCTTTCATTAATATCAATTTCATGTTTCACTAACTCTCTTGGGACACCGGCATGTCGGCGGGCTTCCAAGCGAAGATATCTTTGTTGTCCAGAAGAAAGTTGGTGAGCGCGAGTTCCTATTTTGCCGAGAGGTGAGCATCGATGGTTCTTTGTCTTGGAGGTATCGCTAGTGCCTGTGTCGATTTGCTTGACGTCGGCTTCTTTTTGGTGGTGCGATGATTTCGGGCTTTTTAGCCGGTATTTCTAGTTCTTCTTGGCTCATCTCAGTAGCAATTGTGGCTATTTCTTTTCTTCCATTGTCGGCTTGTGCTTTGCCTGCGATTTGGATTGCCGGAACGTCGCGGTCAAAAGCACGCTTCAAATCGCTTCAAAGAGAAAGGACGCCGTTGGGTCCTGGCATCTTAAGCAGTAAGTACGGATAATGTGGTATTGCCATGAATTTTGCTAGTGTTGGGCGTCCGAGGATTGCATGATATGAATGAATCAAGTCGCAACCTCAAATTTGATAAACTCGTTTCGGTAGTTCAAGGAGTTCCAAAAGTAACGGGTAAAGTAATTTGTCCAAGTGGCATGGCTGCCTTGCACTCGGTACTATCGTGCCGTAAAAAGGTGTACTTGTTGGTGTAATCATCCCGGCGAGTTGTAGTCCCATCTTCCTTAGTGTTTCTGAAAAGATGATGTTGAGTCTGGCTTCCCCGTCGATTAGTACTTTGGTGACAGTCATACCAGCAATAGTTGGCTCTAGCACCAGTGGATAATGGCCTACGTTTCCCACGCTAGTCCATTGGTCTTCTCTGGTAAATTGGATAGGATACTGTGACCAATTGAGATATCTTGGAGTAGCCGGTTCTGCTGTCATGATAGTCCGTAGTGCTAGTTTTTCTTGATGTTTGCTTCTGCAATCTGGAGCCCCTGAGAAGATCACTGCTACCGTTCCCCTAGGTTTTTGGAATCCTTTGTCCTCGTGGTTGTCTTCATCTTTTTTCTGATTGTCCTCTTTGGTGTTCTCCTTACTATCTTTTCTTGTGTATCGATCATTGAAAGTGTAGCAATTTCCGATGGTGTGCCTCCCATTAGGGTGCAATGGGCAACGCATGTTTTCAATGTCATCATATCTTCTGGGTTTGGAAAACTTCTTTGATTTGTTGGCCATTGCTACGGTATTGTCTGGTCTACGTTTTCTTTCTTGATGTCTGCTATTTCGATGATTTTGCTTGTCCGGGTTGTCCTGGTTGCTTCTATCCGGGAACCTCTCTCGTGTTTTTTCTTCTGCAGTAATCATCTTTTCTACTGTTCATCTGAATTCTTCATTGTTTCTCGGATTTTCTTTGCAAAAGTCTTGAAATTGCCACCTAGCCATGATTCCGTGAGAGAAAGCTTCAATTACTTCTCGTTCGGTGATGTCATGCACTTGAGCCCGTAGTTCGCCGAATTGTCGATAGTAATTTCTGAGACTTTCGCCTCCCTTCTGCTTGAGTCCTTTCAGTTCTGCATGAGTGATTGGGTGTGTAATGATTCCTGCGAAATTTTCACAAAAAGCTCTTTGCAAGTCCTCCCAATTTCTGATAGATCCTAGATTTAATTTGTCGAACCATTGGAGGGGCATGGCTTCTAGTGCCATGGGAAAGAACAGGGTCTTGATATCGTCGTCTCCTCCGGCTAGTTCAATTGATTGTGAATATATTCTGAGCCATTGCCTTGGTTCAGTTTTGCTATCATACTTAGAGTGGTTAGACGGTTTGAACTTGTGAGGTAATCGTATTGATGCAAGCCGTTTCGCCAAACAGGGGAGAATGCGTCGCTCCGTTAAAGCTTCTTTGAATTTCGATTGGCACCTCCTTCCGCCAACTGTTGTTTTGATGGGAATAATTCGCAAGGCTATCGGTAGGCGCCCTACTCTCGGTCTTTCTTGGTTGTTCAAATCGGTGGCCTTGATTACGATCCTTCCTACTTTCTCCGTTATGACTTCCACCGCCCAAGTCTTTCGAAGCGGACTTCCTTTGATTTTGATCTTCTTGCCGTGGGTTGTTGATCTGGCGGGTAGTCTTGATTGGGCTCTCTCTTCATGCGTTCTCGGGATCGTCGGCCGGAGCAAGTCTGGAGCTATTCATACTTCTCACGGGGTGTGAAGTTGCTCGAAGTTCTTCTAATGCTTCTCGAATCTTATCGTAAGGCGATTTGCCGTGGCGCGCCTTCCTTCGACTTCTCGTTGTGATTTTCTTCGTCAGATTCGCCAACTCGATTCAGATTCGATCTAGGCTTCCTCACTGTTTGCCTAGCACGGTGTTGGCGCCCTTGCTTCAACTTGTTTTTTTTTTTCTAGCTCATTTCGACTCTCGGTTTCTCCATCGTAGCCACGGGCAAAGGGTGATATGTTGGATTCGATTCATCGATGACCGACATCGGGTGCTTCTAGGGGATTTAATGGTGACCGAGGCGTCGAACCATGAATACTTCCGTGCGTGAGCCGTTCATTATTGGCGTTAGTTTTCATCTTTGTCGGAGTTGTTGATGACTTTAGTAGATGCCTCGATGTCGCAGATCGAGTCTCCTTCTTGGTAAGATAGAATAACCGTCGTCGTCGTCATTGTCCGGGCCGGCATCTTTATTATCCTCGAGAATGAGTCCGCCATTGAACGATGCAGTCTTGAGATGTTATAGTCAGGACGAGGCCTTCTTGAGCTCCCTTCAGTGGCATTCTTAGTGCTGGATCGAGGACTTCTCTGAGCCGTGCCTGATAAGATGTTGCCATGTTGAGGAGTCCGAGTGGAGGAAGATCCGACTTCTTGAAGGGGTTCTGCGCGTACTTCGAGTTGTATTCTTGATAGGTCGGGCCGCGTTCTTAAGTCCCATCGGAAAAGAACTCGGTTTCCCGAAAGGACTCGGATAAGACTCCAACTCGGATGCGGATCTCGAACTCGAGTCGGATGCGCAAAGCTGCGGAACCTGAGTTGAATCAGACACTATGAGCTGCGCCAATCATCCGGAGATTTGATCTGTCGTGGTCGTCGGAACAGAATAGTCTTCATGGCCATTATGTTTTATTTGTCATCGTCTCAATCTCTCTTCCATAAACAGCCCTTAATCTATTGACCGAGTAGTAGTCATGCACAAACTGTTCTAGGTCAACTCCCCGATGACGGGTTACATAGGCCAATACATGTTGACATGGCTTACCAGTGTGCTGCCAATCAAGACAAGTACAGGTCCTTTGGTGTAACTTGATAATATGCCTCTCAGCTCGGCTGCTATGGTCCCACACCTCTGCACTCCAATTAGAACATGGTACAATTTTCAAGTGTTCCAAACCTCTAGTATTTGCCTTTAGCTAAACAATAATAGCTAGAAGTATCCTGCCTTCAGGTAGCCTGTATGCAATATTTCTTCTCTTGTTCCAAAGTACCATGATCATTTCTCTGATCTTATCAGCAAGGTCAGCAACAGATAAGTCTTTATGGTCTCTAATCCAGTTATTAAATGACTCAGCAATATTACTAGTTATGTAGTCATATTTAATTTCTGGATTGAAACCACACCTATACCATAATAACTTATGATTGATATGTAACCATTTCACTGCTTGTGCTGATTCACTTACCATTTTTGCTATATTGTCATAGAATATATCCTCTCTGTAAGCCCTTGCCGCAGGATATATCTGGCCAAACCCTCTAAATCTCTTCTTGAAATTTCTGACAAGATGATAAAAGTATTCTCTTTGCACTACATTTGGGAATACATTCTTCATTGCATTCTCTAAGCCCTTGCAAGCATCAGAACAAACAGCAAGCAGTAGAGGATCACCTATTGCCTTCTTTAATTGTTCCATGAACCAAGTCCAATTGTCTGTGTTTTCAGAAGCTATGAAGCCATAAGCGAGTGGATACATCCAATTGTGACCATCAAGTTATTACAGCTGGCCAAGTGACCATTCCACCTTCCATTAAGTGTTGTAGCATCTATGCTCAAATGAGGCCTACAACCTTCTAAAAAACATCAATGCATGGTTTAAGAGCACAGAAAAAACGGTGGAAATATATTTGACCATCCACCTTAAGTACCTCAATCTCAACGACACTCCCGGGGCACCGCTTCATTACCTCGGCCTTCCACCTAAATAACAGCTCAAAACTCACTTCCCATTTGCTATAAACCTCTTCAAGAGCTCTTTGTTTACCCCCCACCATACAGTGTCATATGCAATTTGACACTTGTGATCTGTCTCCAACTTCTTTTGCAATTCCTTAGCACCAATATTTGGATCAGCTCTAAGGATACTCACGGCCTTGCTAGCTACCCACTTGCAACTTGGTTGTGTTTATCTCACTTTGGACAACACTCGTGCTTATCGACTAAGATAGTTACCTGCAAAACAAAAAATCAATGAGATTGATATTAATTTACATAACAAGTAGAATTAATGAAATAATAAAAAAATTATTCACCTCCACAGTGGCTTGGCCTTTTTGTTTAGTGCCATTTATCCTCCAAGGGCAAGGGCAATCTTCATCACCGGACTTGCAAAAAGCCATATATGTCGTCTTACATGACTTCTCTACTCCTAAATCGAACTCCTTATTGATGGCAAATTGCCGCACTGCCAACTTGAACTCCTCCATTGTTGGGTACAGTGTTCCTACCTCCATTGATGGGTTGTTCTTATCATATGAAATGACCATCTCACCTGGTACGACATTACTAGTAGGAATGGAAGCACCATCAGTATCTTGCCCAATCTCATTATCATTTCCCTCTTTATCCATTCGGCAATCAAAGCCTTGTGCAGGTATATTTGTTGTGCCCTCCTCTGTCAAGCCTAAAAGCTCAAAAATCTACGACTCACTCATAAGTGCAATACGACCTTCGTCATCATGTGTCTCCACTATTTGTATCGTATCCCAATCA
Source organism: Miscanthus lutarioriparius (assembly GCA_904845875.1). NCBI lineage: Eukaryota > Viridiplantae > Streptophyta > Magnoliopsida > Poales > Poaceae > Miscanthus > Miscanthus lutarioriparius. Next base: position 10,634,137 of record CAJGYO010000001.1, on the reverse strand, counting down.
ACTCTTTCCATATTTTTCACATGATCTACTTGGGACCTAAACAAGTGAAATCAACTTTAATTAATATGTACTACTATCGTGGTAAAAAAACAAACAGAAAGCATACAAGCATATATACCTTTGCACTTCAAGAATAGGAAGGTTGCACTCTACTGCCGGAAGAGGAGCAGTTGCAAGCAGCAATCTCGCTAGGGCTAGAGCAGTGGACATGCCTTATGCCGGCTTGTCAGACCTTCTGCTACCGCGTCTACGCCTTCTGCTGTCGGCGCGGCCAGTGCCGGTCCTAGGATTGTTAAGGCCTAGAGCCAAAATCAAACTCAGACCTCCTTAATATAAAAATCATATCAATAGTACTAAATTTGTAATGGATACTCTCTGACTCATTAATTCATTTACTTCTATAAGAGTGGGTTTTAAGGATCTCCTCTTGAGGAGCTATTCTATCTTAAGCTGGTTTGGCAAAAAAATTTTGTTTCATATAGATTTCTTAGCTTGTATGACTCTTAAAAGATTTATAATGGATACTCTCTGACTCATTAATTCATTTGCTTATTTCTTCTTACTCTTTTTTGTCTTCTTTTCTCGTTTCTGGAAGACTATTTTTGGCATAACATGGTGGTGTTGAAATTTAATAAACAGACAAAAGAAGGAAATGAAACAAAGTATAATAAATAAATATAGATTGTTATTACCGGCTGCTACTTTCTAGCACCAGCAGCTACTAGCTTTCAAGGTGGATGTCAATACGTATATACATCGTACATACCTGGGTTCCCTTGGTCTGGGGGGCCTGGAGCGGCTGCCCCGTTTGCCCCCATCCAGGGCTGGGCCTGGGCGCGGCCATGCCCTCCACTGTCGGCGCGGCCATGCCCTCAGCCAGCCCGTCCAGGCCAGAGGCGGCGGTCGCGGCCACACCAGAGGGCGGCGCGGCTAGGGCACAGGCGTCCAGGCCAGGGCCGGCCAACGCGGCCACGCCTGAGGGCAGCGTGGTAAGGGCAGAGGCGGACGGTGGCCCTTCTGGATCCGGTGGGGGCGAGTTCGTCTCCTCCATGGGCGGCGCGTCGACAAGGATTGGGTGGGCGACAGCGGCCAGAAGAAACATCGGAAGATGAAATGAAACGTCGGGCTCATGCAAAAGGATACGTAATGCCAGAAGGGTAAAAGAGTCAATTAAAGAGCAAAATACATGTATTTTGATTACCAAAGTCAAGAAATACACCAAATGTCATCTAAAACAAAGTGTCAACATTTTAAGTGTCGTTTTAGCGAAGTTGACGACTGAAGTTCTATAATAGTGAAGCCCATTGTTTCATGTGCTATAGTAGCAATTTTCTCCACATAGCCATGCATGTTCATGTCATACCACATTTCATCTGGACTTTCCTTTGTGGAATGATGATCCGTGGCATGTGGCGTGTCACGCAAACTACAGAACGTACGAGGAAACTCACTGGACTCACGTACCAGTCTCTGAATTTTCCTGGGATGCATTCGCAAGCTCCTCCGGCATAGCATGCCCCGCTAGTCGCTATAGGCATCGTTTGATTCGCTGAAAAAACAAGCCAAAATACTGTTCTGACTGATTTGTTGTGAGAGAAAAATACTATTCCAACTAAAAAACACGGATTATAAGAGAAGCGAGGACCATAATCCCTTTGAATTGTTCTCCACCCAAATCTTTGAGTTTAAATGCATACTGTGACATGCTAGTATTTTATTCCTCAGTTGTCTCCAATGGTCACCACACCACACCACACCACAATCGGATTCTTAAATTCACTTTCGTAAAAACTTGCACTGCGTGATGCCTTTGCTGATGCTGATCGCTGACATCACATGCATACATGAACACGAAGGGTTTAATTTGAAATTTCTAACATCTCCAATCTCATCCGATCGATGTGCGATCATCCTTTGACTTTGCCGATCGATGTGTTGATAGATCTCTGATCTACTAACATACCCGGAAACATTTTTGCTCTCTTTTCTTGCATCCTCTTTATCTTGTGCATTCCACTTCTTTGCCACCATCTTTTTCGCTAAGCTTAATCACGTGGCGCCGGTACAATTTACGAGTAGATTAGCATTACCAACACACGCCAAATTAAATATACTACTGTTAGGTTGTCAGTTGAGAACATGGATAAGATTAGCCGTTGGAGTTTAGTGTCTAGCGTAAAGGTAGGGGATTGAGGGGATCATTACATTTTGTCGTACCCATAAAATACCTAATCCAATGCAACATAGCACTACTAGCTATGGTTGATGGTACAATTAGTGCATAAGGGTCTCAAGAGAGCCATGCACCGAGCTAGCCTTTGCAATTATATATAGGAAACACCTTCTAGAATGTTCTAATTGGCCCAAAGCAATAGGCTTTGAAAGTTCAAAAGCCCGTTGCTTTTGTGTAGCTAGCTAATGCCGTGGCATCGCGTGTGCTTTGGTATCCCCAGTCGTGGTTAAACTTATAATGCGTGATTACGACTTAATCATACAATGAATGATGTGCTTATCCGAACCGCATGAAGCCCGGCCAGTTGACTTGGTGCATTATTGGTATATTATCTCTTAAGCTAATAATTATAGAAACTCATTCTTTCTCAAACATTTTTTTCTTGATGCAGCGCCCCTGCTCGCTTGAAGCCGCAGCTGATGGAGCAGCAGCTGCAACGTAACTACACAGATTAGTTGGTACAGTGCTGTGTATTCATTTTGAGCTATGCTGGTGCTTATGTTGATTTGTTGTGAGAGGAAAACACTGTTCGTTCGCTGAAAAGTACTACTGCTGGAGTAGTTCAAGCGATCAGGGCCACACCTTTTGTCTGAAATGAATAACAATTGTTGGCCTACATATTCATATTTTGAGTTATGTCTTTTGTCATTCCATACATCCCAGAGATACTCATCGGAGTGTTAGCTAGCTATAGTTCAATAAAATATCCACATCTTTTAGTGGAAAACATATACTTGTTTCATGCCTCGAGTTTATCACAGAAGCCATGCCTAAACGAATCTCGTTTATGTATATTTTCTATAGCTAGCAAAGTAGTGCGGATATTTTTGGTGCGAAGTTGATGTACAACATGGTACACGTCATGATCCCCACTATGTTTACAACTGAAAATAATTGCAGAATATCTTATCAACGCTCATTTGAAAATACATACTGTGACGAATCTTTAACTACATTAAACAATGACAGAAGGGCGATGACGTACATGTCCAAAGCTTGGCTAGCTAGGAATCTTGTGTCACCGATTCTGACTGAACCACTCTAATGGCACTTGCTCTCTTTGGGGGCCCTTGTAGACCTAGTATTACAAAAATTGAAATAGTCACAAATTTCCTGTGAAAAATAGCGTGTCGATACGAGGCAGACACACAAAAAAGGTTTTTATTTGTGCAAAAAACTTTGGAGATGGGCCCATCAATCAGGCCATGCAAGCAAGCAAACAATCGGCTTGTTCGCTGGTTAGTTTCTGGGCTGATTTGGACTGACTGGTACTGGTTTGTTGTGGAAGAAAAATATTGTTGGCTAGTTGGTTTGTGCTAGCTGAAACTAATAAGCGAAACATGGTGAACGCTGAAGAGTGAAAAAAAGGGAGAAAAAGGCAGCGCAGCATCGGATGAGTCACCACGCGTTGCCACAAGTGGCGCCTGCGCGACATGCCGCGATGACGATGGTGCCCCCCGGCTACTGATCTGAAAGCTACAGAGGCATAGTATGTTTTTTTAAGGGGCGGATGGCGACAACAACGACTACTTCAGTGCAGAGCAGCCAGCAGGACAGGTAAGCAAGCGAAATATTGCGCGGAGAGCCAGTAGAGCCAGTAGAGAGTAAAATATTGCGCAACGCGATGCGAATGCGACGGCAAGCAAGCGAAAAGAAAAGCAGCATGTGCGCTGGGTAGTATACTCGTATTTGGCTTACAAGCTATAGCTTATCAGCTAATGAATAATATTTTTTTCTCGTATAAAATCAATCAACAGTACTTTTAGTCATGATTTATCAGCCAAACAAATCTAAACAAACAGGACGAAGATCACTGCAGAGCCAGTAGAGAGTAAAATATTGCGCGGAGAAAATTCAAAGTCTCTCCGAGTTGGGCTTAATTTACCAGCCCTCATGGAATTACTGTATTTACCCTGTCAATGCAAGTCTTCCAATCAACATCTACCCTGTATCTTTCAAGATTTAAAAAGAGTTTGTGTCAGTTTAGTTGATCTTTCGTTGGTGATGTCTGATGGAGTAGGAATCAGGAAAGCCATTTGGAATGAAAAGTCCCGGTTCCTATTCACACGGTAAGTTACGTTTCAAGCGTAGCAGCACGCTAACCCGGCTCTGTGGCTTTCCCGTGCCTATGTTAAAAGCGAGTGATGTGCTCGTGAACGTGATTCATCAAGAACTGCCTGTACGACAACTTACTCAAAGCTATGCAGACATGTTTCTTTTTCTTGTCACATATAAGTACTATACTACAGTAGTATGTACCCCTCTGACCTCTTTTAACAAGTAACAACACCCACCTGCTTTATTCATTATGGAATGTCATTAGACTAAAGTAGTTGGTGAGCAGGCGGGGGGAGGAGAGATAAGGACCGACAGCACAGCTCAACAGAAAAGCCAAGCAAGGCTGCTGCAGACTGGAAGGCCTCTGTTTGCGAGTGCAAGAGAGGGGAGGAGGGGGAGGGAGGAGACCTTGCAGAGGAGCGAAGCAAGCAAGGTGGGAAAGAGGCAGCAAGGGCGGCGGGCTGCCGGAAGGGGAACATGCTCCCTCCTCATCTCACAGGTCTTCCTTCCTCGCTGACTTGCCTCTCTCCAGCCCTCTCTGATCTGTGGTCTATCTACTCCCCGCGGTGTGGCCGGAGCTCTGCTCCCAGCCGAGCTGGTTTTTTTGTTTCTTTTCTTTTTGGGATCGTTTCTTGGCTCTTCTGGCCGATTTGCGGTGGATCTGACTAGTTTCTTGGTTGGTCGGCTGGTTTTCGAGTTGATACGGTGATGGCTCCAGCATGTGCTCTGTGCTAAGGCCTTACAGCACACTCTATATATGCCGGATTTGTGTTGGTTAACCTTTTGTTATTTGTGTTCCTGCCTGTGTAAGCATTATCAATTCAAGGGTGCCAGTTCTCTTTGGTTTGTTCGTGGTTGGGGGGAAAAAAGAAGGTAATATGGGCTAGGAGCTTGCAACTCTGCAATTTTGCTGGATTTAAGTAAAATTCACGTAGCAGAGGTTTGCATGCAGGTTAGTAATGGATCACGACTAATTTCACGAAAACAATTTATCTTAGAATTGTAACTTTGTAAAGAAACTGGAGGTGGGGAGTGGGAAGAACTAGTGACCTACTGACATTAAGATGCAGCACTGTTCCGCTAGCGGCGGCCTATTGGCAGAACTAACTGTCATGTCCGAGGCCCTCATCACATACTTCGGTTTCATGAAGAACAAAAATTCAGAGGGAGCTACCGAGTTGATGCATGGTACTGATACAGCGCTAGTACTAGCTAGCTTACTTCCTTAGAGCATGTGCATGCCCAAGTTACACATCTCCCATGATCAATTTAAGGGCCTAATTAAGGTTGAAAACGGACGGAAAAATCTCGTTCCGACCCGTTCCGTTTTCTACTTTCTTCCCGTTTCCGTTACGGAAACAGGAAAGGGGTTTTCCATCCGTTTCCACGAGATCCCGTTTTTATCCCGAATTGATCCATATATATTCTGTTTTTTATCCCGTATTCAATCTACGTCAGATATGTCTAGAAATTGATATGTTCATAAATCTACTCATCACAAATTATGTATGTTAACATGTTAACACATGGTATCCTAGTGAATATTGGATTGATAATTTCGTACGTGTATATTATTTTGTGACTTTGTTCATGTAATACTCAAGAATATTTGATCATGTTATTCTAACTTTTTTTCTGGCTCTCTGTCCATATTTGTCTGTTTCTGTATTTCTATATATCTCCATCCATTTTTTTCATGAACCCGATCCCGTTTCCACTAAAAATATAGAAACGGAAATGGGAGAGGAGTTTTTCCGCCCATTTCCGTCCGTTTTCATCCCTACGCCTAATAGCTTTCCTTTTTCATGAATATGGTGGAAAGGTCGATTCTGTTGTGTTTTCATGCATCAGCTGCTCCTTAAGGCAGACCGTATTTGTTTCGAATCTCACATGTTTATTTTTGGGAACTGACCTGTGTTTATATTTGGACAGTATGAACTGAAAAACAAGAATAAAGAATTTCCATGCGATGAGACGTAAGGATAATCTCCAAGATATTGCTCAATTTGTTTTTTCACGAGTAGTGTGTCCCTTTTTAGTATTTCCTTAGTAGTTTAGTTTCATGCAGCTACAATTCTGTAACACCTCTTGTATCCTTGTGCAGAGAATGGCACGGTAATGTTTCAATTTGGTCGTCAAATGCCTGATTACGACTCCCCAGCTTCCCAATCAACCAGTGAAAGCCATCAACAAGTGTCTGGAATGAACGAAGGAAGCCTCAATGAGCATAATGATCATTCAGGTTTGCCCCCATATCCATTTTTACTGTATTCATATCATAGCATATCTAGAGGGGTAATAAACAAGGAAAAAAAGAAGAGAGGATTTTGTTAGTTTCAAACCTTGTATGCATATGTACAATCATAGTTATGTGACACTATTTTCTCCTTGCACTAATACTAGATAATCTTGATCGTTACTCAAAGAGTGATGAAAACAAGATGATGTCAGCCTTATCCCTGGGCAATCCAGAAACAGCTTATGCACATCCAAAGCCTGACCGTACTCAGTCCTTTGTAAGTTTCAATGCTTGCAGCCTTTAGTCTCTACTGTTTTTTTCGTTCCAATTGTTTACTTGTTCTCCAATGGGCAGTCATGTGAATTACGCATTATGCACCTTTTCAGGCCATATCATACCCATATGCTGATCCATACTATGGTGGTGCAGTGGCAGCTTATGGCTCACCTGCTATTGTAAGCAATATTTATGCGTCCAGCCTGTTCCTTCATTACTTTCTCCTTTCTGTTGCTGGTGCTAGATGTCCTTTATCCACTATGGACACTTTGCTAGACAATGCTGTTCAGTACTGGTACTTTTTTAGGTCTGTTTTTCTGTGCGTGCGTGCGTTGGGCATTCTCAATTGGCTCACATGCTTATCTATTGAGACAGCACCCAGCAGCATTGCAATTGATTTACCCTTGAATTCATCTTGTCAGATTTTACTATGTTACTGAAGCATTCGTGCAGCCATTTTTATTTATCGGTTTCACACCTGCATATGTACCGCCATCGTTATTCTCCTGGTTACAGTGTTTTTGCTAGGTCCAGTACGTATGTGTTGCCATTGATAGTTAGAATTATAGTCTCATATTTTGTCTTATAAACAATCAAGCAGATGCACCGTCAGCTGGTGGGCATGGTTTCGTCCTCTCGAGTGCCATTACCAATTGAGCCGGCTGCCGAAGAGCCCATCTATGTCAACGCGAAGCAATACCACGCGATTCTCCGAAGGAGACAGCTCCGTGCAAAGCTAGAGGCTGAAAACAAGCTTGTCAAAAGTCGCAAGGTACTCTCTTGCCGCACTTGATGGCTTTGTACGAATTTTTATTGTCATTAAGAGTTCCTTTTCAAAAAAAAATGGCACTGTTGCCATTGGACTCAGTATCAGATTCATTCATCTCTACTAGTGAGTAGTGACTTCTTTCCCAGCATAAACAGAACTTCAGAAGTACACTCGGAAAAATAACATTCTGTTTGCGCAGCCGTACCTCCACGAGTCTCGGCATCTGCACGCGATGAAGAGAGCTCGGGGAACAGGCGGGCGGTTCCTGAACACGAAGCAGCAGCCGGAGTCACCCGGCAGCGGCAGCGGCGATGGCTCCTCGGACGCGCAGCGCGTGCCCGCGAACGGCGGCCTGTTCACGAAGCACGAGCACAGCTTGCCGCCCGGCGATCGCCACCACTATCACGCAAGAGGGGGCGGCGGTGCGTAGGGAGCCAGCCCCCCAACTGGCAACTCATCCTTGGCTTATCAGCGATTCGACTCTGGCTCTTGTCTAAACTGAACTGAACTCGGGGTGTCTCTGCAACTGTAACTGTAACTAAACTAGGTGTGTCCGAATTGGCGGTCGCTCTGTACCTGGGACGCGTCGTTGGGTCTGGACTTAGAGTGGAGGTGATGCAGGTGCGGAATGCTGGTTCTTTGGTGACCTAAGCTGGACTTGCGGTTGTGTTGAGTAGAGCGAAACTGCCAAACTGGCACCTGTTTCATGTAACTTTTCAGCTTCTTCTATAATATGTACTTTTTCAACTTGTTTTTTCAGTCGGAACAGTATTTTTCTCTCACGACAAATCAGCCGGAACAGTGTTTCGGCTCGTTTTTTCAGCGAAGCCAACGGGGCCGATGCTTTCCTTGCGCCATCTGTGATTGGCGAAACTCATTTGAGTGGTGCAGATTCTGTGTCAGCCTAGCAGCCTGCATCAGTCATCGGGTGGTCTCGCTCTCTGTGTGACTGTTACGTTGCCGGCCACGAACATGGCACGCCGCAGTCCGCAAGGCGGCAAGGGAAGCAGGGGGCCAGGCCGCGGGCGCAGCCCCAGCCCAGCGAGGCCCAATTGGGAGGCGCAGGCCGCCCTTGATCCGTGTGAGCCCGCCGCGGCAAAGCCAGCTTCCCTCCCCGCGGCCCGCGCCATGCATTTCGGCCGGCACGGCCGGCGCCCACTGATTTCGGTTTCCTGTCGGTCTGCGCCGTCTCCCCTGTCCACGGCAGTTCACTGCCAGCCTCGAGAGCGCTCCGTACGAGCGGGAGAATCCAGCACTCCAGCAGGGAGTGGAAGCTTCCTCTTCGCCGGCGGCGCGCCGCGACGCTTCCGGACTCTGGGGGGCGAAGCAAACGAGCGTTCCACGAGGGAGGTGGAGAAGGAAAACCAGGGGAGAGACCACGCGGGACCTGTGTCGAGTCGAGCTGACGGATTGGTTGGTGGTTGGTGCCCAACCGAAATCTCATATCGGTGTCGATGGGTGAAGGAAAAACGTGATCGGAAGCTCAACCATTCCTTACAGCCCTCGATTGGTTGAATGCGGCATGATATGTAGTAATCCGAGTGCGATCCCATTTGGGCCTCATTTGTTTCCCCTGCGTGACTATCTGGAAAAAAAATCCAAGCTAGAATGCTAGCTAAGTTTCTATAAGCATCATCTGTTGAAATAATTTATAGGCTCGTTCCACCGTAACCGAACGAGCCTTTGGTAGAATCCCGACCGCTCCAGCTTAGTCCTCTTTAATGTACTCTCTCTGTCCCATCGGTCTAGAATTCATGTCAATCAAACTTGCTCCTAAATTTATAATAAATAGTATCAGTATTTATGTCTCTAAATAAATTTATTATAAAATATATTTTATAATTAATTTAATGATACTTATTTTGTATAATAAATGTTAATGTTTTTATATAAATTTATTTAGTCAAAGTCCACATCCTTTGACTCCTTGAAAATCGGGAATTATATTCTTTGTAGGACGTATGAAGTACTCTCTAAGGAGTCATTTATCTATCCTCTCAAAATAAATTAGTAGTCGATAAAATCATTATTTTTTCATCGGCTTCAGTTTCTACACATATAGAAAAGAGTCGGAGCCGTGCCAAACAAGACAAATATACAATGCTATCCGTGGGCATGGCCTCTATAGAGTTCAGATCCTGGATCCCCGGCATGGTTTGTTCGTCTCATCCCAATCCAAGTGGGGCTCAATATTGCATCTGTCATCCGTGTGTCACCGAAGGTTTGTGAACCCAATCCAACCTTCGGTCGTTATCTCTTCTGCTTTCAAGTGGGGACGAAAATTGATGACTAGTTGGTTCATTCATTTTCGTGGAAGTGCTATCATTATATTTTGTTAAAGGCAAGAACCGGTACGGTTCAGAAATTATTGACCACTAATCCCATTGATGATTTTGTTCGTTTTATCCTCGATCCGAATGGATTGGAGAGGATCAAAGGGGATTGAGAGAGATTTTTGGCATGTAGGGTCAGACCTTCCTCGATCATTTCAACGTGCCCTGAATCAATTTAACGAGCCAATAGTAAAAATTGATTCATGGAACAATTAGCTCATGACACATGACCGAGAAGGACAAGACTAGTTTCCATTAATTGCCGTCAGTTACTACAACTTCCACTGAACACAAAACTTTTTTTTTTTAATCTTGCTAATAACACAACGATGCGTACTGCTCCGTTAGTTTTGCTGATGTTAAGGTGATGCATCTGAAGAAGCGGTGAACGTCGATCTCCTGATGTTTTGCTGACGCTAACACAAGAACATTTCCGCTATGGAACTCAAATACAAACTTAATTATGAGTAAAAAATCTGCTTGGTTCCATCTTGCAAGCTTCCGCTCTCCAGTCTCCCCGGCCTGCAGCGCACTGATGCTGAGGCAGGCGTCTGTCGAGCAGAGCTAAGGAAAAGAAAGTTCGACGCGGGAGGTGGAAAAACCGACGGGGGCCGGGGCCCAGGGGCCCGCCCAGCGACCCGCACAACGCGAGCTCACGGCACTAGTGCGTCGTCACGGGGCAGCGCAACTCAGCTGACGGTTGAGAACCGAGCAACGCTCGGATGGCTAGCACAGCCGGTGGGCTTGCAGCCGGCGCGAGTTCGAATGCCCAGCATTCGCACTCGCTTCCGTCACGATTTTTTTTTAATTTTAACCTTTTTTAATATAATTTTAAATCTAACACTGTCGATTTTTTAAAAAAACTAACACTTTGGCGCACGCCTATTGCCTGACGTGTCAAATGCATCTCGCGCGCCATGCATGGTGGCTTGGCGGCGAGTAGAAACTGACGTGGCGAGGGCCGGCTTGGGGGGACGCGTGGCGTGGCTCGCTCGACGCGCCACAGACCTTTGGCGAGGCACAGTGATGGCTACTCGATCCGTGGGCGTGGCAGATGACTATATATATATCTCTCTGCGTCTGCCCGCCCCCGCCACTCCGCCGCCCGCCGCCGCCCGCCGCCCTCGCGCGAACGCCATTGGCCGCTGGGCCGAGCGCCAAGACGCTCGCGCCTCGCCTCGCCCCGCCCTGGCCCCCCGCCCCCAGCCAGCTCCCCAGAAGGTGCTAGCTAGCCATTAATGCCATGAACGTCGACGTCAAGGCCGCCCGCTCCTAAGGTACCTCCGTCTCGATTTCATATTTTTATTATTATTATTATGTAGTATAGTTAGTATTTTTTGTATTCCTAAGGTACCCCACGTGCCCTCGCAATCCTCGAGCGGCCGGCGTAGAAGCAAAAGAGTTGATGAAATCTTAGAACAACTATTTTCATTTCTTTTTCTAGGAGCATCTAGGGGCATCGATGCTATTTTCATTGAGTATTAGTGTCTTTGCGATATCTTAGAACGACTATTGTTATGTGACGGAGAAAGTACCTTTCGTAATAGGTACTATTACATTAAGCATGAAGTATACTTTCGTAATAAACTTATTAGGAGATACAAATATTGATACCGTTTTTTTAGTTTTGATCAAACTTAAACATATTTGACTACTTGAGAAGTAAGATGTGTATTTATTTTGAGACGGAGGGATTACTTGTAATTTTGGAACCAAAGTTTTATATGGATTGATTATGTATTTATTATCTAGTATACTTAGGATTTTGGGTTTAGGGATTTAGGCTAGTTAGGTTAGTGAATTTGTTTGTGATTTGTTTGTGAACTTACTAATGTTAACTTGAATTTTGTTAATTTGAATACTCTAACGTTTTGTTTATCAATTTGTAAAAGGATGACCCCTCCCGCATAGCACCCATTGTACCCCATTTTTGGGGTGGAGTACGACGACCAGCACCGAGCACATATCTTAAGTGACAACGACGCAGAGGTGTCCTTGCCTCCTTTGAGGCCCCGCACACACACCAAGGTGCATCAGTGGGACGAGCGTTATACGCCGTACATATGGCGTGCTGACTTTCTCGAGCTTGTCCGTGTTGTGAACCATGATCTTCCGCCCCTTGACCTAGCACTACTTACTGCAGCTGTAGATAGGTGCGAGTGCATTATTTGTACGTAAATTTTCTTGTAATAAATTTGAGGCAACTAATAGTCGTTCTATTCTTATAACAGGTGGAGGCCTGAGACCCACACGTTCCACCTACCTTGTGGTGAGATGACCATGATGTTGCAAGACATAAAGGCTATTTTAGGTCTTCGGTTGGGGGACTTCCAGTGACAGGGATAGTTGACAACGATCATTGGAGGGAGCTGGTGGCTCAGTTTACTGGCTTTCTTCCACCGGACGACGATGCTTCCAAGAAAAATAAGTAAGTAATTTCAAGCCTATTTAATACTTGCATTGCTTTACAGCTAGCATCGGGTCTCATTTTCTTTGATCAATTACAGGAAACTTCTGGTGTTTCGTCGTCCTGGATCACAAAGCGCTTTGATTACTTGGACCCACAAGCTGAGGAGGCTCAGATCGACAGGTTCGCTCGAGTGTGGCTCTAGCACTTTCTTGGTGCTTTCCTCTTCCCAGACGCCTCGGACAACACCATCAACTAGATCTTCCTTGACATACTTCACCAGCCATGGGAGAACATAGCGGGGTACAATTGGGGCAGCGCAGTCCTGGCATGGACGTATCGACAGCTATGCGTTGCCTATCGTCGCACCTCAGGACATGCGAACCTTGGGGGTTGCTTGTACCTACTCCAAGTTTGGTGTTGGGAACGATTGCCCGTTGGGAGGCCCCTTAATAATGGTTTACCGATAAGTACTTCGGTTCATTATATTCTTCTAGGCAGTGAGATATGATGAGATTATTTGTTGCTAATTCATTATCGTGTTCAATGCAGCGATGGAACGGACATGATACACTCCCTATAGCTCTGTATATCTGGACGGAAGCACAGTTAGTTAGAGGGAATACGTGGCGCAAGTACAAGGAGTACACGGACGGTCTCGACGTCCTGACACAGCACCAGGTTAGACTCTCTATACTATTGTACCAGTGTCTGCTTTGATGTACAGTATATCACAACATAACACAATTACGAAATTTCAAGTGTTTTGGTGTCCTTGGGATTCTACGGAGCTCTAGGGCTACCTGAGTCCTGTCACTAGGGACGAGTCACACGAGTATCGCTGCGACGTCCCTCTTATTTTCTTCCATGTGGACGAGATTCACTTGCCCATCCGGGTCTGCAGACAGTTTGGAAGAATGACAGCCTGCCCACCACCGTTTTACTCCACCAACCAAGAATTACACGGGTGCGTTATCGATTAATAACAATGCTACAATTCAGATGTGTGTTTGGTACAACTAACATTGTTTTGTTGTTGTAGGTTTGACCGCAGGAAGAGGTATAAGACCAAGGATTGGCGTGTGACACACAGCCTGTACATCCATTTGTGGTAGACCAGGGAACCACATGCGGTCCTTGCGGGTCCTCCACATGACCAGCACACCTTCGACGAGTACCTATGGTGGTTTTATAGGTCTACGAGGACACATGTCAAGCCCCCGTACACTGACGTGGCGATTGACGAGGACTCGGAGGAAGATGTCATTGAAGATGTGTACGACGTTACCACTAGAGAGGACACATAGCTACAGAGAGCCCCGCTTCAAAGATACGTGGTAAAATACTTGAATGGTACAATTTGTTATCATTTTGGTTTTAAGTATAGTTAGTAAAACTGTCCAACCGCGTTTCTGTACCTAGACGACATAATTGTCAAGGCTGTTCAACGAAGCAGCGTTCCGGCTTCACGAGTCTAGAGGGCAGGGGCCAGCGTTCTCGCGGCTTTTGTGGAGGTAAACATAAACTTGTCCGTTTCGAAAATATTTCTTTAGTGTATATGTGTTTGTGTAATGAACTAACTTTAACGTCTATTTATGCAGAAGGTGAAGAAGAGATGCAGGAAGCTAGCTCAGAAGCTGAGCTGCATGGACACTCCTTATGAGGAACCGTCACTCCCGGCGCGGTCGGGTGGCACGTCTTCAGCCTCTTTGAGGACACCAGCCGGCTCTTCTCAGCCGATGACAGGTGCCACTTTTCGTGGTGCGTATACCACCACATCATAGCGCTGGGAAGGACCCTACAATCGAGGACGAGGAGGAGGACGATGACGACGAACCCCCGGGTTTCCGTGGACAACACAATCAGTGGGACGAATGGCCGTAGGACGAGATCGGCATGTGTCAGCTAGGTGGTGCCTCGCTTGGCACCCAAAGAGTCTCACAGGTACTAACAAAGATAGTTTGTTTCAATATGTAGGCTCCATGAACTAACGATCATAAGTAATCGTGCGTATCATATACCTGCAGGATACAAGCCGTACGCACCGTCGACGCGGCCATACCGACATTGGCTACACTCCCAATGTGTTGCCAACAAATCCAAAGAGACAAAGGTGTCCGAGGGATCCTTACACTCCTGGGTCTTAATTTGTTAGGTCAAACGAATATTGCCATCCGAAACTTGCGTGATTATTTGGTTATGTTATCTCAAACTTATGTCAAAATAATGAATATGTTATGAGGCAGCTTGTTAACTTGCTTCTTATTCGTTTCGTTGAGTCGCGCAAGCACTGCAGCGAGATTAAGTACCAACTAGTTCGGGAACCGACAGTCCCGGTGATAATTTTTCGTAATCGATTAGTTTAAATGGTGCATAACCGTATTATGAAAGACGAAAAACTTATCATTGGCTTATCAAATTCTTTATTCGGCCATGAAAAAAACTCAACAAAATACGTGCGCGACATGTTTTGATTCAAGGTACTCCGTGCGGGTGGGTGGCTGCGCGGGCGGTATATATATATGGTCCTGCCGCGCCACGGATCAGGGCGCGGCACTGCCGCGCCAAAGTCTGTGGCGCGGCAGGAGCTGCCACGTCAACGGTCCCCCAAGCCGTCCCTCGCCACGTCAGCCCTCTGCCGCGCCACCATGCATGGCGCGGCACAGGCATTTGGTCGCGCCAGGGCAATAAGCGTGGCCAAAAGTGTTAGTTTTTTTAAAAAAATCAACAGTGTTAAATTTAAAATTATATTAAAAAAAGGTTAAAATTAAAAAAAATTCTCCGTCATCGGGGTTTACCCCCAAATAAAATCATTTTGCCTCTTATGCGTGGAGCTATAAATGGAATACGACGCGCCTCATCGTCTATGGGTTCGTGGTGGGACCCGGTGATCTCACAAAGGATGTACCCGTCGTCTACGGGTCCGTGGTGGGACCCGATGATCTCACAAAGGACGTAATCTAGTGATCTGAGTGTAGTTGTAGGTCTGTTTGTGTACACGTGTAGGGTGGGTGTGAGTTTATACATGAACAGATACTACAGCTGTGCTCAAATGAGAGGTGTAAAAAAACTCAGGTGACGGTCAACCTCGTCGAATCCTGGACGCAATGCATAGCAAATGGCCTGTTCGCTTGGAGGAATTCTGGAGGAATTTGGATGGTTTGAGGAATGCTGGAGGAATTTGTGAGAAAAAACACTGTTTCGGACGAAAAAAAAAGAAGCGGATCAAGTCGGGTTTAATGCCACGCGAGCGGAAAAAAAAACTCAGCTGACGGTCAACCTCGTCGAATCGTGGGCGATGCATACGCATCGCGTCCATCCGTGGGTCAACCAGGCCAGCTGCCAGTAGCAGTACTGTGGAGAGGGGGATCAGCAGTGACCTGTTCCTTTCAGACGTGCACGTGCTCGTGTCCCTGCCCTGTGGCCGTGTAGCAGTACTGTGTGTGGCCGTGTGGGAACGCAGCAACGTGCGTGCGAATGGACTATGGAGCCGACTAACCCAAAGCGTCTGTGCAGCGTGTTGCATGTATCATGTATGGCATGGCCGCCGCGGATCGGAGCCCATGATCGCAGGATGCCAGGATGGGATGGGGAATATGAGACTTTGCTTTACAAACTGAATCACGTGGTTTCATCGCAGAAAGAGAGGGAAGGAAAAACACGCGCGCGCGCGTGATTGGGTGGTGACACTGGTGAATGGTGATGTCTGCCCGTCGAATCGAACCTCCATCCATGGCTCACGAGGTTATTCGCCAATTCGCCTGCACTGCATGGTCACGATTCACGAATCGGAAACGCCCCCATATTATTCCTCTCCCCAGTCCGTTCCCAGTTCCCACATCGCGTCGGCGTCGCGTGGAGGAGTGGAGGATATATTGCACATCGCCACGCCGATCGCCCGCTGTCCCGCCCAGGTGATCAGCTTGGAATTCCGCCTGCTCACGTACTACGCCCGTACACGCGACAAGCGACTTGTTTGTTTTTATTGGTAATAACCAAACAAGATTAATTATATACCAATAAATAATATAGACTAGCCCTGCCTTTCACTTACGGAATTTAAAGGAACATTTATATACAATAATAATATAGACTAGCCCTGCCTTTCACTTACTATTACATGGCCGACACCTATTCTCCCGGGCCGGGCCCGGGCGGCCGCTGAAACTCGCAATTCTTTCGTTTGTTTGGGAGCAAAACCCGGGAGTTCGGCACGCTGAATTCCGCCGCGCAGTGAACGGGTCCAAGTGAAAGTGAAGTGCGGAAGTCAATTTAGTGAGCTCTCGCGCAGACTGCTTTGGCTCTACGCTTGCTCTCCATCTCAAAATAAATAACAGCACATCATTTTTTTTGAAGAGTCAATTGTTTTTTTTCAAATTTGAGTAGTTTTTTTTAAATAATGTCAATATTTGTATCTCTTAATATATTTATTAAGAAAATTACTACTGTTTTAGTAATACTTGTTACATATTGTAAATACTACTATTCTTTATATATTCCATCAAATGTTTAAAGTTTGTTTCTTACCAAAGGAATGTACAGTTATTTTTAATCAGAAGAAGAGGAGGGAGTACGTACGACTAGCCGCCGCTCCAGAAAACGCCAGAGTCGCGTTCCTTGCCGTGCTTACCTTTATCCCGCGCAGGCGGCAGGCTAGGCTATAAAACGGCCAGATGGAATGGAACACGGACGCCCGCACTCGCACAGCCAAAACCGAGAGCCGCCGAAAACGAAACGCGACGAACCCCCCCGTGCACTGCGTGCCGCTGCCGAACACCACACCATCCCACCCTGGCGGGCAGAGCAAGCTGCTTTTGCCTGCCCCACCCCACACCATCTCCAGTTCTCCACCACCACCAACCAACCAACCAACCAACCACCCGCCCGCCCGCCACCAGACGCTCGCTCACCTTTCCCTCGCCACGCCGCGCCACGGGTGCCGGTCCCTCCCGCCGTCTCACCACCTCAATAACACCCCCGGGTCCCGTGCCGCCCAAGCCATAAGCTGCCAGCCGCCTGGATCTGATCATCTGATTGGATTGGCTCTTGTCGCCGGGGGCGAAGGGAGCCAAGGGGGAAGAACCAGCACCAGCAGGCGTTCGTCCAAGAACCATCAACAAGATGCTGCAGCTGCTGATGGCGCTGGCCTTCTCGGCGGCCCCGCTGACGCTGTACGTGCCGCCGGTGCGCAGCCTCAGCCTCTTCGTCGAGGCCATGGAGACCGTCTGCCGCGACTGCGCGCCCTACTCCCACGGTGCCGTCGTCCGCTTCCGCCTCGGACTCTCCCGCATCCTCGCCGGCCTCGCGCGCGCCCTCCGCTAGGCGCGCGGCGGCTGCCCCTCATCGCCACCGCCGGGTTCCTCCGATCCTCCTGCCTCTACATACACACGCACACGCACGTATGGTGCTCTTCTTGCTACCTTCTCTCTCTGTCCTTTCTACTACTAGCGAAGGAGTGGTTTCTAGTCTATATGCAGGACTAGCGTTTAGTTCCCCAAATCTTTCTGCTTTCTTTTTACCTTTTTGTTCTCTCTCAGTCTTATCTTTTCCGTTTTTTTTTTGAGGATTGGGTGTAGCATGCAGAGTGAGAAAAGGTTAATAATCTGTCCAAAGGGGAGATTTTGCAACAGATGTTGAGGAAATCTAGTATGCGTGTGTGTGTGTGTTTGCTCGTGATGGGAGAGGTAACTCCCCCAGGAATTCCATGCGATGTGAATATTCCTTTGTATGTATCTTGGCAATCCTTCGGTTTCCATTGAGGATTTGCAGGTTTAATTCATCTTCCTTTCCCAATGCAAGCGGCCTGTTTGGAAAACGGAACTCCTTTTAGGCCTCTTTTCGTTTGGGGGAACGGATCCAAGGAAGCGTGCAGGTCGGATTGGTTACCTAATTTGAATAAGCTTTTGTGAATCGTTTTTCTGGGTTTCAACTGACAAAGAAAATGCCTTAAAATTTTTAGTGACTAAACTTTAGTTACTTTTGATCGCTAAAATGCCAAACACCCCGCTAAAATTTAAGGGTCACTAAAATTTATTGACTTTTAATCACCAGAGGTAAAAGTGACTAGAGTGTATATGAAACAGTTGCTCTAGCAAGTGAAACCAAACCGAAGAGGTCACTAAATTTTAAAGGCTACTAAACATTAGCAGGTGGAACCAAACGGGACCTCTCCTTCAAGTGACAAGTTGGGATGGATCATCGTTTCAAGAAAACAAATTGGGATGGAAACGGAACTCCTTTTTCCCTCTTTTTGTTTGGTGCAATCCAAGCCAAGCGTGCAACCTCCGTCTCGAGAGTCCTTTTGTGCGTTTTCTGACTGCAAACTGACAAAGCAAATGCCACGGAACGACCGACGCGGATTTGGCTTGCCTGACTTGGTGAAGAAAAAGTTTGACAGCACAAGAACCGAAGCAGCGAGCAAGCCAACCAAACGCCGCTGTGTTTGCCCAGCCAGGCTAGGCAAGGGCAGCAAGGGATCCAAACGTCCCTGTTCTTTCTCCGAAGCTCCTCGCGAAAAAAAGCCAGGGTCGAGGAAGAAGACGGCCGGGGGACGAACTTTACAAAAACAGCTGTTGCGACTGATTGGTTGGTCACGGCATTAGTACTAGGAATACTCCTAGGTTTCAAGAATTGGCAGCCAGGCAGCCAGGCACGGCTCCAGTTCTCTAATAACGCAATGCAAGTGATGGCGACCTTTCGCCGACGGGGGGCTACAGTAGCATACTCTAGTATTTTCTGTAACCATCACTTGCATTAGAGAACCGGAGCATGCCTAAGCCGTTCGTACGGTTGCTTGCCCCGTTCGTTTGGCTGATAAGTCATGACTGAAACTACTGTGGACTAATTTATTATGATAGAAAAATACCGTTCATTAAATGAAAAGATATATTGTTAGTTGACCGTAAAAGTACGACTTATAACCTAAAAGGACGCTGTCAATCAGATCAGATGGTCAGACGGCGACCGTTTCCCGGTTCCCACGCAATGGCAGTGTGCCAGCCCAGATCCAGATGGTGTCAGGGAGATCAAGTTTTTGTCTGAGGAATAGACCGTACGATTATACTATGCCGCCCGGATAAACCAAGGCCTTGATCGCTGCAGCTGCAGCCATCATCAGCCATCACTACCGGAGTAGTGGGCGCTCCCGGTATTATTTTTTACATGTAAAAGTAAAACAAGCGTAGTTGTCATCAGCATCAGCGAAAGCTTCTACTGCTTCCTCTTCTAGAACGCACACGTCACCAAACCATTTTCTTGCTCCATTTGCATGGAAATGGAATGGAAGCAGCCAGCCAGCCACAGCCCACACGCCGGCGTGTACCGCGCGCGACCTCGAGTTCATTACGGTTCCAGGATTTAGGGTACCCAGATGATCCGATGGACCCGTTGACTTCCAGTGGCGAGCGCACGAAGCAGCTTCGCAGCGTCCGTCCTCTACGGGAGAAGCGAAGCCAGCCAGTGGCGTCGCGCGCTGCTTGTGATTTGCCGGATACGACGTTCACATGTTGGGGCTGGCCGAAAAGCTAGTTCAAGATTACTCTGATTGTGCTTGTTTTTCTTTTATTCGAATCAAGATTAATTGATTCCAAATGAATTTTGGCTTTGGCTCCACTGGTTAAACACGGTTTGAAAATTTGGTGACTACAATAAGTAAGAATATATCGATTTCAAAGAAAACTAAAAAAAGGAAAATCCAGCTGGCTCATTATCCAGCACCCCTTTCAGTGCCACTTGCCCTGAAGAATGGTGCTCCTAGTACATCAGAGTTCCAGAAGGCACGAGCAACATGCTACTAGAAAAAGGCCTGCCTCACGAGTCACGAGCTCCTCTAATCAGGCTTTGGAACAGAGTGCGTGATCAACCAAGTCTGTCCCAAGCAACACCTGAATCAGACTCAGATGTAGTACGTAGTATAGTACGGTACATCTGGCGGGTGGTAGCGTGCTGAGATGTAAACTGAACCTCCGACAAACCGCTCCGTTTCAGTCAAGATCCAAGCGTCAAAAGGGGGGCAAAGATCAATATATGATTTGACTGATGAACAATCCAGTGGCCAGTGCAATCACGCACCGATATTATCATCAAAATTTACAATACAACGTCATACCACAATCATACAACGCAACGATTTCCCTGTTTACTGCAGTGCCGCTGACTACTACTCTGAATGTCTGAATCCAGATCATTTCACTCAGGAGAGGACGTGCCCAAATTATTGTGTGCTTTCCCCCGCGAGATCGTAAAATCACTGTCAACAGTTATAATACAGGTCAACCATATCCAGGCACGAAGCTTCATCGTTCCTCTGCAACGCCAGCGCACCAAGCCGCCAACACATGTCAACAGTTATAATATCGGTTGATTCTGGAACACCCCTAGATTCTTCGCTTTCCAGGCCCGCGAAGCTGCTAGTGAATAGATTTGCAGAGGCAGCTGGTGAGGTTACGCAACTATTGCTCTAGCTATATTTCATCGTAAGCCTCGTATACAATTCGAGTTGCTATGATCTCTAGATTGATTTCACACAATCACACACTAGCAACTACACAACTAAGCTAGAAAGCTAACTAGAGAGTTAGTTGCAATTAGTTACAACTACAACTCTACAAGCTACTCTATGAATTGAATTACAAGAATAGAGCTTTATACCAAACAGGGGCAAGAGACAATATGAACACCAAGATTTGTCCTCGTGGTTCAATTGTTTGTCGGCAACCTATGTTCACGTTGTAGCAAGTCTAAACTAGGTGGTTCATACGTTAATTGGCATCACGCCAAGCCCTCACTAGGACATCGTAAGAACCACACTAGAGAGCACCTTTTGTACCACGATTTCTCTAGAGTTGCTTTCGTGAATCTCCCATGGGAAATAAGCACAAGAACCCATCACAATCGATCGATAAGAACAATCGCCAAAGCCGCTCAACGATCCCACAAACTCTAGGCCGGCTAGGTGACGACAATCACCAAGAGTAATAAGAGCACCACTAGCCCAACTCACCCAACTAATGCCACAAGATGCAAGATCATTAAGCAAAAGCACTAGAGGCTCTCAGTCTCACTCCAAAGTGATGCAAGTGAGTGGATTGTGTTCATCATCTCTCAAGGGGTTTGCACAACTGAATGGAGGTCCAAGAGGGTGGGGCGAAGACCGGCCATACCCTCTATTTATAGCCCCACTTGAGAGCCAACCGTTATGCACTTTTTGGGCTGATTGCAGGGGCACCGGTCATGTGAACCATAGCACCGGTTGCCAAACCGGACACGACCAGTGCCCTTCCAATGGTTAGTTTCAACGTTAAAAAAATTCGACCGTTAGCGCTATTAGACGACCGGTGCGACCACCACGGTGATGGCACCAGAGACGACCGGTGCTCGATCAAGTTCAGCGAGCGATTTACAACCTCTTTGGACGCCCTCACCGATGTGGTTACCGATGTCACACCGGACTCGACCGGTGTGTAGAAGCCTCCGCGTAGTTGATTTACATGCTCTCTGGATGCCCACACCGGTGTGAGCCCCGGTGCTAGCACCGGAGACGACCAATGCTCAGAATGCCCGTGCGACCAATTTGCAGGCTCTCTGGAACCCGTGACCAATGCACTTTTGACCGGTGCGCACCGGAGTCGACGGTGCTCGGCAGAGACTTGCGCGCAATGAAAACGTCGCTGCCGTAACCGGTGCCACCAAACCGGTGTGCGACCGGTGCACGCTGAACAGCTGCACCGATAGAACTCAAGCGCCTCCTTTCAAGCGAGCTAATTCTCAAATGTTTTCACAAACCTGTTAGAGCCAAGTTAGCTTTTTAAAAGTATTTCTCATAATAAACGTTTGCGCTGGCTCTCCGAGTGTCACTGTGCCTAAATGCATATACAAAGTATTCTAACACCTAGTGGCACTAGATGCCGAATTGTCTATTTAGAGCTCCCCTCTTAATGGTACATCCATCTATCCCTGATCATGCACTCTATTATGTCTTGACCGATAAAACAAAATCCCTATTCATACGTTTGCCTTAAGCCCATAGAATTTTATTTTTCTCTTTCTTCTTGTTCAAAGTTGGAGCACTTAATCATCATCATGTGGCCATCTCCATTACCTTGAGTGCCATCTTGCTCCACCTTATATATGAACTAACCTTTTTTGAGGAAATGAGATGTGAACTAACATTTCTCAATCACAGCACTAGAGTAGAAGGTTAACATAGGGCTTTCAGCCTCGAGCTCCCAGTGATGCGATGCTACGCGGTGCCCATCAGGGCCAATGGCTAGGTTGCTGACAGATGAGGACGCCGCGCCATCCCAGGCTTGGTGAGGATGCCCACCGATGGGGCTCCTGCAACGAGAACCACTTGATGCATCGTCTTGCGCAGAGCGCCGATCTCCAGAAGAAGGTCGTCCATGGTGGCATCAACCCTTGGATGCCAATCGTCGAGCACCTTGTTGGCTTGCTCCAACTCGGCGAAACGACCGCCAAGCGCGATCTCGCCTTCAACTCGTTGAGGACCAACTTAATGCTCGGATCCATGGTGCCTCGTTGCTGCTGGATGCGTGTAAAATGGTCGTGGTCGATCTCGTGTATGTTAGCAGTGGATTCGTGGAGGAGAAGCAGAGAAAGGAGATGCAAGAGACGGGAGTAGGGAGGACGGCTTCTTCAGTTTTCGAAAGGATTATTAGTTCATACAACTTGATTCACGATACACGGCGCCTAGGACTTAAGTAGCCGCACGCAAGCGGATCTTAGCACGCAATGAATCCATTCCGGCCCAAATACAGTGACGTTAGGCTTCTTGGACCTAGGCCTACGATTGCTTGCGAGCCCATCCTGATAACGCAACTTCATCGTTCCCGCGCTTCTCCACGTCTGCAGATTGAGTCGCCCTGACACGTTCCTTCCTATGATTCATAAGAAATATCGCACAATTCTGTGCAAAGATCACATAAATGCGCACGTTTATATCACCATATGCGCACTTGTTCAGGCACACTGTGCCTCATATCTGTACCACCTACTTTCCACATTTCTATCTCTTCTATTTTTCTAGCCCTTGCCATCCATCCTAACATCATCTGTTAACATGAAAAATGCATAGGCTTCTTAGGGTCACAAGTAAAAATATGAAAAAGGGGACCGATTTTTTCACTATCAGTGGTCACCATCTTTTGTGCCAGTAATGTGAAAACTGACTGGTCGGCCTTCACATCACCCATCGAATTCTTGTGCATACTTTTCTCCGCCACATGTACCCTTGACTTCAACCCCATGATAAAGTATGTTGTTACTTCAGCAGTGCTGATTCCTTATTACGCACAGAATCTTCGTCTCTGCATGATGGACAAGATAGTGAGACCAACAGTGTAACTACATTGCAATCCAGGTTTGAAGACAGAAAAGAGCCTAGTAGCTTATCTTACACGTAGGTTCGATCTAATCACTTCCTCTAGCGACTCAGCGATTTCCAATTGCTTCATCACCGTGGCTTGCAGCACCTGACAAAAAGAAGGGGGGTTCTCTTATTTTCATTTGACATTGGCAGCAAGTTTAGATATCGATTTCTCTGAACAGTCTTCAACCACCTGTTCTCACGGATGCATGAGAATGCTATATTCCTCCACTTCTTTTTATCATTTATTAAAAACAAGAAGAGTTTTAGTTGCCTTGTGTCCAAAAATGTTTCAACACTTGCATTTCAACATTTAAAATGCCTTCATTTCCGCTTGTACCATGTTTAACAATCTAAAATTGATGCTACCACCGTGTACATTTAATTAGGAAATGCAAATATTCCCTAATTATTGTATGGGTTCTAATTACTAATGCCTTCAGCAGTTAGAAATGGAGATACACTGACATATGTAATGGCGACTTACCTTCTTTGTTTGCTCCAGGTCAGATTCAATACATTTTATCCTATTCCATGAATCCAAGAGGGATCGTTCTTTCTCCATAGGAATCGCTGGGGGCTTGCTGCCAAGCTCATCGACCTTCCCTTCAAGTCTCTGAAGGCGCTCTATGACAGGACTGATGTGGTCTACATTGAAAGCCTCTACTGCCGGATGATCGTCAGAAATCGGTTCTGGTTCGGCTAGAGGTAGTGGGTTGTTGGCCCTCGTCTCCTGCTGACTATATACTATGTGAAAGAAGGCGAAGACTTTGACAATAAAAGCCAGAAGTAGCCTGACAAAGCAATGGAATGCTCCTTCATCTGAAACCTCTTTAGGTACTACTGTACCTCGTCTGTTACTTGAGGGACCTAGAGAGAGTAAAGATATGGTCAGTAGATAAACTCAACAGAACAAATGCAACAGTTTGTTCTATAGTGATAAATATATTACTCAATGTTTTCAAATCATTGAGCCAATCCTAGTCACCATGCAACAGTTTAGGTACTACTGATCGGCCAGACTAATCGCAACTAATTTTGACTAATAGTAGTGCATAACCGATCTTGGTGCAAGCGGTAGTCTTACCGCCTGTGACCGGAAGGTCCCGGGTTCGAGTTGCGGTCTCCTCGCATTGCACAGGCGAGGGTAAGGCTTGCCACTAACACCCTTCCCCAGACCCCACACAGAGCGGGAGCTCTCTGCACTAGGTACGTCCTTTTTTTTAGTAGGGCATAACCGATCGCCATGCCACTGATAAGCCTGACTAATCATGATTAGTTGGACGACTTGATACCTTGCATAAAACACTTGAACAACGTGCTATCCTAGGTTACTGATGTTAACCCACAGGATCACCGGCTTAGGTGAGTGAACCACTCACCAGTCTTGCCAAGCACCCACTAGCTAAGCCGACCACGAACAAGCGTTGTCCGTCCCCACACACTATGACTCGAGGTTGAAAAAGAGGAAGAACAAAGCATACACACACAGTACAAGACACCAGTGTTGGCCGAAGCACTGTATGAGAGATGGCAAATCTGAACTCTCTTTACTGAGTTGCCGTGATAGTCTATTTATACAACTCTATCCATCTAGTCCTAGTACAAACAGACATGTCTTTAATAAAGAACTAGATAACACAAGAAGACCCGACCTGCGCCTGTCCATGCATGTGGTTCTATAGTGTGGCGGGTGAGCCGTTCGGCGCTTTTGCCGCCTATGACAATGACTCTGATTACACAAATAGGGGCCTTTTCGGCGCCGCCTTCCCTTGCTGTGTGTTCACACAAGGAAGCAATAGATTATTCTAACAATTCTTCCCTTAATCCTACTGCTATCCCTTGTACCCCCATGCCGATCATCTCCTTCAGCTCCATGAGTCGAAGACGTCCAAGCGGCTTGGTGAGGACGTCGCGAGGTGCCGACCAGTTTCGACGAACTCGATGACGATTGCCCTCCATCGACACAGTTCCTGAGGAAGTGAAACTTCACGTCGATGTGTTTGCTCCGGTTGTGCAGAACCGGATTCTTCGCGAGGGCGATGGCGGGCTGGTTGTCCACCATCAGTGCTGGTGGGTGAGCTTCCATGCTGGTCAGCTCGCCCAGCAGCCGACGCAGCCACACAACTTGGCACGCCGCTATGGCCGCCGCTACGTACTCTGCCTCACACGTAGATAGCGCCACCACCTTCTGTTTCAGCGACAGCCATGAAATTGGGGCCGACCCGAAGAAGACGAGCACGCCAGAGGTGCTCCGTCGTCCGTCGATGTCCCCCGCCATGTCTGCATCGCTGAACACAGTGAGTTGCAACCTACTCCCGCCGGTCTTTGGAAAGATGATCCCATGATCTACCGTCCCCTTGACGTAGCGTAGTAGCCGCTTCACCTCAGCCCAGTGATCCTCTCTGGGATCCTCCATGAAGCGACTGACGTAGCCCACGGCGAACGCAATGTCTGGCCTCGTGTGGACTAGGTAGCGCAGACCGCCGACGATGCTCCGGTAGAGTGTTGCATCCACCTTCGCCACGGTGCTGGCCTTCGTCAGCTTGAGCCGCTCCTCCATCGGAGTCACGCATGACTTGCACTCAGCCATGCCGCTCCGTTCCAACAGCTTAGAGGCATACGCGCTCTGACCGAGCGTGAGTTCCTCCTTCCCCTGTCTCACCTCGATGCCGAGGTAGTAGGAGAGTGCGCCGAGATCGCTCATTCGAAAACGAGCCGCCATCTCGCGCTTAAAGCTGTTGATGTCCTCCGTGCGCGCGCCGGTGACGATCAAGTCATCCACATACACGCCGACGACGAGCTCCTCCTTCCCCCGTCGCCGCGTAGTAGAGCGCATGCTTGGTTGCGCACCGCTGAAAGCCAAGCTCGCCCAGCGTGGCGTCAAGCTTGGCGTTCCATGCTCGTGGGGTCTGTCGCAGCCCGTAGAGTGCCTTGCGCAGTTGGAGCACCCTGTGCTCCTCTCCCTTGATGGCGAAACCTGGAGGTTGCCTGACGAAGACCGTCTCCGTCAGTTCGCCGTTGAGGAAGGCCGATTTAATGTCCAAGTGATGGACGCGCCATCATTTGCTGCTACCAAGGCTAGTAGCAAATGGACCGACTCCATGCGCGCTACTGGCGCAAAGACCTCCTCGAAGTCTATGCCCTCGCGTTGAACAAAGCCTCGGGCGACGAGGCGCGCCTTGTGCTTGACAATGGCGCCGAGCTCGTCCCGCTTGACCTTGTACACCCACTTCAGGCTGATCGGACAGCATCCTGGAGGTGGATCGACGAGCTGCCATGTCTGGTTTTCCTCGATCGCCTTCATCTCCTCCAGCATCACCCGTCGCCGATTTTACGCGCCGCTTTCAAGAAGCGTGAGCGTGGGTGGTTCCTCCAGACCGATGAGCAGCAGCTTTGCGTCATTGAGCAGCCGACCAGCCAGTCCTGAGGGTCCTATGCCGCCGACGATGTCGTCCAGCTTGCGGAACCGCACCTCCTCACCTTCGTGGAAGACATCCACGAACTCAGTGATGTCACTTGGAGGTGAGGCGAACTCGATCAGCGTCGATGGAGTTCCCTGTTCCGCCGGAGTACTCAGCACAGCACCTGGAGTGCTCGGCACCCTGGTTGCAGTGCTTGGCACTACTTCTGGACAACTCGTCACTACTCCTGCAGTGCTCGGCACCACTATAGGAGTTCTCAGCCTCAGTCATGGAGTGGTTGGCACCACTGGAAGACCTCTTGGCTATGCCACAGGAGTGCTCGGCACCTGTCCTGTAGTGGTCGCCACCACTGCAGAACCTCCCGGCACCACTCTTGGCGTGCTCGGCATCTCTCCCGGAGTGCTCGGCACTGCCCCAGAAGTGCTCGGCTCTATCGCTGGAGTGCTCGGCACTCCTCCCGGAGTGCTCGGCACCTCTTCCCCAGCGTCTCCACCACCGTGGATGACCAAATGCTCGACGACGAAGGTGTTGGTGAAGCCGCCAGCTTTCTCCGTGCTCGGACTGCTCCAGTCCCAAGCCGCCTTCTCGTCGAACACGACGTCACGCGAGACAAGCACCTTGTCTCCGCGTGGGTCGTAGAGCCGGTACGCCTTGGTACCCTCCGCGTAGCCCAGGAACACCATCGGTGTGCTCCGGTCCTCCAGCTTGGTGAGGATCGGCTTTGTCTTCCTGACGTGGCCGATGCAGCCGAATGTTCGGAGGAAGGACACGCTCGGCTTGCGCCCATACCAAGCTTCGAACGACATCTTATCCATTAGGGCTTTGGTCGGAGCGCGGTTGAGGATGAACACCGCCGTGGTCACTGCCTCACCCCAGAACCTTGCCGGCATGCTTTTGGCCTTCATCATGGATCGGGCCATGCCGACCACCGTCTGGTTCCGTCGCTCCACCACGCCATTCTGTTGTGGCGAGTACGGCGCGGTGTTGCACCACACCCTGATCCGCGCAGTACGCAGCGAACTCCACCGAAGTGAATTCGCCGCCGCGATCAGCCCTCAGCACGCGGAGCTTCTTGCCGCTCTCGGCCTCCGCGCGCATCTTGAACTTCTTGATCGCCACCGCCGCTTCGTCTTTGCTTGTCAGGAGTTGCAGCCACATGTAGCGACTGCAATCATCCACGAGCAGGAGGAAGTACCGTCAACCACCGTTTGTAGCTAGCGTGATCGGCCCGTAGATGTCGCTGTGGACGAGCTCGAGAGCGTCCTTCGCGCGATACTTGGCCGCCTTTGGGAATGGTAGCCTCCTTTGCTTCCGGCCGGGCCAGTATTGTCGACGCACTTCGCCTCCGTGCTTGATGTGGGGTAGCCCTCGGACCATCTTCTCCAGCCGACCAAGCGCGTCGAAGCTGAGATGTCCGAACCGAGCATGCCACATCCACGGTTCCTCGGTGTGCCTTGCCGCTAGGCACACCGGCTGCTCTACCTTCAGGTCGAGCAGGTACAACCGGTTTAGAGACCTCTTCACCTTGGCAAGAAGTCGCTGCTCCCGGTTCCTGATCCTAAGGACTCCGTCCTTGATCAAGAGTTTCGCTATCACCGCGCTCATCCGGTGACCAATCCGATGATGCCGAACGCGCAATTGCGGGATGTAATATACTTCCGTTAGTGCGCGGTGCTCCCCGTTCTGGCACCTGAAGATGATGGTGCCGCGCCCTTGGATAGCCACCTTTGAGCCGTCACCAAACTTCACCGTACTGGTAACATCGTCGTCGAGCTCGAAGAAGGATGCCTTGGAGCCCGTCATGTGGTTGTTGGCACCAGAGTCCAGATACCACCGCTGCTCTTGATCGGCGCCCACACGTCCGAGGTGGACTTGGGCGCGTGGTTCGTCGAGGTTGACAGTCTTCAAAGCCTTCCCAGGTCCTTCCACCGTCGTCGTCTCTTCCTTCTCCTCGGGCTCAACGTCGTGCAGTGCACAGAACGTCGCCATCAGGATAGTGGCATCATCCTCATCATCAGCTTGCGCCAGAGGAGCCTTAGCCTTCTTCTCCTGCTTGCGATTTAGGCACTTCCGTGCCCAATGGCCCATCTTCTCGCAGCGCCGACAGGCGTTAGGGTCGACCTGCTTCTTCTTCTCCGAAGAAGCCTTGCCGCGGCGCTTGCCATCGCCACCGCGGCTGGGGGAGGCTGCCTCCCCAGAGTTCCTCCGAGCAACCCACTCCTCTTCCGTCAGCAGCAGTTTGCCGCTGTCATTCGTTGCTGTCGCCTGCTCCAGGTGCTCGTCCACCGCCCGCAGATAGCCTATCACATCCTCAATGGTGAGGGTGGATAAGTCCAGCATCGTCTCTATGGAGAGAACGATCTGGATGTACTTTGCCGGCACGGAGTGGAGGTACTTGGAGACCGCCTCCTTTTCGTTGATGGTGACGCCATGGCTCTTGACTTTGGCGATGGCGTCTCTGACGCGTGAGAGGCGAAGTCCTCCACCGTTTCACCATCCTTGAACTTGAGGTTGGCGTACTCATGCTTTAGAAGCTGGGCCGTCGCCTTCTTTGCGCGGTCGGAACCGACGCGCATCGCCGCAATAGCCTCCCACGCCTCCTTAGCCGAGCTCTTCGCCCCCAACGGCTCCCTGTACTCCGCCGGTACAGCAGCGAGGATAGCCTCCAACGCTGACATGTCATCTTTCTCATTGTCGATGCCCTTGTCAACAGCATTCCAGAGCCGTCGAGCTCTAAGCTTGACCTTCATGGTCACCGACCACTCTCCATAGTTGGTGCGAGTCAGCGTCGGCCAACTGGTGTCGTTGACCTCCCCAAGACTGCGGCGAACAACGACCTCCGGTCGTGGATCGGAAAACCACAGCAGTGCCGCGCATCATTGCCGCCCATCTCCGAACCGTCCGTCATCACCAGCGGTTAGTCTGGCGACGACGCTTGTACGGCTCTGATACCACTTGTTAGCCCACATGATCACCGGTTCAGGTAAGTGAACCACTCACCAGTCTTGCCGAGCACCCACTAGCTAAGCCGACCACAAACAAGCGTTGTCCGTCCCCACACACTATGGCTCGAGGTTGAAAAAGAGGGAGAACAGAGCATACACACACAGTACAAGACACCAGCGTTGACCGAAGCCCTGTATAGGAGATGACAAATCTGAACTCTCTTTACTGAGTTGCCGTGGTAGTCTATTTATACAACTCTATCCATCTAGTCCTTATACAGCGCACATGCTGTAACAGTAACTAGATAACACAGCAGGACTGACTTCTGCGCCTGTCCCTGTATGTGGTTACAGTGTGGCAGATGAGCCGTTCGGCGCGTGCCTATGACAGTGGCTACAGTACCACAGCAGGGGGACTTTTTGGCGCCGCCTTCCCTTGCTGTGTGTTCACACAAGGAAGCAGTAGATTATTCTAACAACTGAACCTTAGTCACTTGAACTATTACTGTTGAGCTGGTCGCTGAGGTTTCTTAATAGTTCGACATATACCATAGCGTGCATGAAATGTAAAGCTAACATTTTACATGTACTTAGGAGCTCACTATTCCTTCTTTAAAAAATAGTTAAATGCCTGGGAAAAGAATAAATTGCACATTCATAATATTACAGAAATTTACATTTCAGAAAAATCAATGAGCATACCAGCCATGTGTGCTGCTGTGCTAGCATCCAGTGGCCGAACTTGAGTTTTTACTTCTGAAGCACTGGTTTTATCTGACATTGATCCTCCTCGACCATAGTCAACCGTTTTGTCCACCACAACAAAGTGATCGTCACAGCTGTAATAAGCTGCAGAGTCTCGAGCTCTCATCTGAATCTATGTAAAACATAAGGTTCAGTACACACAAGAAAGACTTAAAAGTAGGACAATCCGACAAGGTTAAGCTACTTGGCTACATTGTCAGAGCTTAAAATATCACCTCTTCACGAACTGGGGCCAATCGACTACACCCCACTGTGCTTCTCATCATCGGAGAACCAAGATCATCAATTTCAGACCCTGACTCCACAGTTGACGTGTCACTGTTTCTACTCTGTCATTCGAGAGAAAAAAAGAAAAGAAAACACAACAGTAATTAGTTGCTAGAATAACCGTAACTGATGGAGCAGAAGGTTTCATCCATATTAAAGAATTTAGCATGATTCAATGAGTAGGGCAGTGCAGAGTTTACCTTCAAAAGATGTAACCTAGCAAATGAACTCATCCTTTGCTCAATCTCGGATAAACGTCTGGTATGTCTTGTAAATTTTGCTTCCTTGTTATGTGCAAGCTACAATCAAACACACAAAGTACTATAGGTGTCAGATGGTGCATGGAAAAGACAAGGTATGACAACATGTACCAAATACAGTAGTAGAATTCTACCGAAGTGATATGAAAAGGCTACGGATAGATGGATTAGCAGAGAGACCCCGGATAGCCGCCCTTTCTTGGGGACTATCTTAGGATTTCTTCTTGCTCGCCTCTAACTGATACATGACGGTCCCTTTTATAGAGACAACTTACTTGACCCCTAAGTAATATCCTAACTGAATCAATCTATCTTATTCCTTTCCTAACAAACCAAATCAATCTAATCTAATCTATTCTAAACAGATCTGGTACTGTTCACGCAGCACTGTTCACGCGCTACAGCGCCGTGTGGGCTCCCTGGGCTGGCTCCGCCTGCCATAACACTTCTCCACCCCTCCAAGACACCTCGTCCTCGAGCTATGGCGATTGCTGGAGCGGAAGACCTTGCAGTCCAGAGAAGATTGTTGCAGTTGTAGTCGAGGCAGAAGTCATATGGCTCCCCAAAATCAACTCCGTCCCATGGAATCTGCTTCTGCATGGTGCACGATCCATACCTTCCTCCTCAAGGTGCCAAACCTGGCTGCTCCATCTGATCTGCCCGAAATCTAATCCGCCTGGCTCGAATCCATGGAGCGCCTGCACGTGGAGTCGATGGTGCCCTCCACGAGCAGCCACCCCTGCTATGGGCGTAGCAGAGCAGGGCGGCATACTCGAAGCTGCTGATGGAGCTTTGAAGGCCTGCTGCTGAGCCGGCGGGGAATCCGCGCATGCAAACAGCCACGACCCTGCTCGAGGGATCGGTGCTGCGGCTCGTAGAGGCAGCGACAAAGGCACCATGTCCGCGAATGTTGGTGCAGGGTTGATCTCCTGCATTGGTGAAGCTGGTGAAGAGACTGCCGGAATCGTGACAGCTGGGGTCTTCACTGGTGGTGCCACAATTGCCGGGGTAGGGGTCGTCAAGGCCGGAGATGGCAACGGCATCCTGGTCCTGGCCCTCCGGTGTGGCGGCACATAGCGATGGACAGCACCGCCCGCCAAAGCGGCTACCTGGTTTCATGGGTTTCCATGCTCCATAGGGAGTGATCGGGACCCGTCTTCACTAGTAGCTTCTGGGAGGAGCTGTTCCATCTGGCAGGCGTCAAGTTGCTCCGCAGCTCCGCTTTCCATCCACAAACGGACGGACAGTCTGAGGTCACTAACCGCATCATTGTCATGTATTTGCGGTGTCTTGCAGGTGATCGTCCACGTTCTTGGCTGCAGTGGTTACCATGGGCGGGAATACTGCTTCAACACCTCTTTCCAGTCCGCCCTCCGTGCTACTCCTTTTGAGGTTGTCTATGGTCGTGCCCCGCCAACCTTGCTGTCCTATACAGCCGGCACGGCCAGAGTAGCTGCTGTGGACCAGCAGCTCCGTGACCGCGACACGTTCTTGGAAGATATTTGTGATCGACTGCTGCTGGCCCAGGATGTCATGACCGAGCATCAGGACCAGAAGCAGCGTTCCGTGGAATACTCGGTTAGTGACTGGGTTTGGCTGCGTCTCCACCAGTGTACAGCTGTCGGCATCACTGCGGCTTCCTCCTCCAAGCTTGGGCCCCGTTACTTTGGACCTTACCAGATCACCGAGCTCTTGGGTACTGTGGCTTATCGTCTGCGCCTCCCTCCTAAGGCCCAGATCCATGATGTCTTCCATGTGGCGCTTTTGAAGAAGTTCCAGGGCGACCCTCCAGCTGAGCTAGTGCCACTGCCACCCATCTTGGCCTAGTGGTACCTACTCCAGCGCAGGTTGTCCGTGCTCGTTTGAACCACGGACAGTGGGAATTTCTTGTTCAGTGGGAGGGCTGTGTAGCTGCTGAAGCCACCTAGGAGCCTGTCAAGGACTTTAAGGAGCGCTATCCGCAGTTTCAGCTCGCGGACGAGCTGTTTGTTGGGGAGGAGGGAAGTGTTGTGGACTCCTTCGTTGGTCCCCAGTATAGGCGCTGGCCTAGGCGTCCACATGGGCCTAACCGTGGCTAAGGCCAGGTTTGTTAGGAAAGGCAACTTTGGGGAAAGTGCACCTGATATATAAAGGGCACCTTAGATTGATTTGTAATCATCGAAGAAGGAAATAAACCTCCCCTAGGCGGGTTGGGGTTTACCTTCAACGGTGGCTGCGAGCGCTTCAACCGTAGCCGCCGGCGACAATCCCCCACCACCCTTGCCTCGATATCCTCTGCGTTCTAATTCTCAATCACAGCTGCTCCTCCGATCTCCTCTACGCTCTTCTCGCCGTCCACGCCGTATCACGAAGTTAGATGGAGGATATTCAATCTAATTCTTATGTTCAGTTGGGAATCACATGTATTGCACAAAATTTATGTTCTAATTTAATCTGAAGAAAGATTTGTTCGCTTGACGAGCATGTAATAAAGGATAAAGATCATTTTTGGCCATCAAACTATAGCCAGAGTTCAATTTTGGCACCCCAACTCAAAAACCATCGCACAATGGAAACCCGACAAATTTAGCCATCTGGCTGGTTTCAAAGTGGCTTTGTATTTTCTGAGAATATATAATATACATACTATATGTTTCCCATTTCAAAATTACCTTAAATCATAACTCATTGTAAACCAGAAACTCATCGAGCAACCCCAATAATAAACACAGATGTGGCTATATGGGTATATGGTTATGAAATAAATCGATGAAGTTACCTTCATAATATGTGGATCATTCCATGGACCTTTGTTAGACCTCAGGCATCCTCCCACAGCAGCACAAGTGCATGTCCCCCCCAAAAATTCAGGAAGTTGGCTATAGACATCAAAAGAAAACACACACAATCTAAGCTAATGGGACATAATCATTATGATTGAGAAATTATGCTTAATATGGTTATAATAGAAAACATACCTTGCATCTATTACTTCCAGAAGTTTGTTCTGAAACTTTGTTCCCAAAATCTATAATTGAGGCTCCATGAAAATTTATACTTATTTGGACAAAAGAAGGAAATAATGTAGTTCCAGAGATCATTTATGCTCACATGTATCTTCGAAGCAGTTTTAGGGTCAAGAAAGCCTTTCACAGAATTCCATAGTAGCTTGAAACCGCTACCAGCATTCACAACAAACATCTGATGCAGCGTCTGAGCATACGAATAAATTGTTACCCAGTCTGGCGGTCAAGTATTGATCAGGAAAAGCAACAAGAGTACACATACCTCTGGATAATAATCACTGTCAATCTTCTGCATTCTACTTAACATATCTCTTGCTGTTTTGCTGAAGTTCTTGAGACCCTGCAGCATGATTCACAATCAGCAGCAGTAATATTGCAGGAATCCAAAATTTACTTAATGTGTTTGGATGCAAAATAAGAGGTTAGTAAGCTAATCATCCACAAAGAGATAAAACCCATCAAATATGAGAAGAATCATCATACCACACCATCGACATCTAGTATAGTAGTTGTAGAATCGATATGTCTTTTTGCTGCAATAGAGCATGCAGGAAACCTGTCCCTGAAGGCTCTTTCAAACTCTTGCACATGATACTTCATGTAGCGATCAACCGTAGTAATGTGCATCAATTTATTTGGTTCCACTTTCCCTAATCTCTCAATGTATACTGGTCTTCCGTGCCGGTCAACTCCATGGTAGCCCTGAGGATAATAGCATAGCACATCATCTAGCTCTTCAAAACTGAAGTCCTGCAGGATTTAGTTGCAATTGATAAGCATCAGTTATAGCTTTTCACGATTCATGAAACATAAAGGGCGCATTTGAGATTTTTTTTTGACCGAATGCGCTTTTGAGATTAGAGATGCAGGTCTGCAAATAAAGACATTAGCACCATTTATCACTTGCATGTCAAAAACAGCTAGTCGAAGATGGTGACAGGCATTTCCTACACTAACACTATGCAACCTATGAACCAATAAAAAATCGTAGCCAGAATTGTATGGTTATAATGTTATTGTACCAACTAACCCAAAAGCATTAGCCTCATCTCTAGTATTTTTGTTTTCTTATCAAACGAACAGGGCAGGAGAGCTGCCAATTATATTAAAAAGAAGATGAACAAAAAAGTAATGAGACCTCAGAGCATCGAGCAATGACAACCATCAAAACAAATACAAAGCTAACAACAAAAAGCTACTAGAAGCTCACCTCTAGTATTGTATCTGCTCCAAACTCTTTCCTCCACTGGAGCATCTCAGCCCACATATGGATCGCTTTCTCAGTGTCAAATTTTCTAGCCTTAAAAAACCTGCAGGGATTCAAAGAATGTGGAATTCCAATTGTCATATTCTTATGCTGCAAATTGATAGGAGCTATATCTGCTTTTGTAGCTTTTGGTGTGTACAGTATTCATAGTGCACAAACCTCAGCAACAAGTGATAATCATTATGCTTGTCAGGCAGCAAGTTCCTGTTCAGAAGTTCTTGCTGGAAGGTAAAGACGGCTCGCTCCTCTTGCTCATCCCTGACATCTTCGATTGTGAAGGATGATGCCCGATGCTCCACCTTTCTTTTTCCCCTCTTCTTGAGTGAATGTGTGAGCTTGTTTGATGCATTCAGTGCCTTTTTCTTCAGTGACCCGATCGATAGCCGCCTTCGCTCGTCCTCTGAGTTGTCCACATCTGATCTCCGTTCTTTCCTGTCATCAAGCATGAGCAGCCCTTCCATGCTTGCTGACCGACGGCGCACTTCAGAAAGAACGAGAGAATGAAAGTTAGTCATTTGGATGAACACTAGCTGCTATATTGTCACAAAGATAAATGAGATAGTGTGAATATGTACCTGACATTTTGTAGGTAGCAGAGGACTGGAAGTCTACAGGTACAGCTGGAATGAAGTAGAGATTGGGCAAAGAATCATGAGAATATGCCAGCCAAACTTCAGAGTACAAAACAAGCATGCAGTTTCCTTGCGAGAAGATGACCTTTTTTTGGCCTTGGATAAAGCTAATGCGATGTTCTCGGTCTCTCTAGTGAAATTGGGAAGGAGAATTTGAAGGCACTGCATTTGGTTTGCAGTTACCAGAGCGTGCAGACAAGATGAATTTCCCCCATTAAAGAATTAAGCACGTGTTTAGTTTCAGGAACTTCGAATTTAGGGCTAAGTTTTATTTGTAATTTCCCCATTAAAGCTCAAAATCGTAAAGGGCAATTAAATTTAACGCTTCGGATTCGATGTATGCCGTGGTTTGGTCCAATAAACACGCGCTAAGGGAAAAACGCTCCGGATTGTATGCCGTGGTTTGGTAACCCATCAGCTGAGTAACTACAGCTTATAATAAAGAATAAAGAGCCCATAAAAATACGTGCTCAGCAAAAGGGCAGACAACTCCCCCATTAAAGAGCCCCCGGATGCAGAAAAAGGAGGGTAAAAAAAAGTAAAAGCTGTCAGTGGGTGACAATGCAAATAGACAAACTAAAGTAGGGAGCAAAGCGGGAATTTAGTCCCAAGAGACAATGAAAAGGGGGAATTCTAATTAACAATTATCCTTAGCTGATCAATCAGGCTTTTATATTAGTGTTAATTTCGAAGACAGAGCAATCAGCATGCGTGAAAACACACTTGTTCGTGTACTACGAGAAGGAAACTGTGTGTAAGCTGCGGTGCCCGGCCTGCCAGGTTGCAGTTGCAGAAAAAGGAGCGTGGTCAACAGGCAGGCTTTGACCAGGCCAGAGTTGATCAGAGCCAGCCATTATTCAGACAAGACTAAATAATAACCCACGTTATGCTGGTAATAACTGACGAGCAACGCATGTTTGCGTGACCTTGACGGTCGGACGCGATTTGGTAGCCGATCGCTGAAGCTAAAAGAGAGCTAGAAATACGGACTGGATTTCAACGAAGATTACTTGCACTGCTGCTGGTAGCGAGTGCAGGTCAACCACTCGTTTTCAGGACATGTTGGTATCACCACCGGAATCAATTCGTTGTTGCTTTACCGAAAGTTCTATTCTTTTTTTTAGGCGCGCCAAAAGGACGAAATGGTGTGATTAAATTAGAC
The DNA here is from genome assembly GCA_904845875.1 of Miscanthus lutarioriparius. NCBI lineage: Eukaryota > Viridiplantae > Streptophyta > Magnoliopsida > Poales > Poaceae > Miscanthus > Miscanthus lutarioriparius. The sequence continues at coordinate 10,596,711 of CAJGYO010000001.1, read as the reverse complement.
TAAATGGTGTGAATGCGCTGTAAAATACTCCTACCTACGATTGTAGGAGGCCAAGTAGTTGTTAAAAAAGAAAAGAAAAAGAAGATTGTTTTAAAAAAAGAAAATGAAGTTGCTTTAAATAATTCCCGTGCTTAAACTGGGTTATGTAATTCCTGACACTTAAAACCAAACAGATGAAAAACAGGCTGCAGGATTGACCATGAACAAACCAGAATTAGGCCATGGCTTGAGACGGGACATGAGGCCAGGCGAAGAAGGGGCAATCCAAGATCACCGTTGCGTCAAATTTGATATGGCAATAGAAATTAGAATTGAACGCGCTTTATTTCAGCTGTCGACTGGACGGGCCAGCATCAAATCGCAAAACCGAGCACCCACCAGGCCACTGGCCACCACCACCGCAGTTGAGCTGGGTTGTATCACCGACGCACCAGCAGAGCAGCCGCCGGTAAGAAAGGACGGAAACGCAGATACACCGCTGGCTCGAGGCCAAATTCAGCACCTACCACAAAGGGATTACCTATCCAGTTCTTGACTGATAGAAGAAATAAGAAAGAAGAAGAAATTGAAGAACCATGCATGCACACACGGGCACAAATAGAAATTAGAGGAGTGGGGGGAGGGAGGGAGGAACAAAGGCCAGCGGCACAAAGACAACTTGCAGGGGAGGCAACAGGACAGGTGGAAGCTCACCTCCTCCAGGATCGAGTTCCACGCGGCGGCGGGAGCGGGGCGACCCCCGATTCCTTGACGCAGCTCCCAGCAACGGCGACCCAGCTCGGAAGGAATCAGATCCTCCCAGCCTCCGGCCAAAAACCCAGAAACCGAGCGAGCACCAACGCGACGAGGGGAGGGGGGAAGAGGACGACAGCGTGCCCTCTTGTCTATTCCTCGGCGTTGGCTGTTGCCCCGTCGCGCTGCGCCTGCTAATTATACACTTGACGTTGCGACGACGGCGGGCAACCGGGTCCAGGCAGGAGAAGCTTCTCTGCCCCTTGGCGTTTCCGCCGAGCCTGGCTCTAAGATTAGGCTGTTAAATAGTTTGGAAAATCTACATACAGATCCAGTGGGTGATTTTTTTTATCAGTTGAATCAAATACACCTAGAGCTTTCTTTGGAAGTAGGAGACAGAGAGAGTAGGAGCATCTGACCATCGGAGGAGCTCCCTGCCTTCGCTGGTTCGTCGATGAAGATCTGCACATGGCAGCGACGGTCGGAGTAGCGGTGAAGACCGTAGTGGCGCAGTGCAGTGGCGGCGGCGGTGCTTCTCGTCACTGGCTGCACCCCTCTGTTAGATCGGAGTAGGGTTTCTAGGTGGGGCGTACGGCTTAGGTGAACCTCGTACTGAGAGCCGTCGATCCCACCTCTATTTAATACGCAGTGTGACGGGGCCCGCCAGCCATAGATGGACTGGACGCCCCTGATCAGGGCGCGAGGTCAAGGTCCAAGTGGCCGTTGGGCCACTATGGTTGGAAGATCAAACCAACATTCTCCCCCTTGATCTCAACTCATACTTTAACTTTAAGCTTTGACTTTAATCATTTTCACTTTTATTTGTTCCATCACAGATTAGTGCATAGAGCATGCTTCATCGTCACGGTCAATCGCCGATAGACTTAACAGCTACAATACACATCTCTGTTCTGAAACAGATTCTTTAACTTTGGACCCTTTGTTGTCCAGAAATCATAGGCTATACCATAAACCCATGTCGACTGTGTGTTCTCCAAACACACTGGGAGATAAGCCTTTTGTACGCGGATCCGCAAGCACTTGCTTGTTACTTATATGTTCAATACTTTTAGTATGATTCCGGACTTTCTCCTTCACAACGTACAACTTTAACGTCAATGTGTTTGGCAACACACTTGACCTATTGTTATAGGAGCGAACTACTTAAATGGTTATTGCTGTTGTATACCATTATCAATTCCGGGTGTAAGTTCTTTTAACCACTTCACCTGTCCTTAAGCCTCATAACAAGCTATACCATGGGTATGCATCTTCGATGACACCACAACTATTTCTTTGGAGCTTTTCCACAATAAAACTCCAACTACGAGTGTTAGCTACTATGTGGGTTTCGCTAAACATCTCGCCAAAATTTAACATTTGTACCCACAACTATTTGAGAGTACTTATTCTTTCTTACTTACCATGAGGCCTATAAATCTTTGCACAATTGCAAAATATTTTCAACTCCATTCCAGTGATCTATATCTGGACTGGACTTCTGCCAATAACATCCCGGATACATAAATTGTGTCAGGGTAAGTTCTTGCTTATAAGCATTCAGTAAGCTTCCAACAGCTGAAGCATATAGGACGTCCATTTGATCGATCTCACATTTATTCTTGGAACACTGAAAGTTCCAAAAAACTATTACCCTTGACTATAGGAACAGGCGCAGGTTTATTCACATATATACTTTATTTCTTTAGAATCTTCTCTAAGTATACATTTGAGATAGTTCTAATACCCCTTTTCTTTTTATCTCGGCAAGTTCTAATTCTTGGAACGAATGATGCTTTACCAAGACCATTCTCATTGAAACTTGAGGACAAGAACTGCTTCTTCTCCAACAGTAGATTAACACCACTACTAGCGAGTAAGGCGCTACCCACATGCAGGATTAGGAAAATAAATTTCCCATGTTTAAACTTTGCATAAATACAATTGTCCTCTATATTCTCTTTAAAACCCAAACTTTCTTATTGTCTTTGTCAAACTTCAAGCTTTGTCTTGAAGCTTGCTTTAATCCATAAATGGATTTCTTTAGGCAACATCCCTTTACGTTCTTTTCCTTCCACGACAAAATCTTTTGAGTTATGCCATGTAAACGTTTCCATACAAATCCTCGTTGAGGAATGTGTCTTTACATCCTTCTGATGTAACTGTAAATTATAATGTGCCACTAATACCATTATGATTATAAAAGAATCCTTGCAAGCTTATTATAATCTATTCCTTCTCTTTGTATAAATCATTTTGCCACAAGTGGCGCTTTATAGCATTTCATATTTCCTTTGGAGTCACATTTGTCTTGTAGACCCATTACAGCCTACTGTGTTGGCTCCATTGGGAATTACTTCTAAGTCCCAAACATCGTTGGTATTTATCGATTTCATTTCATCTTCCTTTGCTTCTTGCCATTTAGACGAGTGAACGCCTCTCATGGCTTTTTCAAATGAGGTGAAATTATCCTTTATTTGAATTTCTTTCTTAACATTGACTTCTTAGTCGCCAGAAATATCTAATTTTCTTATTCTTTGAGACCTTCTGGGCCGGCAAAGCGCCGCGGCCGCGCCCCCCGCCTGGGCCGCGATGCAGCCCGCTAGATCTCGGTCGTCCGTGCGCATCCGACGACCGAGCGTGCATCTAGGGCGAACAAAACCACCGAGTCGGCGCTTCCCCCTATAACCCTAGGCTCATTCTCTCCCTCCCCTTCTCTTTCATCTCGCTGAAAGTGCGACCGGTGACCGCGCATGGCGTCAGAGGAGGAATGGAGATGGCGGCGCCAGCATGGCACCTCCTCGACCGACGACAGCGTGCGGCTAGAACATGCAGGCACCGTCGAGAGAAACCAGTGGTGCCCTTTTTGCGATCGAGCAGCAGCGGTGGCGTAGCTCGGCCGTCTTCCCCTTCACGCCATGAGAGATCGACGCCGTAGTCTTTTTTTCCCCACGGTGGCGAATGCGTGGCAATGGATGAAGGCCTAGGTAGGACCACCGTGTTCGTTCTCATCTTTCTTTGGGATTTGGGAATTCTAGGGTTAGGGTTTGGTGAAATTTCGAATTGATTTGAATCACCTTCTTCTCTCTTTTCTTTCTATTTCTTTCCCCGAGATCTGGTCGCGGGTTTAGGGTTCGGATCAAGCAGTCTTGAAGCCGAGCCCCTTCCAACTTCACCCAGTTAGGGTTAGGGTTAGTGAAAACCCTAGTCTATATGCTCAGATCCGAAAGGATTTAATCCATCTCTTCCTGGCGTCAACAAACCAAAAGGGTGCTCCATCCCAGTGAGAGGCGGTAGTGACTTTAGTGGGGAAACCTTCCCTGCACCGTCCAATTTCTTTTACGGTTAGGGTTCTTTAGGAGGGTAATACGAATCAATTCTAATCCCCTTCCTTCTTTTTCTTTCTATCACCCGAATAGGGTTTAGGGTTCGATGAACCCTCTGTATTTCTTTTCTTTCGATCCGAACCGGATCTAACCTATCTTTTCTTTTCTAATCGGTTTCGCGCCCCTGACAAGATCCACGCCTAGGAAAGCGGCTCGATACCGATGTTAAATAGTTTGGATCATCTAGGTGCGGATCCAGTGGTGATTTCTTTATCAGTTGAATCAAATACACCTAGAGCTTCCTTTGGGAGTAGGAGAGAGAGAGAGAGTAGGAGCATCGATCGTCGAAGGAGCTCCTCGCCTTTATTTGGTTAAGATGAAGATCTCGCACATGGCAATGACGGTCGAGAAGTGGTGAAGACGTGGTGGTGGCGCTTGATGCTTGATGGGGCGGCAGTGCTTCTGCCATTGTTGCGCCTCTCATAGATCGGAGTAGGGTTTCTAGGTGGGGGCGTCTGGCTCAAAGCGAACCTCGTCGAGAGCCGCCGACCCCACCTCTATTTAATCTGTGATGTGATGGGGCCCGCCTTGACCATAGATGGACCGGGCGCCCCGATCGAGGCGCGAGGTCAAGGCCCAAGTGGCCGTTGGGCCACTGTGGTTGGGAGATCAAACCAACATAGGCAGCTGTCCGGAGGGGGTTTGTGCAAAAGCCCCGCCTGCCGCCATTGGGAGAGGGTCTACGATTCAAAAAAAAAAAGCTCATGTTTGGTCCGTTGGATTGTGATACAATGAGAGTTTAGGTTTGGGATAGGATAGCCTCTCATCCCATCAAATCTATCCTAGTGGGAAGGGTGGGTTACGAAAGGGATAGCGCTGTAGCGACGATATTAGAGCAGCCAGGGGAGCCAAGAACCACAGGCGAGCAGCTTGATTGCTGCAGGGTGGAGATTGATCCGGTAACTTACAGCTCGATCCAGGCTCAAGTTGGCCATCTTCATCGAAATCGACGGCCGCGAGTAGGCGAAGATTCCTCTTTTCTACTTCCTAACAATAGATGGACGAAGTGCAAACCATCTAGAAAATATTCTCTCTCCACGAAGATTGCTTGGAGTAATCTATCAACAAAGACAAGTCTTGTGAGGGCCTCGTGGGTTAGTCAACCTAAAATAAGTGTCATCCTCCTGACCAACTCGGCTTAAGCCGATTAACTTCAGGAACCCCTGGAGTCGCCATCCACAAGCATCATAAGCACAACTCAACAGGATGAATCACAAGGAATATAGATCGTGGTAACGACACATCGATACCAACTTACAAAAAGAATCACATCTAGAAAAAGACAATTATAAAAAATCAAGAATTTGTTTAGAAAAGCAAAATAATTTGTAGATCTATAAATTATAAATTCTAACACTACTCAAAAGCTACTCATCTATAACCAGTAGATTTCTTGTAAGGAAATCGAGTGAATTGCCCACCTTGTCCATGAAAGGACAGTGACACCTAAGAGGGGCGGGGTTGAATTATATGGCAACAATTTGGCAGGCAACTTTGATTTCCTCCTGTTTTTCTGGCTTCACGACATGTTCCAAGTTCAGGATTCTTACTGGCTTCCCTAAGCTCGATTTGTCCTCCAATTTAGCGATTTCGAGTGCCCTTGAGCAGACAGGGAAGCTCATCTTGTCCCATGAATCCAAAATGATGCCTGATCCCAGGCATGAATTTTCACTATAGAACGCTGCAAACTGACCACCTGCTAAGCCCTGGTCATCTTCGGACAGATGCACCACCAAAGCATCCTCATTTTCTTCCGTATGCTCTTTTATCAAAGTGCAATCGTGAAATTCAGGGCTATGCCGCACCTGATGTTGAGAAATTTCATATTAGCACAGGAAGAGAAGGCATAATTTTACACAGGAAAAAACTACAAATCTCAACATATAAAGTTGATGTCTTGAATGAAACACAACGTGCTTAGTTTTTTTTATAAGGACTTAAAATTATATTAGGAGCATCTTACATGGATTAGGTATAAGGGGACCCAGGATACATCAGAGAGCCTGCTGAACTGGACATCCAGTAATGTGCAGGGAATTGATACACGAGAAAATAGTGGAGGAATGCCATGTGTTCCTTGCCTGATGCACTAGAATGTGTGCAGAACTGTTCTGGCTTCTATGGACCTTGAAGACTTTGCATGTTGTTTCTGAAGTATGGTGTTTGAATTCCCCGATAGATGGAAAGAGCCTCCAGTGAGGCACTGTCCAGTTCTGCCTCTGATTAAGGAGGGAAACCATCGTCTGGTTGTCTGAGAGGAAATTGATCTCTGATAGTTGTAGTGTGTGCGGCAACTTCGCCGCAAGAGAGGGCTTCAGCTTCTACCTCAAGGAGACAAGGACTGAGCTGGTCCTCACTCTGGCAGAGATATAAATTGTGTGGGCTTTTGTTTGGAAACATAGCAGTTCCGTTCAATCCTTGGAAGGGATTGAAAAGTAGTTCACTTTCCACTCCAATCCATATGGATTGGGAGGGATTGAGTTTATCCAAACAATAGCATAAGCGGGAGATGGAGAGGCAAGGACCACTGTGTTGATGTGTTGTTTGGGGGGGGGGGTGATCGTATAGGACAGCTATGGGAGGTTGCTGCCGTTCGGCTGCTGGCTTCCATCCCGTGGTGAGGCTATGAAGAACAATCAGCAGGGGATGAGGCAATAGAGAATGGACATGAGTGTAGATTGATTGTCATTTGCTTGCTTTATTCCCTTGATCATACACTATATATATATATATAGTGATTACAAGCAATTTGTTGTCTTCCTTCCTAAACTCTTGACTGCCAAAAGCAGCAAGCACCCAATCACTCTCCTCTGATCTTGCTGCTAGTGTTTAGGCGCCTGTCTTGGCCCTCTGACGGCGCCTGTAGGTATTTCCTACCATAACATCTCTCCCCTCCTCCAGAAAGAGCTCGTCCTAGAGCTCGAAAGAAGGATACTGCTGCTTGAACGCTGCAACAGGCTCCCAAGTAGCTTCACTGGCTGCCAGGCCGGCCCAGGAGACCAGAATCTGCCATCGGCCCCGTACCAGACGGCTGCGCAGCATAGCAGACGGTATAGGCATGACGTGGCCGTTGAGCATTGGCGGCAGAGGAGGGGCCTCGGCTGGTGGTGTGCCACGGAAGGCTTTGAGGACGCCGACGTGGAAAACATTGCGAATCCGGGCGCTGGCGGGCAGGCGTACACGGTACGCGACGTCACCGATCAGTTCCAGGATCTGGTAAAGCCCGTAGAAGCGCGGTGCCAGCTTCCCCTTGGTTGCCGCCGGAAGGGATGCAGATGGGCGGTAAAGGAGCTTGACCCACACCCAGGCGCTCACCTCAAACTCCAGAGGAGTGTGCTTGGCGTCGTAGTACAGCTTGGCGTGATCCTGAGCTTGGAGAAGGCATTCGCGTGCGGCCAGCAGGAAGTCGTCGCGGTCCTGAAGGAGCGGGTCGACGGCGGGGGCGCGAGCATTGCCCGGTTCATACGCCTTCATGGATGGCGGATCCCGGCCATAGACCAGCTTGAACGGAGTAGTGCCGAGCGACGAACGGAAGGTCATGTTGAAGCAGTACTCTGCCCATGGCAGCCACCACAGCCACTCTTGGGGCGGTCACTGGTCAAGCACCAGAGATACATCACAATCACTTGTTAGCTACCTCAGATTGGCCATCCGATTGGGGATGAAACGCCGAGCACATCTGCAGCTTAATCTCGTGAATATTACACACAAAAAAAGAGGGTGGTCGTGAATACTTATAGAATACTGGGTCGCGGTCACCGACGATGGAGGCAGGGACACTGTGCAGCCACACAATTTCGTCGAAGAAGGCGCGCACCACCGTGATAGCCGTGTAGGGGTGGCTGAGGGGGATTGAAATGTGCTGCCTTGGAGAGCCAATCCACCACCGTGAGGATCACCGTCTTGTTGTTCATGTGAGGCAAGCCTTCGACGAATTCCATGGCGACGTCGCTCCAGATCATAAGCGGAACAGACAGGGGCTGAAACAGGCCGGCAGGGTGCAGATGGCCAGTTTTGTTGTGCTGGCGCACCCCACAATTGCCTGCACCAACGCCTTGTCGCCGGGAACATGGAAGTTAGCGCGGAGGCAGGTGGAGGGTGCGCTGGATGCCTCTGTGGCCGGTGCTAGGGGTTTTCTGGTTGGGTCATGCTATTGTTTTAGTGTAGGTGTTTAGCTTATATGTTTTCTCTTGCAACTACTTCTTACTTCCTAGATGATGTAAGATGATTGCCTCATATGGGTTTCCTTTCCCCCTTAAACCTGGGATATCAATGTTTCGATCAATCAAAATTGATCAGTCAACTAGAACTCTTATCAGCATATTGAAGCCATATTTATGCAAAACCACTGTTGTAGCTTGTAAATAGCAGATGGTTATAACAGAATGATACCAAATAGGAAAGGCTAATAACCAAGTATCATAGTGCCCTTGAGGCTACTGTATGTAGTACCCTGTTACCTTGCATTTAAGTTGCTCGTTGTTTCCAGGTCCAGAATTGTCAAACCAATTTAGTGATCCAACACGAAATGTGCGCCTCCGCTTATCCAATGAATAGTAATTCCTTGATACAAAAACCACATTGTTTTGAACATCTTTCTCTACAACGTACCTGCACGAGATATGAAAGGCCTTTAGTCAGATGAGTTTCAGGACGAATAAAGCCACTAGGTATTTTTTCTAGCTTGTCATGAAGCCACGTCATCAGGTATCATCCATCACTCGCTCACCACTTCGGCACTCCCTGTCGCTTGTGCTTCTCATGACTCCACCGATCCTGCCTCCTGCGCTCCACTAGCCATCATGCATGCATGCTGATTTGAAACGCCATCAGCCATCACACGTGAATGCTGATTTGAAACGTCATCAGGTATCATCCGGCCTACGCTCACAGTCCAATCTTTCTTATAAATAACTCCACCGAATCATGCATGCATGCTGATTTGCATCAGCCGGAGCACATCGATGCTGATTTGAAACGCCACGCGCCTACCCAGTCCAATCTTTCTTATCATTCCTGGCTCTTGCTCGGCAGGCCGTCCGCTCCCATGCTGCCCTCCTGCAGTCGGCTGCTCAGTCCGCTCCCATGCTGCCCTCCTGCAGTCCTGCTCAGCAAGCCGCCCTGTCGCTCACTCGCTCCCACTGGCCTCCCGCTCAGCAGGTCGCCCCGCTCGACCACGCGAGCCTGCAGAGGAGATCGATGAAGCTACAGAATCCTATGTCTACAAGAGTCAGGCCTCCTTCCCCGACGCCGGCGCCGCCTGCAGAGGAGATCGATGAAGCTCCGGAATCCGATGTTGAGTTGGGCCTCCTTTCCCGGCACCGGCGCTACCTAAAATCTGAGGTGCCGCTGCCCTGTAGCAGACCATCAAACCAGTTGTGAGAAAGCTCCTTCATCACGAGAAGTCGCACAACAATGGTTATTAGGGACGGCCATGGTGGAGGATAGTTGCTATTGGGGAGAGAGAACGGAAGGGAGAACTGAACGCGTCGCTGCGGCCTTGGAGATTGGATATTGATGGTGAGAGTCGGCAGTTTGGATAAGGTTGATTTTCTTTATTATATAAAGTGGTCCCCTATATAATAAGTTAACGTAGGTGCAAAACAAATTCTAAATTCTATTTATGTTATGTTGTGCAACAATTAGAAAAATATTACCATGATTGCTTTTAGCTAATATTCAATCAACAAATAATCTATTATCAACCTAGGGGCACATAAGTTATTTTACACTATGGATAGAGAATCCATGAGAAAATAATTAGGACCGCTAAACATCTGAATTCTTTAGACCACAACTTAATAGAAAATTTTGATCAAATTAAAATCGATTCTCTTTTAAGCAGTACAAACATGGTCTATGTGATCAGGATCAAGTCCCTGGAGGAAGCCTTCCGTGAACAAATTGATGGCCGCTCTGCGGGTTTTCTTGCGTAATATCACGAATGCACGGGGTCTGAAACTCTCAACAATAACACACCAGCTTTCTTGCATGTTCATCCATACAGTCCGAGTCAGGATGCCCTATGAATGGCCGAAGGAACAGCATACGGTTGCCATGGATGCTCAGGATCCCATATGGAGATGGTGTACATGAACATGTGCATATTTTCTTTTAGAGTTTCACTATTTCTCACACTATGAATCCTCTTTTTTAACACTAAAAAAATCATGCAGCAACGCGTGGGGTATTATCTAGTTTATATGATGAAGGAAAAACGTTGCCCCACTGCAAGAGCAAACAGTAGGGCGAAACAATGATAATCACTGGACAAGAGATTGTAGAGAATGCATCAAAAGACAGTACATACCAAGGTCCTCCAGGAAGCCGTAATCCTTGCCGCTGACCAATTGTATAGAACCAAAACCCACGGTGTTTCCCTAGGTAATCTCCAGACTCAGCTTCCAGTATGATTCCTTCCATTTCTCCTATATGTCTTTCAACAAACTCACTAAACTTGACCTAGAAAGAGATACTTGTATAGCTCCACAATGATATGATTTGTTAAAAACATTGATCCCTAAGAAAAAAGGTACATTGTATACCTTTCCAAGAAAGCATATCCCTTGTGAGTCCTTCCTACCTTGGTTAGGAAGGCCCATTTGAGTAGCCAGTCTGCGAACCTCGTCCTGCATGATACAGGACAAAATTTAGTAAAGTCAACTTGTGGCATTCCGCCTATGAAATACTAGCTATGTTTGCTGAAAATCGACCAAACCTTCGTAATACATCCTAGTGGGAAAAGAAGCCTTCTAAGCTGAGATTGAGATAGATGTGAGAGGAAATAGGTTTGATCTTTGACCTGGAATAGCAATTAAACAACAGAAAAGGTGATTTATATGACAGTACCAAAGCAAATTAGCAATTCAACTATGTAACTATTTCTAATCTGAATTCCCGATTAGTTTGAAGAAGGAAAAGGTAAACTTGTACTGCTGATGACTCTGTAGAAATAAAATGATCTATCTGAGAGGGAATGTGCAAAGTACCTTGTCCTTTGATAATTGCAGTACGTATGGCGCTTCAGTATTTTCAGCGGAAGGATGTACTACGCGTGCATAATGTCCTGAAGCTATATAATCAAATCCCAAATTTTCAATAGCTTCTAAGAAAGCCCCTGCCCAAACAGAAATAAGCAAGACATCATAGTTAGAAAACTGCACCTCAATCAAATTTGGATTTCCATAGTAGAACGTATCGCCATCCAAATACAAACTTCATACCAAACTTTATTCTCGTGTTGCACAGAACATCAGGATTTGGTGTACGACCGCAGCGATACTCATTGATCATATGTGACACCTAGATATCAAATTCACAGTATTTGCTTCTTAAAACAAAGGCCCTGAAGAGTGTTGGGTACAAATCTATGGGGAAAAAAGGCTCAAATGAAGCTTACTCACCACATGGTTCCAGTATTCATCAGATAGATGTACCACCTCCAATGGCACATCAATCTACAAAACCAAACATGAGACATCATCAGGCCCTCAAGTCGGTCCATGTAACCAAAATCAGTCCACGTACATATGCTGAAGACTAGCTATTCAATGGCATGACATGTTCCATCAGAAATTTGAACTACACCTTGTCACAAACAGCTTGTGCATACTTTAAATCCTCGTCCCATGGGCACTCGGACCAAAAGTTCCTGAAATCTTCCTACAAATTAGAGGAGCAAGTTTATGAGGCATCCTGAAGCATAGCATTGCAGGAGAAGCTTAATGGTAAACAGGTGATTTTCCTGAACCGCACACCTGGAACCAAATCTTCAGGTAGAACGCGGTGCAATGATAGCCGGCGGCGTGGAGGAGGCGGAGCGCGACGCTGCTGTCCACCCCGCCGCTCACCAGCACCGCCACTCGCAACGGCGCCCTGCACGCCGCCGCGCACCGCGTAAGGTGCTCCTCCAACGCAACCGCCTCCCCCTTCACCGCTGCGCTGGGCGCGCTGGCAGCGTCGGCGGGGGACGAGAGCGCGCGGAACGGCCACGGCTGAAGGCGCGAGCGGAGCAGGGGTTTATGGTTTAGCAGAGGCCCACGCCGGAGGAGCGGGTGGAGGGCGGGGAGGGGGGAGACGACGACGCGTAGCATAGATGAGGAGCGACTCGAGCTCTCGCCGGCTCGCGCAGGGGAGGAACGCGCGCAGAGACGGCCCGCCGGCGGCTCGCGCGGAGGGGAGCGGCGGTGCCGCCAGGCGACTCGAACAGACGGGGACGCGAGCTGAGGAAGGGGCAGACTCGCCTGTAGACGGGAGGAGCGGAGGGTCGAGCAGCGGGCGGCGCCGGCGTGTTCGATGAGAGGGAGCGAGAGTGCCGATGAGGTAGAAGGAGAACGCGGAGCCCATTATATAAGGGGGTGGTTGGTATCATATGTTTGACAAATGCAATTAATATTAAATAAATAGTAATTATGAAACTAATTGCGCTTACCATTAATTTGGGAGACGAATCTTTTAAGTCTAATTAGTCTATGATTTGACAATGTAGTGCTACAGTAACATATGTTAATGCCGGATTAGTTATGCTTAATAAAATCGTCCCGTGGAGTATTGACGGATTCTGTAATTTGTTGTTTTATTAGTATCTGAACACCCCATGCGACGCCCTCACGTAACACCTCCTAAATTTTAGTCACCGGATCCAAACACCCTCTAAATCGTGACATTGGAGCTACGATTTCACCGTAGGTCAAACCTGAGCTTGTTCGCGGACGCGCAATTATGGTAAGCGACACGACGCAACCCATTGGTCGAGATCATCGGCTTCTGCCGGTCGCAGACGCACTAGGCGGAAACAAACAGGGCAATGTACTCTCTTCTTCGGGACAGTTGAGCGTTTCAGACTTCAGCGATTAAGTTTACTTTCTATCCTGTCGAAGGTTTGACACATGCATAGAGTATTAAATATAGATTAAAAAATAACTAATTGCACAGTTTGCAACTAATTTGCGAAATGAATCTTTTAAGCTTAATTAGTCCATGATTTGACAATACGATGCTACAGTACACACATGCGTTAATGATGGATTAATTAGACTTAATAAATTCATCTCGCGGATTACTGACGGATTATGTAATTTAGTTTTTTATTAGTATCCGAACATCACATGCGACACCCCCATGTGATATCCGATGTGACACCCCAAAACTTTACGCCCTGTATTTAAACAAGACCAAAGTTCAGACTTTAGAGAAGAAGACAGTCTCTCAAACTTCGTCTTCTTATCTGGACGATGGTTTCAGGGTTGGCCTTTGTACGAGCACAAAGGGGGAAAATCGAAATCGACCTTAGGGCACCTCAGGTAAAAGTTAGACAACGACTCCTGCTCTCAAGAAGATGTTCTTTATTCGTTTATGTATTCACTTTACTATAGAAAAAATAACTCTTCTTCTCCCGCTAGTTCAAATATTTTTGCGCTAATACTCTGGTCCGGGCGTCCGTCCAAGCGTGTTTGTCCGGAGAAGAACCCGGGACCAATAGGCCCATCTACACTCTCTTTTATCTACTCCATCTACATTGTGACAACGACAAAAATTCCCAACTCCTCGCTTCGCTCGTCGCGGCTCACCTCGCCGTCCGCCCACCCCAAACAGCCTTGTGGTGATAGATGATAAAGGGGGAGAGAGACTGATTAAAAGCTTCAGGATGTTTGTTTTATTTCTGATCTTTGTACCTGGAGATATGTACTGCAGCTGTAGTTTGTGAGCTTTATTGATGTATCTATTTGAGTTGAGACATATTATGTGAGATTTATCTTCATATCATGTTTATGATGAGACTTGTACTTAATGGATGTATCCTCTGAGACTCATGTGACATGATCCTTATCTTGTAACATAATCTATCTTAGTGGTTTGTGGACTTGAGAAAATATGTAATGAGTGCTATGTGTGATATACTTGTGTTGTATTTATTTTCATAAGGATCATGCATGTTAGAATGAAAATGTTTGATGTGATGTTTTTATATTTATTCTTGTGTGATTTATCTTGTCATATACATCACGATTTTATTTTGTCACACACACTTACACCCCACGGATACAATGATTTAGGGGGAGTCTTCTATGTGCCTTAATATGTGCATTTGATATTTGAGGTCATTTTTGTGAATTCTATTCATAAGCACATATTAAGGGGAGCCTCTCATAAATCATTGAACCCAAAAGTTTAAATGTTTATATCCTTTTGTAAGCTTTAATCAAGTTGTCATCAATCACAAAAAGGGACAGTTTGAAAGTGCATCTAGCCCTTTAGTGGGTTTTGGATGATTGAATGACAACGTGATTAAAGGTCTAACCTGTTTGTTAAGTGTGGACAGGAAATAGGTTATCTCACATATATTTAATGAAAGTCCAAATGATGTATTGTTGGAAACAATCTAGTTCAAACACAAGACAACAATGCAAATATAATTCATATAAGATTTATTTATTGTGGGATTTTGATAACTCATATGAAAGCAGGCATGTTGAAAAATAATTAATGAGACAAGAAGGATTGCATATGGAATGGTCTCAAGCTTGCTATATGAAAGATAAGTATACAAACAAACTTAATGAATGATTCGACTAGATTGCTTGAGATGGTGAAGATAGCAAGGAAAAAATTTGAGATACTAAGCAAGGGTAAAGGGCAAGCGACGGCTTGGCGATCGAGAAACCTAGCTAGGGTGAAGAAGGAAGTACTTGCATTTAGTCAAGGCACCAATCAAATAATGTTGGTCATATTGAAGTGAAGAATCAAATCCTAAGTGACTTTATAAAGGGATGACTTGATATCTTTGAAGCCAACTCTTATATGTTGAATGGAATCAAGTCAAATGTTCAAGATGGAAATGCTCAAGGATAAAATCAAAATCGACATGTTGACACCCTCACTTGATCAAGATTGAAGGCTATGCCATTTTGGTTCAAGGAAATTCAACTCAAGCGCTTCAAACTCTATTTTCATTTGATCTTGAGTTAACAGGTATGTCGTACTATTAAGAGGGATGCATCATGTTGATATATAATCATTCATGAGTGCTCAAGCCAACCCATGTGAGATTTGCGTGTTTGAGAGACAAAAGAGCTAACTTGTTTTCTACTGGTCTAGCAATACTGGACGTGTCTGGTATTTGCCCGGTCATAGCAATTTCTTCGTTGTCTCGGCTTGGCTCGTCGGGAGTTCCAACGTGAGTCGAGAGTTCCGGGGGTCGAGAGTTCCGGCGATCATCGGGATTTTGATGTCTCGCACGTCACTAACAAAGTGACCGTTGGGGGTGTATAGCCAATACCTGATACCGGACGTGTCCGGTATTGCCCAACGGTCATATAACGGCTAGTTTTTCAAAGGGGCTATAAATACCTCTTAGCCTCCATATTTGGAGGCTGCTGATTCTGCCGACTTCTAGACATGTTTTTGAGCCTTGAGAACACTCTCCAACCCTTTCATAGTGTGTGATTGATTCAATCTTGCAAAATCCATCTTATGGGTTAAGAGAGATTCAAATTTGAGAGCAAGCCACCCTTGAGCACTTGTGCATATTGTCGATCTTATGATTTGCATTTGTTACTCTTGGACTCTTCGGTCCTAGATGGCTAGGCGTCGCTGGAAAGCACCCAAGAGCTTATGGTATGCCTCAGAAAGTTTATAACGGTTCGATTTGACTGTCGTAAGGGAAGGAATCAACTAGTGGAAGGAGAAAGAGGAGTTGGAAAAGACTCTGGCTAGAGTGGCCTTCGTTGTCCTCTAGAGCTAACCTTCGTTAGGTCGCTCGTAGCCCCCCTCAATGGAGAGTAGGTCTCGACGAAGGCTGAACTTTGGTAAAACATATCACATGTCTCGATCTCTCTCTTTACATTTGTCATTCATGATCTTTTGTGTTGCTTGAGCTTGTATACAAGTTACCTAAAGGTATCAGCAACTAAGTGAAAAAAAGAGATCGAAAGGGAAAAAGAGGGGAGATGACTTGCATAGCCCGTGTATACCGGACACGTCCGGTATTTCCTACCTGTGCTGAAATTATTCATTCTCTGTGTTTAACTCTATGGTTGCAGGGTTGTATCTCGTATACATATTCAACATACCTTGTTTACCCTATTGGCTTACTTGTGAGGGGTTTATTTCTCTTATTAGGAGTTTCTAAACTCCAACTCTAATCGTTTCCACATTTTGAAGGGTTAAATTTTTAAAAACGTCTATTCACCCCCCCCCCTCTAGATGACATCCTCGGTCCTTTCAATTGGTATCAAAGCAAGGACTCACTAAAAACTTCACTGCCTTGAGAAAAGGATGTCGACGCTTAACGAGTCGAGCTAGTGCTTCTCCAAAATGATGATTCAAACTTTCTACCTTGGTCAATTCATGTACTCGATGCTTTTAGGGCTATTAATGCTCTTGTTGAGCATATTGTGGATGCGAGTGTGGTAGAACTGCCTAATCTAATGACTCCTAGGAGGACTTATCTTCCATTAGACACTAAGTACCAAAGAGAAGATACTAAATTACACAGTTCCGTCGAGCACACCCCAAGGGAGAACTCAAGAATCCACATTTTTCCATCAGGATCACAAATGAGAGAATAAAGCTTACAATATTCTTAAGTCATTTCTTACATCACTTTATTACGGTACCAGAATATTACATCCATTTATTATAACAACGGAATATAACAATGTTATCAGAGTTATAGAGGAAGTAGGATTAATTTAACGACATGGTGGAGCATTAAGACATTTTTATACAAGAGATGCTAGCGGATTTTACATCCTTTCTTATAAAAACTTTTCGTGAGGGTTATAAATAAACACTACGGTCGTAGTGTGAAAGGAATCCTCTCTAAGCCCACAAGGAGGTTTTCACATACAAGAGTCAGCTTTAGGTATCCTCCGCTCACCTGTAATAGGGGAATAAAACCCTGAGTACTCGATTGTACTCAGCAAGACTTACCCGACAGGAGAAAAATAAAAGACTCCAATGATATGCAAGGCTATCTAGCTTGTGGGTTATTGCATCTACAGGAAGCATTAGTAAACATGCGTCCTTATAGTCAATTTTATTAGCAGTCATCATTAGTTCATTAACTAACCATTCTATGTAAGCACCTATGCTACTTTCAAGCAGGTGGTAACCAATCAGAACCATTTTATCACCTTTCAAGTTCTAGTTCTTACTATGGTGCTAGATCATAGCCAAGTCGTACCGTCTCCTAGAAACGGCAATTCATGAATCAATGTATCCTAGCTGGATACCCGAAACACAGTATCGCTTGTACCCCAGGCACAAACAAGACCAACCCATTCCACTCCTGTCACAGGGTCCAGGTCCCCATCTAAACTTGGACTCCAAGCCCCCACACTTGAGACCCGGTCTCAGTATGGTGCTTAGACCTCCACCTTTCCCCGCCTCCAATCAGTCGGTCTGGAAAGAGCCAGAACTCACGACAAGAGCGTCAAGAGACTTCCCGCTCCCATAAGCAAGTATGTGCTCAGGATAATAAGTCTATGACCTGACTACCATCCACAGCAACGGACGGTCCTCAATCAACACAGGCGGAACAAGTGCAATCCGAGCCTCGGTCGAATGCCTAACCAAGTCCAGATCCAAAGTACCATTCCACCCAGTCTCCAATTATTATTCATATATATATATTCCATGTGATTGTAATATAATAACAACAATAATATCTTTCTTATCTCTCGCGAGTGACAGGTAATCACTCGACTTCTACCGGATCCTATAGCATAGCAATCTACACGATCCTGACATACTAGTAGGACTCATAGAAAATGATATATATATATGCAAGTGGTTTTCATTCAACTCCTTAAAACTTAATGCACAAGTATAAAATAAAAGTGCAGAATAATATGGGTTATGCACCGGGGCTTGCCTGGATAAGATATAACCAAAAGTTAGCATTCCCTCAGGGTGACACGATCATCAAGGTACCATCTTTTCCGCTATTTCGGTCATCTCCATGATCCATCGTTGTTTCTATTAGGATATACGTGGATGCAACACAGAGACGCAATTAATCAATGGTAACTGCAACTCTAAAATACGATTACGCTCCGTAAGCTAACGAGCTAGCTTTAATGACTAACGTATAAGTCTATGTATTCAAGCCGTCAAGTAAGGCTTTGTCTCCGGAAAAATATTTTAATTCTAAAATCTCAAGGTGTTTCGACATTTTATTGATTAAGCATATATTTTCGAACTAGGGCTCATTTAGCTACCTTAGCAACTAATTATCATGGAGCTACAAAAATTACAGTGAGCATTTAATAATGTTAGGAATTTACTGTGAAAATTTCAAAACCAACGCTATCACCAATTTATCACAAAGATTCCTTCAAGTTTATATCTAAACAATATTAAGCGCCTCAAATTAATTAAATCACTTCTGAAAATATTATAAAACTATGTGAACAAAACATACTAGCAGCTAGATCATGATTTTAAGAACTTAACAAAATTAGTTTCACAATTTTTTGGTTAACTACACAATTTATATTAAATTTATAAGTTTACCTTAGAAATTAAATTAGAAAATGCATTAGAAAAAAGGAAAGGCTTAAGAAGAACATCGTTTCGGACCGACAATTTCAATACATGGGTGTTGCACTGCAGCAAGATTGCTTGCGGCCTAGTATGGCCTAAGGTCGAAGCGCCAGACGCTATGGGGTTGTTTTCTTGAAAAGGCCCCTGAGCTTTCAGAGATTAATATGACTACTATGCGCACTATTTCTACCGTCAATAACTTTGCAACCAAACCCTCGGATGCTTTTGTCTTTACCATGGGGAGGTCCTTGGAACCCCCGCGTGCACCGATGCACCGGTTGACGGCATAAGGCGGTTGCGCTGGGCAAACTAGGCTCGCTACGACGACATTAAGGGGCCGACCCCATCTATAGTTAAACGCGTAAGGATGGGTGGCGGTTAGGAACTCGAAGGCGCACTGTCGTGGGCTGCAGCGATGAGCGATTATCTGCGGTGGCGGCGCGACTGTTCCGGCGAGCCTACATACACTTGGCAGAGTAGAAGTGGCGGATAAGCACAATGGCTCACCGTGGTGTATGCCCTAATGACAGTTGAAGTAGGGGAGCGCTGCGACGGTCTGGCCACGTGCGACCGAGCGAGGCGGTGGTGCTCTGCGATGGACACCTGCGCGTCACCCCACCGATGACGAGCACCCTGGCCAAAATAATGCTAGCAATGGATGGAGGGAGTCAAGGCAAACTCAGGATTACGAGCAATTGAACTGTTACCACTCCTACAAGCCTTACCCCCAACCCTTTGGTCACGGCGGCACACATGACCGACGATGAGCAAAATTCCAAAATTAGCTGTGGCCAGACCACCGCTGGATCCAACGAGAGTAAGGCGTCTAGCTAACTTCCTTTGCTTCTTACTAACGTGAGGAGATGAGCTGAGAAACCATGGGCTTACGAATTTGAAAGGCGGGCACGGTGCCCAGGCTAAGGCCACGTCATGGGGAAAAGCATGCGAACGAGCTCGAGGGGTAGGGCGTGTTAAAGTGGGGTTTCAGTATGGTGGCAGAGCGAGCTCATGCACATAGGAGACGAGACCAGGTGGCTCGACGCGACGCGCTTGAATTGGAGCGACCGGACCCGAGCCAGTCGCACCGGCGTCGGCTAGAGAGGCAAATGACGTAGGAAGGCATCCGATCACCCCTGTGACCGAGCCAACGACCAGACATGGCGGCAGCGGCATACGCCAAGTGCACAACGTGGTAGGTGATATGAGGGGTGAGCCGGACACCACATCGACCGAGCGACGGCAGCCATAGCCTCGGCGCAGCCTAGCGCACGGCACAGCGGGAGCCATACCGCGGCTAGCCAGGGTCGGCCAACGCCAGGCCGAGGCGTTGCGAGGCACCACCGTGCACAAGGTTGATCCATGGCCGCGACCCGGCCAAAGCGTGAGACCAACACCCACAGCATCTGCGCGCGCAATGACCGTGGACTTAGGCTGAGCAGCTGCGATCGGTGCCGTGCACGCATTTTAAAGCGAAGCAAAGAATGTCGATCATCTCAATCGAAGTCCAACCAATCCTACTGTCCTAAAGTCGACACTACCAGCTAGCTAGAGGAGCAATCGTCATGACCCGAGAGCAACTAGAGCGGGAGATAAAAGGATGCCAACTTGGGTTCGTCGCTGGAGTGCCAGTTCGCGAACAAAGCACCAATCAACATGGTTTACAGCGCGTTCCAATGATGTTTGGGCAATTTTTACGAGAGCAACGTGATCTCCAACACAACTTCGACCTATGCCATGCTCAAGCACTCACTTTGGTGCAATCAACAGTACCAAAATATGTAGCTACTGTTTAAACATTTTTGTTAGAAATTAAATGTCAAAATAGCATTGTCTAACTACTTTTCCATACTTAGAAAAGTTAAGGATTCAATTCAAACTAGCAGTCATTAACACTTTTGTTACAATTTTTATAAGGCCAAAACCCTATTAACTCTTACCAACAAGTATTTCATGCAATAGTCCATACCTTATACTAACCCATATGAGCAAAATATTTAAGCACTATTTAACTATTTTGCTCAATATAATTCGCCAAAAATGGTATTTTACACAATAGTTCAAGTGTTTGCCGACTTAACGAAAAGAGCTTATCTTAAAGTCAAATTTGATTTTTGAGCCTCCAAAACACTAGTTAACAACATCTATTTTCCAAAAGTTAAAGTTGCCTTTCCATCTACTAAACTTGCACTTCAATTTTTATTCAAGTACTAAATACAAGTTATGTTTGATCCTTGTTCATAGAAATTGTTTTTCGCCTCATGTGCGTTATAATTTTTTAAAAATGGAAACTTGTTAAGCTAATCCTTCTCGGTCCTAAATCTCAGTGCTAAGCTAGCTCGTAACACCAGGGGTGTTACAGCAAGCATACCTCTTCCAGTAGTTGATTGGAGCAACTACAAAAATATTCTAAAAGAGAAAGAGATATGCGTGTAACTCAATGCTCAGGCAATTAATGTCATGTTGAGTACATTGAGTGCAGAGGTTCTAGATGAGGCAATCTTCAATGGACAAACACCTCCAGAGAGTGCTCATCTCATTTGGACTAGACTTGTTGATTTATACGGAAAGTCCAAATGTGATGAGGCTCATGAGTATGAGTCAATGGAAGACATGTCCATTGAGTCTTCATGCAGTGGAGAAACCTCAAGGA
The DNA here is from genome assembly GCA_904845875.1 of Miscanthus lutarioriparius. Classification (NCBI taxonomy): domain Eukaryota; kingdom Viridiplantae; phylum Streptophyta; class Magnoliopsida; order Poales; family Poaceae; genus Miscanthus; species Miscanthus lutarioriparius. Next base: position 10,575,396 of record CAJGYO010000001.1, on the reverse strand, counting down.
ACCATCAAAGCATCAAGCCAGAGCAAGATATGCAAGCCTGAAAGCTCTAGTTTGATTTTGGTGAATTGATGAAACCCCAAGTGCTAACCTAGTTTATCAAAGTGATTATGAGATAGGTAGCACTACTCCAAGTGATGAAGCAAATAAAGATCATGACATGATGATGGTGATGGCATGGTGATGATCAAATGGTTGGACTTGGAAAAGAAGAAAGAAAAACAAAAAGCTCAAGGCAAAGGTGAAATTAATAGAAGCTTTTTGGTTTAGTGATCGAGACACTTAGAGAGTGTGACCACATTTAGGATCGATAGCCGTACTATTAAGATGGGTGAAACTCATATCAAAATGCAGTTATCAAAGTGCCACTAGATGCTCTAACTCATTGCATATGCATTTAGGATCTAGTAGAGTGCTAACACCTTGAAAATATGCTAACACATGTGCACAAGGTGATACACTTGGTGGTTGGGACATTTGATCAAGGGTGGTGAAGTTATGGGTCAAAAGGAGCTATTTCATATTGACCGGACTCTGCCTTGGGTAGTGACCGAACTCTGACCCTACGTCCGGTCAGTGGTGCGCAGTGAAGGCCACCCTTGGTCCCTTGACCGGACACTTAAGATATAGAGGGACCAAACGCGCAGGAGGTGCATCCGGTCACCTAGTGACGTACGCTAACGCAAGCAATAGAGAGAGGCTGAGTTGACCGGGCACTGGCCTAGGTCCGGTCATGAGCCACCGGACGCGTCCGATCGCAAAAAACTATCTCTAGAACCTTACTAGAAACTACCGGACTCCAGTGATGGAGCATCTGGTCACTTTGAGCAGCACGTCCGGTCGCAACTTAACACGTGGCACGAAGCAGACTAGCCATTAAGATCAGGTGCTCAACATTTGAAGCTGATGACACGTGGCAATCATCAGAGGACCGGACGCTGGGGTCCTGCGTCCGATCAATCTGACCGGTGCGTCCGATCGCCCTGACTTTTCAAGCAACAGAGAGCCAATGGCTCTATTCGTGGGGGTTCTCTATTTAAGCCCCATTGCTGGCTCTAGCTTACTCTCTTGGCCATTTGCATTGACATAGCAACCTTGTGAGCTTTGCCAAAGCCCTCCCACTGATCTCTATCATTGATTCATCATCTTTGTGAGATTGGGAGAGAATCCAAGTGCATTGCTTGAGTGATTGCATCTAGATGCACTTGGTGTTCTTGTTTCGCTGCGGGATTCACTTGTTACTCTTGGTCGTTGTTGCCACCTAGACGGCTTGGGGCAGCGAGGATCATCGAGCGAAGGTTCTTGCAGTGTCCAATTGTGTGGACGAGGTTCATGCAACACCTCTTAGCCGTCGAACCACCAAGTGTTGGTCGACACAACGGGGACTAGCGTGCCGGCAAGCACATGAACCTCAGGAGAAAAATTGGTTGTCTCTTGCCCTTTGGTGTTCTCCCAGTGATTGAATTAGTATTCATCTTGTGATTGGTTCACTCCTTTACGTGGCGGTATAATTGAAGGGTTATGAGGTTGCTACACTAGCCGAAAAACAAAAATTTCGACCCCATAAACCAGGAACTACCGCTAGTTATGGATCACGGGATTACCACTAGACGCGCAAGTGCAGCGGAAGCGACTCGATGTAGTCGTGCACGTCGTAGCAGTGCCATGTAGTTGCGTGGTCGTCCTTCCGCCTGTCCCTCTCGTGCAGTTCATCCTTGTGCTCCAAATGCAGCACCTTCGAGGTATCCACACGTACAGGGAGGAAGCGTCGCGCCTTCGGACTGCTAGGTCCACGAGGAACGAAGGCGCGGGCGTGGGGAAGGGCGGCGGCTGCCAAATGGCGTTGATTAACCTAGCCCTACCACCCTCCCCTTGCTTATATAGGCGTCCTAATGAGCTCCCGAGTTGGAGGCCCATTAGCAACCCTAAACCTTGTCTAATTCGGGTCCAATCTGAATTAGGCTTCCAGCCCCTTAAGCGTGCGACCCTATGGGTTCACGCACACATAGACATGGCCCGAATACTCCTATTCGGTCAATAGTTGGCAGCGGCCTCTAGCAAGGCGTGTCAACTCCTATGCATACGTAAAGATCATATCAGACGAACCACCACAAAACCACATACATGTTATTCCCTTTGTCACACGATATTTGGTCCAACTCGTGGGTTACCTATTAACCCAAGCATGGCCATGCATTTTCTTGATCCAAATCATTCGAGTGGTCCAGTGATATCTCTCTCTCATGAAGAGGGACAAATTCCATCTTGATTGACTATGTCTCACAGCATGTTTCCCGACAAACTTGAAAACCACCTTTACAACTACCTAGTTACGGAGTAGCGTTTGATAGTCCCTAAGTAGGTCATTTCACATCTTGAGTACATATGACAATCTTAGGTCTAAGGACATAACGTACATGATGTGTAAAGAGACAATAAGAACATCTGACATTGGGTCTGTCCAGCCCCATGTCATACATGTGCCCACATTATTAGTTTGACATCTCCATGTCTATGACTTGTGAAACATAGTCATCAACTAATAATGTGCTGATCTAATATTCACGTGTGTCCTCACAAGAACTCTGATCAGGGACAACTTTAGAATAACCATACAAGTAAAAGAGTTTCACAAACAATTCACATAATTGCCAATCGATACAAGTTGTCTTTAATGGATATTCAAATGAACTCATAGTATATCATGGATACAAGGCAATACAATCATCTCTATGATTATCTCTAGGGCATACTCCCAACAATCTCCCACTTGCACTAGAGTCAATCTCGAAGATATTTAATACCCATAGCTCTCATGTGCGTCTCATGCTTAGGCTGTGGAAGAGCCTTTGTCAAAGGATCTGCAACATTCAAATCCGTGTGTATCTTGCACATCTTGATGTCACCTCTACTGATGAACTCTCTAATGAGGTGAAATTTTTGAAGTACATGTTTGTTCTTTTTGTGATTCATTGGCTCCTTGGCCTGTGCTATAGCCCCATTGCTATCACAATGCAGATTCAATGGGCTAGATGCATTTGGAAACACACCAAGTTCAATGAGAAACCTCCTCATCCAAACACCTTCCTTCGTAGATTCAGAAGCTGCGATGTACTTGGCTTCTGCTGTAGAATCGGACACCGTCTCCTGCTTGGAACTTTTCCAGCTAACCGCACCACCATTTATTGTGAACACATATCCTGATTGAGACTGTGAATCATCCGTGTCAGTTTGGAAGCAAGCATCGGTGTAACCATTTACAACGAGCTCTTCCTCACCTCCATAGACTAGGAACACATCTTTAGTCCTTCTCAAGTACTTAATAATGTTTTTAGCAAGTGTCCAGTGACTCTCACCTGGATTAGCTTGGTACCTGCTCGCAACACTTAGAGCATATGAGACATCTGGACGTGTACATATCATGGCGTACATGATGGAACCAATTGCCAAGGCGTATGGAACCTTACTCATATGATTGCGCTCATCAGCTGTCGAAGGACACTGTTTAGTGCTAAAGCGCATGCCATGTGACATAGGCAAGAACCCTTTCTTAGACTGTTCCATGTTGAACCGTTTCAACACCTTATCAATGTATGTATCTTGGCTTAATCCTATAAGCCTCTTCGATCTATCTCTATAGATCTTAATGCCCAAAATGTATGCTGCTTCTCCTAAATCCTTCATAGAAAAACTATTATTCAGTGAAGTCTTTACTGATTGCAACATTGGAATATCATTCCCAATCAATAGTATGTCATCTACATACAAGATTAGAAATACAACAACACTCCCACTTTCTTTCTTGTAAACACAAGGTTCTTCTTCATTCTGATGAAAACCAAACCCTTTGACTACTTCATCAAAACAAATGTTCCAACTCCGAGATGCTTGCTTTAACCCATAAATAGATTTCTTAAGCTTGCATATTTTTCCAGCATTGTTTGAATCAACAAAACCTTCGGGCTGTATCATATACACGTCCTCTTCTAAATTTCAATTTAGAAAGGTTGTTTTAACATCCATCTGCCATATCTCATAATTGAAATAAGCAGCTATTGCTAGAATGATCCGGATAGATTTAAGCATCGCTACTGGCGAGAAAGTCTCATCGTAGTCAATTCCTTGAACTTGCCGAAAACCCTTTGCAACAAGTCGAGCTTTATAGACGTGAACATTTCCATCCATATCCTTTTTCTTTTTATAGATCCATTTGCACTCTATGGGTCTAACCCCATCAGGCGGGTCAACCAAGTTCCAAACTTGATTGTCTCCCATGGAATCTATCTCGGATCTCATGGCACTTTGCCATTTCTCGGAATCTGGGTCCATCATTGCTTCCGCATATGTCGTAGGTTCATCATCGTCCAACAATAACAATTCCCCGCGTGCCTCACGGATTCTTGTTGACCTTCGTGGTTGTGGCGATGCCTCTACTGCCACGGGTATCTCAACTTGTTCTGCTACATTAGCATCACTCGTAGAGTCCTTCCCTGTTTTCTCATCTTGAACTTCTTCAAGATACACCTTCTGTTAACTTTTTCTCTTTTGAGAAACTCTTTCTCTAAGAAAATACCGTTCCGAGCAACAAACACTTTGCCCTCTGATCGGTTGTAAAAGTAATATCCTAAAGTTTCCTTTGGATATCCCACGAAAAAGCATTTGTCTGATTTGGGTGTTAGTTTATCTGACTGAAGTCGTTTGACATAAACTTCACAAGCCCAAATTTTTAGAAAAGACAAACTGGGACTCTTACCATTCCACATCTCATATGGTGTCTTAACTACGGACTTAGATGGTACCCTATTTAATGTGAAAGCGGCTGTTTCTAGAGCGCATCCCCAAAACAATAAAGGTAGGTCTGACTAGCTCATCATTGACCGAACCATGTCCAACAAAGTCCGATTACATCGCTCGGACACGCCGTTTCTCTGAGGCGTTCCAGGTGGCGTAAGCTGTGGAACAATTCCGCAACTCTTTAGATGGTTGCTAAACTCGTGACTCAAATATTCTCCTCCACGATCAGATCACAAGGCCTTAATTTTCTTGCCACGTTGATTCTCTACTTCATTCTGAAATTCTTTGAACTTTTCAAATGTCTCAGATTTATGTTTCATTAAGTAGACATAGCCATATCTACTAAAATCATCAGTGAAGGTTATGAAGTATTGGAATCCGCCTCTAGCTATCATGCTCATTGGTCCACATACATCAGTATGTACAAGTTCCAACAAGTCTATCGCCCTCTCAGGAAAACCTGTGAAAGGCGCCTTGGTCATCTTCCCTAGCAAACAAGCCTCACATGTCTCGTATGATTCAAAATCAAACGAAGTTAAAAGCCCATCAGCATGGAGCCTCTTCATGCGATTCTCACTTATATGACCTAAACGACAATGCCACATATAGGTAGGACTTAACTCATTAAGCCGAGGCCTTTTAGCACTTATATTACAGACAGGTGCATCATCAAGATTTAAAATAAATAACCCATTCACAATGGATGCAAAAGCCACAAACATGTCATTCTTAGAGATAACACAACCATTGTCTTTACTCGTAAATGAATAACCATCCTTCATCAAACATGAAGGTGACACAATGTTTTGACTTAAACTAGGAACAAAATAACAATTATTCAATTCCAAAATAAATCCTGACGGGAGGTGGAGTTGCATCGTCCCGACGTTCAACGCAGCAACTCTTGCATTATTGCCCACGCGGAAATCAACTTCTCCCTTTTCCACGCTTCTACTTCTTATCATTCCCTGCATCGTATTGCAAATATGAGCAACCGATCCGGTATCAAATACCCAAGAATTTATATAAGAGTCAGCGAGGAAAATGTCCGTAACATAAACAACAAGTGTACAAATTGCGGGAGTACCTTTACCACCGCTATCCTTCATGGATTCTAAGTATAGCTTGCAGTTCCTCTTCCAGTGACCTTTCCCCTTACAATGATAGCATTCAGTGTCAGCAGTTGGTCCAGCCTTGGGCGCAGGTGGGTTTGGCTTAGAGTTCTCACCTTTAGCCTCACCTTTAGCCTTGCCCTTCTTCTTCTTCCAAGAATTGCCCCTCTTTTTAAATCGGGGCTTATTTTGGACCGCCATCACATGGCTACTGCCAGCACCTTTCTTGATATCAGCCTCTAAAGTTTTAAGCATGCCACACAATTCATTCAAGCCCTTTTCCGCCCCATGCATATGGTAGTTCGAGATGAAGTTCCCATAGCTAGGTGGAAGAGACGCGAGAATGAAATCAGTAGCCAACTCTAGGCCAATTGGGAAGCCTAGCTTCTCCAACCTCTGAGTGTAACCAACCATCTTGATCACATGTGGCCCTACTGTTGCGCCCTCTGCTAGCTTGGTTTCAATAAAAGCCTTTGAGACATTGAACCTTTCAGTCCTGGCTTGAGTCTGGAACATATCATTGAGCGCCACGATCATATCGTACGCTGCATGGTTGTTGTCAAACAGCATCTACAGATCTGGTTCCATACAAGCAAGCATAAGGCAACTCACTTCAAGATCAGCATCACATGCCTTCTTGTAAGCGTTTTTCTGAACAGCAGGTGCATTATTAGTAGGCTCTATAGGTAATGGGGTGTCTAGAATATCTTTCTTTTTCTCAGCCCTGAGAACAATTCTTAGGTTGCGGATCCAATCTGCATAGTTTGTTCCATTCAACTTATCTTTCTCAAGAATTGAACGCAAAGTAAACGGTTGATTGGTAGGCACCATTTATCTATAACAAAAGTAATGCAAAAATACTAAGACAATGTATCCATGATAGAGTAAATAATATTAAGCCTTTAATAGAATCTACTTCCACTAAAATCAATATCCCTCTATTGAAACTTAGTGATTCAAGACCCACAACTAACAAGTCTACTAGTGAGCTTTAGCATCACCTCTAGAAGACATGGTAGATCGGTAAGCAACTCTTTGCTAATCATATCACATATGACTCTTGTTGTTGGGTAGCATATCTATGCTATAGCGCCCAACTCCTTATGCTCCAAGGTCCCTAACCGTTAGGATGACCTTATTCAAGTAACCAACCTTTCTACTGTAAGTATCCGATACGAACCTGTCTAGTCAAGGAAAATCAGTGGCACCCTAATTTCATAGACCCACCACTAATTGTACAAGACCAAAGACAGTGCAAGGTTTGGGGGAGCAATTCAACTTAAACATTGCTGAGGTATCGTTCTACTTCACTATCGCATGTAGACAAAAACATTATTGCACGTGAAAGTAGAACATAGTAAGAACAGCATTAACACATATATAACTTGGTATAGCCCATTATTCCTCTGGGGATCTCCATCTCCATTAATCTCCATGATCCATGTATGCCATCCTTCAGTGATGAGTCCGCCAAGACTAGCTATCACTAACGCAAGACAGTGAACTAAAATTACATAGTCGCGGATAGGATCATCACAGTTTGGCACGCAGGCCATTACAATAATGTTGACAATATCTATGAGGCTCCAGCCCATATTGTCATCCTCATGACGTGCAAGCCATGAATTAATTACATACATGCATCACATACACATAAGGGCTATACCAGTCATGAAATCCTGCAAAATAGAGTTAACCGATTCCAACGTCTAATCTTAAAACGCCAAAAACACCATCTTCCTGGCCTTTTTTCGCAAAAATAAATTCAGCGAACCCTATGAAGTGGGGAGAATCGGATGTAAAAATTTTTTTCTCTACAATTTTCGTTTAAGAATCGTCTCAATCCGAGGTCGTATGCAAAAGTTACGGCCGTTTTACCGAACATCACTTTTTCTTGCACCCCGGCGCCCGGTAATAGATCCAATCTACCACCACCGCGCATCACATGCGCTCGGCTCTTGACCTAGGTTCGATTCGATCAATCTAATTGATCTCCAACTCACCATGACTGGGTTTACATGTATCACTTAACTCGGATGGCGGAATTCCGACCGGTACGAGTAGATCGTTACAAGACCAATATAGCGAGATCACGAACCATGATCAGAAAGACATCTACAACCATGCATATATCCATATTCATACATCTGAATCCATAACGACACAGCTATGGCTCTGATACCACTGAAGGGTTATGAGGTTGCTACACTAGCCGAAAAACAAAAATTTCAACCCCATAAACCAGGAACTACCGCTAGTTATGGATCACGGGATTACCACTAGACGCGTAGGTGCAGCGGAAGCGACTCGGTGTAGTCATGCACGTCACAGCAGTGTCGTGCAGTTGCGTGGTTGTCCTTCTGCCCGTCCCTCTCATGCGGTTCATTCTTGTGCTCCAGATGCAGCACCTCCGAGGTATCCACACGTACAGGGAGGAAGCGTCGCGCCTTCGGACTGCTAGGTCCACGAGGAACGAAGGCGTGGGCATGGGGAAGGGCAGCGGCTGACAAATGGCATGGATTGACCTAGCCCTGCCGCCCTCCCCTTGCTTATATAGGCGTCCTAATGAGCTCCCGAGTTGGAGGCCCATTAGCAACCCTAAACCTTGTCTAATTCAGGTCCAATCCGAATTAGGCTTCCAGCCCCTTAAGCGTGCGACCCTATGGGTTCACGCACACATAGACATGGCTCGAATACTCCTATTCGGTCAATAGTTGGCAGCGGCCTCTAGCAAGGCGTGTCAACTCCTATGCATACGTAAAGATCATATCAGACGAACCACCACAAAACCACATACATGTTATTCCCTTTGTCACACGATATTTGGTCCAACTCGTGGGTTACCTATTAACCCAAGCACGGCCATGCATTTTCTTGATCCAAATCATTCGAGTGGTCTAGTGATATCTCTCTCTCTCATGAAGAGGGGCAAATTCCATCTTGATTGACTATGTCTCACAACATGTTTCCCGACAAACTTGAAAACCACCTTTACAACTACCTAGTTACGGAGTAGTGTTTGATAGTCCCTAAGTAGGTCATTTCACATCTTGAGTACATACGACAATCTCAGGTCTAAGGACATAACGTACATGATGTGTAAAGAGATAATAAGAACATCTGACGTTGGGTCTGTCCAGCCCCATGTCATACATGTGCCCACATTATTAGTTTGACATCTCCATGTCTATGACTTGTGAAACATAGTCATCAACTAATAATGTGCTGATCTAATATTCATGTGTGTCCTCACAAGAACTCTGATTAGGGACAACTTTAGAATAACCATACAAGTAAAAGAGTTTCACAAACAATTCACATAATTGCCAATCGATACAAGTTGTCTTTAATGGATATTCAAATGAACTCATAATATATCATGGATACAAGGAAATACAATCATCTCTATGATTATCTCTAGGGCATACTCCCAACAATAATCACCCTACTCACTTATTTACATTCTCGCAAACTAGTTATAACAAGCTCTTTAGTGTAGCTAGAATTGAGAGCTTGCTTTGTAGTTTAAGTTCATCTAGTGGAGCTCTTTAGTGTAGCAATTGTGAGAGCTCTTAGTGAGTAGTAACTTAGCAAATTATGTGTTTAGTGATCATAGTAACTAGAATCGTTGGATAGGTGGCTTGCAACCCTTGTAGAGCTAGAGCAAGTTTGCATTTTGCTATTTGTCAAACTAATCAAATTTCTCTAGTTGGTTTGTAGATTCTTAAATAGGCTATTCACCCCCCTCTAGCCATATTAGGACTTTTCAAAGCCGCAAATGCAGTGCTGCCTGGCTGCACATACTGGACGTGTCTAGTATCACTACCGGACGTGTCTGGTATTGGTGAAGCAGCAAGACAGCAAGTTGGTGTCTGCGACAATGATCAACCTCAATGGAGGCCAAGTGACGAGTCAACCTCAGTATCTAATGATACTCATCACTTGTGTCTCATGGCCAAGAAAGCAAGAAACAGAGTAGCAAGAAAGATCAAGAAAAGGAGAAAGCATAAGTGGATGATCAAGATAAGAGTGATGTTTAAGTTGAAGACAACTACAATCTTGATCATCTCAATCGCAAAGACAAGTTTATCATCATGAAGATAGTTGAAAAAGAATGATGAGCTTGAAGAAGAGAATGAGAAGCAAGAACAATCACTTTAAAAGCAAGAAATGTTTCTCATCTCCAAGATGGAAGAGCTAAAGGCTTTAAATGAGAGGTATGAAAAATTGTCAATTGAGCATGCTTTGGTTACTAACTCCGCTTCTAGTGTGACACAACTAGAAAAGGAAAACATTGAGCTCAAGACAAGACTAGATGAACTATCAAGCAAATACAATATTCTCCAAGCCAACCATGTTCATCTAAAGTGCTCACATGAAAAAATAGTAGAATCACATTTCATGCTTGAGGTATCTCATGAGGTTATGATTACATCAGTAAAATCATCTCAACCTCTCACTCACACACTCACACGTACACCATCTCAATTGAATATTTCTTGTACTAATGAGTGTGCTTCTCAAGTAGGTCAATCTTCGATTGAGCAAAATCTATTAGAAAATAATGAGCTCAAAGAAGAAGTTGAAAGGCTAAGAAAGGATGTGATTCGGTTGAAGGGTAAGGAGGAAGCACAACCTTCTTAAGATAACCGTGATCACATGGTGAAGAAGCTTGAGAAGGGTTCAAACCTTGCTCCCTTCAAAACCCAACAAAAGAATTACAACTCAAGCAATGTCAAAGCAACCAAGAGCAAGAAGCATGGAAAAAGACTATGCTATGGTTGTGGATTGTACGGACATGAGTGGGCTATGTGTCCACACAAGAGTTGGGCCGACAAGGTTGAAGCCACCGATCAAAAGGCTTCCACCAAGGTGGCCAAGCAAATGAAGAGTGATGAACCAAGTGCATGTCTCATATGCAAGAAGTTGGGCCATCCTACCAAGAATTGCCCCTTGTACAAAGAGGCAAGAAAGAAGGTCCAAGTTACAATAAGAAGATGCTATGGATGCAATAAGATGGGGCACATGATCGATAGGTGTTCCAACAAACAAAACAAGCATAGAGCAAATCAAGGCCGCATATGCTACGCTTGTAGAAGAAAGGGGCATCTAAACTATGATTGCCCAAATGGTAACATCCATAAGCCAAACACATTTGGTTATAATGATATGCTTAGGAGGACCACAAATGGAGTTAGCACTAGCAAGGTGATGTGTTCACCACAAACTAGTACTAAGGCCATTTGGATGCCTAAGCACTTGTTGACTAACTCAAAAGGACCCAACAAGAGTTGGATACCAAAGTGTGCTTAGGATGTTGATGTAGGTACTTGGTAGTGAGATGAAAGACTCGGGGTGATTGAGCAATCTAATTGAAAATATTCACTCAACCTATCAACCAATGCTTATCATAATCTCTTATATGCTTGACCCAAAGAATAAAAATTGATCATATCCTCTATTTCATTCTCACCTTGGTAACGAGTACCTAAACCCTATAAGATAGCCACTTTGCTTTCAACTTGCTCAATAGCTCACAAATAGGCATACTTGTGAAATATTGAAAGTGGCTAAATAGATTCATTTGGGAATATTAGTGCTTGCCATATGGTGCTTTTAATGGCTCTTTGTAGAGCAATCTATTTGTCGAGATGCAGGTATACACAAGAAGTATTAGAACCTAACGAAGAATCACAAACCAAAAGGTTCACTGTTTCTGTCCTGAGTATACCGGACGTGTCCGGTATACCTGCCGGACGTGTCCGGTATTACAGGGGGCAGAGCAACAAGTTTGGTTGCTGATGAATTATGATCGTTGCGACTTCATATATTCTTAGATGACTCAGAAGCTTAGTGATTCATTATGTCTAAGTGATTGTGAGTACTTCTTAACACAACTTAAATATGGCAAACTATATGTTGGTCAAAATAGAAAATTGACTCTCTCATATTCACAATTGAATAAAAGTGCTTGTGGCAAGTTATTCGAATCACTTGTAGCACTTGTTGAGGGGGAGTTCACTTTTCTATTTTGTACCGTTTGTGGACTAACAATCTCTTCTAGTAATCTTGTAGTCCTAAGTATAAAAAATTGGATCTTGGTGATGGCATGATCAATTGAGAAGTGATATAAGCACAATGACTATCATGTCGTGTATTGTCCTAGTGAAAATCTTATGGGATCAAGGCAAAGGTATGTGTTTACATTTATATATTGTAAGTGCATATAAGGCCCTTTATATGCTAGAATGTGGATTTGTGTGACGTAGGATAGATATCTTTTCAAAATCTATAACAAGTATGTGTAGGTGGTGTGAATTTGAAAAACTATTTGATTCTTGGTCTTTGTGACCTAGCCTTGTTATGTGGTGATTATAGCTCTCATTGGTTGATTGGTTCGCTAATCACACATGACATGGCTCTCTTAAGTCCACAATCTACTATGTCTCTCTATATCTCTCTCAAGAAAGCAAAATTGTGTTTATGCCAAATATTTGGCAAAGAGAAGATCAATTCGTGCCAGTTGGATAAGAAAGTGGTTACACTTAACTTGGATCAAGGATAGATATTATTTTGGATTAAGATATATCAAATAAAGGTTTTAGATCTAAGAGATAAATTTTTGGAGCTGCTGAAAGCTACCCGCCAATACCGGACATGTCTAGTATGGTCCGGTATCGGCTGGGGAGTTAGGTCATATACACTTTCGGCCTAGGTCCATGGCCCATTCATTCTCTCCTAGTCACAACTGCCCTGCGTCGTCGCTCACCCCAGCTCTCGCCCAGCCCTGTGCTCACCGCTCCTTCAGCCTGCCAACGCTGCTGGCCGGCCTTCCCTCGCTTCGCATTGTCTCTAGCCATGCCGCCTTCTTCTTCCTGCCGCGCATACTTGCCATCCACTACAGCAGCAGCACAACCATTCGCTCGTACCACCCTCGTCTGTAACCATGCAAGGAAGAAGGGTAAAAGAAAGGAAGCAGAAGAGAAGGGAGGTGGATTGGATCGCGTTCTACATCAAGAATCAAGGCTCGCTCGATTGGATTTGGAATCAACTTCATCTCCCTCATCTCTAGGTATTTCAAATCCCATAACTCATATGATCTATTGGATATAGCTTCAACTGTCAATTCCTCTGGTAGAGTTGCTGCATTGGTGATGTAGAAGATGTTCCTAAAATTTGAGATGGAGTGGTTTCGAGTTTGAACAGGGACCAAATTTTGGGGGGCTCTGCGTTAATATCGAATGTGTCCGGTATGTATACCGGACGCGTCCGTTATGCGTCAGGCCAATGCAGGTGCTCTGCACTCCTTGCTTCATCTTGATCCGAAGTCATTCTTTAGAGTATTAGTGACTCGTCTGTACTATTTTGTGAACCGACGACCATGATTGGTTTAGGTGCTCGCAAAATTTGGATAAGTCAACTATTCTCTAAATTACCACTTAAAAGAGTCTTATGGGCATGTACCTGAGATTCTTTACAAACCTATTTGGATACAGGGCAACAAAGCATGGGGATACACAAGGATGGCAAGATTGAGCCTAGGTCTAAGGCTCAACATGACAGACCTGCTTTTGAGAAGTGCAAGAAAGCCAAGCAGGACACACCTCGCCAGCCCAGTTAGCTGGAGCAGAGCAGCAGCAAGAGACCCCCTAGAGCCACTAGGGGTGGTCCAAAGTACAGAGAGAGTGGTGATGGTGACAGTAGCCCCTCTTCTAATGATGATGAAACTGAGGATTATAGAGTAGAGCACAGGAAGAGGAAGAGTACAAATAGAGACTCAGATGTTGACAGTCTAGATGAGGAGGAGGTACCTCTAGTTTAGCACCTGCCTCAGGGAGGATTGCTAGCTCACAGCATACACATTGGTATGCTCAGGGTACATCGTACTGTTGTACCTAATTATGTTGCTAGAGTTAATTACAAGGGAAAGGGTATGACTGAGAGAGCTAGAGAGTTGAGGAGGATTGATCCTAGGAGTTAGCCACAGAGTTGCCCTTATGATCACAGGTTTTGTACTATGTTTCAGCTTGATTATTATACTAGTGTGATCCTCTTTAGAAACCCAGTAGTAGCAAAATCTTAGTGGATTGACTGGAAACATATTAGAGAGTTGAAGCCCTCTCTTGATGAAGCAATTTCTATTTGTGAGAGCAAAGGGATTTATGGGCACATGGAGTTTTAGCAGGATTGGAACTCTGAAGTAATAGCTCAGTTCTATGCTACCATGTTTATTGAGGATGAGCCTAAGCGTATGCATTGGATGCTAGAAGGTCAATGGTACAATGTTGACTATAATGCCTTTGCAGCCTTACTTGGATGTATAGAGGATCTTGAGCAGGAGAAGATACACTTTGAGGGGATCTACCCACCTAAGAGACTTGCCTATATGTACAGGGGTGGATCAGTTAGGAAGGTAAATGGCCTTCACCCCACCTATAGGTACCTGGACAGGATGTTTAGGAAGACCATTGATTGTAAAGGAGGAGACAAGGGAAACATTGCTTATTATTCTAGAAACTTGCTCCATAGGATGTCACCAGTGCATAGTCCTTCAGTGTCTTTGATTTTATTTGGTTAGAGATCAGGAGTGTGGGTGAGAGGCCCCTCTAGGGCTATGGATTTGCACCCTACATCATGTATATGATTGAGAAGGTGACATGACACACATTTGAGTATGACAAGAAGCATAAAGTTCTAAAGATTGTGGATGACTTGACAGAGGTTGGAGTACCCCCACCTAGTCTAGGGGGAGCAGCAGCAGTAGAGGCAGATGCACATGACAGGGTGGTGCAGCAGCAGCAGGAGCTTCACCTCCATCACGTGCTCCTCCATGTTCTTCTTCATGACGCCGTAGCCCTCCTTCTCCTATTCGTAAGATGTTCAGTGCTATATTTGGGATGTGCAAAGATATCCAGACTAGGCAGCGGGAGGAGAGGAAGGACACTTGCATGCTCAAGCATATTTCTCAGAGTCTTGAGCTTGATCCTCCTAGGTATCCTATTTTAGATGATGAGCCTAGTGAGCTAGAGACGGAGGAGCAACAACAGGTTAGGTATGACAGAGAGTTTGCTAAGTTTCTTTAGCGACAATAGTAGTAGTAGGCTTAGCACCAGCAGCAGTAGGAGCAGACACTAGAGCACCCTGACACCTTGCCACTACAGGCTTGTGTGCCTACTCATGCTCAGCCACGTCCTAGTGCAACAGACAAGTATGCTTCAGACTGGTGGGGTGACCTCACAGGTGGATATAGCCACTATGGGTATAGTGGTTATGACCCATCTGGCGAGGGTCATTCACGCCCAGCTGGGGCTCCACGTTCAGATGATGAGGGTGATGGTAGAGATGATGATGATGATGATGATGATGATGATGATGATGAGTGATCACTGCTTTTAGAGATAGCTTGCAGCCCCTTTGTGCTTTATTTGATCTTTTGGCGACCTTTTGTGGTGATAGATGACAAAGAGGGAGAGAGACTGGTTAAAAGCTTCAGGATGTTTGTTTCATTTTTTTATCTTTATACCTAGAGATATTTACTGCAGCTGTAGTTTGTGAGCTTTATTGATGTATCTATTTGAGTTGAGACATATTATGTGAGATTTATCTTCGTATCATGTTTATGATGAGACTTGTACTTAATGGATGTATCCTCTGAGACTCATGTGACATGATCCTTATCTTGTAACATAATCTATCTTAGTGGTTTATGGACTTGAGAAAATGTGTAATGAGTGCTATGTGTGATATACTTGTGTTGTATTTATTTTCATAAGGACCATGCATGCTAGAATGAAAATGTTTGATGTGATGCTTTTATATTTATTCTTGTGTGATTTATCTTGTCATATGCATCACGGTTTTATTTTGTCACACACACTTGCACCCAACGGATACAATGATTTAGGGGGAGTTTTCTATGTGCCTTAATATGTGCATTTGGCATTTGAGGTCATTTTTGTGAATTTTATTCATAAGCACGTATTAAGGGGAGCCTCTCATAAATCATTGAACCCAAAAGTTTAAATATTTATATCCTTTTGTAAGCTTTGATCAAGTTGTCATCAATCACCGAAAAGGGGGAGATTGAAAGTGCATCTAGCCCTTTAGTGGGTTTTGAATGATTGAATGACAATGTGATTAAATGTCTAACCTGTTTGCTAAGTGTGGACAGGAAATAGGTTGTCTCACATATATTTAATGAAAGCCCAAACGATGTATTGTTGGAAACAATCTAGTTCAAACACAAGACAACAATGTAAATGCAATTCATGTAAGGTTTATTCATTGTGGGATTTTGATAACTCATATGAAAGCAGGCATGTTGAAAAATAATTAATGAGATAAGAAGGATTGTATATGGAATGGTCTCAAGCTTATGAAAGACAAGTATACAAATGAACTTAATGAATGATTCGACACCAAGTGTGACTAGATGGTTTAAGATGGTGAAGATAGCAAGGAAAGACTTCGAGGTACTAAGCAAGGGTGAAGGGCAAGCGACGGCTTGGCGACTGAGGAACCTAGTTAGGGTGAAAAAGAAAGTACTTGCATTTAATCAAGGCACCAATCAAATCATGGGATGACTTGATATCTTTGAAGCCAACTCTCATATGTTGAATGGAATCAAGTCAAATGCTCAAGATGGCAATGCTCAAGGATAAAATCAAATCAACATGTTGACACCCTCACTTCATAAAGATTGAAGGCTATGGCATTTCAGTTCAAGGAAATTCAACTCAAGCGCTTCAAACTCCATTTTCATTTGATCTTGAGTTAACAGGTATGTTGTACTATTAAGAGGGATGCATCATGTTGATAGATAATCATTCATGAGTGCTCAAGCCAATCCATGTGAGATTTGAGTGTTTGAGAGACAAAAGAGCTAACTTGTTTTCTGTTGGTCTGGCAATAGATACCGAACGTGTCCGGTATTTGCCCAGTCACAACAATTTCTTCGTTGTCTCAGCTTTGCTCGTCAGGAGTTCCAACGTGAGTCGGGAGTTCCGGGGGTCAGGAGTTCCAACGATCGCCGGGAGTTTCGACGTCTCGCGCGTCACTGACAAAGTGACCGTTGGGGCTGTACAGCCTGTCCGGTATTGATACCGGACGTGTCCGGTATTGCCCAACAGTCATATAACGGCTAGTTTTTCAAAGGGGCTATAAATACCCCTTAGCCTTCACCTTTGGAGGTTGCTGATTCTGCTGACTTCCAGACACGTTTTTGAGCCTTGAGAACACTCTCCAACTCTCTGTTAGTGAGTGATTGATTCAATCTTGCAAAATCCATCTTATGGGTTAAGAGAGATTTAAATTTGAGAGCAAGGCACCCTTGAGCACTTGTGCATATTGTCGATCTCGTGATTTGCATTTGTTACTCTTAGACGCTTCGATCCTACACGGCTAGGTGTCGCTAGAGAGCACCTAAGAGCTTGTGGTGTGCCTTGGAAAGTTTGTAACGGTTCGATTCCACCGCCGCAAGGGAAGGAATCAACTAGTGGAAGGAGTAAAATGAGTTGGAAAAGACTCCGGCTGGAGTGGCCTTCGTGGTCCTCTAGAGCTGACCTTCGCTAGGTTGCTCGCAGCCCCCTCAACGGAGAGTAGGTCTCGACGAAGGCCAAACTTCGGTAAAACATATCGCGTGTTTTGATCTCTCTCTTTACATTTGTCATTCGTGATCTTTTGTGTTGCTTGAGCTTGTATACAGGTTACCTAAAGGTATCAGCAACTAAGTGAAAAGAAGAGATCGAAAGGGAAAAAGAGGGGAGCTGACTTGCACAGCCCGTGTATACCGGACGCGTCCGGTATTTCCTACCTGTGCTGAAATTATTCATTCTCTGTTTTAACTCTGTGGTTGTAGGGTTGTATCTTGTATACATATTCTAAATACCTTGTTGGCTTACTCGTGATGGGTTTATTTCTCTTATTAGGAGTTTTCCAAGTGTTTGGAAACTCCAACTCTAATCGTTTCCGTATTTTGAAGGGTTACATTTTTGAAACGCCGCCCCCGCCTCTTCTAGGCGGCAAGTCGAATTGGCGTTATGGATTTGGTAAGGCGACCACACAAGTGAGAAAAATAATGTATTGCTATAGAACTAAACGATGTCATGATTGCAATATAGACAGCACTATAGTACAAATGTTTCTATCTAGGCTAAACTATGAGTTTACATTGTGATCGGTATCGAGTAGGATGATATGGGTTGTAGGATCACTATAATACGACACAATAGTTTCAAGCATGTGTGTCGGTTGGATTTGATCATGCTACAAAACGAAAAAAAAAAACAATTCCCCATCTCTGGTTAGGCCGATGGAGGCTTTGTGAACTCCCACGAAGAGCAATTGGTCACTCTCTCCCTCACATTTTCTTGTATTTAGATCTTTCATTTGTGTAGCCTAGCTGTTTGATGTACAAAATTTGTATGTATAGAGCTAAATGTGTTTCGAAGCGATTGCAAGTGCTGATTGTACAGTTAACTTCACCAAAGTCGCTTTGTGAAGTCCTGAAGACATCTAGATTTTGGACATGTTGCGTTAGCGGTGAGTTTTGTCACTCAATTATTAGCTTTATATTCTCTGGCTGAAACATAGATCGACTATTTTATTTTCTAGTTTTTTAGAGATTTCTTTGAGACCATGTTCATTTTCTTTAGGAACTTCGTACAAAGAGGAAATTTCGACATGAAGAGAATGTAATGTAGCTGCTACAATTATTACTGACACGATCACACAAGCAGAGATAGATGGAAAAAAATACAGCTTGAAATATATTTGAGTTTGGTTGCGAGAGTTGCATGCACAATAACAATTGTATCACTTTCCTTCCATATTATTCTGAGAATTATATCGAATCCAAAAGAAACATGTGGATTGTGACGTTTAGCTCTAACTAGGTATTATCTAAAACCCTTTTCTAAATATTGCACAACTTCAAAAATTATAGCGTGAACTCTGGAGGCATCTGAAGTCTTAGATGCTAACCTGCTCTCTGCCATCATAGCATCACCTGGGAGTAGAAGAGGAAATATAACACTCAAGATGTAAAGTTGCGAAATTTTCATTGTCATATTGGGCATCCACAGGCACATAGTTCAGGAGGATTTTAGGGCGAGTTTATCGCTTTTCAACCCATCACAAATCTACCAACATTGGAACAGCATGGCGAGGCAGATTAGCCTTGGGCAGCATCTGAGAGGCAGGAAAAGCTTTCGCCAGGGATCGCAACCACCATTCCTCTTTATGAACTTAGAAGACCAGCGTTTGTGGCATGTTGAAAAGAGCACGAATAGTCTCACTGGCGACATCCAACAGCTGTAGATACTCATCTGCCCCATCAACCAAGCACTGTAAAATCATCCAAAAGGGGAAAGGTGAGAACTGTAACATTACAGATACTATGGAAGTTTCAGTATGTGATACATGTGTGGATACAGTTTCAGAGACTTGCTACAAGATAAAAACATGCAACTCTAGTATGGCAGGCTTCAACATCATATTATTTCTGAACAAGTCATGTGGAAGAAAAAAGTTCTAGGTTTCCCTTTAGAAGAGTACAAGTCATGGGAAACAAGAAAAGGATGAACATGAGATAACTGTAGTACTGTAATTTTACTCAGACAAACCTTATCAGTTTCCCCAAGCTTTTTACATATCCTTGCCTTTTGATCATCTTGAATATCATCCGCGCTAACAATCACATCTAGAAACTGCATAAGTACTTCAGTTAGCAGCAGTGACAGATGAAATCAACAGGAATAGTAATTAACTGGAGTATGGCATCTAGAAACAAAATAAACAGATGACCTGTGCCATCAGCTGTGAGACTGGATATCCATCTGCTATAATGTTGCTAACTTCCTTGTTCGCCACGTCAAATTCACCAGATTTGCAGGCTGCAAGCAATGCCTTGACAACATCTTCAGGGATAACCTGACACAGGGAGACAAACATGATGAATGGACGAGATTGATTTCCCTTTGTTCAGGTCACCAATTACTTGCATGGTAAAACTTCTCATGATATAAGATATTTTTCCAAGGAAAAGCACAATTAATTTCCTTTAAGCACAAACAAAAGAGGAGAAAAGTGAATGGTGCTGTACCCCTGAAACACTGATCAAGTCACTGGAAGAGAGAGAAGATCCAAATAAGCGAGTTGCACTCTGCAACAAACCAAAAGTATATGGAACTACAATCAGCTGAGCACAGCTTAATGCCAAATAGTAGATTTGGAGAAAATTCATACCTGAAGATAGGTTATAGCACGACGAAGATCACCTTGAGAAATGGCACTCAGTGTGGACAGCGCCTAATTAGAGAATTCAAAGCATCTCAACCAAGTAATTATTAAATGAAAGAATGCTCCAAACAATTGACCAGATATTATCATAATAATGTATGATGCATATAAACACCATATGATTCATCACGAATAAGGCTAATTTAAATACCTGAGCATCAAGATTGAGACCTTCTTCATTGCATATATGCATAATGCGGCTGCTCATCACTTCTTCTGAAAGAGGCTTGAACCTAAACTTGGCACATCTCGATGCAAGTGGTTCTATTATCCTGTAACATTAACAATCATGAATCACAAAAATTCAATATTTGTACCATAGAAAAATAATAAGATCACGTTGACAAAATACCTGCTGATATAGTTGCATATAAAAAAGAATCTGGTCACTTTGGAGTAAGTCTCCATGGTACGCCTCAAAGCATTCTACAGAAGGATATAAAATATCAACTTAACATATGTATTAGGTCTGAAGCATTTATTACATATAGAAGAATGATGTGTGACAATATACCTGGGCATCTTCTGTCATTGAATCTGCTTCATCAAGTATAATAATCTTGTAAGGTGGGCAGGGATAACCACTGAAATCCATCACAAGAAGAAAACTTGTAAGGAATACAAAAATCGGATGGAATTGAAAAGCTTTCTAATTTTGATGAGCTTACACTTTCCGTGCAGTACCAACAGCAACAGCAGCAAAGTCCTTGATTTTCGTCCTCACCACATTAATTCCACGATCATCACTAGCATTGAGCTCCAAAACTCTTGACTTATACAGCTCTGGACTGAAACATCCAAAGAGGAGAAGAAAACTGAGTCCCAAAACCATCTGAGAGTAGTGTTGTGTTTTTTTTCAAAACAAGACAGTTTCTAATGTCATTTCCATACTTACTAGCATGAGATATGCAAATTTCATGAATAAATTTGAGGAATTAACCATCACAACCACATGCATAAAAAAGATAACAGAGGCAACGCTGGTTGTCTGACAGTCATTCTCAATAAGTTAAAAACAATTGTGAGTCGAAGAGGAAATCATACTCTGCTACTTTTGTATTAGCCAGAGTTCCTCTTAAATGGCTATTTTAAACACATATAGTTTTATTTTGCTGCTGTTCTGTTGCATCAAAAAGGTAACTTGACTATGTATCATTCAACTCGGTGATAAGCACCAACATATACATGGGTTAGAGATTGTACAAACAGACATGCCAATCTTCTCCCCAGAAAAACAATATTATAAATTTCGAATATTTTGATGGTCCATCCTTGATGGAAATAATCAACCTTCCAAAAAAAATTCTCACACATATGTAGAACCTCTAACAGGACCTCCAACAAATTAATCATTCAAGCTAAATAATTCCTATGGAACCTTAGAATGGGCTGAACATGCAAGTAAATTAGGGATCTCCACAACCGTCGCTGTTTTTTTTTACCATTTTAAAAGAAAAAAGAGTATTTTGTGGCATTGAAGGATATATAATATCAAAGGATCAACTATAGCAAGCTGCACTCGCCATCAATTGCTCCGTTGCAGTAGCAACTACTCATGCTGGCTAAGTCTCAGGCAATCCAAGATTACATAGCACACTACTCATACTAGCACAACCAAATTAAGAAATCGTACACTAAAAGACAGGGTCCAGCACGAGGGTATACCCGTAGAGCTGGTAGGCAATGGCGAGTGCGGTGGTGGTCTTTCCCGTCCCCGGCGGGCCGTAGAACAGCATGTGCGGCAGCTGCAAGCGACCAAACAGCAAATAAGAAAATCTCCAAGGGGGCTCCGCGAATAAAAAGAAGAAATTTTGTGGGTGAGGGGTTAGGGTTTAGCGCTTGCTCACGTCGGCGGTCTGGAGGGTGTTGGTGAGCACCCGAATCACCTCCTCCTGGTGAGCCACATCCTTGACCTGCCTCGGCCGGCTGCAACCTCAGCAAGAACAGGCGCGATTAGAGAGAACCGCCAGTGCTCCATTCCAAATTCCGGGGGGAAGAGAGGGAGGGGTGCGGGCTTACTATTTCTCCACCCATGGCTGCGTCATCGGCACGAGCGGCGCCATCTGCTACTCCTCTGCCGCAGCGGTCGCCGCCGTGCGCGCGGGCGGTGGTGGCAAGTGGGCGGGTTGCTCCTGCGTTTTCGCGCGCTGCGATTTTCGGGTCTCCTCTTCCCACGAGGATTTTGGGACCTCGGTCTCGCCTGTTGGCGCCTATGGGCCGTTTTGGGCCGGTATTCTGTTTTCCTTCCACGATGGACTCCAGCGTGTCCGATCTGGGGCTCTCGCGGACGGATGCGCCGCTTCGCGAGGGGAGATTTAACTTTTGAATCGGCACTTTCTGGGATCACACTCTAACGGCTGGCAATACGAATTTGGCACGCAACGAAGAAAAGAGATACATAATTACCATTTTTGTATTCGTGGCACAACAACGCGTCAGTTCAGGTGGGATCCGAGTCAGCATAGGGTGGCAAATGACCGCGGCTGCTCCCACGGCCCCTGCAGCGGAGAAAATGATTGAGCTCGCCATGGGCGCCGTGCCGAGCCGCACCACCACCGCGATGCCACCGAAACCGTAAATGGACGCATGGCAGTGGAGACGACGGTGGAGGACGACGGAAGCAAGACTGCTACCCATGCCGAGGAAGGTGGCGCCGCCGCGGCATTGTCGGGTAACGACGACGGCGACATCCGCCACGCTGCAAGCAGCAATCGCAGGTGATGGCATCGGGTGGAGGAGCGCGAGAGGCGGCGGGCGGCGGTGTGTGTGCTCTTGTGTTCTAGGTTGGCGCGGCAGTTTCTGGCAGCAAGGGTGGTGAGGACGAGCTCGCCATGGCCACCGGGGCCGAAGTTGCTGGGGCCGTCTGCGTCGGCGCTGAGCTCGCCATGGTCGCCGGGGCCGAAGCCGCGCCATGGCCGTCTGCTGCGCGCCGCCATGCCGCCAGACCGAAGCTTCGCCAGCGCTTAGGACACTCGGGCTGACCTCATTGGGCGATCTGTCTTGAGGACGAGCTTCGCCGGGCAAAGCGGCATGCGTCGGGGACGAAGCTTGCCATGACCGGGCCGAGCTCCCCATGGCCACCGGCGCCGAGCTCGCCATGGCCGCTGGGGCCGACTTTTCATTGGGTCCGTCTGCGTCGGTGGCTTGAGCTCGCCGGCATGGGCGCGGGGCCGAAGCTTCGCCATGGCTGCCGTCTTGGCTTCGCCAGTCCGAGCTCGCCCCTCCCCATGGCTGGAGCTCGAGTAGAGGTCGTGCTCGCCTCTGCCAAGGCCTTGCGTGCGCGTACAACACGAGTAGAGCTCGCCCTCGCCGTCGGTGCCGAGCACGCCCGCGCCGGCAAGCTTCCGTCCAGGTCCCGAGCGACCACTGTGTCCACCTTCTTCTTCTTCTTCTTTTTTATGAGAATGCACCGGCTGGGTTAGCAGCACAGGCCAGGGGCAGCCGCGGTCATTTGCCACTCCCGTGCTGACTCGGATCCCACCCGAACTGACGCACTGTCGTGCCACGAGTGCAAAAATGGTAATTTTGTATCTCTTCTCTTCGTTGCGTGTTAAATTCGTATTGTCAGCCGTTAAAGTGAGATCTTAGGAGGTGCAGATTCTTATAATGATAAAAATTAAATCTCCCTTCGCGAGGTGGCGGCGCAGCCGGCGCCAGGACCCAGGAGCGACTCCTGCGCGATCCCCAGGAGCCGGGCGGTCGAGATAACTCTCTAAACTTACCTCAACAGCCGGTAGTTGATTCAGTCGGATATACTGCATAGCGTTTGCTTCTTCTCCTCTACTCTGCTCTATATATACACATCATTGAGCCTATAGGCAAATCACACTCGCACTCACAAATGGATCATACTCATACAGCTCCCGTGGCTTCATGAATTGGTTCAACTACTCAGCCAATCACCCATCCGAAAGCCCAGAGCATTGCCCATATCCACAATAATATCGTTATTCATATCGTCCTGTGTCCCCAGCTCAACAGTATGCACAGAATTTTTTAGAGCCTTCTGGTTTCAATCCGTATTGTCCCATGCCACCAACTTCTTCATCTGAAGGTCCGCAGGTAGTCGCTGATGGGCATGGAGATGAGGAGGAGGACGATGAACAAAACAATGAAGAAGAGGAAAATAGAAGCCGGCGCTTGTCCTAGACAGAAGCAGACGACATCAGATTGGTATGTGTTTCGTTTTTTAGTTATTGTGTATTCCTATTATATTTAATAAATATTTTCTCTTATATTATAGTTGCCATTTGGTTGTAGGTTAGTGCTTGGATCAACAACTCAGTTGATCCTCTAGACAGCAACTGTAAGAAGGGCGATGTGTGTTTCTGAAGAGTTCAACCGCAACAGTCCCCACAACAGAAGAAGGCAACCCAAGCAGTGCAAAGACCATTGGGGTAAATCAAATAAGAAGGTTGCTTTATTTAATTTAATGGAATTTGGTGTAGGATGAGAGATGCACATGAGAGTGGCCAATCAGATGACCAGATCAAGGAGAAAAGGCCCATGCCCTGTACAAACAGGAAACAAAGCAGTGTTTCACGCTTGAGTATTGGTGGAAAGAGGTGCGAGAGCAACCAAAGGTAAGAAAAAGAAGAAAGATATGATTGATTTGGAAATTGCAGAAGAAACTCGTCCGTTGGGGACAAAGGCCGCAAAAGCAAAAGCAGCCATGGCTGATTCTTATTTGTCACACGATGATCTTCAAATGTATTATGAAACGCAGGCCATACGAGCTTCAACCGCAGAGAAGACGGCCGACGTGCAGCTCCGGCTTTCTAAAGAGAAGCTAGAAGCAGCACAATCACAGGGGAGTCGGCTTCGTTGAAAAGCCAGACTGAAAAATATTATTCGCTGATTTATTGTGAGAGAAAAACATTATATCATGACTGATAAGCCAGACTGATAAGTTCAAGCGAACAGGGCCGACATCAATGGCGCAGATATACACCAACCTCCTAATGGTTGACCACAGTGGAATGACTGATATGCAGCATGGGCCAAGCCCTACTGTGCCGCGGCGGGGCGATGGCGACAGCAGGGGCGAGTTTCGCGGTGGCGTCTGGAGGTAGAAGAGGACCGGAGGTAGAAGAAAGGATCAAGACCGTTGATCTTTATCGTAGGGCTAAAAAAATCGGGTGTTGGAATCGGAAAAATAACCGAATGTGGAATATACAGAGACTATTTTTGTGGGTGCGCCCGCAACCCGTACAATATACATAGATTCACCCCTGTCCACCGAGAAATAAAAAGAGACGTGCGTACGTGGAATCCCTTACTTGTCGCTTTGGTCTCATTATTAGGAAGAGCGTCAGGAGTGCATGTCAACAAGGTTGGACGAAAGGCATCGATTCTTTTTAGGTGGCTGTTTGGCATAGCCCACCACCGGCTCTTTTTTTATTACATAGTACAAATCAAACACTCATAACGCACGCACACTCATCCTTTGAATGAACGCACGTAAAAAATCTACTCCTACGAGCACCTTCAAAGACTGAGCCGACAAATCCTTAAGATTGACAAGACAATTTGTGCCAAGAGGGGAGCAGGGTAAAACCAAATAGCTCCACCCATGGAGTCCATAAAAACTTGGTGAGACAAAAAAAAGATGGGAAGTGGAGCTGAAATCCTAAAAATAGTTGCGTCACCATTTTCCACCTTGATCATGTGGACGCCAACGAGGACACAAACCTGTTTTGCCAATGTACGCAGACAAGAAGACGCGAGCGAGCAGCCGGTGCACGCTGCGACCGCCGGGGCGCACGCCGTTGCCACCAGGGCGTGCGCGACCGCCGTGGGGCACCCCACCTCGACCAGGGTGCATGCGGCCGCTACCAGGGCACACTGGGCTAGCTGAGGCGCATCGCCTACCACGGGGAGGGGCACGCGGGTGGACGGGCGTGCGGCTGCCGAGGCGCGACTATTAGGGCATGTCGTATAACACCCTCGGTGTTACACTGAAAATCTTTTGCTGAAACATGTCATGAGCATCATGATTATATGATAATGCATGTGATATAGTGCGTATATCGATTTTCATAACTCAAAACGATCAATGGAAACACGAAACAAAAGTCACATTTCATGTCGCGTTATATCACTTAGGGTTTTAAACCAATTTTTATTAAGCGAAAATGCTATAGAACGCATATACGGAACTTTAATAAAGTTCAAAGTACAAGCTTTGTAGATGACGATGAAATACTTGTGGTCGAAAAATGAATTCACTAGCTAACTGTTTTAATAGCTGGGAAATCGAATTTGATGCGAATCCGATCAAGACTTAGCAAAATTCTCGACTTGAAAGCAGTGTGACGATGCGATATTGGTGGATTAAATCTAGAAATCCTAGCTCAAGGCTTGTGCTATATTTTTGCTCAGTGGTTAGCACCAAAGTCTATACCTCCTAATGATAGCAAGGTTAGTTGGTTAGGTCTTGGCTTGATCACTAATTAATTGCATTGGAAAGCTTAAAATGGTAACATGACAGCCTAGCTTTAGCTCCGAATGTCAGTCGGCACTGCTAGCTTGGCAGTCCCCTATCTCCCTCTCCACTGCACCTTGGTTCGAGCGGGTAGGTCCCATTAGCAGCTTAACCAACCCTCTTTAGCTTCGTCGAGGTGGATGAGCCTTGGGCAGGCTAGTTAGGCCGGAATTGGTGCTTCAAAAACCGCACACGCATTCCTGTCTCCGGTGCGTGGTCACCGTGTGCCCATGTTCGCCGCGGTCGTCCCGGCCGTGCCTCGAGCATGTGGTCGCGTGGCTGGTGTCACGGCCGTCCTCGGTCTGGCCACAGCTGGTGTCGGGTTCATAAACCCGAGGTCCATCATGGACCGGCTTCCCAGCAAAAGATCGGCCCAGCAGACGATGTTGCGAATGACGCGCAACTCCTGGGCCGGCCCAAATATCTAACGACAGGCTAGAAGGGTGATCCAATCTCCGACCGGAAGGCCTGGCCAAGGAGGAACAGCGCCCGCTTCCGACTCTAGCCCGCCTCTCCAACCGAAAGGCCTAGCCGAGGAGGAACAACGCTCGCTTCTGACTCTAGCCCACCTCTCCGACCGGAAGGCCTGGCCAACACCGCTTCCGACTCCGACCCACGTCTCCAACCGAGGATGCGCCGAACCTCTGCTTACAGACTCTTCTCTGACTAGCGCAGTCAGAGTCGATTGGGGCCAATCGACCGGGGACGCCCGCTCGGTGAGGACCCAGGAAACGGACGGAGCAAGTAATGCAGGGCGCTCAAGTCAAACCACAAAACCAAGGACCGTACCCTATACACCTATAGGACAGTACCAACAGGACATGTTAGAAGCGTGCCCTGCAACCTTCCAGGCATGTTAGAACCCAAGCAGTGTTGTGGGCGCCGACATTTTGCCCTACAGTGTTATCGGCGCCATCAATTCTCATACTAGGCAAACACGGTAAAACCCCCCACATGCCTCTGGGCATCAACAGTGTTGTGGGCGCCGTCATTTGCCATACATGGTGAATGCGATAAAACCTCCCACATGCGTCTGACACAAATAGTGTTGTGGGCGCCTACCTTCATCTTGTACCCGACGGCGTGGGCAACAAGACTTAGTAGCATACGTACTCTCTCTCTCTCTCTCGCTTGCAAAGCCGTCCCCTTCATCTATAAAAGAGGATGCGCTCTCTCCCAACAAGGAGATCAATCTCACAAAAATACAGAGCACATGCTCGAATACTTAGCGCATGTAGGAGCTCCCGTCACTCTCGGCCCTTCGGTCTAGAGTCCGACCGGACCTCTTGCAGCCCCTCATCTTACTCTCTTTCGTTTGTAATCCCACATCAAACTGCGAGCACCTGGGATCAGGAATAAAGTCATCGACCGACTCAAACTAGACGTAGGGCACATTGCCTGAACCAGTATAAACCCTGTGTCATTGAGTGCTAGGCCACATCCGATCACAACGTACGGCAAAACTACAAATATTTACGTGTTGGTCATTTTCTGCACCGATAGTTGGCGCCGTCCGTGGGGAAGACGTCGTACGTTCACGCTTTTGGTCATCGGATGTCCCACTTTTCCACCATCTTTGCCATGGCACACTCAGGCGATATGACTCGCTTTGGCTCACTAGAGTTTCCCACACTCCCACCTGTTGGGATGTGGGTTTCACCCGTCTTCGAGCCGTCCCAGGCCTTCCTCTTTGGAAGCCTAGACTTCGTCGCCGACCGGCTCGGCGTGCTGCACCTCCGCGATGAGGTACTTGTTCCAGCGCCCGTCGGAGGAGGCGCGTCCTCCATCGGCTCTGGGACTTTCGGCCACTTCAACGGCGAGGTGCCTGCGCTTTGTTCCGAGCATACGCTCTACTCAAACCCCATTGTGAGTAATGTACGTACTGTTCTTTACTCGCTTTTTACTACTTTCTGCCGATTCTCCAGAGGGACCCTGTTGTCCCTGCCACGACCACCATGTGACCGGTTCCCCTACAGCCTCACGTCCCCCACGGACGCGTACGCCCGGGGGCTCCGAAGGATGCTGGCGCCGCCCCCTCTCACATCCAAATTCATGGGGATGGCGAGCTATGCTCCTGCCTTTTTTCACGACCTCATGGATGACGATGTTGAGAGCGACGACTCTAGCATCGGCGATGTCGTGGCACCTAGTCACCCTCTGTCCTAGGAGTGCGCTATGGCGGACGCTCTAGAACAGCCACCGGTGGTGGTGGAGTCTCTACAGACCCACATCCCTCTAGACCCTCGTGCGGATGCCCTCGCGTGTGCCTAGGCGCACGGTGAGGAGCTACGACAAAGGCGGCAGAACTAGCCGCCACCTGCGCCGGCGCGCTCGGCGCACCACGATGCGCCCCATGCGCGTAACCTAGCGAGCAGCGCCCGGGGTCGCGCCCGCCAGGTCTAGTGCAACATCATGGACGGGGGACGATCCCCCATAGTTCGCTCAGGCTGGCTAGAACATCGCCGCGGCGGCGATGCTTCTGCGCGGCCTTCCCAAGCCAGACAACCCCTAGGAATAGACGATCCACTGGAACCTCCGGGCATTGGTGGAAACCGCTGCTGTTCAACAGGCGGAGAGCTCTGCGTTACACCACCGACTCACGGCCTCTCTCCCCACCAGGGGAGTGGGGACGCACTAGACGCATCGCTCCATTCGCTCACCATTGTAGCCACCAGGCACGGAACAGGAGGCCATAGCTGCACCACGTCTTGACCTGGCGCCCGCTCCACACCGGCCACCTGTGCGCGAACGCCTCGGGCTGAACCAAAATGCTCGCAGTAGCATCAGCAATCGGTGTCGGGCCTGACATGATGATTATGTCCATCGAGCAGCGGTGAGAGCAGGCGACACGGGCTTCAGCCGGACCATCGAAGGGACCAGTGAAACGCACCCTAGGCATGGTCACCAACCCAATGACCGGAGTCCTAGCCCGGATGGCCCGAGACCATGAGCCTTTGGCCAGTGCATCCAGAGAGCGTCGTTCCCACAACGCTTCCAATAGCCTACCAACATCACCAAGTATACCAGGGAGACGAACCCGGTATATGGCTTGAAGACTTTCGACTCGCCTGCCGAGCCGGAGGAGTGGATGATGACCACTTCATCATTCAGTACCTCCCCATTTGCGTGGGGGAACATGTTCGAGCATGGCTCGAATTCCTCCCACACGACAGCATTCGCGACTAGGAGGACCTTAAGAGGGTCTTCATCGTGAACTTTCAAGGGACGTATGTCCGCCCTAGGAACTCCTGGGACCTCAAGAACTGCCAGCAGGAGCCCAGCGAGTGCATGTGGGATTACATCTGCAGGTTCTCAAAGTGGTGTAACTCTCTACCCGATGTTGTCGACGCGGACGTCATCAGCGCATTCCTCTCTAGGAAAACCTATGAGTCCCTGATCCACAAGCGGCTACCTAAAGCCCCATATCACCCACGACCTGCTTGACGTTGCCACAAACCACACGTCCGGCGAGGAGGCGAGCGGAGCAGTCTTCAAAGGAGGCCAAGACAAGGGCAAGGCCAATAGTGAGGACCAAGACGAGGGCCCCTCCACATAGAGGGGCAAGAAGAACAAGAAGGATCGGCGCCGAACGACCAACTCCGCATTGGTCGCCGTAGCTGATCGCGCGAGCAAGCAGCCCCAGCAGGGCCTGCCTGACCACTTCAATAAGCTCATGGATAGCCCATGCACCAACCATGCTTACCCCATCAATCACCTCTATAAGGACTACGAGCTCCTCAAGCGTTTCCTACGACAGGCTGGCAGGCCGAAAGAAGGAAAGGACAAGGGGGCAGCAGCCAAGAAAGGAGGCACGACTGGCAAGGATGGGGACAACTTCCCCGACCCTGAGGAATGCATCATGATCTTCGGGGGATTCGATGTTGTCTACTCCAAACGCCAGCACAAAGTGCGCTACCGAGAGGCGTGTGTCGCCGAAATAGTCGTCCCCTCCCTTCCTTCACTGGTCGGAATCTCCAATCACTTTTGATCAGAGGGACCATCCATCCCACGTCGCTAGACTGGGATGCTACCCTCTCATCGTCGCCCTCGTTGTCCATAAGAAGTGCCTCACCAAGGCGCTGATGGACGGAGGCAGTGGCCTCAACATCCTCTACGTCGACACCCTCGACGCCATACGCATCCCCCGATCAAAGCTCCGATTGGCAAGCTCTCCCTTCCACAGCGTGATCCTGGGAGTGTAGGCATACCCGCTTAGGCAGATCGACCTACCGTCACGTTTGGCGACCGAGCCAACTTATGCTCGGAGCTGCTCACCTTCGAGGTGGTGGACTTCCCGGGGTCTTACCACGCCATCTTGGAGCGGCCATGCTACGCCAAGTTCATGGCGGTCCCCAACTACACCTACCTGAAGCTGAAGATGCCGGGACCGAACGGCGTCATCACTGTGGGTAGCACCTTCTCGCACGCCTTCACGTGCGACGGCGAGCATTATGAGCTCGCCACTGCCATCATCAACTCTTCCGAGCTCCCGTGGCTCGAGGAGTTGTCGACCCCAGCAGTCCCGGACTACAACAAGCCAACCTCTTTGACTGCCTTTCGCCCACTCGAGGAAACTAAGGCGGTGGGGATCGACCCTATATGCTGACCGAAGTGATCCGACTGAACGCCTACCGATTGAAGGATGACAACGGTGATGTTCTCACCAACACTTGGAACATCGAACAGTTACGTCGTTTCTTCCCCTAAAATTAGGTCTTTACTATTTCCTTTCATTCAACGTTCGCTCCTGCAAAGCACCCTGGCCCGAACACTTTTGGCCCAGGTCGCTCGGAGGCTCCACGAGGATGCGATACCACCTCTTTTTTACTATCATATGGTAAATACATTTTTACCCGAACGAAAGGGTAGTCCGTTCCTTTAATTATCTTACATAACTTTGCTTCAACATTCCGACCGATAGCACCCTGCCTCTACCTACGGTTACGAGCAGCTGAGCCTCACGGGCCATGCCCAGGCTCTTAAGGTTGCAGCCTATGGGATGAATGGGTAGGTGTGAAAAACAAAGAATAAAAACAAAGCTATGCTAAGGTAAAAATAAGGAACGGACATGACAAGCTTCCCCGAACAAAGTAATTCATCACAAAATGAAAATTGATGTATTCAAAGTCAATCCATCGGAAAAAAAATCCAATGCTGCTCACATGGGGCTCCCCATGAACTTAAACTATTACATCTACTGGCTACTTCTACTCTAGCCACCCAATGACATCGGGCCTCCGACGACATGGCGCTCTAGATTCCGGCAAAGATAAAGGTCGCTTCGCTCTCTCCGATGGGGCAACGCTGCTCGAGAAGGAAGAAGGAGCGTTATCGCCACCGACATAACCACCACCGCAAGGGCCCCACCCGATTTCGCTTCCTCGACTTTGGCGAGCGCAATGGGTACCTCAAGGGCGTCACACCCATAGATGCTCAGCAGAAGAACATGGAGCTCCAGACTTTCCCATATAGACAGGGCAGCTCCTGGATAGGGACGCTGCCTGCCGTAGTATGGCCACCATGGCTGGAGGATGTCTCTAACATCTCATCAAACTTTATGAATCGACCGACTTTATATGACCATTCATTCATCCGTTGCATTCAAGGAGAAACCCTCCATCATTCATCCCATACATCCGATCGGCTTCCCCTCCGACAAAGCTCGGTCGGTGAAGACCCACCAGAAAAAGTCCAAAACGCCTTAGCATGTCCGACGCCTGGATCCATGACTCCGACTCGCCTGATCCCTCATTGCGCCTAGCGCCTAGATCCATGACTCCAACTTGCCCGATCCCTCGGCACATCCAATGCCTGGAACCGTGACTCTGACTCACCCGATTCCTTGTTGCTCCCAGCACCTGGATCCGTGACTCCGACCCGCCCGATCCCTCGGCACGTCCAAAACGCCTCGGCACGTCCAAAATGCCTTAGCACGTCCGACGCCTGGATCTGTGACTCTAATTTGCCTGATCCCTAATTGCGCCTAGCGCCTGGATCCGTGACTCTGACTTGCCCGATCCCTCGGCACGTCTGACGCTTGGATCCGCAACTCTGACTCACCAAATCCCTCGTTACACCCGGCGTCTAGATCCACGACTCTGACCCACTCGATCCCTCAGCACGTCCAAAACACCTGGACACGTCTGACGCCTAGATCCGTGACTCTGACTCGCCCGATCCCTCATTGCGCCCAGCGCCTAGATCCGCGACTCTGACTCACCCGATCCCTCGGCACATCCGACACCTAGATCCACGACTCCGACTCGCCCGATCCCTCGTTGTGCCCAGCGCCTAGATCCGTGACTCTGACCCGCCTGATCCCTCGGCATGTCCAAAACACTTTGGCACGTCCAAAATGCCTTAGCACGTTCGACGCCTAGATCCATGACTCTGACTCGCCCGATCCCTCGTTGCGCCCAGCGCCTAGATCCATGACTCCTACTCACCCAATCCCTCAGCACGTCCGATGCCTGGATCCGTGACTCCAACTCACACGATCCCTCATTGCGCCTAGCGCTTGGATCCGTGACTTCGACTCGCTCGATCCCTCGGCATGTCCAAAACTCCTCGGCACATCCGATGCCTCGATCCATGACTCTGACTCGCCCAATCCCTCATTACGCCCAGCACCTGGATCCGTGACTCTAACTCGCCTGATCCCTCAGCAAGTCCGACACCTAGATCGATGACTCTGACTCACCCGATCCCTCATTGTGCCTAGCGCCTAGATCCGTGACTCTGACCCGCCCGATCCCTCAGCACATCTAAAATGCATCGACGCGTCCGACGCCTAGATCCGCGACTCCGACTCGCCCGATCCCTCATTGCGCCTAGTGCCTGGATCCGTGACTCTGACTCACCTGATCCCTCAGCACATTCGATGCCTAGATTCGTGACTCTGACTCGTCCGATCCCTTGTTGCGCCCTGTGCCTAGATCCACGACTCCGACCCACTCGATCCCTCGGCACGTCCAAAACGCCTCGGCATGTCCGACGCCTGGATCTACGACTTTGACTTGCCCGATCCCTTGTTGTGCCCAGCGCCTAGGTCTGTGACTCCGACTCGCCCGATCCCTCAGCACGTTCGACGCCCGGATTGGCGACTCTGACTCGCCCGATCCCTCATTCTGCCCAGCACCTAGATCCACGACTTTGACCCGCCCGATCCCTCGGCATGTCCAAAACGCCTTGACACGTCCAATGCCTAGATCTACGACTCCGACTCACCCGATCCCTCGTTGCGCTCAGCGCCTAGATCCGTGACTCCATCTCGCCTGATCCCTTCGCTGCCCGACGCCCTAGTGGACGACTCCGTCTCGCCTAGTCCCTTGGAACATGACCAAACTCCTAGGACCACGCTCCTAGAAATGATGGGTTAGAAACTGGAAAGAGGAGTCTACACCCACCAAGGTACACACACTCATGCCCACTGACAAAACCCCCTAGGCGATTCTGCCCAAATCGCCCGGGGGCTCGGGGGCTACACCTGCGGGTGCGTTCACGTGCACCCACTGACGAAACAAAAAATTCCCTCGTTGGCAACACGAAAAACCCCCCAGATGATTCTACCCGAATCACCTAGGGGCTCGGGGGCTACACCCGTGGGTGCGCTCGCGCGCACTCGCTGTCAAGACAAAGATCCCCTAGATGATTCTACCTGAATCACCAGGGGCTCAGGGGCTCCTGTCGGGTTCATAAACCCGGGGTCCCTCACAGACCGACTTCCTAGCAAAAGCTCGGCCCAGCAGACGATATTGGGAACGACGCGTAACTCCTGGGCTGGCCCAAATACCTAACGACAGGCCAGAAGGGCGATCCAATCTCCGACCGAAAGGCCTGGCCAAGGAGGGACAGCGCGCGCTTCTAACTCTGGCCCACCTCTCCGACCGAAAGGCCTGGCCGAGGAGGAACGATGCTCGCTTACAACTCTGGCCTGCCTCTCCGACCGGAAGGCCTGGCCAACACCGCTTCTGACTCTAACCGAGTCTCCAACCGAGGATGCGCCAAACCTCTGCTTACAGACTCTTCTCCGACTAGCGTGGTCGGAACTGACTGGGACCAACCGACCAGGGATGCCCGCTCGGTGAGGACCTAGGAAATGGATGGAGCAAGTAAGGCAGGGCACTTAAGTCAAACCGCAAAACCAAGGACCGTACCCTGTACACCCACAGGACAGTATCGACAGGACATCTCAGAAGGGTGCCCTGCAATCTTCTAGGCATTTCAGAACCCAAGTAGTGTTGTGGGCGTCGACATTTTGCCCTACAGTGTTATGGGTGCCATCAATTCCCATACTAGGCAAACATGGTAAAACCCCCCACATGCCTCTAGACATCGACAGTGTTGTGGGCGCCGTCATTTGCCATACATGGTGAATGCGGTAAAACCTCCAACATGCGTCTGACACAAACAGTATTATGGACACCTACCTTCATCTTGTACTCGACGACGTGGGTAGCAAGACTTAGTAGCATACGTACTCTCTCTCTCTCGCTTGTAAGGTCGTCCCCTTCATCTATAAAAGGGGAAGTGCTCTCTCCCAACAAGGCAGATCAATCTCACAAAAACATAGAGCACACGCTCGAATACTTAGCGCATGTAGGAGCTCCAATCACTCTTGGCCCTTTGGTCCAGAGTTCGACCGGACCTCTTGCACCCCCCATCTTACTCCCTTCCGTTTGTAACCCCACAACAAACTTCGAGCACCTGGGCTCAGGAATAAAGTCACCGACCGATTCAATTGGACGTAGGGCACATTGCCTGGACTAGTATAAACCTTGTGCCATTGAGTGCTAGGCCATATCCGATCATAACGTACGGCAAAACTACAAATATTTATGTGTTGGTCATTTTCTGCATCGACAGCTGGCCTATGGCTTGGCCAGTCTTGACTGCTGTCGCATAGTGCCGTAGTTGCTCGCCGTCGTGTCGTGCTGCGTCCCCAGTCATGCTGCGCTCCGATCGCCGTTGTTGCACAACCACTACTGTTGCTGATCCTTCATGGCTGCACGCGCTTGGGCTTGGCCCACCTACCTTTGACATCACATCCGTGCTCGATGTGACGCTGCGCTGCTGCCTCTTCCTAGACCGGTGCCAGCCACTGCGGCGCACATGCCCGAGCCACCATTGGCTTGCTATTTATGGCAATGTGGCCAACTGTTCCTGAGCGTGTTTCGCTGACCCCAACGGCCTATAGCACGTGCGCGCTTGAACTATGAGTTGACAGCCACGTCCTGCCATGGCAACGACGAGCCAAGCCATGCTGGCTCTTCCCCTGTTTCCTCTGTCGCCATGGTCGCTGGACCCATGCCTTCAATTCGGCTTGGTGTAGTCACCTCGGTCTAATTAACCTTGCCTGCGGCTTCGTTGTGTAGTCAGCCAGCCACCCAACCCCATCTTGCAGTGATTCTTGCCGTGCCAAGCTCCAATTTGGAGCTTCCTTTCCGCTGGGTCGATAAGACCATATCGGCATGCATTGGCAGCAAGGCCCCCATTCCAAACCTGCTTGCGCTCGATCTGTTGCGCCGTCCATTTTTCCTCCACCTACTCATCACCCGGCGCACCTTTGCCAAGTTGCTACCACCTCCTAGCCACCCCTAACGCGGTCTTCCCACGGTGGTGCACCACCGCACCATCCGTGCGCACGCGGCTAGCTTGGCTCGAGCCACCTCTAGCCGAACCACCCCCACGGCTGGGTCTGTGGTGAGTTCCTTAAGCTCATGCGCTACCCCTACTGCTCCGACGTCGTTGTGGCTAACCGGAACGTCACCGTTTTGCTGTAGGAGGTCCGCCGCCGTGGTCCGGCTTTACTGCGGTGTCCCGGCTCACGTTTTTGTCGCCCAGCATTTCACGTTCGCGCCTAGGCAGGTACCGGCTCCTTAGATAGGGCGGGGTGGGTCCTGGGTGCCCGGCGGGGGTCGTCGGTGTCACTGGCCGCCGCGTCGGCGTGCGTGGCCAGGTCAAGGACCTCCCCGATGTGAAGACAGGTTGTTGCAGGGGTCGTTTTGCGTAATCACAGACTGATGGAATAGTGCGCTTAGTGCTCGTGCTATTACCGGGTAGGCCAAGGGTGTTTTCGCAAAATGATCGGCGCGCGCGGGCCTCCCGTCGTGGGCCACCGACGCGCAGTTGGGCCGCGCCGCGTGGGCCGCGCTGGTGGGTCACGATGCGCATGTGCACTGCGCGGGAGTGGGCCGAGCCGCTCGCACGATGGGCCACGTGGGTGGATTCAGTTTTTCATTTCTAGGGAATTAGTAAAGGGTTATTCAATTTAGTTTTGAGTTGATTTTTGAAAAATTATAGTAAATTCCATAGGTGCCCAAAAATAGTAAAACAAAATTTGTTAGGTTCACAAAAATGCTATCTATCTGTTGGTGTAGTTAGTTTATAGTTATGTATGATAATGATAGACTCATTAATTCATTTAGGAAAGCTTAGTATTATTTAGCTTAAAATTTGTAGGAATTTTTGTGGCAAATTGGTGATAGATGCAGCCGTACTTGCTGAAGAACTCGTCGAGATCTACTCTACTCCTACTCCTAAGGGGTGGCTAGAGCCGAAAAAGTAAATAACTTGTATTTGATTGATTGTGTCCTTTACAATAGCCGAGCTTTGATATTTATACTCGGGACCTACGCATGACTCCTGTCTAAGCACGACTCATCACAATTTTTGACCCAAGAGAAAATATTCCTAATTTAAGATAACTTGGACTCTAATCTTTCCTCTTTTGTAGAGTCCATCATGTTTCGTCCTGGCGCCGATCGTAACCTTTGTCATTATCTATCGGCGCTGCCTGAAGAAAGCCGATTCTAGTGCTGCATTCGAATCAGCTGATCCCGATCTGCCCACAATTGATTCCTGCTGACATGATCTTGGGAGCTTTCGAGTCCCTATGACTCTTCCTCCAAAATTTTGGTGTAAACACATGCCCCCAATTTTGGGATAAAAGTAATTTTATTCTAAAATTATCACGTTAGTGCCCCCGATAGGTCCGCAGTCACGGGTAAAGAATTTCGATCTGGGGTCTACTGTTCGTCATCGTCTATGTCTGCTCATGAGCCCATGCTTTAAAACTTTCACGAGAGCATCATTGCTCACGAGCACTTGGACTCATCTTTCCGGGCCGGCTATAAAATGCATATCCGACCCTGGCGGGAGCAACTCAACAATTCAGCCATGTTTCTCTTCTATCTGCCTCCTCGAGTGCTCCCGACTCCGCTGGACCCCCCATGGCCTATCCTTTTGCTATGAAGATCTCGAGCGGCTAGAAGAATTCTTGTGCATAGGGTGATTGTGTCTCCCATCTTAGCACCTTGTCGAGCAAGAGAATCAGCTACTACGGTTAGAAGAATCCTTATGATATCGCCTGAGTCTTCTCTCCATGCTCACAGAGCCGTTCTAGTGTTCAAGAAATCAGCTAGGCATTTGTTAGACAAGCGGCCTTTTCCTTCCCTGTCACAATTTTATTAACGGGCCGATGTGACTTGGT
The DNA here is from genome assembly GCA_904845875.1 of Miscanthus lutarioriparius. Taxonomy (NCBI): domain Eukaryota; kingdom Viridiplantae; phylum Streptophyta; class Magnoliopsida; order Poales; family Poaceae; genus Miscanthus; species Miscanthus lutarioriparius. The sequence goes on along the minus strand of CAJGYO010000001.1, from coordinate 10,537,220 downwards.
TAATGATGACTTTCGGCCCTATGGGGATTCAAACTTCCTTTAACCCAAAGAGGCCTTGTTGGGCTGATTGCTAGTCAATGTAAATCTTTTGCATTTATCCCATGGCATTCTATAACTTGGGAGAGCAATAAGTCTGAATCTGTTATCTCTTCGTTATCTGTTCCCTGAATTCTCGGAGCATCGATCCTTTTCCGTATCTGATTCCAATTTCACACCGTTGGCGAAATCTATCTCTCTGCCTTCTCGGGCTAGATATACAGGCCACGGCTGGGGATCGAAAAACAAATCGCTTCACCTCAAACCTTCCACGTCCTTAGTATAGTTCCTGCTTCTTTGTAGGCTTGAGATCATGGAGAGCAGCAAGAAGTTTGCTGAGGAGGCCCTCAATGGACCTGCATCATCGCGTCAATGCCTTCATCGTTAGGAGGGTACAACTCATGGTGCCCCACTGCCTCAGGGAATAGGACCGACTCCGTTCGGCCTTTAGGGTCCTCTTTGTTACCAGCTCATCGCCAGCTCCCTCGTTATCAAAGGAGGTAGACTAACAATGACGATCTGCTTGCCTCCACTGATTGGCATGGCCAGAGTCTCGTTGAATGTCTCTCCCTCGCAGAATCGGCTCTAGACATGGTTCGATGTTGATCACCTCCCAAGGCTGATTCAATGGAGGATAGGTTGGCTAAGGCCGAGGCCAAAATTGTGGGTGAGATATCTGTCATAACCTTTGCTTCCTTTCAATTCCATCTTCAAGACTCTCATCATCTCCCCTTTGAACCTTTTAGATTTGTCTGCCCAACTGGAGAGCCTCCGACTGGCTACGGAGCACGCGGCGGGATTCGTCAACGCCAGAGGCATCGTCCCGGTGGTTCGCCTGCACGACATCCCGAACAGTGTCAGGGAGGTCATTTTGCATGGTGTTCGCCATGGTGCCACCATGGCATCGGCTTCTGCGCAAGCTCATTCTGGCCACGAGCTTCGGTTCCTTCCCCATGGTTTTCCAGCCGTGGTGCACCCTAGGGATTATGAGCGCCTAATTGAGGACTTCTTTGGTGCTGCTAATTCCATATCCTTTATCTCCTAGGCCGATGATATAGTAGCCAGAGTGTTTTTCGGCCCATAGTTAGTAATAGGTGATATTAGCAAACAATTTATCCGTCTTGAGTGATTTTTCCTTTTGTTTTGTACTTCATACTATATGCATCACTTTGTCCATGTTTGCTTTGCTCCTACGGGCGATACACATTGTACCGGCTTTTACCCCTCTGGGTTTATTTTCGCACTAGAAGCGATACCCTTCTGGTATCGGCTATTAGAGCTGACAACCGAACAAATTGGTTGTCAAGTATTAATCCAAATGTTAGGGTAATATTCCTTTAAATATTCCCCATTTGATTGCTCTGTTGAATCCTTCTTCTCCTTTTAGTGTTTCCAAAATATAAGTATTACCCGACGCACAACGCTTGATCCGATAAGGTCCTTCCCAATTAGTTGACCACTTTGCCAGATTTGCTGTCCTTTGACCCGATCGGCAATTTTACTCTCCAGACCAAATCTCTCAGAGAATTGCTCATTCTTGACCTTTTAATTGTAACATTTTGCAATCCTCGGTTTATGGGCTTCAATGTTTTTCAAGAGCACGCAGCCGAAGGCAACCCAAATCTTCTAAGTCATTCATCACAAAATTCTTGTAGACTTCGGCTAATAAATCGCTCTGCAACATAATGCACCTTGATCCAGTTTGAACTTCCCAAGGAGGGACTATATTATGGCTATACACGAGTTCATAAAGCGACTCTATCAGCTCTTTTGCCCTTGGTCATCAAGGGTAATTCATCCCCAGCCTTCTCGAGAGTCTCATCTCCCTTCTTCATTTTTGAAGATTAGGTCCTTTGTTCGGGCTAAAGAGCTGATTTTGAAAATAGCCAATTCTAGACTCTTGGTTTTAATTCTATCTAGGTCTGAAAACATGGCCTTTATTAAAAGAGCCCTTCGATCTTCTATCCTTAGTCATTTGGCGTTGTATTCTCTTTGGCATTGGTGAAGTGGTGTTTCGCCTTCTATTAATTGTGGTTGCCTTTTGCGCGTCCCGAGGCGTATGCCTCTTCGCTTCATGTCTTCAAATACCAGCCGAGGGCTTCAGCCTCAAACACATCTCCATTCACAACTGTTCCTTCACTCTCTTCCACCTGCCAAAACTCTGTAGCGGTTTTTTTCCTTCCTTCCGCAGATCCAATCATGTCTCATGGCCTGCGAGGGTAACCGAGGCAAGCACGCGGCGGAGGAGATCCCGGAAGAAGACATGCCGATGAACCAGCATCTCTGACTCATAAGGTGAGATTGGCAATCTTTGTTCATGATGATGACCTATTCTGACTCGCCTATAGGTCCATTGTGAATGACAGCCTTCATCCTTTCCCTAGGACCGGCAAACCCGCTGATGCTGCATCTTCCGCATCGGCTTCATCGTCGGGTTCTTCCAACTCATATGATGGCGACGATGCCCGGCGCTTCTTCCGAGAATGGAGGGCGGCTGAGGACCGCTATTCCAAGGTGATCTGGAACAACGGCCAGCTTGAGATTTGTCTAGGGGTCTTCCAAGCGGCCCTTAATGCGGCTGAGGAGGAGGCCAGCGCCGTTCGAGCGTGGCTGGCTGAGTCTGACGCCGCGATAGTAGGTAAGATGAGTTCCATAAACATTTCTATTCTAGTTTTTATTGCCTTTGTCTTGATATTCTTCTATAATCGCCAGCTCAAATGGTGCAATTAGAGTCTCTCCAATTGGCGGCGAACGTGGCCGCGGATGCCGTCAATGCTAGGGGTTCCCTCATTGATGCTCGTCTCCAAGACATCTCGGCCCGCGTCTAGGAGATTGCCCTCCACGGTGTTCATCACGGTGCATCGGTGGCGCTAACTGCGGCGTAGGTCCAAACCGGGCATGACCTCCACACCATGGGGGTTGGCTTCTCGATTGGCGATGGCCCTGAGGGACATGAAGATTTGATAGAAGAATTCACCGTAGCGGCGGAGGCCATCATGGACATCACATCCACTTAGGATGTGGTGAACAAAGTCTTCGACTAGATTGTACTTAGGGGGAACCAATGAACAAAGACTCCTCTTTCATGAATGCGCCTCAGTGCAATGCCATTGTGTATGATTGTTTTTGCTTTTTGCTTTTGCTCTATAGGCGATACATATTGTATTGTCTTTTATTGTCTTTGAAGATTTCTTTATTTTTTTGAACTAGAGGCGATACCCTCCTGGTACCGGCTATTAGAGCCAAGAACGAATTGGCTATCAAATGTTGACCAAATGTTAGAATAACGTACCATAGAACTTTGCATATCAAAGGTCGAATGATTAATCAACCCAGGTCAAGCATCCTATTAAGCGAAATAGAACTTCTTTAAGAAATCCATTAATTCTGAATCGTACTTACAATTTGATTCAGCATCCACATATGTCGGCCTAAACCCATCTCCAACACTCAATGCTTATTTTCCCTTTAATCCAATGGCCGATGTTAAGCCGTGACTTTTTACTAAAACAAACTCTCAGAGCCGATCGCTTGCATCGGCTGTTGGCTTTCATTGCTGATCTTAATGAAGCCTCCTTCCCATGACTTGCCAGAAAAACATTCAAAGTCTCCTAGTTCCCAAAAGACTGGATCGGCTGTTGCGATGCTCACGGACTCATTAGCGTGAACCAGTTCGACATCATCTCCATGCCATTGAATCAAACACTGATGCATGGTCGATGGTATACAACAGTTCGCATGAATCCAATCACGACCGAGGAGCAAACTATATGACCCTTTTCCATCGATGACGAAGAATGTGGTGAGCAGAGTCTTGCTTCCGATTGTTAGTTCGACGTTTATTGCCCCTGGGTCTTAGACGTATTACCTCCGAAGTCGTTAAGCATCATGTCAGTCTCCATCAGATCTCCTGGTCCTTTGCCAAGCTTACGAAAAGTAGTGTAAGGCATAAGATTGATAGAAGCACCTCCATCCACCAACATCTTGTTCATCGGCTCCCCATCAACAAGACCCTTTATATATAAAGCTTTTAAGTGCCGATGCTTGACTGGTTTATCAAATATTGCTTGTTGTATAACTGTTAACTTGACAACTATCTCATACTCCGATTCATCAAAATCCGAATAAACTTCTTGATCTATCGGAGCTCTGAATTCTGATGGCAACAGAAAAGCCATTTGGATATTAGCCGATGGTTGCTTTCTATCGGCTGTTTGCTTGGTACGCCATACTTAAGGTTTACCGGATGCCTGAGCCTGTTCCATCTCTTTATTCCTTAGGCGTTGCACCCTTCTCTTCTGGGTTCTTGTTAAACCTCATGAATACCATTGGCCTTCCTACCAAACATATTTCCTTTCGTTGCCTTCCTCTTCATAATCAGCCTAGTCTTGGTCAACAACTCTTTTTCTTAGCCGATTATGAACACTTCCATTTTTTAAGCACCGGTCCATATTATTATGATGATATGAGTATGGATAGACCGACATTTGATTTGAGATTGTCTAAACTCCCAATACTGATTGCTACATTCTGGACAGTCATATCTGGTAGGCAACTTCAAACCTTCATTCCAGTAATGTCTAAAGAAAGGACAATTCTAATATAATTCGGCTTGTTTCCTTTCATACCTCTCTTCTTTCAGTTGATGCTGGTATGCTTGATCCTTTAACCAATACTGATAATCCTTTTTCCTCTGCCGCTGCCACTTATTCAATAGAATCTAAGATGTAACTCACGGCTTTGTCATCCCTACTTTTGATGTCTCCCCTTGCTCGTATCGGCTCTTTTGCTTAGCACGACGTCTTCTAATCTCTCTATACTCGTCAGCCGATATTTGCATCTTGGGATCGACTATTCTAGCTTCTTTTGATTTGGTTGATGTTAGAACCTTAGTCTTTCCTTTGAGTAGCCCAGCATCAACCATGTTTTGATCTTCTGGGAAAGGATTATCATCAACTTTAATTTTTCGAGGCGTATCAAATTTGAGCCTCCCCTGCTAAATAGCCCTCTGTATATGCTGCCTGAAGATTCTGTATTCATTAGTGGAATGAGAGGTAGCATTATAGAACTTACAAAACTTCTTATTCTTCAACTGATCAGGAGGCAACATAACATGACCATCGGGCAACTTGATTTGTCCCTTTTCGAGCAAGAAATCGAAGAGCTTGTCTGATTTGGTGACGTCAAAGTCATAGCTCTCCTCGACTTCTCTTTCCCAAGGACTTGGCACCATTACTGTCTTCTTGCCCCAATTTCATTCAGCCGCAGCAACCTCTTCTTCTTCATCTTCATAGCCATCATCGACTGAGTATGGATCATAAGCTTCGGCTACTGTGGTACTCTTCTAGAACCGGGTATCTCTGCGCATACTCTGAAATTTGCTGTTGAGCGCTACTACTCGTTGAGCCAATTGACCCAAGTTGTCAAATTCTTGTCCCAGCAGCTTTTCTTTCCACATTGGCAATATTTCTTAAACAGCTAAAGCAGCTAGTTGATCATCAGCCAAGTTTAAGGAGAAGCACAAGTTCCTAGTTTCTCGTAACCTCCGAAGAAATTCAGTGCCCGATTCATTAGTCTTTTGTCTTATAGCTGTCAGATCGGTAATCTTCTTTTCTCCGGTCCTAGTGTAAAAATATGTATGAAACTTCTTCTTTAGGTCAGCCCAATTGGCAATAGAATTGACTGGTAGTGATGAAAACCAAGTGAATGCTGGCCCTGATAAGGACAAGGAGAAGAAACGAACTCGATGGGCATCCTCAACTGATGCTTCGCCCAATTGTGTAACATACCGACTGATATGTTCTATCGTGCTTATACTATCTTGGCCAGTGAACTTAGCAAATTCTGGGAGCCTGTAATTTGTGGGAAGAGTGACCAAATCATACCATTCTGGATATGGGCGTTTGTACGAAAAGGTCAGACCTTTTGGCTTCAAACCGAACTGATTTTCATCATCTCGGTCATCCTCAGCAATAATTCATCAGCTTGGATTTGGATTCCTCTACACCTGCTGACCCATCTGTGGATTGAAATCCCATGTGCCTTGATATCCTGGATTTGGCATCGTATGAAGGGTGTATAATCTGTGCCATAGTGATACCCTTGTGTAATCTCAATCTGCTGGGTCCTTTGCTAGCTTGCTGCTTCAAGTCTCTGATTGTAGACATAAGGATCTATATCTCTACGGATCCTTTGATTTGATGGTGCTATTTTTGAGCCGACGATGGTATGTGGCCTGATGTGCCAAAATTGATCACCTGGTTCTGACTTTGCCCCACCGATTGTTGCACATGCTGTACTGACGGTCCAGGATTGTACTGTATCTGATTTCTAGTAGTTCCTTGAGTTTGTTCAGATGAACCCTGAGCTGCCTGGACATCATCATTACCAGCTGGTGCTGCTTGTTGATGGTTGGTATCGACTTGATTAGTCCCTTGGGTCGACAGATCTGGAATGTTGTAATAAGCTGGCCCACCTTGACCAACTAGAAATCCATGAATCGCCTCTCTCATGGTGTTGTGGAATATGTCCAAGAAAGCTTCGTTATGGCTTGATACGGCATCACGAATAGATTTGTCTACAACTTTCTTAAAGAAATGCCTCTCTTAATCCTCAGTTGTATATGTCTGTCCGTGTAATAGAACTCTTAGTAGTGGAAATTTCTGTTCGTGTAATAGAACTCTTGGTAGTGGAAATTTCTGAACAATTGTGTTGTCACATATTTTGGTGTAGGACAATAAACACTTGTTCTAAAACTCTTCTATAGCTTTGCTGATAATACCCTTATCCCCATCAGGCAGATCTTCATAATGCAGCATAAGGATGTCGTTGTTGTTGTGAACCGCCATGACAATTGTGGGGTCCCACCGGGCGTGCCAGAAACGTGTGTCGACACCGAATTTTGTCCCGTGCCGAGGACACATGAGCAAGCCGGAAGGGTCCGCTCGATGGAGCTGGAGATCCGCCTAGCTTCAGCGCAAGAAGGGTGGTCGATCCTACACACTCCTCCCAAGACGTGCCAGTCAATTTGACCCTGCCATTGACAAGGAGAGAAAGCTTATCAGTAATTAAGACCGGAACATGCCGGTGTTGCTAGACAGTCCCAAATATGCGGCTCTGAGAGCCGATATGAAATGAGATCGACTAAATAGCCGATTCCAGCATATTCGTAAGAATAAATCAGTTAAAGCTCATAGAGTTGTGTAAAAAGAATCGGTTATCATTATGAATATCATTGGTTAAACAAATATTGGACACTAGCAAAAAGATATCAACAATAATTAGTTCATGCTAAATCAATGATTGCAAGTAACCGAACCCCTTTTTATGAAAGAAATAATTCATCATCATTCAATCATTTAATAGAGATAAATCTAATAAACATATTAGATCTCATCTATCGCTATGACCAGTGGGGCATGAGGCAGAATCATGTAGGCCGTAGAAACAACAATAGACTCAACGACCCTAACTTATTACTAATATCAATGGGGCATGAGGTAGAATCATGCATGCCATAATACAATAATAAGATCATGGGGCTAATGCTCGTGAAAGCGCTCGATATGCTAAAATAGCCAATTCGGGCATAGCGCACAATTAAGGTCATGTCCTCGCATGGGGTGAGGTTTGAATAAGCTTTCGCTTAGCCAATAGATCTACTTAAGATCAAACATGCCTTAACCGCACGCTATGCACGATCAAGATTGATGTAAAACAACCGATAAAACATAACTTATCATTTAAAGTACAGATTAGATTAATTTACATTAACAAACGATGGGTTAAAAAAGATATAAGGCCGATCTAGATTAATCCCAATCGGACGAAATAATATTGCTGTAATTAAATAAACAATGGAAGCAATAAGCAATATCGATAACTTAATGAATCTATCCGAAGGAACGCCACCCTTAAATAGAGCTGATAACTTAACCTTGATCTACTTCGAGCAGTGGAGGTTCACCGGATCGATGCGATCGACTTGAACTAGAAAAGAGTCGATAACTAACTCATACCGTAGTCGTAGTGGAATAATCGATCCCCACTAACCACATACTCGGTAAGCCTTAACTTGGCTATTCTATTACGAGAATGGTGTGGAGTGGATAAATGGCGGAAATATAGTACCCACGTGGTGTAAATTTGGATTGGTGATAATTCTCGGGTGGCGCGGACCCGTTCTTGTTTTAGAGGATCCGAGGGTAGGTTGGTATATGTAGGTCGGGGAACCGCATATGCATTGGGTTATAATCGGTTGAATCGTCGTTGCTCCTCGGTTTAGTTCATCATCGTAGTAATTAATAATCGGAAACCGAGGATGGTATGAGAAAGTGTTGGATACGAAGTTTCATGATCTCAATATGGATCGCGACTTTGTATATGATCTTTATGAAGTTTTATCGTTGATATAAAGAATTTTGTTAAAATGCTTTTTTACATAAAAGAACCTTGATTATTGCTAAAGCCATACCTTGAATCCCATGAACCGCATTCGTTCTTTTAAATTCTTATTTGGTTAAGACTTGTTGAGTACTTTTGTACTCGTGGTTAGATTGACCCTTGTTGCGATGAAGCTCATAAAAGTTTTGGATCGTCTTTGCATGACCTGTTGTTCGAAGGCGATGACGATAAGTAAATGTGTGACCCCCTTAATTGTGTGTTCGAAGTAATATAATATAATGCCACTCCACTACTACGCTTTTGTAATATTAATCAACTTAGTTTGTAAGGTTTGAAATAAATGTTTTGTAAACTAAGTTATTGTAAGACTTCGCTATTTTTACTCGATGTATATGAATGCAATGACTCTGTAATGGGATCGGAAATCGTGGATGATTCGGGGTTCTCCGAGGGAACGCCAGTCTTCTTAAGTTACCAGGAATATATGCATAGTTGTCAGAGGTCTTTGGACAGTGACAGGTGCATGTAGGCCCTATAATTTAGGAGGTTCTACCATAGAATGGTATCAGAGCGATCGTTACAAGGTTTTTGTTGTATTGGTTTACGAAAACTTTAAAATGATTTGGGATGGCTAAATTGAACTTGTTAATTTGGTCCAAATTGCTTCTGACTTATCTTATTTCTTTCTCACCATTCCTTATTTGATTAAAAAGGTTTTGTGTGGTGGAGTAGTAATCTTACTATGCCCTATATGAAAACAACTATTGTTTATGTACCTTATGAGCTTTGATGTTTAGTAACGTAAGAATCGTTCATGCATCATGTCATTAATGAAACACTGCACATATTCCAGTTATAATCATTCATATGAAGTTGAAATATAATGATGTTTGAAACTTTCTCCTTCCATTTTGAGAATGGCTATTACTTGTTATAGCTATTTTTGTACCAATGAACCTAGTCATGTACTAGGCTTTGCCAGTAAACCGTCCTTTGCTTATTTTTGCTCATCAGTTCTACCTCATTTGGAACTTTTGACGCACTTTAATTTTCCCTACCTACTCAATGTTGAAACTTGGGACTAATCCTTGAATTCTCCAACCTATGCATGTGTCATGTCTTGGTCTCTCCTAATGCAACACATGCTAGTTCCTTGATCTTGCTAGCTTGATAAGTGTTACTTGTGAGTTACTTTAGTTGTGCCCTATGGTGGTGCCATGATCCATGATTTACTCCTCGAAACTCTGGGGTCTCCTGTGGATCGCTGACCATAAGGAAATCACTTTGGTGTGCTCCATTTGGTATCAAGGTCTGCGGTCATGAATCATTATAGTAAATTAATGTGATTCACTCATCTTGAACTCTCATTTGAATTCTTGTTCCATCATTCCATTGAAGTTACTAAATCCTTTGTCCCTTACAAGCTGTCTTTTGATATTTACTTTCATGTCAACTCTTGTTGTTTTGTGAACAACTTGAAAGTTAATGTGTTTGACATATTTCCTTTTCCATGACTCAATCACGCTTTTAGCACTTTATTGACCCTAGAGAAAATGTAACATCCCCGATGTTAAAAAAATATTTAAGAAGGTGATCATGTCATCATTATGCATAATCATCACGCATCAACTCATGAGTGCATTTCATGTTTATATTATAGTATGCAAATGTTATTTTATGGAGTGTTTTATATATTACCTGAAATAATGTTAATAATAATGATTAGGAAACTTTGTAAATCTTGATGTGGGAATCTTTTAAACAAGTCAAATCTTGTTGCAATGCTTAGGTGTGGACCTTGTTTTATGATAGGTGTTGAATTGTATGGATGAATCAATTTCAAAACATTTGTGTTTAATTGGATTTCGAAAACCCGAATTTCCAGCATTTAAGTTTACCCTAGGTAACCCAATTCAAAATCTAAGCACATTTTGGGGTTGAGTCTAAAAGAAAAAGTGTAGAGTTTCTCATGGTGTACAAAGTTGGTGTTTGGAGTTTTCAAAGTTGTTTTATAAAATTTGAAGTTATTTAAAAAGGCGAAATTCCTTAAATATCCCCGCTTTAAATTCAAAAGTTCATTTCAAAATGTAGGCCGAATTTGGGTATGGTTTCAAAAGCAAAGTTGTAGAACTTTTGATTTTGAACAACTTTTGTTTTTGGAGATTTTTGAGTTGTTATGAAAATTTGGGAGTAATTTGGGAATTTTAGCGGATGGAAATTCTGTAATTTGGATGAACAGTGTCCACCGCCAAAGCTACATGGCCGGTGATCTTCGGTTTGCTTCTAGGCGTGGTCGTGGCCATCTTTGGCGTCGCGCTGGCGCGGTGAAGGCCACAACGTAGCTTCCTTGAGCTTCTGAGCCACTCTATTTAGCCTTGGCCGTCGCCGTTCATTCCCGCTCTCTTGCTCTATTTTTCCGCCGCCACCGCCATTCTCCGTTGAGCCCTCGCCGTCAAACCAACGTCTGCGCCGTCGCAGCGACGCATGTCCCAGCTCCGCTAGTTCCTTGCGCACCCAGCCAGCTAGCTCTAGTTGCTTGATTTCGCCATGAACTCGTTGTTCATCATTTTCTTCCTCGCGGCCGGCAACTTCACCGTCGTGTGCGCGTCGTCGTGGCTGGAGCTTCACGGTGTGTCTTTGTCATTGCTGAGCGTACCGTTAGCTTCGCCTTGATGTCGTACTGCTTTGTGACTTGTTCTTTTGCCATTTCATCCACCGCAGCCGTCGGAGTGCCGTCGTCGACGTCTGTTTCACCGCCGTGGAGGCTGTGCTCGTCGAACTCCTTCACCGTAGCTCCTTTGGTCTAGTTCTCTGCTCAGTCGTGTTCGGGGTGAGCTGCTGAACCTTCCTCGGTGTTTTGTTTAACTGCTACCGCAGTGGTATCGCCGGCGCAGCGCAGACGCGCTGCAGTGTCGGACATGGCCGTCGTCATGCTCATGCGCCGCTGTAATTGGTCCCGATTGTGCCACCAATCGACGCGTAGGGGTGTAGGGGTCATTTTAGTACCTTGGTCGTCGCCGTTGAGCTCGCCGTCGGTGAGTTTTCGCCGGTCAGCGCGCGTGTCGCCGTGGTCAAAGCGCGAGGTAGAAGATGACAAGTGGGACCCGGTTGTCAGTGACTCAGTGTTCAAAATGGATTTTCTATTTTTTTGAAATAAGTGAATAGTGTCTGTTTTTGTTATTTTTGTGTAGATTTATTTATAGCTTCAAAAATTATGAAATTTTTTGTGTGACTTCTCTGTGATGTGTATTATTTAGGAAAAATATGAAATGTTGATTTTCAGTACTTTTTGAATGTGATAAAAATTGCTCAATTAATTAATAAATGAGTTTACAGGATTTTTCTAGGCTTATTTATGTATCCAAAAATTATGAAAATTGTTTTGTCACTTAGTTATCATGTGATGAACATATACAAAAAAAATTAGGTCAATTGGAACAAGTTGATTTATTTCATAATTATTAATTAATTAATTAATTCATAAAAGCAAATAGTAACCTTTAGTGATTTAGGTTTTGTTTGAGTTTTTGATTAAGTGATGTCCTTGGGTCATTAGTTGGTAATGATCCTTGGCAATTGTTGTGTGTGTTGCAAAAATGGTTTAGTTGGTTTAACTTGTAACTATACCGCGAAGGAAAGTTGTATTCAAGTGTTAAATTTTGTATCCATCATCGAGCATCATGTTTCGTATTCCGTATCATGTTAAGCATGGCATTGTTACTACGTGTAGTGAACGAAGGTGAGCATGTGGTAGTTAATCAAGTAGTTGAGGAGGTTGATCCGTCTGTGGAAGTTGGTGTTGATATCGGTGGAACGACTCCGGACCTGGACTTTTCCGTCAACGAAGGCAAGCCCCGGATGCATACAACCCTACCTTGTATTTTACAAATTGATTTTGCTTTTGCTTCTTTTTACTGCATTAAGTGATTAGGAGTTAAGTGGAAACCTAATTGGTGCATTACCAACCTTGTTATTCCATATTTACCATATTACCAGTTTTAAATTCATAAATGCCTAGTTTTGCTTAGCTATGCTTAGAACGATGAAAGTCGGGTGATTACCTGTCATCTGCAAGTTTTAAATGGAGCTTTGGTTAATTATGTTAACATGTGATATGGGAATGTGGAGTAATAAATCTAGACCGGGCGGACTTGGTGTGTGTGAGCCACAAGACATGGAGGTCTTATGAGCAGGTTCTTTCTGCCTGTGTCGATTAAGGTCCGTCCGTTGTTGAATTGCATGAGGTGAGACTTTGTAGTACTAACCACATACTCTGGTAAGCCTTAACTTGGCTATTCTATTACGAGAATGGCTACTCGCGCACTGGGAGTGGAGAGATGGTGGGAATAGCATGTACCCACGTGGCAATGGGCTGGATTGGTGGAGTACTGTATTCTCGGGTGGCGCGGACCCGTTCTTGTTTTAGAGGATCCGAGGGTAGGTTGGTATATGTAGGTCGGGGACCTGCATATGTCGTGTGGTCTGGAATTCCCAGCTGGGTTATAATCGGTTCGAATCGTTGGTGCTCCTCGGTTTTGGAGACTCAACTCACTGTTCATCATCGTAGTAATTAATAACTGGAAACTGAGGATGGTATGAGAAAGTGTTGGATACAAAGTTTCATGATCTCAATACGGATCGTGTCAGCTTTGTATATGATCTTTATGAAGTTTTAAACGTTGATATAAAGAATTTTGTTAAAATGCTTTTACGCAAAAGAACCTTGATTATTGCTAAAGCCATACCTTGAATCCTATGAGCCTGCATTCCTACATTCTTTTAAATTCTTATTTTGGTTAAGTCTTGTTGAGTACTTTTGTACTCAGGGTTCGTTGACCCTTGTTGTAGGTGAGGCTCATGAGCAGATCTGTTTTGGATCGTGCTGCATGACTGTTGTTCAGTGCGATGACGATAAGTAAATGTGTGGCCCTTGGACAGAGCAGCTTAATTATGTGTTCTATAATATAATATAATGCCACTCCACTACTATGTTTTGTAATATTAATCGAACTTAGTTTGTAAGGTTTGAAATAAATGTTTTGTAAACTAAGTTATTGTAAGACTTCCGTTATTTTTACTCTGATGTATATATTTGAATAAACTGTTATAATACTATAATGACAATGTAATGGGATCCTGCTCAGAAATCGTGGATGATTCGGGGTTCTCGAGGACACCCGACAGTCTTCTTAAGTTACCGGGAACATATGCATAGTTGTCAGAGGTCTTTGGACAGTGATAGGTGCATGTGGGCCCTATAATTTAGGAGGTTCTGCCACAGAAAACATTCTTAATTTAAGATAACTTGGACTCTAATCTTTCCCCTTTTGTAGAGTTCATCATGTTTCGTCCTGACACCGATCGTAGCCTTTGTCATTATCTGTCGGCGCTGCCTGAAGAAAGCCGATTTTAGTACTGCATTCGAATCAGCTGATTCCGATCTGCACGCAATTGATTCCCTGCTGACATGATCTTGGGAGCTTTCGAGTCCCTGTGACTCTTCCTCCAAAATTTTGGTGTAAACAATAGAGTAAATCGATATTAAGAATAGGGATTCCCTTAGTTGCTAAGTTAATACATGAAATGTTTCATACCTGTTTAGTGCGAATGATAGGTAACGTAGCGTCTTAGTTGGTAAAGTTAGTTTAGTAGCTTGACAGATGTATTTTATTTTAAGAGTTGTTGTTACCGTATTATTAAGTGTTGCATCATTATTTCATGCATGCAAATAATGAATTGGTAGAGTTCATGCCTACGGGTGAACAGGAATACGAGGAGATCATTGAGTACGAGGAGGAGATTCTCATATAGGAGGGAGCCCCGGAGGCATCATTTGCTGACTATGTTGACGCCCCACCTGCCCAAGGCAAGCCCCGGTGTATAACCCTTATTTTGAATAATCTCCGAAATATATATATGATGTGCATTTACGTTGCAGACATTTTATGGAAAATACATGCATAGATATATCTACTTATGAGTCCTACTAGTATAGGTCGAGTAGCTGCTATGCTTAGGATTTCGGTAGCGTGAGTAACCTGCCGTTACTCTCAATAGTTGATTACTAAGATCACTCATGATAAAATGGTGGAAAGAAAAATGGAGACCGAGCAGGGATATGGTTTGGGTATTGGTGGGTGTAAGAGGTTGTGTCCTACGACCAATGGGGCATAGCTTGGTTACACTTTTTCACTATCTATGTCGATTAAGGACCGGTCATTGCATTGGGTTCTAGGTAAGTCACGGACTTATTATCCTGAGCACATACTTGGGTATGGGCGTAGGGAAGACTTGTCGCTCTCTTGTCGTGGGTTCCGGCTCTTTCCGGACCGACTAATTAGAGACGGGGATGGTGGAGGTCTAAGCACCGCACTAAGTCCAGGACTTAGGAGCGGGGGCTTGGAGTCCAAGTTTGGACGGGGACATGGACCCCATGACAGAAGAGTTGTGGGTTGGTCCTGCTTGTGCCTGGGGTACAAGCGAGGCATGTGTTTCGGGGTACCCAGCTAGGCACATTGATTCATGAATCGCTGGGCAACCGGTACGGCTTGTCTACAGTCTAGCACCGTAGTAAGAACTGAAAGATGAAAGGTGATGGAATGGAACTGCTTGGTCAACTCTTGCTTAAAAGTAGAACAGGTGCTTACATAGAATGGCTAGATAATGAATTAATCATGACTACTAATAATAATATAAATAAGGATTTACTATTAGTATTGCTTTCTGCAAAAAGGAAACCCAGCAAACCATAAAGCTTATCATATCCCTTGGAGTCAGAAAATTATTCCCACTAGTCGGTTAAGTCTTGCGAGTACATTTTATACTCAGGGTTTATTTACTCCTGTTGCAGGTATAGATTGAGGAGTTGACGTTGTGTGAAGGATTCTTCTGGTGGGCACAGACGGATCCTTGTTTATTGTCGATAGATGTTTATTTTTATTCTGCTGTTTAATATTCCGCACTCTGAACTTGGTAATGTAATAATACATTTCTAAGGACTCTGGATGTATGAAATGGACTAATTATTGTAACTCGTTCTCATTATTGGATCTTTGGAGAAAAATGTGGACTATTCAGGCTCTTCCTTGGGGTGTGCCCGATGGAACCTGCCTGATGTAGCTTGCTTTTGGGGTGCTTAGTGTCTGATGGAAGACGAGCGCATCCGAAGGTGTGTTATTTCAGGCGGTTCCACCACACGTCATCTACTACCGGGGAGGGGGTGCGACCGCCAGTGGAGGGAGCATGGGCTGCGGGGCAAGGAGCATAGGCCACCGGGGGAGGGGGCACAACCGCCGTCCGAGCATGCTGGCATGGAGGCTAGGCCACACATAGGCGCAGCACCTCAAGGAGAAGAAGCATGCACGCAAAGAGAAAGGAGAAAATAAAGAGAAGGACAATATAGCCATTTCATTTTGCTCTCCCACTGTAAGGAGTTGTTTTGCCAAATGGTCTAAGGGCGTGTTTGGTAGAGCTCCACTAGCTCCAGATTCATAAAAATAGATACAAATCCTACTTTTCTAGTCAAACACTTTTAGCTCCACCATGAATTTGATCCATCAAAACGACGTATCTACCCCCAGATTCACCAAATTGGTGGATCACCCTAGCACATCAAGGGGTGCTCCACCAAATCCAAGTTTGATGAAGTTTGAAAAAAATTACCTAAGACTGTTGCTAGTTAAATAAAAACAACACTTCATTCTTCTTTTTTGTCTTCTTCCTCGCACGCAAACGCCTGGTTGCCTTCCCTGATCGCCGCACCACCCCTCACCGATAGTCACGCCACACTTGGCCGAACGCACCCATCTCGAGTGTCCACGTGCCCTAACCAGCCGAGTCCATGCCCGCCCTGGGCGGCCACACCCACACCTGGCCGCCCCTAGAGCCCTCACCGACCGACAACCCCCCCTTGTGTCCTCATCGGCCGGGGACACGCCTGCCCTTGGCCGGAGCGCCAGGCCAACAACCATGGGCCCTCCCCGACCGGCAGCCCACCCCCTCGCACCCTTAGCGGCCAGGTACCGGGGCCGTGCCATCTCCGACCATGTGCACGCCAGTTGTGGGGAGGAGGAAGAAGAGCTCATGGTTTTTTTACATTTTTTCATTATGCCCCTTGACGCATGGGGTCCAGATGGAAGTGTGTCGACGGAATATTGTTGGTAGTCCTCTGAGGGGTATCCCACGAAAGTAGATTGATTGGCAGAGGTGTGCGTAATCAAAAACAAGAAGGCAATAGAGACACAAGAGTTAGGTAGGTTCTGGTCGTTTGCACGACGTAATACTCTACTCCTGTGGTCTGTTGGTTTATATTGGCTATCGTATGATATTGCGTGTGTTTTTGGATATGGGATGGGGCATGCCGATTAGGGGACCCCTGCCCCTCCTTATATACTCTGGAGGGGTAGGGTTACAAGGAAAGTATCCTAGTCGATTACATGGCAAGTATTAGATTACAATATCTATAGTATCCGATCAAATCTTCTAGATGTCTTGCGATGTACACCGAGCAGTGTCATGCCCCGCAAGTCTTGAATCTTATAGGCTAGACCATCCCTGACCGTGCGGACCATGTCCCTTGCCGTGGGTACCTAGGGTTATACCCCCACAGCTAGTCCCCGAGTGCCTTGTATCCTTTGAGCAGCATCGTCTTGAACAAGTCCAACCAGTTTGACGTGAAGCCGAGCAGTGGAAGTCAAAGCCGACCAGTTTAACTGGTGACCTGGGCGGTGAAAGTCAAAGCCGACCAGTTTAACTTGTGACCTAGGCGGTGAAAATCAAAGCCGACCAGTTTAACTGGTGACCTGGGCGGTGAAAGTCAATGCCGATCAGTTTAACTGGTTAGGAGACATCGGACTTAGCCAAGTAAGGTTTGCCAGAAGGATGTAAGAGGCTCAAGATAAAATTTGAAAATTCTTCCCCTTAGAAGAAGTGTAGCCACTGAGACTCCGTCAATAAGGAGGGTAAATCAAGAAATAAGCACTATATTCATTGTCAGGTGAAGTATAGCCACCTAGTCGAATTTTGAAGTAGGGTCAAAGAAAAGAAGTCTGAAAGCTTGCTGACGTCATCTGACATGCGCGTATCAAGACCCCAGACGTGCTGCCCAAGATCAGCACCCTGATCCGAACAGCATGGAGCAGCTTGATAGCACACCGATGAGACGTAGCAAGACCCAGCTGCCAAGAGAGTCATCAGCCTTAGCTGGCAACTCTTGCACGAAGAATCCAAATTTCGAGGAGTCCCTAGCTTAGCTGGTAAGCCCCTAGCGTAGCTGACGATGAAGCGCGACTGACGAAAAGTCCGGCTAACTGGTCGGCGGCGAAGTGAGCATTGAGTAGAAGTGACCGACGAACAGTCCGATCAACTGGTCGGCGACGAAATCCATAAACCTAGCAGTTCGACCAGTTGATCGGTGGAGAAGTCCGAGTACCAGGTGGTCCGACCACCTGGACGATGATCCTGCAATACAAATATGTAGAACGGGTAGTACATGATGTAAAAATAAAATATATGAACTCCTGAGAAGAATCAGCATTGGTGATGAAATAGCGTATGCAGCTCGATGATCAGTTGGTATGAACACTTAGTGTTATTCTGAAGATGTGTTTATATTTAATATAAACCGCCCGACCAGTTAGTGTGTAGCTGAGTTTCCAGCCCTAGCTAGCCTGTTAACCATAACGCGGAGCCGAAGCCCGTGTGCGTGTAGGAAGAGTAGGGCGTCGCTAAGGAGCCACTACCGACCACCCCTAACGCAGAGGGCAGACGCTCGTGCACGTGTAGGGAGAAGCCGGAGATAGGTCCGTCTCTGGGAACATCCAAAGCATCAACATGGCTGTTCGAGGATTTGCCTTAGCCTTAGCTATATATCATCTTTAAGATGGTATACATGAAAGAAAATTGTTTGGATAATAATCATGGAGAAAACAGCACAGAGATATATCATGGCGATATATGAAGGTTGGAGAATATTTAGAAAAATATTAAAGCGAGACTTAGCTTTAGACAGATCGTCTGATCGGTGGCGTATGACGTTATCTGGTCGGTGAATTTGTCCCTTAGGGCATCCTGATGGATGGTGGCCGTATCCCCTGGAGTTTCCTGATCAGCTTCCGATAGATTGCAACCGGAAGGTGGTCGGCGCCAAACCGGAGTGGTTAGAGCCGATTCCATGAGGGAGAGGCAGTCGGCGAGCTTCTGGCTGACCTGATCGATGGATGCGATCAGATTGTCGTTGCCGACCTTCTTCCTCGAGTAGCGGGGCAGCAGGCGGCGAGTTGTTGGTGAAGACGATCTCGAAAGCGGTTCTGAGATCGGATCTACTGTTGCAGGCGTTGGTGTGGTCGGCGCAGAATCGATCTGCACCGGCTTGAAAATCTCTCCGTCTCCGTCAGCATTGACGACCCAAGAGATCGATCCAACCATAAAGATCTAGCCGGGCTCTAGAGAGGACGAAGAGCTTAAAAAGTGTACCATATTATTTGTCATGGAAACAACACGCAGACCCCTATCTGGCGCGCCAACTATCGACGGAATATCATCGGCAGTCCTCCGAGGAGTATCCCACGAAGGTAGATTAATCGGTAGAGGTGCGCGTAATCAAGAACAAGAAGGCAACAGAGACACAAGAGTTAGACAGGTTCGGACCGTCTACACGATGTAATACCCTACTCCTATGGTCTGTTGGTTTGTATTGGCTATCGTATGATATTGCGTGTGTTTTTGGATGTGGGATGGGGCATGTCGACTAGGGGACCTCTGCCCCTCCTTATATACTCTGAAGGAGTAGGGTTACAAGAAAAGTATCCTAGTCGGTTACATGGCAAGTATTAGATTACAATATCTACAATATCCGATCAAATATTCTAGATGTCTTGCAGTGTACGCCGAACAGTGCCGTGCGCCGTAAGTCTTGAATCTTGTGGGCTGGACCGTCCCTGACCGTGCGACCCATGTCCCTTGCCGTGGGTACCTGGGGTTATACCCCCACAAAGTGAGATAGAGATGGAGGTGAAGTTGTGCCAAAAACTTTGATAAATTTCGAGATCTAGGTGAATGCGAGATTCAGATTCATTTTTTTTCTAACGATGGAGCTGTACCAAACATACCCTAACAAAACAAATCCTCTATCGACAAAGCTATTTACGGAGCTAAAGCTGAAAAAATGGCTTCACCGGTGAGGTGGAGCTGTGGCAAACGAGAGCTTAGTACTCCCACCGTTCATAAATAAAAGAATGTAATTCTCGCTTTTAGAGAAGCCAAACAGTTTAAACTTTGACTAAATTTACATAAAAACATACTACCATTTATGATAAAAAATAAGTATCATTAGATTCGTTATAAAATATATTTTTATAAATAAATTTATTTAAAAATATAAATATTAATACTATTTACTATAAATTTGGTCAAATTTAAGTCAATTTAACTAACACTCGTACCATAATTGGTTTACTTGGGCAATACGTGAGTAACAAAAGTAATAGATTCCCAGTTTCAAAAGCAGCAGTATCCAATTCCCCCCTCGCGTACATAAACAACGGAGAAATGGACACATACTCAGCCCGTCTTAAAACCCTCGAACCATCATGTCGCTCTCCACACTCAGCCACCCGACCGCCGCCGCCGCCGCCGCCGCCGGGACCGGAAAATCTCTTTTCCCGGCTGCCCCGGCGGTGCAGTCCGTACGTTTCCCCAGGGCACGGGCCCCTGTCCCCGCCGCCGTCTCCGCCGCGACCGCCGCTGTTCACGCGGATCCCGCGGAGGATAGGGTTTCGTCGCTGAGCCAAGTCTCCGGCGTGCTGGGGTCGCAGTGGGGCGACGAGGGAAAAGGCAAGCTCGTCGACGTGCTGGCCCCCCGCTTCGACATAGTTGCGCGTTGCCAGGTGAGGGGTCTTTATTGTGCTAATCCATGCCTAGAGGAGTCGAGTTGTTCTGTGGCGCAGCCGTGCTTCTGCGATGGTTAACGTTTGGTCGTTCACGAAGCCAAGCCTTGGAATTTGGAGCTTTTTTTTATTAGGCTTGATGATGATTGATGAAAGAGCGATCTGTGTTTAGAATTCACCTTGCTGATAACCATGATTTACGCTAAATTTGCCAAGGAGAGTAAAGCTCCAGCCTTATAGTCGTTTTGGAGATGATGGGTTTTTAAATCTTCTCGATGCTGGCTGCACCTTTGGTTTCTTACAGGAGTGTTACTGTGTTAGGATGTTTGATCTTGACTGATAAACACTTGGTATATGACTAAAAGACACGCACCTGTGATAATCTCCTTTGTACCATGCTAGAATGTTCATACATAGTGTAGATAAATCATAGATTTATGGTCCAAGTGGATAGATTGGTTAATTCAAGCAAGAGAATGTTCTTTTTATTTGGTCACATAAGAATTTGTCCTGTGTGGTTGGTTATATGATGGAGAGACTTATAAAATGCAAAGCTTCTATGTTATGTTAAGCCCTGGTACTGCAAGTTGCTTCGTGCTCGTAAAGCAAATACTTGTGAGTTGCTAAACTAATTCAAGCTTGAGATTTCACCATGTTTTGCATCCTAGAGTAATCTATATTTCAGTAACACGTAGTACTACTAATGCTCCTGGGGGTCACATCATGTCCCTTATTTGCTTTTTCTTGATTTCTGTGGTGGATGTTTCTAGTCTGTCAGGACTTCTCTCTGTGTAATTGCATTTTCCACTCTTAATATTTATATACTTAACATAATGGTCTTCGGGCACGGCAAGTCAGTCAGTATCAGTTAGCTACTTCTCCTTAGTTTAGTAGCCTTATCTGAGTTTCAACCACATTTTTATCAGGGGGGAGCAAATGCTGGACATACAATCTACAACGCAGAAGGCAAGAAATTTGCCCTTCATCTTGTTCCATCTGGTATTCTCCATGAAGGGACACTTTGTGTTGTTGGCAATGGAGCAGTGATCCATGTTCCAGGGTTCTTTGGAGAAATTGATGGTCTTGAGTCCAATGGAGTCCGCTGTGATGGAAGAATACTGGTATCCGACCGCGCACATCTGCTGTTTGATCTGCACCAGGTTGTGGATGGACTTAGGGAAGCTGAGCTTGAGAATTCATTTATTGGGACAACTAAGAGAGGCATTGGTCCTTGTTACTCCAACAAGGTAACTCGAAATGGACTGCGGGTTTGTGATCTAAGGCACATGGACACTTTTGGGGATAAGCTTGATGTATTGTTCAAAGATGCTGCTTCGAGATTTCAAGGCTTTCAGTACAGCAAAAGCATGCTCAAGGAAGAGGTTGAGAGGTACAAGAAGTTCGCAGATCGCTTGGAGCCCTTCATTGCTGATACCGTGCATGTGCTAAATGAATCTATTCAGCAGAAGAAGAAAATCCTGGTTGAAGGTGGACAAGCAACTATGCTGGATATTGATTTTGGTACTTATCCATTTGTGACTTCTTCTAGCCCTTCAGCTGGTGGGATATGCACAGGCCTAGGGATTGCTCCAAGGGTAATTGGTGACCTGATTGGAGTGGTAAGTTAAACCCACTGTTATTCATTATTACAGTCCTCTTTCATGCTCTACTGCTTATATATTATGTATGCTTTACGTGCAGGTCAAAGCTTACACATCAAGAGTTGGCTCTGGCCCTTTCCCAACTGAACTACTTGGAGAGGAAGGTGACCGCCTTAGGAAAGCTGGAATGGAATTTGGCACAACAACGGGTCGCCCAAGGCGATGCGGTTGGCTTGACATTGTTGCGCTTAAGTACTGCTGCCAAATCAATGGGTTCTCATCACTTAATCTGACCAAACTAGATGTTCTGTCCGGGTTGTCAGAAATTAAGGTGGGTGTTTCTTATAGCCAATCTGATGGACAGAAGCTACAATCCTTCCCTGGGGATCTTGATACCCTTGAGCAAGTACAGGTAAGCTTTGGCATGCACTTCTCACTGTGTTTTCATGGCGTAAAGCCGCTTTGAGTAGAAACATAGCATTGTTTCGAGAATGTACATTATTTTCTCTGTTTTAAGATGCAATATAATATCCTTGTCTCAAAAGCTTGTGGTGTTAGTAGTGACAATTTAAACAGGTATAAGAGACTAAGAATGCATATATTTCATCTCTTATATGCCTTGCCTTGTGTTTCAGGTCAACTATGAGGTTCTGCCTGGGTGGCAAAGTGACATTTCGTCTGTTCGAAGTTACAATGAACTTCCCCAAGCTGCCCGCCTCTATGTGGAGAGGATAGAAGAGCTTGTTGGTGTTCCCGTGCACTACATTGGTGTTGGACCTGGCAGAGATGCTCTCATATACAAGTAAAAGCAACTTTATTTGGTCCTTGATTGGGCAGAAAAATCTAGCCCTAACCAGGCCTTGAGCATTTGCACTTCGTTGCGGTGAAGTCACTGACTGGAGTGATGTAATGTGCGCAATAATCAGAACCTTGTTCTAATACAGCCGCTGAGACATCAGCTAAGGCGAATAAGGGAAGGATGAGTCATTTGCACTATTGTTCGGTGGTTCATCATATATTTTGCACCGTGTTTGACTCCAATTGTTAGGTGGTCCATATATTTTGTACTAATTGTGAGACTAATGTGCTATGAATCTCAACTGTATACCTTGCTGATGGATGCCTTTCCGTTTATTTATATGGTTGGAAAAAATGAGATACCTGATCAAAATCTGCGCATTCTTGTCTACTGCATGCTTGTTTCTCGACTCCAGTTAACCTTGTCAACGCACTGAAGCTACCAAAAAATTGTTCTGATACTGAGAGTGAAGTAGCAGGCTACATAGATAGGGGAGGATGCATGTTTTTTTTTTTGGTTAAAAAGAACTAAAGAATAGTAGGCTCAAATGGTCACAGATTTATTATGCCAAACTCATTACCAGCCATCAGATTATCAGAATCGATTACATTGAACTTGGGAGCTAAAGCTTGTGCGCTAGTGAAAGGTGCCACGTGCAGCATGCAGATGGGCGGGATATTCAACATTGCATGGACTCGGATTACACGCACTAGACGTCCCAGACAGGGATGGGCAGGCAGGTTCCGAACTGGTCGACCTCATGCAGATCGTCCATCTGAAAACCTCCGTTGACGCCGACGGCGCCGCCGTGGGCTCCCGCGATGTCGTTGAGGTCCGCTGCCAGCGCGTCCCAGTCGAACTCGCCGTTGCCGCCGAAGCAGCCAGCGTCGGCGGCGTCACCGTGAAAGCTGGCTTTAGCAGTAGCCGTGCCGTCGTCGTCGGTCTTGAGCACGCCGATCTGCTGCAAGAACTCCCTGAGGTCGAGCTGGGGCTTGTCCGCTTCGGGCGGGCCGCAGGCACCGCCCTCGCACGGCTCGGCGTCGTCGACCGTCGTCATGGCGGCCGTGGACACCGCCTGCTCCAGGGCGTGGAAGCAGGACATGGGCGGCGCGTGGGTGGTGACGGTGGAGCAGGGAGACGTGGAGGCCGCCGCCGGGAGATGATCGGCCGGGGCGAGCTGGTGGGCAGGCGCCGGCGGCTGCGGCTTGGTGGGCGAGCCGTTATTCTTGAGCTCCTGCAGCCTCTGGTGGATGACGTGCACGTTGTGCTGCGCGTTGAGGTTGAGCAGCCCGTAGGCCGGGACGGCGGCTGCCGCGGCGCCCCTGGCGGAGGCCGGCAGCCACCTGAGCCTCTGGTGCGCGGCGGAGGCGGCGGCGGAGGCGGAGGCGCGGAGGTGCGGCAGGTTGAGGAAGGCGTCGGGCCCGTAGAGCCTGCGCGCGGCCTCGTCGTAGGCGAGCGCGGCCTCCTCGGCGGTGGCGAAGGAGCCGAGCCAGAGGCGGGTGCGCTTGTTGGGCTCGCGGATCTCGGCCACCCACTTGCCCCACGTCCGCTGGCGCACGCCGCGGTACTCGCACGCCGCGTTCTGCGGGCCGCCCTTCCCCCGCGTCGGGCCCTTCTTCCACGCGCGCTTCCGGCCGTAGCTCTCCATGGGAATTGGGATCAGGTGGCGCGTGGGGAGCTAGGGAGAGGGCGGGCGGATCGGAGTCGGAGGAGGGAGGGTTTATTTTGAACTCCAATGCAAGCAGAAGCTAAGGAGCTTTGAAATGGCCTGGAGGAGTGGGGAGTGTAGTGAAGTCGGTGAGGAGAGTGTGACGAGAGGCGCGGGGGGTTTAGTAGAGTGGCGCGCGCGGGGCGGGGGTGATCGGCAAGGCATGGCGTGGGTTTAAATGTTGTCACGGCCGGGAATGCATGTGTCGCGCCTTTTCCAGACCTGTGAGCGTGAGCGTGAGCTCCCGTCTCGGAGGCGCCACATGTGACCGTTAGGCATCTCTAGGAATGCATGTCCTAAGACCGATCGAGAAACCAAAACAAAGAAATTCGTCCTCTGCTGTCAAATAGTTATGACGAACGAAGTTTTTGTTCGGTTTATTTTTAACCTCTGTTTATTTATCCATCTATCTATCATCTTATATATGATTTGCAATGCCCAAATTCCTCCACTCCCTAAGCATTTGAATGGAATTCATCCTCGTTTCCCTTCTCATTGTGATTTTCATTTTCACCCTCTTGAATATCTTTTTTTTTTTGTTTTCCTATATACATGGAACAAGTGATTCTTCTACTCCTTGAACATTACATATTGACGATTTTACTACAATAAATATATTGGATCTTTCGAAAAATACAATAAATATATATATTGATAGATGAATAACGACATTTATCTTATTTGTTTGAATTGAACAATTGTTTCTTTTTAGCTGTCTTTCGATGGTAGCCAACGTGCCTGTCGATAGTAAAACACATTTTAATGACTCTGGCTCGGTCAATTTTCAAAACTTGGTTTTACATTTTTCTCCGATTCTACTTTCGCGAAATGAACAAATTGCGGTGGAACTGCGGATCGCGCTAAGTTTTGGTGTATATGCACCGAGGAATCCAGAGGACGTACGTACGGGCCGAACAAGCTAAGGTGAGCACGTTGATTCGTCGTCATGGTAATAAGAGCGGCATGAATGCGAGGTGTAAAGATCCACCTCACAGCATTCTTGGCTCTCACGAGCGTGCTCTTCACATGCTCCTCCTCCACGTCAGATGTACAGAGCATGCGATTCCTGATGAGCCCTCCTCCTGTCGTCTGTCTTGTGCGATCGATCTGCTTGTTTGACCGGCTCTACTACCGTGCAGCCTAGGGCAAACGCGGATAAGCATGTCCATGTGTGACACCATCTGCGTGCTCCGTGCTATAAGGCCAAGATTGGTAAATGTATATCACAAGTTCACAACATATCACATTCAGCCGTTCCTCCAGAATGCAGGCCGACATCTTGTAGTACTCTCTCTGTTCGAAATTATAAGTCACTTTGACTTTTCTAGTGTATATATTATATTTAGATACATAGCAAAATTGATGTATCGAAAAAAATCAAAGTGACTTATAATTTAAAACGGATGGAGTATATGTTAACCATGTAGAGTGGCAACTGATTCATAAGAACCTACATCATCTGCTCGACTATGGTTAATTTGATCGACAAACGAAAATAACACTGGACAACAAAATCTGATTCTTTCTCAGTGAAAGCCAACGTAGCTTGACATTGCGATGCATGCTATCCATGTTTTTGGTAGATGAAAACGGTGCATTTCCCTTTTCTTTTTTCAGGAAATGATCTAAATTGGGCTATCAGTCAAAAGAACATTACCCAGAATGTAAGAAATATCTAGATTCCTTCCTAAGAGTATGTCAGATCTATCCTTTTTCCTGAGAGAGGGAGCAGGAGTATGTATGCCTATTCTTTACAGTTGCAATGCTGCCTGACTAAACACTTCAGGATGTTCTTGAGCAGATTTTCGGCAGCCGAGTTTCCTTTGTTTGCAGGAGACCTTGACGCCAAGGGTCATTGTACAGTTTATAATGCAATACCTGTCACAAGCATTCTTTCTCAGGAAATATGAACACAGCAGAACGGTAGTTCTTGGGTTGAAAAGGGGTATATCAGAGACAGTGACACGTGGCCAAGCACAATTCTGGTAACACTAAATTTTTTTATGACTCACCAAAGCTTTCTACTGGGATAATGCAAATATTATTTCATTTCTATCGAACAGAAGATGCTAAGTAGTAAGTATGATAACATCCAGACCACACAATAGGTTGAGGAGCAGGTCTACCTGTATAAATGTCGCAAAGGCATCGTCATCGTCAGGTAGTTTTGAGACCTCAACAGACCAAGGTGCCTCTTCAGAGAACAGTCTTTTCTGTCTCTGTGCCTCTAACAATATTGAGTCTCGATAGAAAAACCTCTGCCACATCTGGCGGACATTTCCCAGCATAAACTGTACTTGTGTATCATTTATTCCCTGGTGACATGGAAATGGTAACCATTCTGCAGTGTTATGTCCAAAAGATTAAAAAAAAGCAGAAACAGAGTAAAAACATACTCGAAGTGTACTTATGAGGCCTGGAATGTCATCTTCTTGTATGCGCACTGCAAAACTATTGTAGTTGAGCACATTCTCATATGGCAGAAAAATTCCATCCTACAATGTATGCCAAGAGGGCAGATAGGTTCGAGTAAGACATCACACGATGGTTCCTCTCTTGATATGCAGCACAAGGAAAATGATGGTGTATCACCTGAATTATTACAGGAATGCATCCTTGAAGCATGCTGTCTTCCATACGCCCACTCCAGCCATCCCCTGGCAGGACACCACAAAAAACAGAGCTTGCTAGTTCTTCATAATATTTCTCAGTTCGTAAATAGGTTACTGTCACATCAGCTGCATGCTGTCGTCCAAGGCTTCCCTGCTTGTTTGGTGTGGAACCAAATTCAGCTGCTAGCTTTTGTCGAATCCCCATGCTATACCTGCATTATACAATCGAAAAAGATTGACAAACAATTATGTAACACATTCACACCCACAAATACATAGATACATACGTGTCTTCTGGTCGGCCTCCTTCGTATGCTGAACCTAGATTACCGTTGAAATAAAAGAGTGTTGTACGGTTCTTCCTAGGCCTGCAAAAGTTGTGTTCCCTGGTATAAGGTTCCGAGGAACATAAATAGTTGATAGGATATATAGTTAACTTTAAGAATACCTTGCCCACAGTTTTAACCATATGGCCCCTGGGTTAGGTTCCTTCCATGCCGGAAGCACTAGATCCTTTCTTGGATCAAAACATGGATGGTTGCCTCTCTTATCCAAAGGAATATCATCCCAGTTGTCTGCCCAATAAGCAGTCGTTGAATTCTTATGTTTTGTATTAGTGTTTCCCCAGTGGACAAGCATCATGCTCTTCCAGATCTCTTTTGGAGCATAGCAGGCACCTTCATCCCATGAAAAGAACTGCCTTGATGTAAGTTGAAAGGCAATCAGTCATTGCCACTATTGAATAAGAACCAAAGAATCATTATACAACTATAATTCATTCAAATATGAAACCCACCCAGATATGGTCTCTTCCTGCAGTGCGATTCCAGTAAGGATACTGCTGAGCTATGTGATCATACGCCATTCTATAGTACTCAAGTGCATTGTAGCTCCTTCGGCGCAGGTCCCTCTAAAATTAAAACTCAAATTACTGGAGGAGCACATCAAGGCCATCGAAGACATATGGATCACAATTCTTACCGGCAATAGCAGATGTGGAGCATCATCAGATCTAGTTATTAGACATGAGTCAAGCACTGGCACATAGAAATAATCAGCTTCGTCCCCATTAAGAGTGCGGTGAGGGCTAGCAAGAATGCTCTCATAGAGTGCTATCTACATAGAAAATAAAATATTGGTCAGATTTGCTTGGCCTTGTAAATTAATATTACTGTGAGCATGTAGTCATGGAGCAACAAACGTTAAGCTATCTGCTAGCAGCTAAAATTAGCAAACCTGAGCACCATACAATTGCTGGGTCCATAGAGTTCTGTTCTTGTCATCATATATTCTGTTTACACACTGGAATCTGTAATGTCGTCCCTGAGAGAGAAAAAAAATATTAATCTCAATGCTGCAGTAAAGCTTCATGAACACAAAAAGGAATATTTATGACACAGACTTACTTCAAGAAGATGACTGTCAAACTCAGCTGGCAAATCATATACATATATGAGTGGCCTTTTTTTCTGAACAACGGCCTTAACATCGATGGTGGTACTGTTTAAAATTTTCAGATCTGGTAAATTAACTGGTGTCTGGAGCCACGGGGGCCAATCATATGCAAGCGAATATGCTGATGGGATACTGCAATCAATCCCAAAATATCCACTGCAACACTGAAGGAGATAATCAATGAGACTACATCTTATAAAAGTGGAAAAAATAAAAAACAATGCACCGCATTAAATTTAACCAAAGTAATTTCATTTCATTAACTAAATCGTTTTCTCTGAAACATACTTGACAGAAACCACCACGGCAATGCCCATGTCCAGAGCACTGGTTGATGCAGCTACATTCAACACGCGTCTCACAAAACTGCCCCCAGAGGCCATCGTATTTGCAATCACATTCTTCTTTAAACTTCACTTTGGATGAATACGCATCCTCAGGGACCACATTACACCATCCTAACTTACTGCTGTTTGTTGTGAATATGTTTTCCAGGTCGGGTGTTTTCCAATCGGTAAGCTTTGGATCACCAGGTTTTGCAGGTAAACTAGAAAGATGGATAAGAGAAGCTTAGTAGTAATATTAAAGTAACCCAAAAACAAATTATCAGATTATCAGCGATAGTCTTACATTGTTTTAAAACCACAAGCTTCTGCCACAGGACGATCTGGGTATTTTGTTCCAGGCCCACAAAAGCACATTGCCCTTGTTTTGTCACAGTGAGCTGCACAGGTGGAAACTATCCATAGACCTACTGGCCATTCTGGGGAACTTGGGAGGTTGCATTCCAATTTCTGAACCTCCTCACATCCTTTCCCTGTATCAGTGAAGCCATAGATTAGGAATACAGCACTACAAATTTAAATGTTATTGGAATCCAGAAAAGCAACATATATCAACATTAGCAAGGGAAAATATATATGCCACCTTTCTACAGTCCGTACACTCATGTTCTTTCATTTTTAAACGAAATTTGTTTTTTAGTAAACCCAAAACCATAGAAAGAAATATATGTCCATAAACAAGATTATAATCACATAAGTGAACAACCAGTAGCTGTTTAACGCAGTAGTTCAGTTCCCATTTCGCCTAGGTTACATACTCACAGAGATCAAATCCAACAACAGCTTTGTAGTAGGAAAAAAAAAGCATATGAGTCTTCAATACTGCAATTCTTAATCCATGAGTCCATATACAATAAACTGAATGGTCTATATTCTTTCAGACATACAAACTACACTTCTATGTTCTTTCAGGAATGCAAAGTGATCTAAACAGAGTACGCTACAGATGAAAGAAGATATACTGAGCGTACTCTGAGATGAAATTATACAAGATTTGTGAAGAAAAAAAATGCTGTCTACATGGTTAGGGAGACATTTGTAGGTTGCATCGCTGTATCCAATATAAGAATCCACGATTAGTTCTTTGTGGTACCTAACTCTATTAAATGATATCATTACCTATTTTTTTGTTTAGCTCTAGTCTTAAGTTCTTAAAAGCCAGCCCTTCCAGATCGTAAGAACTATTGAATTATTAGTGCATAGACTCTTATTAACAGATAATACTGAGAAGTAAGACCAACCAGAATATCCATGAAAGCATCTGCACTCTCCCAGATTATAGTTGCAAACACCATGACCACTGCAGTCTTTCTCGCAGCGCTTTGCACCTATAGCCTGTCGCAAAAGAGCAACTTCAATTAACCCCATAAAAAGCTAAGTCAAAGTGCACGAACCAGTGACTAGGGTGGGTGCAAACCTCAGTAACATCAACAGACGAAGAGTTAGCATGACACCCGGCAAGCCATCTACCAATCTCAGCCTTCCATGGCGCGCCACGAAATGCCACGGCGCCATATGAATCAGAAGGGAAGCGCCCCCTGAGACGAGAGTCCACCCCGACGGCCGGGAGAACATTCTTTGGGCGGCTTATACTGCTGCGAGCACCGAAATAGTCCAAGGAGGCAGGAAGGATTGGCACCATGAACACATGGACGGCGGTGACAAGCACCACCAGGGCGCCGGCTACGCCCACAAATGCCACAGGGCATTTCGTCGAACGGATTGCGAGCATGGTCAAACTATCATCCGGGCATCAGGCAGAGACGGCCTTCCCGTGCTGCCGGCGTCGATGATGACGCCGTAGGTCCAGGGAGCCAGGCGGGGGTGGGATCAGGGCAAGCACGGCTGCGCGGACGCGGTGAGGTGCGTGAGGCCTCCGGCGAAGCGGCGGTCGGCGGGGGCTGAGCAGGATCAGGCAGAGGCGGCGGCGGCTTACAGGCCTGACAAGGATCAACTATTCGATGGAGGCGCGAGCCGTCGGAATCGTTGGAAATGGTGTTTATTCAAGGTCAGAGTGGATCTTGGAGAAATGGTGTTGGGGTCCGACAAAGAACCCAAGAACAAGAAATAGAAGGATTCGGAGTGAGGACATCCCTCTTGTAAACGGAGAACAGTAGGATGCTCCATCATTAAATAACGGATTTTGCATTTGATCTTTTATAAGAGCCTGTCTTCGGTGACAGGTGGGCGCGGTCCCATCTGTCATCCAATCAATCGCTAAAATAGCAAAATGAGTTTGGAGATCTAGGAGTACGTGTATGTTTGTAACCTTATTATTAAGAGCCTCTTTGGTATGGCTTCTGCAGGGGCTTCAGCTCCGGCTTCTGCAGGAGCTGTACCAAATGCTTGTTTTGAAAAGGGCTTCGCATGGAGAGTCAGTCAAGAGTCGGAGTCATTTTTTGTCTGCGTAGGAGAAGCCTAAAAAATGAGCTTCACGTGGCTCCTTGCTGTGGGTTCACGTTGTCTAGTGCGAAGGAGCCGTTTTGCCAAACGTTTTCAGAACAACTTCAGCTCCTCCAAAGGAGCTGCTCCTTCAGAGAAGCTAGAGCCGGAGCCATTTTCAGAGGAGCCAGAGCCCTGCCAAACAGACCCTAAGAGTACCTCCACCAGCACTCCAGCATGCCTCAAATTGGGATTATATTTGAGGACCTTTTCCTTTCATGACTATTTTTTACACTTAACTCCAACAAAGGTCCTTAAACCAGAGTTTTTATTTATTTTTCTCCTCCTTTTTCACACATACTCCCTTCATTCCAAATTATATGATATTTTGGCATTTCTAGATAAATATATTTTTGCTATGCACTTAGATATACACTATTTTTATATATGCATTTCCTCCATTTCAAATTATAAGTTGTTTTAGTTTTTTTAGATACATAACTTATGTTATGCATCTAAATATACATTATGTCTGGATATGTAGTAGAAGCTATGTATCTAGAAAAGCCAGAACAATTTACAATTTGGATGTAGAGGGTACTAATAGTAAAAAAACAATATATCTAGAAAAACAAAATGTCAGAGGGGTACTTTTTTATTCTCTTTTATGACACTATATAAATTCAGACTAAATATTTAGTTCATACAAATGGTAAATATTGAATTCACAAATTCAAACATGACAATTACAATTAAAATCTAAAATAAAGTGTCGTCCTCTAAACAATTACACCATGACCATTCTTTCACAAACGAAGTCCATCATATCAATGAAATACCTAGAGCTATGTTAGATGCACAACAAGATCATCTCAAAAGCCTCTTAATGTGCATGCTTGCCTTCAATTTCTTTATGTATTAAGTAACAATGACAACGCAAAGTGGATCAAAGCGTTGGTGCTTCCCCCTTAGCACCTCACCACCATCTTGATCGTAGACGTAGCATTCAAATGTTGCAGAATTGACATAGTAATTTCTAATCAAATTCACGATTGATGCTCAATATGCATAACCAAATTCATTTTTGACAATTCATTTAAATCTTGAGAACAAGCATTGACATGTGGACGGTATGAGCCATGCAACCTGAGAGTGTTTGCATGCAGTGCGGGAGAAGGTAGAGAAACCACCCTTTGAAAAATGCGAAAGAAATTGCATGAGGCACCCGGTGGCAAAACGACATGTCTTGTGCACTGGATGGATTGGCATATGTTTTTAAGGATGAAGTTCATGATTGATAACCTTGTAACGAAGCATCGTACATCCAAGTGTCAAGAAAGTAAGAAACATAGATCAATTAATTGCTAGCAGCTAAGGACTAAACATAGTTGGGACTTGGGAGTTTCGCCTACATCCGGATGTGATTCTTATCGCCATTACATACATACATACATAGCTAAAGCATGCATCAATTATGCTCTATGGAACATTGGAAAACTAAGGTAACGATAGTGTTTAAGGGTAATTTGGACTTTTTCCTCCTTTTTAATAAGAACCATTCGTGAGTGCCTAGAGTCGTCCGATCCTAAACTGTAAATGAGTTACAAAGAATATAATGCACTTAGAAACAAGTGGCCAATTATCAATCTTAACTAGGTGATATCTCCGCGTGTTGCTGTAGAGACTATAAACTAATTTTAAATGATCTCTCTATGAAGGAAGAAGTTGTAAACGCAATCCAAAATCGGGTGTTGTATAATGAATCAAGACTGATATAAATTCATGATGACAACGACTATTGCAATGCCCTAAAAGTCCACGATGCATTGATTTCAACTACTTGTCACATCCAACCGGAGTGCCACTCGACATTGGTCACATCCAACCGGTTTGTCAAGAGAAGTGGAGGTTTAGATGAACGTCTAGATTTAACTTGGAGCATATGATTGCATGGCTGTTAAATTGAGATGATCCGGCTCAACATGGTTGTAGCTTTATAGCAATTAAAGACTTCTCATGGTTTCAGCTTATTGAGTAGATATACAGATATAGATTTACGAACTCTTTCACCATCCTTGATGAAAAATCGAGTTCCTGGTCTTGTCGAATGACGTCACGGAGGATCAAGGAACCGCTCAATGCAACCCAGATAATGTGCTTGGGATGTGTGCCAACTCCTGGCGAGTGATCTTAAGAAAAGTAACTTAGGAATTAGGACAATAGGACTGTTAAACCTTTAAATGCAAATCAAGTCTTCTTTCACAAAAAAAAATGCAAATCAAATCTGTCACATAGCGGCTGAAGACTAATAAAAAATTGTAAGTTCTGGAAGAGATTTCAGAATTCTTGCTTGTGGCATTTCCTTGCAGACCACTGAATCCACATTGTTATAACTTAGGGCTACAATCCTTGTGCAAAAAATTTGTGAAATTACAATTGAAGGAATATAAACAACATCAGCAATTCGGCAAGCACAAGCCAGTATAATTAAGAACAGTAAACCTTCATGAATTAAGAAATAGACCATCGACTTATATCACCTCATGGAATGTATAGAGTGCACTTGAAACATTTTTGGTCAGTTTGTAGTTTTGAACTGCTACTAGGTAGAGGGCAACAACATTCAAACAAATCATTGAATTGTATAACCTTAGTATATCACTTCAAGAGACAAAAATGCAGTTTGTTCGAACAAACAACGAAGCAGCAGAAAAGTGTTTTGCTATATCTCGAATTATACATATGGAAAAGACTCTTTCAACCTGTATGACTATACATGGATTTTTCTTTTACTTCCCGGATAGGGTACCCATCAAATGAATCAATTAAATAGGAACTCAGGATATTTGGAAATGAATGTAGTAACGGATTCTAGCTACATCAAGTGTTGCTCGTTAAAACTTTGTAGTGTTATGATGCTACTCCACAAGGAAAGTGCAGGGCTTCAAGAACCAAAACATGCTGCTGGAGCTCCCTTCTGCATCACATGCACTTGTATTGTTCATATCCTTAACCCCAAAGGGTTGCCTCACAGCATCTTTTTTGCTCTCCAGATCCTTACTAGGGGTCCCCTTCTCCTAAAGAAAAGGAAATTACAGTATAATTAGATAACTCCGTGATCAACTTCAGATAAATACCTCATTGGTAATGGTTGGGCACAACAGCCCTAAAACTATATAATCACTGTGTTTGCCTTTTGTACAGTACAAAAATATGAGTTCAACTATGAGATGCACAAGCATTTATGATATGATCATCCACAATGAACATAAGATAAGTTGAAAAAACTATTTGAGGCCATCCATTATGAGGCTTACAATGAATACCAGGTTATGAACAAGCATCATTATTAGGATTTATAGAAAATATGCCTTGACATATAGTTAGTACATTCGGTAACATCTCATGACCTAATCTTTCACATGGTTCAACAAATTTAGTTTGTGAAGTATGGTGAACTGGGCTGATGCTAATTTAGCTCATCGTAGGATCTATTAAATCATCAGGGGAAGAAGCAGTCGTAGCCAATCATTTATTTTAGAGCAGAAGTCACTCTAATGTATTCTTCCATACTAAGATCTACAAAAGTGGACCATGCTTTTTGTGAACATTACATGCCCTTGAAGAATTTGAAGTCCCAGAAATGAAGACAGTAAAAATCAAGTAAACACCGTGATTTAAAGCCACGGACACGAGTAAGCAAATACTATAGCCATGCTGGATTCACCTTGAGTGGCTTCTTGAGTGGCTTCTTGAGTGGCGATCCTGCTGTGGCCACCCCTCCAGGTTTAACATTCTTAATGCGGTTTGGCGATGGGGATGGAAACCGTTGCGGAGTGGGCGGTGTTGCCTTCACTTCCTTCAGCACAGAGGGAGACCTTTGCTTCCCTGCTTCCACCTTCAGCCCCACTTTCTTTCCCTTCCTGCAGAAACCAACATCAGCGCCGTAAGCAACAATCAGTACAACCTATACGCATAAGTTTGCATTGGGATGACTATTTGCAAATTACATTGGGCTTCGACTCTTTTTCACTGTTTCTTGTCTCGCCACCTCCTTCACGGTATCTGCGGGAACTGGATTGCTGACGCTGGCATCAGGAGATACCTTCTCCATCAAATCGCTCGGATTCCTGCACGAATGAAACTGTCAAGGGCCTCATAGAGACAACCCGACAATTGAATTCCAGCATTCCTTCGATGAGGAGAGGTTTACATTGGGTTTGAGCTGTATTCCTCCTGTGTGTCTGTGACAGGCCGGCCGCCTCCAACCATCCGCTTCAGCTCATCGTAGAACTCCGAAATCTGGCCAAGTATATCCTTTCCAGAGAAGAGATTCCTCGCTGAGAGGGTGCTCTTGAGCTGCCTCGGCGGGGCGTACTTGTTGAGCAGCGCCTCCTTCTCAGAATTGTCCGGCCGCTTCTCCGCACTGGACTTGATGGCCTCCTTGGCATTCTTGTTCCACCGAGGGGCACCGAACGGCGGCCTACTACTTGGCGCCTGTCGTGGGGGCGGCGTGGCCAGCGCAGGGTCCTGGTTCTCGCTGTCCTCCTGGAACCTCTTCTTGGGCGCTGCCTTTGGCTTCGGCGGCGTGGAGGAGGCAACGGCGCCGCCGCCCCGCCACTTGAGATTGCTACTGCCGTCCCTGAGCAACGCACGAAGGGGGGGTGAGAACGGGATTTGATCGAGGCGGGCGCGGCGCGCAAAGAACACCTGGATTGAATTTGATTGGTCACCTGAGGCTGGTGGCGTTGGCGTCCCTTTCGGCGAACGGCAGCATGGCCGAAACCGATCGCAGCAGCTTGCCCTGTTCCGATGAAGAGCGTGAGATGAGGGTTCAGCTAACCAGTGGAAGAAAAAGGGCCGCAAGGAACGGCGAAGCAAGGCAGACCTTGGGGCTGGGGCTCAGCTTGAGGAAATCCTCGGCCGTCTTCGGATGCCGGCAATCTGCAGCACCGCAAATCAAAAGATCAGCACCGCTCGTTTAGAAGCAAACTTCCAATGTTGCAAGAGAATCCATCCCCAAGGAAGAAAGCAAGAACCGGGCGACCCGTCGATCAGCGCGCACTGCTTTGATTTGATCTCCTCGTAGTCAAATCAAGCGGGGCCAACCAACAGGCAACAGGAGCACCGCCCGCGCGCCCGCCTGCGAGGGGGGAGCCAGCAAGAGAGCGGGAGGGAAGGGAGAGCGTACCGGGGCGGCAGAACCAGGCCTCGTCGTCGACGTCGGCGCGGCCGGCGTTGGGGTCGGTGAGGTCGGCCCAGTGCGGGGCCTCGATGCCCTCGTAGGTCTCGTCGCGCACGTACCGGGACACCACCCTGCTCCAGTCGATGTCCTTGGGCTCCATGAACTCCATCCCGCCCTCCCCTTCCCTCCCGCGCGGCGGCGGAGAAGCCCCGAGTGATAGAAAGCGAGGGAGAAGGTTGGGTTCCGGTTGCTTGGTCGCGGCTCCTCTTTTGTCGCGCTCGTGAGATGTGCGGGGGCAGCGGCAGTGGGCCAGTGGCGAGGCGAGCCGTTGCGCGTGTTATGAGCAGAAGAGCCGAGGGAAGGGGAAGACTACCCGCCGACCCGGCCAGTTTTCCGACCGTTGGAGGTCACCGATACTACAATAATGGCAGTAGCTCACTGGAAGCGGGTCCCACTTGGATCCTTGCGACACGACCAGAGGTACTCACTGGCAGTGGCAGCAGGCTTGTGGACATGGCACAGAATGGTCAAAGCGTAGGATTCTGTGTCTATGGAACGTTCCGCTTCACAACCATCGAGGAAATAGTTTACCGCTTCACAACCATCGAGGAATAGTTTTGGGCCGCAGGCATCACGCCGTCACCTGAGATGTGACTTAGATCTACAGCAGGCAGGTATGATCAGTTGACTTAGATCTACAGCAGGCAAAAATGTGCAATCAAGCGAACGGCAGTTGGGTATCGAACAGCAGAATGATCAGTTGGAAAAGGGGACTAGACAGATGACTTTCACCGTTCCCACAATATTGTCCTGATAAAATTAAGCAGCAGCCTAAGAAACACAGAAGGGTCATTGCCTCATCACATGGGATATTATTGTCAACATACACGAAGCTGTTGGTCAGCCTACAGCAATTTCAGAGTTTGATGATCCATCGCCAACATAGTAATGTGCCTACTGGGATGGGCAAAATCATCTACGACGAAACCCAGCTGCGCCCATCAGCACTGCAGTCTTCAGGGAAAAAAAAAGAAGGCAACGGTGGCTGCGTGCTTACGTCGGTTGGGGCAGAGGGTTGGTCTTCAACCACAAGGACCGCCCTAGCATGGCTCTACCATGAACAACCATGTATGAAGCATTCAGCCTAAAGATTGCAGGAGAAAGAGGACCATGGGTTAGAAAACATCTCTACAGAAACAACAGTGCGAACTGTGAAGAGTAATGTGACTGGTTTTACTTGTCGACATCAGGTATGTTCATTGGATCATATGGCTCCTCTTTTTGTTCCATGCCTGGATGGCTACCAGCAACAGAAGTGGCGTCAACACTTCCCTCAATCTGAAAGATTGTGAGATTTGTCAAATATGGAGAACAGATTTTGGTCAGACACGAATAGCATGATATCATCTCTGCACTATGAAACATGAAAGATCATGGGAGAGGTATGCACCACAAATCACTTCCTTACAATGGGAGCATGTACAAGGCCTGTACAAACTTTCAAGATATCTTAGCAGAAAATAGAACAAAACAAAATAATTCAGTAAATGAACATTCTACAGGCCCAAAATCTATCCTTCAGGTATTCAATAGGGTGGATTACATAATTCACAAGGATGCAATTTTCTACGTCTGGTTTAACGAAAGCGTGCATTGTATGCTAACATAACTTGGCAGGAATTTAAGAAATTATAAATTATAACAAGCTTCAAGTGTCCACATCCACAACTTACTGATGAACGTGCAAGTGTACAGCACAGACACTCGGAATGAATATATAATAATGTAATGTGGATGGAAATCCTTACCTGTTGGGGATATTGGCTATATCCTGCATAGGCACCATACGCGTATGACGGATCCTGAGCATATCCATATGCATCATATCCATAGCCATAGTAAGTGTTTGCCCACTGATTTGGATCTGCTTGCTGACTCCACACAGCTGATGGGTCCTGAATATATGGTTTCATGTGATAATAAATAACAAACATTAGCTTCCATTCGAAGAGATTCCAGTAGGTAAAAAATACAGAAGATACAATAATAACAAGAAAACAAATGAAAATTCAGGGGGAGTTATCAGAAAAATGAACAAATACTGCTGAGAAACTAATACTATATCAAACAAGCAATCCCCTATCAGGTTATCTACCCAAGACAGCATAAGAATACTATCATGTGGCTCTCATTAATTCTCAATTCCAAGTGTTAGCACCGAGTGAAATCTTCTTTAACATGCTTATTGGTGCAAAATAGCCCCACATCAACATAACGGCATCAGCTTGATTTCACCAGGTATAAGGCCAAAGAGATTTATTGAATGCGATAGGTATTAGGTTTATGCATTAAAATGTCATAAGATATACCTGTTTACTCGCAGGACTTCGGCCCCATGAAAGCCGAACAGCTTGTTGGCCAATCATTGTGCCATGAAGACGTTGTACTGCCTCTTCAGCTGATGCCCTGTAATGGTTACAATCGGCAATGGTAAACACCCTACCTTTTCATCACTTAAAGAAAACTTAGATGCTAGTAAAGAGATGTGTCATCAACAAATACATCTACTTTTGCAGGGGGGCAATATATGAAAAAGAATAAAGGGTGTACCCAGTGCAGAGAGCTCCCGCTCTGTGCGGAGTCTAGGGAAAAAAGAATACAATAGACATATCCCTGTGACATTAATTGTAAAAATTCTCTTCTTGTCTGCTGAGATTTCAATGGAAAGGAATGGTAATACTGCATTGAAATGTTCTTAGTTCTTCTTGTAAAGCATACATGTCCCCAACATCCCACTACAGGCATACTTATTTCAGGATGTTATGACATTTGGATTTTGGGCAAGTCCTGATATGGATATAAACTAAACTAGACACCATAAAGCATCGGGCAACTATTACACTTAAATGAAATTTTCTATAGCACTTACCTAGATGCATACTGTACAAATCCACATCCTTTACCAACAGGAATTTTCACATATATAAGCTCTCCAAACTGTACACATATCTGCCTAAGCTCATCTTCTGTCACATTTGGGTCCAAGTTCCCAATAAATATCTGTAAATGTATGATATATCCCAAGGTAAGTGGCATAGTCAACCCTCAACAGAGTAACTGACAGAAATATGGTGGGGGTACATACCGTAGTGTTTGTAGGATCACTGTCAGGGAGAACTGCCTGGAGCTGAGGCATTGCATAAGCTGTTGCTGGATACACCGCTACACATTTAACATAAGAAGACAGCTATCATAAATCCACGGAAAGAAACATCAAGAAAATGAAGAATATCCACAGTGCATTACAGATCATCTAATATTACCTTTAGCAGCTGAATACTGAAGCTGAGAGCCAGTGGATTTCTTAGGTATTGCAGCACTTATCCGCATAGGTCTTGTTGAACAGTACACACCATTCATTTCTGTCATTGCACGGTTCTTTTCATTTTCATCTGCGAACTTTACAAATCCATATCCTTTAGATCTCCCGGTATTTGGATCTGTGACAACCTTAGCCCCTCTAACAGATGGATAGTTCACTCCGAATGTCTCCTGTAGTAAGTAATCTGTGACATCAGGTGCCAAGTCCCCTACGAAAATCGAATGATCAGATCCTGAATCAGGACGCCTCTCACCAGAGCTGAAAGAGGCCCAATTCAATCTGAATGTGTGTTCAGTTCCAGGCATCTGTGTGCCATTGTAAGTATGGAGAATTTTCTCAGCAGCTTCATGCGAAACAAACTCTATAAACCCATAACCCTCTGGAAGGCTTGTTACTTTGTTGCGTATTATTTTAACAGATTGTACCTGCACTTCCAGGAAATAAAGTTCTTAACACGATGAGTTCAAAATGTACTCTCCAGTGCTCAGTGCTCAACAAGAAAAAAAAACTCTACAACACAAACTATGCTTAAAAGTATAGTAGTTTTTGATGTTCAGATAAAGTTGAAAATGTTATATTCTAAAAAACAAACTTCTATCATCAGCTCAGTGTCCCCCAAAAAAAAGACAATGAGGCAGCCCAATCACAGATCAGACATGCAGCTACAAAATGGTTGCTGTATAAACTCAAACAGCTGTCAAGGAATATTTTTCACACAACTTTTTCTGTAGTGAAGTACCCGATACTTAAATAAACTGTTTTCTTAATTTTCAGAAACTATCAACCTATGAGTAATGTTAGTTCACAATAACATCCTACCAATGCTGCTTCAAACAAGCCCAAAACAGTGCAATGCTTTACTACAATATCCCTAAAAGACTCAATGATATAGATAAATAGGCCTAGAACATTACATTCACCTACATGCAAAAATAACAAGCTACAAGCCTACAACTGCAAACACGGCGATATATTCCAAAAGGCCTGCGTGGATACCTTCACTTTCTCAGGTAATTTTATCTGTCGAACAATAGCACACACTTTTACATCAACTGGGTGAAGTATTTTATGCCCAGATATGCCTGGACAATATTCATGAACAACCGTGTGCTACTTCACTAGAGGCCCATCCATTGATGCAAGAGGAAGCATGTGACCGCTAAAATTCACAGTTGTTTGGGTCAATTTTTTCAAAGCTAAGAGGCTGGCTCCACAAGCCACAACCCTAAGATCATGAAACCCTTACATTGCTAAAAAAAAACATATAAGGGCACGGTTGTCAATCTATGTATCTACCCTAGAGCCGAAAGAATAGCAGCCACTAGCCCACCACAAATGGGCAAATCGACATCGATGCATCCGAAAGGCGAGAGCTACCTTGAAGTACTAACTCTCCTGAATTCACCCAATCCGCAGCAACGCAACCGCTCAATCAGACATTGAGAATAACAAACCAGCTTAAAATCACCGAATTAGGACGGCAACCAAACGAACCCTATGGAGAAAATCTGCCTAATCGGCGCGCAACGCACGGTCTTGGGGGGCGCACAGGTCGAAGGACGTCGCCTACCTCCCCGGAGTGGGCGAAGCAGCTGTAGAGGTAGTTCTCGTCGGTCCAGTACTGGAGGTCGCCGATCCACAGCGTCCGGACCTCCTCCAGGCTCGTCGGCTGGTGATACGGCGCCGCCATCGAGCGGCGCGAGGCTGCTTGGGGGTCGGAGGCGCGGCTGGGACGGGACGAAGACGGAGGGCGGGTTGGGGTTGCCGGGTTAGTGCGGCCGCTTGAGCGTGCTCGTCTTCGTTCCCTTCGAGGCTTCGGCGGTGTTTGTTTCGGCTTTTACGGGTCTCGCTTATAAGCTCACCAGGCTTGCCCCGTTTGTTTCCGCTTATTAAGTGAGAATCACGCTGAACGTTTTGCTTATTTTTATCGATTCTTGCTTACGTGATAAGCCGTTTCGAAGATTTAAACTATGAGAAGCGAAAAACGAGAAGCGAAAAAATCTCCGCTTAAATTATAATCCAAGCATGGCTGAAACAAACGGGGCCTTATATGCTAACTTAACGATCTGAAGAATCTAGGCATCTGGCTGTTCTAATTATTTCGGGTAGCTTATCTGTCCTGGATGGAAATTTACCTATGTACCTATGAGGCTGATGATATCTCTTTTGGTTCGTCACAATGATCTGAAGGCAATGGTGGAAATATTTTTAAAGTTTATATAGCAATATGGTTCCATTAAGTTACAACGTATAGTAATAGTGGAAAATAACATCCATTTGGGTAATGTAATTGCTACAAAATACTCAAGCTTCTAATAATGAATCACCCAACCAACGCATTAGCAATAGTATCACGAAAAGCACCCATATTCATATCATCCGCCGAACCACTACCATCAGCTGAAAGAACTTGAGACCCAACACCACTACTGTCTTCCACATAGATACACATTAGTACTCGATTCATCCTGAATTGCATCCTCATCACTGGAGATGCTCATCTTGATTTTAGCACCTAAAATAGGTACACATTATGAAGCATGAGCAAAGGAACAGAGGGAGCATATACACGAAAAATTATTCGCACAAGCAAAATCGAAACATAAATCATCAAATAATGTGCCCATTACATAAAACATCAAATAATGTCTGAAAGTGAACAATTAATTTTACTACATAACAACACTAATTTTACCGGTCCTCCCATGCCCGCCTCAGCCAATTAAGCCTCCCATTCGGTGTTTTCAAAGTAATGAACACGTCACAGTTTTCCTTTTTCTTAAGAAGTTGGGTGGTATAGTAGTGTTCATCACTCCCTTCTTCAGCACCATCGTTAATGACTTGCTCCAACATAGCCCCAATCTCATCTCTAACATGATCAACCGCATGAGAAGTTGCTGAATTTTTACTACTTTGGGCCTTCTTCTCATATGTATCGACCAACCTCTTCATAAGTTGATCTCTATATGTCTTCTTTTTCTTTTTTGAGGGGGAACCTTGAGCTGGCCTTTTGTTAGCATTTGGTGTAACATGTGGTGAACCTCTCCCTTCGACTCTCTCACTATCACCATCACCATGACCGGCCTCATGCTCCTCACCCTCTCCATCATCATGACCACTTCTAGGAGCATAGGATGTCTCATTAGTCACACTAATAGCATCAAATATTATCTCGCATCATGTCCTCGTGCTCTAGAACTGTAGATTTAAAACTTATACTATCAGTGCAGAATGTGACCAACTAGTAAATATTTGTAGTTTTGTCGTACGTTGTGACCGGAGGTGGCCTACCACTCAATGACACAGGGTTTATACTGGTTCAGGCAACGTG
Source organism: Miscanthus lutarioriparius (assembly GCA_904845875.1). Classification (NCBI taxonomy): domain Eukaryota; kingdom Viridiplantae; phylum Streptophyta; class Magnoliopsida; order Poales; family Poaceae; genus Miscanthus; species Miscanthus lutarioriparius. The sequence goes on along the minus strand of CAJGYO010000001.1, from coordinate 10,494,097 downwards.
CCCTACGTCCAGTTTGGGTCGGTCAGTGACTTTATTCCTGAGCCTAGGTGGTCGAAGTTTGCAGTGGGGTTACAAACGAGAAGGAGAAAGGTGGGGTGTACAAGAGGTCCGGTCGGCTTCGGTCGGAAGGACCGAGAGCGATAGGAGTTACACTATGAGCTAAGTGTTCAAGCGTGTGCTTGGGTTACGAACCCGGTAGTTCTGTGGTTGTGAGCTGATAAACTTGATCGATGTTGGTTTTACTCAAAAGGACTAAAGAAGCACTCCCTTTGTTGGAGGGAGCGCATCCCCTTTTATAGATAAAAGGGATGGCTTTACAAGTGAGAGGATGAGGGTACGTATGCTACTGGGCTCTGTCGCCCATGCCAGCGGGTACAAAATAATGGTAGGCGCCTACAACATTGTTGGTCGTCACTGTAGGGTGTCAGATGCACGTGGGAGGTTGCGTTGCCTTCTTCAGAAATGGCAGATGTCGGCACCTGCAAAATACTGTTGATGCCTATGTTCACCTGGTACGGTAAATCCCGGCACCCACAACACTATCGATGCCCAGAGGCATGTGGGGGGGCCTTATCGTATGGGAGTTAACGGTGCCTACAATACTTTAGAAGGAAATGTCGGCGCCTACAATATTGTTCGTGTTAGGGTGGTTGCAGAGTACTGTACAGGGTATGGTCCCTGGTATCGTGGTTTGACTCTGTGCGCCCTGGCTTGCTTTTTCCGTTCGTTGCCTGGTTCCTTCCGAGCGGGCGTTCCCGGTCGGATGGCCCTAGTCGTTCCTGGCCGCGCTAGTCGAAGAAGAGTGGTGAGCAGGGTTTCTACGAACCCCGGTCGGAGACGCGGGCTCGGAGTCAGAAGTAACGCTTTGGGCCAGTCTTCCGATCGGAGAGGCCGTCCGGAGGCGACCGGAGTCCAAAGCGAGCGCTCCGGTCGGAGAGGTGGGTCGAAGTAGTCGATGAGTGGGCGTTGTTCCTCTTAGGACAGACCTTCCGGTCGGTGACTAGACCTCTCTTTCGGCCTGTTGTGTTAGATCCTTAGGCCGGCCCATGAGTTGTGCGCTGCCCGCTTGGGCCAAGCCTTGGCATGAAAGCCGGTCCCCGAGGGACCCCGGGTTTATGAACCCGATAGGAGCCCCCGAGCCCCCGGGCGATTCGGGTAGAATTGCCTGGGGGATTTTATTTTTGACGGTGGGTGCACGCGAGCGCACCCGTGGGTGTAGCCCCTGAGCCCCCGAGCCCCCGGGCGGTTCGGTCTGAACCGTTTGGGGGGTTTTCTGTGTTGCCGGCGGGTGCACGTGAGCGCACCCGCGGGTGTAGCCCCCGAGCCCCCGGGTGGTTCGGGCAGAACCATTTAGGGGGTGTTCGGTAGCGGGCGTGTGTTTTTAACCAAGGCGTCGATGCGCAGCCGAGGTGTTTTTTGAGAGATTTGAGACAGAAAACTCACTGATCCTGGCGTCGGTGCGCGCCATGGGATCGGGCGAGGAAGTTAGTTTGGACGAGACAAAGCTCACTGATTCTGGCGTCAGTGCGCGCCATGGGATCAGACGATGAAGTTAGTTCGGACGAGACGAAGCTTACTGATCCTAGCGTTAATGCGCGCCGTGGGATCGGGTGAGGAAGTTAGTTTGGACGGGACGAAGCTCACTGATCCTGGCATCGGCGTCGATGCGCGCCGTGGGATCGGGTGAGTCGGAGCCATAGGGCGAGATCAGGGTTGCAGACCCAGGTGTTTGGAGCGTAGTCGGAAGCGTAGCCGGATGGGGCGAGATCGGGGTCACAGACCCAAGTGTTTAGAGCGAGTCGGAAGCGTAGCCGGATGGGGTGAGATCGGGGTCATAGACCCAGGTGTTTGGAGCACAGTCGGAAGCATAGCCAGATGGGGCGAGATTGGGGTCGCAGACCCAGGTGTCCTTGGAGCGCAGTCGGAAGCGTAGCCGGATGGGGCGAGATCAGGGTCGCAAACCCAGGTGTCCTTGGAGCGCAGTTAGAAGCGTAGCCGGATGGGACGAGATCGAGGTCGCAAACCCAGGTGTCCTTGGAGCGCAGTCGGAAGCGTAGCCGGATGGGGCGAGATCGGGGTTGCAAACCCAGGTGTCCTTGGAGCGTAGTCGGGAGCATAGCCGGATGGGGCGAGATCGAGGTCACAAACCCAGGTGTCCTTGGAGCGCAGTCGGAAGCATAGCCGGATGGGGCGAGATCGGGGTCGCAGACCCAGGCTTTTTGTGTCTTGAGCCCCCGAGCCTTGCTGGGCTTTAGTAGGGGTCGGTGTGAGTTATGTGTGTTACCCCATCCTCGGTTCCTCACAACCGGAGGGGCTGAGTTTTGTCGCTTGTCCCGATCGCTCGGGCTCGAGTGACGCGCTCGGTGAGTTCACTAACGGGTGTGATCGAGCGGAATTCGGGTCCGTCATTCGTGACGGGGTTGTCATAGCCCTCTTGTGACAGTCCACTACTCCTTTACCTGCTACCTGGTAGATGCCTGGGTCGTTCTGGAGACCGACCTAGGTGGCCTAATGGCCTCCCCTCGATGGAGATTATGTGGGCTTAGCGAGAGGTTTAGGATCGAACGAGAAGGTCGAGATGACCCAGTCTGCCAGACCGGGTGAGGGCCGCACGGGGCTCATCTACATTTTTCTCCCCTGGCTCTGTTGGCTGCTCATGTCGAATGAGGCAACCGCCGCTTCGTGACGCAACATGGAGCGTTGTGATGCATTTCGCTGCACGTGAGATGCTTAGTTCCCGAGCCCCCGGGTGGTTCAGGGCCCGAATCGTCCGGGAGGCATGGGCGTATGGAATGAATGTGCGTATGGATGTATGAAATGATTATAAGGAAATAGAGGGGGCTTGTAGTTTTTACCTTGATGACTTGAGTGACGGGGTTCGGAGAGCTTCAGTCAGAAATGTCTGACCGGGACCCGTGCTCGTCGTTTGTGACGGAGTTTGGCATGGCCTACATGGGGCATCCCTTCGCTTACTTCCTGTGTCTCGGTGTGTCTTCCTGAGCTGTTCGATCGACTTGGGAAGCCCGATAGTCTCTTCCGGCGGAGATCCTATTTCGGATTTTTCCAAGTCTCGCCTGGGGATGCGGAGCGCTACCCGCGTGCGCTGGTGACGCTTCAGTTTTCATGCCCGGCCTTGCGATAGTGGTGGGCCATACCCAAGCCACGTCTCGCCTCACCAGGCGGTGCTCTGCCTGACCAGGCGTCGTTCCATCGGTCAGTGTGCGTCCAATCGTTTCCCGTCCGCATTGAGTGGGGGAAGGGAGAGAGTTTTTTGCTGTGATCTTTTGCCCCTCTTCGGTTGTCGCGTTTCTTCCTTAAATAGGGGGAGGGAGAGGGCTCTCCATCGCAGTCCTTTGCCTGTTCGCCAACCATTGTTTTTCCTCCTTCTTCCTTCTCACCGAGAGTGCCTGTATGCCGCGGTGGTTCCTAAGTGAGAGAGGGGGTGAGCGAGGGGGAGGAGTTATAGATCCTTTCATAGATCTAGAGCGTGATGTCGAGCTAGAGGTTGCCTGGGGCAGTGCTAGATTCATCTGCGATGCCTTCTTCGGGATGGAGTCGTGTGTGGACTTTCTTCGGTGGATCTTCACCAGGCGAGCCTTGTCGGAGGGGAAGTTGCTCAGGATCGTCACGGTGGAGGGTTCTGCGCCTACAGCTGCTCAGGTTAGCCAGTTCATAAAGTTTGATGAGATCTCTTTCAGCCACGATGGCCATACTTCGGTGGCGGCGTCCCTGTCCAGGAGCTGCCTCGATTGCATGAGAAGGTTCGCAGCCCCATGCTCCTCTGCTGAGCATCTATGGGTGCGGCGCCCTTGAGGCACCCGTTGCGCTCGCCAAAGTCGAGGGAGCGGAACCGGGCGGGTCCTTTGAGGTACCTGCCGTTGCTCTCGGCCAAGTTGAGTGAGAGTAATCAAGGGCCCCTCAGAAGGGGCTATGTCTGGCGGTGAGCGCCATTTTTCTTCGGCGTCATGCAATGTCGTCGAGCGGCCGTAGTAGTATTTGGAATGGAAGTAGTTAGGAAAAATGTAATGGTTGTGGGTGAGCCCCCGTGTGAACAGCTTTTGTGTCAATGGATTACATCAGTTCTGTTCTTGTGATAGAACCACTATCAGTTCCTCGTTTTTATCCTGGCATAACTTTTGTTTTTATCCTTTCTTTTTCGTACCTGCCCATTTGTCCGTAGGCTGCAACTTTGGGAGCCCGGGGAGTGGCCCGCGCGGCTCGGCTACTCGTGACCGTAGGAAAAGGCGGGGTGCGTTCGGTTGGGAGTGAGAACAGAGTCATGTAGGGCAATCAAAGGAACGGAACGTGCTTCTGTTCGAGGACGGCGTTTGTTTACCGTGTGACAGTATAAAAAAGAGAGGTAATATTCAACATTATACCCTTATGGAGCCCCCGAGCGACCCGGGCTGAAAAGTGTTTCGGGTTGGGGTGCTTTTACAGGGGCAAGTTTGACTAAGAAATCTGTAAGACCAAATTTTAGGGGAAAAACGACGTAGCTGTTTAATGTTCCAAGTGTTGGTGAGAAGGTTGCCGTTGTTGTCCTCCAGTCGGTAGGTGACCGGTCGGATTACTTCGGTCACCGTATAGGGTCCTTCCCACGGTGGAGAGAGTTTATGTTTTTCCTTCGTTGATTGGGTCCTCCAGAGTACGAGATCGCCGACTTCGAGTATCCTCCCTCTGATCTTCCTTTCGTGGTACCTGCGGAGGGTTTGTTGGTAGCGGGCAGAGCGGATGATAGTCGTCTCACGGGCCTCTTCGAGCAGGTCGACCACGTCTTGCTGAGCCTCCGCGGCCCGGTCGTGGTCAAAGGCCTTGACCCTTGGGGCGCTGTGGTCGAGGTCGGAGGACAGCACTGCCTCAGCTTCGTAGGCCAGGAAGAAGGGTGTGAACCCTATGGATCGGTTTGGGGTCATTCTTAGGCTCCATAGGATCGCTGGGACCTCTGCAACCCATTGCCCGGCGTATTTGTTGAGTCGGTTGAAGATGCATGACTTAAGTCCCAGAGTACCATGCCATTGGCATGTTCGACCTGACTGTTAGTTCATGGATGTCCGACCGAAGCCCAGTTGATCCTGATGCCATATCCATCGCTGAAGTCTACGAACTTCTTTCCGGTGAAGTTGGTCCCGTGGTCAGTGATGATACAGTTAGGAACGCCGAACCAGTAGATGATGTCGAGGAAGAACTTGACTGCCTCCTCCGAGCAGATGTTGGTGATGGGCTTGGCTTCTATCCACTTGGTAAACTTGTCGATTGCTATGAGTAGATGAGTGAAACCGCCCGGGCCCTTCTTGAGTGGTCCCACCATGTCGAGGCCCCAGACCGCGAATGGCCAGGTGATGGGAATGGTTTGGAGCTCCTGTGCCGGCAAATGGGTTTGCCGAGCATAGAACTGTCATCCTTCACACTCGCGGACGACCTCATCTGCATCTCATAGCGCGGTGGGCCAGTAAAAACCTTAGCGAAAGGCTTTTCTGACCAGCGACCGTGGGGCCGCGTGATGTCCGCAAATCCTGGCATGGACCTCGAGGAGGAGCTGCCTCCCCTGGTTGGTGGGGATACACTTCATGAGTATCCCTGACGGACTCCGTTTGTAGAGCTCGTCACCGAGCGCGATGAAGGTCTTGGCTCGTTGAGCGATCTGTCGGGCTTCGGTCCTTTCGAGCGGGAGAACCTCCTCGAGGAGGTAGGCGAGTAGCGGTGCTCGCTAGTCGGTTTGATCGAGTGCCGATACAGCAACGTTTGTGGGTGACATCGTCATAGAGGTACTAGGATCGGAGCCCCCAAGCGCCGGCTGGGCGTTGGGGTTGGAGCCCCCGAGCGCTGGTTGGGCGTCGGAGTGTTTCTGGATCGGACTTTCTGGGATGCGGGCGAACGGCTCGTGGATGTCATTGATGAAGACCCCACTCGGGGATGGATCCCGTCTGGCGGCCAATTTTGCAAGGAAATCGGTGGCATCGTTGTCCCTTCGAGGGACATGATGCAGTTCGATCCCCTGGAATTTGTCCTCAAGCTTGCGCACCTCTTGACAGTATGCTGTCATGAGGGGGCTTTTGCAGGAGGACTCCTTCATGACCTAATCCACGACCAGTTCTGAGTCGCCGCGAACATAGAGTCACATAGCACCAAGCTCGATGGCGATGCGTAGTCCGTTGATAAGAGCCTCGTATTCCACGGCGTTGTTTGAGGCTGAAAAATGGAGGCAGATGGTGTAGCGGAGCCTACTCCCGTCTAGGGAGCTCAGAACCACCCTAGCCCCCGAGCCAGGCGCCATTACGGACCCGTCGAAGTACATTGTCCAGTACTCGTGGGTGACGTCCGGGGTCGGTAGCTGGACCTCCATCCATTCGGCGACAAAATCCGCGAGAGCCTGAGACTTAATAGCGGTGCGAGGGGTATATCTAATGTCATGGCCCATGAGTTCAAGCGCCCACTTGGAGATTCATCCTGCGGCGTCGCGGTTGCGGATGATGTCTCCGAGTGGGTATGAAGTGACGACCACAACTTCATGGTCGGTGAAGTAGTGTAGGAGCTTCCTAGTCGCCATTAGCACGACGTACAGGAGTTTCTGCACCTGGGGGTACCAGACCTTTGGGTCGGTGAGTACCTCCCCGACGAAGTATATGGGTCACTGAACTTTGAGCTGGTGTCCTGGTTCCTCCCTTTCGATGACCAGGGCAGCACTCATGACATGGTTGCTTGCCGCGATGTACAGGAGGAGGGGTTCTCCCCGTTCAAGAGCGACGAGGATTGGGGCCGATGTTAGGGACACTTTGAGGCTTTCCAGAGCATGCTGGGCTTTCTCAATCCAAACGAAGGCGTCTGTCTTCTTGAGGAGCTTGTAGAGCGGCATCCCCTGTTCGCTAAGCCGAGAGATGAAGCAGCTCAGGGTAGCCAGACAGCCGGTGAGCCTTTGTATGCCCTTGACGTTGCGTATGTGGCCCATGTTGGAAATGGCCGTGATCTTTTCAGGGTTGGCCTCTATGTCACGCTCAGACACGATGTATCCAAGCAGCTTCCCCTTTAGAACCCCAAAAACGCATTTTTTGGGATTCAGCTTGATGTTGAACCTTCGGAGGTTCACGAATGTTGCGGCCAAGTTTGCGATCAGGTCGCGAGCTTGAGCTGTTTTGACCACGATGTCATCAACGTAGACGGCAATCGTTGGTTTCGATCGCTCGGCCCGATCAGGCTGATCGAGCGGGTCGATTTGGTCGGCGAAGCAGTGCTGCATGCACCTTTGGTAGGTGGCGCCAGTGTTCTTCAGGCCGAAAGGCATGGTCACGTAGCAGTATGAACCATACGGGGTGATGAATGAGGTTGCGAGCTGATCGGATTCTTTCATCGCAATCTGGTGATAGCCTGAGTAGGCATCTAGAAAGGAGAGGATCTCGCAACCCGAGGTGGAGTCGACTATCTGGTCTATGCGTGGCAAAGGAAAGTGATCCTTTGGACACGCTTTGTTGAGGCCAGTATAATCAATGCACATTCTCCACTTCCTAATCTTCTTTTTAACAAGAACGGGATTGGCAAGCCAGTTGGAGTGGAATACATCTCTGATGAACCCGGCTGCCAGTAGTTTAGCGATCTCCTCGCCTATGGCCCTGCGTCTCTCGTCGTCGAAGCGACGCAGGTGCTGCTTGGCGGGCTTTGAGCCCGAGATGAGGCGCAGAGCATGCTCGGCGACCTCCCACGGTATGCCCGACATGTCAGAAGGCTGCCATGCGAAGACATCGTGATTGGCACGCAGGAAGTCGACGAGCTCGCATTCCTATTTGGCCGAGAGCTGGGTGCCAATCCGCAATGTTTTGGTTGGGTCGACGGAGTCGATACCTACCGCCTTGGTTTCCTCGAGCGAGCGGAAGGCCATCGAGGAAGTCGGTTTGTTGCAGTCTAGGACTGCTGGGGTTGACGACTCCCCGAGCCGCGGGAGCTCAGACGAGTTGACGACCGCTGTGGCGAGCTCATAGTGCTCGCGGTCGCACGTGAAGGCGTGCGAGAAGGTGCTACTCATGGTGATGACGCCGTTTGGTCCTGACATCTTCAGCTTGAGTAGGTGTAGTCGGGGAGCCAGACAGCCGGTGAGCCTTTGTATGCCCTTGACGTTGCGTATGTGGCCCATGTTGGAAATGGCCGTGATCTTTTCAGGGTTGGCCTCTATGTCACGCTCAGACACGATGTATCCAAGCAGCTTCCCCTTTAGAACCCCAAAAATGCATTTTTTGGGATTCAGCTTGATGTTGAACCTTCGGAGGTTCACGAATGTTGCGGCCAAGTTTGCGATCAGGTCGCGAGCTTGAGCTGTTTTGACCACGATGTCATCAACGTAGACGGCAATCGTTGGTTTCGATCGCTCGGCCCGATCAGGCTGATCGAGCGGGTCGATTTGGTCGGCGAAGCAGTGCTGCATGCACCTTTGGTAGGTGGCGCCAGTGTTCTTCAGGCCGAAAGGCATGGTCACGTAGCAGTATGAACCATACGGGGTGATGAATGAGGTTGCGAGCTGATCGGATTCTTTCATCGCAATCTGGTGATAGCCTGAGTAGGCATCCAGAAAGGAGAGGATCTCGCAACCCGAGGTGGAGTCGACTATCTGGTCTATGCGTGGCAAAGGAAAGTGATCCTTTGGACACGCTTTGTTGAGGCCAGTATAATCAATGCACATTCTCCACTTCCTAATCTTCTTTTTAACAAGAACGGGATTGGCAAGCCAGTTGGAGTGGAATACATCTCTGATGAACCCGGCTGCCAGTAGTTTAGCGATCTCCTCGCCTATGGCCCTGCGTCTCTCATCGTCGAAGCGACGCAGGTGCTGCTTGGCGGGCTTCGAGCCCGAGATGAGGCGCAGAGCATGCTCGGCGACCTCCCACGGTATGCCTGACATGTCAGAAGGCTGCCATGCGAAGACATCGTGATTGGCGCGCAGGAAGTCGACGAGCTCGCATTCCTATTTGGCCGAGAGCTGGGTGCCAATCCGCAATGTTTTGGTTGGGTCGACGGAGTCGATACCTACCGCCTTGGTTTCCTCGAGCGAGCGAAAGGCCATCGAGGAAGTCGGTTTGTTGCAGTCTAGGACTGCTGGGGTTGACGACTCCCCGAGCCGTGGGAGCTCAGACGAGTTGACGACCGCTGTGGCGAGCTCATAGTGCTCGCGGTCGCACGTGAAGGCGTGCGAGAAGGCGCTACTCATGGTGATGACACCGTTTGGTCCTGACATCTTCAGCTTGAGTAGGTGTAATTGGGGATTGCCATGAATCCTACGTAGCATGGCCGCCCCAAGATGGCATGGTAGGACCCTGGGAAGTCTACCACCTTGAAGGTGAGGACCTCTGAGCGGAAGTTGGACCGGCCGCCGAACATGACGGGTAGATCGATCTGTCCGAGCAGGTACGCCTGCGCTCCTGGGATTACCTCGTGGAAGGGGGAGCCTGCTGGGCGGAGCTCCGATCAGGGGATGCGCATGGCATTGAGGGTGTCGACGTATAGGATGTTGAGGCCGCTACCTCCGTCCATCAGCACTTTGGTGAGGCGCTTCTTGCATATGATGGGGTCGACGATGAGCGGGTAGCGTCCTGGCCTTGCGACGTGGGAGGGATGGTCCCTCTGATCGAAGGTAATCGGAGATTCCAACCAGCTGAGGAAGGAGGGGACGGCCGTCTCAGCGGCGCATGCCTCCCTGTAGCGCACCTTGTGCTGGCGTTTCGTCTAGATGGCATCGGACCCGCCGAAGATCATGATGCACTCCTTAGGTTCGGGGAAGCCATCTCCGTCCTTGCCTGCCGCGCCTCCTTTCTTGGCCGCCACCTCTTTGTCGTCTCCCTCTTTTGGGCCACCGGCCTGTCGGAGGAAACGTTTGAGGAGCTCGTAGTCCTTGAAGAGGTGTTTGACGGAGTAGGCATGGTTGGTGCATGGGCTCCTCATGAGCTCGTGGAAGTGGCCCGGAGGGTCCTGCCGGGTCTGCATGCCTGCTTGATCAGCCATGTCGACTAACGCGAAGTTGGCCGGTCAGCGGCGATTCTTTCTGTTCTTTTCCCCCCTCTGCGCGGAGGGGCCCTCGTCCTGATCCTGGCGCTTGGCCTTGCCCTTGCCTCGGCCTCCATCGAAGCGCGGCGGGGGTGGCGTTTGTTGGGGGTTTTGGATAGAGGTCCGCGGTCCCGGGCCATCAAGGCTGGGACTCTGGTCGCTACTGCGTGTGCCTCGGCTCGGTCTGAGCCATGCATACACATGCGGTCGGTGCGGAGCGATCGTTAGGTCAAGATGAGGTGCCGATGCAGCCTCCTGTACCGCGCTCGACGATTGTAGTGGCGATCGGGTGGAGCATCCCATCTGTTGCGTCCCCGCTTCCCCTGACGGGGAACGAGGCCACGAGTCAGCGTCACGATACAGAACACTCAGCTTGTTGAATGACGGCGGTCTCCACTAGTGCTCGGAGGTTCTAGTGGATCGCCTGTTCATGAGGGTCGTTCGGCTCGGATAGGCCGCGCAGAAGCATTGCCACGGCGGCGATGTTTTGGTTCGCCCGAGCGAAGTGCGGGGGATCGTTTCCCCTGTCCATGGTGTTGTGCTGGACCCGATGGGTGCGACCCTGAGCGCCGCTCGCCAGTCTACGCGCACGGGGCGCAACGAGGCGCGCCGAGCGTGGTGGCGCAGTCGGTGGCTCGTGCAGCCACCGTTGTCGTAGTTCTTCCCCGTGCTCAAGTGTGAGCTCAGGGGTCTCTGCGTGAGGGTCCGGAGAGGTGTGAGTCCATGAGGACTCCGCTTCCACCGGTGGGTGCCCCGGAGCGTCTGCCATGGCGCACTCCCGGGACGGACGGTGGCTAGGCGGCATGTCACCGATGCTCGAGCCGTCACTCTCGCCATCGTCATGCATGAGGTCGAGGAAATAGGTGGGAGCATAGCTCGCCGTTCCCACGAATTCGGATGCGAGAGGGGGCGGTGTTGGCCTCCTTTGGAGCCCCCGGGCGTATGCGTCCGTGGAAGACGCGAGGCCGTAGGGGGACCGGTCGTACGACGGTTGCGTCGGGGACAACAGGGTTCCGCCGGGTAATCGGTGGAAGATAGAGAATAGTAAGTAAATAACAGCGTGTACATTACTCATAGCGGGGTTTGAGCAGAGAGTTTGCTCGGAAAGAGGCACAGATGCCGTGTCATCGAAGTCGTGCGTCCCGGAGTTGATGGAGGGCGCCCCTCCGACGGGTGCCGGGACGTGAGCCTCCTTGCGGAGGTGCAGTTCACCGAGTCGGTCGGTGACGAAGTCCAGGCTTCCAGAGAGGAAGGCCTAGGATGGCTCGAAGACGGTCGGGACCCGCATCCCAGCTGGTGAGAGCGTGGGAAACTCCAGCGAGCCGAAGCGAATAGCATCGCCCGAGCCCGCCACGGCGAGGGTGGCGGAAAAGTGGGCCATCCGATGACCAAAAAGTGTTGAATGTACATCATCTTCCCCATAGACGGTGCCAACTGTCGGTGCATAATGTGACCAACTAGTAAATATTTATAGTTTTGTCGTACATTGTGATCGAAGGTGGCCTAGCACTCAATGACACAGGGTTTATACTGGTTCAGACAACGTGCCCTACGTCCAGTTTAGGTCGGTCAGTGACTTTATTCCTGAGCCTAGGTGCTCGAAGTTTGCAGTGGGGTTACAAACGAGAAGGAGAAAGGTGGGGTGTACAAGAGGTCCGGTCGGCTCCGGTCGGAAGGGCCGAGAGCGATAGGAGCTACGCTATGAGCTAAGTGTTCAAGCGTGTGCTTGGGGTACGAACCCGGCGGTTCTGTGGTTGTGAGCTGATGAACTCGATCGATGTTGGTTTTACTCAAAAGGACTAAAGAAGCTCTCCCTTTATAGATAAAAGGGATGGCTTTACAAGTGAGAGGATGAGGGTACGTATGCTACTGGGCTCTGTCGCCCATGCCGGCGGGTACAAGATAATGGTAGGCGCCTACAACATTGTTGGTCGTCACGGTAGGGTGTCAGATGCACGTGGGAGGTTGCATTGCCTTCTTCAGAAATGGCAGATGTCGGCACCTGCAAAACACTGTTGATGCCTACGTTCACCTGGTACGGTAAATCTCGGCGCCCACAACACTATCGATGCCTAGAGGCATGTGGGGGGCCTTACCGTATGGGAGTTAACGGCTTCAACAATACTGTAGAAGGAAATATCGGCGCCTACAATACTGTTCATGTCAGGGTGGTTGCAGAGTACTGTACAGGGTATGGTCCCTGGTATCGTGGTTTGACTCTGTGCGCCCTAGCTTGCTTTTTCCGTTCGTCGCCTGGTTCCTTCCGAGCGGGCGTTCCCGGTCGGATGGCCCCAGTTGTTCCTGGTCACGCCAGTCGGAGAAGAGTGGTGAGCAGGGTTTCTACGAACCCCGGTCGGAGACGCGGGGTCGGAGTCGGAAGTAGCGGTTTGGGCCAGTCTTCCGATCGGAGAGGCCGTCCGAAGGCGGCTGGAGTCCGGTCGGAGAGGTGGGCCGAAGTAGTCGACGAGCAGGCGCTGTTCCTCTTCGGCCAGACCTTCCAATCGGTGACTGGACCGCTCTTTCGGCCTATTGTTTTAGATCCTTGGGCCGGCCCATGAGTTGTGTGCTGCCCTATTAGGTTGAGCCTTGGCATGGAAGCTGGTCTCCGAGGGACCCCGGGTTTATGAACCCGACATATACATCCTGGCATAGCCTAAAACATTAAATGATAATAATTAGAGGATGACATGCCGATGAGTACTAAAATACAAAAGATGACATCTCAACTACTCACCGTATTTTGTTCTGCCCACCATTCATCACTGGCAGAAATACATCCGGTCACAGGATCCCTTCCCAACCCAGTGGCTCTCATGTTCAAGGTTTTCCACCGTGCATATTTCTTCTTTAGTACATCCCATCTGTTCTTCATTTGCTCTTTGTCATATGGCCTCTTTGTTCGCTCAAAGAACTTCTTCACCAAATTAGCATAGCCCACACTATTCAAGCAATTGTGTGGCCTGTTATGGTCAAGCACTTCTTCTACGTATATTTCATTGTAAACTTTGGCGACAAAAGAATCCCATTTTGCATGAGGCTTGGCTGCTTTTTCCATCTATAAAGTGCAACAAATCTGAATTTCTAGCAGCAATACCATGCATCGAGGAGTTGTACCAACTACACTACTACCTGCAATGAGCTATGAGCTAACAAAAATGACATCTGAGGTGGGAAGCCGACGGTCACGTCCTCACCTTTGCAGGAGAGCCGATGGTGCGGAGGTGAGGGGAGCCGGCGGTGGCGAGCCGGTGTCATGGGGCTGCAGCCGGCGTCCAGGGGCTGTGCTGGCTAGGGAGTGCAGCCCATGTCCAGGGGCTGCAGGTCCTGAGTAGATCTACCCGGTCCCCTGGGGCTACTGCCGGCCTCCTCCTAGGGCTGCAGCCGGCATCCTCGGGCTGCAGCCGGCCTGGGGCTGCAGGTGGGGAGTAGATTCGGACGGCCGCCTAGGGCTGCAGGTGGGGGAGGGGAGGGCAGGGAGCCGGCGATGGAGAGTAGATCCGGCCGCCCGCTGGCGGATCTAGCCAGTGGAAGGCGACGCCCGGTCCGGAGGGGGCCCCTGCGCTGCCTGCCGTTGAGGGGAGGGGAGCGGGAGGGACCGCTGGCTGCCGGTCCGGAGGGAGCCCTGCGTAGGCTGCCGGTCCGGACGGAGGGGACGAGGGAGGCGACAACGGGGAGGAGAGCTGGCGCTGGATCTGGCCGGAGGGGATGAAGGAGGGAGGCGGGGAGGGAAGAGCCAGGCGGCGGCGGGGAGGGAAGCCGACGTCGTGAGCGCGCACGGGTCGGGAGGGAGGGGTAGGGAGAGGAAAAGCGCTCGCGATTTCCAAATCGCAGCCCTTTGGGTGCTTTTCCCATCGCCGTTGCGGGAAGGAAAGCGAACGCGGACGCCGCGTTTGCGATGGAAGCCGTCGCGAGCTGTTTGGCGGGCGTATCCGGCTTCTCCCGTCGCGAACGTGCGTATGGGCGCAAACAAACAGGGCCTTCGACTGGTTCGACCTGTTGTTGCTTCTGGAGCTCACGTGTTTTGGGGCCTTTTTCGGCCCATATTTGGGTGGACTAGTCGTAAGTTAATGATCCAGTGGGTAGGATCGATTCGGCCCTATTTCTGTTTTTAAAGAGAGCCGAAATCTCTCCCTCAATTCGCTCAAAAAAGAAGGAAATTTCTCCATCAAAACTTTATAGCATCTTGCTTCAAAAAAAAATTATAGCATCTTCGACTGTGCCCCCTAAAACTTTCTAAGGATGGCTCCCCTACATTCTGGGGTTCTATTTTTAGCATCCAACTTTACTAAGAGCCCCTATTTCATTTTGTCTAATTTTTAATATAATTTTTATGTATATCATTTGTATCACATCACCGTAATTCATAATTGAAACTTACGACCCGTTTGGTTGCGCTCCCAGCCGCTGGCTGTCTACCAAATCACTGTTGCGCACTGTTCAATATTGTAGAGAGGGGAAACGGCTCCGGTAAAAAAAAGAACTACAAAAGGGAGGAGCTAGAAGAACTGTAGTTTTGGGGCTCCGGCTGACCACGCTACAGTTTTGAAGACGCCAGAAGAACTGAAGAAGTCTCTCCAAACAAGCCTTAAAATGTTTATAAAAAATTGAAATGAACTGTATTCAAATTTATGATTTCAAATAAGACAATTTAAATCTAAATTTATTCAAACATAAAAATCATAGTCATATAAAAAATATCTATCACGCGACGTAGTGCTTGTGGCATTAAAGTGATCAACATTTTTTCAATATGATTATTTTAAATTGCCTTTCATAATGGCATGGATGATTAATTTAGACACGATTCTGAAGGATTATATTTTATTTATTTTCATAATGATGATTTTACTAAATTAAAGACTAGATGTTCCTGATTTCTATGATAATTTTTGAAATTTTTACCCTTTTTCTCTAAAGCATCTCGGGAGGATTTAGGATTTTAATAACGTAGAGGTGGAGCCTCTAATTAGTTATAAAAGGTTGCATTATGGGCCTCGTCCAACCAAACACAAGTAACGGTACCTCTTTCCCCCTGATTTGATTACGTTACAAAACGCTGAACCAAACACTAAATACATCTGATAATAACCTATATCTGGTAATATGGTGCTAATACACAATTCTAAAGAAGGGACAATAAGCTGCCTTCAAGCAGAAATCAGGCATCCATTGCGGGCAGTACTCACTACTCAGCTTCAAAGCGCAACAACTTCATAGCGGCCTCATAACTGATGACTCATTGCCTCTTAGGTTCGTCGCCAGGAACTTCAGCAAAGCAAACAGGGCACACCTGCGAAAGGAATGTACTTTCATTAAGCGAAAGAAGCACAGGAAAGAAATTAAAAGTAGGCGTCTCGCCAATATTTGGTTGCTGACCTTGTTTATACTAAGCCATCTTGTCACGCAGCTGGCATGATATACATGCTTGCATGGAAGTGTCATCTGCAAATTTCCTCTCCTGTACTCCATTTGGCAAATCACACACCTGACACCCAAAGGAAAGTCCTGCGGTTAACTTCATGTCCATTGAAGAAGCCGTACAAAGTTGTTGCAAATAATTGCATACGCTGCTCCACTATGATAAGCAAGGATCATATTTTTACATCAAACATATAATGATGCAGCATATTATAATTTGACCTTTCATGGCGTGTTTTCTTCCTTGAAAAGAAACCACACTTGTACTTCATGACAGGAAGCGACGAAATGCGTTCTTGGGAGAGACCACGGCTCTGGGTTCCAACTACCTCACCCAAATCCAACAGTTCCTGTCAACAAAACTTGTTAGTTATGGAGTTTTTGAAGTAATCAAACGAGAGAACAAAATTGATATATGTACACTAGAAATGAAATACTTGAAGAACTTAGCAAAAAAGAACGGTTAGCAGAAATATAGCTCAACCATTGACACCATACTGTTATATCAACTGTACCATTGCATGAACAAAGAGAAGCAACACATTTAGGCAATCCTTACAAGGAGTTTTTCAGATAAACAAACCAAAAAAAACATGATTGTTCAAGTAAAAACTAAAAATGTTTTTTTCACCTTAAATGTTAAGCAATGAAGAGGGTTTGGGGAAGTCTATCAATATAGACCAGCCAGGGATCATGTCACATACAGCCATACTGGCTACTAGACATTGCTTCGTTTCATATTTTCACATATAAATAACAGATTTGCAACTACTGGTTCGTAACCATCCATATAACTCCCGTCCACTCTTATTTGAGTTATAAAGGAGAAAGCCCCATACAATGCATACGCAAAGGAAATTATTGTTTATTGGCACAATCAACACCTACTCTAGGCCAAGCAAAAACTTCATCCGAAAAGAAAAAAGTTCATAAACTGGTGGTCCCACTGAACCTGAAAATAGCTAACAGTGACATTAGCTAGCAAGGGGTACATATGATGTGATTTGCAATGGCTAAAGTAACTTTGTCAAAAGGCAACCTCCGTAAGCAATTAAGAAAATGAAGTGGTTGGCAGTGCAGTGAGGAGCCATTCTCCATTTGGAGAATTTGATTATAACTTGCTCATGGTACACTCTTGGATTAATACAATAATGCATGGTATAATCTATGCAGTCTCTTGCCTATGTAGCTAAGAGTACAGGTCTAAAGTACAAGCAATAAGTACAACAATACATATTTGAAGTGTCTGTTTTACCTTACATAACCATCACAATACCATGGACAAAAGATTGGTGTAGGGAAGTCACTAACCTCATATGTCATGTTGTCAGGGTCAATGTTGTCTTGCCAAACAACCTGCAAACATAATAACGATTTTCAGTGAAGCAACTGGAAAGCATGTCCATCCACAGCAGACAACATAAATGTGATCTCACAAAACATATGGACAAGAAACTGCAGCAAGCATGTTTTAGTGCTTATGAATGAACAATAACTGAACATCACATGATATGTTGAGTTGAATGCATAATTGTAATATATACAATGTGGAACGTAAAATTAATAGAAGCAACAAACAATACAATAGGCATGTTATATTGTCAGATTTATTAGCTACTGGAGACAACTTTTATGGCATCTATACCCGAAAAATATAAACACCTTTTTTTAGGCACGCTGGACATATAAATTGACTTTGAATCGGAGACATGAATAACAACAAAAGGAGAAGAGGAATTCATACTGGGGGGGATACGACATTCCTTGCAGGAGAAGGGCTTATTAGGTCAAAGATAACCATGCTCAAAATAATCATTTACCTGAGGACTATCCGGACTTTGGTGTACCTGTTGGATGCCTGTAAAAAGAACAACATCAGAGAGTAAATTACATTGTCAAAAAGGATGTGCAAAACCAAAGGTGATTCTGAGAAGTTGAAAGTTGGACTGCCTGACTTCAAGGAAAAAGGATTTAATCTTATGACTTGTTAGTGAATGTTAATGTAACAATCAAATTCACAAACAGGTCTCGCTTTATGCATGCCTTGCATTTCCCTAAGCTTGTCATAACTTAAAAAAAAAATCAAATTATCAGATGGTTCCGACATGTACAAAGTATGGTTAAAACTTCAAACAATTGGGATGTCTACTCTCTTATCAGTATAATGTCCAAGGTTGTCTATTTTACAACCAAAAATCTAATAAAGAGAACAAATGGAGCCTAATCAGATAACAGCAGTAACTGATGGCCATACACTACAAAACTTTTCTTGTCAGACACCCTGGGAGCGAATGAAGAATGCCTTCATATAGACAGAGACATTAGAGTTGCATGGTTATACAACCATGCATATTTGTTTACCGGTCCTCTTAGAAAGGAAACTTCAATGGGAGTATTATTTGCTCATAATGCAATTTAGATGTATAGAAAGGAAACTTCCTTTGGTTACTCCACACACCTCTGAGGCCACCTTCCAATGTTGGTTGCCATATTCTCCCACATGGTGTGTGGAGTAATCAAAGGAAATGGAGGCGAGGCTAAAGATACTTGGTGGTGGAACGAGGAAGTCCAAAGGGCTATTAAGGAGAATAAAGAATGCTATAGACGCTTGTACCATGACAGGAGTGTGGACAACATAGAGAAGTACAAGGTGGCAAAGAAGACTGCAAAGCGAGCTGTAAGTGTGGCAAAGGGTAGAGCGTACGAGGATTTTTACCAATATTTGAGTACGAAGGAAGGAGAGGACATTTATAGGATGGATAGGGTTCGTGAGAGAAAGACAAGGGACTTCAACCAAGTTAAGTGCATTAAGGATGAAAGGGGGCATCTCTTGGTGAAGGAGGATGAGATCCGACATCGATGACAAGAGTATTTTGACAAATTGTTCAATGGTGAGAATACGGACACAACCTTTTAGTTGGATGACTCTTTTGATGACACCTATAGACGCTTTGTGCGGAGAATCCAAGAATCTAAGATCAGAGAGGCGTTGAAAAGGATGAAAGGAGGTAAGGAGATGGGACCGGATGGTATCCCAATCGAGGTGTGGAGATGCCTCAGGGACATAGCTATAGTATGGTTAACCAGCTGTTCAACCATATTTTTCGATCGAACAAGATGTCTGACGAGTGGAGGAGAAGTATATTGGTACCGATCTACAAGAATAAAGGGGATATTCAAAGTTGTACTAATTACCGGGGAATTAAGTTGATGAGCCATACTATGAAGCTATGGAAGAGAGTTATCGAGCATCGCTTGAGAGCAATAACGCGGGTCTCTATGAACCAATTTGGTTTCATACCCGGAAGGTCAACCATGGAAGCCATTTTCTTAATAAGACAAGTTAAGGAGCGGTATAGGGAGAAGAAGAAGGACCTACACATGGTTTTTATTGACTTGGAGAAGGCTTATGATAAAATACCAAGGAATGCTATGTGGTGGGCTTTGGACAAACATAAAGTCCCAACGAAGTACGTCGGGCTCATTAAGGACATGTACAACAATGTTGTGACTAGTGTTCGAACAAGTGACAGAGACACGGATGACTTCCCAATTAGGATAGGACTACATCAAGGGTTAGCTTTGATCCCTTATCTGTTTGCCTTAGTGATTGATGAGGTCACAAGGGACATACAAGAGGACATACCTTGGTGTATGCTTTTCGCGGACGATGTAGTGCTAGTTGATGAAACCCGGACATGAGTGAATCAAAAACTGCAGTTATGGCGAGAGACTTTAGAGTCCAAAGGTTTTAGACTCAGTAGAACTAAAACTGAGTATATAAGATGTGACTTCGGCACCACTACTCGGGAGGAGGAAGATATTAGTTTGGAAGGTCAAGTAGTGTCTAGGAAGGATATCTTTCGATATTTAGGATCAATGCTACAGAGAGACGGGGATATTGATAAAGATGTTAGCCATAGAATCAAAGCAGGGTGGATGAAGTGGCGTCAAGCATCTGGTGTCCTATGTGACAAAAGGGTACCACAGAAGCTAAAAGGCAATTTTTATAGGACGGCGATTAGACCTGCTATGTTGTATGGTGCAGAATGTTGGCCTACGAAAAGACAACATGTTCAACAGATAAGTGTTGCGGAAATGCGTATGTTGCGTTGGATTTGCGGTCATACAAGAAGGGATCGAGTTCGGAACGATGATATACGTGATAGATTAGGGGTAGCACCAATTGAAGAAAAGTTTGTCCAACACCGGTTGAGATGGTTTGGACATGTCCAACGGAGACCTCCAGAGGCACCGGTGCGTGGTGGAATCCTAAGCCAGGATAGTAACGTGAAGAGAGACAGAAGAAGACCGAAGTTGACTTGGGTAGAGGGAATAAAAGGAGACTTGAAAGGATGGAATATACCCAAAGACTTAGCCTTAGATAGGAGTGCTTGGAAAACAGCTATTCACGTGACTGAATCTTGATTGCTTCTGCTGGGTTTCAACTCTAGCCTACCCTAACTTGTTTGGGACTTAAAGGCTTTGTTGTTGTTGTAATGCAATTTAGATGTAAAACTACCTTGATCGCAAGACATTACTCATGACAACCCTACTTCACATGTGTCCAGTTGCAACAGAAATGCAGATTAATGAGAGTAAAGTTTGATTCCCAGGTGAAAGAATGTGTGGTGTTATCCCATATTCTTCGCCCACCACCTGATGTGAAACCCTCAAAAATAACCTTTTCACTATTTAAGCACAAAGTAAATTGATAGCAAAGGAAGTGATAGTGATAAAATTGAGTGTATCACAGTACATTCTTAGCAATTTAACCAGAGATCAGCAATAGTTCCCAAAACTATGTAATTTTCAGGACTTGTGTTTTTGTGTTTTCAAACTTACATTCCTCGGTAGTAGTATTTGTAGTTGTGCGGGGAGCTTCACTGCCCTGCAGGACAACATTGGCAGAGTCCACATTGTTTGCAGGTGTAGTGTTATCCCATACTCTGCGCCCACCATCAGCTCTATGCATGTAGTCGTCTATGTCATAGACATGAGCATAGCTGTAATAGTTCCCAGGACCAGAGTATCCATACTTGTATGAGTTTGTATGCATCATTGCCCAGTACGGATTACCCTGCACAGTAGTGGCAAATCATTGTGAATCAAAGCAGACAATGTTAAGGAAATAAGATCGTAAGCTGAGGCAGTCAATTACAGCCATCTGGATTAAGCCTTTTTTTTTTCCTTCCTGAGAGTTCAGTGCTATGCCAAAAGTATTGCATAGGTGTGGCAAAACACAGGGTAACAAACTAAAAATTTACAGCTAAGGTCTTAATGAGTTGGGCTCGACGGCTGCTGTATAAGATCATTTGAGAAACATGGCAGTAACGTTTTGAATACCTGATCCTGAAAGCCATCCATAAGAGCAAAGTCAGCATGAGCATAAGTGAGACCCTCAAAGAAATCCATGAAGCTCTCGGTGATTGTGTATGGAAATCCAGTGTTTATGTAGTGGAGTTCCATTTGTCGACTGCTATTCATTCCTTATGATGAAACATGAACCTATCAGAAATCAACCAATCAAAGTTGTGTTAAACTTCGTCCCATGAAAGTAGAAATCAGAAAAAATCCGATTCGTATCAAGTGCTGGCATTGCTATATAACAATTCATTTTGATGAAATCAAAGCAGGAATAGGTTGTTAGCTGCAGCACAAGACAGTATAGTGATTGTACGGACTGTAAAATTTGCACGCTGAAACCTCTAGACTGAACCAGTGCGCAGCAAAGATGTTAAGCAATACTACAGATCTTGCTTACTGAATCATAATAAAGGATACATCATAGATGTATTATTTTGCAACCTGACATTAGCATTGATGAATAAGACAGCAGCCAAATTATCATCGTACCCCAAAATGATCTAACAAAGGCGGCCCATTTCGGCACCACTGATACAATGCGCATTCGCCAAAGCGGAGGACTAGGAACACACTGCACGAATGAATGGGCAACCCACAAAAGGAGGGGACATGACGGTTAAGTTGAACCGCCAAAAAATAAAATAAAAACAGACTGGCATTGATACTCCATTAGCAGCAACCAAATCGCAGGAAAAATGGAAAGATTGTAGTTTCCATCCCCGAAAGTTTCGTTTGCTCACATCAGAGAAAGCGGAGACTCAAACAAGAACAAAAGAACGAAGCAAAGGTGGGGCCAAGTTATTACCAAACAAAATACTAACAAAATGCAAGTCGGGGCAGATCTCCACCTCCAGTACCAGCAGTGGGGTGAAGACGGGGGTGAGCAATGACTGCGTGCAAGAGAAGGAGTCGAGGTGGCCTGCTTCGGCGGAGGGAGATGTGGAGGTCGGAGATGCGGAGGGCGCGGCGCGCGGCGAGGAGTGGCCCGGGTGGGGTGGCGGCACAGAGGGCGTGGAACTCGCGGGAGACGAGGGCGAGGCGAGGAATGGGTGCGCGGCACGCGGCGAGAGCGCGAACAGCGACGTCGTCAGGTAGGAGGACGACGAGACGAACCGCTGCCCGCGCCGACGAGGTGGTGGAGGGTGGCCGAGGTGAATTTGGGGGGGCGGGCAAGCAGGCAGGAGGAGGAGGACGAGGTGGAGAAGAACTGGAATGGAGGAGTTCAGAGCTTTGGCTGATATCATAGGATACCAGGAGTGGGAATGGCAGGCAGATGGTGCCATAGTGGGGACAGGTTTAAGAGAATTGAGATAAGATGAGAAGTGGTTTTTTCTACGTATTTTGTTTCGGTTTACTTATATACTACTACTATCACCAAAATATAAAGAATCCAGATAGTACATTTTTTGCCATTTCTTTTTACCAGTTTGCTGATTTTCTGTAAGTCTATTGACCAAATTTTTTTCTGGTTCAGCCATCTATATTTTTCCAAGAACAAATATGCAAAAGTAAATTATATAACTCTAAAGATAAATCTGGACGATTTCAGGCGATCATAGATCAGCTAAAATATTTTGCCCATGCAATATTTATGTGTTTTAAAAAAAATCAATACAAGATAGAGAAACATTTGGGTTGTTTTAGGATGTCAAAATGGGCTCGCGAACCTTTCACTGCAGTTAGCGTAGGGGTAATTGAGCTAAGCAAAACTGTTCCGTAAATGTACAAAAGTTAAATGCACCAGTATTTTAGCTAACTGATTCAATAAAAATAAAACTTGGTGTCTTCGTTTATACTCGCGGCATTTAATCTTTTTTTTACTATAAAATCCGATGCAAGATGTCAGCTGTCACGTTTAATTTTGAATGGCATCTAAACCTGCCCTGCAAAACTGTTCCGTAAATGTACAAAAGTTAAATGCACCAGTATTTTAGCTAACTGATTCAGGGCGAAAGATTGCTTGGTGTCTTCGTTTATACCTCTCGTTTTTACTATAAAAATCCGATGCAAGATGTCAGCTGTCACGTTTAATTTTGAATGGTCCTGTGCTGCATAGCGTGGCTATTCACCCTCTTCGTTTGTTGGTTTGAAACAAATCAATCAACAGTGTTTTTCTCTCATAACAAACCAGCACTTTACAGGAAAGAAAAATAGACCGATTGACCGTGCAGAAATTTAAAGGAAAAAAAATCCCTCCACATGCGATGGCACCAAATAGTCAATCAATCAAATTGAATTCAGGAGTGTTAAACACCACACGGGTGTTTTAGCACCTATAAACACATGATTTTTTTTCTATCTGTGACATGAGGCTCCGACCGACTCCTTCCCTCCGCGCTCCTGTCCTCCCCTTCGCGTGCTCTCTCTCACCGGCAGACGGGACCAGCGAGCTCCTCCCGGTGCCCGCGCCTCCTCGCGCCCAGGCAACAGCGCCGCGTGCAGCCCCCGGCCGGACCGGACCTCCGTCGCCGCCACCAGGCCAGACCTCCGCCGCCGCCCTCAGGCTGGACCTCCGCTGCCGCCTCCGCCGCCCTCAAGTCGGACCTCAGCCGTCGCCCCCGCGGCACGGCCGTGCCCGCTCTGGCGCGATTTGTTTCTTGTGATATGTGCCGACATAGCCGCGATTTGTCCTTGTCCTTTCTTAGAAAAAAAAATTATTTTCTATAATCTGTGCCAATGAAGAAGATGAACAGTGCACATTGACCGGCTGAAGGTAGAAGATGAACAGTACACGCGGCTGCTGAGGTAGAAGATGAATAGTGCCAGGAAATTTAGGTGTGGAGTTAGGGTAAAACACCCGAGTGTCAACCAGACAGACTCCTTGAATTACGGGAGCAACCTTGATTAGTAGTAGTAGGTGCATAGCTACACCGCCGCAATAGGTTACTCAGTGCTGCCTGCTGGCAAGTACGAGAAGGAATGCAAGGAAAACCAGTACAGTAGCATCACTTTTTTTACTGCAGCGCACTGCACCCAAAAGAGCATGGTTACTAGTAGCTACTACTGCTCCTTATCACTACCAAATCATGGACTCATTACCATGGTAGTCATAACCACCATGACAACACCGGCGCAGTACAAAACTGTATGCTTCTCAAGTACACTGGCCGTGATTCCCAGAGGCTAGAGGTAGGGTACCACGGAGATTTTCAGCTTGTTCGTTGGTTTTTGGCTTGATAAGCTCAGTTGGTGCTGATTTGTTGTAAGAGAAAAATATTGTTATTTAGCTGATAAACTCTGGCTAAAACCAATAAGCTAACAAGCTGCTTACAGGAGCAAGTGCGATGCGCCCAGTAAAGAGATGGCGTGCGCCAGTGGCTGTGGGACAGATTGGCTTTGGCAGCTGCAGTGCTGCGGAGCAGTGCAGTGCGTCGAACTCGAACCACTTCCGCTGTGCTGCGTTTCAGGCAAGTTGATGGGTTGGGTTGACAGGCCTGACAGCGGTTTTGTTCATGCGAAATGGCAAGGGGGGATCGCACTCGTTTTTTCAGCTGCATTTTTGGCATGTGTTGTGTAGCTTGCTTGCAAGCAACAACATGCGTAGATTCTTCTTTGAGGCGCATGCGTAACCCGTCTTAGCTTGCAAGTTAGTACTACAAATGGAGTGTGCTCAGCTTCTCTCTCTTGCATGTCTCATCCAGCGCTGTCACGCCTTACAAGTGGTGTGCCCATTACCAGTACAGTGCAGGAACTGGAACGCGCGTGAGTTGAGTTGGCACTTTGATTGCCGACGTGGCAGAGCTCGTCGCCGAACCAATCGATCGAGGAAGGCCTTTCCTGTTCCCGCGGCGCCACTCATCAGCCTCCCGACGGGTCCGGATCGATGGATGGATCGTCCAGTCGCACGGCGTGCCGCCACGTGGCGCGTCCTGGTTGGGGGATCTCTGTCCCCTGAAAGCAACGGGATTAACCAACTTGTACTGGCCGCAGCAATTTTTATCGATTGTTTAACCGACAAGCGTTGGATTCGGATAAAGCGGGAAAAGGGAGGTGATTCCGCAGCCACAGCGGGGAGCTTCTGTTCCTTCACAGAGGCAGCCCGGATTCGGTCTCTGTGTCCGTGGGGTCAACAGAGCCCCGGGCCCGCGCGCAGGTGAGTGCGTGCCGATCTGCGACAGGTGCGAGAAGTACGCTTGCGGTGTACGCAAGGGTGAGGAGGAGGGCTGGGCCCCTCCTCGCAGGCGTGACGCTTGGGGTTCCTCTTTCCCCACGGGCCACGGCAAAGCCTGGCCCCACCCCACCCGGCGGGCCGTGGACGGACGGGGAGTGGAGGGGAGGGAGCATGACACGCGGGCCCAGGACGGGGGCGGGCGGGCCCTATGATCCAGCACTGTTTCTCCGTCGCTTTTGTCCCCTCCGGCCCACGCTGCTGCTTTTCCCGCTTTCGCGCTGAAAAGAAGAGGGCACGGGATGGGAGGGGGTCGGGAGAAGACGACGGAGCCAGAGGCAGGACCCGTGCCACGTACACCCGGTCTATAGGCGCTGCTGGCGTCGCTATAGCTGAAAGTATTGTTGGTTGATTTATTGTGAGAGAAAAATACTATTCGTTCGTTGAAAAAGTACGGCTTATAAGTCGAAGCGAACGTGACGCTTCACTGGGTTTGGAATTCGGATCCTGCCGTGCATATTTGTTGGCTGGATTGTCCACGGATTTTTTTTTCTATCGTGTAATAAAGCATCAGATCTCACATGCAGTTCATGGTCCTCGTCCTCGTCCACGTCCACGGAGCATATGCATATGCAATGCAAAGAACTGTCGCCTGTCGGTGGCGGCTTGCTGACGGTGGTCTATGCTGGAACGGGTCCAGCTAGGTCCATGAGGAGCGGCAGCCGGCAGGGATAGGGCGTCGGCGTTGGAGGGATTTGATCAGACGACACGTCTTTCTCTGCGCTCCTGCTGGCCTGCTGCACTGCTGCTGCGGCCTTCTGGTTCTGGTTCTGGTTCTGGTTCTGGAAGGTACTTGCCCGTCCGGCCGGCGCCATGCATGGAAGCTTTCTGTGCCAGGCCGGTGGCCACTTGCAGGCTGCGGTCTGCGGCGCGCTAGCTCGCTCGGGGTCTGGGTCGGGGTCGGGGCGGGAAGAGACGACGAGCTGAGGCTGCCGGTGGCAGACTGGCAGGGCAATCGGCGTGCGTGGCAAAAGGGGCGCGCCGTATCAAAGCCTCTCCCAACGGCGAAGCAACGGCGGCCAGTTGTTTTACTAGTACCGTAGCTACCTTTGTTCTCAACTCAAGCGAGAGACAGACATAGGCTCGTGAGAGCTATGCGATCGATCGACTCGCATCAGGAAGGAATACATATATGCTCTTATGCTTGGTTGCATTGCCGTCTACGGTCCACGATTCCACGTATACACTCCATAGAGATGCACAGCTCACTAGTCACGATGCCGAGAAAAGCGAGGTAGATCGAGTTCATGCTTGGCGACAAAGTGGCAGCAGTGGCATATAGTATAGTGGGTTACTGGCACAGCTAGAGCTAGCCTGCCGTGCTGGGTGCATGCAGTGCCCGTCCCCATTCCGAATGGTGCTAGTGCAGCGACACGCGTGCTAGAGTTCATCGACTCGACATACCCAAGTACCCAACTACATTGGTCCCTGTTTGGCTTCGCTTCTCTCTCTGTAAAACTGTGGTGCTACACTTGGGGCTATTCTGTTTCGAGACACTGCAGTGGTACTGTTACACATGCATGATCGATCTGCTGGTTTCACGAGCATAGACAACGCCGCAGCCAATCAGAACATGTTTTCTCATTTCTAAGATGAGAAATACATTAAAAAAAAGGAATTAGGAACAAGCCTGGCCCGCAGATTAAATGCTGAAGGCCACATAAAAGCCCAATGCTGTTAGCGGGTTGCGATGGGGCAAGCAGAGTAGGCCCAACAAGAGTACAAGACACATCTCTTGGTAGTCATCATTATACTACTGCTATTTTAATTTGCTCTCTTTTTTATCAGAGATAGAGGGGCTGCTTTGATGCTTTGCCAGCCAGTGTTTTACCTTACCATTACCAAGCGAGCAAGTAGAGAGAGTAGAGAGAGCCACAATTAGCGTAGGTGGGCAAGCTCATCTCAGGCCCTATACCCTATCCCAAGTTGCAAGTTTTTTCCTTGTTTTCCATAGGCGAGTGAATTTGGTTGTGCTCGGCTTGGCAAGGTTGACACTTAACATTGCCCAAACTGTCACACGGAAGAGCAAGGAAACAAAGAACGCCCAAAGACAACGCTGTTGTCCTCACGCAAATTGTGTTTTAATTAGGTTCAGATTTGTCGAGTGGTAAAAATATTCAGATTTTTTTGTGATTATATATATTTTCATTATGGAGGCATTCGATATACCCTTATAAAGTTTATGAAAAATAACAAATGTTTATCAAAGTACTTTTAGCGACGTACAATAGGTCGTTATGCTTTGTACCATCTATATAACGTGACTAGTACAAGGCGCGCGCCCTCACGCGTCTTGATGAGCACAGGGAAAAATTTACCACGAAACACATTTATTTGTCTAATGACTAATAGTAGTGCACAAACATACATCATACAAGCTGGTACTGGTAACCTCTTGAGCAGATATCAAACAGTGCATAAACATACAACATATATCACACAACATAGGGCTCTATCAGTAGTCCTTAACTTTATGCTGAAGCTCTGGCATCGATACATTGCCCATTTTTGACATCGTTTGATTAGCAAGAAACAATCTTGCAGAGAGAGAGAGAGAGAGAGACTCAAACCATTGAGTGGCTAAAATAGGGGAGCAGTGAGATAACCCTTTAATTTAAATCCAACAATTTTTTTTTTAAAATGGAAGGGGAAGCCATTCTAACCAAGCTATTAGTGTTTCAAAACACAACCCTGGCTATGCATTCTTATGGGGCGACAAACAATTTTTCCTTTTTCCTTAATGTTCTGGTACAAGTGTCCGTGAACTCAAAACAAAGAAAATGCTATTAAAGAAAATGTCAACCTACAGGAAGTTGCATAATCTGCATCCTATGAGAAAACTAAATAAGATACATCATGTCCTCATAGAGCAACGAAAGCCTTGATTACTATTGTTAATTGAAAATTTTAGTACATCTCTTAGGAAGCAGCTGTAGATTATAATACCTGAATAACCGCATTACATGGTGGTCTATTTTGTAACTCCCTTCGTAAGCTTATTATGTCGACATCATGAAGGCAATCAACAACCAAGCTGAATGCATAATAACAAATATTTAATTGAAGGCATAATCTAAAGCAATCCAAGTAATTTTAGGCACTGAAATGTATGCCATTTTGATACCCCAGAAGTCTTGATACCTTTTAGCTTTTGCCTCTAAGAATACTATAACAAGAAATCAGTAAAAGGAGAAGTATACTTGATGGTGTGCACCAGGTTGGTTGCCGAGGAAGGCCGGTGCTAATGATTGTGCTCGACATCCTCTTTGTACAATAGTTCTTCATCGAAATCAGGATTGGTACTCTTCTTTACCAATGCCCTAAACTCGTGCAAAATGTTGAGAAACAATTTTAATTAGCAGGCGCACCAGCACCTAAAGAGCGGAACTCTAAACAATGAGAATTGCTACATCAAATCTAACAATGGTGTGGAACTTCATTTTAGTTTTCAAGTATAAGATGAATCATTATTTGAATATAACAACTCACATAATAAGTAATAAAGACTGAAGAAAGGTAGCCCATGGTACCTGGCAATGTCTTGAGAGTAGCATCAGAGGAGTGCCATATAACTACCTCTGAAGGTGGTTCTGCAGAACCTGTGAAAAACACGCAGAACATACTGGAAAATGATCAACACTTACCTACATCTTTAAACGTGGTGATTCTCATTGAAGATGGAATGCATACAGGTGTCGTGAACCGACATTTATTTAGCCTAGACTTAGAAAAATATTGGAACACATAGTTTATAACCACATGTGTTGGCACAGGGTTAGGCAAATGCTAATCTGGACTTTGATGAGGCCAAACCATTTTTTTTCTAATCTTGGTATGTTGTGTGATATTTGGGAACAATATTTGCATTGACAAAATGAGCAATTTTCATGTTAGAACCAAAATGGAAAATGTTGGATACCTAAAATTGTTACTGTGGTTAGAATAATACATAATTCAAATTTGGCAAACAGGCATGTACAGAGTATCTCGGGTGAAAACAAAAATATGTGCAATAGTAAGTAATAGCTAATGTCATATACAGGCAAGGAGAAGTAACCTGGCTACACCGGGAAGTGACTGGCAAATAGGAACTGTATGTATTTTGTTTGAATATTCTGCTCAATGGCAACTTGGGACTCCTGGTGCTTACTACAATAGCCTAGTATTACCTCCTACAATACTACCGCACTAATATTTGTGCTGCCTGGAACAACCCGCTGAGGCAGCCGGTGTGGCATAAAGCAGGATGGCTCTTCTTAAGCTTGCAGCTGTAAGCTTGCCTACATGCTGAGTGCTGCACATCTGCTATAAGTTTGCAGTCTATCTCAGGATAGGCGTCTCCTTAGGAAGGCCGTGGCTGACCACTGGTGCAAAGGGTTGTAAAAACAGAAGAGCAGTAAAAAACAATAATGAATAGGGGAACAAAAGGCCTCTAAGCAGGACCAATTCAGTGCAACGATCGAAGCGGAGCTGATCACATGTATGGAGTACTTTAAAATTCACCGCAATGGCAGTAATGTATGTACTGAGAAATCACTAGCATAAGCAAGTGGATTTGGCAGAAAGCGTATGTACTAAAAAATCACAGGCATAACGAATTCAGTGCAAAGATCGAATCTAGCTGATCGATAGGACCATAGTTCCGGATGTTTTAGACCTGGAAGAAAGTGGATTTGTAAGAAAGTGGACAGAGATGGATAGGGATAAATACATCATTGGTAATGGGGTGTGGTCAGTAATAGAACCAACAAATTATGTGAAGTAAAAACATCACTGACAGTGGACTTATGCTCAGCAACAAGCACACAAAATGTACCAATTAACGAAAACGAAATAACACATGCAAAAGCGAATTGCTAAGATAAATGACATAGTCATCACCAAACTAATACAAATAGCAAGAATCATGGAAGAGTGGAAGAACTAACCATCATTGCACAATTCCACTGTCTCAAGCTAAAAAAAGTTCATCATCCCACAACCCCAAAACCTCACTAAATAACATGCAGAATGAAACAACTAGTCATCATTGTACAATGTAGGATATTAGTTCTGCACATGATCCGCGTATTTAAAAACAAGAGAAGCGCAGGAGCAAACAACCTCCTAGGAGAGGGTGACCATGATCCTCGCAGTGAGGAGAGGGAGCTGAGGGAAGGGGAGGGGGAGAAGGGGAGAGAGCGCACCTCCGCATGCGCAACGGGCTCAGATGCGTCGGTGTGGGGCTCCTTCAGCAATTAAGGCCGGCAAGCCAGATCCACACACGTGCCAAGCCTCGGTGCTTGCAAGGAGAGCACGCACCGAAGAGGAAAAGAGGGAAAAAAGCGAGGACGGGGATAGCTCAGGCGATGCGTCCACGGAGAAAAGCACCCTCCCTTTTTTCGGATGGAGTGGAGCAGGCGATGGAGGTCTGGGCGCTGCAGCTGGGGCCATTGTGCTCCAAGCCAATGCCAGATAGACAACGACCAGAGCTGGGTAATGGTAGATGGACAACCTGAACAGTGCAGAGCAAGCAGTGGAGGTGTACATAAATCCAACACTTGATCAAAATTAAATAACACTAAAAAAGGATCTATCAAGAGTAAAGGCTCAAATTAACCCAGTAGCAGAAGTAATCATACAGACACAAAAGGCGGTACTTGTCAGCATGATCATGCCTGTGCACATACTTCAGAAGCTTGATCTCATTCAGAAGGAATGACATGTACTGAACTATGCGGCAGAAGGATAAGAAAATTAAAACCTAACCCATTCAACGCCACGAGCAGCAATTAGTTATGAACATAAACTGCTATATTTACCTAAAACATAGGGAGAACG
This sequence comes from Miscanthus lutarioriparius, assembly GCA_904845875.1. Taxonomy (NCBI): domain Eukaryota; kingdom Viridiplantae; phylum Streptophyta; class Magnoliopsida; order Poales; family Poaceae; genus Miscanthus; species Miscanthus lutarioriparius. Next base: position 10,463,301 of record CAJGYO010000001.1, on the reverse strand, counting down.
TGCAATATGCAGAAAAGAAACTTTAGTCATCTCTTAGAAAAAGATAAGACCTGAAGATTGTACGTTGTATCGAAACTATGAACACACCCTTTTTTCGTGCTTGCTGCGCAAATAAATGCACCAAAGATCACTGAGTTTCACTTGAGCACCCGAAATTAACTTAATGCATACTGGAGAAAGATATGGCAATAGACTGTTCCAAATGACATACTAAATAAACGTTACTAAGCAGCAGACAAGGTTTGTCAATGGTGCCCAAAATCTCAACAGAAACGTTAATTCCCAAATGAACTCAACCACTGAATGGTGGACCTGACTAATATAAGTTGCATAGGGAAAAGAATGGGAGTGGGTATACCAGTATATGTACACAAACTAATGTAGCTGTAAAAGATTTTCATCCTCTAGGTTAACTTGTTCCACAACAGAAATGAACCGATGATTGTTAAAATAATTATCGCTATGAAATATCACATGCACACATGGTATAAATTTCTATTTCTATGAAGCAGGAAAGGTAAACCAAGAAATCTTTATTAAGAGCAGCAAATTTGCATCAGCCTCACTGAAGAACCTAAGCACCTAAGTCTATGAATGGAATAAGGCACACACACATTTGAGGTACGTAGAGTATGGAAGTATGGGAACTTAATTGTAACATGAGGCAAACAACGACAATGCAATTTTAGCATGATGTATTACACAATGTAATTAGCCAAGGAAAAAGTGTTGCATATGTTAAGATTATCACCTTATTATGAACTTACTTATATTAAACAAGAACACCAAAAAAGCACAAGGAAAAGGAAAAGGACCTGCAGAATCTGAAAGGGCACACAAAAAAGCAGGCACCATGCTGAACCATGTTGTAAGGAAAATGGACATCGGTCTATTTAGTTTGGATTTTGGTATTTGATGATCAACATGACTAAGTTGGACTAACGTACTTGCAAGTGTTTATTTTATAGTGCAATAGGATGCAAAGGCGGATTGGACCAAGATTGGAACGTGAAGAATAAGATCAACACTTAAAGAAAGACGCTAGATGATGTGTGATCAACCTAGAAGTGAAGCTAGGAGTCCAAGACTAAAGATGAAGAAGCCCGGAAGAAGGATTGCGAAGAAATGAATAAAGGGCAAAGCTGCAGCTGGCACCGGATAGCACTGTGTGCATCGGACAGCTGGCACCGGACAACACTGTGTGCACCGGACAACACTGTGTGCACCGGATAGGGCACCGCCCTATTTTTTAGCACGCGACATACTTTCGTTTTTTGGACATAACTTTTAGCCCCGAACTCCGATTTCGATGATCTTGGACTTTTTGAAAGCCAATGAAAAGCTCTACAGCCTTGAACAGGTGAAAATCAAGTTGGAGCAGTCCAAAGGCACCGAACTGTCCGATGACCATGATGGTGGCACCGCCCTATTTTTCCAGATGGCAGCCAAAACGTGCATTGGGGCACCGGACATGGTATGGTGGTGCACCGCCCCTCCTATGGCGGTGGCCAATAGCTCAACGGTCAGATTGTCAATGTCTAACGGCTAGTCCACGTGGCTGGCACCGCCATGTCCGGTGACCGCGCAGAAAAGTGCATCTCGCCCACAACGTCTAGTTCTCCACTTGAGGGCTATAAAAGGGACCCCAAGCGGCCATTTGAAGGGTGAGGGAGCTGAGGAACATACCAAAGAGTTGGTACTCCATTCTAGTCTCCCCACATGTTAAGTACTTAGTGATCCATTTGGTAATTAGCGTAGGTGCTTTTATGAAGTGCTTAGGTTAGACCACCGCATATACGCTTGCTCTAAGTTTAGGCTTAGTGTTTAGTGAGGTTTGCACACCTCTTACCACTCGGTGCTTATGCGCACCATTGTTGTACTCGAAGAGGCTTGTAGTATTGCGAGATCACACCAACCGCGTTTGTGGTGTAGCCACCATCAATTTTTTTATAATTTAGCCACTTTTTTGAAGAAAGTTTACGTTTGGCCCTCTGGGAGAAGTAAACTCATTTTTGGACCATGGAAGTCGGCGCCAGAGACTCATGGCGCCGAGGTAACACATCTCGGCGCCATAGATCTTGGCTCCGAGGTGCCTGGCCGAGATCCTAGGTAGCGTTAACGTGACGGTACCTCGGCACCATAATATATGGCGCCGAGATCAACGCCACAGATCTTGGCGCCGTGGTCGGCGCCACAGATCTTGCGCCGATGGCGCCAACCTCGGCGCCACGCACTCTGACGCCGAGCTGGCCCATGCTGCTTTTGCGCAGGCGGCTGGGCTACAGGAAAAAGACTGCTGTTGCAGTCTTTTTCTCCTCTCTCGAATCCCTGAAGTGCATCAATGCATGGCTACAGAAAAAAGACTGTTGCTGCTTGTGATGACTTGTTTGGTGTACGGATGTAAAAAATATTTGAGACAAATATTCAAGTAGAAACATCCGTACCTGTTATTTTTTTCCAGGTACTGCTGCTACAGCCTATTTGCATCAGTGCATGGCTGGCGTCGGCAGCGGCAGCGGAGAGGCTTGGTCAGGCTCATGTGGCGTGTGATGTGTTTAAAAAACTACTCCCTCCATAAAAAAAATACAATTATAAAAATCGTGCTGGTCAAATTTATTAAAGTTTGACCAAGTTTATAGTGATAAGTATTAACATTTATGTCTCAACTAAGATTTATTATGAAAACATATTTCGTCATTAATCTATTAATACTTATTTTATATTGTAAATGTTAGTATTTTTTTTAGAACATTGGTCAAAGTCGAAATCGGTTGATTTCTCGGGAAGCGAGAATTACATTCTTTTTAGGACGGAGGGAATAGATTCAAATATCTATCCAATGATACTAATTATATATCATAAATATTAATATTTTTTTAATATATATTTAGTGAAAGTCCCACTGTGGTTGCAGTTGCAGCTGCAGGAGGAGGCAAAGCACCTAGGATTACCTAGCTCTGTGTTCTTGAGCTTTTACGACAGCACATCAAAGTCTACTGCACCGCATTATCCTGCACTTATTGCGTGATGTTTGAGTTTCCCAAATCTTAAATTCTAATTTTCAAGCAAATACTCTGCGTACTATTAGGAGCGATTTCAAAAGGTCTTATAGTTGTAACATGCAAATAGACTATATCAATGTATCATACTCGGACATGGAATATATTTGCGTGATTGTAAAGCATCTGAGAATGGCAATGAATGTCAGCAAAGAAGCATTTCTCAAAAGCAAGTACAGTAAAACTTAAGAAACAAGATATGGAGTGTAAATTAACATGCTATGGATGGACTGCTAGCTACAGTTCACAGCATCCACAAGATTAGAACACAGAGCTGCAGTGGAGAAGATATTGTTTACCTTCAAAGGACCACTGACCAATTCCATCTGCTACACCAAACCAGCCATCACAAGCTATAAAATATGCATCTTCACCACCTGTCAGTACCTGGAAAAAAAATAACAGGTACGGATGTTTCTACTTGAATATTTGTCTCGAATATTTTTTACATCCGTACACCAAACCAGCCATCACAAGCAGCAACAGTCTTTTTTGTGTAGCCATGCACTGATGCACTCTAGTGATTTGAGAGATGAGAAAAAGGCTGCAGTCTTATAAGCCACAGTGTCCGCCTGCGGAAAAGCAGCATGGGCCAGTTCGGCGCCACGCCGAGGTCGGCGTCAAGATACCGGCCACGTCGACGTCACCTAGGATCTCGGCCAGACACCTCAGAGCCAAGATATGTGGCGTCGAGACGTGTTACCTCGGCGCCATGAGTCCTGGCGCCGACCCCAGGGTTCAAAGATGAGTTTACTTCTTCCAGAGAGCCAAACATAAATTTTCTTCAAAAAAGGGCTAAATTATAAAAAATTGGGTTGCCGCCACCGTGTACCAAAGGGATCAAGGCCCGCAGCGTTTTGACCGGAAGCTTGATAGTGAAGACGACAAGGAGCGGTCCGGGAGAGGCTTGCCGGAAGGCATACCGGAGACCCATTTACGCGTGGGAAAAGCCTCGGGCTATCCACGGAGTTATCTGACCGGGAGCTTGGCCCTTGCGAGGGGCTCCCACTACACCATGATCCACTTTTCCCTACACTTAGGTGTTGGTAAATCTAGGGTTTGAACAACACATTTTATGTTGGCAATTGTGTCATCTTTTAGCGTCATATAAACTGTCGCCAAAAGTACCCTAAGACTACACCTTATATGTCGGCGTTTCTCCTCCCAACGATAAAAGTGTCGGCGAAAGTTATAGACAAAAAAAAAATTGTCGTCGTAGCCTAATGCATCCACTCTCAAAGTGTCGTTAAAAGGGGTAGGCGCACAACCGAATAGATGTGAAATACCTGCGCGGGAGGTTGAACCAAATAGAAGCCGGCGCGGGAGCAAAATATTGAGCCCAATAAAATAAACAGTCACCAGGCCCAATCCTCCCGTCCACCCACACAGTCATGCCGCCGAAGCCACCGCTCCAACCCCACGCACGTACGCCGCCCAAGTCGTCGCTCCAGCCGCACGCCGTCGAAGGCCGACGGAGACAGCGCCACCCAACCATCGCCGCCCTAGCCCGCCGTCGCCCCAGCATCCCGCCACCCCAGGCCACGGCCCCAGACCCCGCCGCCCAAGGGACGGACGGCGCCGCAGCCCTCTGTCGCCCCAGCTCCCCGCCGCCCCAGCCCGCCGTCGCCCCAGCATCCCGCCACCCCAGGCTACGGCCCTAGACCCCGCCGCCCAAGGGACGGACGCCGCCGCAGCCCTAGGCCACCGCCGGCGAGCAAGAGGGCTACCACCGCTGCATCCCTGTTCCCTTCCGCATCCAGGTGCATCACCTCGGCATCCCTTTCCTTCCATCCCATTCCCCTGTGTGCTAGGGTTTGGGGAGGCATCCCTTTCCTTCCATCTCATTCCCCTGTGTGCTAGGGTTTGGGGACAACTAATTTTCTTGTACTTTTTTCTTGGTGGCAGAAAGGACGAGACAAATGTGAGAAATGACTGAAAGATTCAAGGTTTGTGTTGCTTCTCTTGCCAAACTTTCATTCAATCTAGATCTACAAATTTACCATAATCCACATAGGCCCTAGCAAAATATTAATTCATGCTATTGGACAATAGATTAATCAAACAAAATTCCAGATAGATTACTTAGATGTACAAGAAATGATAGCTATTTCAGTACGAGTTCAATATCTTTTCAGCTGGCATCTCATGTGATTTTTGCGAATACTAATAATGTCCCCAATGTGGCACTGGGAAGAGGACTAGGGAATTATCTGAACCTACTGAAATTTGCCATGTTCTAGCTAGAGACCCACAAGATGGTGCCACAGATCAAGAGTTGATTGTTGCCAATGCTCATACCCAATCTGACAACCACAACATGACTCATCAAGGTAAGTTATTCTACCTCTTATCTCCATGATTAATGATGTGCATATTTGTGTTAATGGGTCTATGATTTTCACTAATTATTTTCCAAATGTTATGATAGATCCATGTATGGACAAAAGACGTATGGGCAAAGGCTTGGATAGGATTTCTAGAGGATTAAACAACAAGATCAAAGTGCACATTGCTCAAGGAAACAAGCGGCCAGAGGCACCTATGGAAGCTGCAAAGCTAGCATCAGAGGCTGGTATTTTTATTCGGGACCATATCCCAATCTTCACCCGCTGGAAGGATTATGAAGATGATGCCGTTAAGGAGCTTTTGGATGACTACATGGGAAAAATTGGTGTAAGTGCCCAACCTGTGTTTTCTTCTGTTGAATGGAAACAGAATGTGCATACTTTACATGAATGTAGTGTTTCCCTCTTGAGTAGTGGTATTGCCATGGCATGGGACTGAACTACGAACAACCTGTTTACAGTGACTATTTCAAGTATGGTATTACATGAATGTAGTGTTTCCCTCTTGAGCAGTGGCTGGCTGTAGCTGCTGCTGTTTTGCATTAGTTAGTGTGTGATCTGCATTAGTGGCTGGCTGATGCTCTGCAGCTGCAGCATGCAGCGGTAGCACAGTCGAGTTCTCTCTCTCTTTTTTGCAGCCTGTATAGGTGTGTTGCAGCGACTAATATATTAATTGTAAATGTGCTCTGGTTGAGAATGACAACACATCAAGTGTTCCATCACAAACCTGAATAAAGGTCATGCATACCTATCTGTTTTCATTTACAGTTCAAGAATCATATGTCTCGCTGCAAGATGCTGTAGACCAGAGTAGGAAAGGATGGTGCACAAGCAGCACTGTAGCAGCCGCTGCTGGAAACAATCCGGTGTCTAGGTGCATGCTAGTGTACAGGTTCATAGCATTTTCTTTAGCTAAAAATTCAGTTAAATTGTCCTAGCCACACCAAAAATCACAATCCAAATTGAAATGGTTCTATCCCATTGAAAAAAATGAGGCTGACTTGTTAAATAATCTGCTGGTGTTATGTTTTCTCACATAGCATAATTACCTCTTGAATATGCATGTTATGTTACTAATACCATAATTATATGCTTTGAGTGCCTTTTAACCATATGCTCATGCTCATGTGTAGATGCAATTTGACATTGATATGAAAAGTCAGCCAGTGAAAGATGCATGCTCAGATATACTCAAAAAAGGACAGCGGAATATGAGGTACATGTTGAAGAAGAAATACTTCAATGATGTACCAGCCAACCAGGTGAGAACAACTTCACCATTGGCCATTATGAGTGACGAGCAGTGGAAAAAACTCGTGGAGATGTGGTCTAACCCAAAGCACAAGGTATCCTTTCTAAATATCGCTCGCAAATGTTTACTTAAAGTAAATGGGCCACCTGTCCCGCTAATGGTTGCCTTTCTACAGGAGAAGTGTCTGAAAGCCAAAGATAGCCGTGAGCAAGTAAAGTTACAGCAGAAGACTGGATCTCGGTCCTACATTGCTCATTGCTATGCGGTGGTAAGCTACTATTCTGATTTGTTTCATAAATGAAAAATGTGTTATTGTTTCCAAATGTTTCTGTATTGAAGTGTGGATAGTTTAGGCTTTGCATTTCATAGATAGAGCGCCTAAGCCTTTTACAGAAACAATTTTGAAATCAGGCTGTTGCCACCATGTTAGAGTTAGTTTTTTTTGGTTAAAGTTAAATGGCATAAGCACTGATAACAATACCAAATGTACAGATTTTTATTAGGCTATTTTTTTGCTGGTTCATTGGCTGTTTGATTTATATATATGGTGTCTGATCGAAGATTCATTATAACCAATTGATGATTCATTACAACTGATTCTCTCTCTCTCTCTAGTCCCCTTCTCTCTTTTTTTCCAGGTTCTGTACAGGTGTACATGCGCTTTTTCCTTTTGTTTTATGTCTCTGTACAGTTTCTACTCTTTTTATTAAAAATTCTCTACAGTTGGAGCTTCCTCTGCTGTATTTATGGTTCAATAAAATAGTGAAATGGTGAATAATATGACTTGTTGGCTTACTTCAACATCTGCATCTAAATCAAGTAAAACCGCAATATCAGGTGTTTTGTATAAATGCAGTATGTGTTAGAATTCACAGTATGTTTGAAAAATTTGTATTGAATGAGGCTTAATGTTTGAAAAACATAGTGTTCTGAGTGCAAACAGTCAAGGTGGTGAGCTAGAGTCTTCAGGTGCCACTTGGGCACTAATAAACTATATACCAAAATTTTGAATTGCATGGTCCAGTTAGTCTATTTTTGTTATTAGTATTATCTGTCACTTGTTTAATTTGTGGTTTCTTTGGTAATTTCAGAAGCAAACTAAATATAAGGATGCATCCCCGACAGTGATTGATCTATTCAAGGAAACCCACAGCAGCAGCAAGACAGGTTTTAGTGAGGATGCACAGAATGCTATTGTGAGTACTTATCTCTATCTTCTCTTGTATTCTGATGAACATTTATGAAATCTGTCATCTATTTTCCGCGCCTATTGTCTACTCAAGTGGCTGGCTGCTCTAATTTTCATAGTGTGTTCGTTGAATGGTGGATGGTTCTCAGTTTCCTCTGGTTCTAAATATTCTGATTATTTTGGAATTTTGTATATTGTGCATTTTATATTAGGAGAAAATGGTGTTGGGTTATTCCTCAGGAATGCTGAAAATAGCAAGTGATGGAGTGAAGAGCCTCATTCGTTTCTGTATCGCATAGTTGAACATAAAATAATCAAGGGAACTCATGCATAGATGCTGCATTTCAGTTTTGGCGTTCTTTCGTAAAACAAGCAGCCCCACAAGACCTCGTGTATTTGCTTCTCCAATATAAATGAAAAATGATGTTCTATGATTGACTGAAATAGATCAACGTTGCAAGAATTAATGTACAGAGCACATTGCACCGATATTTCACATTTTTTTCATGTTAGGTACTATGTGGTGTTGCAAGTATTTTGGATTGGCAACCTTTTGAGGTTCGATCAAACAACTGTTACATGTTTTGTAGAGTGGCAGCAACCATATGTGCACGAAGCTGGTGTTCAAGTATTTTGGAGTGGCAGCAACCATATGTGCACGAAGCTGGTGTTCAAGTATTTTGGAGTGGCAACAAGTATCCGAGAATTGCTGCAGGACGACATGAATTGCAGTTTTGTTCTTTTATTTGCACCTACTATCGTGTAGGACAAAGACATGGAACTATTGAATGTCACTTTTGTGCCCAAGTCCTGATCTATTGATCTCTTAGCTTTAGTCATAACCAATTAATACAAGACTTGTAGTATGTCTATACATGTCTGTAACTGACTAATCTATATCTTGGACCTATATGGCTCTATGTACTATGATCATCACTTGACCTGCTCTCTATATATATATCAAGTTGGTGTATGTATGGAAGATCTAATATATTATTTATACAAAAATTAAGTGAATTTGTTCAATGTGATGCCTTTTATATGAGCGAAAGTGGATTTGTCAAATTATTTTAATTGTAATTATATCTATGCAGTTTTGTCGACAGTTTTTTTGGTAGGGTATGGTTTGTAAAATACTTTGAAAATGGTTTGGCCAACATACAAACTGTCGGGAAAGGTCTTAACTGTCGGCGTAGGTCTTAACTGTCGGCAAATGGTTAACTGTCGGCAAAGGTTTCAACTGTCGGCGTAGGTAGACCGTTTGCCTACACATAAAGTGTCGGAGATTCTGTTAAGTGTCGGTAAAAGTTTCGCCGATGGCTTCTAGCGCGACTGTTTCTAAACTGTCGGCAAAACTTTTAGCGGGAGGTTATCTGTCGGCAAAGGTGCCATTTGCATACAATAGAAAGTGTCGGCAAAAGTATGTTATGTTATAGTATCCAACGAGGAATAGGGGAAGCTTGAGCGCTTCTCGATACCTCGGTAAAAATACCGGAGTCGTAGACGGGAGTTTGCATCTCTACCTTATATTTGCCTTCCGCATTTATATTATGTACCTTAATTGTGTGCTTACTTTCCTAGCTTAGTTTGATAATCTAGTTGATAGGATTGAAACCTAGAGTGCATAACTCTTTTACGGTAGAGATAGCAATATACCTAGCAAAATCGTAGTTGCACATTTAGATAGTTACTTTATTGCATATGTTTTGACTCGGTGGATTTAGAGGCCATAGTTAGAAGTAAAATTTTAAGTTGCCTAATTCACCACTCTCTTAGACGTCATAATCCCTTACACATGTGAAGGGCCCTGATCAATCAAGCTGCACAAAAAAAATTCAAAAAACCTATCAGCACCTGTGTCAACCAAAACTCTAGCTAGCAGGAACCTAAACTGTAGGCATGCCTCAGGATTCAATCAAAACGAGAATCCAATTGCAACATAATAGCAGTGAGTGTGGCCCAATCTAGGGAAAAAAACAAAAGAACCAAAGCAAGGAGGGGGGATACCTTTAATATTGAGATGGCTCTTACAGTGACTCGTCGGAAAACCTCATATGGGAACACAACAGAGACACTTGGAGCAGTAGTGTAGGGCAAAAAAAAAAAAGACCTATCGACAATAGACATTATAATAGAAGTAGTTGGAAAAGGGCATTTTCCATATCAGTCAGGTGCATGAAAAAATAAATACCATGTTTTGTAGCTTACTGCAGACATGAGAGCCAGTATAAAGGTTTGTGAGCAAGTACAAAAAGGGCAGTGTCGCTATCATGTGGAGATACCAGTGGCCGCAATATTAGGCTATTAACTAATAATATGGTGGTTTAGTAAGCACAACTACACAAAAGCATAAAGCTTGAATAGCAACATTTTTTCCTACATAGGAGGGCAGCGCAGGATAGGTCGACTATTTGGAAACAATTTCCGAGGGAAGATGAGAAAATAAATTTGCAAAAGGGTTACAAAAGTGTAGCTCTAATGTAGAACTGAAATACTATATAATGTTTCAGTTTACCATTCAAATAATCCGATTCTGCACAACAAAATTTAACAGTTGTAATAAAATAATCTAGCGCTAATAATTCAATGACCTAAAAGTCTAGAATCTAAATTAGTTTTGCGTACCCTGTTGCTTGTGCACTTTTGCTGTTGACGCTAATCGGCAATCGTCGATCACCGGCTGCCAGCAATGCCTAAAGCCTAAAAACGCATAGAAGCCTAAAGCCTAAAAAACGCATAGAAGAGCACATGTAAGATATCATTTCAATGGACCTAGGGAATACCGATTTGTTTCGGCGCCTAGTCCTGTTGGTGTTTTGGACCGGGGGCCCTCAACCGACTAGTGAAAAATGTATTGCGTGTCCCTAATCCCGGATGGTGATGCAAAGAGACACAAGGTTTATACTGGTTCAGGCAATAGGTGCCCTACGTCCAGTCTGAGAGAGCGATCTTGTATTCCTTGCACCGAGGTGCTTGTAGTAGGGGTTTACAAGCGGGCGAGAGAGGGAGGTAGTCCCAGATCTCTGCGTGGAGCGGCGCGGGTTGTTCAAGATGTTGATTTCTCGCAGTGAGGGAGCGTGCGTATTACAGAGTGTTGCTCATTGCTTGCGCGTGTGTGTATTTGAGCTATGTCTCTGTGAGTGCCTTAGTGCGTGTCTGAGTGCGTTCGTGGGTGTTCTCCCCTCTCCCCAGGAGCGGCCCCGGTCACTCCCTTTTATAACCGAAGGGAGGCACAGGGGCGGTACATGTGCTAGCTACGTGGTGTTTTGTGAGCGGAGGCGGGTAGCCGAGCCCTGCAGCTTGTCACTGTGGCAGTGTGGTCGGTGGAGCGGTCTTGTCCTTCGTGCACTGGAGCGATGCGCCGGCCATGCCTGATCCTGTGCGTCGTGGGAGCTCCTGTGGCGGCAGGCGTGCCTTCTTCTGTTGGAGGCATGCTAGTTACTGTGTGTTTGACCGGAGCGGAGCGCCGAGGCTAGGTTGATGCGATGGCGTGGGTGTGCTGAATCCGAGGACATAGGAGCTCAGCCATGTGCGCGACGTGGGAGCTCCTGCAGCGACGCGCAGGTATGGCATATTCTGCAGGCGACGTGCCATTCCCAGAGTGCTGACGACGTGGAGAGCCGAGGCCTAGTCAATGCAGAGGCTGGGCCGTCATGGGGGGCTCGGCGGGCGCGAGTCCCGATGCTACAGGAGCCCGAAAAGCGAATAGCCGAGGCTCGGAGGGAGCAGTTGGTTATTTATGCTGATTCCGAGGCTACAGGGGCCCGGACATGACTCTCCACGCCGTGCTGTCATCGGAGCAGGTGGGGTTAGGTAGCACAGTGCCGCATGGGTGTCAATCGTGGGCACAGTGCCAAGCACAGCGGCTGGTGACCCCCGCCCCATCCTGTCCCGGATGGCAGGGCACTGATGTGACTTCCATCTCGTCGGTTACTCTGCTGTACTGTGCTGTCGCGCGGCTGACGTTGTGGGAGTGGTTGAGTGCTTCAGTTGGATGTGACGCTCCGTCAGAGAGGTCGGTCAAAGCTACGGCGGGGCTGATGCCGAGCCGGCCTCGAGCGAGACGGAGAATCGGTACCTCGGCCGAGGCCTTTCGGGAGGGGCCTCGGGCGAGGCGGAGAGTTGGTACCTCGTCCGAGGCCTTGCGGCGTGGGCCTCGGGCGAATCGGAGAATCGGCCGAGGCCTCGGCGTTGTCTCTTGGCTTTGATATTTACAAGGTCTAAGCAATTTTTTCGGTTCTTACTTAGGGTACCCTTTTTATGGTATCCGACAAGTCCCTAAGCTGCATACTCAACCAATCATGAAATGGAGCAAAGCAGTTTACAACACACACAAAAATCCCAAAGAGGTAAGTAATGGTACCAATTATTGTAAGAACCATAGAATATGAATCACATACCGAAAGCAATGCATAGGTATAGCCTAGGAATTTAAAGAAAAAATGACCCTGATATTGCAGTTCACCGAGTAATAAATTGCCTTGCTAGTAAGCCCAACTGGTAATACATCATTGGCAATGGGGTGTGTGCTCAGTAATAGAACAACCGATAAATCGTATGAAGCAAAGACATTATTGACAATGGATGTATGCTGATTAATAAATGGATAAAATGTGTAACTAATATAACGACATTGTTACCACAAAGGCACCGAAAATAGCAAGATTCATGGAAGAATGAAATAATTATATAATCATCACTACACAATTCCATTGTCTCAATCTTACAAGGATCATCATTGCACAATCCCCAAGCCTCAGTAAATAACATGAATGAAACAATTAATCATCAATGTACAGGGAAGGATATCAGTTCTGCATAGAAGAACAACAGGAGACGATGGATGCTGAGCGAGCTTGCTCGCTGTAGCCAAGAGGGGGGGGTGCAAGATCTCCACAGTGAGGAGAGGGAGTTTAGGGAAGGGGAGGGAGAAGGGGAGAGAGCGCACGCTGCAGTTTAGGGTTTGGCCCGTCCGGCATGGTACCTAGGATTTCGCCGACCAAAGGAGCGCACTCTCCCCGACTGGAGGAGGCATTGAGGAGGCCGTGCGGAGAATGGGGGAAAGGAAGGGGGACACCGGGCCCCACCCGCGCCAGCGCGACGCCCGCAGGGGGCGCCGTCGCCTCGCGCCCGCCGCCGCCTCGAGAGGGAAGGGGAGAGAGGGAGAGGAAGGGGAGGGAGGGCGGAGGAGGAGTAGGAGGAGAACGAGGTGGTGGAGGAGGAGGATGGGCGCCGCGCCGCGGACCGCTCGCAGCAGCCGCCGTCGCCCATGGCCGCATCAGAGAGCGAGGAGGAGAGAGAGGAGGGGGGAGAAGCGGGAGCAGCGGTATATATTTGGTTCACTAGATTCGGAAGAGAAGCGGGAGAAGCCAGAGAAGTGCACGAGAAGCAGGAGAAGCCTATCTTGGTGGAACCCGCTCCAAGCGATCTGGGCCGCACGTTCGAAAATCCGACGGCTGAAAAAAATTGGAGTGATGTGGACACGGCTTCCTTTCAAGAACCCCACGTAATCTTTAGAGTTAAATTTGAGCCTAACATTGTTTTTCAGGTTCAAAGTACTAGTGCCCCCATTCCTCCCATTTTCCCATTTTCCCTTTTCCCCTTTTCTTCGAAGTAACGTACAGCAGTTCGATCTTTTTTTCTCCCCCTCTTGTCGATAGATCTATTCGGCCCTGGCCCAGGTCATAAAATAGCTAGCACGAACGGGAACGGATAATATTTTTCTTCTTCCAAAGAAAAATGTAACTTTGTTGCAACTAATTCACGCCATAAATGTCTCTTTATACAGTGTCAAGCAAAGTACGCCTACGAGACCCCGCGGCCCTTTTTCGTGAGAAACTAAGGTTACCACTGCACACAAAGTCACAAACCTTCCTTACCATCATTTCACTCTTCGGAGCTGTATTTTTTCCCTTGAAAATGTCTTCTTCGGAGCTCTATAAATTGACATCTCCCTAGGCCAACAAATCACCTCAGGCGTAAACTTAGACACGAACCGCTCGCTCGCGAGTAATTTTTTGCAGCTAGCTACTAAGCTAGCTGGAAAAAAAAATGAGGTCACTCGCTGCGGTCTGCTTCATCGCCCTCGCTGTCGTCGTCCTCGTCGCAGCAGGCGCGGCGTCCGCGAGGTTCGTGGATCCGCCGGACTCCGACGTGCCGGCCGGAACCCACCCGCCTCAGATCGGGCGCTTCGCCGTACTGGTGTACAACCTGAACCGGGGCGCCAAACTCAAGTACGTCGGCGTGTCCAACAGCGTCCGCCACCCTCACCAGGGCGGCGTGAGGTACAAGATGGTGGTCACAGCGGCGGACGCCAGCGGCGGCACCGCGCAGTACCAGGTGCTGGTTTGGGGCATCCCTAGGACCTACCAGTGGATGCTTCTGGAATTCAAGAAAATCAACTGACCGATCGAGAGGCCAGCCAGCACCCATGCGTGATGCATGCTTACAAGCCACATGTGTATGCTCCAAGACGTACGAGGGGGAAACAGCCTACGTACGTGTGGAGAGGAAGTACTATCTTATCTTATATTGTCTAAATTAAATAAATGCGTATGCCACAAGAAGAGAGGCCGATTAATAAGAAAACATTATTTAATTTATGATTTTGTGTATTTTTTTCTCAATCAGGCAAAATGTTTGCACGTCTTTTTCTCAACGATTTTGTGTATTTATATTGTCTACTTTTTGGATAAGGACATTCTCATATATGATATATTTTTTTTCTCGAATACGCAAAAGATTTACATATCATTATATTAAGAAGAAGAGTATAAAAAATAATAACTAGTATTAAAAGACAATAACTAGTATAAAAGATGGACAACTTAACACAAAACAACATCCAAAAAAATAAGCATACCTCGAAGACCAAACTGGTGGTATATTATTCCCTCAATCATCATCTCCGCTCGCCGAAGCTTGAAAATCTCATTGAAGAGGTAGAAAGAAAAAAAAAGACATCTGCAAACACTCTCGCTACACAAAGCTTTGATGACTGCAAAAGCCATCCGATGCTGACAATGAGATCTAATAGAATATCAGCTGGAGAAACCCTAGGAGCGCATGCTTATTACACTCATTAACCACTAGAACACGGTGTAGCCATATAATATGCTGAAATAAGAGGTCCAAATCATCACATTGAAATCCAACCAATTGCTTCCCTGGTAATCACACAAATGGCTAAGATCTGAAAGGAGCCAACAGATATGACATAACATACTATGACTGGTCTTTCGCTGATCAGACGTCGTTGAAGTGGAGAAAGCCCCAAAAAAGACCTTATTCTAATACGCCACTAATTCTCTCAAAATTTGATCAAGTTTAAAACTATTCACTGAAAATTGTACGAATGCGGTCATTAATCCCCTCCCTCCACCCCTGGATTGGAGTTATCGGATAACTTGATTGTGAGGTCAAACACTTTATTTTGTAAAATATATGCTTACAAAGAGTTTCAAGTTCTAGCACGTTGTATTCTAAAAACAAACAGAGGACACACAAAGATAAATCTAGTTGGAACCATAGATTTTAGAGCTGAAAAATCTAATGTTGGAAGGCCTATAATATTCTAGTACTGCGTACATAGACTCTCAGTAGTTATTTAAAAGATGTCAAAAGTAAAAAAAAAACTAATGTAAGGATTTGAGGCCGATCCAAGAGGGGAGAAGTAAATTGGATCGTCTTAGCCTAAGTTCTAACTTGAACAGTACTGGATATATAGACTAAAACAACTAGCCTAATAAGCTACCCTAGAAAAGATGCCCCACACAAGCAAAACATTTGCTAAAACACAATTGTGGTTAGTAAATAGTTCAAGAAAGGAGTTAGAAACTCATGAGACAGGACGATACATCCTATGGCACCGGTTACCAAAATGCAACCCCTAATCCATGTTGAAGTTCTGCCGAGGTAAGACCCTGGTCACCAAGCATTCTCAAGGTCACGATATTTTAGCCAAGCCAAATGTTGCAAGCCACTTAGGCAAACCATTGCTGCTCGACTCTCTCTCGGTCACCTTAACACCATCCACTATTGAGCTTCTCCACCAAGGGGTTTCCTCATCCCCTTCACGAAAAGTCATTGTTGCTCCGTACAAAGCTCATAGGGGTCATTGACATTGCTAATGAGCAACAAAGATGCCAAGGTCCTCACAACTAAGTTTACAAGAGATCAACCAAATGTATTTTTTTTGCATCATTTTTGGTCACTGGATGGTTTGCTAACCCAAAAACGTTGAACACATGATCATTCACGGTCAGTATAGTTTCAACACACTTTCTTCTCAGTATTTTGTACTTGTTGGATAGTTGTGAGGTGTTCTACAAGATTCTGTAAAAAACACTGCACTAGACTAACATAAATTCCCAGTGGATCATCGATGAAGATTATTATTTTGCGCATATATTGATGCTTCAGTATTTTGGTCATTTTTTTTAACTCTGGACTCCAAATTTGATGATCTTGGACTAATTGGAAAATTTGTGAAAATCTCTACAACTTGATCATGATTGCATACCAAATTGATAAAGAATAAAGTCATAGGACAAATCCAATTCAATCCACTCTTTGTCATGGCTCGAATGCATTCCCTTGTTTTGTTTTTTCTTGCGTCACTAGGACCTAAGAAAAGATGTAAACATATCAAGCGCACATGTTAGTCTAAATGATTGGGTTTATCAACCACTAAGTCCATGCATGTCTATACACTGGGCACGTACATATACAAGTCAGCACACTGTGCATGTTGACCACAGTTTGTCCATGAAAATCCTTTACCGACACGAAGGTATAGTAAGCAGTGAAGATTCATGATCACTACGTACGTTTAGCATGGAAGATAAATCTCTAAACTGGTTATAGCTTTCTTCACCGGAAAGCACACAAAAAGGAAAAGAAAAGGGGGAGTACACATTTATGGATATATATCTCAAGAATCAAGACGCAATGCAAATGAAGCTACGTACAAAGATCACACATGATCTTCATGGAAGATACCAAGCCCGTATTTTTTGGGCAACTAGCACTCTTCTTCAGTCCATTTGATATTTTTTAAGCAAAAAGCAATGGAGATATATATACATTATGGTTGAGAAAAGCACAAGTAAAGTGTAATCAAATAACAAAGACACCGTTGAGTTGACTGAGCTTTGAATGCTAGTAATTTGTATTAGCAACTTGCATGTATTTGCCTTTTGGCGATTGTAATTAAACTTAATGGTAGCCACGATCAAAGTCCCAAGATTTGAGGGATAAACAGCTGTATTCTCCCTCGTACTGTACAATCTTACAAACGACAAGCAAGGTCTCATTGCTTGGCCCCTTTTCCAGGTAGATGTGCAGTAGTGGTATCGAGGCAGCCACTAGAAAATGACACCTTGTTTAGTTCGCGAAATTTGGATTTTGGGGTTACTGTAGCACCTTCGTTTTTATTTGGCAAATAGTGTTCAAACATGGACTAATTAGGCTCAAAACGTTCGTCTCGCAATTTCCCATCAAACTGTGCAATTAGTTTTTCTTTTCGTCTACATTTAATGCTCCATGCACGGGCCACAAACATTCGATGTGACAGATACTGTAGCAACTTTTTGGAATTTGGGGTGGAACTAAACAAGGCGTGAGTTGCTAGTACGGCAAGTCGGCAACACGCATGCTGACTCCAAATTAAATTGACTTGACTTGCCGGCTGCCACGAAGAGTGGACTTTGCTCGGTTCTGAACCCTACAAAACCACTAGGCAAAACGTAAAAAATCGAGCTGAACTGACGACGACTGACGAGCATCTCAAGCTTTCAAACGTGCGCCTAAGAAAGACCAGTTCCTTGAAGCAAATTATCACCACGTTCACTTGTTGGTTTCAGCTAGTCCAAACCAACCAATCAACAGTGTTTTTTCTCTTATATTGATCTCGTATATTGGATCTCACCGCGCCCTCGCGATCTCGAGGCCGCGTCAACCGTCAAGACGTCAATGCTTGCAAGCTGAAGCACGCATGCATATATGCATTTGCATGGGCAATGGTAAACAACGCTCGCGCACAAACTGACAATACATTGGAGTGACCCCGGCCTGCAAGTCTGCAACCCTGTCTTTTTCCCTGTAGGCCGCGCGCGTCGGCGTCGGCCTTCGCTTCAGACGGACGCGTCGTCGCCTTGCGCTTTACCTGCCTATAAAGACCACTGCGTTCCTCGCCGTGCATGGCAACGTCGGCCAAGTACGTAGCTCACTGGCACGAGACGAGAAAGTACACACAGTCACAGCAGCAACCAAGCCGGCGGCTAGTGTATTTAGTTCCTAGTAGCTATCTAGGGTACACACCAGTTAGCTAAAGCCATGAGGTCGCTGCTCCCACTGCTCGTGGCCGCGCTCGTCGCTGTCGTCGCGTTCCCCGACGGGGCCGACGCGGTCTGGACGCCGATCGCCAACCCGGGGACCCTGGTGGTAAAGCAGGTGGGCAACTTCGCCGTGATCGTCTACAGCAACGCCGACCCCCGCAAGCACCTGCCCCTGCAGTTGGTGAACGTGGTGCGAGGCGAGACCCAGCCGGTAGGGAACGGCATTACCGACTACCGGCTCGTGCTGAATGTGAAGAACACAGACACCGGGAGCACAGCGCTGTACCAGTGCGTCGTGCGGGGCAAGCCCGGGTCTCGATCCACGGCATGGGTGCTGCGCAGCTTCGTGCCATACGACGCGGTCTGGACGCCGATCGCCAACCCGGGGACCCTGGTGGTAAAGCAGGTGGGCAACTTCGCCGTGATCGTCTACAGCAACGCCGACCCCCGCAAGCACCTGCCCCTGCAGTTGGTGAACGTGGTGCGAGGCGAGACCCAGCCGGTAGGGAACGGCATTACCGACTACCGGCTCGTGCTGAATGTGAAGAACACAGACACCGGGAGCACAGCGCTGTACCAGTGCGTCGTGCGGGGCAAGCCCGGGTCAAGATCCACGACATGGGTGCTTCGCAGCTTCGTGCCATACACGCAGGCGGCATAGCTAGCTCATCTCGCTCAATCATCGCTCCAGGCATCCTCTTCTTCTGCGTGCTACAAGCTATCGTTTTCATCAACGCATAACAATTAAGCTGCCTTCTCTTAAGTTTAACAGGCCACTAGCCCACTATATATACTTCAGCCAAGCATTATCGTCCAGACAAATAACCCGCGCAGGCGGCGTATATTCGTACGCGCATGCCGGTGCATATATACCAACCTACCAATAATGTAATATGTCTAATTTATTTGGAAAAGAACTCGTGGTGACTGCATTTTGTTACGATCAATGTGATCTTTTTTAGTTCAATTTTCATATCACCGTATCATATATGTTGATGCTATGTTTTCTACTCAACCGTATCATCGTATAGTAAAAGCATCTTGTGTACACATCTATAAATCATCATGGGTATATAATGTCTCTATTGACTTTTTAATAGACTCTACTGATACATTTACAATATTAGAAGAAAAAAAATTTCGAGGATCGATAATGTAAATCTGTATTATTTTTTATATGTCTCGTTCCTTTGTATGTCTTAGCTTTGTGTCACCGCATGGTGAAGTTTGGTCTAAGCATCATGAGTCTGCTCTAAATGGCTATACTCATTCATTTGTGAATGTTGGAGGCCGGAATGTAATATTCCTTTATTAAAAAATTTTTTTATATGTGCAATAAAAGAGTATACATAATTAAAAAGAAAATATCACGTGAAAACCTTCAATTCTATTGAGTCATAAAATCGACTCAAAATATTTGTACTCCTAGATATTTTACTAAAACATACTGAAAATAATAACATCTATAGGTGAGGTGGTATCATATAACTATGTAAAATTTTCAAACTATATCTATAATCTATCCTTAATTTTTTTTGTTTTTTGAAGAATAAAATTGGCAAATAGTAAATAAAAGAAGACAACACCTGCTATACCGCGGAGGGATCTAGATGTTGAAGAATAAGACATTTTCATATTTATTTTAATCCATAAAAATGACACAATAAAAATAAGAGTGACGTCATGAATAAAATGACAGAAACAATTCATGACAAGTGTTAACATGATGATAAGGCAAATTATAGAACCGAAACATATGTGAAACATTGTTTTACACAGCTGAAGCATCACAGACATGATCATAAATATAAAAGATGTGTTCTCAAATATTAAGATCATGATGATCACAAAATTAAAAGGAACCGGAAAAAGCAAAGTACTAGCATAATCATCCAAATCAACCAAACAGAGCATCTTTGAATATGGATTGCCTAGGAACATCATGATATTGATAATGAAACTCGAGAAGAGGGTGAAGGAGCTGGAGCCTCTCGCAGAGGAAAGGCCATGGTGGTGCTTTATTCTTTGTGGATCGATGCCGGTCTGGAAAAGAACAGCTGTGAAGACGCCCGCTTCTGAGTTCAAGTAGTAGTCGTGGCACCACCGACACTCCCCAAAAGCGTAATCGTCCGTCTTCACCCAAGGTGAAGCCCACGATGGAGACGCGTTCCGGAGGCCTACTCTTCCATCTACGGTGCTCGCCGGAGGTGGAGTGGGAAAAACTTGCACCTGCTTTGGAAAGTGGTGTATCGCCAAGAGAACTTAACAGAGGGGGAGATTTGTCTTATAGGCGGAGGCCGAAGAGGAGAAGGCCGGCGGCACCGGGGTCACACCTCCCCTGCGGGCGGAGAGGCGGACGGAGAGTGCGAAGTCACGGAGAGAAACTCCTCCAATCAATTCGTCACAGGAGTTAACGAAACTTCTCCAATCAATTCCATCAAAGAAACCGAGTGACAAAATAAAGGCCTTTGTTAGTCATGAGAGACGCGTGCAACAACATAAGCATCCAGGTGATTCACTTTTACTTCTCAAATAGATGGTCAATGATCAAGTATTTAAGTAGAGTCGCCTCTCGATTAAATTCCCATATGGTATAAAACCATTAATGAATACGGACCATAGAGTTTAATAGAGATATTAAATAAATGGGCCAAGCCCATAATATCTAACAATCCCCACCAAACTCTAGGGCGTAGTTTGGAGTTCTCGAACCACAGTCCTTTTATATACCGGTGTTTCGATGGAAAGTTAAGTTGAACATCCATCTAGAAACTAGCTACACTCATCCACAACTAAACAATGGATGAAGCTTGAATTGACATTTTTGTGCGAGATGAGTTTCACATAACCTCTTAAGCGATACTAGGTGCGCCAAGTGCCTTCCCCCATTTTGAAGCATATAAGTCACACTTGAGGCCTTTTCATGAGCATCTAGAGATTACCCACATCTCATAGATTGTGACTAGCAATCGAGCTCATATAGGTGTGTTCCTTATAGGATGTTACGTAGGACAACATCCCCGCTATACCAAGCCACTCGGATCACATTAAGAACTTAATCATCCTCGCTAATGAGTATTGGAGAGGCGGTGCATCTCCAGCAGCCCTGAGCTATAATCTAAGGGTCTCTCCTCGGTCAATCAATGACTTGTTTCGCCATCCTAATTCACAGGATCTCCGATCACATAGGACGAGTTACCACTGATTGATGGCTCTATGTGGGTCTCAAACCTAGTTCCTCGACGCACCTTCTATCACATTGCGTCAGACCCTTAGTGAATTGATCGCCAGATTATTTGATGTATGGACATAGTCCAATGCAATTACTCGGAGTTTTCGGCGGTCTTCAAACGTCTCTTCACATGCTTTGTGGACTTCATATTATCCTTAGAACTGCTTACCTTAGTGATCACGGTTTGATTATCACAGTTCATGAAAATTGCGGGATTGGTTTCTCAACAATGGCAAATCCATTAGGAGATCACGGAGCCAATCGGCACTAAGCGGTATCCAATGCGGTCGATTCTACGCTTCCATTGTAGACTTCGTTAAGATAGATGCGCTTGCAAGACTTCAAGAAATAGCACCACCTCTAAGTAGGAACACGTATCCACTGCGTGGCATACGGTGATCATCGAAATCAATTAGCATCACAATAACCCTCTAGTACCCTCGGGATGCGGAAAAGTGAATGCAGTAACTCATTGTTCCTTTCAAATAGCGCAAAGACACTCTCAAGAGCATTTTGAGTATCTCCGGATTTGACACAAAGCGGCTCGGTTTGCTTACTGACAAATGAGATATCGGGCCTGGTTGCGCTAGCTAGGTACATGAGAGAACCAATTATCGTGAATATCTCAATTGGTCTCTTGCAATTCATGATTCTTCCTCAAATCGCTTGGATGTATGCGGAGTAGGAGCAGCGTACATACTCCAAATCGGTTCAAGACCTTTTCCACATAGTGAGGCGCATAAGAGTTACCCCACCATTTCCTTCCTCCTTGAAAGCTTAATGTTGAGAATAACATCAGCCTCACCCAAGTCTTTAATCTCAAAGTTACTCGACAAAAATCTTTTACTTCTTTGATCACATTTAGATTGTTGCCAAATATTAATATATCATCCACATATAGGCATAGTATCACACCATCACCACCACCAAACCGATAATATACACATTTATAAACTTCATTCACAAGTTGATGTTAAAGTTTTATCAAACTTCTCATGCCACTACTTGGGGGGCTTGCTTTAGGCCGTCTGGGGACTTCAATAACTTACAAACTTTACCCTCGACCATTTGCAATAAACCCATCAGGATGATCCATGTAGATCTCTTTCTCAAGCTCTCCATTTAGGAAGGTTGTCTTAACATCCATCGATGAATGAAAAGATCATGAGGAGGCAGCCGGGGATAGCAACACACGAATAAATATCGAGCAACGGTGAGTAAGTATCAAAGTAGTCTTCACCTTCCTTACATGTATAACCCTTAGCAACAAGCCTAGCTTTGTACTTCTCAATTGTACCATCAGGGCCTCGGCTTCTTTTTTAAACACCCATTTCATTACGGGTTTGCAAAACCAAATGGATGGTCAACCACTTCCCACGTCCCATTGGACATAATGGAGTCCATCTCACTTTGCACTGCCTCCTTCCACATGTCAGAATCAGGAGAAGAGTATGCCTCAGAAACGGTTGTGGGAGTGTCATCCACGAGATATATAATAAAGTCTTCTCCAAAGGATTTTGCAACTCTTTGCCTCTTACTCCTTCGAGTGATAGTATTATCATCCTCCTCAGGATTTTGCTCAAGCTCATGGGTGTTATCATCAGCGTGTATATTCGATTCATGAAATTCAGGAACAGAATCATGACTAGACACGCTAGGTGCACCTATTTTCATTGGAAATTCATTCTCAAAGAACGTGGCATCTCTAGACTCCATGACCGTTCCAACAGCCATATCAGGAGCACTAGAATTTATTATTAAAACCGATAGCCCACACTATGAATGGCATAGCCGAGGAAAACACAATCTACAGTTTTTGGTCCAAGCTTTCGCTTTTTGTTTATTAGCACGTTCACTTTGGCCAAACAACCCCAAACGCGAAGATAAGAAATATTTAACCTCTTTTTCTCCCATTCCTCAAATGGAGTGATTTCTTTGTTCTTTGTGGGCACTCTATTTAGGACATGATTCGCAGTTAAAATTGCCTCACCCCACCATTCCTTAGATAAACCAATTTGTCTCCAACATGGCATTCACCAAGTCGGTTAGAGTGCGGTTCTTTCTCTCAACAATCCCATTGGATTGTGGTGAGTATGGAGGTGTCCTCTCATGGATTTCTGAGTACCGCGCAAAACTCGAGAAAATTCATTAGAGAAATACCCATGATCGGACCGCAACCGTTTGATTTTCTTTTCAAGTTGATTCTCAACCTCGACTTTAAAGGTTTTAAAATAATGTAATGCCTCATCTTTTGTTTTAATTAGGTACACATAGCAATATCGAGTGCAATCATCTATGAGCGTTATGAAGTATCTCTTACCACCTTTTGTCAAAATTCCGTTCATTTCACAAATATCGGAATGGATGAGTTCAAGTGGTGCCAACTCTCTCGCCAGAATCGCCTTGTGAGGCTTGCGAGGTTGTTTTGCCTCAACGCATGTATGGCATTTGGAACTTTTGGCAATGTCAAATTTAGGAATTAAATTCAAACCAGCTAAGTGGGACATGCAACCAAAATTAACATGACATAATCGAGAATGCCAAACATTCATCTCAACATTAACGTTATTAACGACATTATTCTTGCAAGAGGTAAAGGAACAAGCCTCCGCTCTCATAGCCTTTTCCAACAAAGGTTCCATACCGACATAACACATTTATTCGACTCAAACACAAGTTTAAAACCATCTCGACATAGCAGAGAGCCACTAATAAGATTTTTCCTTATTGAGGGGACATGATGCACGTTCTTGAGTTGCACGGTCTTCCCCGAAGTAAGCTTTAGATCCACCGTACCAACACCATGAACACCAGCATGCGCGCCATTCCCCATTAGCAAGGCTCCCTCCTCCCGACACGGTAAAAAGAAAACAAGGACTTATCAGCACACACATGTATATTTGCACCTGTATCAACCCACCAATCAGGTGAGGAACAAACTGTAAATGTAGATAAATTACCGTACCCAGAAGCGTCTGCATCAGTCTCAATGGTATTGACTGTCTTCGCCTTTTGTGGGGGCTTCCACTTAGCCTCAGGACACTCTCTAGAGAAGTGCCCAGTGTTTCCACAAGTGAAGCAGTTCATCTTTGCCTTATCTAATCCCATCTTCTTATTATTACCTTTCTTGAAGGAGATAATGGGTTTACGCTTAAGCTCTCTTTGGGCTTCTTCTTTTGTGGCTTAGGAATGAAACTTTTGCACCACATGTGCACTAGTAGTCGCCTCACCATTCCCGCCCTTGCTCTTTCCCTTGACATCCTTTGCTCTTGCCTTGTCCTCAACATCAAGAGTGCCAACAAGTTCAGCAATGCTAAACTGCGCCTCTTGTGTTTCAAGGTAGTAGCAAAATCATCTAGGAAGGTGGCAACTTAGCAATAATGCACCACCTTACAAACAAACCTGCTGGGGAAGAGGACAGCCGTATAACTCCAATTCCTTCACGGTCCTGTATCTCATGAGCACATTCGACTAAGGGGACGGTTATCAACCATCTTGTAGTCATGGGCTGCTCCATGATGTATTCCAGAACCGGTGTCGGAAAAGACCGTCACGGGCCTCAAGAGCCTCCACACACACTCTGCCATCAGAGAGTGGTATGTAGGCATCAACCAGAGAGTCACTGATGATGCTCAACATGCAGCCTTGCACATGGTCTTAGCATGTCCCAAGCCCGCTCATCCTCATCGGATCTCTCACGAAGGCTGCTCATTGAGCAGTCCAACACATGCATGGCCGAGTGAAGGGCTTTCTCATGCCACCTCTTGTAGTGAGTGCCCTCAAGCGGCGTGAAGGCTTTAGCATGCCCATAAAGCCACAGAGATGAAAATGGCACGAAATTACGTTTTTGGAATGTTGAAGAATAAGGCATTTTCATATTTATTTTAATCCATAAAAATGACTTAATAAAATAAGAGTGACGTCATGAATAAAATGACGAAACAATTCATGACAAGTGTTAACATGATGATAAGGCAAATTATAGAACCGAAACATATGTGAAACATTGTTTTACACAATTTGAAGCATCACAGACATGATCATAAATATAAAAGATGTGTTCTCAAATATCAAGATCATGATGATCACAAAATTAAAAGGAACCGGAAAAATAGTACTAGCATAATCATCCAAATCAACCAAACAGAGCATTTGAATATGAAAGCGTATTGCCTAGGAACATCATGATATTGATAATGAAACTCGGAAGAGGGTGAAGGAGATTATACCTGCTGGCGGAGCTGCTTCGCACCGAGGAGAAAGGCCATGGTGGTGCTTTGTTGCTATAGTCGTCCCGCTTTCGATGCAAAGATCTGAAAAAAGGACGTTGTGAAGACGCACCGCTATAGGTTCACCTGCGAGTAGTCGTGCCACCACCGACACTCCCCAAAAACATAATCACCCGTCTTCACCCGAGCAGGTGAAGCCCACGACGGAGACGAGTTCCGGAGGCCTACTCTTCCATCTCTCGGTGCTCATGGGAGGTGGGTGGGCGGAAAAACTGCGCTTTCTTTGGAAAGTGGTGTACTTGCCAAGAGAACTTAACGAGAGAGGGAGGATTTGTCTTATAGGCGGAGGCCGAGAGAGAGGAAGCCGGTGGCACCGAGGGTCACACCTCCCCTGCGGCGGAGAGAGCGGAGACGGAGAGCGAGAAGTCACGGAGTTAATGAAACTCCTCCAATCAATTAACCACAGGAGTTAAAGAAACTCCAATCAATTCCATCAAAGGAAGCCGAGTGACAAAAACATTGGGTCGCTTGCTCGCGCCGCCGCCGCCAGCACCTTGCAGAATATGGAGCAGATGCTCATGGGCAGGCGGCGGCGGCGGCAGACAGCTGCTGCAGTGTGGCATCCAGGTGATTCACTTTTACTTCTCAAATAGACTGGTCAATGATCAAGTATTTAAGTAGAGTCGCCTCTCGATTAAATTCCCATATGGTATAAAAACCATTAATGCACATGTATGGACCATAGAGTTTAATAGAGATATTAAATAAATGGGCCAAGCCCATAATATCTAACATTAGATTGGGCTTTGAGCCCTTGAAGTGGAGAGTTGTAGGAGAGACAGCTAGGGAGAAATGGCCCGATGGTGGGGGTGAGGCAAGCAAAGTTATGGATTGGTGAAACAGTAGGGAGTGTTGGCTACTAGTAGAGGCTATGGATGGCTACTGGAACAAGTAACAATAGTTCATGTGGCATTCCCACTCACCAAGAGGGGGTGGGTGGGTTGATGACTCAAAGTAAGCAAGACGTGCTGAGAAAGGAGAGCGAAAATAGCTCACTTTGTTAGTCATGAGAGAAAACAACATAAGCTTGAGGATGATGGCACGTAGCCATTAGTCAAACAGAATGGTAGTTACTAGGGATAAGAATGTTCCGGGTCAACCCATTAGGCAGTGGACCTGACTCATGAAAGCAAGGCCAACGAGCCACGGGTCCGGCTTCAAAATCGAAAATAGCCGGGTCGATGGAGCTGGAATTTATTGACCTAACGTGTATGATAGATCGATTCAATCGTCACATAACAATCTTTTTTTTCTTATTTGTTGGTTTTCTTCTTTTTCCTGAGCGCACGATTGATGGTACGTGTTAAGCATATGCTTGGAAGTAAAATCAAGAAATGTCATATTTTGAAGGTGAAATTAGATAACATTAGAATCACTGTTCACTTTAGAACTTATTTTATTTTATGCATGGCATAATAATAATCTTAATGCATTATCGTAATATTTTCAATCTTGTATTGCATAATAATGATCTTAATGCGTTATCGCATATTTTCAATTTTCATGATTTTTGATGACCGAAAAATATTTGGGTTCCTCCGTGCTACCAAATGAGTCGGCAATCAAGGGCATAGTCCTGAGGTAAGATGGGGTAGATCTATGGCCTCTAAAATTGACCTTGGGGCCATGGAGCCAAATTCAAGGTTAGGGCTAGGTCGGCCTATTCCAATCTCTAGTAGTTGTCTAAAAGAAAGCCTGGACTTTGGCTTTTACTTCCTCAATCTGTTTTAAAATGTAGGTTGTTTTGGTTTTATCCACTCTAATAATGATTGAAAGCAGTAAATATCTTTTTGTAAGTCGCCCCCTCCCTCACCAATCTTAGTGTGTCACTCTCTCTCTCTCTCTCTCGATCTCTCTCTCTCATCCATCTATCTCTTACTCCCACCCCTTGCGGCACATCTTTCACTTTCCTTAACCTCACAACATGGGCTCTTAATAGCCATCCATTTAAGTTGAACCAATATCCAATCAATTTTTCATACAAGATTAATCCTTTATTGCACCTAGCGTTGATTATGAACCTTGGACTTTATTTGATTCAATTGAAATAAGGTTAGGTCAAGCCTAAGTAAGTCCAACAAAGATAGCTAAAAACTCATTATTATTGGCTTGGGCTGATTCAAATGACCGCATGGTAAGTTGTACATTCTATTAGAACGCATGGACATGTTTGCTAGTGGGTAAATAAGAGACGACACCTTCTATACAACAGGGGTGTTGAAATTGGTCCTTGATGAGGCCTTAAAATGGATAGTCGCAAGAGAGGGAATACCTAGACCGATGATGGAGGCAAGTGGGGTGTTGGAGTGACGAGACATCGGGGAGCCGGTGGTTGATTCTAGCGGCTATGGACGACCAATAGAAAAATGCTGATGGAGATCTATCTCAAAATGAAAAATCACCTGGTTGAGAAGAAAATGGTAGCTTTGGCAACATTCCCGCTAGCTCCCGGAGAGAATATGGTGTTTGGTGGCATAGATGAGTGTCGACGAAATATGATCGACAGTCTACCAAGGGGTATGACCACGGTAGTAGATGAATCGGTGGAGGTGCACGTGAGAAAACCGGATGGTGACACAGAACGCAAGAGACAGCGATTAGACAAGTTCAGGTCGTCAACTTGACGTAATACCCTACGTCCTGTGTCTTTGTAGATTGTATTGCGTATGATCAGATGAAAATGAGGGGGGTCCCTACCCGCCTTATATAGCCTAGGGGTAGGGTTACAGATTAGTTGTTTCTATCCTGGTCGACTTACAAGATAGGAAGTTACAGATATTAAGGTAATCTAGCATATCTGAGCAGATTTTCTAAATCACCGAGGATCTTTATGCGTCCTGTGAGGCACGCTGACCTGCGCCGTACTTCACACGACGACGTCTTGTATCTGGGCCTCGACTAGTGGCGCAACCCATGCATAGTCTTGTGGGCTAGGCCTCGCCTAGCAGCTCGGCCCATGTACAGCCCTGCGAGTAACAGGGGTCATATCCCCATAGATAGTCCCCGAGCACCTTGTATCCGCTGAGCAACACCGTCTTAAGTTCATCCGAGCTGTCCAACTTGCTGCTGATCACCAGGAGCAGGCTTTGACTAGTTTAACTGAGAGCCGAGTTGTTGAAGCAAGCGTCCGAGTAGTTTGAACAAGCTCCCGAGCTGTTGAGACTAGCGTCTGAGCTATTGAAGTGGGTGTCTCGAACTATTGAATACATCGTCCGAGCTATTGAACATGGCGTCCGAGTTGTAGAAACAGATGTCCAAGTATTTCAATAGGGAGCCAAGCTCGGGCTCACATGAAGTCAAGGTTTGTTAGCAGGATGTGAGGAGCTCAAGTAAAAAAATTTGAAGTCTTGGTCGGTGAAGTGTACACACTTAAGTTCCAATTGTGATGGCTCTGACGACGTGGTCATCAGGGTAGAGCATAGGCATTAAACGATAGACTTGACAAAGTCGAAACACCGTGAAGAAGAAACAGTATGTGCACCGCGAGGTGCATTGTACACAATGTAGTCCCCGAGCCTACTAGAAGATGATGAAGGAATCTTGTAGCAGGGTTAAAGAAAAATATGCAGTCCTCAGCATAGCTGAGAAAGCAACTAGTCCCCGGCATTACCGAATAATCAAGTGACCAGGAAATCAGTACATTTATCGCAAGGTGAAGTGTACACACTTAATCCCCGAGCCTGCTAGAAGATGAGAAAGGAATCTTGTAGCAGGGTCAAAGAAGAAAAATATCTTGTCGTAAATATCTGGGAAAAAATTCCACCAAAGCAACACTTAGTATTGAATTCTGTTTCATCGGCCCGTATTTGATGCGGTTTGATGCGGTAGCCCACCAGGCCCATTTAGCAATCCAGCGGGGCACATGGAGATTTTAGGAGAGAATGCGGCGGGGCAGGCGTGTAGTTTCCCAAAAACCCTAGAAGGCGGAAGGTTAGGGGTGAAACTGTTATAAGAGCGCTTCAGCCCTGGCGCACATTTCCCACTATCTCCATCGCTTTGTCGTTCTCCTCGCACCCACGCTACTGCGCCTAGCAACCGTGCCATTAGAGCAACCGCAAGAGCATAGTATCCTCTCATCCATAGATATGTGAGATGGCGCCGAAAAGAAGCCACGACGGCTCGAGCAGGGGAGCACGCGAGCTGAATCGTGGTGTGGAGTGGATGGAGTCCGTCAGCAACAAGGCAACGCTCAATCAGTTGGTGGTGCATGGCGTACTGCCCGATAGGGTGATGGGGAGATGGCATCCGGCTTGCGGTGAGAGCTTTCCTACTACTCGTGGTGATGAACTAGTAGTTTTTGAAGATTACTTCTATCATGAATTCGGTGTTCCAATCCATCCATTCCTCCATAGGTTGATTGATTATTACAGGATTAGTCTTTGCAATCTGACCCCGAACTCCATCCTTAATGTCTCTATCGTCATCCATTTCTGCGAGGCCTATCTTGGCATTTTCCCCATTTCAATCTCTTCTGCCACTTCTTCTGCTTGAAGAGCCGGGGGATCTGGATCTAGGATTGTAGGAGGAGCATACCTACAACTCCGAGATGGGATGGTGGGTCAATACATCGCCACCCCTTTGAACACGAACGTGAAATATGGGGCGCAATGATGGTTCTATATTCCTCAGGCAGAGCCGTATGTGACATGCGACGTGAATCAGATCCCCGTTAGCAATGCCAGGTGGTCAGAGAGGCCTAGCGCCAATGGAATGGAGCAAGTGATGGAGCTCTTGGAGCTAATAGATCGGAGAAGGTTGGATGGGGTGATTGTGGCAATGAATTTCACCTTTTGACGGGTCCAGCCCAGGAAGGAGAGGGCACATCCTGGGTATGAGTTTCGGGGGGGAGACCAATGGTACCCGGGAGGTGCCCGAGGAGATCAGTCGAGATGAAGTTAAACGTCGCATCTTGATGATGTTCAACCTTGCGGGGCATCTTAGGATCGACAACCAACAGAGGCCCTTCCATGTAGGGAGCCTCCCACCATGGGTAGGAGTCTCATTTTTTGTTTCATTTAATCCTTTATCTATTGCGATGTATTCATTCATATTCCAAAAGATTCGTGGGTAGGACCGGGTGGTGTACTTCTCGGCGGTCCCATCGATGGAATGGCCAAGGGGAGTCAATGCCTGGCCGAGCAGTCCCCGGCGCTGAGCCAGCTCAGAGATAGGCAGGGATAGCTCGGCCCACCTTGAGGACGAGGATGAAGACGAGCAAACACCGCATGTCCGTGAGAAGCTCGGGGAAGCTGCCCACTGACAAGGAGCCATCCCCAAAGAGAAGGAAAACAACAACTTTGTCTCATCATGAGGAAATGCTGGTGAGCATTGGGGCTACCGTCCAACCCTGAAGACGGTAGATGTATGTGTCGAGCTCGTTGGATGATGATGAGGCGATGTCGCCTCCTTTCCCGAGGGCCATGACGCCTCCACCATCTGCGCCAACAAGGGAGGAGATGCACGAAAGGTGGTGGATGCAGGAAAATGCCACGCTAGTACCCGATAGTGCTCGGGCGGTACCTGCAGCGGTAGCTCGGGTGGCACCGGCAGTCCTAGAGACTGCATGTACAACTCTAGTGGCAGCAGTGTAGGCGGCCACCAAAGCCCCTAGGACTACATGGGTTACTCAGGCGGTGCACGTGGAGGTGCCGGGCTGTTCGGGTGCAGGAGTTGGCGGCTTTGAGCGATCATGCCGGTTTCGAGTAGCACGTCGGTTGTCCCAATTGCAAGTTTCCCTCTTTGTGCGTAATTCTTTTTGAGCGATGTTTGCTGATTGCTAACGAGTTGTTTGTGGGCCAAAGTGCGGAGTCGAGTGAGGACCTACAGGCTGCTGCTGCTGATGGCGTGGAGCATGCGACAGAACTAGAAACTCCCCATGTCCAGTAGGAACAAGGGGGAGCAGATCCAGTTGCCCCCACCGAGCAGCCAGTGGCTGCGGAACCGGCCGCCCCTGCCATGGAGGAGCCGCCAGTCACCGGCCTAACCTCGCCTGGAGGTGGGGCGCATGATGAGGGGGATTCGGACGATGAGGGGTTATGGGCCACAGGGGCGACGCCAGTTGATCCTACCGGAGCTAGAGCAGAAGTCGTAGGGGATGCGCCGAGCACCATGGCGCGGGAGCCACCCATAGTTGCTGAGCAAACGATGGCACCGGCGGCATCAACAGCAGAGGCAAGGCCTAGAAAACCCATCCGAGCATAGCAGTGACCGAAGAGAGCCCCTCTAGAGGTGGCTGCTATGGTTGTTGAAGAAATCATGCAGGAGCCCTCTTTGCCTCCCCAGTTCCTTCGCACAGTTATCCAGCGCGGTGAGGAATTTGAAATGCTGGAGGAGGGGGAGGCGAGCGTAGAGACGAAGAGGTTAAGGACTGACCTGGCGACAATGATCAGTCGCATTGAGGTAGGCTTAAGGAAATCCATCTATTGTGTCCCTTGATTATCGCAATCTTTTTAACCCATTGCTTGTCGCAGAATGTTATGAAAGTATCCGAGCAGCGCCGGTGGCAACTAGAAGAGATGGCCCCAGTGCTAGAGGAGAACAAGAATTTGCAGGAGTCAGTGGATGACCTCCAAGTGCGCCTACTCTGAGAACACCACCGTAGAGAAGATGTGGAGGTGAAAGTCCTGGCATTGGAGGCGGAGCGTCGGCAGATGGAGGTGAAGAAACAAACATTGGCCGAGCAGCTTAGCCATAGTGCCGACCAGAAGAAAGGTATGATTTTTAATCTTGTATTATTAATGCTCAGCGTTGTGAGACATCTTGATGTGATATGCAGCGTTGGAAATGGAGCTCGGCCTTTCCTGAGAGGCCATCGTGCAGTTGACTGTGGCGAAGGAGGAGGCAGACGAAAAGGTCGAGAAGATAGTTGAAGATCTTCAATGTGATTGCCTGTCATTTTATTTTTACCTGTGTAGTGTTGAACGCATGCTTAGCATACAATCACTTTTTTGTAGAGTATCGGCACCAGGCGCTCGCGCAATTCTAGGTCTTTGGAGACCAAGTGAAAATGCGAGACGAGGAGATTGAAGCGATGAAGGCAAGGATCAAGCCTGTGCTTGACTGCATTGGCTTTGATCCATCCAAAGGGAGAGAGCTGCTGCCTAGAGACACGTGACCTTGGTTGATCCTAGACTGGTGCCGTACGACATGGTCGGACTTCAAGGAGTTCGCACGTAGCGCAACCCATGGAGCCGTCGTCCATGCACTTGCCCAGCTACGGTCGCATTACCCTACGGTGGATCTCTAGCATGTGGTGACCGGCTATGCCCGCGTAACAGATGTGACAAAGATCGCCAGGCTAGAGGATGAGGCGAAAGAGCCGGCGAAGGGGTTGGCTAGAGACGTCGGCCTGTTTGGCGAAAGGAGGAGCGGTGCTTCGTAGATCACTAAAAACTCATGCTGAATCATTGTATAGAAGTGCTTAGCAACTTTTGTTGAACGCTTGTTGTTATGGTATGTCCGTATTTATATTTCATATAAACCATCTGATTAGTAGTGTATAGCTAAGTCCCCAGCCGTAGCTAGCCTGTTAACCGTAACGTGAGGCGCAGGGGTTGTGTGCGTGTGGGAAGAATAAGGCATTGCTAAGGAACCACTGTCGACCACCCATGACACAGAGGACGGACGCTCATGTACATGCATGGAGAAGTTGGAGACAAGGTCGTCTCTAGAGGCATCCGAGCATCAACGTGTTTGTTCGGGTATTTGCCTTAGGCATAGTTGGCGTGTCATCTTTAAGATGTTGTACGCAGAATTAAAATCGCTTAGCGAAAAAGTATGGAGAAAACAATATGGAGAAACATCAGTGTAAAAAACTTTATTGGATACTCAAATATGAAAGGTACATATCTTTGAAATAAATGCTTCAAGGGTAGAAATGTCTAAGCAGATCGATGTGCCAAGAGTTTAGGACATCTCTTTCATTCATGTCGCATAGTCTGTAGGACCCTGGTCAGGTGACCGCCTTGACAATGAAGGGGCCCTCCAAAGGTGAGGAGAGCTTGTGCATCCCGTCTGTCTTCTGTTTCCTGCGAAGTACTGAGTCTTCGATCACAAAGAATCAATCGTTGACATTACGGTTGTAGTATATTCGTAAGCTGTCGAGGTATTTTGCTGTTCGAACACAGGTGACCAGATGTTCCTCTTCTAAGCTATCCACTTCAACGAGCCGAGCTTGGTCGGCGTTCTCCTCATTGTAATTCTCCACCGTGGGTGATCGGAAGGCGACGTCAATAGGCAATACGACCTTAGAGCCAAAAATCATGAAGTACGAGGAGACGCCAGTGTTACGACTAGGCTGTGTCCTTAGTCTTCAAACCACAGCTAGTAGTTCCTTGAGCCATTTGCCCAGGTGTTTCTGTTCCTTCTCATAGAGCCGTTTCTTCAATGCATCCAGGATCATACCATTGGCACGCTCGACTTGGCAGTTGGCCTTTGGATGTGCCATGGAGACATACTTGACTAAGATGCATCTTTTGTCGTAGAAATCCTAGAAGTTGCTACCAGTGAATGCGGACCCCAGGTCAGTGATGATGCTATTTGGTAGGCCGAACCGGTAAATGATGTCGTCAAGCAGCTTGGCTGCTTTCTTCGCTGTAGCTTAGACCAGGGGTTTGTATTCGACCCACTTGGAGAATTTGTCGATGCAGATGTAGACCCAGCGGAAACCTCTCGATGCGGGCTTGAACGGCCCATATCTAGTCCCCAGCATGCAAAGGGCCACGATGCAGGAATCATTTGCAAGACCTGAACTGGGACGTTGATTTGTTTAGTGAAAAACTAGCAGTTCTCACATCGACGAACGAGTGCTTCCGCATCAGCTACGGCTGAGGGCTAATAGAAACCAGCTCAGAAAGCCTTTCTGACCAGTGTTCTAGAGGCTGCATGGTTGCCGTAGGTGCCAGTGTGGATCTCCTTGAGTATCTTCTCACCTTCTTCCATGGAGACGCACTTCTAGAGTAGCTCCCCTTTGGTGTTTCTGCGGTACAACTTCCCTTCAACTAGGACGTAATGCTTATTGTGGCGGGTAAGGTGTTCTCTCTCTGTATTATCATCCAGGACATTTGTAGTGGTGAGGTATTTGATGAAAGGTTCCCTTCAATCACTGCTCGACCCAGGGGTCGCTGTGACTATCTGCTCGGTAGGTGTTTTTTCTTCAACGCCTTCTTGATCCTGCTTGATGGAAGGGGCCACAAGGTCCTGGACGAGCACTCCGGCTAGAACTTCAGCCCGGGTTGATCCTATCTTTGACAGCTCATCGGTTGCTTGATTATTGGCCCAGATCACGTGGTGGTATTCGATGCCATAGAATTTGTCTTCTACCTTTCTTATCGTGGTGCAGTAAGCGTCCATATTCTCGTTGGTGCAATTCCAATCCTTGTTGAGCTAATTAATCATGAGTGCGGAGTCGCCGTACACCTAGAGGTGTTTAACGCCTAGCTCGACAGCTATACGGAGACCATGAAGTGTTGTCTCGTATTCAGCGGTATTATTGGATGCTCGAAAGTGTAGGCGGAGGACATAGTGAAGCTTATCCCCCGATGGAGAGATGAAATATACGCCTGCCTAGCACCATCGAGGTTGAGAGACCCATTGAAGTACATGGTCCAGTGCTCAGGGTGGTCGACCGGGACAGTAGTTTGCATATCCATCCACTCAGCGATGAAGTCGGTGAGCGCCTGCGACTTGATCGTGTGGCGAGGCCTAAAGTTGATGGTATAGGTGATGAGCTCGACCTCCCATTTAATGATGCGACCACTGGCTTCCTTGTTGCGTAGGATGTCACCGAGCGGGTACTCAGTGACTACTGCTATGTGGTAGGCATCAAAGTAGTGATGGAGCTTTTGGGATGTGATCAGGATGGCATACAATAGCTTCTGGACCTATGGGTAGCGAGTCTTAGACTCATTTAGGACCTTGCTGATGAAGTAGACTGGACACTGAACTTTGTATACGTGTCTAGCCTCTTCTTGTTCAACAACGATGGCGGTGCTAACTACTCGGTTGGTCGCTGCGATGTAGATTAGCAGGGTTTCATCCTTTTGGGGGTGGTCATGATCGAAGGTGTGGTGAGGAACCGCTTGAGCTCGGTGAATGCCTTGTCAGTGTCCTCCGACCAGACAAATTTCTCAAGCCTTGAGTAGCTTGAAGAAGGGGAGTCCCTTTTCACCCAAATGGGATATGAAACAAGTTAAAGCCGCTAGCACCTCATTAGCTTTTGGATGTCCTTGACGCAGGTTGGTGGCTTCATGTTGGTCACCGCCGCTATCTTCTCTGGGTTGGCTTCAATGCCATGGTGACTGACAATGTTGCCTAGCAGGATACCGGATGGAACGCCAAAAATGCACTTAGTGGGATTCAGCTTCCATCGATATACTTTTAGGGCTTTGAAAACTTTGGTGAGGTTGGCGATAAGGGTGTTAGCAGTTATAGACTTGACCACCACATCATCGACATAAGCCTTGATGTTCTTCCTGATCTAGTCCTTGAGGCAGCACTGGATGGTTCTTTGGTAGGTCACACCCGTGTTCTTGAGACTGAAGGACATGGTCGTGTAGCAGTAGGCACCGAAGGGTGTGATGAACGACGTCTTGATCTGGTCTTCTTCCTTTAAAGTGATCTGGTGATAACCATAGTAGCAATCTAAAAAGCACAGGAGCTCGCAGTGGGCCATGGAGTCTATGACCTCGTCAATGCGAGGTAGGCCGAAGGGGTCCTTAGGACAGTGTTTGTTGAGATCGATGTAATCAACGCACATTCTCTATTCTTTATTCTTTTTCCTTACAAGAGCCGGGTTGGCTAACCTCTCCGGATGTTACACCTCTTT
The DNA here is from genome assembly GCA_904845875.1 of Miscanthus lutarioriparius. Lineage (NCBI taxonomy): Eukaryota > Viridiplantae > Streptophyta > Magnoliopsida > Poales > Poaceae > Miscanthus > Miscanthus lutarioriparius. The sequence continues at coordinate 10,426,773 of CAJGYO010000001.1, read as the reverse complement.
AATAAAACCAGTAGCTAAGAGCCTGGTTATTTCTATAGTAATGGCCTCCTTTTTGTCCAGCGCGAATCGTCGAAGCTTCTGCTGGATTGGCTTGGCGGTAGCCAAGACATTTAAGGAGTGCTTGATCAGCTCCTGAGTCACGCCAGGCATGTCCATAGGTTTCCATGTGAACACGTCGACATGCTCCCTTAGGAAGCTGATGAGCGTGTCTTTCTATTTAGGTTCGAGGCTGGCCCCGATCCGAGTAGTCTTAGACTGGTCGCCGGGGACAAGGGCTACTTCCTTCATCTCCTTGGACTTGGTTGATGCTTAGGTAGCCTCCATGGTTGGGATTTCTAGGTCCTATAGAGAGATCAGCTGTGAAGTCATGATGTAGTCCTGCATGCGTATGGCGATGTCAGTTGCCTCGGTGAGCGCGAAGCTTTCCTTCTCATAGTTGTACGCGACGTCGAGGTTGGCGCGCAGGGAGAGAACCCCCTGCTCCATCAGCATCTTCAACATTAGGTACGTATAGTGCGGTACGGCCATGAACTTGGCAAGAGCTAGTCGGTCGAGGATGGCATGGTACGCCGTGTTGAAATCGACGACGAGGAAGTTGACGTAATCGACGTGGAAATGCTTGGCGGTGCCAAACTGAACCAATAGTGTGTTTACACCAAAATTTGGAAGAAGAGTTGCAGGGACTCGAAAGCTCCCAAAATCATGTCGTCAATGAATCAACTGCGTGTAGATCGGAACCAGTTGATTCGGATGCCAAAAACTGGAATCGGCTTTCTCCGGATATCGCTAACGGATAACGACGAAGGCTACGATTCGGCACTAGGATGAAACATGTAGGACTCTGCAAAAGGGGAAAGATTAGAGTCCAAGTTATCTTAAATTAGGAATGTTTTCTTTAGAGTCAAAATTTGTGGTGAGTCGTGCTTAGATAGGAGTCATGCGTAGGTCCCGGGTATAAATACCAAACCTTGGCTATTGTAAAAAGGACAACCAATCAATCAAATACAAGTCAATTACTTTTTTTGGCTCCAGCCATCCCTTAAGAGTAGGAGTAGAGTAGATCTCGATGAGTTCTTTGGCAAGTATGGCTGCATCGATCCGATCGACCTCCACTGCTTGTTGTAAGTACCGTCATGGTTTATACCTTTGTTCGTATGGCTGCATCGATTCGGTCGACCCCCACTGTGGCTCTAGTATAAGCTAGTTATCGACTCTTGTCTAATTCAAGTATGTCATGTTGAAAGCTCTAGTTTGGTTTTGGTGAATTGATGAAACCCTAAGTGCTAACTTAGTTTATCAAGTGATCATGAGATAGGTAGCACACTCCAAGTGGTGAAGTAAATGAAGATCATATCATGATGATGATGATGGCATGGTGATGATCAAGTGCTTCGACTTGAAAAGAAGAAAGAGAAAAACAAAAAGCTCAAGGCAAAGGTATATTTTGTAGGAGCTATTTTGTTTTGGTGGTCAAGACACTTAGAGAGTGTGATCACATTTATGTTTGATAGCCGTACTATTAAGAGGGGTGAAACTCGTATCGGAATGCGGTTATCAAAGTGCCACTAGATGCTCTAAGTCATTACATATGCATTTAGGATCTAGTGGAGTGCTAACACCCTTAAAAATGTTTGTGAAAATAAGCTAACACATGTGCACAAGGTGATACACTTGGAGGTTGGCACATTTGATCAAGGGTGGTAAAGTTTAGGTGCAAGGGTAAGAAACTCCACCGGCGGAGTGTGTGCGGACAGTCCGACGGTGCCACCGGCGCCCTAGACAGAAAAGGCGGAGGTCACTGGGTGTGACCGGACACTGGCCTTGGTTGGACCGGCGCATCCGGTCAGGTGTAACAGTGAAGACGCTGGCGTCAGTCAAACGACCAGACGCTGGGTCGCTCTGCGACCAAACGCTGGATGGGTGCCTTCGGTCAGTGTTGACGTACGCTGATGTGAGGCGCACAGAGGAGACGTTGAGGGACCAGACACTGGGTGAATCCGGTTGGGCAGAACCGGACGCGTCCGGTCGTGAAAATTTGTGTTTAGAACCTTACTGGAAATGACCGGACGCTGGTGGCTCAGAGTCCGGTCAGTTTGTGCGCAGTGTCCGGTCAACAAGATGACCATTGAAATCTGACGAACTGTATTTGAAGTGGGGACACGTGGCGTGTATCACGTGACCGGACGCTGAGGGCCAGCGTCTGGTCAATCGGACCGAAGCGTCCGGTCACCCCGCGCTGTGCCCAATGAAGGGGTACAACAGCTCTATTTCGTGGGGGCTTCTATTTAAGCCCCATGGCCGGCTCAAGCTCATTCTCTTAGCCATTTGCATTGACATAGCAACCTTGTGAGCTTAGCCAAAGCCCTCCCACTCATCTTCATCATAGATTAAGCATCTTTGTGAGATTAGGAGTGAATCCAAGTGCATTGCTTGAGTGTTTGCATCTAGAGGCACTTGGTGTTCGTGTTTCACTGTAGGATTCGCTTGTTACTCTTGGTGGTTGCTGCCACCTAGACGGCTTGGAGCAGCGAGGATCGTCGAGCGGAGGGTGGTGATTGTTTTCGGCTCGGATCGTGGTGATTGTGAGGGGTTCTTGACCTTTCCCCGGCAGAGAGCCAAAAGGTACTCTAGTGAATTTTCTCGTGGCTTATGTGATCCTCATCTTGTGTTGGTTGTGCGGCACCCTATTGAGAGTTGTGCGTGTGAAGCCAATTAGCGCGTGAACCTCCAAGTGAGTGAATCACCACAACGAGGACTAGCTTGCCGGTAAGCAAGTGAACCTCGGTAAAAATTATTGTGTTCATCATTGATTCCGAGGTGATTGGTCTTCATTGTTATCCACACTTGTGATTGATTGGTTCATACATCTACACGGCGGTATAACCTTCTTGCCTACTCTTTACATTACCGCAAACTAGTTGTCAAGCTCTTTAGTGTAACTAGTTGCGAGAGCTTGTTAGTTTGGTTAGTGTGGCTCTTTAGTTAGCATTTGAGAGCACACTAACTTAGTGTAGTGATATAGCTATTGTGTGGATATACTCCATCTAAACTAGAATTGTGGTAGGTGGCTTGCATTTTGGTAGGCTAGCGCAAAACTCGCTTCGCCTCATAATTGTCTAATCCTTTTGTTAAGTGTTGTTGTAGAAATTTTATTAGGCTATTCACCCCCCTCTAGCCATTAGGACCTTTCACCTGTGTGATTTTGCCTCACACCCCACTGTTTGAATTAGATCAAGGTCAAGTTATCGGCTCTACCTTAGAATGACAGTCTTTGGTAGATTCATTAAGTTACCGATATTGCTTATTGCTTTCATTGTTTATCTAATTACAGCAATATCACTCTGCCCGATTGGGATTGATCTAAATCGGCCTTATATCTTGTTTAGCCCATCATTTGCTAACCTTAAATTGATTTAATCTACACCTTAAACGATGAGTTATGTTTTATCGGCTGTTTTATGTCAATCCTGATCGTGCATAGCGTGCGGTTAAGGCGTGTTGTGTCTTGAGTAGGTTTATTGGCTAGTGAGAACCGTTCCATGGCCTGTTATCATGGCCTGTGTGATTCTGCCTCATACCCCATTGTTAGCACCGTGGAGTGGGGACCGTTATCTGGTAGATCTATTCCTGATAAGGCACGACTTTAACTGTGCGCTATGCTTGAATCGGCTGTTTTAGCCGATATCGAGCGCTGTCACGAACACTTCGCATCACGAGACCGTTGAAGTAAAGATAGGTTGAAAGATATGTTAGCCCCATGATCTTATTATTGTATTATGGCCTGCATGATTCTGCCTCATGCCCCACTGATATTAGTAATGAGTTAGGGTCGTCAAGTTTATTGTTATTTCTACGGCCTGCATGATTCTGCCTCATGCCCCACTGGTCATAGCAATAGATGAGATCTAACATGTTCATTAGATTTATCTTTATCAAACGGTCAAATGGCATTGAATTGTTTCTTTATATAAAAGGGGTTTGGTTACTTGTAATCATTGGCTCAGCATGGACCGATTATTGTTGATATCTTATTGCCATTGATTCATATTTGCTCAAATAACGATATTTATCCTGAATGATAACCGATTCTTCTTACACACCCCCATGAGCTTTAACTGATTTATTCTCATGAATATGCTGGAATCGGCTATTTAGTCGATCTCCTTTCATATCGGCTTTCATAGCCGCACATTCGGGACTGTCTGGCAACACCGGCAAGTTCCACCCTTAATTACTGATGAACTTTCTCTCCTTATCAATTGTAGCGTCAAATTGACTGGCATGCCTCGGGAGGAACGCGTAGGATCGACCATCCCTGCGCTGAAGCTAGGCGGATCTGCTCCATCGAGCGGACCCTTCCGGCTTGCTACGTGTGTCCTCGGCACGGGATGAAAATTCCGTGTCGACACAGTGTAATCTGTCCCAAGGGTAGAGACACCTTCCCTAGAACGATTCCCTAGAATGGAGAGTCCATGGGGGTGAGGTTTTCCATCTTGAGCCCTAGCTCCTCCAGAGATCTAGCGAAGAGGATGATCTAGGGCGAGTGGAAACGCCCTGGGTATGGGATGTCCGACCACTGATCGGCCCTAGAGAAGGTGATCGGGTGCTCCGACTAGTTGAGGTACTTGGGATCAGCGACGGGGCCATCATATGTAGCAACCGACATGACGCGTCGAGCTACAAGCTTCTGCTCCCACTTGTCTTCAGAGACAGCTCTCCCACCAAAGATGGTGGCGACGATCTTGGTGGGGTCCTAGTTGGTGGGGCCCTTATTCTTGCCTCGTTCTCCCCATTGACCATCTTCGGTCTCATCATCGTCACGCCGTGGCTTCTTCGATGATTCGCCACCGAGCGCTGTCTTTCGGCCTCTGCACTCTTGCATGGTGTGCTTGGCATCCTTGTGGATAGGGCATGGGCCGTCCAGTAGCTTGCCGAAGTCAGCGTCGTAGGTGCGCTTGGCACGGGTATTGATAGTGTTGATTGAGCTATCAGGGCAGCAATGTCAGCCTTGTCTACCTCTCGAGCTATCCGGGCGGTCGTCACGCTGGGGCTCGCGGTCATGTTGGCGGTGGCCACGATCGTCGCGACGGTCTTGATCATCACAGCGGTGGTCATGGTCATCGTAGTGCCTATCTTCATGACGGTCATCGTCATGGCGCTGGTGGTGAGCGAAGCGGGTAGACCATTGGCTTCTTCAACGTCGGCGTATCCATTTGCTGTTTCTAGACTGGTTAAGCATGATGGGAAGATAGTTCGCCATTACGTCTTTGTCTCTCGCCATGGCTTTCACGACAATCTCGTATAGAGTTAACCACTGAGCGGGGTTGGCCTTTTCATCATAGGTGTTAACACCAATAACCTTGAAACCCACATGCCACCGAACGGCACGGAGCCTTTCTGTAAAGGGGTGAAGTCCTGATGCGCCGGCAAGGAGTGGTGCTTGGCGGGCAGCAAATCCCTCATGTCCGGCGTCAAACCGTCGGTGATGCTCCATCTCTGCTTCTGTAGCATGCGGACCTACTGTTTTCGATGTGGCCACAAACATCTACACTGGCATTGATGTGGTCACGAAGGTCGCAAGGGAGGGGTTGATTGACCTCCTGGTTACGGTTACCGCCCCAACCTCCCTAGGGGCATGGAGGGCGGGCGTCATGGCGTGAATGAGCTTCATAGTTGCCTCTGGATCCTCTATAGAGGTAGGGGCCTTCGACCATAGTTTGGGGCCATCGGCACCATGATGCTGGCCTCCTCCGTCACGGTGAGAGCGACGGCTATGAGCTGACGTGGTGGAATAAGACGGGGCGTCGTTCTGAAACTTGTTGACTTGGACTTGTGCAGCTATGATATGTGCTCTGACCTTCTCGACCTCTAGAGTATGAGGGAGTTTGTCGAGCTCATTGAAAGCGATGGCTAGATTGGCGCTCGGAGTCTGGTAGACTTGCTGGTCGCCCACCATGTTGAATGCTTCTTCTAGATTACGTTGATGGTGGGGCGGGCCGCGACCATCCACGTCGGCCCTTTGGGTTGCTTCTGCATCTTAGCGGCGTTGGCGATCGGTGTTCTTCGCTAGACGAGCTTCGCGCTCTTTCAGCGGTCTCGCTGTCCTTGGTGATGCTATCATGGCTAACGTGAAAAATCACGCCCCGAACCCCGGAAGGACAGCAAGGTAGCTTGATACGATCTTGGTTGAGCCTTCGGAATAATCGTCGGGGCTATCGTTTAGAACGTTGTGGAGAGATTCGATCAGAAGAGGGCAATCATCCGAGAGCTGGCGAATAGCCACCATGTTGACCATGGGCGTAGGCTGACCAGAGTCAGACAAGATCATGTAGAGGTCGGAGACGTGGTCGCGCTCGACGTGGTTCACGAAGAGGTGTTGGATGACGTTCTGGTATGCAGATCCCACACCCTCTAGCCCGAAGGGATAGGGCCTCGGTGGGTTCTCCATCGGGGCCTCGTAGTCAGTCAAGCATAGGCCGGTAGCAGGAAGTGGTCGGCGTCGCGCCGTGCGCCCCTCTGGAGCAGCCGTGATCACCAGATCGAAATCTGGCCACCTCGAACGGTGTAGCCGAACAAGTCGCTCGACCGTAGCGGCTTGGTGATCTTGGAGTGCAGGAAGATCGTCACTCGCTCTGGATTGATCTAAGACCGAATCCACGAGGAGCTGACATTCTGCTAAGCGGTCAGTGACCCGATCGATGGATGCGATCAGATCATCACTGCTGATAGATCTTCTAACCCAGCGGCGGGGCACCGGGATCGAAGATGTCGTTGCAGGTGTTGGCACGATTGGCGCTGGGTGATCCTGCACCGCCTCCATGATCCTCCCATTGCCGTCAGGACCGATGACCCAGGTCACGGATCCGACAGTGAAGATCTGGCCCGGCTCGGGAAGGGCCATGGAGCTTAGAAAGGTGACCATTTGGTTCGTCATGAATTCAGCACGCACACCCATACCTGACGCGTCACTGTCGATGAAATCTGGTCGGCAGTCTACCGAGGGGTATGCCCACGGTAGTAGATGAATCGATGGAGGTACGCGTAAGAAAACCGAATGGTGACACAGAACGCAAGAGACAGGGATTAGGCATGTTCAGGCAGTCAGCTTGACGTAATACCCTACGTCATGTGTCTTTGTGGATTGTATTGCGTATAATCAGATGAAAACGAGAGGGTCCCTACCCGCCTTATATAGCCTGGGGTAGAGTTACAGATCGGTTGTTTCTATCCTGGTCGTCTTACAAGATAGGAAGTTACACATATTTATGTAATCTAGCATATCCGAGCAGATTTTCTAGATCACCGAGGATCTTTACGCAGTCCTGCGAGGCACGCCGACCTGCGCCGTACTTCACGCGGCGTCGTGTTGTAAGCTAGGCCTCGACTAGTGGCGTGACCCATACACGGTCTTGTGGGTTGGGCCTCCCCTAACAACTCGGCCCATGTATAGCCCTGCGGGTATCCGGGGTCATACCCCGCAGTGAGCAAGATGCGCAAAGAGAGGAGAGTGAAAAAATAATAGCTCACTCTATTATGCGTGAGAGAACACAACAGCTTGAGGACAATAATGCCTGACCATGAGTCAAACGGAATGGTAGTAACGTTGCCCGTAAGAATGCATGAACTATGGCGTTGACTTCATTGATCTGTTTTGAATTACATGCTGTTAAATTTATCTTAAGTTGGACTTCATTAATTCCCGATTATGTTTACAGAAAAATGCACCTATAATATCAAATTAGTTTTCATCCTATCCACTATGAAATATGTACTTCATCTGTTCAAATTGTAAGACGTTTTGATTTTTTTACATACATTGCCTTCATTATGCATCTAGACATAGTGTATATTTAAGTGCATAGTAAAATCAATATATTTAGAAAAGTCAAAACATCTTACAATTGGAAATGAAGAGAGTATTTGACAGTAGATTTGTTTGTAGATGCTAATATATTTTTTATATGAATTTGATCAAAATTACAGGAGTTGACTTAGGGCCAAACCAAAAGAATATCTATTTTGGAGAACGGGAGCCATAGGAAATAGCAAGTCCCTAAAAAGACATATCAGGATGCATGATGTATATATTCAGCATTTCAACATTATTAAGGTACTACTCCACTACAAGATACTGCCGACGAGCTGTGTAGTGCGCGACGCACGCAACTCTTTAGCTTCTTGGAATGGTCGATCGAAATGATGCTACTACTAGCTGCTAATTAACTTGGGGTCCGGTGGCGAGGGTGGGCACTGGGCATGCGTGGCGCGTAAACCGCGCACGTCGACGGTGGAAGGGGGCAAGGGGCGACGTGTAACGTGTTTTTAGTGCGTGCGCGCGCGGCACCGGACCATGATCCAACGCGCCAACGCGGTGTGCTACGTACGGGTTTTCCATACATCGCGCCCAATCCGATCTCCGTATGAAGCTAGGCGCGGCGGCCGGGCGCAGGAGATCGAGAGCGAGGCAGCTGGCAGATCAGAGAAGAAGCTACCCCGGCAGCAGTGCCGATCGACTGCTTCCCCCAACGTGCCTTTCCGGCCTCTACGCCATAAAACCAAATTCAAGTTCCAATACGCGCACGCACCCAAAACATTTTACGTCCGATGATCATCATCACGGCCTCATGCATCCACGCATTTTACGTCAGATGGACGCAATGCGACATCCTTTTCCTGCACTACTTATAACGACGACAGTAGAAGAACTCGTCCCGGTAACGGCCACAACGACAGAAACTAAAGCTTCACGCTCGCTCGTCACTACATCTATAGCCACCTCACCATGAGATCGCCGGTGCTGCCCCTGCTCGCCGCCGCGCTCCTCGTCGCGTCGTCGTCGGCGCAGGCCGCGTGGGTGCCCGTCCTGGACGTGAACGAGCTGGTGATCAAGCAGGTGGCGCAGTTCGCGGTGCTGGTGTACGGGCTGGCGCACCACAGGGACCTGGCGTACGTGGGCGTGGTGCGGGGGCAGACGGAGCAGGCCGTGGGCGGCGGCACCAACTTCCGCCTCGTGGTGGTCGCCGCAAGGCCCGACGACGGCGGGAGCACCGCGCAGTACGACTGCCAGGTGTGGGGCGTGCCGGGGTCGCGCTCCGACACCTGGAAGCTCCGCAGGTTCAGGAAGATCCAGAGCTAGCTGCTGAAGGCGCGAGGCGCTGTCGCGCGCGTCGATGCAATGCAACTTACTGGATCCATTTGGCCATCCGGGAGCATGGTTCTGTTCGCTCGTTACACGCGTCGTACTATTTTAACGAATAAATATATTTTTTTTTTACAATAAATCAGCGAATAGTACTTTCAGCAAAGCGAACGAGGCCTATGTAGCTAAGTAATAGTACGTTCCATTTTTCTCATTTACGCCTTGCAAGCATCAGCAATAAGGTACTCCTTCTGTTCATGAAAACATACAACTATGGGTTATATATCATAAAAAATTATTCAAATTTAACCAGGTTTCTAGTGAATAGTATTTATATTTATGACCCTAAATTAATTTATTATGAAAATACATTTCATAATTAATCAAATGATATTTATTTGATATCACAAATATTGATGTTTTTTTATCTATAATTAGTCAGATTTAAGATACTAAAACGTAATATTATACTAGAATTGCATGTTTTTCTGGACGGAGGGAGTACTATTTCAATGATCAACTGTAGCTCGTGTCATCATCCTCATTTAGCTGCAGGAGCCATGTATGATTATCTGAGTTTTGTGTGTTACTCCAATTATTATGTAACTCAACCAGCATTGTTCAAGCTCTATATATATTCGGTATGTAACGCTGTTTCATGCTGCGTATGTGCTGCCTGCTTTGTAGTTGTAGGCAAAATGTGTCTCAGTACCTACGAACGCACGTCCAGCTCTGTTTCTGAGTATGTGGTGCCTGAACCCAATCTTTGCTGCAGCTGGCTGTGGCATCAGGCCGGGCGCCCATGCCAATTGGGCTAAAAGCCCAAAACATTTTCCGACGCATGCCATTGGGGCTGGTGCTCAAGTGCATCACAGGAATTTCTCAAAAAAAAAGCGCATCACAGGAGGTGCGTAACCTGTGGGCCGGCCCAGTATCAAAGTTCAGCCTCAGTGCAGCCCATGTTTCATTGCAGAAAGCCACTGTAGTACTCCTAAGAAAAACTTGAGCACCTCGCTTGTTAATTTAATTTATTTGATTTCACTATTCTTTTTTTATATAAAAATATATGAAAAAAACTAGCAACTGCTTCCTCAGGTAAACATGCTCGATCCGAGTCTGAGGCGGTGAGGCTCCGGCCGCTTCAGAACTGACAGAACACCGATGTGCACCGGGCCTAGAAGGTTGACAGCAATTGCGAATAGAGTAGCATCTCTCAAGACAACAAAATCAAGCAGAGAGATTCAGCTTCACCGAGCAGTTCACCTTGAGGTGATCGACCGACCCCCTCTGGATATTGGCCTTGGGTTAACGGCTCCACCACCAATTCGGAGATTCATTTGATCACAACCTGAATATCCAGATTGACAATTTTGAGCGTAAGAAATAGGGGTATCTATGTACTCATTCTGTTCTGAAAAAAAAACATTGCAGTTTTGTTTGAAGTCAATTCATCTCAAGTGCAATATTGATACCCATCTTAATAAATCTGGATAGTTTAATTTGCTAGCTGTCGATAGTTTAATTTGATACAATACAAAACTAGAATTATTTTATACTATTTGAGATGGAGGAAGTGCCTTGCAGGAAAAGGACGTACGCTTCATGCTGCCTCGCCCTCAAGCCAGCTGTTCAAACACTTTTTTTTTTAAGAGTAAAGTCCACTTTAGGACCTCCAACTATCACAGAAGTATGGATTTCAACCTCCAACTTTAAAACCGGATAACATTGGCCCTCCAACTCTCGAAAAAGTTCACTTTAGGACCTCGGCCGGTTTCTGGCGGTTTTGCATGGCATATAGCAGTCTTGACGTCGCGATGATGTCAAGACTTTTTTAATTTGCAAAATTGATATCTTTTATTCGGAGCTTCAAATATAACAAATAATATATCAATTTTGATCGTCTCGACGAGCTCTTTGCAATGGTGTACTCCGTTTTGTTGTTTGAGATAATTTTATTTCATGAAAAAATAAATATTTCTACAAAACAAGTTAGAATATGAGAACTCGTGGAATTTGTTAGATAAATAATATTTTTATTATTATGTAACACGAAATGTTGTCTTTTTAGGTTCATTTGACCATAGAATATATAAGTTTGACCATTTTTGAAATGCAATAATTCAAAACTTGTTTTGTAGAAATATTTCGCTTCGTGTCGCTTTGGGTCCGCAAATATATTTCGTAATAATTCAAAATATTTCGCAATAATTCAACAAGGGCGCCGTGTCCGTCGGTTCGGGCCGCACGACACGAAGCTTCGCTTGCCGTGTAGCCGCCACCTCGCGCGTCGGGCAAGCGCGAGGGCGACGAGGCGCACTAGCAACGCCGACGCCACGGAGATCCTCGCCGGACGACCTTTCATGGGGCACGCGCTCAACTTACCGATGCCGCACAAGATTCTAGACCACGAGTAAGCCACTCACTATTGTCGCTACTGCTCCCTCAATTCAATCTAGTTATCCAACGCCACTTCATGCGGTCATACTCATGCCATGCCACCAGAAGCAGACGTGTATCTGTCGGCCGAATGGTCGTCTAGTTCTGTGTCTTGCCAATAATAGTAGCCATAGGAAAGGAAAAAGGACAGTGTACATGAATCGACATCGATCGGATTTGGGTACAAGATAAATATAATACTACTACTACCACTAGCTACTTAATTTCACCACAAAACAGAAAAAAACTACACTAGGAGCGTAAACATATCGTTTGATCGTGTCATATGTTGATGATTAGTTAACCATGAGCTAGGGAAGGTTAATTCAAAAATATCTAAGCGATCGTAAGGTGTCCGATTGACCGTCCAACTCCCTGTTTTATATAATCGACTACGTTGGTGTTGTACATATATAAATATACAAAGTATATAAAATACTTGCATACGTCGACCTTAATTGCATAACTTGTTTTGTAGAAATATTTATTTTTTCATGAAATAAAATTATCTCAAACAACAAAACGGAGTACACCATTGCAAAGAGCTCGTCGAGACGATCAAAATTAATATATTATTTGCTATATTTGGAGCTCCGAATAAAAAGATATCAATTTTGCAAATTAAAGGAGTCTTTGACGTCATCGCGACGTCGCAAGATCGCCATCTGATGCCATGCAAAACCGCCTGGGAAACCGGCCAGGGTCCTAAAGTGACTTTTTCGAGAGTTGGAGGGCCAATGTTATCCGGTTTTGAAGTTGGAGGTTGAAATCCATACTTCTACGATAATTGGAGGTCCTAAAGTGGACTTTACCCTTTTTTTAACTAGCTGTTCAAATACGTGGGTTTAGGCTAAACCCGTGGTCTTGAAAAGAAGGAAAAAGACTTGGTCAGCGACTCTGTGAACGCGTTGATCGATAGGACAGCCCTGCTCTGGCTCTGTCTCACGGTCTCCGTGCAGCAGCGTCAACAAACGCGGCGGAGACTCCATGGTCGACGGACGTTCTTGGCATATTTGACTCTGCGCCTCTGCCCTCTACACTGTCCAAAGCCTACTAATGCTCAAATGCCTACCACCAGACTTCGCCGTACTCATTCTCGTCCAAGCTTCCCGTGTCCTCTTCCATTCCATGTAAGTCTGTTTTGAACTCAAGCTAGCAGGTGAAACGCCGGCCGACAAAGATCGATGTCGAACGCTGCCATCGGTGAGTAAGAAGCTGTCCATGCGACGTCTCTTGCCGGATGACAGATAATGCTTAGATCCCTCTCTGTCTGACCTCCTTTCGATCGCCTCTCTTTCAGCGATTGGCACCATCATATTCGTCATTATCGTCGCCGCGATAATTGTCTGCGCCTACAGACGGGCCGAGGCATGCGCCGGCGGCGTCGCGAGGAGCTACGCGGTGGTGTCGGACCAGCAGATCCGGCACGCCACCATCGAGAAATTCCTCTTGGAGATCAGGCACGAGAAGCCCTTCAGGTTCACGTCGCTGCAGCTCGCCGGCTTCACGGGCAACTACACGACCCGGCTCGGCGCTGGCGGCTTCGGCACGGTGTACAAGGGCGTGCTCCCCAACGGCCTCCCCGTGGCGGTCAAGGTCTTCGACCGCAGCCTCGCCCAGAGGTCCCAGGAGGAGCAGTTCATGGCGGAGGTGGGAACCATCGGGCGCACGTACCACATCAACCTCGTCAGGCTCTTCGGCTTCTGCTTTGACAACGTCGTGCGCGCGCTGGTGTACGAGTACATGGACAACGGCGCGCTCGACGCTTACCTCCTGGGCGGCCGGGGCCGCGGCGTCGGCCTCCCGGCGCTGCGCGACATCGCCGTCGGCGTCGCCAGGGGCATCCGGTACCTGCACGAGGAGTGCCAGCAGAAGATCGTGCACTACGACATCAAGCCCGGGAACGTGCTCCTCGACGGCGCGCTGACGCCCAAGGTCGCCGACTTCGGGCTCGCGCGGCTGGTGAACCGCGCGGACACGCACGTGTCCGTGTCCTGCGTGCGTGGCACCCCGGGATTCGCCGCGCCGGAGATGTGGATGCTGTCGGGCGTCACGGAAAAGTGCGACGTGTACAGCTTCGGCATGCTCCTGCTCGAGATCGTCGGGCGGCGGAGGAACTTCGACGAGGCGGCGCCCGAGAGCCAGCAGTGGTTCCCCACTCTGGCGTGGACCAAGTACGAGACCGGCGAGCTCGTGGACCTCGTCGCGTGCAGCAGCGGCGAGGCTGGTGATGCGGCCGCCGCGCCGGGTGACGACGACCATGAGCTGCAACGCGATAAAGAGATAGTGGAGAGGATGTGCAAGGTTGCGTTCTGGTGCGTGCAGCAGCAGCCGGAAGCGAGGCCGCCCATGGGTGCGGTGGTGAAGATGCTAGAGGGCGAGATGACCATCGCTGCTCCTGTGAATCCGTTCCAGCATCTAATGGCGACGCCGGTGACGGCGAACCCGTGGACGACGATGACGAGTAGCGCGAACGCGGAGTCAGCAACTGGCATTTCTGAGACTAGCAACGAGATCGTCTCGCTTTGACAATTGGCTGCAACTGAAAATGGGAAGGACATGGTCAAAGGCTCTCTTCGTTTGGCTTATCAGCCGTACTTTTTCAGGTTTAGCGAAGTAACAGTGTTTTTCTCTTATAAAAAAAATCAGTGAACAATACTTTTCGGCCTGACTTTTCAGCAAAGCAAACGGGGCAGTCCACCTGCACCGTTCTCCCTCAGTTTTTTTGCTGATGGTGCTCGTGAACTTAACTCTTGTGAAGCTCTAAAGGCCTTTGCTGCGTTGCGTTGAGCTCTCAAGTCTGAACTATGAAGAATTGTTCGTTGCTATATTATGAAAAAAAATCAACACAATAAATAAATAAATAGACTATGAAAAAAAACATTAATTTAGTTTCGGGTTCAGAACGGCCTGTTTTTCATTTGGATTCGTCCATTCATTCGTTCATCTCCTCCTTCTCGCCAGCAACCGCGCGAGGGTTCCACTTCCTTTTCGCTCCAAATGCGTTGTCGGCTAATATGCTGCTCAGTTTTTTTTGAAGTGTCTATATAACATCCGGCTGTTTCGGTAAAACAAAACAACCGGCTATTTCAAGAGAAAGAAACAGCCGGATGATATTGAAAAAAATCTGGCTGTTTTGTTTCAGTAAAATAGCCAGGATTTGACATCCATTAGCATCAAAGGGCAGTAAAAAAAAGGAAATTAAATCCAAATTGGTAGCAGTGAACAAAGAAAAAGAAAAGAAATACAGTGACATTTTATACAAATATGTAGTTCAGTCAGATATCATGAAAAAAGTGACATAAAGAACAGACTCACATATGGAATTTGGAAAAATAGCTATCCATTGTGTTAATAAATGAACAGTGATAGCTGCTCTCAGAGTCTCAGTAGAGGGGGTAGTGTTCTGCTGTCATTGTGGTCCCTCCAAGATACCGATCAAAATTGGTTAAGCATCTGAATCTCACAGAGGAGGGGCCTTTCTCCTTTCATTTCCACTATGGTTTTCTCTGCTAGGAACCTTAGTGCATTGAGATCCTACACAAAGAGAGGTAACACGCTTGGTTATAAAAAGATACATTCAATCATACTAATTAGCTATGGAACAATTCAGACAATACACAAGGGCAATAAATGAGGATAAAAACCCTTTGTTTAAGAAACAAAACATTATAGCTAACATTGGTCAAGATTACTAAATAACTCGGATAAAGAAACTGAACTTAAACCTGATTATGAAACTGAACCTGAACCTTTAATCAATAGAATGCAGTGAAACTAATAATATGCACTAAGCCTGAACCTGAGACATAAACCTAATTTCAAATCAGGTTTAGGTTCAAAAATACACTAATGAGCTATTTATTCCAACATCTGAGTTTATATCAGTATATACAATTTAACATTTTTTAATGAGTTTCACATACTTCCAAAAAACTAAACAAAAGCTTAAACTCAACTCAACTGCTGACCAAAAAACTGAACTCAAAAAAGAAAAAAAAGAATAACCTTATGAAACAAATGCAGCTTATTAGAGTAGAATTTGCAGTAAGGAAATTATGTAATTGAAGATTGACTAGACATGTAACAGAACAAACATAACTGTTATTGAAGATTGACTAGACATAAAACTGAACTGACATAACTGTCATTGAAGATTGACTAGACATATAACTGAAATGACATAACTGTAATTGAAGATTGAAATGAACTAGTAGACATTAAACTAAAGAGAGAATGAAAATGAACTGACATGATTGTAATTGAGATGAACAGAATAACTAAAAAGCTCTAAATAAATATAACCTGAACTAAGAATGAAACTAAGAAATAAAGTAATAATGAAACTAAGACCCAAAAGACAACTGAAACTAACCCCAACCCACTTAATATCCCCCAACCCCTCCCCACATGGCAATGACTCTCGATTCGAACTCATTTCAGATTTCAGATTAAACAACACGAGAAAAAAAACAAATACTGGGGAACATGGAAAACAACAACGAATCAAACAATAGACTAAAACTATGAATGAAGCAACAACTCAATAAAGCTGAAAGCATTGAACACAATTTCCTAAATTTAATTAAACCGACTAGGACCTGAATCTTTCCTAAATTTGAATAAACCGACTATTAACCTTGAATCTTACAATAACAAAAACTAAATAAACTTACTATGACTACAAATGACTAAGACTAAAAACTAAAATGAACAAAAAAAACTGAATCCAACATTAGAACTTCTCGGTGAACACTAAATAACCTCTTTGAAACTAAATAACTTTGAACTCTACAAGACTGACTAGAACTGAATCTTACTAAAACAGAAACTAAATAAAATGACTATGACTACAAATGACTATAACCTGAACAAAAAAATTGCAATAGTTCACACTGGTAGACTCTGAAGAAAACTAAAACTAAATCTAAAACTCAAACTATGCAGGATCAGAAACTAACTAAAACTCTACAATGAAATAAAACATCACTATTTCGAAAGATTTACACTTGAACTAAACATAGAATGTCTTGGAAGATTCAAAACCACCTGGACATGACTAACAATTCACTAGAACTAAACAAATAGTCAGCAAATCAACTTGAGCATATATAAACTATTCACTTGAACTCGAACAACCTGAACATGTAACAAAGGAGATCGATCTAGCTCCTTGGTCACGAAAAACAGAGAGAGAGGAGAGGGCAACGAACGGACTGCTTCAGACAAAAGATCAGGCCACCAGGCCTAGTGGTGCTTGGGCGCTGGAGGCGTGGGCTCCTGCTGTCTGCGACTCCTGGAGCCAGCGCTGGGACACCATGCGCCCCGTCCGGTGGTAAGCGGTGACGGACGGAGCAGGCTGTGGTCCGCCGGGACGCGCACGCCCGTCACGGTGAGCAGCGACGGAGGCAGCAGCCAGGTGGCTAAGGGATCTTACACGCGACAGCGCGGACTCTCTCAAATCAACAGAGGCCGACGACGACTACTCCCTCCAATTGACGGCAGCTGCAACCCTCCCTGCGTCAGACTAGATCCACCGGCGCACAACGGGTGCGACAGTGGCGGGGATTTCTTCGGTACCAGCGAAATCCTCGAGAGACGACAGATACAAACAGCAGTGACGCCAAAAGGAAACATGGGAAGGGGAACAAAGGAACTTAGCTCGCGAAACCCTTGATAAGCGCCGACCGCCGCACCGAGAGCCGCCATGAAGTCGCCTCAACTCGATTCGGTGGGGGAGAATCGAAAATGGGGAATCGGAAGCGGGAAATGGCCGAGAAAATTCGGGCGCCACTACCAAGAAAGTAAAAAAAACCACGCGCTGGCCCACAGTCAGAAACTGAAGACGACGACGGAGCTAGGTGCCGCGCGCTAAGATGGATCGGACGATCGAAATGAAGACACACAAACAAAACGAACGGCCACAAAACCGGCTATTTTGAGCAAATGAAACAACCGGCTAACGTATAGCATTTCTCTTTTTTTTTTGGGATTTCCCTCCCAAACTCAGACGACCTTGTTCGTGCATTTCTCACCTCCAATTTTTTTTTCAAAAAAAAAACATGACATAACAAAAGTCATTCAGATCGCGTGCCTGTGCTTCAACGACAGGTTCTGTTGGCTCTTCCTAAGCTAGACAATCGAGCTCGCCGCTCTGATTACTTGCCGTGTCCTGAAGCCATGTCAACAACACGCGTATGCGATTCAAGCCCTGTTTAACGCCTGCCAGCCTGCCCTGCCACCGATTTCCTCCATTCATTCATACCATCAGCCTGTTCGCTTGATCGTAAACGATCGTAAATTTTCAGCTGGGAACAGTGTTTTTCTCTCACACCAAACCAGCCAACAGTAAATAATCAACGATACGATACGGCCTCCCGAACAGGCTGCATAAGCGTACTACTCCGACCCTTGATTTAATTTAGTTTTATTTTCCGCAATTTTCCACGCCATGTACGGACCTTTGCAGCTCCGTATCTCGACTTGACCACCCTCAACCAGGCGACTTGTTCGTTACACGGCTACTCCTCTGCAATAGGCGCCATTAGTCCTCTGCAATAAAAACCATTAGTCCTCTGCAATAGGCAAATCGCCTCCGCGCGCCATCTCTCTGCAGCTGCACCTGCATGTATTAATAGACTGCGGTGTACTCGTACACGCCAGGCACTTTACCCCGGAGCTACGTCACAGCTCATTCGTTCTATCGCTAGTCCAGATATCGCATCATGTATAATAATGGCTCTGTCGTGGCATATATAACGTTTCTGGTGCTGCATGTATCTCACCCCCACCTGCAGTTGATGCCTACCGCCGGTCGGCTCCGATTCTTCTCGGCCAGAAGGCATACAGCACCAAATGTCTCATCCGCCACACGCCGGCCATCAACGAGGGCAGCAATGAGACCACGGCCACAGCGAAAGCGAAGAGTGGCCGTACCGTCGTGGTCTCCTTCTGGGTGGCTGATCCGCCTGACGTGTCTTTCTTCTCGGTGGTCTCCCGCAAGCCTCCTTTGTTAGTTGCTCAGGATCATCTAGTGTAGATTAGAGGGTGAAACTGTTACCGTTTGATTCAAATTCGACCTATAACATGATACAGAGAGGGAGACAGTGAGAGAAGGAGATGTAGGAGTGGCTGACCGTCGGCTTTGGAGGAGGATGAGCCGCCCATGTCGATGTCCAGTCGGTGGCGTCGTCCGGTGGCGATGGATCCGTTGGGGGGGGGGGGTTTGGGTAGAAGACGCAGTGGAGTCCGGCGTGGTGGCACTTGCGGAGGCGTCGGGGTAGAAGACATAGTGGAGTCCGGCGTTGTGGCACTTCCCGTCGATTCAGCACTCCCTTGATCGGTAGGGTTAGGACAGTAAGTGGGGATCATGGCGGCTGTCGTGAACCTTGTGTCTGCGCCCTGGCCCCCACCTCCCTTTATATTGTGCTGCGCGACGGGGGCCCACCAACCTTGGTTTAGTTGGATGCCTCCGATCAAGGCACTGGATCAAGGCCCGACTCGACCGTTGGGCTGAGTCGGATGAGATCAACGCTAACAATCTCCCCTTTATCTCACCTCATACTTAAACTTAACTTTCTTTATTTTTTTCCCATTACATCACAGATAAGTACATAGAGCGTGCTTCATCGTCACGATCAGTTGCCATTAGATTTAACAGCTACAATACACTTCTCTATTTTGAAACAGATACTCAACTAGGCCCTTAGTATCCATAAATCATAGGCTTTCCCATAAACCCATGTCGACTGTGTGTTATTTGAACGCACTGGGTGGTAAGCCTTTGGTAAGCGGATCCGCAAGTACTTACTCGGTACTTATGTGCTCAATGCTTTCAAAATGATTCTAAATTTTCTCCTTTACAACATATAACTTAGTGTCAATGTGTTTGGCAGCACACTTGACATGTTGTCTTAGGAGTTAACAAACTTTAAATGGTTATTGTTGTTGTCTACCATTGTTAAATTCAGGTACTAATTTCCTTAATCTCCTTTTGCCTGTTCCTTAAGACTCATGTCAAGCTATACTATGGTATGCAACGCTGATGACACCACAACTGTTTCTTTGGAGTTTTTCCACAATAATACTCCAACTGCGAGTGTTATCAACTGCTATGGATTTCTCTACACATCTCGCCAAGACTTAACATTTGTATCCTTAACTATTTGAGAGTACTTGTTCTTTCTTACTTAGCATGAGGCCTATGACTCTTTGTAAAATTGCAAGATATTTTCAACTCCATTCCAGTGATCTATATCTGGACTGGACTTCTGCCAAAATATTCGGATACGTAAACTACGTCAGGGTAAGTTCTTACTTATACTTGTACACTCATCAAGCTTCTAACAGCTAAAGTATATGGAACCATGTTCATTTGATCGATCTCATATCGGTTCCTGAACACTAAAAGTTCCCATATCTATTACCCTTGACTATAGGAGCAGGCGTAGGTTTACTCGCATGCATATTTTATTTCTTTAGAATCTTTTCTAAGTATGCCTTTGCGATAGTCCTAACACCCTATTTTTTTCTATCTCGGTGAATTTCGATTCCTAAAATCAATGACGCTTCACCAAGATCATTCATATTGAAACATGAGGACAAAACTTCTTCTCCAATAATAGATTAACATCACTACTAGTGAGTAGAATGTCATCTATTCACAGGATGTGGAAAATGAATTTTTCATTTTTGAACTTCGCATAAACGCTATTGTCCTTCTTATTTTCTTTAAACCCAAACTTTCTTATCAGTTCATCAACTTCAAATACTACTGTCTAGAGACTTACTTTTAACACATAAATGGATTTCTACAGGTGGCATCCCATATGTTCTTTTCTTTCACGAGAAAGCCTTTTTAGGTTGTGCCATGTAATCATTTTCATATGAGTCCCCGTTGAGTAATGCCGTCTTTACATATATCTGATATAACTCTACATCGTAATGTGTCATTAACACTATTATGATTCTAAAAGAATCCTTATATAAGACTAGAGAGAAAACTCTTATTGTAATCTATTCATTCTCTTTGCGTAAAGCGTTTTGCTACAAGTCATGCTTTATATCTTTCTACGTTCTATTTGGAGTCACATTTTATCTTGTAGACCCATTTACAGCCTACTGTTTTGGCTCCATTAGGAATTTTTTCTAAGTCCCAAACATCGTTGGTATTCATTGAATTCATTTGAACTTCTATAGCTTCTTGCCATTTAGATGAGTAAACGCTTCTCATGGCTTCTTCAAATGAGATGGGATCACCCTCCATTTGAATTTTTTCACTTACATAGACTTCATAGTCATCAGAAAACTGGTTTACTAATTCTTCGAGACTTTTTGGGGCCTCAGCTACTGGCACTTTCATATAGGGCTGTTGTTGCTCTTCATTGCCAAGAGACAATTAATTCTATAGGCTCTTGTATAACAAGATCCTTGTTTACATTATTCATCTTCTTCGAAGAGGTAACAACAGGTGTTGTATTAGTCATACAACATCAACAGGTATTGAGAAACTTATTGCTCCCGAGTTACTGGAGTGGGCACGCAGTCCCTCTTCTCTTCAAGTCTTAGGTCTCTACATATCTCTATATACCATGCTCCTCTAGATCTTCTTATCTTTTCTAAAGATAGTGTATCTTCAAATATCTTATTTTGGGTTTAATCTGTTAAAACCTCATATGACACTTTAAGCACCACATCAACATCTTTGAGGCTAACTACGCTATGTTCCTATCGAAACTTTAAAAGGTCTAGGAATTTAGCTATTTCTCTGCTTAGGGGTATCATTGTTGTGACCGTTGTACTCCTTCGACGGTCACATTTATCTTAATTAATCTTTATCTTACTCTTAATGAAGAGTATTTTTCTTAATTGATTTTAATATTCTTCTCCTCGAAATATGGCATGAACTTTACTGTCATAATTTCGAGAACCATTCAAAAAAACTTGTGAACGAGGAGACACTTATAACTTACTTCATTCACATGATTAAGTCATGTAAAACAAAGTTATTTCTTGATCCATTTAGGAGTACACTTTCCTTATTTCACTTCAAGAACTCACCAAGGTCTTTCATTAGCAGTATTCTTGCAAGTCACGCTTGCATCTTTTCTTATCTTTTGGTTAGTATTGACCATGACAATGCTTTCTATTGTGCGAAGGTCAATACTAGTACAATATAAGGGCTACCCAAACTTCTCTCGCTATGCGGGATACAAAACATGTGAATCATCACAAAACTTTTCCTGCCATGCAGGATTGACTAGCATAAGTATTATGCCAAAACTTCTTCCCATGCGGCATACATTTATATGAAAACTTAGTCATGACGACTAAAACATTCACTTATACTTTATTTTCCAATTAAATCTTCCTGTTGGTTTCAATTTAATCAGAAAAATAGTAAACTAACAAAAAACTGTCCTGAACTACCTTGACTCAAGCCTTTTCATTCACATACCCTAGTATTGCAGCCCGTTGACATGCAATCGAGTGATCTTGTCAGTTAAAACTAAAACATACAATATGCTTCTGCATCAATTCTATATCACCATTAGACAGAAAATAGAATTAATATGTACAACTCATAAATTAACTTGAAACCTATATAACTGCTCTTCAAAATTAAATTCTCCCATTGGTTCTAATTTTATTAGAGGATTAACATAATCATAATTTACTAAATATAACTGTTCTATAAATTAAATTCTCCCGTTGGTTCAAATTTAATTAGAAGATATAATCAACATTAAACTTTGCAGCAGAAACTCGATAATTGATAAATTTTACCCACATAGAAATTCTCTTTACTAATTTTCTTTGAGCCATTAATCATTTTCAAGGAAATAAAGATTTACTAGAAAAATGTCGACACAGAATTTCGTCCCGTGCCGAGGACACACGCAGCAAGCCGGAAGGGTCCGCTCGATGGAGCAGATCCGCCTAGCTTCAGCGCAAGGGTGGTCGATCCTGCGCAATCCTCCCGAGACGTACCAGTTAATTTGACCCTGCAATTGACAAGGAGAGAAAGCTTATCAGTAATTAAGGGCGGAACGTGTCGGTGTTGCCAGACAGTCCCGAATGTGCGGCTCTAAGAGCCGATATGAGAGAAGATCGACTAAATAGTCGATTCCAGCATATTCGTAAGAATAAATCGGTTAAAACTCATGTGGTTGTGTAAGAAGAATCAATTATCATCCAGGATAAATATAATTCGAGCAAAAATTAATCAATGGCAATAAGATATCAATGATAATCGATTTAAACTGAGCCAATGATTACAAGTAACCGAACCCCTTTTATATAAAGGAACAATTCAACACCACTTAACCATTTAATAAAGATAAATCTAATGAACATGTTAGATCTTATCTATCGCCATAACCAGTGGGGCATGAGGCAGAATCATGCAGGTCGTAGAAACAACAATAGACTCGATAACCCTAACTCATTACTAATATCAGTGGGGCATGAGGCAGAATCTTGCAGGCCGTAATACAATAACAAAATCATGGGGCTAACATATCTTTCAACCTATCTCTACTTCAACGGTCTCATAATGTGAACTGTTCGTGAGAGCACTCGATATCAACTAAACAACTTATTCAGGCATAGCGCACAGTTAAGGTCATGCCTTCTTAGGAACAGATCTACCAACTAACGATCCCCACTCCACGGTGCTAACAGTGGGGTGAGAGGCAGAATCCCACAGGCTGTGATAACGGGCCATGAAACGGTTCTCGCTAACCAATAGATCTACTCAAGATCGAACATGCCTTAACTGCACGCTATGCACGATTGAGATTGATATAAAACAGCCGATAAAACATAACTCATCATTTAAGGTGTAGATTAGATCAGTTTTAGATTAGCAAACGATGCGTTAAATAGGATATAAGGCCGATCCAGATCAATCTCAATCGGGCAGAGGTATATTGCTGTAATTAGATAAACAATGAAAGCAATAAGCAATATCGGTAACTTAATGAATCTACCAAAGACTGCCATTCTAAGGTAGAGCCGATAACTTGACCTTGATCTAATTCAAGCAGTGGGGTGTGAGGCAGAATCACACATGCCATACTTGAATCAGACAAGAGTCGATAACTAGCCTATACCAGAGTCGTAGTGGGGGTCGACCGGATCGATGCAGCCATACGAACAGAGGTATAAATAATGACGGTACTTACAGACAAGCAGTGGAGGTCGACCGGATCGATGCAGCCGTACTTGCTGAAGAACTCGCCGAGATATACTCTACTCCTACTCCTAAGGGGTGGCCAGAGCCAAAAAAAGTAAATTGACTTGTATTTGATTGATTGATTTTTTTTACAATAGTCGGGGTTTGATATTTATACCCGGAGTCTAGACATGAATCCTACTCGAGCATGATTTGTTACAATCTTTGGTACAAAACAAAAATATTCCTAATTTAAGATAACTTGGACTCTAATCTTTCCCTTTTTGTAGAGTCCAACATGTCTCGCCCCAGCGCTGATCATAGCCTCTGTCGTTACCTGCTGGCGCTATCTGAAGAAAGCCAATTCTAGTGCTGCATCCGAACCAGCTGGTTTCGATCTACACGCATTGGATCCCTTGCTGATATGATTCTAGGAGCTCTCGAGCCTCTGAAATCCTCTTTCCAAATTCTGGTGTAAACACATGCCCCCCAATTTTGAGATAAAAGTGATTTTATTCCAAAATTATCACGTCTTCATCTTCGATGGGCTTGCAGTCATGAGTAGAGAATCTTGATTTGGGGTCTACTGTTTGTCGTCGCCTATGTCAGTTCATGAGCCCATGCTTCACAACTTTTACGAGAGCATCATTGCTTCACGGGCACTTGGATTCATCCTTCCAGGCCGGCTATAAAATGTCTATCCGACCCCGGCGAGAGCAACTCAACTATTCAACTATGTTTCTCTTCTTCCTGCCCTCTCGAGCTCTGACTTCACCGGACCCTCCATGGTTCATCCCTCTATTATGAAGATCTTGAGTGGTTAGAAGAATTCTTGTGCATAGGGTGATCGTGTCGCTCGTTCTAGCACCTTGTCGAGCAAGAGAATCAGCTATTGCGGCTAGAAGAAGTCTTGTGATACCACCTGAGTCTTCTCTCCATGCTCTCAAAGCTGTTCTAGTGTTTGCAAGGGCTAAAATGTGTGGACACCTTCCCCTCATTTGCTTCATCAAACGCCCACTGGGAGAGCCATAGGCTTCTTTCCCGCAGTTCCCAGTCACCGAGAAACTGGTTAGGCGTCTGTTAAGCAGGCGGCCTTTCCCTTTCCTCTGATATAAGTTTGCTAACTGGCCGATGTGACTTAATTCATGATAACTTTCAGCCTCGTGGGGACCCGGACTCCCTTCAATCCAAAGAAGTCTTGGGGGGTTAATTTCTGGTCAATGTAAATTATTTGTACCCATCCTATGACATTTCGTAATCTGGGGAAGCAATAAGTCTGAATCTATTATCTCTTCGTTATCTGTCCCCTAAAATCCCGGAGTGCCGATCCGTTTCCGTATCTGTTTTCAGTTTTCACACCCCCGATGAAATCCATCTCCTCGCCTCCCTGGGCTATATATACGGACCACGGCTGGGGCTCAGAAAGCTACCCATCTAGTCCCAAACCTTCTGCATCCTTAGTATAGTTCCTGCTCTTCTATAGGTTTGAGATCATGGAGAATAGCAAGAGGCCTGCTGAGGAGGCTCTTAATGGGCCTGCATCATCACGCCAGTGCCTTCATCGCCGGGAAGGTGCCACTCAGGATGTCCCCATCGTTTCAGAGCACAGGGTCAACCCAGCTCAGCCTTCGGGATCATCCTCAACACTGATTCATCACCAGCTCCCTAGTTATCCGAGGAGGTAGATCGATAATGTCAATCTAATCGCTTCCATCGATCGGACTGATCAGAGTCTATCCAACTACCTTTCCCTCACGGAATCGGCTCTGGCCATGATTCAAATCCGATCGTCCTCCGAGGCTGACCTGAGGGAACGGTTGACCGGGGCTGAAGCCAGAATCACAGGTGAGACGGCTACCACAATTTCCTTAGCTTTTCTTAACTTTGCTTTCGAGATTTACTGATCATCCCTTCCTTTGAATTTTTAGATCTAACTGCTCAGTTGGAAAGCCTTCGATCAGCCGCAGATCACGTGGTGGGATTTGTCAATGCCAGGGGTGCTGTTCCGGTAGCCCGTTTGCATGACATTCCAAACCGTGTCAGGGAGGTTGCTCTCCATGGTGTTCGCCATGGCGCTGCCACAGCGTTGGCCACTACACAAGCCCGCTCTGGCCACAATCTTCAGCTCCTTCCTCATGGTTTCCCGATTGTAGTGCCCCTCGGGGATTCTGAGCGTTTGATTGAGGAATTCTTTAGTGCCGCCAACTCTGTAGCTTTCAATACTTCGGCCGATGATGTAGTGAGCAAATTGTTCTTCGACCCGTAGCTTGTAATGAGTGATTTTTTAGCAAACAGTTCCCTCGTCCTGAATGATTTTTCTTTGTTTCGCACTTCATGTTATGCGTACTACTTCATCCA
Organism: Miscanthus lutarioriparius; assembly: GCA_904845875.1. Classification (NCBI taxonomy): domain Eukaryota; kingdom Viridiplantae; phylum Streptophyta; class Magnoliopsida; order Poales; family Poaceae; genus Miscanthus; species Miscanthus lutarioriparius. Next base: position 10,400,665 of record CAJGYO010000001.1, on the reverse strand, counting down.
TGTTTGCTTTCTCCCTATAAGCGATACACATTGTACCGGCTTTTGTCCTTTTGGGTTCATTTTTGCGCTAAAGGCGATACCTTTCTGACATCGGCTATTAGAGTTGTCAACCGAACAAATCGGCTATTTAACTGTTAATCCAAACACTGGGATAATATTTCTTTAGATATTTCCCATTGAATGCTCAGCCGAACTCTTCTTCTCCTCCTAGTGTCTCCAAAATATACGCATTACCAGGAGCACAACGTTTGATCTGATAAGGCCCTTCCCAATTGGGTGACCATTTGCCGAACTTGCTATCCTTTGACCCGATCGGCAATTTCACTTTCCAGACCAAATCTCCTTCAAAAAATTGCTTATTCTTGACCTTTTTATTGTAATATTTTGCGACTCTCAGTTTATTGGCTTCAATATTTTCGAGAGCGCGCAGCCGAAGGCAACTTAAGTCTTCTAAGCCATCCATCATAAGATTTTTGTAGACTTCAGCTGTCAAATCGTTCTGTAACATAACACACATCGATCCAGTCTGAACTTTCCAAGGAAGAACTGCGTTATGGCCATACACAAGTTCATAAGGTGATGTTTTAATTGATCCATGACAGGCCATCCTGTATGCCCATAATGCCTCATTAAGCGTCAAATGCCACTTCCTTGGCTGTTCCTCTATTTTCTTCTTGATCAGCTTAATAATAATTTGATTGGACGCCTCTGCCTGGCCATTAGCCTAAGCATAGTAAGGAGATGAATTTAGCAGCTTGATCCCCATACTGGCAGCAAAATCTCCAAATTCCTCTGATGTCAACATGGTCCCTTGATCGGTAGTGATGGTTTGAGGAATCCCAAAACGATACACGATATGCTCCTTGATAAAATCAACCATATTTTTTGAAGTTACCATTTTTAGGGGAACTGCCTCAACCCACTTGGTGAAGTAGTCTATTGCTACCAATATGAACTTATGCCCTTTGCTTGAGGGTGGAAAGATCTGGCCAATCAAATCAATTCTCCAGCCCCGAAATGGCCATGGCTTGATTATTGAGTTCATGGCCGATGCAGGTGATTTCTAGACATTACCGAAACATTGACAGTCTTGGCATCCTTTGTAGTATTCAAAACAGTCTTCTAATATTGTTGGCCAGAAATATCCAGTTCTGCAAATAATCCATTTCATCTTATAAGCCGATTGATGAGCCCCACATATCCCTTCATGCACTTCGCCCATCAAAACCTTGGCTTCTTCTTGATTCAGGCATTTGAGTAATGCCCCATCGATTGTTTTGTAATACAGCTGATCATCCAGTAAAACATACTTAGTCGATTTATACCTTAGCTTTCTGGTAACTTTCTATGACGGATTTCTAAGGTAGTCGACTATCTTAATTCTCCAACCATTATCCGAGGCTTCATTACTCAGGACTTCTTGAATCACTCAATAACCTAATGCACTTTAAGCCAAACGGTTAGCTTCCTGATTCTGCGCCCTCGGAATGTGTTGAAATGAGACATGAGGAAATTCCCTGAGCAACCTTTGGCACTCGTCATAATATCTCCTCAGAGTATCCTCTTTGCACTTATAAAGGCCGATCAACTGATTAATAATTAACTGTGAGTCCCCACATATTTCAATTGCTTCGGCCTTACCTCATGAAGAAGTTGAATCCCTTTTAGAACAGCCTCATATTCTGCTTGATTGTTGGTAACCACTGGTTCGGTTGGAAAAGCAAACTCAAAATTTGCCCCCCAAGACGAAATAATAACAATACCAATGCCACCACCCTGCTTACATGATGACCCATCGAAGAATAATGTCCAGGGCACCGGCTCTACATGATTCATGCTTGTCTTATGATGCTGGGTGACGAAATCAGCTATTACCTGCCCTTTAACTACTTTAGCCGATTCGTACCTCAAGTCAAACTCTGACAACGCGAGAATCCACTTTCCTACTCTCCCATTTAGTATCGGCATCAACATGTGCTTGATCACATCAGCCTTGGAAACAACCATGCACTCGGCCGATAATAAGTAATGTCGTAGCTTGGTGCAAGAGAAGTATAAGCACAAGCATAACTTTTCGGTGGGAGAATATCTTGTTTCTGGATCTAAAAGCCTCCTACTTAGAAAATCACTCGCTCTTTTCCTTCAAATTCTTATATCAAGGCCGATCCAATTGTTTTGTCATCGGCTGATATGTACAACCTGAAAGGCTTACCTTGCTAAGGAGGAACCAGCACGGGTGGACGCTTCATATATTCTTTTATCTCCTCAAACGCCTTTTGTTGTATGTCACCCCATCTAAATTCTTGATCATTCTTTAATTTCAACAAGGGAGAAAACGGCAGAACCCTTTCCGACAAATTCGAAATAAACCTTCTGATGAAATTAATTTTGCCAAGCAAAGATTGCAACTCTGTCTTAGTAGTCAGGGGCACTGCGTCGTTAATTGCTTTCATGCTCTTCTGACCAACTTCGATTCCTCTCTCGTGGACCATAAAACCCAAGAATTGTCCAGCTGATACTCCAAAAGCACACTTATTAGGATTCATCTTTAGACCATGTTTTCTCATGCATTCTAGAGTCTCCCGCAAATCAGCTAGATGCTCTTTGTATCCTTTTGATTTTATCATCACATCATCAATGTAGATTTTAACAATCCTGCCGATCAACTTATGAAAGATATAAGTCATTGCCCTTTGATAGGTGGCACCAGCATTCTTTAGATCGAAGGTCATCACAACCCACTCGAACAAGCCGATTGCGCTGGGGCACCTGAAAGCAGTCTTCGCTATGTCCTCCTCAGCCATAAAAATTTGGTTATACCCTGCGTTTCCGTCCATGAAGCTAATAACCTTTTGCCCGGCTACTGCATCTACTAACATATCGGCTATCGGCATCGGATAACCATCCATGGCTGTGGCTTTATTCGGATCCCTAAAATCAATGCAAACCCTTAGTTTTCCATTCTTCTTGTATATAGGGACAATATTCGATATCCATTCTGCATATCGGCATGGTCAGATAAACTTTGCCTCCAGTAGCCTTTCAGTCTCCTTTTTAACATCATCAAGCACGTTCGGATTGAATCTCCTTGGAGCTTGCTTAAAGGGTTGATATCCAGGTTTGATTGGCAACCAATGTTCAACAATTGACCGGTCTAAACCAGGCATCTCGTAGTATTCCCAAGCAAAGTAGTCTTTAAATTCTTTTAATAAATCAATTAATTCTCACTTATACTTCGGATCCAATTTAGCACTTACGTACGTCGGCCTAGGCCTGTCTCCAGAACCAATATCCACTTCTTCCAATTCATCGGCCGACGTGAAGCCATGTCCCAGTTTACCATTTGTACCATCTATTGGATTATCCATTAAAACAAAATTTTAAAGCCGATTGCTTGGATCGGCTGTTGGCTTTCGCCATCGATTCTGAATTCTGATGGCAATAGAAAGGCCATTTAAATATTAGCCGATGGTTGCTTTCTATCGGCTATTTGCTTGGCATGCCATACCTGAGTTTGACCGGATGCCTGAGCCTGTTCTAACTCTTTATTCCTTAGGCGCTGCATCCTTCTCTTCTGGCATCTTGTCAATCCTCCGGGGCACCATTGGCCTTCCTGCCAGACATGCTCCCTTTGGTTGTTTTCTTCTTCATGATCAGCCCAGTCTTGGTCAACAACTCTTTTCCCCAGCCGATCATGAATACTTTTATTTTTTTAAGCGTCGATCCATGTTATTATGATGATATGCATCATGGGCATGGATAGACCGACGGTTGATCTGAGATTGCCTAAACTCCCAATATTGATTGCTGCATTCTGGATAGTCATGTCTGGTAGGTAACTTCAAACCTTCATTCCAGTAGTATCTGAAGAAAGGACAATTCCAGTGCGATTCGGCTTGCCTCCTTTCATACCTCTCTTCTTCTAGTTGATGCTGGTATTCTTGATCCTCTAACCATCGCTGATAATCCTTTTCCTTCTGCCGCTGCCACTTATTCAACAAGATTCGAGATGTAACTCGTGGCTTTGTCGCTCCACTCTTAGACGTTTCCCCTTGCTCATATCGGCTCTTCTGCTGATCACGATGTCGTCTAATTTTTCTGTATTTATCAGCCGATATTTGCATCTTGGGATCAACTGTTCCAGCTTCTCTTGATTTGGTCGATGTTAGAACCTTAGTTTTTCCTTTGAATAGCCCAACATCAACCATATTTTGATCTCCTGGGAAAGGATTATCATCAACTTTCATCTTCTGAGGCGTATCGAACTTGAGCCTCCCTTGCTGAATAGCCCTCTGTATGTGCTGCCAGAAAATTCTGCATTCATTGGTGGAATGAGAAGTGACATTATGAAACTTGCAGAACTTCTTATTCTTCAACTGTTCAGGGGCAACATAATATGATTGTTCGGCAATTTGATCTGGCCCTTCTCAAGTAAGAAGTCAAAGAGCTTGTCCGATTTTGTGACATCAAAGTCGTAGCTCTCCTCGATTCCTCTTCCCTAAGGATTTGGCACCATCGCTGTCTTCTTGCCCCAATTCCATTCAGCAATAGCAACCTCTTCTTCTTCATCCTCATAGCCGTCATCGATTGAGTATGGATCATAAGCTTCGGCTATAGTGGTACTCTTTTGGAATCGGATATCTCTACGCATACTCTGGAATTGGCTATTGAGCGCTGCTAGTCGTTGAGCCAACTGACCCAAGTTATCAAACTCTTGCCCTAGCAACTTTTCTTTCCACAATGGTAGCATTCCCTGGATGGCTAAAGCAGCTAACTGATCATCTGCCAAGCTCAATGAGAAGCACAAGTTCCTAGTCTCTCGGAATCTCTGAAGAAACTCAGTGCCTAATTCGTTAGTCCTCTGTCTCATGGTTGTCAAATCGGTTATCTTCTTTTCCCCAGTCCCAGTGTAGAAATAGGTATGAAACTTCTTCTCTAGGTCAGCCCAATTGGCAATGGAGTTGACTGTTAGTGACAAAAACCAAGTGAAGGCTGGCCCCGACAGGGATAAGGAGAAGAAACAAACTCGATGGACATCCTCAACTGATGCTTCGCCCAATTGTATAAGATACCGACTGACATGCTCTATCGTGCTTGTACTGTCTTGATCAGTGAACTTGACAAACTATGGGAGCCTATAATTTGTAGGAAGAGCGACCAAATTATACCACTCTGGATATGGGCGTTTGTATGAAAAGGTCAGCCCTTTTGGCTTCAGGCCAAACTGATTCTTCATCATCTCGGTCACCTTCAGCAACAACTCGTCAGCTTGCGGATTTGGATTTCTCGGTACTTGCTGACCCATCTATGGATTGAAATCCCGCATGCCCTGATATCCTAGATTTGGCATCATGTGGAGAGTGTTATAATCTATGCCATAGTGATACCCTTGTGAAATCTCAATCTGCTGGTTCTTCTGCTGGCTTGCTGCTTGAAGTCTCTGATTGTAGACATAAGGATCTATATCTCTACGGATCCTTTGAATCGATGGTGCTATTTTTTGAGCCGACGACGGTATGTGGCCTGATGTGCCGAAATTGATCATCCGGTTCTGACTCTGCCCCACCGGCTGTTGCACATGCTGTATTGACGGTCCAGGATTGTACTGTATCTGATTCGTAGTAGTACCTAGAGTTTGTTCAGATGAACCTTGAAGTGCCTGGACGTCACCATTACCAGCTGGTGCTGCTTCTTGATGGCTGGTGCCGACTTGATTAGTCCCTTGGGTCAACAGATCTAGAATGTTGTAACAAGTCGATCCAACCTGGCTAACTGGAATTTCATGAATCGCCTCTTTCATGGCGTTGTGAAATGCATCAACGAAAGCTTCGTTGCGGCTTGATAGAGCGTCCCAAACAGATTTGTCTATGGCTTCCGTAAAGAAACGCCTTTCTTTAGCTTCGACTGTATCTGTTTGTCCGTGTAGCAGAACTCTTGGTAGTGGAAATTTCCGAATAATTGTGCTGTCACGTGTTTTGGTGTAAACAACAAACACTTCTTTTGAAATTCTTCTGTAGCTTTGTTGATGGTATCCTTATCTTCATCAGGTAGGTCTTCATAACGTACCATAAGGATGTTGTCATTGTTGTGAACCGCCATGACGATTGTGGTGTCCCACCGGGCGTGCCAGAAACATGTGTTGACACAGAATTTCGTCCCGTGCCAAGGACACACGCAGCAAGCCGGAAGGGTCCGCTCGATGGAACAGATCCGCCTAGCTTCAGTGCAAGGGTGGTCGATCCTGTGCAATCCTCCCGAGATGTGCTAGTCAATTTGACCCTACAATTGACAAGGAGAGAAAGCTTATCAGTAATTAAGGATAGAACGTGTCGGTATTGCCAGACAGTCCCGAATGTGCGGCTCTAAGAGCCGATATGAGAGGAGATCGACTAAATAGTCGATTCCAGTATATTCATAAGAATAAATCGGTTAAAGCTCATGGGGTTGTGTAAGAAGAATCAGTTATCATCCAGGATAAATATAATTCGAGCAAAAATTAATCAATGGCAATAAGATATCAATGATGATCGATTTAAACTGAGCCAATGATTACAAGTAACCGAACCCCTTTTATATAAAGGAACAATTCAACACCACTTAACCATTTAATAAAGATAAATCTAATGAACATGTTAGATCTCATCTATCACCATAACCAGTGGGGCATGAGGCAGAATCATGCAGGCGTAGAAACAACAATAGACTCAACAACCCTAACTCATTACTAATATCAGTGGGGCATGAGGCAGAATCATGCAGGCTGTAATACAATAACAAGATCATGGGGCTAACATATCTTTCAACCTATCTCTACTTCAACGGTCTCATAATGTGAACTGTTCATAAAAGCACTCGATATCGGATAAACAGCCGATTCAGGCATAGCGCACAGTTAAGGTCATGCCTTATCAGGAATGGATCTATCAACTAACGATCCCCACTCCATGGTGCTAGCAGTGGGGTGAGAGGCAGAATCCCATAGGCTGTGATAACGGGCCATGAAACGGTTCTTGCTAACCAATAGATCTACTCAAGATCGAATATGCCTTAACCGCATGCTATGCACAATTGAGATTGATATAAAACAGCCGATAAAACATAACTCATCGTTTAAGGTGTAGATTAGATCAGTTTTAGATTAGCAAACGATGCGTTAAATAGGATATAAGGCCGATCCAGATCAATCTCAATCGGGCAGAGGGATATTGCTGTAATTAGATAAACAATGAAAGCAATAAGCAATATCGGTAACTTAATGAATCTACCAAAGAGTATCATTCTAAGGTAGAGCCGATAACTTGACCTTGATCTAATTCAAGCAGTGGGGTGTGAGGAAGAATCACACAGGCCATACTTGAATCAGACAAGAGTCGATAACTAGCCTATACCAGAGTCGGAGTGGGGGTCGACCGAATCGATGCAGCCATACGAACAGGGGTATAAACCATGACGATACTTATAGACAAGCAGTGGAGGTCGACCGGATCGATGCAACCATACTCACTGAAGAACTCACCGAGATCTACTCTACTCCTACTCCTAAGGGGTGGCCAGAGCCGAAAAAAGTAAATTGATTTGTATTTGATTGATTGATTCTTTTTACAATAACCAGGGTTTGATATTTATACCCGGAGTCTAGACATGAATCCTACTCGAGCACGATTTGTTACAATCTTTGGTACAAAACGAAAACATTCCTAATTTAAGATAACTTGGACTCTAATCTTTCCCTTTTTGTAGAGTCGAACATGTCTCGCCCCAGCGCCGATCACAGTCTCTGTCGTTATCTGCTGGCGCTATCTGAAGAAAGCCGATTCTAGTGTTGCATCCGAACCAGTTGGTTTCGATCTACATGCATTGGATCCCTTGCTGACATGATTCTGGGAGCTCTTGAGCCTCTGAAATCCTCTTTCCAAATTCTGGTGTAAACAAAAAAGAAAAGGAAAAATGGACTCCGCGCAACCGGCAAAACGGCTCGGCCCAACTACCTCTGCGCACGCCAGCGACGCCTCTTAGGCAGCAACCTGGGCCTGGCCCGGCAAAGTCGCCCGCTACGCGCTCACACCTGGGCTCAATCTTGCCCGATTGATATGCGCCGTCCATCTGAGATCGACGGCCACGCGCTGATCTCGGGCGAACAAAATTGGCGCTCGGCCGCCTCCCCCAGAACCCTCGCAGTGCAGGGAATGGCAACTCCACCGTGGCACCCCTCGCCAGCGCACGCGTGCAGCCGAAGCCATGCGCGGCACCGTCGAACGGCACCACGGTGGTGCCCTTTGGCCCGAGCCTGAGGTGGAGACCGTGAGGCGGCGCTTCTCTTGCCCCGACGGCTGTGGTTGACTACCTGCGCGGCGTCCATGCGATGGCCGGCGGTGGAGACGGAGCGGGTGGACCCTAGGTAGGAGCTCCTTCCCCTTGTCCGTTCACTCTCTTCCCCTTCCTCGTCGTGAGTTTGGGTTAGGGTCTCGTTAGGGTTAGGATTAACCTGATTTGGTTTTCTTTTGGTTTTAATTCGAGATCGTAATCCCCTCTTTCTAATTGCCGAAAACTGAGACTACCCTGAGCTCACCAGCGCGGAGTCTATCCCGGAGTGCTCCGGTGAGTGGAGGACTGGCGAGGTAAGCTGCCTTCCTAGCTCTTCCCCTTTCCCCTTCTTCTTCTCTTTTGGGTCTTCTTCTATTCTTATCGGATCTTGTCTGATTTGGGGTTAGGGTTAGGGTCCTTATTCGAAACCGAGACCCCCTTCTTACTCCTTTTTTCACCTGATTAGGGTTTAGGGTTCGATGAACCCTCTGCTTCCCTTTTCTTTCGATCCGAACCGGATCTATCTCATCTACTTCTACACTGCTACCCCTGACACGATCTACACACTAGATCGACCTGTTTCTGATACCATTGTTAGTTTCTTAGGATCATCTAGGAGTAGATTAGAGGGTGAAACTGTTACTGTTTGATTCAAATTCGACCTATAACATGATACAGAGAAGGAAAAATGGAATCCGTTTTTCAGCCCAACCGGCAAAACGGCCTGGCCCAACAACCTCCGTGCGCACCAGCGGCGCCTCCTAGGCCGCAACCTGGGCCTGGCCCAGCAAAGTCGCCCGCTACGCGCTCCCGCCTAGGCTCAATCTAGCCCGATTGATATGCGCCATCCATCTAAGATCGACGGCCACGCGCTGATCTCGGGAGAACAAAATCGGCGCTCGGCCGCCTCCCCCAGAACCCTAGGTTCATTTCTCCTCTCCCCTTTCTCTCTCTCAGCCCCGTGAGCGACAGAGCACAGCCAAGCTCAAGGCAGACACGGTGTAGGGAATGGCGGCTCCACCGTGGCACCCCTCGCCAGCGCACGCGTGCGGCCGGAGCTGTGCGTGGCACCGTCAAACGGCACCACGGTGGTGCCCTTTGGCCCGAGCCCGAGGTGGAGACCGTGCGGCGGCGCTTCTCTTGCCCCGACGGCTGGGGTTGACTACCTACGCGGCGTCCATGCGACCGCAGGCGGTGGAGACGGAGCGGGCGGGCCCTAGGTAGGAGCTCCTTCCCCTTGTCCGTTCACTCTCTTCCCCTTCCTCGTCGTGAGTTTGGGTTAGGGTCTCGTTAGGGTTAGGATTAACCCGATTTGGTTTTCTTTCGGTTTTAATTCGAGATGTGACATGGAGTCGGATGGTCTCCTCCAACTGTTGGACCAAGGGATGTGTTGTTGATGTTGCTGACATTTTAGTCGAGGAATCAGCAGATTTGTCATTGATATGTGGGCAAAGTTGTGAATCTGACCTGAAGTTGACATTCAGGGATCTCTACTGTGCTTTCCCCATTCTGAGTGCAGACAATGGTGACATTGTTTACCTCAAGTCCGGGGTGGAACCCAGTGATCGTCGGAATAGATGGGTAGTGGTCGCCGTTCACCTTGGGAACAAGACGGTGAAAACGCTTGGAGGGTTTCCCTTTGAGAAAGATAATCCTTACAAGCAAGCTTTTCGTACCAGCACACTCTCCTGTCATCTTGTCATGACTCCAGGTACATATATGTTACCTTCTCTTATTCTGAACACGCCTATGCACTGCATACAGTCATTATGTTGGTATTTTGAGTGCCTTAGCAAATTAACATGGGTGCTGTTTGTAACCATTTGATGGCCACCTGACACCTCCATCACCTTTGTTTAATTTGCTTGTGTGTTTTCTGTATCTTTGCCAGTTCCCTACATAACCCCTGATTGCCGCTGCTTATGCATTTATCGGTTTTGTAGGTATTGAAGTATCAGCATATCAAAAGTTCATACAGACGGCCAGGTCTGCAAAAAATCCAAACAATACATCAGTAAGTATCGTGCATCACCTTTCACTTGGAAGGCTTGCTGCCAACTAACTTTCTCTCCTTTCTGTGCATAGATCCTTGTGGATGAACCCTCCTCATGCATGTTTGTACCTGAGTTCCTCCCGTGGGAATCTAGGTACAAGATCCAAAGGCAAGTTTCTTTGTCTTTTCTGGGAACTCTTCTGTTAAGGCCTGTTTAGACTAATGATCCTGTTTACTGTGTATTTTGATAGTTGATACTGTACCTGTATTTGCTAATTTATTTAACCTGATATCGGAGATCTTTTGTTTAACTGGACTTTCTGTTTGTCAGGCTAGTGGATCAGAAATTGGAGAGTATCAAACGTGTACAGGAGAATATTAAACGTGCTCGGGATGAATCCCAAAACAATTTGTTGAGAATACAGAATGATCATGCTGCACAGGCCTGCACTCAAAACAATTTTCTAGAATCAAGCAGGAAACACCAAAGCCAAGTTTGGAATATCTGTTCTGTTATGGGCTGTTTTCACCAGTGATCTTGTTTATATCATTCATTGCGTTTGTTGATTGCTAAATTCACTATTTGGTTTGCTTGATATTAGGGATCTTTTTTGTTTAATTGGACTTGCTGTTTGTTAGGCTATCTACCGAGAAAAACAACCTGCCACAGAATGAAGCTCAGAGTTTTGTACAGAATGGTCATATTCTGCAGGTCCATCCTGTTCAAAACAATCCGGTATGCTCAATTCCCCGCTTGTTTCCTATATGTATGTTTCCCCATTATCAATTATCATTCAGCAACATTAATTAGAATATGCTGTTCCCAGCCCCCACAGCAATGCTTCAACAAGTGGAATCAGAACTTGCCTGCACATTCATCCTGGCCCCCTCTCTATCTTGTGCGCTGCCTTCCTTATGCCCTGTTTTACATGTTGTCATACACTATGATTAATTAGAATGTTCAATTCCAGCCACCACAGCAATGTTTCAACATGCCGGGTGGACTAAGTGACTCTCGGTATGCACCATTGGCATCTCCTCCTGTCTTACATGGCTATGGCGATTATCAACCACTGAGGTACCAGCCACCACCATTGAAGCAGGAGCGGCCTAGCAGCGAGTTTGAACCTCATAAGGTAAAGATGTTGGTGAAGCTTATGATATACTGTCACTCTATGGATCTGCAGTTATTGACTGTATCATCTCCTCTTGTGAAAAGTTTATTTACTTAACTAGTAATTGTTCACATGTGCTTTTATGGCCGATGAATCCAACATGATATTTACTATATGCGCATGTTTTGAAAGTAGGAAGAACCATGGTCGCCAATATTAAAAGTATGTAGTCAAGAAGGGAGTCTAAAAGAATATAAACCAGTCAAGACGGAAGTCTAAAAGAAAATAAACCATTCAGTTAACTTGATTATTAGAGTTCATGTAATATAATAAAGAAAGCTGGAAATATTTATGTCTGCTATTCAGTGCTGTACTCATTTGGACCTTTTGCCCTTGTATATCCATTCTTCTGTCATCTTACCGTATGTTGTTGCTTGGTATCCAGGCACCACAACCATGCTTCAACAGGCACAATGTAGCCAGCTACAATGGGTATTCGCAGCAACTCCCTGCCCCAGACTCTTGCCTATGGCACACACTTAGGCTATGGCAACAACCAACAGCAATGGCAGCCGTTTCCCCCAGTTTACAATTTGCCCGCCTCTTCGCCTTGGCAGCAGCCGCCTCCACTGCAGTATCAGTTCCGTTGACCCCTGGTGGTGTTTAATTTGGATCTCATGAGATAAGATCTACTCTCTTCATGCATATTTGCATATTAAAAAAATCTATGTATGTAGAAAAGACAAAACGTCATTTGGAACAGATGGAGTACTTACTAGGGCGAGTAATCTGGTGTGTTGCTTGTCAAGCATATTGTGTTTTAGACTGAAATAGGTCTACGATGCAATTCTTAAAATAGCGACAAAATAAAAATGACCCTTCACCTCAACAAAATCTCAACTACGTGAGTAGAGCTACTATCCTCCCCTCATTGTTTGATTGATGCTGTTTACAAATACACAAGTAACAATCTGTCCCATATAGAAGTTCTGATCAATGGTTTGCACTAGTTAATACTTCAATCCTGTGACCGGAACTTCGTACACCAGCAAAATTGTAAGAAAATATTAGGCTCCCGCGTCGCTTTCCTCCAGGGGGCAGCATGGGCGGAACCCACCTCGCAACCGCCGCCACCCCTTCCCTAGCCTCACTCTCACCTCGTCACCGTTAGAGCAGTGCACCGGAACCTCGTGTGCTTGCTAGGAAGGTGGCGGCGGGATTTCCTCACATACTCATGTCACAAGCTCGACGGATATGGGTTGCTATGGCCATCACATCTATTGGGGGCTCCAGCGCAGAGAATGGTGTGTTAGCCCACAGGATCACCGGCTCAGGTGAGTGAACCACTCATCAGTCTTGCCGAGCACCCGCTAGTGTTGCCGAGCACCCACTAGCTAAGCCGACCACGAACAAGCGTTGTCCGTCCCCATATACTATGGCTCGAGGTTGAAGAAGAGGGAGAACATAGCATACACACACAGTACAAGACACCAGCGTTGGCCGAAGTCCTGTATGAGATATGGCAAATCTAAACTCTCTTTACTGAGTTGCCGTGGTAGTCTATTTATACAACTCTATCTATCTAGTCCTAGTACAGCGCACATGCTGCAACAGTAACTAGATAACACAACAGGACTGACTTCTACGTCTGTCCCTGCATGTGGCTATAGTCTGGCAGGAGAGCCGTTCGGCGCCTGCCTCTGACAGCGGCTACAGTACCACAGCAGGGGGGCCTTTTCGGCGCCGTCTTCCCTTACTGTGTGTTCACACAAGAAAGCAGTAGATTATTCTAACAATTCTTCCCATAATCCTACTGCTATCAATTTTACCCCCTCCATGCCGATCATCTTCTTTAGCTCCGTGAGTCAAAGACGTCCGAGCGGCTTGGTGAGGACGTCTACGAGTTGCCGACTAGTTTCGACAAACTCGATGATGATCTGCCCTCCATCGACACAGTCCCTGAGGAAGTGGAACTTCACGTCGATGTGTTTGCTCCGGTCGTGCAGAACCGGAGTCTTCACGAGGGCGATGGCGGGCTGGTTGTCCACCATCAGTGCTGGTGGGTGAGCTTCCACGCCGGTCAGCTTGCCCAGCAGCCGGTGCAGCAACACAACTTGGCACGCCGCTGTGGTCGCCGCTACGTACTCTGCCTCGCACGTAGATAGCGCCACCACCTTCTGTTTCAGCGATAGCCATGAAATTAGGGCCGACCCGAGGAAGACGAGCACGCTAGGGGTGCTCCGTCGTCCGTCAATGTCCCCCGTCATGTCTGCATCGTTGAACACAGTGAGCTACAGCCTACTCCCGCTGGTCTTAGGAAAGATGATCCCTTGATCCACCATCCCCTTGACGTAGTGCAGTAGCCGCTTCACCGCAGCCCAGTGATCCTCTCTGGGATCCTCCATGAAGTGACTGACGTAGCCCACGACGAACGCAATGTCTGGCCTTGTGTGGACTAGGTAGCGCAGACCGCCGATGATACTCTGGTAGAGTGTTGCATCCACCTTCGCCGCGGTGCTGGCCTTCGTCAGCTTTAGCCGCTCCTCCATTGGAGTCACGCATGGCTTGCACTCAGCCTTGCCGCTCTGGTCCAACAGCTTGGAGGCATACGCTCTCTAACAGAGCGTGAGTTCCTCCTTCCCCTATCTCACCTCGATGCTGAGGTAGTAGGAGAGTGCGCCGAGATCGCTCATTCAAAAACAAGTCACCATCTCACGCTTGAAGCCATTGATGTCCTCCGTGTGCGCGCCGGTGACGATTAAGTCATCCACATACACGTCGATGACGAGCTCCTCCTTCCCCCGTCGCCACGTGTAGAGTGCGTGCTCGGTTGCGCACCGTTGAAACCCAAGCTCGCCCAGTGTGCATCAAGCTTGGCGTTCCATGCTCGTGGGGCCTGCCGCAGCCCGTAGAGCGCCTTGCATAGTCAAAGCACCCTGTGCTCCTCTCCCTTGACGGTGAAACCTAGAGGTTGCCTGACGAAGATCGTCTCCTCCAGCTCGCCGTTGAGGAAGGCCGATTTAACGTCCAAGTGATGGACGCGCCAGTCCTTTGCTGCTGCCAAAGCTAGTAGCAAACGGACCGACTCCATGCGCACTACTGGCGCAAAGACCTCCTTGAAGTCTATGCCCTCGCACTGAACAAAGCCTCGGGCGATGAAGCGCGCCTTGTGCTTGACAATGGCGCCGAGCTCATCCCGCTTGACCTTGTACACCCACTTCAGGCTGATCGGACAGCATCCTGGAGGTGGATCGACAAGCTGCCATGTCTCATTTTCCTCGATCGCCTTCATCTCCTCCAACATCGCCCATCGCCAGTTTTCGTCGCGCTCGGCCAGCGCTAATGTGGGTGGTTCCTCTACACTGACGAGTAGCAGCTCTGTGTCATTGAGCAGCCGACTAGCCAGTCCTGAGGGTCCTGCGCCACCGACGATGTCATCCAGCCTGCGGAACCGCACCTCCTCACCTTCGTGGAAGGCATCCACAGACTCAGTGATGTCACTTGGAGTTGAGGCGAAACTCGATCAGCATCGATGGAGTTCCCTGTTCCGCCGGAGTGCTCGGCATAGAACCTTGAGTGCTCGGCACCCCGGTTGTAGTGCTCGGCGCTACTTCTGGACAGCTCGTCATTACTCCTGCAGTGCTCGGCACCACTATAGGAGTGCTCAGCCTCAGTCTTGGAGTGGTTGGCACCACTGCAAGACCTCTTGGCTCCGCCACGGGATTGCTCGGCACCCGTTGTGGAGTGGTCGCCACCACTGTAGAACCTTCTGGCACCACTCCTGGAGTGCTCGGCATCCCTCTAGGAGTGCTCGGCACTGCCCTAGGAGTGCTCAGCTCTACCGCTGGAGTGCTCGGCACTCCTCTCGGAGTGTTTGGCACCTCTTCCCCAGCGTCTCTACCACCATGGATGACCAAGTGCTCAACGACGAAGGTGCTGGTGAAGCCGCCAGCTTCCCCCGTGCTCGGACTGGTCCAGTCCCAAGCCGCCTTCTCGTCGAACACGACGTCGCGCGAGACAAGCACCTTGTCTCCACGTGGGTCGTAGAGCCGGTATGCCTTGGTACCCTCCACATAGCCCAGGAACACCATGGGTGTGCTCCTGTCCTCTAGCTTGGTGAGATTTGGCTTTGTCTTCCTGACGTGATCGATGCAGCCGAATGTTCGGAGGAAGGACACGCTCGGCTTGCGCCCATACCAAGCTTCGAACGGCGTCTTGCCCGTCAAGGCCTTGGTCAGATCGCGGTTGAGGATGAACACCGCCATGGTCACCTCCTCTCCCTAGAACCTTGCCGGCATGCCTTTGGTCTTCATCATGGATCGGGCCATGCCGACCACTGTCTGGTTCCGTCGCTCTACCACGTCATTCTATTGTGGCGAGTACGGCGCGGTGTGGTGTCGCACCACACCCTAATCCACGCAGTACGCAGCGAACTCCATCAAAGTGAATTCACCACCATGATCAGTCCTCAGCACGCGGAGCTTCTTGTCGCTCTCGACCTCCGCGCGCATCTTGAACTTCTTGATCGCCGCCACCGCTTCATCCTTGCTCGTCAGGAGTTGTAGTCACATGTAGCAACTGCAATCATCCATGAGCAGGAGGAAGTACCGCCGACCACCGTTTGTAGCTGGCGTGATCGGCCCGCATAGGTTGCCGTGGATGAGCTCAAGAGCGTCCTTCGCTCGATACTTGGCCTCCTTTTGGAATGGTAGCCTCCTCTACTTCTCGGCTAGGCAGCTATCACACAGCTCGCCTCCGTGCTTGATGTGGGGTAGCCCTCGGACCATCTTCTCCAGCCGACCAAGCGCGTCGAAGCTGAGATGTTCGAACCGGGCATGCCACATCCATGGTTCCTTGGTGTGCCTTGCTGTCAGGCACACCAGCTGCTCTACCTTCAGGTCGAGCAGGTACCACCGGTTTAGGGACCTCTTCACCTTGGCAAGAAGTCGCTGCTCTCAGTCCCTGATCCTAAGGACTCCATCCTTGATCAGTACCTCGCTACCGCGCTCATCCAGCTGACCAATGCTGATGATGCTAAAACACAGCTGCGGGATGTATTATACATCCGTTAGCGTGTGGTGCTCCCCATTCTGGCACCTGAAGATAATGGTGCCGCGCCCTTGGATAGCCACCCTTGAGCCATCATCAAACTTCACCGTACCGGTAACATCGTCGTCGAGCTCGGAGAAGGATGCCTTGGAGCCCGTCATGTGGTTGCTGGCACCAGAGTCCAGATACCACCGCTGCTCCTAGTCGGTGCCCACACATTCGAGGTGGACTTGGGCGCGTGGTTCGTCGAGGTTGACAGTCTTCAGGTCCTTTCACCATCGTCGCCTCTTCCTTCTCCTCGGCCTCGACGTCATGTAGTGCACAGAACGTCACCATCAGGATAGTGGCCTCATCATCAGCTTGCGCCAGATGAGCCTCAGCCTTCTTCTCTTGCTTGCGATTTGGGCACTCCCATGCCCAATGGCCCATCTTCCCACAGCGTTGACAGGCGTTGGGGTCGACCTGCTTCTTCTTCTCCGAAGAAGCCTTGTCGCAGCGCTTGCCATCGCCACCGCGGCTAGAGGAGGCTGCCTTCCCGGAGTTCCTCCGAGTAGCCCACTCCTCTTCCGTCAGCAACAGTTTACCGTTGTCCTTCATTGTTGTCGCCTTCTCCAGGCACTCATCCACCGCCCGCAAATGGCCTGTCACATCCTCAATGGTGAGGGTGGACAAGTCCAGCATCGTCTCTATGGAGAGAGTGATCTGGATGTACTTTGCCGACACGGAGTGGAGGTACTTGGAGACCGCCTCCTCTTTGTCGATGGTGACGCCATGGCTCTTCAGCTTGTTGATGGGCGTCTGTAGGCGGAGGGAGAAGTCCTCCACCATTTCACCATCCTTGAACTTGAGGTTGGCGTACGCCTGCTTCAGAAGCTGGGCCATCGCCTTCTTTGCACGGTCGAAACCGACTCGCATCGCCACAATAGCCTCCCACACCTCCTTAGCCGAGCTCTTCACCCCCAACGACTCCCTGTACTCTGCCGATACAGCTGCGAGGATAGCCTCCGATGCTGACATATCATCTTCCTCATTGTCGGTGCCCTTGTCAACAACATTCCAGAGCCGTCGGGCTTTGAGCTTGACCTTCATGGTCTCCAACCACTCTCCATAGTTGGTGCGAGTCAGCATCGGCCAACTGGTGCCGCTGACCTCCCACACCGTGCGAACAACGACCTTCGGTCGTGGCTTGGCAGCCACAGCAGTGCCACTGCTGTCGCCCATCTTTGAAAAGCCCGTCATCGCCAGCGGTTAGGCTAGTGATGACACTTATACGGCTCTGATACCACTTGTTAGCCCACAGGATCACCGGCTCGGGTGAGTGAACCACTTACCAGTCTTGCCGAGCACCCACTAGCTAAGCCGACCATGAACAAGCGTTGTTCGTCCCCACACACTATGGCTTGAGGTTGAAGAAGAGGGAGAACAGAGCATACACACACAGTACAAGACACCAGCGTTGGCCGAAGCCCTGTATGGGAGATGGCAAATCTGAAGTCTCTTTAGTGAGTTGTCGTGGTAGTCTATTTATATAACTCTATCTATCTAGTCCTAGTACAACGCACATGCTGCAACAGTAACTAGATAACACAGCAGGACTGACTTCTGCACATGTCCCTACATGTGGCTATAGTCCGGCAGGAGAGTCGTTCGGCGCCTGCCTCTGACAGCGGCTATAATACCACAGCAGGGGGCCTTGTCGGCACCGCCTTCCCTTACTATGTGTTCACACAAGGAAGCATCGGCGCCTGCCTCTGACAGCGGCTATAATACCACAGCAGGGGGCCTTGTTGGCGCCGCCTTCCCTTACTGTTTGTTCACATAAGGAAGCAGTAGATTTCGTTCGGCGCCTGCCTCTGACAGCGGCTATAATACCACAGCAGGGGGCCTTGTCGGCGCCGCCTTCCCTTACTGTGTGTTCACACAAGGAAGCAGTAGATTATTCTAACATGGTGAAGGTGGTTGCTCCTTGATGTGCGCATGCAACTCGAGCGGTGGACCTAGCCCACTCCCCTCTCGGCTCCTCTCCTCTCTCGCTGTCGGGGCCAACCGTTGGGTGACAGCATGAGAAGCTGAGACAGTAGTGACAAGGCTTTATCAAGGTGCCTAGCTCATAGATCTATGTGACTCGTGTTGCTTGGGCGAGGTCAGGTGTGGTGAGGGCCAGTTTGCGTGCTCCCTCTCCCAAGGTGCTAGTGCAGCTCGTGTTGTCCTAGATGCGCCTGGGAAGGCCGGATCCGGGGTCGATGGCCCATCCCAGCATGTTTGACCCTTGGCAACGGCCTAAGTTAATGTGTGATGAGGGCTGGGCCACCCTTGCGGCAGCACGATGGGTGGAGTTGGTCCGTTGTTGGAAGCTAGCAAAGCAGTGGTATGGGAGCAGTTGTATGGTGACTGGTGAAAGCCTTGCCCAGCACTTCGTTGGTGCCGATGATGGATGCACCTTTAGGTTGATTGGGGCATCATTGAGGGCCTCATTCCTTGCCTCAGGCTTCTCCGGGTGAAAACCTTATTCACTTAGTGGACGAGCGACGGTGATTTGATTGGTGTCATTCCCTCCTTGGAGGCGTCGTTCTTGGAGATTGGGCTTGCCTTGCGACTGCACTCTTTGGGTTCGATGGGGCCTCTAGCTTTGTGTTGCTTCCTCTAGCTGCACGGTGACCATTTGACACTTGTGGATTGGGTGCGTTATGTGATGAAGTCGGAGATGCTACATCATTTGGATGCAATGTGGCTCGGCAACAATGACATACAGTGTGCCCGTTCTTGCTAGCGAGAAAGCAGTTGCTGCAGGCGGAGGTTTGACGACCTAGTAGTGGGGCCAACATTCACTGTTGGATGTTGGAGATGCTCTTGCTTTCGCGCAGAAAGCTCGACAGTGATGACCATCAGTGGACTCCGTTGGTGTGTTGAGGGCATTGATGAGGTCTATGGCTCCTGGTGTTGTTTCTTGCTCCATAGGCTGTTGACTTTCTTGGGTTGAGCCCGTCGTAGTGGAGTCGGAGCTACTTCTCTATGGGTATAACTAACCTCGGCAACGATAACATTTATTTCTAGGTATGTTATTGGAGCCATTATGTGCAGGTGGCAGTGTCTTGGTGGCTTTGGGTATGATGCATTGTGGGAAGTTGAAGCTGCTTTGCCATCTTTTGTGCAAAAGCTAGGCAACGATGACACATGATGGGCTTCGTGTGTGTGTGTGTGTCGCTAAGTGCTAGCAGATTGACTATTGTACATTCTTTGAATGAACTTCTATTCTTCTTAATTGAGTGGCACAACTCTTGTCGTTCTGTTCAAATAAAAAAGGGTTTTCATAATTTATCTTACTACAATGTGAGTGCATCAGTTGAGGGGACCAAAGAACATGTTTGTTTTTAAGCTTTGGATTGGATGGTAGATGCTAGTCATAAAAGATTAATATAAAACAAACTGATAGATTGTGGGAATCGTGTATTACAACCCAACCCATCTCATACACTATGGATTCCTATAATCCTACAATATGGCAAGGAGGAGCTCCTATGTGCATAATTGAGAGATATGAGAGGTCCTATTTGAATATATTACCCATGATTCATTTGCTCATCCTCTGTTATTGTGTTTCCCTATCGCCTTTCATTCGATAATACCGCCTCCATTTTGGATAAGCAGTGCCTCTATGTTCGACCAGCGTGGTATACCACCTCATCGTGTCTTTGGCCCTCCATCTAGATGTTCCACCCTATCCCCACCTCATCTAAGGCCTTGTTTGTTTCTTCCCCAAACCAAGGGATTGAGGGGAATTTTGACTTGTATGGGATTAAATCCGCATCAATCCCTTCCAAGTTTCGAGATGAAACGATCAGGGCCTAAGAGTGTATTTGGTTCTGGGCAGGACATGAACAAGTTGGGATATTCCAAAGTGGTCCTGGTGTGATATTTGATTTGAAGACATAGAGAATGGGACAATCCCAATGAGGGAATATACTTCTAACATGTAAATGGGTTGTTACCCAGAAATAAAGGACCACACCGTCCTTCGGGGTAGGATGAAAACACGGAAAATATATCGTCTCATCCTTACGTGTTTTCTACTTTTGTCCTGCACATTTCCGTATTTGTGGGATCCCATTTTCGTATTTATGAAAACTTCTGTATTTACGCAAACAAGAGAGGGTGTTTTCCGACTGTTTTTGCGATATCCTGTTTTCATCCGGGATGAATCCATATTATCCCGTTTTCAATCAATTTATGATATGTCCAACAATTACATGTCCCTATTGCTATGTTAGTACACCTACTACTACTAATCACCAATTATGCATGCTAATATGTTAACACACATGGCATGCAAATGAATATTAGATCGATGTTCATACGTATATATTGTTGTGTGACTTTATACATGCATAATCCTAATTTAGTTTTCCCGCTTTTCGTCCATATTTGTCAGTTTCTGTATGTCCGCATATCCTGATTCCGTTTCCGACCACGGCCATTTCGAACCTGATCCTTTTCAAGCCATCCCACACCACATAATTATTAGAACCA
Organism: Miscanthus lutarioriparius; assembly: GCA_904845875.1. Classification (NCBI taxonomy): domain Eukaryota; kingdom Viridiplantae; phylum Streptophyta; class Magnoliopsida; order Poales; family Poaceae; genus Miscanthus; species Miscanthus lutarioriparius. The sequence goes on along the minus strand of CAJGYO010000001.1, from coordinate 10,379,677 downwards.
ACTTTGAGCTCACTTTGAAAACATTTCTTCAATATTCTTGATTTAATAATTCCTCTGATATAATCTTGAAATAAAATGACCTTGATCGGTTTCATTCCTTTTTGGTTATGAACACCATCAATGTAATCAAGTAGCCAAGTCATTTCGCTTTGATAAATATATGAAATCTCATATTATCATTATTGATTTGATATAACAAGGTTTACATATGAGACTGAGTGGTCACCGTATGATCCAGCGGTGATTTCGTGACATCCTAGTAGATCATCCTATGAGGTCCAAACTTGGCTATATGTCAAGTGGCCAACCTACTGATTTGCATGGTATGATCTAGTTGTGATTTTTAGCGACACCCAACAGATCATATCCGGTAAAATCCTGTCTTGATTGTCAGTCAAGTGTCCATGTTACCGGTGCACACCGTATAATTCATGGTGGCTATCACTACCCAAAATCTTGACATTGCTATCGGGTTCAAACCCCCCCTTCACTGCCGGATTTTGAACCGACAGTGATGGGGGGTTGACATCACTGCCGGTTCTTATAAACCGACACTGACGTGAAACCGGCGGTGATGTGGAAAGCCAAAAAATGCACTGGAAAAAAATAGGAAAAAATTTTAATTCCGGGAGAGGTCCCACCGGGAAGCTATATGGTCACACGATTTTTCGCACGAAGAGTGCATGCTTCGCGGCGACCAGTGCTCGAACCCCTGACCTCCTGCTTCGCGTCTTTGGCACCTAACCACTCTATCTGCAATCTGTTTGTGTCCAAATCAGATTTTGGTCCTAGCCATTTTATGTTCATCTGATTTTGAAATGAGTATTTGGGACCCTGAACAAAATCAAATGAAAAAGTTATCAACTATAAAGTTTTATAACTTTTCGAGATCTACAACTTTTATTTTGGTAGTTTCTCCGTCCAAGGCCGTTTATAAAATTTGAATTTTAAATTTTAGAAATTCAAACGTAATTTTTCATGACAAGATGATTTCAAATGAAAAAGTTATCAACTATAAAGTTTCATAACTTTTCGAGATCTACAACTTTTGTTTTTGTTGTTTGTCCATCCAAGGTCGTTTAAACAATTCAAATTTCAAATTTTTAGAAATTCAAACATAGTTTTTCTTGACAAGATGATTTCAAATTAAAAAGTTGTTAACTATAATGTTTCATAACTTTTTGGGATCTACAACTTTAATTTTGTTAGTTTCTCCATCCGAGGTCATTTACAAAATATGAATTTCAAATTTTAAAAATTCAAACGTAGTTTTCCTTGACAAGATGATTTCAAATAAAAAAGTTGTCCACTAAAAAGTTTCATAACTTTACGAGATCTACAACTTCTATTTTGATCATTTGGTCATTTACTTATCCGTCATTTTATTGGATGAAGAAATAATCAAAATAAAAGTTATAGATATTGATAGGTTCTACAACTTCTATGTTCATTACTTTTTAGTTGAAATCATTTAGTGTTCCAAAATAACGTTTTGAAGTTGCCATTTTTTGAAATTCAAAATTAAAAAATATATAAAACACGGTCATATGAAAAGATGAATAAAATAATAGCTATAACAAATTAATAAATTAATAGAGCATGATTTTAGAAAATTTTAGGGAAATAATATCAAATTTGAAATTAGTATGAGGGCGAAAGACTAGTTACAAGTTTTAGCCAGAGATTAAAAAGAGAAATCAGAGTTTTTCAATAATTTCAAATTTTAATTTCAATCAGTATTTTAAAGTAGTAAATAATTTCAAATAAAAAAATTGTCAACTATAAAGTTGCATAACTTTTTGAGATCTACAACTTTTGTTTTGGGCGTTTCTCCATCCGATGTCATTTGAAAAATTCAAATTTTAAATTTTGGAAATCAAACGTAATTTTTGTTAGATAGATGATTTTAAATAAAAATATTTGGACATCCAAACGATCTCAAATTTAAAAAGTTTGAACTACAAAGTTGTAGATCTCGTCGAGTACTACAACTTTTATATAAAGTTCGTCTTCATCGAACGTCATATGAGAAACATGAAGTTTTCTTGCAGCATATCACTGTCGGTTCACGCCACGAACCGACAGTAATACTATCAGTATCGGTTTTTGCTAAAACCGACAGTGATGACCCAATATCACTGTCGGTTCTTGGCTAAAACCGACAGTAATATGAATCGACAGTGAAGACCCGAATATCAGTGTCGGTTGGGCTATTAGTGTCCTATCACTGTTGGTTTTACCCAAAAACCGACAGTGATGAACTATCACTGTCGGTTTCTCAAAATCCAACAGTGATGAGACCGACAGTAATATCCAATTCTGTAATAGTGTATATACGAAGTATGTTACTGGTGCACACCTATGATTCGTGGACTAAATGACCTTCTCAGTGGGACTGATATAACCCGCTGTTCGTTGTATAGCACTGCTAGTGGACGACTACTCTATATATACAACATGTTTGTTTGTTGGTTTCAGCCAGGATTTATTAGCCAGTTAATAGTGTTTTTCTCTCATAATAAATCAACATCAGTCCAGGCTTACCAGTTCATAAATTAACCAGCGAACAGGCTGATGCTCTATGTTTTTGTTATCCTTCCTTTCCATGCGATGCACTGACGTCAGTGTCAACGATGCACAATTGCCGTCATCCTATCGAGAAATAGCTACTCGAACTTAAACATAGAGTACACAGGGCGATGTGGCCCTGTGGGAGACTTCCGACAAAGCCAGCTGCTGAAATACAACTTGCACCACTGCGTGCAGTTGAACAGATTCAGTTATTACGCAGAAGCGCAGTGCATATATACCTGTTGTGCGAGCGGTTCTCTATCCAAGACGTATACATATAGTAGCGCTTCTAAACGGTTGACAGATGCATCTCGATCGGCCATGTGTGGCCGTGCATGTACGTGGTTAACTATCAACCATGTATAAACAGCTGTTCGGCACACCGTAAACGATCGTAGATTATTTATTATTAACTAATTTAGTATGAGGAAAAATATTATTTCAACTTATAATTCATAATCGTATACGAGGAAGGCATATGGCGTGCAGAATCGTCTCTACCTACAGCGATGTGACTGGGCAGGCATGTAGCCCGTAGACTTTGGAACGTGTGCATGACACTATCAGCCTGTTCGCTTGTTGGTTTCAGCCAGTCCAAACCAGCCAGCCAACAGTGTTTTCCTCTCAAAAAAACCAGCACCAGACAGCCCAAACCAGTACCAGCACCAACCAACGAACAGGCCCTGTTACAGCATGAGGTTAGTGCATGCATCGAGATACTATCGGGCGATGACCGGCCTAGCTATTCAATTCTTACATTAGATCAAATCGGGCTTGAGGCTTTGCTAGATCTGGCAAGTCATTGGCTTCATCGTACCATGAGCTCAAGCCATTGGTGAGTGTCAGATCATCCTAGTCAACGAAGTTCTCGTTGACCACGCCAAAAAAAAAATCCAGACCTTTCACTTTTGTCCGCAAGACCGCAAAGGCACTTTTTTTTTTAAGTCTCTCTACCTAACAATGTTTTATGCAGTTTCAACACATAAATTTTTTTACATTATAGAATTAAGATCCAACAACCTTCATCATCCTTCTACATTCAGTCTTCTTCTACCTCCAGCCTTCTTATACCTTCAGATAATCACAAGATCACAGATCCACAGATCCACATATTATAAAAAATAATTTTTCTATGCGAGAACAAGAGGACAAATCACGTCCAGGTCTCACCCAAACAGCTTTCGTACGTACACCAAATTACGCCATCGCTGACCAGAGAACAACAAATGTAAGTGAGACGGTCCATTCTGAGATGCTAGTGAGATCTAGACGCCGCCGCCACCATGCCGGCTGCTGGCTAGCCCTGTCGTGTACGTACGAAAGCTGCCCACAGTTGAGAAGAGAGAAAGAAAATCTATATGTTTTTTTATGCTAAAACATATGTGTATTGTATAGCATTTTGGTTTTTTTTTGTTGGTTAGGTTAGTGCCCAGACGATCGGACAAGGGCTAGTGTCTGGACGACCGCACTTGCTGCGTCCGTGCACACGCCTGATCCTACTTCGCGTGGGGCCCGCGCCACTCCTTTTTACCGCGCCTGTGCACGCCCACATGGGGGTCGTGTCTCGATCTGCATCCACACCGTTTCCTGCGCTAGCCGCTCGCGCCTCCTCCACACCTACAGGCATGCATGCGGGCCCAACTGCGGTAGAAGGCGGTTGCGGTAGATGGGTTCCACTACAACATGTGCAACACTAGATCTACTTTTGCAACATCAAGACGAAACGCTTACAACGTACATCCGAAACTGCTGAAACACTTGCAACATATGTCTAAAACGCTAGGAACACATGTGTAGCCATTCCAAAACATATGCAACATACAGATGAAATACTTGCAACATATGTGTGAAACATATGCAACATCCAGATAAAACACTAGCAATATATGTGTGAAACGTATGCAACGTCTAGATAAAATACTTGCAACATACGTCTGAAAGAGCTGAAATATTTGGAACAACACACTTGCAACATACACGTATAGCCATGGCAACATATGCAACATCCATAAGAAACACTTGCAACATGCATATGAAACACCTGAAATACTTAAAACATATGTTGTCAAATGAAACAATTTCAACTCCAAAATTTTAGATCTCTTCCACCAATACAACTTTAGTGTAGCGCGTCTCTCCAACAAGTTCATTTGAAAAATTCAAAATTTTGAATTTAAAGGTTTGGTAACTTAAAAACATATATATCTAGGAACCCTAAACGATTTCATGGAAAACTCAACAATTGTAAAGTTGTATATTTTATTGAATTCTACAACTTTGATGTAAAGTTGTTTTCGTTAGGCTGTCTCCAATAGGAGACCTATTGCGAAACCCAAGCCCAAAATGGGTCTCTGTCGATGGGGAACCCTACGGGCCCCCCATAGACTGTACTATAGGGAAGTGGACCTTGGTAACAAGGCTCACAGCCCAATCGCCAAGAAGAACACGAAGCAAAGCAACGTGCAAGACCAAAACTCCAATTCAGACTATACAAGGAAAGGCGCCCGAAGCATAGCTTAGGACTCTGACCTTGTATCTAAGTAGAACACAAACAACTCCTCTCAGCACCTGAACTATAAAGGGCTGGTGAGGATATCCCTTGTAAACAATCGAACATACCCAATACTCAAAGCAATACGACGTAAACAAAGCTAACGCCGAACTGGATGTAAGGTTATTACTCGACCAAGTCGAGGGCCCGAACCAAAGATAAATCGTGAGTCTCTTTTGCGAAACCGCCGAAGTTCCACTATTCATTTGAAGCCCGAACAACTATCCGGGTACCCCGTGGCGGTGCTATCGGTGGTAAACATCGACACGGTGGCGCGACATGTAGGGGCTTTGATTAATTTTTTTCGAGAGCTCGGCGGACCTCGACCTCAAGATGACTTATTCGGCGGGAACAACCTTCATCTTTGGATCCTAGATCTGCGAGGCAGGCGGCGACGGCAAGCTACGTACCTGTCTCCGAGAAGAAAAGGAATTCGACGACAAGAACAATCCCGTCGAGCAAGAACTCGTCGAAAAAATGATGAAACTTTCGACTTTGAATCCAACTCGGAAAGGAGAAGAAAGCGGATACGAAACTGATTCTGAGAAGGAGATGGAGTACGACTCCGACTCGGACAAGGAGGTGAAGCGCAATTCCAACTTAGACAAGAAGATGGAGCACAATTCTGACTCGGACAAGAAGATAGAGCATGACTTCAACTCGGATAAGGAGATGGAGCACAACCCTAATTCGGATGCAATTTTCAAAACAAAGGAGCCAAGCCTAATCGGACTTAGAGACACAACAACGATCGTGAAGGAATACAACCCGTACAACTCCAAGAAGAACTCAGGGGCGTACGGACTGTACAACACAACATCAATCTACCAACACTTTACCCAAGACAAGATGAATTCAGCAAGAAAAATATTCCTGGAGGGAGCGCAAGAAGGGATGATCATGACAGTTACCTCGCAAGACTGTGTGGTGCATTGGCCGGGTTCTTTCGCCTCAAGCAAAGCCCAGACTAGCACGTGCATTGAAGAACTACCTTATCAAGAGGGAAAAGAACTCGGATCCAGCTCAGAAACTACCGATAGCTCAACCAAACGAAGGATGAAATACCGTACAAGAAGAGCTCGGAAGAGGTACACTGTATACATGGCGGAGCAGTTAGAACAACCTCTGCAACCACCACAGATACCAGATATAAAATCTTCAGACGAATCAGAAGGCAACATCTCGCCGGATGAGAAAAGCAACAGCGACGAAAATGATGAGCAAAGGCTAGCAAGACTAAAGAAGAATAAATTGAAGGCTGGAAGAAGGAACAGGGATAAACAAAGGAAGCAAATCTAGAATAAATATAAGGCGGAACTAACGGAATACAACAGAAAGAAGGCGGAAAGAGAAGCCGCAAAAAGTACAAAAAGGGAAAGAATTGAAGAATTAACAAAAGAGTTGCACACCCTCACGAATAACGGAAAGGCAAAGGAAGGCCAGAAGAAAGAAGTCTGGGGACCAGAAAAACAACCCGGCGAGGAAGTTCCATGGGAGCCACAAGGAGAGCAACCACCCAAAAAATCAATTTTTCAAAGGCCAGGACCAGCAGAAAGTGCTCATGCCAATGGAAGGCAGGAACACTACTCAATACAACAAGAAAGAGGCAAACCAGAATTGAGTCAACGCTACCAAGAAATATCAAGAAGATTTGACAAAGAAGATGACTACGGAAAGTCCGAGTTAAAAGAAGACAGGTCTTATTACAGAAGGGCAAGATCGCCAGATTATGGAAAAATAGAACCATACGATAGATTCCCTTGCTTCGCAGGAAGACTACAAACATTGAAGCTACCACACAAATTTAAACCAGCAAATCATTCCAAGTACGATGGCAAAGTAGAACCAAGACAATGGCTAAGAATTTATTCCTAATCTATTGAGTTAGCCGGAGGAGATGACGACATCAAGGCTCTATTTTTCTCAATGGCCCTCGAAGCAATGCCACTACAATGGTTTGACAAATTGAGGCCAAGATCAATCAGATATTGGCAAGACTTGCAAGAAGCTTTCTGCAACAACTTCATAGGCATTATTACCCATCCAATGACCGCAGCCGAGTTGAAAGGAGTAAGGCAAAGGAGAGGAGAAAGTTTAAGGGAATACTATAGAAGATTCGGAGAATTCAGGGCTCAAGTCCACGACATTACAGACAGAGAGGTGATAGAGGCCTTTGCAGAAGGAATCTTGGCAAATTGGCAATACAAGGACTATTTCAACAAGAACCCAAGAACAAATGAAGACTTCAAAAGAGTTGTTGAAAAGCTAATTGCGTCAGAAGAAAGAACCCGGCATCGGTTTGCTAGGGACAACCCAGAGAATAGAGGAAGACCCGATTACAGGCAACAAGACAAAAGGCCAAGGCAGGACAATATGGTGGCAACCACAGATAACAAGAGAAGATACAATGGCAACAACAACGATAGCAACGGTGGTAATTACAATGGCAACTACAACAATAACAACAATAGTAACAACAGTGGGTACAACAATAATAGCAACTATCGGAGCAACAACTACCGAGGAAGAACACCAGAAAGCATAGAGAACATGCCATGTCACATACACCTAGGGACTAGACACAAGTTAGTTGAATGCAGCACTTTTCAGCGGTAGTTCATGAAGAGAGAAAACAGGAATCAAAACAACTCGGAGCAAAAGCAAGAAGAATCCAAGAAGGAGGAAAAGAAAGTTGAAGGAGATTATCAAAAACCCCAACGCTAATTAGCAGTGATATTTTCAGGTGTTCCTAACACACGAAGCAAAAGGCAAGAGAAACTAGCTCATAAAGCCATCATGGCAGCTGAACCAGCCACCCCAAGATATCTAGATTGGTCAGAGTACCCCATCCACTTCACAAGAGAAGACCAATGGACCAGTGCAGTAAACGCAGGAAGTTACCCGCTGGTACTGGGTCCAACTATCGTAGAAGTGGCAGTAACTAAAGTACTCATCGACAGAGGAGCCGGGCTCAACATAATTTTCGCAGATACTCTCAGAAGGATGAATCTGGATTGTGAAGGACTAATGACACCAACAAGCACACCATTCTATGGAATAGTACCCGGCAGAGCAGCTATGCCACTCGGGCAGATAACCCTACCAGTCACCTTTGGTACACTAGACAAATACCGGACGGAATTCATCAAATTCGAAGTTGCAGACTTTGAATCATGCTACCACGCAATACTTGGGAGACCAGCTTTAACAAAATACATGGCAGTACCACACTATCCATATGTACTACTCAAGATGCCAACAACAAAGGGAGTATTATCATTGAAGGGAGATCTAAAGAAAGCACATGATTGCGACGTACAAGCAGTACAAATATCTGAAAGATTACAAGACATAAAGGAAGGAAAAGAGATTGCAACGCTAGCCAGCGAAATGAACCCGGATGAGATTCAAATACCGGCTAAGAAGCCAAGCAACTTTGCACCACCAAAAGAAGCCGCTACCAAGACAATTGACTTGTTGACTGGTGACCCAGAGAAGACGACAATCATCAGTGCAAATCTCGATCCCAAATAGGAACTCGCGCTCACCAACTTTCTTTGGGACAACAAAGATATCTTCGCTTCGAAGCCGGCTAACATGCCAGGGGTCCTAAGAAAGTTGGCTGAGCACATAATTGATGTGAACAAAGGGTCCAAACCCGTTAAGCAGAAGCTACGAAGATTCGCTTCAGACAGAAAAGCAGCTATCAAAAAAGAGATCACCAAGCTCATGGCAGCAGGATTCATCAGAGAAATAATCAACCCGGATTGGCTTGCCAACCCGGTCCTAGTAGGGAAGAAGAATTCAAAAGAATGGCGCATGTGCATCGACTACACATACCTCAACAAACATTGCTCAAAAGATCCATATGTCCCACTAAGGATTGATCAAATCATCGACTCAACAGCAGGATCAACTCTATTATCCTTTCTAGATTGCTATTCAGGCTATCATCAAATATCCTTAAGAGAAGAAGACCAAAGCAAGACATCGTTCATTACACCCTTTGGGGCATATCGCTACAAATCAATGCCTTTTGGGCTAAAAATGCAGGGGCAACATATCAAAGAGCAATTCAAACTTGTTTGGGGAGTCAAGTCGGAAGAAACGCAGAAGCATACATTGATGATGTAGTAATCAAGACAAAAGAACCCGGATCATTGATAGAAGACCTCGAGGAGACTTTCAAGAATCTAAAAGCATGGCAGTGGAAGCTAAACCCCACAAAGTGTGTTTTTGGGGTCCCATCAGGACAACTACTCGGATTTCTAGTCAGCAACCGAGGAATTGAAGCAAGTACAAAGCAGGTTAAAGCCATCATGGATATGAAACCTCCAAAGAAAGTTAAAGACATACAGAAGCTTACAGGATGCATGGCAGCACTCAATTGATTCATCTCCCGACTAGGAGAAAAAGGGCTACCTTTTTTCAAATTATTAAAAAAGGTAGGAAATTTTGAATGGACAGAAGAGGCAGAAGAAGCATTCCAAAAGTTAAAAGAATACTTGGCATCATCACCAGTAATGACACCACCAAAAAGCAAAGAGGACATGATGCTATACATTACAACAACCAAGAACGTTGTCAGCACAGCAATTGTGGTTGAGAGGGAAGAACCCAGACACGCATACAAAGTGTAGAGACCAGTCTATTACTTAAGCGAAGTATTAACAGAATCAAAAGTGAGATACCCACACGTGCAAAAGCTACTTTATGCAGTGTTGATATCATCAAGAAAGCTGAGACATTATTTCCATGAACACAAGATTACAGTGGTAACCAACTTTCCACTCCAAGACATTCTACGCAACAAAGATGCAACAGGTTGGATATCAAAATGGGCAGTAGAACTCGGTGCTCTCAACCTAGACTTCAAACCAAGAACAGTAATCAAATCTCAAGCATTATCCGACTTCATTGCTGAATGGACAGAAATCAGTCAAAAAGAACCCGAACCAATACTTGATCATTGGAAAATGTATTTTGATGGTTCCCTAAAGTTAGGAGGAGCCGGAGCAGGAGTGCTATTCATATCACCAGAAGGAAGACAGTTAAAGTATGTGCTACAAATACTTTGGCAGGCAACTAACAATGAAGCGGAATATGAAGCATTAATACATGGTCTAAGAGTTGCAAGCTCGCTTGGGATCAAAAGGCTACTTGTCTTCGGCGATTCAGCTGTAGTAATCAATCAAGTCAACAAGGATTTGGATTGTACAAAAGACAATATGGATGCATACTGTGCAGAAGTCAGAAAATTGGAGAAAAATTTCCAAGGGCTCAAAATCCATCATGTACTAAGGGATTCCAATGTTGCAGCAGATGTGCTAAACAAACTGGGATCAGATAGAGCAAAAGTACCACCTGGTATATTTGTAGAACTCACAGCCCCATCTATCAAACAACCCAGGAACACAGAAAAGGAGAAGGAGACAACAGATCCAATGGAAATAGATCAAGTAGAAGAACCAGACCAATCAATACAGATCATGGTCATACAAAATGATTGGAGACAAACATATATTGATTTTATCAAAGAGAAGAAACTACCCGAAGACAAAGCAGAAGCAACCCAGGTTATACGAAGAAGCAAAAACTACGTTCTGGTGGGAGACAAACTATACAAAAGAGCAACATCATCTGGAGTACTACTTAAATGTGTTCCAACAGATAAAGGAAAGGAAATCTTGGATGAAATCCACTCAGGATGTTGTGGAAATCATGCAGCCTCTAGGACACTGGTCGGCAAAACATTCAAAACCGGGTTCTATTGGCCAACAGCACTCAAAGATGCAGAAGAACTCGTCAAAACATGCAAGAATTACCAAATGTTTGCCAGACAATCACATGTGCCCGCTCATAATTTGATATGCATACCACCAGCTTGGCCGTTTTCATGCTGGGGGCTGGATCAAGTCGGACCATTCAAAAAAGCAAAAGGAGGCTTCGAATACATATTTATGGCAATCGACAAATTTACAAAGTGGATTGAATACAAACCTTTGGTCAAATACAGTGCAGAAAAGGTAGTGGAATTCATACAGGACATCATGCATAGGTTCGGCATGCCCAACAGAATAATCACAGATCTTGGTTCACCATTTACAGCAAGAGAATTCCAATACTGGGCAAGAGATTGTGGGATAGAAATTGACTTTGCATCAGTAGCACACCCACAGGCCAATGGACAAGTCGAAAGAGCAAATGGACTCACATTACAAGGCTTAAAACCAAGATTATATGAAGATTTGAAAGATTATGGTGGAAAATGGATCGATTTAACTACCAAAAAAGTAGTATGGGGTTTAAGAACCCCAGATCAAAGAGAGAGCCACCGGCTACTCACCTTTCTTTCTCGGTCTATGGATCGTAAGCAATTACTACAACCGACTTGATATGGCTATCTCCAAGAATAGAACAATACGAAGAAGGCGAAGCCAAAGAAACAAGGAGGTTAGAAATTGATTCAATAGAAGAAATAAGAGACAGTGCAATAATCCAAAATGCAAGATATCAGCAAGGACTACGAAGACATTATGACAAAAGTACTCAGCCCTCGATCACTAAAAACCGGGGACTCGAAGATACGACTAATCCGGAAGAAAGATGGACAACATAAACTACTTAGTCCATGGAAGGGACCTTCATCGTGAAAAGCATAACAGACCCGACACATACGAGTTGATGACTCTGCATGAAATACCAAAGTGAAGAATACTTGGCATATCACCAACTCAAAAGATTCTACAATTAGTACAACATATTGTACTCAAGCTTCAAGAGAAATAAAGCGAAATTCTTCAAGAAGAACGACTTCAGATTTAAGCCCCGTCCAACAGATGTAACCAACTCGTAATCGGGTTGGGGAAAAGGGCTTCCTCATAATGTACCAACCTAGAACGGTTGCGCTTATTATCGGCAATTTTGTCACTCTACCATAAAAGAGATGGTACGATCGACGAATTACGTCCAATGGACTGAACCAACCCGTAATCAGGTTGGGGAAAAAGGGGCAGCCCTGCAACAGCTCAACCCGGAAACGGTTGTTGCTAAACGGGCGCAATCGCTTACTCCAAGAGCTGGTACGATTGCTTACTTACCCTGCAAATGTACCAACCCAAAACGTTTGTGCTATACAGTCCGATCGCTTACCCCAAGAGCTGGTACGATCGTTTACTACGCCCAACAAGCGGCGCTATCTACAAAAACAACTCGATCGCCTACCCCAAGAGCGGTACGATCGACTACTTCGCCCAAAGAGCGGCACAATCACTCCAACAACTCGGTCGCCTACCCCAAGAGCGGTATGATCGACTACTTCGCCCCAAGAGCGGTGCAATCAAGAAAACAACCCGGTCGCCTACCCCAAGAGCAGTACGATCGACTACTTCACCCCAAGAACGGCGCAATCAAAACTACAACACGATCGCCTACCCCAAGAGCGGTACGACCGACTACTTCGCCCCAAGAGCGGCACAATCAACAGGTACAACTCGGTCACCTACCCCAAGAGCGGTACGATCGACTACTTCGCCCCAAGAGCGGCACAACCAAGATTTCAACTCGGTCGCCTACCCCAAGAGCGGTACGATCAACTACTTCGTCCCAAGAGCGGCAAGAACAAGACTACGACTCGGTCGCCTACCCCAAAAGCAGTATGGCTGATTTCTTCGCCCAAAGAGTGGCAGAAACAATACTCCAAAAGCAGTATAGCTGATTTCCTCGCCCGAAGAGCAGTAGTAATTCTACAAGTCGATTATCTACTTCAAAAGCAGTATGGCTGATTTCTTCGCCCCAAAGAGCGGCACAAGCAATTCTATAACTCGGCTACATACTCCAAGAGCAGTACAGCTGATTAAATCACCAAGCAAGTGGCGTTTACGAGTCTACAACTCGGCTAGATATTCCAAGAACAGCATGACCAACTACCTCGGCCCAAGAGCAGCCGAAACAACTCTATGATCTGGCAAGTATGGCCTACCAATTCGCCCCAAAAGCGGCAGAAAACAACCCTACAAGGACGGCTATCTACTCAAGAAGCAGTATGATCAACTCCTACGCCCAAAAGAGCGGCAAAAACAACTCTACAAACCAGATATCAACATGCAGTCGATTATTGTTATCCGAAGAGCGACAAAACCAGTCACACAAAGTGGAAGGACTACTCAGAAATTACACAAATGCAGTAAAAGAAAGACAGGTCAAAGCTTGCTCATAGCAGTCAAAGACATATTCAAAAGCAGGGCAAAGCCTGATCATATTCACAGAAACAAGTATATATTACAAGAAACCATAAGTTCATTACACAAAAAGTCTAAGGAGCTGGAGGCACAGCAGGAAGCACATTCATATGTTCCAAGATTTGGTCTGATAGACCACTAAGCTCTATTTTGGCCTCCTCCCACTGTCTTGAAAACTCAGCCGTTATAGAAGCTTCAGTAATCCGCTCAAGAGGGGCATCAGGAGCAACAACCCGGACATATGAAACCACATTGTTGAAGCATTGGTGAAAGCCACCCCTTACAAAATCATAAAACCGGGAAGAAAGCACCGGTATTATGCCTCCAAGGCCCAGATCTCTGTCTTCTCTTCGATAGACTGAAGCAATGATTGGAGCGACTGCAGCATAAAGAGCTCGGAATTGCTCATGGGTAGCCTTCAACTTCGCCTGCAGATCTCGAACTGATTTTATGGCCTGAACAAGATCACGATCAGTTCCAGCTCTCATCAATTTCGCCTGAGCAAATAAATCTTGAGCCTCTTGCAGTTTTGAATCAGCAAGGGTACTTACAGATTCAGCATTATTCTCAGACGAAAGCTACATCTGTACCATGAGATCAGGAAAAACACGCTCCTGAGAGCTACTTTACTCAGATAAGTCAAGAAACAACCTGGTTTGATCAAAAAAGAACCCCGATGAGGTACGGCAAGAACCAAGACAAGCTTAGAAAGAACCCAGATTGATAAAAAAAGAACCCCGACAAGGTGTGGCAAGAACCAAGACAAGCTTAGAAAGAACCCGGATTGATCAGAAAAGAATCCCAACAAGGAGAGACAGAGATCAAGTCAAGATCAGAAAGAACCCATATTGAAGAAAAACAACCCAGACAAGTTGGGAACATAAATCAAGACAAAAAAGAACCTGTAGTGATCAGAAAACAACCTGGATGAGGTACATACAAGTTCAGAAAGAACCTGGATGAAGTTAGTCAAACACTAAGCTCGGGGCCTCGGCATTCGCTTCAACTACGCCCGGGGGCTCGGATTTAAAGACGAAGGACCAAGAATACAAAAACTCAAGACTACAACAAACGACAACACATCAAGACCCTTCATCCGATTTCTTTTCGAAAGAAAAGAACTCGGAGAAGGCTCGGGGGCTGCGGGATACATAACCCCAAAAAATTTTGAAGACAAGAATCTAGACCCTCCAACTTTTGCAAGCAAAAGCAAGAGGCTCGGGGGCTACACTCAGTGAGTGCAATTTTTACGAAAAATTGCACCCACCGAAAAAGAACTCGGAGCAACCAAGAAGACTAAAGGGACCCTCTGGCTTCTTGTCCCAACAAGCAAGAGGCTCGGGGGCTACACTCATTGAGTGCACTTTTTTAGAAAAAAAAAGTGCACATCAGTCATGACGAACCAACCAAAAGAAGACCATCTCAAGATTTCACTTCAAGAAGAACCTGGATCAAGTCTACAACAACTCGGCCCTTGAAGCTCAATCATGAAATGCTCAGGGGCTTATCGATGGGGAACCCTACGGGCCCCCCATAGACCGTACTATAGGGAAGTGGACCTTGGTAACAAGGCCCACAGCCCAATCGCCAAGAGGAACACTGAGCAAAGCAACGTGCAAGACCAAAACTCCAATTCAGACTATACAAGGAAAGGCGCCCGAAGCATAGCTTAGGACTCTGACCTTGTATCTAAGTAGAACACAAATAACTCCTCTCAGCACCTGGATTAGAAAGGGCTGGTGAGGATATCCCTTGTAAACAACTGAACATACCCAATACTCAAAGCAATACGACGCAAACAGGCTAACGCCGAACTGGACGTAAGGTTATTACTCGACCAAGTCGAGGGCCTGAACCAGTATAAATCGTGAGTCTCTTTGCATAACCGCCGAGTTCCACTATTCGCCGAAGCCCGAACAACTGTCCCGGGTACCCCCGTGGCAGGCTATCGGTGGTAAAACATCGACAGTCTCCAACACAATACGTATAATCTCCAACAGAGTACCTATATGTAAGACCCATTTTGGGTGCCAGAAGAGGCATAAACCAAATCTGAGTATCCTCTCTCCTGGAGACCCATTTGCAGAAAGGGTTGTCTTTTAGGTCTTCTTGTTGGAGAAGACCAAAAATAGGTATTGAACCACCCTTTGCCTGGTAGCGCTACCCAAAGGACAAATAGGTCTTGTATTTTGGGTCGCAGTTGTTGGAGATAGTCTTAGACTTTATTATTTGAAGAGGTTATGAATTCTTTTGATACTATAAGTAGGGCCTAGGGTAGAGATCTGCGGCCCGGTCGCCCAAATCCAGCTCACATAGTGTCTTGGATGCAGCGGGGCTAGGTGTCACTCGATCTGGTGAGCACTTCGGTGCCACCACAGGATATTCACGATGCACTACTCCAAAGAGTTCCACACAAAAGGTTTTTAGGGCACCGTTACCCTCTGGTACTCCTCATCGGAGAACTCCAGTGTGGCATTTTGAAAACTCTCACGCGTTGTAGATCTCTGACACGTGTCCCACCCAAGCTCCGATGCCTGCACTCTGGTTAGGACCGCAATGATAGTTCCCACTTTCAAAAACCAGCCAGGCGGTGCAATCTAAGCTTCGGGGCCTGAACTCCAGTGACCGCCGGACCTTTCCGGTGCCTCTGTCAATAGTGCAGAGACAATTGGACCGATCCAAACCTCTCATCCTAAACTCCAGCGGCACCTCTCCGGTGACCACCAGAGAGCTCCGATTAGTATAACAATGCTTGACCGAGCTTCCTTCAATTCTTAAACCTTTTCAAATGGATAAATCCAAATTGGTTTCCCATAGGACAACCATCACTTTTAGGAGTGAGTTGGCATTTCAAATGGATAACTCCAAATTAATGTTTTTCTCTATTTCTCTCGCTCGAAACAGATCCCTGCAAAAACAAATGTATTTTTAGATATGCAAAAATGTATATTCGTGAAAGAATGAATCTAAGTCAACCGCGATTTAATTTGTTGCCCAATACAGCTGGTAGACGCGACGCTAGCTGCATGCATGTACTACTCTCTTTGCTGGAGTGTACTGCTACTCCACTAGACCTACGTTATCCTGCCAAACTGCCAATGCCCCAGCTGACTTTGGCAGACGGCCGGGCCGGTCACCAGTAGGACTAGCTAGCTGCCTCTAGCTACACTACAAATATACCATACGGGCCACAGCTTTCCTGCACCACTGCACCTCCCACATACCATAGCTCCACTCACAAGCACACGCTTTAGCATTCAGTAGCGCGCGCTGTGCAGTTTTCACGAACACACCAACACGTTTTACATACCAAGAGGCCGGTTGCGGAGCTTGTCTAACCATCGCCATGGCCAGGCCCTCGGTTCTTGTCGTCCTTCCTCTCGTGCTCGCCACCTTGCTTGCCACTGCCACTGCCCAAAACTACACAGCGCCAACGCCGAGCCCACTACAGGACAGCCCATCTCCTCCACCTCCACCGCCGCCGGAGTCATCAACCGCGCCCCCTCCTGCTTCGCAACCTCCACCAGCGGCGTCATCCCCGCCCCCTCCTTCGCCACTGCCGCCGGCGTCTTCCCCGCCCTCTCCTTCACCTCCACCGCCGGCGTATTCCCCGCCGCCCCCTCCTTCGCCACCGCCGCCGGCGTCTCCTCCTCCGCCACCACCGGCGTCTAACTGGACGACCGTGGCGAACGTGAACGACCCGAAGATCCAGCAGGTAGCACAGTTTGCCGTGCGCATTGACGCGATAAGCTCGAGGGAACTCAACATGCAGCTCCTGAACGTCATCAGCGGCGAGACCCAGCCATCTAACGGCGGGTACAACTACCGGCTGGTCGTCACGGTATCTGGTGGCAAGTATACGCAGTATGAAGCCTTCGTCTGGGGCATCCTCGGCACGACGTCGTGGAAGCTCTTGTCCTTCACTCCCATGTACTGATCTGGAGGACCATGCAAACAAGCCGCATGCATGCAGCTATGAAACCTTGCATGCATGCAACCATATAATATCATCACTTGTCAGGAGATAAAAAGAATATAAGACGGTCCATTTTTTTCTGTTTACGTCATATTTTACATTGATTAAAATAAGTTGCTAGCTGCTAAAAAAAGTTATAGTCGATACATACAGTCTAGCTTATAGTTTAGCAAATAGCCTATTTTCTTTAATCGTCCAAATTATAAAGAGCTGTTAGCATCCCGCTATTACAGCTTATAAAAAATGAGTTGATCTAAACAGAGCCTTAGCTCCGGAGAAGTTCAAGTTCATCTCGTTATTTTTTTTCAGACAATCCATAATAGTGTCTAGAAAGGATATATATTCCAATCAGTTTTCCATTTTCTATTGCTGTTAGTAATAAGAGAGTTCTTTTATTTTTGGTGTTTTATAGATTGCGCGGTAAACATCATATCCGTATATTTTGTACTTCTCGCTGTGTTATCATTCCTAATAATGAAATAACATTATTTTGTCAGTCATCCCGGCTCAAAATTTATTTAAAGTGTTGTAGAGCGCTATAGTATATATTCCGACAAATCATGCTGGCGAGGTGTGGCGCCGCCGCGGTGTCACACCGCCGGGAGGCACAGTGAAGCGCGTAGAAGCCTCCAGGCATGCCCTTCTGCAGCGCAAACTCGAGCATGAACTGCTCGAAGAGGTCTCTCTTCTTGCTCTGCTGCGCCAGTCCCATGGCCGTCTCGCCTGGCTTGTTGCTCAGCTTCACGTACGTTGGCGCCAGCAAATACGAGGCGTGGAAGGCCTCGACGTTGCCCATCTTGGCAGCAGCTATATGGGGCGAGCACCCATCCAAATCCTGCTCGTCCACGTCGTCAACGTCTGACTGAGCGAGCAGCACTTCCATCGCGGTCGTGTCCCCGCACAGCGTGCCGAACCGAACATCAGCGCTGGGAGAACACGTTCCACTCGCTCGAGGGTGGGATGGTCCCGGTCTGAATCGTACCAAGAACAGCCCGTTCGAAGCCGATCTTCCATCCCCCGGAGGAAGCGACGGAGGCCGTGGAGTTTAGCAGGACGACGTCTGTGCCAGCGGACACGAGAACCATAAGGCAGAGGATGGCAGCGGTGTCGCCGGCCTCCGCCCTCGCGTTCACGTCGCAGCCCCTGTCAACCAGCATCCGCAGGATCTCTGGCTGCACGAGGCACGCGCGCGGCCAGGTGAACTGGCCTGGACCTGTTGGTCCTGGACGTCTTCACAGAAGCTTCAGAGTATGCACCGGACGCCAGCAAGGTCTGGACGGCACCGGCGCTGCCAGCCTGCCACAGAGGAAGAGGATGGCGTGCTGGAGGAGCGTCCAGCCGAAGTGAGTGGCGGACTGGCGGTCGACGTGTACCCGCTACTGAAGAGCATGCGCAGGAGCCCGTGGACTCGTAGTATTCCACGACGCACCGTACCATACCGCTGAGGCGCTGACTCGGAGACTCCTATCAGAGTTGGAGTTTGGAAGGGATCGGGCACGGATCTCGGGCGCGCACACCAAGAGTATTTGGACGAAAGGCTTCAATAATACATTCTTCTGTTGAAAGTTGTGAGTGACTGTTTTGCCAAACTGATATGGTCAGAAATTATATCATCAGTGAAAATTGTTGTTTTGTTGAAATCGGAGCTACATACATTCTCCTGTTGGTTGTACCAGAGCACTTGGTGCGATTTGAAGACAATTAATTAATGCAGATTAATTAATGGGCAAAAAATACCGGAAATAATAGCTCAGTAGGAAATGTTTTGCCTCGTGAGAGTTTGAATGGAGCAACGCCGCGGCCGACGACGCCGGGGCAATCGACGCGGCCAGGGCCGCGATGGTGCCCGTGGCTGACCTAGCGGATGATCTTGGGGCTGTCATCGTTGCAGCATAGAAGGTGAGACTAGCTTGCGAGGGAACGCGAGGCGCGAAAGGGGGTGTTAATGTGTGTTTGTAGAAAATGTTCAATGTTTTATGTTGGTGGCTTGATGTTGAGGTTGCAAACATAATAAAATGGACGTCCTTTTGTTGATATGATGTTATATATCTCTTGTGACTGCTGTTTTCAATGTTTAGCGCATGTTGCCAAAAAAAGATTTTTCGAAGATGAGATTTTAAGTGCACAAAGGAAACAGTGAACACAAATTACGATTGATATTTAAGCCTTTCCTCTAGGAAGAAACTAACCTTGATCCCGCCATCGAGCCAACCCTGTAGTACCGCAACCGGCATTTCTCACGGAAAGTTAAATTTGCCCTTAGGGTCACATGCCCCTACTTGACCATTCTCGGGGGGGCGCGCCGGCGGCGGTGGAACGCTACTAGCTAGGAGGGGCGGCGACGGCCGCAGAACGCTAGCTAGGAAACCAACCGCTGGGGATGCCGATGGCGGTGGAATGCTACCAGCTGGGAGGGGCGCCGACTGCCGGTGGCAGAACGACGATGGTCGCTGGGAGACCACCGCTGAGGGTGCCAGCAACAGTGGAATGCTACTAGCTGGAAGGGGCGGCGGCGACGACGACGGAACGCTAGCACTAGCTGGGAGACCACCCGTCAGTGATCTCGCAACGGTGGTGTCGATACCGGCGTGGGGGGGGGGGCAGCCCCAACGCAGGTAGCTCAACACACACAGCATGATGAGGACTAGGGTCACAACTGCGGATGAGCGAGGCATTGTGATCGGTTTAGGGGTTTGTGTAGTACAGACTTGGATGTTCTGTGGTAATAAGACTCAGGAGCACTGGGTTACTCCTATTTACAGACACTAGGATCACGCCCGTGCGTTATACTAGAATAAAATTGGCCGAACAATGGCCACATGTGAGGTCAATCATAACTGTACGTTGCAATAGGAACAAAATAATTTCTGCCGAGATCAATCATACCCATATGTTGGGATAGGAACGAATAGTTTCCGACCACCTAGTGTTGGCCGAGCAGTGACCACAGCTGAGGTCAACAGACACCCAAGCCAACGCGCATTGCCACATCGGGATTCGATGATGGCAAAAGAGAGTGCAGAGTATAGACCTTTATGCTTGTATGGAACCACGGTCTGCATGGGCTCGTCATGGGCAATACAAAATTGAAAATAAAACAATTATTTTAAAATATTATTGTACTAAGAACATTTTATTTTTTGTGCAATAAATAATCTTAACATTTCATCTTCTTAAAATCAAATACCTTCAACTCATTCTAAACTTAGAAGCTTTGATGACATTTCTATTTGATTCTACTCAATAAGTTTGATGAGCTGAGAGACATGTATCCTCATATTTCTAAGTAAATCAATTGATGGACTTTTACATAGTTTGTGCAGAAGTAAGACTCCTTTGTCGTAGTCTTTGAAACAAAATCATTTAAGTGATGCCACATCTAGCTAGCTAATGGCGCATGCTTATAGCTTAAAATTTGTGTCATTTTTTCCCTGAACATAAGGACCGAAATTCAGTCATGCCCACCATTGTATTCACCTTCGACTTGCTAACAAGCTGCCTCACTGGCAAGTACAATATTCTCATCTGCTAATCTAATTTCTAATTTGCTGGCTTCATTCTTTGAACTTCTGATTTAATCCCTGCATTGTTAATCAGCATGCAGCTGATTTTCACGAGGGACATTGTGTAACGAATATCTAAGAATGGAGTTGTTGAGGCATGTGCCCACGCAATGGTCTGCTTGTAGTTTCCCTAGAAATGACAAAGAAACATGAAGATCCAAAAAAATAAAAAAGAACGGACAGTTCCAAGATGCTAGCCGGCCTACAAAATCTGTAGCCCGGCGATCTGAGAATTTTCTTTTATATTATCTGACATGGATAGAAAAACAAAGGGGGAAAAAAAGAAATGGTCACACCTTGCTCCTGCAGAAGTTCCCATGGTAGGAACGTTGTGTCCATTCCTCCTATTTATTTCAGAAATTTGCCTAAGAGTCATGACAAGTGAGAAGTATTTTGGTGGGGGTCTTTTGTTGTCACCTTCGTGAATGTTGAGGTTTTCTTGTATTTTCTTTTGTTTGTAATTGGCTCCTTCTCTATTAATATATGCCCGTCATGTTTTTGTCCATATCTTTAAAAAAAATGACAAGTGAGAAGCCGCATTCTTCTCCTCGGCATGACAGTTCTAAGATGTCGTCCCCATACCTTACATCGTCTAGCACTTCTTGTTCTTGGTTTTAACAAAGACACGAGTTATTAGGAGTAGCTGCAAAAAGGTTGACAGCTGCATCTCCTGGCTATCTGTCCGATGTCCGTTCATGTGGTTAATTGTCAACCATGTATAAGCTATTAAGGTCGTTCTATGTCCTCGTAAAAATAATATAATAATAATAAGGCCGTCTATGATGGCGTGCATTTCCCGGCCGGAAATGTATTTACAGTACGTAGCCGCTGACTTGCAGGTGGAAGTCGTCTCTACACGATGTGATCACTGACCAGCCAGGCGTGCAGCACGTAGACTTCAATTTCGGACGTATGCATGAGCCTGGCCTTATTAGTGCATCGAGATGCTGTCTGTGTCTGGGTTTGTGGGTTTGCTAGATCTGCCATGTCATTGGCTTGTATCATAATAAAACTCAAGCCATGCATTGTCCAGTGTCAAATCATGCTACTCAATAGATCGAGTTCTCGTTGAACCCACAAAAAAAAGTTCCTTCAGTGTAGCTTTCCGCGTGCGGCGGTATACGTGATAAACGGCGACGACATCTCAAGTCAAACGACAGCTAAGCTACAGATCGATGGCAACTTCGCAAACGTGCGGCAACTCGAAACTCGTGTGTCTTGGTTACACAGAAATTAACGATCCTCGGTGCAAAGCTCAACGAGACATTTTCATCATCATGACCAAGGCAAATCTAAATTCTGTGCGCGCGTCCATGCATCGGCCGAGATGTAGCGACAGCTTCTTTATATCCTCCTATCGATAAAATAAAGATTTTGGTAAAAAAAATATATTCTCCAATGACTTTTTAATTAGATCTTTAAATATTATCATCCTATATTTCGGATTTCTAGCTTGCTAAAGCTGGAGAGACACAGAAAAAATATTGCACTTGCACAAGATATAGAAAAGTTGTGGAAGGGTCAAAAGATATAAGAGAGCGATTTTTATTTAAATGACTCTTCAAATGTTTCATCAGAAGGGTGAATTTAAGAAAGACTCCTGAAGATGCTCCTAGAGCAACTTCACGAGGCTCTTTCACTACAGGAAACAGTGGCTTTGCCGTGTGGCACAGGCACTCGGCAAAACCCACAAAACATTCGGTAAAAAGGATTTGCCGAGTGTAACACTCGACAAACAGCACACGGCATCTACAGTGCCAGCAAACGTCTATTTGCTGAGTGTTTTTTATCGGGCACTCGACAAATACATTGCCGAGAGCTAAAACCGATGCTCGGCGAAAAAAAGTAACGCGACGGCGCGGAGACAGTCATGGCGCGTTTGCCGAGTGTCTCGGACCTGACACTCGGCAAACCTGCCATCTTTGTCGAGTGTCAAATCCCGGGCACTCGGCAAACCTGAATTCTTTGCCGAGTGTCAAATACTGGACACTCGGCAAAGACTGGCCCAGAACGTACAAATGTTGGCTTATTTGCCGAGTGTCCAGTATGTGACACTCGACAAACATGCCTTCTTTACCGAGTGTCAAATCCCAGGCCCTCGGCAAACCTGTAATCTTTGTCGAGCGTCGAATACTGGGCACTCGGTAAAGACTGGCCTAGAACGTATAAATGTTGGCTTATCTGCCGAGTGTCACAGCGCAGACACTCGGCAAAGAAGCCATTAGTCCCAGAATGCACAGATTTTGGCCACGTGTCCTCTTTATCGAGTGTTTTTACTCTAGCACTCGGCAAAATGCCTCTTTGTCGAGTGTAACACTCAGCAAAACGACCATATATTCTCTGTTTTTATTGTTCGGTCACGTATAATGTACCCCACTCAAATAAACATTACAGGCATTACACATAGTTCACAATAAGCATCACAGACAGTTCATATAGATATATCGACAACACATAAATGCAAATAAACTTCAGAATCACTAGTAGGTTCATTCACAACCACAAATAGTCACATGTACTCCACAAATGCAAATGCAAATAAAATCACAAGTAGTCACTTAGGCCACAAGTTCCACTGCGACCACACTGGGTCATGAGGCTCATTCGATGCCGCCGATTGATTCTGCACAAAGGAGAAGAGATTGCATATGTGAGACAAGATTGAACAACACGTATGGTCTCTCTACTGCCTAACTAGTATAACCCTTGCAACTATCAGCAATATCTTCTCAGTTGCATTGTGCTCTAGTATGATTACTTAAGTACTAGTTGGTAACAAACATATAGCATTAGTCACTAAGTTTTTAGTGTCTGGGCATCTTTGTAAGATTGATTCTGCATAAACTAGAAACGGTGATTATAAGGTTGTAAAGTGACTCACAGTGCCTGAAATAATATTTGGAGCAGGTTGAGGAGGAGGGACTGGCATCGGTGGCGGAGGTTGACCTATTGCAGCGTAAACACCCCTCATATATTCAAACATTTGCAGCCACTCTGCCTCCATCCTCTGCCGCTCTGCCTCTGCCCTCTGCCGCTCTACCTCTATCTTCGCCTCTAGCTCCTCCCGGTGCCTCGTTTCTTGTTCTAGCTGAGCCTATAATATTTCATCCCAATATTACAATGTAATGCAAAAGTATGTAAAAATCAATGAACGATGAATAAAACAGAAATAACCTAGAGTGTGTTCATCTAGAACCGTGTAGAGTCCAGCCGTTGGTGTATCACCGGGCTAGAACGAGTGCCCCGTGCTCGAATTTGGGAGAGAGTGCGAGTACTGGCCGTGTCGATTGTGCCGTCGGCAATCCAGAACCGGCCATGCTTCTTGCCTCCTCCTGCCCTCATGACCACTTCTCCATCAAGGTCATGGGCACTCGGATCGTACTCTGGGCCATGGACCACCCTTGCCATTGATGTGTATCCATCGAGGCGGCTGTGGATGGACTCGTTGTTGTACGTCGAGGGCGGGTCCTCCGGGTTGTAGGCAACGTCGGCCGTTGCCCTGCCCTTGTGGGCCAAAGCATATGCCATGAATTGGGAGCAAGGCTCGCCACCATGTGTCGCCGACTGCAAAAAAAAAGCAATATGATTAGAAATTATGCAGAGTTAAGCGTTAGAATAAAGAAATGAATTCATGTACCCATCTAGCCGTGTATTCTAAGAGGTTGAGGTTGCCTTGATGGTGTGGTGCACCTGGCATCAGCAAACGCTGCTCCCGGCAAGCGTTGTGATTCTCCTCCCACGCGGGGTCACACCACCTGTCCACCATCCGGGCCCAGCACTGCAGATCGTAGGCGCACCACCACGGAGGCACCTACGTCATCAAGTATATGACATATAAGAAGATGAAATTAAGCGTAATTAATCTCAAAAAAATAAGTATTAATGTTCTATATTTACCTTCAGGTATTGTTCCGAGTTCTTGCAGCACTTTTAGGGAGCCTCACTCTAATAATTTCCGCGTGGTATTGGATCACGGCCTGGATGCACGCCTCGCAGTGCATGTCCTTGACGAGTTAATTGACGGCTTTGTCAGCCACATCATCCGCCTTGGCCTCGTATCCCTCCTCGCATCTAAAGAAATCCTGCATATAGACGCGATGTATCCGGTCATTATTTCAAGAATGTCCAATCAATGCGATGTATTGAGCAATGTAGTGCGAGAAAGACTTACCCAAAGCTCGGCCTTGACATGCTACGCCTTGTCGACGAATACCCTGCCATCCCGTTCAGGGGCATCGGGGACGGCGACATAGTGAGCCCACGTGTAGGCCGGCTCGATAGTTCCGCCGAACTACACTAGGCCAGGGAACTTTTCCTTGATTAAAAGACCAAGGATGTCGTTCACATGGCGTGTGTGATCACCCCCACCGACCTTCCTCCAACCCCTGCCTAAGTGATTAATATAAATTATTAGTTTCTATTATAATTTTGAACATATCAAATGAAAAATTAGTGATAACATCTAAAGTTACTTACTTGTCTCCATCAGGTTGAATCAGCGGGCGTCTCTCAAGAAGTATCGGTCACCTCGGAAGGGTCGAGGGACCTCGTAGCCACACACGCGATGAAGTAGAGGAAGAGGTACCCCCTATCTTCTCTTCCACCCCTGCCTCCTCCTCCACCCCTGCCTCCTCCTCCTCCACCCCTGCCACCTCCTCTACCTGTACCTCCTCCTCCTCAAAGGATGAGTGAGCGGAAGGTAACTCAGACGGCGATAAAGGTACAGGCGACGATGGCCTCGTCTTGCCTCCACCCTTCCCTCGACCCCTGGGTCTACCCCGAGGTCTCTTCTCGGACCCCTTAGCTGCATCGGACCCTTTACGTGTCGCTGTCGCTTTTGAGTAAAGAGACATTATCCTCTTCATACCGCCCATCATTATTCAATCACCTGCAATTAAAAAGAGTAAACCAATTAGCACAGAATATACATCAAAATAGATGCAAAATAAATAAATCGTACTTAGAAAATAACATGGTATGACAAATAATAAATCAATTAGCACGGATCATACATGTATTAGAAATAATCATCATGATCGGGATTAGCTAGATCATAAGTCTCATCATCACTATCACGCATGTCGATATAATCATCCCCGTGCTCCGAAGGAGGAATGTCATCATCACCGTCATTGCTTAGATGTAATCGATGAAGTAATTCTAAGTCCTTCACATTCTGAACCTCGTCTCTGACGTCCTCGTCAGCACCACTTTCATTGTCTACTTCTATACCCCGAGCTTCAGTTAAGTCTATCTCAAAACTCTCTTCGAGCCCATTTTCTTGAAAGAACTCTCTGTCATATGTGTTGGGGTCTATGTTGTAATATTGATTGTTTGGGACAGGTAGTTTACCGTGTGGCGATACATTTTGAAGTTTGTTTTTGTAGCTCGGTCGTATGTTCATACCCCTTCCTCCCAAGCACGGACCAAATCATCAATCAGAGGCTCTATGTACACACTCATACTATTCCCCGAGTGTTCAGAAATTATCAAAGACAAGAATATATTATGTCGTTGAAAGAGGATGTCAGGGGGGAGATTGAGAGGGATAACGAACATGGGCCAACAAGTGTATGAGGCAACCACCATTCCATAAGGATTGAACACATCTGTTGCCAGTGCAACACGTACATTACGAGCCTCTAGAGCTTTCTCACGATGAATCATATCAAACCTTGTCCATGCTTCACCATTGGATGGAGGCACCAGCTTCTCAGGATTGTATCGCCATCCATATTTGTGCCATGTCATCTGTTTCGCCGATTCCTCAGTCATATAAAGTCGTTGGATCATCGGTATGAATGGAAGGTACCGTAGGATCTTCACGGGGACGGTGAGCTACCTCTTCTGACCATCACCAGAGTCTACCTCCAGGAACCTAGATGATTTACACTTCACACAATACTTTGCTTCCGCATGTTCTTTCCTAAATAAGATGCATCCCTTCGGACAAGCATGTATCTGCTCATATGGCATCTTAAGTGCACGAAGGAGTTTCTATGCCTCATACATGCTCTTTGGTAGGATGTGACCATCCGGGAGCAGGCTACGAACAATAGTCAGCATAACATCAAAGGCTTCTCGACTCAAGCTAAATTGAGACTTTACAGCCATTAGGCGTGCAATGGCATCCAGTTGAGAAACCTTGGTATGCCCATGAAGGGGTTGCTATGCCGCAGACAACATATAGTAATACGCCTTTGCGGTTGCTACTGGCTCCTCCTCCCTACGTCCTTCATCGAAGTGTGCTTCATGATAGTCATTTAACATGTCTCCTACCCTGGCATCGGCATCATAATCCTCGATGTGTTATCTCACGATCTCGTCTCTCACACAATCGGATTCACTATGGTAGATCCACCGGGTATAGTCCGCTGTAAATCCATTCTTGCAAAGATGTTTACCCATGACCACCTTTGTTTGTCGATGCGTGTTTGCACAAATGCTGCAGGGACACCAAGTGGCACGCGCTCCTTTAACCCTTGCAAATGCTAGTTCTAAGAAAACATCGGTCTTCTCAATCCATTCATCGGTGAACGAACCCTGACTAGAGCGGCCCGTGTACATCCACTCACGTTCATCCATCCTCTAACATATCAGCAAGTAATATAAAAATCAATTGCATCAACAGGTTCCTACATGGCGGTCTAATATGTGAAGATAGGTCCTAATCCCACCCGAGGATGTGTAGATGGGTTTAATTTTTATACTCTACTCCTATCCGAGACAGAATTTCGATAGCACCTCCCCGTTGTTCTCCAAATACACGTCCTAGCAGGGAGATTATGTATCCAGAGAACAATAGGGAGATGCTACCAAAACTCTGTCTCAGATCGGAGTAGAGCATGGAAACTAACCCCATCTACACATACTCGGGCTGTCCAAAAAACATGGACAATTCAAAACAGATACGGTTATAGATATGCAAAGATCTGCATATTTCCAACTACGTCTCTTTTGAACGGGAGACGCTTAGCTGGTTACATGATATACGAATATCATACGAAAAGAGGGGTGTAGGATGCCTCATCTTGCTGTCTTGCAAAGTGACGAGTCGAGGACGGTGGGGAATGATCTTTGCAATATCCTCTCCTGCAACAAAGGAACATAATACTGTCAATTGTAAATTTTGGCAGCACCTCCCCTACACGGTGAGGTAACCAAAACCTGCAACAAACCAACGGCACAATGGCCGACAACCACATATACACCAAACCAACAGCACGATGGCCGACAACCACATACATCAAGGCAGGCAGAGATAAATGTCGCGCCACTATAGTTGACAACATTGTATTCCACGAGCATGCCATGCCAAGGTGTGGAGTAGAAGCTCTACCATCCATGCGACCATGCATGATGCATTCCATTTCCATTCCATGCACCACAAAGAAAGACAAGAAAGGCAGCACACACAAACTAGCATGGCAAGGCATTTAACCCGGTTTTGCACATTTTATATAGCAATCAGTGTTGAAACTCTCTAAGATCGACAGAAATACATGAATCTAGGCAATAAAAATTCTTGGCATATACCTCTCAACGCAACCGGCAGGCGTGGAGTGGGCGCAGGTTTGACGACACGGCGCGGGCACCGGAGCCTGCGTGGGGGCAGGAGCCAAGGCCAAAAGTGGAGGCCAAGCGCCTGTATGGGGGGTGATGGTGGCGCTGGGGCTGTGGGCATGGGAGGCGAGGGATGCGGGGCTTGGGGCCTATGTCATCGGTGCACGGGCGGGTGGGGCGAGGCGAGGTCAAAAGGGAGGCCGAGCACTAGGGGCGGGGGGGCACGCCAAGACGCTGGGGCTGGGGCGGCTCGGCAGAGCCAAGGCGAGGGGCAGGCGGGTGGGGGGAGGCAGGGTGAGCGAGGGCTAGGGAAGGTGAGGTCAGGCGATAGGGGCTGGGGTGGCATGGGAGGCCAGGCCTGGGGCTAGGGGGGCGACACGGAGGCCGAGTCTTGTGGGGCTGGCGGCAAGGGCGGCGGGCGGGTGTGGTGTGGGCGTGGGTGTGTGTGAGTGTGTGTGCGGATGGGTGTGGGACTATGGGTGGTTACAAAGGGAGGTTTGGCGAGTGCCCGTGATCTAGCACTCGGCAAACCCCCGTTTTTTTTTCATTTTCAAAACCTAAACTACTGCGCGTGTGTGGGGCCCGTAAAGCTGTTTGTCGAGTGTTCCAGTTCTACAGGTTTGCTGAGTGCGAGATCACGGGCACTCGACAAACCTATTTCATTTTTTTTCCATTTCTAAATCTTAAACTACTATGAGTGTGTGGGGCCCGTGAAGCTGTTTGCCAAGTGCCCACGATCTAGCACTCGACAAACCTAGACTTTGCCGAGTGGTAAATCGCGGGCACTCGGCATACGCTAGAAACTATGCGTGGTGGGGTCGGTAAGGGACTTTTCTGAGTGTCCCTTATATGACACTAGGCAACTATACTGTTTGCCGAGTGCCAGACCAGGGGCACTCGGCAAACCTAATTCATATTTCATGCATATTTCTTCTCCTTTTTTCCATAACGTGTTTTACTAAATTTGTTCCGATGCACTTTGAAAATACCTTATCAAATTCACTCAAAAATGTATATTTGATTTTTCTACGAATATTATTCCATTATTTCATATAGTTATAGCTCAAATTCAATTTGTATCCATTAAAATCATATAATCGCAGTTAATAAATTATAATTATCAAACAGATTCGAAAAATTACCAAAAATTCACACAAAACAATCTATGTTCTCTATTGCCTATGCAAAAAGTTTTGAAGTCAGATCCCAATTCGATCGTCACTTTGACTCCAAATCTTACCGAATCCTTCTCAACGCTACGATTCTTCTTCTGAGATACTTCGTTTTATAAACATTATACATGACAGATTGTGCGAAACCTTCTCAATTTTTTATCACAGCCTCCACGTATGATATCATGAGATCTTGACAAATCTCATGATTTTTAGACTTCATTTGTTTTTTTTAGAATTTAAAAATCATTCAGCCACACGTTCATGGTCGTGTTTCCTGAACAAGATGTGCGAAATTTCTTTTCATTTCCTAGATAAGGCCTCACACTAGACTCAATAACATGAATATCATTTTTCTACTCATTTTATTCTATTATTTGAATCACTTGCGGTTCAAATTTGACTTATACCAAAAAAAATCCTTGAAATACAATAAATTAATTAAATATAGCAAACAGATCCAGAAATATACCAAATCTTAACATGGAGTACCACATGTTGTATGTAGAGAGTAGAAAAAGTTTCAAGCCTAGAAGAGAAAAAAACTTATTTATTTGCCAAGTGCAAAAAAAAATACACTCGGCAAACTTATTTCTTTGTCGAGTGTGGAAAAAAAACACTCGGCAAACTTATTTTTTTGCTGAGTGCCACTAACGGACACTCGACAAACTCCTAACGGCTGATACACTAACTGACGGATGTCCACGTGGTGGTTTTTTGCCGAGTGTTTTTCTTAGTTTGCCGAGCGTTTTTTTTCAGCACTCGGCAAAGAGTTTGTTTGCCAAGTGCCATTATTTTGCCGAGCGTGTTTTTTGCAGCACTCGGCAAAGAGCTTGTTTGCCGAGTGTCCGATAGAATGCACTCGGCAAACATTTTTGCACTCAGCAAATCTGTTGTTTTCGGTAGTATTTATACCATTTCTAATTTATAGGAATATATATTTTGATAAAAAATACTCTCCAACAACATCTTTAAATGAATATCTAAATATAGATATCTTCTATTCTGGATTCTCGCAAGCCAAAGATGAAGAGTGAGGATCACTCTCTGGTGTGCCTACAAGATATAAGATATAGAAAAGTTGTTGGATGATGAAAAGATACAGAGAGTGAATTTAAGAAAGACTTTTGAGATGCTCTTAGGTCTTATTTGGATCCATATTAATTATAATAATTGGCTAATACTCCCTCCGTTGCAAATTATAAGATGTTTAGCTTTTCTAGATACATCACTTTTATAATGTATCTAGTGCGTATATCTAAGTGCGTAGCAAAAGCTATATGTATCTAGAAAAGCCAATACATCTTATAATTTGGAATGGGGGAGTATAATATAATTTTGATCCAAATAGATTAGATTATAGGATGGATTGATATAATTGAAACCTTATATTATGATAATCCTATAATCCCGGCGAGGCATACTTTTATTTTAGGAGATTATGGGTGCTGAAAGTCTGATTTACCACCACATTTATCTTTTCTTCTCTCAGTCATCAAGTAAAAAGGTGGCACCAGGAACACAACACAACATCAAGTCAAAAAGTAACGTCAAAGGGAACTGTATATTTTCACTTTAAGAAACAATAATCCATAGATCCAAACACTCTGATTATTGTAATCCATGGAGTAGGGAAAGCAATTATGCAATTTCGCTCTCCACCCGCAGCGCATACTGCATGGACCATGGAGTAGGGAAAGCAATCCCGCAACTCAGCAGTGGACCAGAGGAGTGACGTTTGGTAGCGCTCCGTTTAAATCTTGTGGAGAAGAGCTGAGCACTAACAAGCTAGGCCCCTCTCCGTTTTGTTGAAATTTGGCTTATGTGGATGCTTATGATAAAATGCTATGAGAGGAAAACTCTGTTCGTTCGCTGAAAAGTACTACTGAAGTAGTACTGCAGAACAGGGCTAGTTTTTTCATGATTTCTATGCAAAGAATGATTTTGTAATTAAAGTTTAGAATTTGGTAGCTGATTTTTTGATGAAAATTAAACTTAAATTGGTTTTCCAAACACAAATTACTTTGTGAATGCGTCTAAGTCAACCGCAGTTTGTTTTCCCAATGTACTTGTAGACTCTGCATGTACTACATTTGCAACTTCCATACCGAGGTGCCGACCTCCCCCCAGCTGACTTTGCTCAAGGACGGCGGCCACCAGAGTACCCGACGTCGACGGACTAGACTAGACAGCTTCGAGCTACTACTACCTATAAATAGACCATACGGGGCACAGCTTTCCTGCACCACTTCCCACGTACCATAGGCCCATAGCTCACAGCACAACAAGCACACGCTCTAGTTAGCATTCAGTAGCGCGCACTGTGCAGTTTGCACGAACACACGACACACAGTCACGTACACACGTCGTTTACACACCAAGGCACCAAGCGGCCGGCTGCAGGAGGCCGCCATGGTCAGGTCGTCCATTTTGGTCGTCCTTCCTCTCATGCTCGCCACCTTGCTTGACACTGCCAACGCCCAAAACTACTACACAGCGCCAACGCCGAGCCCACTCCCGGACAGCCCATCATCATCTCCTCCTCAGCCACCGCCACCGCTAAAACCGGAGTCATCAACAGCGCCTCCTCCTGCTTCGACACCTCCACCAGCGGCGTCATGCCCGCCTCCTCCTTCGCCGTCTCCGCCAGCATCATCCCCGCCCCCTCCTCCTTCGCCACCACCGCCGGTGTCATTCCCGCCTCCTCCTTCTCCTCCTCCACCGTCATCGCCGGCGTCCAACTGGACGACCGTGGCGAACGTGAAGGACCCGACGATCCAAAAGGTAGCGCAGTTTGCCGTGCGCATCTACACGCTCAGCGTGGGGGAACTCAAGATGCAGCTCCAGAACGTCGTCAGCGGCGAGACGCAGCCGTCTAACGGCGGGTACAACTACCGGCTGGTCATCACGGTGTCTGGTGGCAAGAATACGCAGTACGAGGCCTTCGTCTGGGGCATCCTCAAGACGCCGTCGTGGAAGCTCCTGTCCTTCACGCCCAAGTACTGACCATGCAAACAAGCCGCATACCATGCAGCTGGCAACCTGAAAACTTGCATGCATGCATATATCATCATTCATCAGGATGATAAAACTTCTAGAAAGGGGTAGATATGTCCATCAGTTTTCTACAGTATTTTTCTCGCTGTTGTTCAGTTCGTAGCAAGAGAATTTTTTAATGGTGATTTAGATTCCGCAATTAACATCATATATGTTGCACTTCTATGTTATCTTTCCTTGTAATGAAATAGCATATTTTGTTGTGATCCGGCATATATGTTGACACCCACATATATGCACTCGCCCTCGCTCCACCCCTATAAGCACCTTCGAACTGGTCGTCCGATCTCGAGATTGTCCTATGAACACATCCAAAGACATGGCTAGTAGATCTCAAGGTTGGTGAAGTCACCGCTGTCATCTAGCTCAAAGTTTATTTAATCAGCCTGTTCGTTTGTTGGTTTCAGCCAGGACTTATCAGCCAGCCAACAGTGATTTTTCTCTCACAACAAACCAACACCAGCCGGGCTTATCAACCCGAAAACCAACCAGCGAACAGGCTAAAAGTCTTTGTATGGCTATTTTTCGAAACACAGTACATATGCAGACACTCACACCTTATCCCTATGAGCATCTCCTAAAGACTTGCCTCGAAACACATTGTATGCTCATAGATCAATGATCACATATATGCATGCACACTCAATCAATCCCTATGAGCACCTCTCTTGATATTGACATGTAAGTGGTTTTTCTACATGGTGACGATGACGTGGGGCATGAGGTGGCAACTACTCAGCAAATAAATGAAAAACAAAAAAAAAGTATGGGGACTCACAATATCTCCTTCTCCCTCTAATTCATTTTCTTCCTCATCTCTCCCCTCCAAATGGTAGTTCCTCTTAATTTCTTCCTCCTCTCTCCCCTCCAAATGGCAGTGTTGCTCATTCTCGCTTTGTCATCGATCATCAACCTCCGATGCCTAGGAGACCTTGGCACCATAAGCCATTGAACCTCATCCTTGGCATGTGCGTCGACCACTCAACGCTTGCCTCTGCTATTGCTTGCGCAGCAGCGCCATCCCAACTTAAAAAGAAAAAATATTCCTGGTTAAATAAAAAACATATTCTTACTTCATAAAGAAAATTTTCTAGCTTTACTAGGAAAATGTTGTAGCTTAAAAAATTGCAGCTTCACGATAAAGTTTGTTCCAACATCACAAAAAGAGGTGCTCTGGATTCAGGAGGGAAAAAAACTCATGACATATTGATGTGAAATAAAAAGACTATAAAAATGAATTGGAACACAAATTAAAAATATACTAATAACAAATTGGGTACGGATAGACCGTACCTGGCGCTCTGCGGACTCCCAATCAGAGCGCGACGCGTGGACGACTACGAACCGGCTCGCTTCGCCTCCCACCGCAACCCACCCGGCTAATTGGCTCGGCTCGTCGCGGGTGAGCATGCGCGCGCTCGGCAAGCCAGGCTCATCTGCCTAGCACTCGGCTCATCTGCAACCGGCGCCGCTGCCTGCGCCGCCGACTCCATCTCCCTCGGTCCAGTTTTTCCTCAACCTGGACTCCAGAGTCCAGATGCGTCACCACCGCCGGCGACCTCCTCCGCCTCGTCTCCAGATGCGCCACTACTGCCGGCGTCGCAGCGAACTCCTCTGCACCTAGCTCCTCCGCCTCGTCTCCAGATGCGGCACCGCCGCCGTCAACCTCCTCCGTGCCCAGCCCTAGCAAATCCGGCCATCAGAAATCGTAACTCATGTCTTCTCTCCGCTAGTGCTTGGTCTTTGTGTGTCTGTGCTAGGGTGTATGGTCCTTCTACCCCCATCTGTAATACCAAGACTACAATCAATATGGGAGGTCCTACAGTACCTCCCATATTGATTGTAGTCTTGGTATAGTTTCTGTTAAGTAAATTTCTACGGCAGACCAATTTTACTGCAATCATTTAGTTTTGTGAGGCCACATACGTTTGCTTGCTTGCTTGGAAAACTGAAGCTTCATTGGTTTATAGTGTTTATTATGATTTACAATCAGAACACTTCTATTCTTGCCTAATTTATATTGGATAGATTAAATAATCCATTGCTGGTGCATATGGTTTCATGCCTTGGATCCGTGTAATCTTAAATAAACTGAGTTATGTCTGGTTCTATGGAAATCATGATATGTGTATGGTACTGGACTGCAAGATGTGAGTAAACTGTATCTCTGATTTTAGGCTTCCCTGCAGGTTTCTGAAGGGAGTGAAGGAAGAGAGAGGACTGTCTACCATCAGATTGCAAGGAAGTCTACGAGCGTTGTCTTGCATCATCCAATCCTAGATTGCAAGGAAGAAACGTGAAGTATGACTAGTCTGATTAGTGTACAATGTATGGATGCGAAGCTGCTTTGGAAAAACAATCTGTGCAGTTTTTCTTTTCTTTTTTCTTTGAGCTTGCTTTGTAAGAGTTAGTGGTACAGATACTTCAAGATGTAACATGCACATTGATCTGAAATACATATGGCATTTTGAGCCGTTTTGAAATTTATGAGCTAGCAATTCCGTGGAATGGATAAGCTTAAAAAATCCATGTGGCATGGTAATTGCTTTACAGAAATATATGAGACCCATTGTTTTTTGAAAAGTATATGTCCCTTCATAAGTTCAGATGTCCCATTTTTCAGATTTCTGTCAGTCCAGGCATCACAGTTGGCAGCAGAAAGACTAGTAGTAGGTAAATTTAGGACCTTAGTTGTGAAAATTCATACTACCATCTGTATTCACAAAAGGAGTTTGATAGCAGTGGACAAATCTGTATCATAATAAAATCTAGCTCAACATAATAAAAGGGTACCGCAAAGCGGCATCTTAACGAAGACACCGGAATTACATGTTTTCATCAAAATGTAACTTTCTAGCAGACGAGGACATTGTGGCATCTTACTGAACTCCGAGTATAAGATCTGTAAATCCTCCTTGGATGTAAGGTGCAGATATGGCAGAAGATTGCTCAGGCATAGAATTTGTAATGTCTGAAACCTTATCACATTCTGTTAGGAGTTCTGAAAGTCCAAGTCTCCTACGAAATCTTTTCTTGAATACATTATTCATACCTTCGCTCCTTTGAGTCGAGTTCATGTCAGCTATAAAAGAGTCGCGGTACACAGCAGCCCATTTTTTCCTTAAATCATATAAATTTTTCATCCATTGGTTGTCCTCAAGCTTATAGTCAGACAATAATTCATTCCACTTCTGGATGAAAATAGCTTCTGATCTGTCTTCATAGACACATCTCTTAAAATCTTGTAGAAACTTATCAGGATGCTTATGAATTACATGCCCCAAATGTTTAGCAGCATTAACATATATGTGAAATAAACAGAGACGATGGCTTGTATTTCGAAATACATAAGCAATTGCTCCTGCCATGGTTGCATCTTGATCAGTAAAAATTGTGCTTGGATGCTTGCCCGACATTGATGTTAGGAAGGTTTCAAACAGCCAAACAAATGATTCAATAGTCTCATTAAATATCAGTGCAGCCCCCCAAAATTATTGTTTGCTTGTGATGGTTGGTTCCAAGAATTAGAGCAAAAAGCATTTCAAACTTATTAGTCTGAAACGTGGTGTCAAATGACACAGTGTCACCAAAGCATGCATAATTCATGATAGATTGACCATCTGCCCAAAAGAAATTAGCTATCCGACCATCTTCCTCATCTATTTGAACCGCATAAAAAAATGTAGGATCCTCTATTTGCTTATTGTTCAAGTATTCCAACAATATTTGCGCATCATTGGATTCTAAGTACTTCTTGCGCTCGCGGCCAATTGCATTATTGCAGTCCATCCTTGATAACGGCACTTTGTCAGCTCCTCCATAAAACTCCTTCATGAACTCATACGCAGTGGCGAATTTAGGATTTTAGATCAAGGTATGTCGTCTAAAATTTTTCATATACAATTCGGTAAATCCATATTAGTAATTCAGTAATAATTATAAAATCGACTACATGATTCGGTATAAGTGCACTAAATAACACAATAAGGCTTAAATTTATGGATTATTTAAGTTAAAACCATCCACTAAATACAATATAAATAGTTCAAAAGTCATACCGATAATTGAAATATAGGAGTAAAAGAGTACAAGAGACTTACAACTCTATTTCTGACTATTTTATTTGACGCTTTCGAAGGGACATAAATATCTTGATTATATCATCTTCACCAACTTCAAAGAAAATATTCCGCTAAGTGAAAGTGACTAGACAATCATCTAAAAGACTATCTCCACCATATTTCGTAACTTTGTTGTCACTAAAACCATTGCAGAAAATACTTTCAACACTTGTCGTTGCCACGGGTAGAAGCAACACCAATTTGAGATGCTCATAAACCATTGATACACTTTGTGCCTTTTTATTTCGAAAAGCTTAACTAAGAGAGTTTCTCTTCAGAAGAGCATAAATATTAAAAAACACAATGCTAAATAATTAATCAATTTGTTGTTTGTGATGTTAGCAAATACTCCATCCATTTTAAATTATAAGACGTTTTGGCTTTTCGAGATACATAAGTTTTGCTATGCACTTATATATACACTACGTCTAGATTATGCATAATAAAAGTAATGTATTAAAAAAATCAAAATATCTTATAAATTGGAATGGAGGGAGTAGCTGTGAAAGTAGATAATAATTTTCTATAATAAGACGAAGAGTAGAAGATTAAATTTTACCAGGGAGAAATAGTGAATCAGCGAGCCTCTGTGACTGCGTGGTCGTGCAAACTGCAAACTGCACACGAGTGACCGGAGGCAGCAGGGCACCGGCCACCAAAACCAGGGCGTCACCGTCACGCCGGCGTCAACAGTCAGTCAGGGGGCGGCATGTTCCGTGAACCGTGACTCCTCAGCTCCGATCGACGGATCGAGAATTTTTTTAACAAATCGACGGATCGAGATAACAGCCAAAAAGTGAAAGGTCCGAGGATAACCTTGCCGCAAACTGGCCTCCTGGGCCTTCTAACTTCTTGCTTCGGTGATAGATATAGCGTCATCTGTGATCAAGTGATTTCTTTCATTTTTTAATACAAATACAGATATATAATACATATATGTTATTAGTACATGTCGGTAAGACAGGGTATGCCGGTGCATACCTGGCATACCCTGTGCCTCCGCCACTGCTCATACACCTTGGCTGGCTTCATCCCTGCTTCCCTTATCTGACCAATTAGCATCCTATCTGCTTCTGTAACACACCGTTGCGACTTCAGCTTGTGCAACTTATTTGGACTAGCAAGATAATGATTGTGATCAAGTACAACCTTTTGCACTGTCTAAATTCCCTCTTTGCTAACACTGAACTGAACACGAGCATTACAACCTGTCCTTGTAATGTCTTTCTGTGATGACTTGTTTTTTCGATATCCTTGGTTACTGCAAACTATATATTTCTGACTTATAGTTTTATCTTCTCGGAGCTTTGTATGACTCTTTCTAATACTGAATCCAACCTTACCGGCATAGGTGTTGTACATTTTGTAAGCTTTCTCCTCTGAATCAAAAGCCATACCAACTTCAGGAATGATCAGAGCTTGTCCAATTTTATCAACCACCTATTGTACAATGAGATGGAAATTAAAATTGCGTAATACTGAATCCATAATGCGATTTTTTCATGACTATCAAATAAACTCACATCCCATACCTCAGCTGCTTGTGCCACAGGTTTCAATAACTCCTGAACAGATATAGTCGCAGGCAGTGTGGACGGCGATTCAGTCACAGTGGACGGCAACATGGGTATGGCAATTTCATTGACGTTTCCCTGAACAAAAATCATGTGCAGACGATCTGACAACTGTACTATTGAAAAAAAATCCGGCACAAAGCCATCTGACTGTACATGTATAGAGA
Organism: Miscanthus lutarioriparius; assembly: GCA_904845875.1. Classification (NCBI taxonomy): domain Eukaryota; kingdom Viridiplantae; phylum Streptophyta; class Magnoliopsida; order Poales; family Poaceae; genus Miscanthus; species Miscanthus lutarioriparius. Next base: position 10,341,122 of record CAJGYO010000001.1, on the reverse strand, counting down.
GGTATACGTACCTGCAGTGCATCATTGAAGTTGGTGTCTGAGGAATTCACTTCAATTGTAGGGTCGTCACCTTTTGGAACATCAACAATAGCATCAGCATTGAGGGCAGGGTTAACCTCCATGCTGCCTGCTATGCAATTGATGGCCGCGCGGATTGGAAACCTTCCTGCACGCTGCCGTGTGATGATGCTTCTTTCCTCTTTGAATGAGAAACTTCCGATCGTGCTCACTCGTTGCCGTGTGACAGCGGCAGTCCTGATCTGCTGCGTGCCTGCGTGATGGTGGCGTTCGTGATCCCAGAAAAGACGGCGTTGTTGGCGGACAATTGAGGAACGGACTGGCTTGCGTGAGGTTGGAGCCGAGCGCGCACAAGCTCAACCACGACGAGCCGAGCCAATTAGCAGATAGGGATGGAGGCAAAGCGAGCCGGTTCGTAGTCGTCCACGCGTCGCGCCCTGATTGGGAGTCCGCACAACGACAGGTACGGTCCATCCGTACCCCATTTTTTTTTTCCAAAGAGACAACATGGGTCCCATGCACATGCAAGTGGAACTGAGAAACACGTTCAAACTACGCAGGCGGGCTAAAGTTTTGGACCACACGTGGTCTTTTTTCACGCATCTTTAGAAGTTGATGTAACGTAACCGTCTTTAAAAATCATCTTTTAAAGACGGTTGCCTTAATATAACCACTTGTATAAATAGATATATTTTTAGAGACAGTTTTCTTAACAGAACTGTCTCCGGGCGGTTCATGAGCTACGGTGCTCTCCATCATAGTTAGAAGTGATTTCTTATGTTGTCCGCCTCTAACAGAAGTGGGAGGCGTCTGCAAAAATCATTTCTGTACTAGTGGGAGACTTCGCGAGCTTGCTGGCATGTGCTCATGTAGATCCGTGGCGTTGAAGGGGAGGAGGTCGCCGGTGGGTGGAGGCTCCACGAGTTCACCGCGCGTGGAGACAAGAGGGGCGGAGCTCAGTAGCGGAGAGGGCGTGGTTTGGAGGGTACAGGGTCGTCGGCGGGAGGAGAGGGCATGGCTCACTGGCCAGAAGGTAGATGGAGCATCGGAGGACGTTCAATTCCCTGGACCAATTACTACATCCAAATGCTTAGAAATGGAATCACAGTCCAATACCATTTCATCATGGTATTCATTTGGAGCCCAATTCCGTTGACTCAATTTCAATGCCAACATCCAAATGGACCCTAAGGGCAAATTTAACTTTCCCCGAGAAATACCGGGTGCGGTACTGCGAGGTTGGCTTGATGGCGGGACTAAGGTCAAGCTAGTCTCACCTTCTATGCTGCAATGATGACGGCCGCAAGATCGTCCGCCAGGTCGGCCACGGACCCATCGCGATCCCGGTCGTGGAGTCTAGACCGCGGCCAGGATGGGGGCCACCAATCTTGAGGATTTGCCGGATCGATCTTCGAAGATGCTCATAGTGGTAGGGTTGCCTGATGAGAGTCTGAACGGAGCAAATGGTGCTGCCACCTCCACGACCGGGGCTTCGATGGGGTCCGCCAATCTCGAGTATTTGCAGGTTCAGTCTTTGAAAATGCTCATAGGGGTAGGATTGCTTGATCAGAGTCTGAACGAAGCAACTGGTGCTGACAACTCCACGACCGGGGCCAAGATGGGGGACGCCAATCTCGAGTCTTTATCGGTCCAGTCTCCGAATATGCTCAAAGGGGTAGGGTTGCCTGACGAGAGTCTGAACAGAGCAACTGGTGCTGGACTTTTTGACACAAACGGAGCGACGCCACGGCCGACAACACCACTAGGGCCATGATTGGGGCTGCGATGGACATGGCGGATGATCTTGCGGTCGTCATCATTGTAGCGTGGAAGGTGAGACTAGCTTCACCTTAGTCCCGCCATCGAGCCAACCTTGTAGTACCGCACCCGATATTTCTCGGGGAAAGTTAAATTTGGCCTTAGGGGCATATGCCCCTACCCAATGCACCATTGGATGTGCATTGGGATGTGTGCACTATAGCGCAGGGTCTCCTATTATGGGTCATATCGTTGGAGATAGTAAGGCAACGTAGGGTCTCCTATTATGGGTCGTAGTGTTGGAGATATTAAGGCAGCGCAGGGTGAGGGTGATGCCTGTCGCATACACCACAAACACGAGTCCTCCACCACCCACGCAAGACAACAGTGCAAAGAGTAATGGACTTGCCCAAATACCGTTCTCAGGGCACACGGCCGGTGGCGGTGGAATGCTACCAGCTAGGAGGGGCAGTGGCAGCGGAACGCTGGCCGGGAGACCACCCGTTGGGGTGCCGGCGATGGCGGAATGCTACTAGCTAGGAGGGGCGGCCGCAAAACTCTAGCTGGGAGACCACCTGCCAAGGGTGCCGGCGGTGGTGGAATGCTACCCGCTAGGAGGGACGCCGGCGGCGACGACAGAAAGCTAGTTGGGAGACCACCCGTCATGGATGCCAGCAGCTGTGGTGTCGACACCGGCGAGGAGGCGAGCCCGCGACGCAGCTAGCTCAGCACACAACAGGACGAGGACTATGCGGCCACGGCTTAGCGAGGCAGTTGTGATCGGTTTAGGGGTTTGTGCAGTGTAGACTTGGTTGTCCTGTGTAGTATAATACGAAGTACTCGTGAGCATGGGTTACTCCTGTTTATAGACAATAGGCAACCGCCGAACAGGTAATTTTATTGCGCCTCATGACGTGGGAGATATGTACGGGCTCGATGCCACTGGTGAGAAACACGTGTCTAGCATTTCCCTGAGTTGGGGGTTGGCGTAGTGTTCGGTGACTACACGATGCGCAGCCAGGTAGTCATAAGGTTGGGGGTGTCCTGAGGTCTGAGGAGGCAGTGAGTTAGAGCATCATTCTCACGAAAAGATGCAACAAGCTCCGTTTACACCAAGCGCTCGACACTGTCCCCTTTGCACCATTGTCGTAATTACGTGTCCGCCCCGCCCGGCCCATGTGAAAGCTGGATTCGAGCCGTCGCCTGGCAGTTGTGTTCACGTGACGATGTTCATCATCTGCTTCTCTGCCGATCTACGGCCATATGATTTGTGCATCCTTCTCACGAAAAGACGCAACAAGCTCCGTTTACAGCAAGCACTCGAGATTGTCCCCCTTGCACAATGGCCGCAATTGCGCGTCAACCCCGCCCAGCCCATCTGAACGCTGGATTCGACCCGTCGACTATGCTCTGCTATTTTTTTGTTTTTTGTTTTTGTAGACGTAAAAATAAATAATAAATACAACATGACGTGACCATTGACCTTCTCTAGAAAACAAATATCTTCACCACCAAATTGTTAATGTAGCTTTGATTAGAAATAAGACTTATGCTTATTTAACTTTGGATTAGCCAATGGTTCAACCAATCAAATCATGAACCGAAATATTGAACAATTTATTATTTAATTCAGTCTAAATAAAAGTATCTCTACAATTCCAATGTGGGTTGCCATATGGAAAATCAAGAAAGGCCTCAGTCTCACAATATCTCCCTCTCCCCTTAATTCATTTTCTTTCACCTCTCCCCCCCGTCAAATGGTAGTGTTGCTCGTTCGCGCTCCGTCATTGATCAATCAACCGCTGATGCCTTGGAGACTTGCTGACTTCGCACCATACGCCATTGCAGCTCATCCTTGGCACGTGCGTCGGCCTCTCGCCGCTCGACTACTTGCGTAGCGCCATCCCAGCTTAATAAAAAGAAAAAAAGTTCTTGTTAAATAATAACATATTCTTGCTTCATAACGAAAATTTTCTAGCTTTACAAGGAAAATGTTTTAGCGTCAAAAAAGAAATTTGCAGCTTCACGGGGAAGTTTGTTCCAACATCACGAATTTTTTTTCCAACATCACAAAAAGGAGTGCTCTAGATTTAGGAGAAAAAAGCTCATGACATATTTATGTGAAATAAAAAGATTATAAAACTGAATTGGGCACAAATTTAAGAAAGACTAATAACAAAATTTATCCCTAGGGTGGTTATTAAAAGAGGGAGCTTCACAAGTGGATTTGCAAAAAAAAAAAAGAGATGAATGACAAGGGGAGCTTCACTAGTGGATTTGCAAAAAAAAAAAAAAGAGATGAATGACAAGAGTTATAATAATGAAAACAGTTGGAAGCAAAAGAAAAACACCAAAATTCCAGAAAAAGAAGAACCAAGTGTCATGGCAAAAAAAAAAAAAAAAAAGAGAATGGACAAAAAGGAGGAGGAAACTGAGAAGAATGAGCCAGTTTCATGGGCCGTTCTCCCTAAGTAACCAACCTATTTATCTGTGTCAACTGCGAAAGAAGAAAAAGAGGGAGAAAAAAAAGGAAAAAGTCCGCATTACCTCCTTCAACTTTTGTGAAAGTCTGCTTTTCCTCGTTGAACTCTAAAACCAGGTAAACCACCTCAGGGAGGTAAAAGACAAAAACCGCATTTGAAAACCGCTTATAACCGATCAGGAAGGTAAAACGAATGGTTTTAAAAGTTCAAGGAGATGGTTTACCAGGTTTTAGAGTTAAGGGAGAAAAAACAAACTTTCGCAAAAGTTGAGAGAGATACCGTGGACTTAAAAAAAAAAGACAATTCGGCCCAGTAGCGGTCGGAGAAGCCCAGGAAGAACTGTCCTCCTGTGTTCACACGTTTTTCATTTCCCGTTCGCCTCGCTTGCGCGACGACTAGGGCGACCGCCGCCGGCCTACGGCCAGCTGGCAAAGGTCCTCGTCGGGCCCTTTGCCGGCGACGAGCACCCACCCCAGCCACCAGGTATCCCGCCACTTCTCTTCCCTTTCTGCTGTCCAAAACTGGCACCCGAACCCTGATTTAAGCAATTTTCGTATATGTATTCGGATCTGATCTAATCACAAGTGTATACATGTATTATGCCTATATTTTTTTTATCGGGTGTATACACATTGTACCTGCCCTTTATTGGGTCAGCGCCCCTGATTGATTATAGACATCTTTTAGGTCTTGGACGACGCACGTACGTCGCCAGCGGCGGCGGTCTCGTCGGAGAGCGGAGAGTCTAGCCCGCGGCCGTCCAGGCGAGCGCGATCCTCGATCGGACAGGTTGGTCGATCTCGATGACGGGGTGCCTGTGGCCGTGCGTGGGAGCGGCAGTGGCTGGGGATGGGGCCGGCCACCGGAAGGCGGGGCTGTTCCGCTCCAAGCCCAGGACCCCCGCGGAGGTGGTGCAGCACGTCAGGGACCTGGTCACCTACGTCCTCGACAACAAGGACGGCTGCTGCGGCGGCAAGCGCGACGCCAAGCTTGAGCACAGGGTAACACGCCTTTGAATTCCTGCAGCTTGCATTGCATGCTTATCGATCCCATCCGTGTACGTACATGTATATACTAAGTAATTATTTTCTGCTTCCCGATCCCATCCGTGTACGTACATGTATTATATACTAAGTAATTGTTTTCTGCTTCCCAGTAAAGCGATTATTGCGAACCGACCTTTGCAACTTACAACTGTATCGATGCTTGTTAGGGATAAATGTATTCGTGTCGTTTCATCTGTTCTTGCTTTAGGGATAGATTTGTCCGTTTCTGATCTTGCTTCCGTTTATAGTGCATGATCTTTTGACGCCAGTGTCTGTGTCACTGCATTGGAGCAGTTACCATTCGTGCAATTATATATCAGGAGATTTTCCGGTAGAATTATTCCTTTTTTTCAGCACAAGACGTATACACCCCGTGGTTGCTTTGGTTTGTACTAGAGAACTAGAAACCTGAATATTTTACTGTTCCTAATAATTAATAGATGGTAAAAGTCCATATTTATTTTTAATTTTTTTTGTTGTCGTTGTGAAAAAACTGTAAATGTTTTATCATACTTACAAAAATGTGATGAAAAGGACACTATACATCAAGTAGCGTATAACTTCATATATAGAGATGAAATAACCAATGCAAGTTGTCTATGCTGCATGCAAGATATTTATTGTAATGCATCTTCCGAATTGCTTGTTGAGGATGATTGTAGGGGCTTCTTTACACATTGAAGCGACTAGGAACTTTTGCTTTTGGTTTGTCTCTTGTTAGTTTCAATAAGCAGAAATACAGGTTTAAAAATAACAAAAAATGGCCTTTGATTCTCAAATTGTTGAAGTAGCAATTAAATCCACATGATTGGCTTGCAGATGGTAGAACTAAGCAAAGGAATCAAGGAGATGAAAGGCATTCTCTACGGTAATGGCGAAGAAGATCCTTGTGAAGAAGCTTGCAAGCAATTGACTAAGGAGTTCTTCAAGAAGAACACTGACACCTTCCGTCAACTAATTGTTTCCCTTCAATACGTGGACTTGGAAGTACGTCAATATCTAAAAATTTTGAAAAAAAATTCTTCTAATCACGTTTTGTTCTAGTAAAAAACACCACTTCTAAAATACTTATAATTTTTCCTCAGACACAAAAGGATGTTACTCAAGTGATTGCAAATCTGCAAAGGCAAAAGGTTGATTCAAGATTGGTTGCCTCCGAGTACTTGGAAGCTAACTTGGATCTTTTGGATATTTTGATGTCTGGGTAAGTATCTAGTCAACTCATGATCATCTCTATGGCCTTAAGTTATTTTTCATGTGCACATAGATGGCCTTAAGTTATCTTAATGTGCATGTGCATTTATATAACTATAGTATTCAAACTATATAATATAATCTTCTAAAATCAAATCGGTTATCCTTTCTATTCTTCATTTAGAGACTATCTGAAAATTGATTGAAATATGTGAGTATCATTTTTGAAATAACATGGTATTAGTTCCACCAACTTGAAGGTACGAAAACTTGGACATCGCAATACATTATAGTACTCTATTGAGAGATTGCATACGCCACCAAGTTGCTGCAAGGTATGTGCAATAATCTTTGTCATTTACAATGATTAAAAAATGTTAATGACATGTGATGCTTCAAACTCATACGTTAAATTATTTTGTTTAGTGTAATCAGTGATTGTTTTGTAGGTACGTATTGGAATCTCCACACTTCAGGACTTTCTTTGATCATATACAGTTTCCAGACTTCAATATACAATCAGATGTCTTTAAAACTTTTAAGGTGAGTATATGCATGCCTTTGCCCTTTAGAACTAAAAGACAACATCGTCTGATTACGTTATGCTTTGCCCTCACCTGATAATTGTTAATAATTATAAAGTATATCCATATATATATAAGTATACTTCTGTTAAATCTGTTGAAGGGCGGGCCTAGTGCAAGCGGTAGAGTCTTACCGCCCTTTTAATGAGTGACAGTTTTTGTTCTTTAATTTGTTTAACAGGAACTCATGACACGGCATAAATCAAGTGTTGCTGAGTTCTTTTCCAAGAATTATGATTGGGTAAGTGCAAAACTAATTAATACTTATGGTTTTGTATTTGTTTGCATATATAATATAACATAAAAAAGGCGTATAACAATGTGACTTGCAGGTTACAATGATCAATATATACCTCTCTGTAACTTTATTTGCAGCACAGATTATTGTAATCTCTAACTGTAGTAAGCTATGCATGTATGTATCAGTTCTTTGCGGAATTCAACTCGAAACTGATATTATCTGCTTCCAACTACTTCATCCGAAGGCAAGCCGTTCAAGTACGCTCCTTTCCCTTCTCGTTGTTTAGCATTCTCTATATATTACTTTGAAGTTTTCTTGCCATCACATTCAAACAGCACTCATAAATTGACGAACGTCACTTGATCTTATCCCATTTGTTCCATATGCAAACGGTATCCCTCTCAGCTCTTGCGAGACATTCTTTTGGAAAGGTCAAACAGTGCAGTGATGGTGCGCTATGTTAGTTCGAAAGAGCACCTCATGATTCATATGAACCTTCTAAGGGTAAAGATTTTTTTCCCTGCATTTTAATAACTCAACTGCCCAATCATCCTAATCATGCTCAGCCACCATGCTATGCATTGTTAGTACTTCAATTTTGTGTCCCTGGTCGAATGCGCTCTCCCGGTTCAGACTTTGAATCTCATATATACGCTTAATTATCTTACTTATTTGCTTGTTACGTTTCACGTCGCCAGGATGAAAGCATAGCTATTCAAGTAGAGGCTTTCCATGTCTTCAAGGCACGTCAGTCAAAATCCCCTGCCTGTCCCTAACGTACTGCTGCTGCAAACTTTTATTCTCGTTGGTTGAATTAATAAAAAAAAATGCGGGTCTGCCCTATAAATATGCAGCTGTTCGTCGCTAACAAGGAGCAGCCACCTGAGATCACCAGCATACTGCGCGCCAACAGAAGCAAGCTCCTGAGGTTCTTGAAAGACTTCACCACCGTGGAGAAAGGTAAATTACTAAATTAGCGGCACACGTTCGGTAATTTATCCGCATGCATCCAGTTAACCAAAATTCTATAAGTTCCAAGACCAACTTCAATCACTGTTGAATGCAGACGATAAGAAGTTCGAGGCCGATAAAGCTACGGTCATCTCGGAGATCCTAGCGCTGGTTGGCGCTGAAAAGCAGTAGACAGACAGGTTGGAAGCGTCGACATGCAAAGTGCAGTAGCTAGCTAGTGTCTCTCTCCCTGTGTTTGTGTTTCATACAACCAAATGTGAAGCGTGAAGGTGATGAAGCCTGTGCCGGCTCATTGGTTTCTTTAATTTGGGCCGCCGCGGCGCCGCGCCACAAGTGACCGCGCAGCGTGCTGCAGTGCTGACAGGCTGTTGTCTTACCTTAGTAGCGACATTTACCAGTCGAGTATCCTGTGCCATGTACCTCTTTTTGTGTGTATGGAGTGGATGGATACTCTCGTCTGTGTGTGTGATACCTGGAGTGGTGTGGTATGATACGTGGACCAGGTGTCTGGAGCCGGCGAGTCGCTATATATTCCATTTGCCATGATAAAAGATTAGCCTGTTATCCGTCGCCCTTACTGCGGCCGTGGGCTGCTGGCCTGCTCTGAAACTGCAGCCACGGCCGGCCCACCAGACAACGTAAATAGCCCTCTGGTTTCCTCTAAAAAACCAGCTGGTATACCACCGTGGAATAAATATCGGGCCCTTGGATTTCTTGTTTTCTGCTCTGAAAAGGCAGTACCAAGCAGCAACCCGAGCAAACTTGCGCTCAAGAAGCCACAGCCATCCGGTGAAGCGGCGTTGAAGCGCTCGGTGTTTTCCGTGCAGGCGTTCGTAGTAGCACAGCGATTGTTGTTCACGCATACAAATCGTCACGACAAACAAAACAATCGAGAGTATAGTCTGGAGCAAACATGAATAGTATCTTTGTTCCGGGTTACGGCGCAGGCGCATCGACTAATGGATGTACAGATTACACACCAGCATAGTGTGGTGCAGGACTCGATTACAGCTCACTCAGAAGAAAGAAAGACATGCACTAGCACTAGGCGGAGAAGAGGCCGTCGGCGGCGGCCAGGGCGAGCCCGGTCTTGGGCTCCAGCAGCTGCACGGCGACGCTGACCCCCGCCCCGGACGCGGCGGCAGAGGCGGACTCCACCCACGAGCTCCACACCTTGGCCACGGCCCCGAAGTTCCTCCTCTCGCCGCCGCTGCCGCTGTCCCCGCCGGCGCCGGCCCCCGGGTCGCCTCTCTTCAAATTCTTCTCGAACTGCTCCGTCACCAGCAACGCGATGTCATCCATCCTCTCTCTCTCTCTCTCTCTCTCTCTCTCTCTCTCTCTTCACTGAACACGATCTCACTCGCTCAGCAGTCAGAAACACTCTGCTCTTGCTTGCCCTGCTCTGGTCTCTGTGGATGCTGTCTGTGAACTCACTGTGATGATCGATGAGCGGGGCCGGGCTGGTATATATATATAGTCCCGTGCCGCGCCCGGGTCGGTGACTCGGTGGCGATTGGGTCTGCTCGAGCTCCATCGCTCCGGATAAGCATCGCTTTTTCAATTCTGCTGCCGCGTCGACGGTTTGTGCAGCGATCTGATGGGTCGTCGCTGGTTTCGTCTCTTCGTTTGATGGCGGACCCTGTCTCTTTCTGTGGTCTCCATATTAAATCCCGCGGCGGCGACGTGCCGGGGGGCGCCGCACCGCCGCGGCCTGTTGCACGTTCTGTAGCAGCACGTCCTGTCTGTCTGTCTGTCTCAGCGATTTTCCAATTTTTATATTACATTTTACAGGTCTGTCTATCTATTATTATAGTGCACTCTATAATTTGCCAATGGTTTTGTGCTTGTATACTACTACTACTAATGACGCAAGCAAATACGCTAATAACGCAACGTGGATTTAACATTTTTTAGGGTAATGCTACTTACCAGAAGTCCGAGGCGTGGTAAGCAGCTCCCCACTCATTCGCTAGCTATGAAAAAAAAAATCCTTCACTATGCTACCTCCTGTCTTTAAAGGCAGGTGCTTTCACCATCTCCAACCTTACATTCGCATTGAAAAGTGTACACACACGTCGCATTGAGATATATGTGGGCACACTTCTCAATACGAATCCATCCAATGGTGGAGGTGGTGAGAGCACATGCCCTTAAGGGCACATTTAACTTTACCCTCCACTCATCCACTGGCTCGCTCGCCTCTCGCCCCCTCCATTGCGTGCGCTGCCCGCTCCCTCCATGACCGGCAGCGGTGCCCTCACCCACCCCACGCGCACCCTCCCATACCCCGACGTATGACCATGGCTGCCTCCCTGGCAGCCGCCGGCGCCCTCACTCACCTCGGCGGTGCCCCTCCCCCACCCCGGCGTCCTTCCCCAACGCCGCAGATCCGGCAACCCTCTCCACACACTGGCGAGATCTATGGAGCATGAGCGAGATCCTTTAGAGGTGGCGCGGCGGTGTTGCAGGGGAGTCGGTGGTGCTCCCCCACCCGAGCGAGATGCCCTCCCCACCCCTGGCGGCACCCTCTCTCACCTCGGCGATCGTGTTTCCCCCACCCGGTGGCCATGGCGCTCCCCGCGCCAGGCTCTCTCTCCCACCTATGTTGAATATGTATGTGTTTTAGGTGTTTTAGATGTATGTTGTATTTATTTCATATGGATGTTGCAAAAGTAGATCGGAGGATTTTGCACATGTTGCACTTTGTTTCAGAGGTATGTTGCAAACGTATATTTCGAGTGTTTTAGATGTTTCAGAGGTATGTTTTATCTGTGTTTTCCAGACGTATGTTGCAATTGTGTTTATCTGGATGTTGCATATGTTTCACACAAACGTGTATGGTTGCAATGGTTTTTAGGTGTTTTCAGGTGTTTTTCAAGTGTTTCATAAGCATGTTTCATGTGTTTCAACTGCCATCAAACGTATGTTGCAACCGTTGTTTTTGGATGTTTCAAAAGTAGATCGAGTGTTGCATCTCTCCTCTCCACCTTCTGCTGCATTATCTCTCCCGGCATCGGCAGGACATCCATACGACGCCGTTGCCAGGTCCTTGCGAATCGGAGGCGTCGCGCGCCCTTCCCCTCTTATCGCTCGGGCGACGCGGGCCCCGCGTGGAGCGCAGAACGGAGTGTAGTGCGTGGGTGTCCAGATGTGGGCGCTCGTCCGAACGTCCGGACACTAACACTTATGTTTTTTTACTACGGAAAGTATTTCCACGTCCCATGTGCTTGTTGTGGCTTGCAAGACGTCTCGCTCAGTCTCTCTTGGATGTGAATGTAAAGTACTCCCTCTGTTCTAAATTATAAGTCACTTTGACTTTTTTGGTTCATCCATTTTGCTATGTATCTAGACATAGCTCTGTTCGTTTCGCTGAAAAGCCAGGTTGAAAAGTATTGTTCACTGATTTGTTGTGAGAGAGAAATATTGTACCATGGCTGATAAGCCAGGCTATTAAGTTCAATCAAACCTGGATTATATCTAGATGCATTGCAAAATAGATATAAAAATCAAAATGACTTATAATTTAGAACGGAGTGAGTAATAAATAGTCACATGTTGCAAATCTCTGTGTGGCGCCCCGTCGATGTTATCTTTGTATTTCACCACCGATCAAAATGGGCAGCACATGCTCGTGCTCCCCGTGTGCGTTTGTGCGGTGCAGATGAGTGCCCCCCGCCCCTTTTGCGCGATTGATTGTGGTAGAACCGCCTAATCTAATGCCTTTCAGAAGTACTTGTCTTCCATTAGACTCTAAGTACTCCAGAAATGACACTAAACTATGTAGTTCCGTCGAGCACACCCCAAGAGAGAACTCGAAAATCCACATTTTCCATCAGGATCATAAATGAGAGAATAAATCTTACAACATTTTTAAGTCATTTCTTACATCACTTTATTACAGTACAGAATATTACCTCAATTGATTATAACAGCGAAATATAACAATATTATCAGAGTTATAGAGAAAACAAAGATTAATTTAATGACATGGTAGAGTATTAACATATTGGACATTTATATACAAGAGATGGTAGCAGATTTTACATCTTTTCTTATAAAAACCTTTAGTGAGGGTTTTAAATAAACACTACGGTCGTAGTGTGAAAGGAATCCTCTCTGAGCCCACCAGGAGGTTTTCACACACAATAATCGGCTCTATGTATTCTCTGATCACTTGCAACAGGGGGAATAAAACCCTGAGTACTCGATTATACTCAGCAAGACTTACCCGACAGGAGGAAAATAAAAGACTCAAAGGATATGCAAGGCTTATTTGGCTTGTGGGTTAATGTATCTGCGGAAGCATTACTAAATGTGCGTCCTTATATTAAATTTTATTAGCAGTCATCATTAGTTCATTAACTATCCATTCTATGTAAGCTCCTATGCTACTTTCAAGCAGGTGGTGAGCATTCGGAGCCATTTTATCATCTTTTATATTCCAGTTCTTACTACGGTGTTAGACCATAGCCAAGTCGTACCATCTCACAGAAACGGCTATTCGCGAATCAATGTATCACAGCTGGGTACCCCAAAACACAGGCCTCGCTTGTATCCTAGACACAAACAAGACCAACACATTCCCCTCCTATCACAGGGTCCAGGTCCCCATCCAAACTTGGACTTCAAGCCCCCATACTTGAGACCCGATCTCAATATAGTGCTTAGACCTCCACTTTTCCCCGCCTTCAATCAGTCAGTTCGAAAAGAGCCGAAACCCATGACAAGAGCATAACGAGCCTTTCCGCTCCCATAAGCAAGTATGTGCTCAGGATAATAAGTCTATGACCTGACTACCATCCACAGCAACGGACGGTCCTCAATCAACATAGGCGAAACAAATGCAATTCGAGCCTCGCTCGAATGCCTAACCAAGTCTAGATCCAAAGTACCATTCTGCTCGGTCTCCAGTTATCATTCATATGTATTCCATGTGATAGTAATATAATAACAACAATAATATTTTTCCTATCTCTCGCGAGTGACAGGTAATCACTCAAGTTCTACCGGGTCCTATAGAAGAGCAATCTACACGATCCTGACATACTAGTATGACTCATATGATATATATATATATATATGCAAGCGGTTTCATTCAACTCCTTAAAACTTAATGCTCAAGCATAAAATAAAGTGCAGAATAATAGGGGTTATGCACTGGGGCTTGCCTGGGCAAGATATAACCAAAGATTAGCATTCTATTGGTGACACAATCATCAAGACATCATCTTTTCCACTACTTCGGTCGACTCCATGATACATCGTTGTTCCTATTATGATATACGGGGATGCAACACAGATATGTAAATAATCAACGGCAACTACAACTCTAAAATACGATTAAGCTCTGCATGCTAATGAGCTAGCTTTAATGACTAACGTACTAGTCTACGTATCCACGTCGTCAAGTAAGGCTTTGTCTCCGAAAAAATGTTTTAGTCCTACAATCCCAAAGGTGTTTTGGTATTTTATGAATTAAATATATATTTTCGAACTAGGACTCATTTAGCTACCTTAGCAAACCAATTATTATGGAGCTACAAAAATTATAGTGAGCACCTAATATTGTGAGAAATTTACGGTGAAAGTTTTAGAGCCAACACTATCACCAATTTATCACAACCATTCCTACAAGTTTATATCTTACAATATTAAGCATCTTAAATTAATTAGATAACTTTTGTAAATATTATAAAACTATATGAACAAAATATACTAGCAGATAGATCATAATTTTAGGAACTGAACAAAATTGGTTTCACAATTTTTGGTTAACTACACAATTTTAAACTGAATTTTTAAGTTTACCTTAGAAACTAAATTAAAAATGCATTAGAAAAAGAAAAGGGTCGGCAGCAACCCCTCAGGCCCGGCAGCCCAGCTCGGCGTGGCTGTGCGCGCGTCGTGGCGGCCCAGCACGGCCCAAGGCCGGGGGCCCACGCGCGACGGCGGTTTTGCAGAAAAGCCCCTGAGCTTCGAGGTAATAGTACGACTACCATGTGTACTGTTCCTATCGGCAGTGGCTTTGCGACCAGGCCCTCGGTTGTTTTCGTCCTCACCAAGGGCAGGTCAATGGAATCCCCGCGCTTGCCGACATGGCGGCCGACGGCATAGGGTTGTTACGCTGAGCAACCTAGACTCGCTAAGATGGGAATAAGGGGTCGAGCACCATCCACGGCTAAACGCGCACGACTGGGTGGTGGTTAGGGGCTCAGAGACGCACCAACACGAGCTGTAGTGGTGAGCGGCTATCCACGGCGGTGGCGCGCCTGTTCCAATGAACCTACGTACACTCGGCATAGTAGAAGTGGCGGATAAGCATCAATGGCTCACCGTTGTGCATGCCCCACTGATGGCTGGAGCAAGGGAGCATTGTAGCGGTCTAGCCACGTGCGCCCGCACCACGCGGTGGCGCTTCGAGCGTGGCACCGACACGTCCACACTCCGTCGTTGAGCATCCTGGCCAAAGTAATGCGAGCACCGGATAGAGGGAGTCAAGGCGAGCTTAGGGTTACAAGCAATCGAACTGCTACCACTCCTACATGCCTTACCTCTCGACCTACTGGTTCGGCGGCGCACATGTCCGGCGGTGGGGAGAAACCAAATTCGACCCCGACAGACAACGATTGGACTCAGTGTGAACGGGGCACCTAGCTGATTTCCTCTGCTACTTGCTGATGTGAGGAATTGGACTAGGAAGCCTTAGGCTGGTGATTAACAAAGGAAAAGGGAGAGTGGTGCACTGCCACCGCCACGTCGTGGGAAGCGGCCTCGGCAGAGGTGGCCCAGCCATGACCCAACGAGGCACGACAGCATGGGGATATGACCACACGAGCGAGGGGCAGGCGACGCGTCGGTTAGCGCTTGGACGAAGCCATTAAAGGTGTGCCCGCGTGCGGTCACACGCACGCAGCAACACGGTGTCGCGATACAGTAGACTACGTGCGACGTCGAGCTCGGGCTTCATAGGTGGGTTGTGCGGCTGAGAACAATTGCTACAACAGCCGAGTGAGTCAGAGGGCGTGGGACAGCGCCACGAGCAGTGGCGTGGCTTAAGACAAGGAGAGCAATGGGTGGGGCAGCCATGCAGCAGGGCGGTAGCGGTGGCCGAGGGGCGAGTGCTGAGACCATCAGCTAGCAGTAGGCGTCACAGTTGAAGGTGGTCAAGCCACGGCCATGCCACAGCTAGGCCGAGGGTGGCCACCATCTGCCTACTCACGCACACACGCGGCCAGAGGCAGCCACAGCGTGCACCAAACATGGTGACCACGCACTCCTAGCTGAACAGGCAGACACGTGCTAAGCATGAATTTTCAAGCGTCAAAACCAACCCCTTAGAGCCCTGTTGAGATTAAAACAAGAGTTCAAGATTCTAGTAGCCACTAAGGGCTTCTCGTCCGAGCAACGAGCATGGCCGGAGAGTGGATGCACACTTTACTACTCTTGCTTTCACTAATGAGGGCTCTTTTTTTGGATTCTCAAATCTCAATCACCTCACTAGGACCTTGCTCTTCTTGGCACTCTCAAGGGTGTTTCTTACCTGTTGGAATGAGCAAAAGTGATCCCTTGAGTGAATAGAGGAAGTATTTATAACCCCTCATTCAAAATGAACCGTTATGTGCCTCTGCGGGGTGACCGGACGCTCTGGTCATTTCTCCCCGCCACCGAGTGTTTAAGTTGTGACCGGACGCTGGACAGCATCCTGTCAGCACTGACCGGACGCGTCCGATCATGATTTTCCCTCTCTGGAACCTTACTGGAGTCGATCGGACGCTGGCACCCAGCGTCCGGTCGCACCAGACGACTTCACCTTGATCAAATGAACTGACCGGACTCTGCGCCAGCGTCCGGTCAGCATTTGACACTCCATTCACTTTCATCTCGCAATCATATGTGAATGAAGTTTACTCCAATTGATCTAAGGGCTTTTTAGGAGCTAACTAGTGCTAGATTTGACAAGTTTGCACCACACCTAACCCACTAGACTCACCTAGGTCAAGCTACCCGTCCATTCCCCCCCTTAATAGTACAACCAAAGGGAAAACAAAGTCATAAACTACTCTAAGTGTCTCTTCAACACCAAACGACACTTAGAACTAGTCCATCCTTAATCTTGTCGTCCATCCTTTGAAAACCAAAACGATTTCCATCGTAGGGGAATGACAACCATGATTGCCTAATCAATTTTCATTACCGTGACCTAACTTAATTGCCTCTATAAAACACACGTTAGTCACAGTAATCACGTATTATCATTAATCATCAAAACCCAACTAGGAGCCTAGATGCTTTCAATCTCCCCCTTTTTGGTGATTGATGACAATACCACCTCGAGTATGTGAAAGAGATGAGGTTTTTAACATGTTTGGTTCATATAAGCTTTTGACAATAAGAACAAAAGAGTTAGGCAAGCTTATATGACCCAAGCCAACATAATGTACTCCAAAGATATGAAATAAGCATGAGTACAAGTAATAAAGCTCATTTGCATCGGAGTAAAACACGGAAGCAAAGCAAATGAGCATAACACAAGTGATATGACATATAAATAATTCAAAGTAGAGAGCACACATGTCACATATCACATAACTATCATGATCACGTAGATATCACTATCACATAAATATAGTTCGATGCATAAAAGTAATCACATGAATGCATCATAGTGTATCACACATAAAAAACCAAATATAATAGATAAGCTCCCCCTAAATGAATCGCTCCCCCTAAGTCTAACATACTCGATCCCTCTCCCCCTTTGGCGTCAAACACCAACACCTAAGGGTCGATCGGCGGGGCTGTAGCAGATGAGTCGGGCGCTGAGGTGAGGGGAGCGAGCTGGAACTATGTGCCATCATCATCTGATCCTGAGCTCTGAGCAGTCTAACCCTCTGTAGCTAGAAGCGACGCTGAAGCGGTCTGGGTCAGATCAGGAACTGGTGCGGCCTAAGACTCTGTAGGTATGACTGTAGCAGGTGGCTCTGATGATGCAACTGAAGAAGGGAGCGTCTCTGTAGTCTCAGTAATAGGTGCAACTGTGGAAGGACTTGGGACATGTAGATATGGTAGAGTAGGCTGCCCTATCGACTCACTAAAGGTAGCACCAAGGCTCCTAAAGACTGTAGTATCTGGCACAAGCAGCGAGGAAGTCTGAGCCAATGTGAAGCCCGTCTCAAAAGGTGTGAACTGCGGGGCTGGCACTGGCGAGGCAAACCACTAGGACACCTGCTCTGTAGGTGAAGCAAACTAAGTAGTAGTCTGTCCCTGACTCTGAAGCCCACTGGGCTGTACAACTGGAGTCTGTGAAGTGGTGGCAGGCTGACCAAGCTGAGGTGTATGCTGTGGCGGTGGAGCTCCAATAGCAGAGACGACATGCTGCATAAATCCGAGTAACTGCTGATGCATGAGGAGCTACTGCTGATGCATGGCCTGCTACTGCTACTGCTATATAGCCTGCTGCTATTGCTAGATCGCTTGCTGTTGTCGCTGAAACTCATCCTGTCTAGCCTGAAACTGTGCAAATGTAGTAGCGGTCTCCTAGACCTGGCGAGCCTGATCCTGCCTCATCCGCTCAAGTATAGCAAGTAGAGCGGGGTTTGTCTGTGGTGCAGGTGGAGCTGAACTGGAGCTACCAGCCTCATGATCATATCATCGTGGAGGCATCTGAGGGATATCCTGGTAGTCATCATTTGTACTATCGCTGGGGTCGCTCTTGACCATCCCCTCCTGCTGAGCATCTAACTGCTCCTCCTCTATAGCTGCTATGCCCCTGATGGTCTCATCCTGTTGGGCTATAGTCTCTAGCACCTCTAGGTGATGGCATGACTGGCTAGGTGCACTCGGCCTGCTATGACAGAGCATCTGAGTCATGTTATAGGTAGGAAACTCTGCAGTAGCACCACTGTACTCTGCTAGCATCTCAGGTGGCCTCACTGTAACTGCTCTATGAATCAAGAATATAATCCAGTGAGCATAGGGCAACTGTCGGTGACCTCTGAACCCCTCTGCAATAGTATTCTCCATCTCAGATAGTAAGAGATCCCAAATATCAAATACGGTCTGCTGCATCAGAGAGTTCAGAAGCCACAACTGAATGCGAGTTAATCCCTCGCAATATCCCATCCTCGGAAGCAGTGTCCTCCTCGTGATAGCATCAAGCACTCTAGCTATAGGAGTGAGGTCACTGGGTGTCCTGCTCGACCCTTCACCGAATGGCTCTGTGAAGCAATGGCGGACCAAATCTATAGGAGGCACCATACCGCCATGAGGGTGTCTAGGAGGCGCTATCTATCTATACCAAACCTCATGTAGCCAGATAGGTTGCTCCTGAAGCCTGAGAATCTCCCTGACCCTAAAACTCATCAGTCTATAATCTCTGCCTCTGAATGCAAAGTATATAAATTTGTGCTGCGGGTCAATCCAAAATGTAGCATAGAACTCATGGACCCAAGATGGAACATATAAGCCTATCCATCCAAGTAAGTCTGTTAGCCCTGGCAAGTAAGATAGGTAAGGGCGAATATGTTCTCCAGCTGCTGCTACAATGGACTCAATGTTGCACACCCTTTGAGACATGAATGTTGCCCCACTGTTAAGATATGTATTATAAAAATCTTCCTGTAGTGGTGTGTAGAAGCCTTCTGGTGCATGCTCATCCCGCCTCAGCAGAAACCACTCCTCGAACTAAACGAACCTGAGCCGCTGCGCCTGCTTGGCCGTGGTGGCCCTCAAATCCAGATGAGTCACTGTAGGCGGACCCTGTGGTCTCGAAGGCGGATGAGAACCCCTTCTCTGTGTCTCTAGCCTCGGTGTCACCTGGGTGCGAGTACGACCAAAGCGGCATAACTGTGGCTGAGGTGCCTGCTCTATCTCCTCTGACTACACACCCTCCTGAGTCTGCTCTGTCTGCTATGCCTGCTGCTGTGACTCCCCCTGAGGCTGACTCTCATCAATAGCGACACGCCGTTGAAAGCTCTAGTTTGGTTTTGGTTAATTGATGAAACCCTAAGTGCTAACCTAGTTTATCAAAGTGATTATGAGATAGGTAGCACTACTCCAAGTGATGAAGCAATGGCGAAGATCATGATGATGGTGATGGCATGGTGATGATCAAATGCTTGAACTAGGAAAAGAAGAAAGAGAAAAACAAAAAGCTCAAGGCAAAGGTATAAATAGTAGGAGCCATTTTGTTTTGGTGATCAAGACACTTAGCGAGTGTGATCACATTTAGGTTAGATAGCCATACTATTAAGAGAGGTGAAACTCATATTGAAATGTGGTTATCAAAGTGCCACTAGATACTCTAACTCATTGCATATGCATTTAGGATCTAGTGGAGTGCTAACACCATTAAAAATGTTTGTGAAAATAAGCTAACATAAGTGCACAAGGTGATACACTTGGTGGTTAGCACATTTGAGCAAGGGTAGAAAACTTCACCGGCAAAGTGTCCGCCTGTAGAGTGCGGACAGTCCGACGGTGCCACCGGTGCCCTAGATAGAAAAGATGAAGGTCACTGTAAGTGACCGGACGCTGGTCTCAGTTGGACCAGTGCGTCCGGTCAGTAGCAGCAGTGAGCGTGTGGTCTCGGTCTTCGACCGGACACTGGCGCTAAAAGTGACCGGACGCTGGCAGGGTGCGTTTGGTCAGTGTTGACATACGCTAACGTGGGACACATAGAGGAGACATTGAGTAACCGGACGCTAGGTGAGTCCGGTCGTGAAAATTCGCATTTGGAACCTTACTAGAAACGACCGAACACTGAGGTCCAGTGTCCGATCACTTTCTAACTGACGTGTCCGGTCATCTCTTGACCATTGAGATCGGGCGATCGGCGTTTGAAGCCGATGACATGTGGCAAAGATCTGAGGACCGGACGCTGGGGTCCTGCATCCGGTCAATATGACCGGAGCGTCCGGTCACCCCGCGTTGTGCCCGGTGAAGGGGTACAACGGCTCTATTTCGTGGGGGCTTCTATTTAAGCCCCATGGCCGGTTCAAGCTCACTCTCTTGGCCATTTGCATTGACATAGCAACCTTGTGAGCTTAGCCAAAGCCCTCCCACTCATCTCCATTATTGATTCATCATCTTTGTGAGATTGGGAGAGAATCCAAGTGCATTGCTTGAGTGATTGCATCTAGAGGCATTTGGTATTCGTGTTTTGCTGTGGATTTTGCTTGTTGCTTTTGGTGGTTGCCACCACCTAGACGGCTTGGTGCAGCGGTGGAGGATTGGCACGAGTTGGTGATTGTTCGTGGCCATCTCCGGTGATTGTGAGGGGATTTGTACCTTCCCTGGCGGAGCGCCAAAAGGTAACTCTAGTGGATTGCTCATGTCATTGAGTTACCTCACTTGTGGGTAGGTTCTTGCGGTGTCTAATCGTGTGGACGAGGTTTGTGCAACACCTCTTAGCCGCCGAACCACCAAGTGTTGATTGACACAACGGGGACGTAGCGTGTTGGCAAGCACGTGAACCTCGAGAGAAAATTGATTGTCTCTTGCCATTTGGTATTCTCTTGGTGATTGATTTTATATTCATCTTGTGATTGGTTCATCTCTCTACACGACGGTATAATCACCCTACTCACTCTTTTATATTCTTGCAAACTAGTTGTGGCAAGCTCTTTAGTGTAATTAGAATTGAGAGCTTGATTTGTTATTTAAGTTCATCTAGTGGAGCTCTTTAGTATAGCAAGATTGAGAGCTCTTAGTGAATAGTATCATAGCAAGTTGTGTGTCTAGTAATCATTGCAACTAGAATTGTTGGATAAGTGGCTTGCAACCCTCGTAGAGCTAGAGCAAGTTTGCATTTCGCTGTTTGTCTTACTAATCAAATTGCTCTAGTTGATTTATAGAATTTTAAATAGGCTATTCACCCCTCCTCTAGCCATATTAGGACCTTTCAAGTGGTATTAGAGCCATGGTCACCATTTGATTGAAGGCTTAACAACCTCGGTGTCAAATTATGGCTCAAGTTGTGTTCAACCATGTGGGGGGCAAACCACTGTTCTTTGATGGCACATGCTATGATTATTGGAAGAGAAAAATGAGGATGTATCTTGGTTCAATCAATGATCAAGTGTGGGAAGTGACCAAGAATGACTATGCTATCATTGATCCCGATGATCCCACCAACCAAGATAAGATCAACAAGCAATGCAATATAATGGCTCTCAACACCATATACAATGCCATTGATTCCAAGGTGTTTGAGCAAATCAAGGATTGTGAAAGAGCAAATGAGGTGTGGAAGAGATTGGAGGAAACATATGAGGGCACACCGGCGGTGAAGAGTGCCAAGTTGTATATCCTCAAGGATAAATTGACAAGCTTCAAGATGATGGAAGATGAGAGCATTCCGGAGATGTTCCATCGTTTACAAGTGATTGTCAATGATTTGAAGGCTTTGGGAGAGAAGATCAAGGATGATGATATCTCTCATCGATTCTTGATGTGCCTACCTCCAAGATTTGAGATGTTGAGATTGCTCATCATAAGAGGAGGATTGAAGGAGATTACCCCCAACCAAGTACTAGGTGATGTCATGACCCAAGAGACACACCGTGTGGAAAGGGAGGGGGATGACAAGAAGGAAGAAGAAGACAAGAAGAAGAAGAGTATAGCATTCAAGGCTAGCTCATCATCATCCAAGAACAAGGGCAAGTCCAAGAAAGAATCAAGTGATGATGATGATCTTAGTGATATTGATGATGAAGCTATGGCCCTCTTTGTCCGCAAGATGGGAAAATTCATGAAGAAGAAGGGCTATGGTGCAAGAAAGAGAAGAGATCACACCAAAAGCAAAGAATATATGAGAAGATGCTACAATTGCAAGAGCCCCGATCACGTTGTAGCAAATTGTCCCTATAATAATGACAATGATGAGGATGAGAAGAAGAAGCTCAAAAATGATAAGAAAGAAAAGATGAGAGAAGAAGAAGAGAATGACCTTCCAAAAGAAGAAGAAAGGTAGAGGCTATGTGGTCACATGGGATAGTGATGGCTTTTCGGATAGTGATAGCTCTAGTGATGATGACAAGAAATCTATCAAGAGAGCACTAGCAAGCATCACCATCAACGACAAGCTCTCCATCTTCGACACTCCATCGACATGCCTCATGGCAAAGCCTACCAAGCTAAAATATGATGTGAGTGATGATGATGAATGTGAAAGTGATACTTGTAGGAATGATGATAATGAGGATGATGAGGATGAGGAGTACACCAAGGAGGAACTCTTGGACATGTGTGAGCAAGTGCACGCTTACAATGAGATGAAGAGAAAGGAGCGCAAAGAATTACGCAAAAAGGTAAAATTTCTTGAGCAATCCTTTGATGAGCTCAATGCCACTCATGAGAGGCTATTAGAAGCACATGAGAAGCTTGGCAAAGCTCACTCTAAGCTTGAAAATGCTCACTCCTCTCTCATTGAGCAAGTCAAAGTGGAGGAAGCCAAGAAGAGCAAGTGATCGTATCATATGATGTGGGACTAACTTGTGATCTCATTGATGAATCTTTTCATAAGCCCATTGTAGTTGCTCCCACTAACTCTTCTTGTAGCACTACCACTTCCACTTCACCTTTGAGTGATGGTCTCTCTTGTGATGCCTCACTAATAGTGGAAAATGAGACCCTCAAGAAGGAGGTGAATGAGCTCACTCGTGCTTTAGGCAATGCCTATGGTAGAGATGTCCGCTTGCTAAAATGCTTGGGTAGACAAAGGTTTTCTCTCAACAAAGAAGGATTAGGCTATTCCCCTAAGAAAGGCAAGGCGGCCTTTGTCACTCCCAAAGTTAGCTTTATGAAGGGCAATGGTCGGTTTTGCAATAGATGCAAGCAAGTTGGGCATATAGAGAAATATTGCAAGATTAACAAGAACAAGCTATCTAATGTATCCTCAATTAAATTTGATTCTTGTTACATGCTTTTTAAGGGTGCCAATGGTGTGAAGGCTAAGTTCATTGGTACACCAATTGTGGACCCAAAGAAGAAGGTCATTTGGGTACCAAAGACCTTGGTAACTAACCTTCAAGGACCCAAGCAAGTTTGGGTACCTAAAAAGAATTGATCTTTTGTAGGTCAATTATAAAGCCGGAGGAAGGCATTGGGTACTTGATAGTGGGTGCACACAACACATGACCAGTGATCCAAGAATGTTCAATTCAATCAATGAAAACAAGAGCAATGGGATTGATAGTATCACATTTGGTGACAATGGCAAAGGCAAGGTCAAAGAGCTTGGTAAGATTGCAATATCCAATGACTTGAGCATTTTCAATGTGCTACTAGTAGAGAGCTTGAACTTCAACCTATTATCGGTAGCTCAATTATGTGATCTTGGTTTCAAGTGCATATTTGGTGTGGATGATGTAGAGATTATAAGTGTAGATGGGTCTAACTTGATATTCAAAGAATATAGATATGAGAATCTATACTTAGTTGATTTCAATGCTAGAGAAGCTCAATTGACAACATGTTTGATCACTAAGTCTAGCATGGGTTGGTTATGTCATAGAAGGCTTGGTCATGTTGGAATGAAATAATTGAATAAGTTGATCAAGCATGACTTAGTTAGGGCTTGAAAGATGTCACATTTGAAAAAGATAAGCTATGTTGTGCATGTCAAGCCGGAAAGCAAGTTGGTAACACACATCCTAAGAAGAGCATAATGAGCACATCTAAGGCATTTGAGTTGATGCACATGGACTTGTTTGGACCAACCACATACACTAGCATTGGTGGAAACAAATATGGATTTGTGATTGTGGATGATTTCACTAGATACACATGGGTATTCTTTCTAGTGGATAAGAGTGATGTATTTGCAACATTCAAATCATTTGTCAAGGGCATTCACAATGAGTTTGAAACAACCATTAAGAAAGTGAGGAGTGACAATGGTAGTGAATTTAAGAACACTAGAATTGATGAATTATGTGATGAATTTGGAATTAGACATCAATTCTCGGATAAGTACACTCCATAATCAAATGGCTTAGTTGAAAGAAAGAATAGAACCTTGATTGACATGGCAAGATCAATGTTGAGTGAGTACAATGTGAGTCATTCTTTTTAGGCCAAAGCAATCAATACGGCTTGCTATTATAGCAACCGAATCTATTGTCACCCCATGATGGAGAAGACACCTTATGAGCTATTGAATGGAAGAAAGCCCAACATAGCATACTTTCGGGTTTTTGGTTGAAAATGCTACATATTGAAGAAAGGCACTAGATTGAGCAAGTTTGAAAAGAAATGTGATGAAGGTTTCTTGCTTGGTTACTCCACTACTAGCAAGGCTTATAGAGTTTGGAATTTGTCTAGTGGTACTCTTGAGGAGGTTCATAATGTAGAGTTTGATGAAACAAATGGTTTCCAAGAGGAACATGAGAATCTAGATGATGTAAGAGGCACTCAATTGGTCAATGCAATGAAAAACATGGACATTGGTGATATAAGGCCTAGAGAGGTAATTGATGTTGAAGATGACAAGAATCAAATGCTCTCTAACTTAAATGTGCAAGCTAGTGGTTCTCATAATCAAGTTCAAACAAGAACTAGTGATGGCAAAGTGCAAGATCAACAACAAGTGGCTAGTTCATCATCTCAACCAAGTGATCAATCAAATGCAAGCAATCAAGTGCAAGTGCTTCAACCAACCTATGTTGTAAGAGATCATCCATTGGACACTATCATTGGTGATATTTCAAGAGGTGTGCAAACTAGATGAAGATTGGTCTCTTTTTGTGAACATTTCTCTTTTGTGTCATCCATTGAACCTAAGAAGATAGATAAAGCTTTGAAGGATGTTGATTGGGTCAATGCTATGCATGAAGAGCTAAACAACTTTACAAGAAACCAAGTATGGGAGTTAGTTGAGAGGCCTAAGGATCATAATGTGGTTGGAACCAAGTGGGTCTTTCGGAACAAGCAAGATCAAGATGGGATAGTAATAAGGAACAAAGCAAGATTAGTGTCTCAAGGTTACACTCAAGTTGAAGGTTTTGACTTTGAAGAAACATATGCTCCGGTTGCAAGATTAGAAGCAATTAGGATCTTGTTAGCCTATGCTTGTGCCCACAACATCAAGTTGTATGAAATAGATGTGAAGAGTGCATTTCTCAATGGGTACATCAATGAGCTTGTGTATGTTGAACAACCTCCCGGTTTTGAAGATGAAAAGAAACCCAACCATGTTTATAAGTTGAGAAAGGCTTTGTATGGATTAAAACAAGCACCTATAGCATGGTATGAGAGATTGAAGGACTTTCTACTCTCTAAGAGATTCAAGATAGGAAAGGTTGACACCACTCTCTTCACCAAGAAGCTTGGAAATGACTTGTTTGTAATGCAAATCTATGTTGATGATATCATTTTTGAGTCAACAAATCAAGATTTTTGTAAGGAGTTTGGCAAGAAGATGGCAAGTGAGTTTGAGATGTCCATGATTGGAGAGCTTAGCTACTTCATTGGTCTTCAAATCAAGCAAATGAAGAATGACATATTTGTGAGTCAAGGCAAGTATATCAAGGACATCCTCAAGAAGTTTGAAATGGATGATGCTAAAGCTATTAGTACACCAATGGGGACAAGTGGAAGCTTGGATAGTGATGCTAGTGGCAACATGGTGGATCAAAAGATGTATCGGTCTATGATTGAAAGCCTACTCTATGTGACCGCATCAAGGCCGGATGTGATGTTTAGTGTATGCATGTGTGCTAGATTTCAAGCCTCACTAAAAGAAAGTCATTTGAAGGCAACAAAGAGAATATTGAGGTACTTGAAGCATACACAAAATATTGGATTGTGGTATCCCAAAGAAGCAAGATTTAAGTTGATTGGATATTCGGACTCCGATTATGTGGGATGCAAAGTTAAGAGAAAGAGCACATCGGGTACATGTCAACTATTGGGAAGATCACTTGTGTCTTGGTCATCAAAGAAGCAAAATAGTGTGGCACTTTCAACCGCCGAAGCGGAGTACATTTCGGCTGATAGTTGTTGTGCTCAATTACTTTGGATAAAGGCTACTTTGAGTGATTTTGGAATCAAATTCAAGCAAGTGCCATTGCTATGTGACAATGAGAGTGCCGTAAAGCTCACCAACAACCCGGTTCAACATTCAAGAACAAAGCATATTGATGTCCGCCATCACTTCATAAGAGATCACCAACAAAAAGGGGATATTTGCATTGAGAGTGTGGGCACCGAAGATCAACTTGCCGATATCTTCACCAAGCCACTTGATGAAAAGAGGTTTTGCAAGCTAAGGAATGAATTGAACATACTTGACTTCTCCAATATGTGTTGATGCACCCCCAATTTATATGACATGCCTCTCCTTCGAGCAATCCAAGGTAAAAGTTGATTGGCATGGCATACATCCTTGCTAAGGACATGATTAGTGCATCTAGACATATTTCACATTTGAATAGGCTCATTCATGAAAATCAAATGAATTTGATGCTTATATGGTACCACTATTGCTTGTATGTTTGAAATGATCTAGTGGTAGCATATGGCATGTTTGTGGGCTTGTAAACCTAGTGTTTAATCTATAAAATGAGTTATAAGTGTTTAACTCAACATGGTACAAGATAACCCTTATTTGGAGGTGTGAAGAAGCTTGTCCTTGGATCAAACCGAGTTAAATAACTTTTTCAAGTAATCTAGATTGAACCAATTTGGAAAAATGATCATCACTTCACATGGTTTCACCCAACCTATCTAAAATTTG
The DNA here is from genome assembly GCA_904845875.1 of Miscanthus lutarioriparius. Taxonomy (NCBI): domain Eukaryota; kingdom Viridiplantae; phylum Streptophyta; class Magnoliopsida; order Poales; family Poaceae; genus Miscanthus; species Miscanthus lutarioriparius. Next base: position 10,314,090 of record CAJGYO010000001.1, on the reverse strand, counting down.
AGCCCTCCTTTTGTGCTAATTGTTGACAAAGGGGAGAGAAATTCATAAAGATAGTAAGATAGGGGGAGCAAACAAATGAAATGATATTGTAAGGGGATCAATCAAAATTGCACACAAGTAGGGGGAGCAAGCTCATAAACTTGTATGTTGCATTTGAATGTGCATTTCATATATTTGCTTGCATGGTACAAGTTCTTAATTTCAATATCCATGCTTGTGTGGTGTATGCTAGTTGTAGGTTTGAATGTTGAAATGAAAAACTAGCATGCATAGGCTAAAGTAACTAGACTTATATTCATTCTATGGAAACTAGACCCCTACTTGTAATATTGATCTCATGGGGTATTCTAGCTTTTGTGTATGTCTAGTTACTAATGGTGCTAAGGATGGTATATTGGTGCACTCCGATTGGTATCACGCTTCAAAGGTCCATCTCTTATATCTTAGCATCATTTGGTAGAAATTGTCTCCTATATTTCCTATCTAAGCATATGTGCAAGTTACAATCCAAACTCTTAGCACATATGTAGGGGGAGCAATAGCTACCATTTGGAGTTCATGAAACTTGTCCATATTCTTTTACATATGGTAAATATGCTTGGGCAAGCAACATGGATTCAATTAAATTATAATTCATATCTTTGTGAAAGGGTTGTCATCAATTACCAAAAAGGGAGAGATTGAAAGCTCTAGTTTGGTTTTGGTTAATTGATGAAACCCTAAGTGCTAACCTAGTTTATCAAAGTGATTATGAGATAGGTAGCACTACTCCAAGTGATGAAGCAATGGCGAAGATCATGACGATGGTGATGGCATGGTGATGATCAAATGCTTGAATTTGGAAAAGAAGAAAGAGAAAAACAAAAGGTTCAAGGCAAAGGTATAAATAGTAGGAGCTATTTTGTTTTGTTGATCAAGACACTTAGCGAGTGTGATCACATTTATGTTAGATAGCCGTACTATTAAGAGAGGTGAAACTCGTATTGAAATGCGGTTATCAAAGTGCCACTAGATACTCTAACTCATTGCATATGCATTTAGGATCTAGTGGAGTGCTAACACCCATGAAAATGTTTGTGAAAATAAGCTAACACATGTGCACAAGGTGATACACTTGGTGGTTAGCACATTTGAGCAAGGGTAGGAAACTTCACCGGCGAAGTGTCCGCCTGTAGAGTGCTGACAGTCCGACGGTGCCACCGGCGCCCTAGATAGAAAAGATGGTCACTGTAAGTGACCGGACGCTGGTCTCAGTTGGACCAGCGCATGTCCGATCAGCAGCAGTGAGCGCGTGGTCTCGGTCTTCGATGGACCGCTGGCGCTAAAAGTGACCGGACGCTGGTAGGGTGCGTCCGGTCAGTGCTGACATACGCTGACGTGGGACACATAGAGGAGACATTGAGTAACCGGACGCTGGGTGAGTCTGGTCAGACATGACCGGACGCGTCCGGTCGCGAAAATTCGCATTTGGAACCTTACTGGAAACGACCGGACACTGAGGTCCAGTGTCCGGTCACTTTCTAACTAACGTGTCCGATCATCTCTTGACCATTGAGATCGGGCGATCGGCGTTTGAAGCCGATGACACATGGCGAAGATCTGAGGACTGGACGCTGGGGTCCTGCGTCCGGTCAATATGACCAGAGCGTCCGGTCACCCCGCGTTGTGCCCGGTGAAGGGGTACAATGGCTCTATTTCATGGGGGCTTCTATTTAAGCCCCATGGCCGGCTCAAGCTCACTCTCTTGGCCATTTGCATTGACATAGCAACCTTGTGAGCTTAGCCAAAGCCCTCCCACTCATCTCCATCATTGATTCATCATCTTTGTGAGATTGGGAGAGAATCCAAGTGCATTGCTTGAGTGATTGCATCTAGAGGCATTTGGTATTAGTGTTTTGCTGTGGATTTTGCTTGTTGCTCTTGGTGGTTGCCACCACCTAGACGGCTTGGTGCAACGGTGGAGGATTGGCACGAGTTGGTGATTGTTCGTGGTCATCTCCGGTGATTGTGAGGGGATTTGTACCTTCTCCGGTGGGAGCGCCGAAAGGTAACTCTAGTGGATAGCTCATGTCATTGAGTTACCTCACTTGTGGGTAGGTTCTTGCGGTGTCCAATCGTGTGGACGAGGTTTGTGCAACACCTCTTTGCCGCCGAACCACCAAGTGTTGATCGACACAACGGGGACGTAGCGTGTTGGCAAGCACGTGAACCTCGGGAGAAAATCGATTGTCTCTTGCCATTTGGTATTCTCTTGGTGATTGATTTTATATTCATCTTGTGATTGGTTCATCTCTCTACACGGTGGTATAATCACCCTACTCACTCTTTTATATTCTTGCAAACTAGTTGTGGCAAGCTCTTTAGTGTAATTAGAATTGAGAGCTTGATTTGTTATTTAAGTTCATCTAGTGGAGCTCTTTAGTGTAGCAAGATTGAGAGCTCTTAGCGAATAGTATCATACAAGTTGTGTGTCTAGTAATCATTGCAACTAGAATTGCTGGATAGGTGGCTTGCAACCCTCGTAGAGCTAGAGCAAGTTTGCATTTCGCTGTTTGTCTTACTAATCAAATTGCTCTAGTTGATTTGTAGAATTTTAAATAGGCTATTCACCCCCCTCTAGCCATATTAGGACCTTTCAGCCGTCCTCCAACCATGGCTGTCCTAGCTGGACCACCATGATGATGCTCAACTTCCTGGAAAGCGGCCCTCTTTGCTGGTGAAAGCTGATCTGCAATGACTACACCACTTCGAGCACCTCCTCTCTCAGCAAGCTCTGCGGCGGCTGCAACTGCAGCTGCTCTCGTTGTATCTGTATCTGGATACTTGTGCTTCTTCGTTGCAAGCTTCTTCGTCACCTAGCCTTTTGCCTCAGAAAGGAGGCGAGGCAGGGGCCTCAGATCCTCATCACCGAGACCACCTCCGACGTTCTTAACACGAGTCATATGATAGAGCTGAAAAGAACAACTGCACTGACAAGAATCAACTGCCAACTGTCACTTCTGAGGCTTGGCCTCGATCCGTACTCGCGAGCTTGGCCCCGAGTTGACTGACAACTGCTAATGAGACCTTAGAAACACCGACTCGCTGCATGTTAGAATAGATTGGATATATGAATAATTTCAATATATATCTAGAGATATGAAACCCTAAGAAAGAAAGCAATAGATACGAAATTGGAAACGAGGGCTTGCTACCTGATGAACCGGCAAACCGAAGAACAAGGAACGGATCACGGAGAACCATCGGGTCGACATTGTGAAGCTAGGATTAGGGGTTGCACTAGTCGGTGAGGCAGTGAAGCGCTAGGGCATGAGCTCAGTGGTGCGGTGGCGGCGTTGGAACAGGGCACGGTGACACTGCTGTGTGGCATGGCGGCGTGGAGCAATGCGGGCGAGGCAGCGTGGGCATGGTGGCACGTGGGTGCGGGGAGGCACGGCTATGCGGCTCAGGCTGAGTAGCACAGTGCAGCGGCTCAGGAGGCGACGCGGGCAAGGAGCGGCGCTGGCGGATTCGATGGCTAGGGCACGGGCATAGGTAATGGCAGGCTCGAGGCGAGGCGGCGATGTCGGCACGGGCAGAATAGGTCAAAGGAGCGACGACGGTTGGATTATATGGGTCCCCGTGACGGAATAGAAAAGGAAAGAGATAAGAGTTCGAATCTCGCACGATTTCTATTGACTGGACGCTCCGGTGGCAACGATCGGACGTTGCCACCCAGAGTTCGGTCGACTCCAGAGAGGTCCAAATCCCCTGGAGCCATGACTAGACGCGTCCGATCACAACTGACCGGACACAGCCAGAGTCCAGTCCAACCTGTCTCTATCATCTTCGCTCGACCGGACGTAGGAACACCATCTGACCGGACGCTGAACAGCAGAGTCCGATCACTCCATACTAGCATCGGTTCACCTCCTATGAACTGACCGAACGCTGGACATCAGAGTCCGATGCAGCGTCTGGTCACTCTTTTCCAGCAAATCTTCAAAATTCCTTCGCGCTGCCTGTTCCCAACCAAGTCCCAACTTCAATAAGACCCAAATAAACACCAATTGGGACTGATGTGAGTGACCTCTCTCAAACCCTCAAATTTTTCAAAATATTTTGCCTTAGGTATAATTCTTTTTAAGAAAATAGGCAATAAAAGGGTGATTGAAGAGAAAAGACAAAACAACATAGATGCATATGCAATGCAATACTTGAAAGTAATTCTAGTTGCTTGTCAAGTTTGATCCAAGATTAAGCTTCTTCACACACTTTTCGGCGGTTATCTTAACCATGTTAGACAAGCCCTATATGCATTACCACAAAGTAAATAGTTGTATATTACAATGCAATGCAAGGGACAACACAAGCTCATTTTCTAGTGAAGTTGCTAAAATCAAGAACATTGAGCTCATTCCGCAATCGACAAAAAGTCGCCTCATCTAGCGGTTTAGTGAAGATATCCGCCAATTGATCCTCTGTCCTTACACCTTCTAATGAAATATCATTCTTAGCAACATGATCTCTAAGAAAATGATGGCGGATATCTATGTGCTTGGTGCGAGAGTGTTGAACCAGATTATTAGCAAGTTTTATCGCACTCTCATTGTCACACAAAAGAGATACTTTTTCTAGAACTACACCGTAGTCTAGCAAAGTTTGCTTTATGTAAAGTATTTGTGCACAACAAGTACCCACGGCAATGTATTCTACTTCGACGGTGGACAAAGCCACACTATTTTGTTTCTTGGAGGACCAAGACACAAGTGATCTACAAAGCAAATAGCACCCTCCGGATGTGCTTTTTCTATCAACTTTGCAACCGCCATAATCCGAATCAGAATAACCAACTAATTCAAATATAGCTCCTTTGGGATACCAAAGGCCAATGCTTGGTGTGTGCTTAAGATACCTAAGGATTCTTTTAACGGTAATCAAATGAGTTTCCTTAGGATTAGCTTGAAATCTAGCACACATACACACAATAAATATAATGTCGGGCCTAGATGCGGATATAACAAGCTATCAATCATAGAGCGGTAGAGAGTTTGATCAACCGTGTTACCTCCCTTATCTAGGTCGAGATGTCCATTAGTTGGCATTGGAGTCTTGATTGGCTTACATTCATCCATTTTGAATCTCTTGAGAAGATTATTTGTATATTTCTCTTAAGAGATGAAAATCTCTTCTCTCATTTGCTTGTCTTGAAAACCAAGAAAGAATATAAGCTCTTCAATCATTGACATCTCGAACTCCTTCGACATCAATTCACCAAATTCTTTGCAAGAATCTTCATTTGATGATCCAAAGATGATATCATCAACATACACTTGATAAATGAAGATATGTCCATCAAGCTTCTTGGTGAATAGTGTGGTGTCGACCTTCCCAATGGTGAAGCCCTTCTCAATGAGGATGTCCCAAAGGCGCTCATACCAAGCTCTTGGGGCTTGCTTAAGCCCATATAACGCCTTGGACAACCTATAAACATGATTAGGATATCTAGGGTCTTCAAACCCGGGAGGTTGATCAACATAGACTAGTTTATTTATAAAGCCATTTAAAAATGCACTTTTCACATCCATTTGATATAGTTTCATTTCATGACATGATGCATATGCAAGGAGGATACGAATGGATTCTAGTCTTACAACCGGTGCAAATGTCTCTCCTAAATCCAAACCATCAACTTGAGAGAACCCCTTTGCAACTAGTCTTGCCTTGTTCCTCACAACAACGCCTTGATCATCTTGCTTGTTGTGGAACATCCACTTTGTTCCAATGACTCTTGCACCTTGTGGTTGCTCTTCAAGAGTCCAAACTTCATTGCGGATGAAGTTGTTCAACTCTTCATGCATGGCATTTATCCAATCCGGAACTTAAAGAGCTTCTTCTATCTTAGTAGGCTCAAAGCAAGAGACAAAAGAGTGATGTTCAATAAACGAAGCAAGCTTTTGAGAGCGAGTCATTACTCTCTTTGATGGACTCCCTATGATGAGATCTTGTGGATGAGCTTGTAGTAGAGGTGAATTTCTTCTATCAACCACTTGAGGGGGAGGTTGTGGAGCATCAACATCATATGCTTATGTCACCATTTGCTCATGGAAGACATGAGTGTCTTCATTTTCTACTCTTCCATCTTTATCATCATCTTGTGGCACATTTGATGAAGAAGGTGAATTAATCACTTGCACATCATCTTCATCATCATTAGGCTTGATGTCTCCTACCAGAATGTTCTTTATAACCTCTCTCAATGGTTCATCACCTACATCATCAAGATTCTCATGTGCTCCTTGGGAGCCGTTAGATTCATCAAATTTCATATCATATGTTTCTTCAACCAAACCGGTGACATGATTAAATACTTTATATACTTTGGACTTTGATGAGTAACCAATAAGAAAACTAATATCACAACGTCTTTGAAACTTCCCTAGGTGTTGCCGCTTCTTATAGATGTAGCATTTGCAACCAAACACCCTAAAGAAGGAGACGTCCGGCTTCTTCCCATTGAGCAACTCATAAGGTGTCTTGCCAAGAAACTTTTGAAGAAATAGGCGGTTTGATGCATAGCATGCGGTGTTGATAGCTTCCGCCCATAGAGCTTCAGGAGTGTTGTACTCATCAAGCATTGTTCTTGCAAGACTGATCAATGTCCGATTCTTTCTCTCAACTACACCATTTTGTTGAGGAGTATATATTGCGGAGACCTCATGCTTGATTCCAACTTCATCACAATAAGCTTCAATGTTTGTGTTGTCAAATTCCTTTCCATTATCACTTCTAATCTTCTTTAGCTTCAATTCAAACTCATTTTGTGCTCTCTTGGCAAACTTCTTGAAGCATGATACAATTTCGGATTTGTCATGAAGGAAGAATACCCATGTGTATCTTGAATAGTCATCAATAATCATAAGACAATAAAGATTTCCTCCCAAACTCTTGTATGTTGTTGGTCCAAATAAGTCCATGTGAAGGAGCTCTAGCACTCTTGTGGTTGACATGAAAGGTTTTGTAGGATGAGTATTTGCAACTTGCTTGTCGGCTTGACATGCACTACAAAGTTTGTCCTTCTCAAACTTCACATCCTTCAACCCTCTCACCAAATCATTCTTCATTAGCTTCTTGAGTGAGCTCATCCCAACATGAGCAAGTCTTTTATGCCATAGCCACCCAAGTGTTGTTTTGGTGAATAGGCAAGTCTTCAAATTAGCATCTTCGAAGGTGAAGTCCACTAGATATAGGTTGTTATATCTAAATCCCTTGAATATCACTTTATCATCATCTTTCTTGGCTACAACCACTTTCTTCTCGGTAAATAGGCATTGAAAGCCAAGATCACACAATTGTCCAACGGATAGCATATTTGAGATTGAATGATCATTTGATATTGCCACTTTGTCCAATCCTTTAACCTTGCCCTTTGAATTATCTCCAAATGTGATTCTTTCTTGTCTATCTACTTCTTCATCTAGTGAGGTGAACATACGAGGATCACCGGTCATATGTTATGTGCAACCACTATCAATTACCCAATGACTTCCATCGGTCTTGTAGTTCACCTATACACAAGAGATCAAGCTTTAGGAATCCAAACTTGTTGAGGGCCCTTCACCTTCTCAACAAGTAACTTTGCTACCCAAATTTTCTTAGGCCTATTCTTGTTGGGAGGTCCTAAGAACATAACTTTTATCTTTTCACTAGAGTCCTTTCTAAGCATGTAATGAGCATTGAAAGTAAAGGGTCTAGCATGTTTGGGCAAAGGTTGTGGTGGTGGAGTTTGACACTCATGGGCAAAGTGCCCTTCTTGTCCACACTCAAAATATCTCTTTGGCTTTGGCTTTTGTTGTTGTTGTTGAGCTTGAGCCTTCTTCTCTTTATTTGCCATGTACCCAATGCCCCTTCTATCCATCTTCATGACGGTGTTTATTAGTAGCTCACTTTGAAGATGCTTGCCTCTTGTTAACTTGCTCAATCTAATCTTAAGATGCTCTTTCTCCAACTTGAGCTTCTTCTTCTCTTCTTTGAGTGCATCATTATTTTGCTCTTCCTTGAGTTTCTTGTTCTCTTCTTTGAGCTTCTCATTCTCAAGAATCAAATCACCATCATGATCAAGAGTTTGTAGCACAATAGTGTTGTGGGTTTTTATCTCTTCAAGATCTTTCTTGAGTTTTTCATTATCATTTTTGAGCTTGACATACTCATCATAATTATCGGTCTCAACCACTTGCTTGCCCTTGCTACTAGAACTTTGCTCAATGCTCTCAATGATTAAATCATCACATGATATAGCTATATCAATCTTAACAACATCGTTAGTAGCATCATGTGGCTCATTGGATAAAAATTCTTAAGCAATAACAAGATTATCATGATTAATCTTAAGATTGATATATTCTTTTTTAGCATATTATGGCTAGTGATGAGCTCATTGTGTATCCTCTCAAGTTTATCATGTTTATCTTTAAGCTCTTTCTTAGAAGATTTGAGTTCCTTGAGTTTGGATGACATAGCATCATTTGCTTCTCTAAGCTCAACACTAGCCTTTTCGGCTACATCACATTTGGCTAAAAGAGAATCATTCTTAGCTTCTAGCTTGTTATTCTTAGCTCTAGTCTTTCTAATGATCTTAGTATATTGATTTAGCAATTTAACAAGATCATCATAAGAAGGTGATTTATATTCATCATCATCACTATCACTATCATCATTGTTAGCATGATCATCACCACTACTATCATCATCATTTAATACCTTGCGTTCACCTTTGGCCATAAGGCATAGGTGTGTAGAGGATGATGGCGGTGGTGTCGGTGAAGATGATGAAGAGTCAATCACAATGGCGGCCACCTTCTCATTATCACTATCATCATTGGATGCGCAACTTAATGAATCAATGTCCGTGAGCCAATCACCGACGATGTATGCCTTGACATTCTTCTTTTTCTTATGGAAGTCCTTCTGCTTGCCATTCTTCTTCTTGTATGGCTTGTTTTTCTTCTTCTCGTCTTCTTCTTCATTACTTGAGTCATCTTTCTTACCCTTGTACTTGTTCTTGTACTTATCTTTCTTGGGCTTTGTGCATTGGTGTGCTAGATGACCAAGTTTTTCACAATTGTAGCAATCCATCTCCGAGATTGGCTTCCTTCTAGAGCTAGTGAAAAACTTCTTTTTCTTGCCATCAAACTTGATGCCACTCTTGTTAAGCTTCTTTAGCATCTTGGCAGTTCTTCTCACCATGAGAGCAAGACTTGCATCATCAATTTCATCATCTCTTGAGCTCTCATACTCAAGTCTTGCTTTGCCCTTCTCTTGGCTAGCTTTGAATGCTAAATCCTTGTCTTTCTTCTTAGTAGAGGATGAGTCATCTTGTGGTGTGATGTGCATGTACATCTCATGAGTATTGATCTTTCCTAAGATTTGTATTGGTGTAGCGGTGGAAAGATTACCTTGATGAAGCACGGTCACAATATGCCCATATTTGTTAATAGGGAGGACATTCAAGATTTTTCTTACAACGTCGGATGGTTGCATTTGAGTAAGTCCAAGCCCATTGGCTTCCTCTACAAGAACATTTAAGCATGAGTACATTTTATTAGCACTCTCTTTAGGAAGCATCTCAAATGAATTTAGCTTTTTCATGATAAGATGATAGTGTTCCTCACGCTCGCTCTTTGTTCTCTCATGGAGCGCACAAATGTTCGACCATAGTGCATGGACGTCTTTGTGGTTCTTCACCTAATTAAACACATCTTTGCAAAGGCCTTTAAAGATGGTGTTTTGAGCCTTTGCATTCCATTTTTCGTAATTTACTTCATCGCCTTGAAGATGCATGGGATCCCGAGGTTTTGGGAATCCTTGTGAGGCGGCTCTAAATATTTCAACATCTAGAGCTTCTAAATACGTCTCCGTACGGATTTTTCAATAAGGAAAATCATTCCCCTCAAAGATAGGAGGAGGACCATCCCCGTGAGACATCTTTCTCTAGACGGTTAAGTCTAATTTCGTGAGCACGAGGCTCCGATACCAATTGAAAGGATCAAGATGCCCAAGAGGGGGGTGAATTAGGCTAATTCTAAATTTCTTTGCAATAATTAAACCCTACGGTTAGCCCACTTCACCCCTTGTGCCTAGAAAGTGTTTCTAATGTTCTACCGCATAAAAAATCTTGCAACCTAAGTTTCAATCCTACTCTAGCATGGCAATTCTATGAATGTAAAGACAAGAATTGAATTGCTCAAAGTAAATGCTCAAAGTAAAGAGAGAAGGAGGAACGCGGCGATGTTTTACCGAGGTATAGGAGAGTCGCCACTCCCCACTAGTCCTCGTTGGAGCACCCGCGCAAGGGTGTAGCTCCCTCTTGATCCGCGTAAGGATCAAGAGCTCTCTACGGGTTGATTCTTTGACACTCTGTCACGGTGAATCACCCACAACCGCTCACAACTTGAGTTGGCCATCCACAAGGTCCACCGGATGACCACCAAGCTCCCAATCACCACCAAGCCGACTAGGTGATGGCAATCACCAAGAGTAATAAGCACGAACTCTCACTTGACCACGACAAGCCTAATAAAAAGGGTGGATACACACTTTGCTACTCTTGCTTTCACTAATGAGGGCTCTTTTTTTTGGATTCTCAAATCTCAATCACCTCACTAGGACCTTGCTCTTCTTTGCACTCTTAAGGGTGTTTCTCAGCTGTTGGAATGAGCAAAAGTGATCCCTTAAATGAATAGAGGAAGTATTTATAACCCCTCATTCAAAACGAACCGTTATGTGTCTCTGCGGGGTGACCGGACACTCCGGTCAAGTTGACCGGACGCTCTGGTCATTTCTCCCCGCCACTGAGTGTTTAAGTTGTGACCGGACGCTGGACAACGTCCTGTCAGCACTGACCAGACGCATCCGATCACGATTTTCTCTCTCTGGAACTTTACTGGAGTCGACTAGACGCTGGCATCCAGCGTTCGGTCGCTCACCTCTCAGCGTCCGGTCGCTCCAGACGACTTTACCTTGATCAAATGAACTGACCGGACTCTGCGCCAGCATCCGGTCACACCGGAACCAGCGTCCGTTCAGCATTTGTCATTTGACCCTCCATTCACTTCCATCTCACAATCATATGTGAATAAAGTTTGCTCTAATTGATCTAAGGGCTTTTTTAGGAGCTACCTAGTGCTAGATTTGATAAGTGTGCACCACACCTAACCCACTAGATTCACCTAGGTCAAGCTACCCGTCCATACCCCCCTTAATAGTACGGCCAAAGAAAAAATAAAGTTCTAAACTACTCTAAGTGTCTCTTCAACATCAAACGATACTTAAAACTAGTCCATACTTAACCTCGTCGTCCATCCTTTAAAAACCGAAACAATTTTCATCGTAGGGGCATGACAACCATGATTGCCCAATCGATTTTCATTACCGTGACCTAACTTAATTGCCTCTGCAAAACACACGTTAGTCATAGTAATCACGTATTATCATTAATCACCGAAACCCAACTAGGAGCCTAGATGCTTTCATTTATTAATTTCCACCAACAAGCATTTCACACAATAGTCCATGCTTCATACTAACCCATAGGAGCAAAACATTTAAGCATTATTTATTTATTTTGCTTAACATAACTTGTCAAAAATAGTACTTTAACATAATTTCAGATCTTTGTTGACATAACGAAAAGGTTAATTTTAATTTTCAATTTGATTTTTGGAGCTCCCAAGAACATAAGTTAACACGTTTATTTTTTAAAAATTAAAGTTGCATTTTTATCTACATCACTTGCTCGTCATCTTTACTTAAATATTACACACAAGTTATATTTTATTTTTGTTTATATAAATTATTTCTCGTTAGGATATTCATTAGCACTTTTACGCACCAAGTAAGTTAAATTGAATATTTATTTGAGTTTATCAAAGTGAGTCACGTAGAATTGGCTTATCATTTTACGTACGTTATAAAATTTTAAAATCCAAAAACTTATTAGACTAATCCTCTTTTGACCTAAATTTTGATGTTAAGCAAGTTGGTAACATCAGATGTGTTACGTCGATGCCCCGGTCGTTTTCCGTCTAGACACTTCCTAGAATCCTAGGTGCGGTACCACCCGCTTGGATGCTGGCGGTGGTTGCAGTGTACCAGGCAGTAGCGCCGACCAGAGTCACGCCATGCGCCCATGCCGTGCCTTTGTGCTTCAATCACGCACTAGAGTTCTGTTCGTTTGACTTATAAATAGTATATTTTTATCAATGAATAATATTTTTTTTTAATAAATTAATAATATTTATTTTTTTCACTCGTAATAAAGGACATAGTATCCTAGAGGACTTGGTTCAGTTTCAATTTTTTGTTATTAACACCGGTTAGATAGGCCATCATCACAGATGATATATCCAGCCAGATCTTTAGCTGACTCATGGCTTCATCATTGTTCTCGCCTCCTTGGACAGGTGGGCTACTGCTAACCACACCTGCACGCCTGCATCTTTGCAAATAATTCTAAACCATCGCATCTTTGCAAATAATTATAATCGCACTAACCCAAAGAAAGTCGTGTCTTTTTGTTGGAGGTACACGTCTCGCATCGTCCTGCAGGCGTGCAGGGAGGGACGATTTCTCGAGCTAAACGTCCACAGAAACAGCGAGGTTGCAGAGCTGACCAGGCCGTGCCTTTGCTAGCGTCAGGCTTTGCGACACCAAGATGCCTGCGGCCTGCCTTTTCCCCGAGGTCGAGTGTACCGCGCACCAGAAAACAGGAAGGAAACCCATGTGTGCCGCGTCGCCCTCAGTCCACGGTATTAGGCTGCAGCATCGCAGTTTCGCTAAACAAACCAAGAGATCTCACAGACCAAAGCAGCTGCGCAAGTTTGCGCAAGAGCAGTTTTGGCTCAGTCACTCCCATAGCGTGACTGACCTGAACCTGAGACGTGCACGCCAGAGCAAGATCAGCACTCTACTCGGGTAGAACTGAACCGGCACGGATTCTTCAATAATCTTCAATGTATCCCGAAACATACACGGGTCGCCGTAACGCTGTCCTTTCAGTAATATAATCATCACAAAAAAAAAGCCGAGGAAAACACCCCTTGGACTTGGATGCAGGTACAGGCGTACAGCTCGCAAAGTCAACAGTTCACAAGACCTGGTACTCTATGCAACGAAAAACCCGATACATGTTTTCAGTAGTTCACATGGCGTGCCAAATCCACCGGGGCAACATCAGATTATACATTTCTAATTTTCTACTAGTACCACAAATGAGACGTACAAACTCTTTGGTGTGTTGTAGCCTTGTAGGCTTCACTCCCCTTCACTCAGATTACGGGACATATCTGAACACCAGCCATGTTTGATTTGAACACTGCAGATCATCAATAAAAGACTCCCAGGGAGCCTGTGGAGACGATAGCATGGACCCTTCTGCTATGAATCGCTGCAAAGAATTTCGGTGAAGACGCTGAGTGCATCCTGCAGGTAAGACGACCTGATTTCATCTGGAACTGGAGCGTTGAGCATCGTCTGAAGACATCCCATGGGTAGATTCAGCGTCTCGCTTGGGGTGTCCACGAGAAGCGCGCATAGCTCCTCTGCCATCTTCGAGTAGCATGCTCTGTCATACCCACGCTGTCAGCAAGCCCAGAAAGAGAATATTCTGAAACAAAACCTAAACAAGCCACAGATACATATGTTCCTGAATTCCAAATGGTGCTAATCAGCTGAAATCTGAACAATTTAACATAACAGTGAACTTCCTCAGATAGCTTTGGTTTGCTGTTTGCATGGGCTTATTATAATTCAGTTGCAGCAAAGGGGCCAATTCCATTAAAACATGGTACAGAATGAAATGGTTTCAGGTGGAGATTGGTTCTTAATTTCTTCAAATAGTGGATCAGTCGCATACTGTATAATCAAATGTTACCTTGACTCAACAGGTAATTTGCTTCCCCAGACTAACAATGAATCATTTAATCTGCCAAAGAAACTCCTGCATGATTCACTTATCTCCTCGAGTGAATCCTGAAAGAAAAAGTAATGCTGATCTCATTCACAAATCTTCAAGGAAATGTTTGTCCTTAAAAAAGGGCTCATACCGAATCATCCATGGCATTTCTTTCTTGCATTGAGTTCTTTAGAATGTAGAAGTCTATGTATATTCCGGCACCAAGGTCCCAGTCAGCAATTTCAGACTTATGGTTCTCCAAGGCACTTGTGATCTTCCAGACCTCCTGATGGTTAGCTGAACCAAAATAACAATGAATCAAGTGACTGCATATTCATACCAAGAATGCCATGTTTATTAAAAAACAGAAGAGAAATGAAAAATACAACTCCACCAAGCATATAAATAAATCGATGAAGAGGAAAAGAATAGATTATTGAACAGACTCATCATCAGGTTTCTAGCAAATAAGTGCAGCTGTAAATTTATGTGGAGCAAAAGCAATATATTTCGTCCACGGTGAAAAAAAAGGCAATATATTTACCAAATAAATAAATTCATTAAAAATTTGTTTAGGGCACAGTAAGAAAAACTTACATGACAGAAACATAGAATGAGCAACAGAAGTCATGAAAATAGTATGAGCTTTCTTCCAGTTGCCACACTGAATAAAATTCTCCAGTGCACCCTGCTTATCTCCATAGTATTCATGGTAAAGAGCCTGTAAATAGAGCTCATTAGCTATACATGCTTCATGTGTAATGTTTTTCCATGCACTGGCATTATAAAATATTTGCAATGCATATTACTAAAGAAAATTGTACTCACCAGAGCTTCATGCATCCATTCTTCTGGTATACCAAGTTCCACAATGTATTGCCTTTGAGCATCATCTCTACTCCATGACTCACAATACTGTGATAAAACTTCCCTGATTAATTTCTCATGAATGTATGGGGCATCGTCAAGATACGGCATGTGTAGAATGACATAGATAGCCCAATGGCACTTCCCAAGACAAAGTAATTGATAAACAAAACTCAAATCTAGCAAGTGAAGATCATTTGAACTAAAAGCACCAACAGCTTCCAAAATCGAACGCTGATGCCATATCATATGATAATCCAAGGGGTCGAATGAAGATGAGAATGCACTGAACATAGTTTTTAGCAGCCCAAACTTCTCGCCTTGATTGGCATGAAGAAGCATTAGGTAGAAGGAAATATCAAAATGGTCACCTGGGGACCACTGAGGCGCTTCATCAAGAGGTCCTTCATCTATATATACAGGAACAGGATAGGGAACTTTGCCCTCACCAAGGAGTTGAGCATAAGAACGAATGATAATATCAAGTGGTATTTCAGGTGATAATTGATACCACATAATCAAACCAAGGTACCTTTTCCAGTCAATTGGTGAATCTAGAAAAGCAGCCTGTACGTTACCAGCAAGCAACCTATATACCTTTAACCAGTCTTCCTCAATATAATCAAAATCTAGACCATTCATTTTCCACTGATCCAGTGTCTGAGCAAGGTCAGATCGATTTGACATTGACCCACCTGCCTGACTTAGCAAGATTGCCAACCGAACATCACCCCTTGAGACAGCAATTTCTGTGGCCATGTCCAATTGTCGACCAGTCAAAAGAAGAAGGATATGTTCCAAGTACCTGGCATCATTTAAGGAGCCCACCTCTCCTTGCACCCGATGGCAAACACTATCCTGTAACCAATTGCTAAAGTCTGCTCTCCTAAACAAAGGAAGTGCTTCAGGGTCTATGTCGACATAGCCTTCTTTTTTCTCTAAAACCATGCCTTCCTGATCATCATCTCCAACAGGCTCCAACTGGTTACCAGTTGCTCTTTCTGAGAACAAGACCCTGATTAACTCCCACACTGTTACTTGATGCATCAACAGCACACGCGTAGACATAGATAAATCACTGACTTCAAGCTGCTTTTCAATTACGTCAATATATGACCTGCAGATGTCAGGCAAAACCAAACGATTTGCCTTGACATTCTGAAGTTTTAATCTGAACGAGTCAGACTCAGTCTCCAGAAACTCATGATCAAGACTCTTATGGAGGTCCATTGGATCAGAAAAACATAGTTCTGTTAGGTCATCCTTAATCTTGTTCTTATCATCACGCACAACTTTGTCACTTGCAACTTTCTCTATATGAATAACAGAAGATAGGCCCGTTCCAGGATTATTGACCAGACTACCTGAATGTACAAGTAAACCATTTGGTCCCCAACCAACACGAAATGATCTACCCATGAATAAAGCAGCATCCACTACACAATTAGTATACATGTTTCCAGCAACAGGAGTTTCTTGGTCAGCCGGCAGCTTAAAACCATCCACCTTGGTCATACTCACTGGAAATCCTCTGTTTTGCCCAGACATAAGAATACCCTGAGTTGATGGACCAAGCTCTGAAGAATTCATACTGTAGTCCAAAAGTGCCTGAGGTTCTTTCCGAACCGGCATACCAGATCTCCTGCCAGCCTTCTGAGAAGACACGTGCAAGGGAGAGAGAGACCTTAACCTCAAACCTTTACCGCTTGAGGTAGGTGAATCCACATTCATCCTTTCTCTGCTAACATACCTCTCGTCAGAAGGGAGCCCATCCTCCATATATTCATCTTCTTCCTCATTGGAAAACATCACCATCCTCATTTCTTGCATCTTTGCAGGGTCAAGCCCGAGATGAGCAGGCAATGAATGGGAAAGCTCAATTTCATGACCATTTGAAGGTGGGTATCTTTCTCTTACTTCAGTAATTGGCTGCCGAATAGCTGCGTCGTCCATCACAGCATCCTCTTCCTCCTCATCCACAAGCCCAAATCTACTAAAATGATCAACCTCAAATTTCCATTTTCCATTCACTGGATTGAATGAAAGAAACCTAGAACCTTGCTTTCTTGCACGACACCTTAGCACCTCAACAAGGATACTGGGCTCCGGAAGATCCTTCAGACTCAGCAGCAGGGACACTTCTGCTGCTTTGTTAAGACCATGCCCTACAGGTGGCTTACAAGTCTCATCTTCATAAACCACCACATAGTGTTTTTCGAACCTGACAATTTCATTCAGGTCAATGCCCCTCACATCGGTGTCGCCCAAGAATCTAACCTGCCCATATCCAGCCCTCCCTATGATGAAGTTTGGAACCCTGCTGCAGTAGCCAGGATCAGCCACCTCCCTCTCTACAAGCTCATCAATTGACGGCCTTGTGAAGTACTCGGAGGAGCGCAGCACGGGGAACACAGTGCTAGCTGCCATGGGTGGTAGTGAGGCCACAACCCAGAATCAGCAAGGGTGGGTGAGGGGTCCCTGCCGTGGTGCCATGTACTTCAGTGCTCCATACACAATTAACCCTGCTCCACAAAAAAAACATGGTTCATGGTGAGATGAGAACATTCGCCAAGCCATGTAGTGCAAATACAGACATACGGACACGGGGATGCTGACATTTTCTCAGAAAAACAGATACACCTACGTTTTAGGATTTTTTTTCAATAATACATAATAATAGCCAATAAGCCACATTAAAATTCTAAAAGCAGTAGCAGCATAGAAGGAACATTACAAATTATCCTACATTCTTGCAATTGAGCTGCCCTGCTCTTGTTTTTCAGATTTCCAGTAAGCCAAACACTCCAACGACTAAGGTTACAGTCACCTGCCCTGTCTCTGCTGGCTCCTAGACGAATTGACCACGAGAGGGAAGAGGGGAGAGGAAGAGACTACGAGTGAGGGAACAGGAAAGAAACCTGGGCAGGTGGTGGAGCTCGTCGCTCGCGTGCGGGTGACAGCAAACGGGGCTCCGCACTCTCCGGGACGTTGCGGAGAGGGCGGCGTGCGTCACCGGAAGCTACCTCCTGTTGGAGCGAGCTCGTGCCGGTGCTGGAGCTCGCCGGCGGCGCCGGATCTCGCCGCAGGCAGGGGCGGGCGGCGGCGGGCGCGCTGGGTCCTGGGTGGGAGACTTTGGGAGGTAGGAGAACAAGGGTTCTCATCGTGTTGTAATAGAGGTTAATGGGCCTGACGATGTTTGGGCTGCATCCTTAAATGGGCCAGATGCTCGAGCCCGGAGAAGGTTAACGTTTTGGCACATCAGCTTCTACGGCCGGATTGCCCTCGACGATGAAGATGGGTCGGACCTCACGGGTTAGTGGCTTGGGAGCTTGGAGGCGGAGAAGACGATCTATGGAGAGAGAGGAGCACTCGGCCCGGCAGATGCTGCTCACCGACGGAGGCACCGCCGTGGGTGGGGCAAACCAGCGCCGGTGCCGGCGGGGAGGACGGCGAGGGTGGGAGTGGGACGGACCAGCGCCGGAGCCGGTGGGACGGATGAACCAGGGCGGCACGGGTGGGATGAGGGACAGGGGCAGAGGCAGGTATTTGGCGAGGCTTGGCCTCCGCCGTAACCTAAAACTTGTAAAAAATAATAAATACATGTGCTATATATACCAGTAAATATATATAAAATACATATGCCAATACAAGCTAGCCTGGTGCATGCGCTTGTGGCCTGATGGGCTCCCCTTGACGGGCCTCAAGTACTAGAAGTCTAGAACGGAGGAAGCTAATGGCGTCCTGATGGAATAGAGACCGACTGCTCGTCTGCTCGTCCTCTGTCTCTTCATATTCGAATCCGATCAGGGTGTTAGGGTGTAGAGTGTGCAAAGGCAGCGCCGCAGCGGCGCGAAAACTCGACGCGGACGCGGTGGCCGGCGGACGGCAGCGCTGACGACTTCGAGCGATGGCCGGCCGACGGATGGCGGCATGACGACTTCACCGGCCAGGTGGACAGCGGCTGTGGCCTGTGGCGCCATTGTGCAACGATGGCACCAAAGAAGAAGATCATACATGTGATGAAAGGTATTTTTAATTTCAGGCCATTACACACGGATGTAGCTTGTAGGTTTAATAATCAATAAGTTCAATTATTAATTTATTGTTTGCCTTTTTTTTCTTGTGATTTTTTTACATATTTGAAGAGTATTTTTGCCAAAGCATTTAGCAATAGCAGCTTCAACCTAGCTCTACCTACAGATGGCGTTGCTGGACAACAAGAAGAGCTCCAAGACCATGATGACGTGGGCATTGAGATTCCATTAGGTATGCATAGTTGATAGTTACATTACACATATTTAATCTTTATAAATCCGCCACACCTAGAAAATATTTCTGCCTCCGCCACGGGTGAGGGAGACAAGAGAGGCCGGAAAAGCTCCTCCACACGGGCTTTTTTTTTCAACGAAAGAATAATTTTCATCTAAATTATACTCACGCTGTCAATAGCTCCAGATCTCGAAACCAAACAATACGAAATATACAAAGATGGATGAATAGCTACGAGAACAGATGTGTCGGTGTGTTTTGGACCGGGGGTCCTCAACCGATTAGTGAAACGTGTTCCTAATCTCGGATAGTAATCAAGGTTAGTTCGTGCAATAGGTGCCCTACGTCCAGTTTGAGGGAGCGATCTTGTAACCGATTTTGTAGTAGGCTTCTAGGCGAGAGAGGAGCTAGCCCCATGTCTCTGAATAGCAGTGTGGGTTGCTTGAGATGTTGATCTCTCGCAGTGAAGGAAAAACTTTGCGTGGCTTATGGATAGAAGCGGCCGGTCACTCCCTTTTATAGTCGAGGGGAGGCAAAGGGCGGTACATATATTTGCTAAACGTGGCGTTCTTGGCGGCAAAAGACTTGAGCTTGTCACCGCGGGCGGATGCGGTGGAGCGGTCTTGTCTCTCTCGCAGCTGGAGCGACGACCAACATTCGATCTGTGCGACGGGGAGTTGAGAAACTTCTTCTTTCTCATCAGATGTTTGCGGAGTTCTTCGATTTTTTTCGAGGCTACAGGAGCTAAGAATGGGACGTGGGAAAGCCTCGACGCAGCAGGGCATGGCGCAAACTGCGGGTTCGTTCATAATCCTTCAACGTAGAGAGATGGATTCGATCAGGCCGGACCGTCGTGGGGGTCTCCAGTCCAACTAAGGAGCCCACAAGTGGGAGCCGAGGCTCGGAGGGAGAAAATTGTTTCCATGGACCGGGACGTGACTTTCCATCTAAGGCGCCTTGATGTCGCGATCCGAAAAAATCCTCTCGAATAGCGTCGATATGACTTCCGTCTCGTGAGGATGTTGGTTACCGACGTGGAGTGGTTGAACGTGTTAGTTGGGTGTGACGTCTTGTCTCAATGCGGTGGTGACGGAGTTGATGCCGAGGCGCCATGGAGAATCGGGTGATCATCAAGGCCCATACGCCTCGTTGACGAGAGAAGAATAAATCTCCCAAACCCAAAAATATTTTGTATAAAGAGACCCGATCCGGATATTTGTTCGAAGGACTCGGCGGGTTTGCTGCGGTTGTATTTTTGGTTCGTTATTTACAAGGTCTAAGCAATTTTTCGGTTCTTGCTTAGGGTACCCATTTTTATGATATCCGACAAGATGCCCAACGAACGACGACCAACATTTATGTAGGCGAAGTTGAGAAACTTCTTTCTGGTGTGTTCCTTCTTCTTTCTGCCACCGAAGAATGAGAAAGACTGATCTGAAACTTATTCTCCCTAATCCTTCATCGTAGCCTGATCCAATCACAATAAAACGGAAAAGAGACCGAAGGGCGTGGCGACAACTTGGCGCTTGGCGGCGCGGTCCGAAAATAAAAGTCTCCATATCATACCGGTGAGGATGTTGACGCCGTAGTTGATCGTCCATATCTTCAACGGAGCCGCCATAGAGAAAACGATTCCACCATACCCCTCGTCGTCGTCAGAGAGGAGATAAATCCCCCAAACCAAGAAATTTGGTATGAAGAGACCCTAACCCAAAGACTCGATCTACTGT
Organism: Miscanthus lutarioriparius; assembly: GCA_904845875.1. Taxonomy (NCBI): domain Eukaryota; kingdom Viridiplantae; phylum Streptophyta; class Magnoliopsida; order Poales; family Poaceae; genus Miscanthus; species Miscanthus lutarioriparius. The sequence continues at coordinate 10,293,294 of CAJGYO010000001.1, read as the reverse complement.
AAAAACTTATTAAAAACGATGGATCTCCACTCCCTCCGACCTCCAGCGATATGCCGGAAGGGGGGAGGGGGGGAGAGGGACCAGCGGTGGTGAAGGCGGGGGCCGGCAGCAGCGGCGCAAGATGCCTCCACGCGGGCTTCTGGGCCCTTCAGTATTAGTGTATTACCGAGAGAGAACCCTGAAATAAGCCTGCCGTAAAACTATGCTAGCGGTGAAATAGGGCCGTGTTCTATGCTGGTGGTAAATGCAGATATACAGATCGATATCATGCTTGCTTGCTCGCTATTATATTTACAAAGAGCTCACAAGCTGGACAAGACATTTTGATTTTCTGACGTTTCTCCCCTTTCATCCATTTATTCCTGTGGGGGGTTACCATTTCATCATGACACCACCAACACATCAACCGGTGAGCATGCCCATCAAATCATCTGCCTTTCAGCTTCACTTCAGGGCAAGCATCCTGCGGTTCCTGGAAGTGTTGGTTCCACGCCGACGCATTCTCAATTCAGAGCATTCCTTCAGACTTCAGAGCCCTGACATTGCGTAGTCCATGCAGTCCACCAAGAAGTCTGTGATAACAGCATTTTTGTTAGTTTGTCTGCGCAATGCGGTAACTGAAACTTTTTTTGGACTTGAGAACTGTTCGAACCTGCATCGTCCTTCGAAAAGCACATTGGTGGTTTTATTCTGAAGACGTTACCATGCAGACCGCCCTTTCCAACTAGTACCCCGAGATCTGTTAACAAAGATTATGAAGCAAAAAAACATAAATATCAAGGCATGTAGAGATCAATAAATAATCATGGCCATGGAGGGGGAGAATGAGAGACGGCACCTTTCAGCTTCTCAAACAGTTCAGTGGTTTCTGCCTTGGCAGGGGTCTTCTCTTTTCTGTCTGTAACGAGTTCCACCCCAAGCATCAGTCCCCTTCCTCTAACATCACCTATGACTGGCAAGAGCGAAGCCAAGAGTAGCTGAGTTAGAAAACTTCATTTTTTTTACAACAAATGGTTAGCCGAAAAGGTTGGACAAAAGAAAGAGTATACGAACAGAATCAAGATTAGAAATTTTACTTTCGTGCTTCTCCTGAAGCGATTTTAGACGCTCCACCAAGTGAGCTCCAACATCAGCACAATGTGCCTGGCGTTTCTCCTTGTCAAGAACCTTAAGCACAGCTAATCCACCAGCAGAACAAACTGGATTTCCACCAAATGTGTTAAATTGAATTTTTTGAGCTAACACACTTGCAATCTCAGGAGTTGTTACAACTGCCCCCAGTGGTAGGCCATTGCCAATTCCCTGAAACATGGAAAAAAAAACTGTTACATCAGCATGGAAAGATGTTGCCACCAAAAAAATAAAAAACAAGACATTTTCCCCAGGGTTGATTAATGCTTAGTACATGCTTGCATTTTAGAGTACAAGATAGACCTTTGCCATGGTGACTATGTCAGGAATAACACCTTGTGTCTGGAATCCCCAATAATGACTGCCAGTACGACCAAAACCACTCTGGACTTCATCAGCAATACAAACACCACCAGCCTTGCGCACAATGTCATAAGCTAACTTTAGGTATCCAGGAGCTAGTTCAACAGCACCTCCGACACCCTACAACCAAGATAGTGTATCAATAAGATTGCAACAAGGATAAGATTTTTTTGAAGTGGGTTTATAAACAAAACATACCCAGTATTTCAATTTGTTGTAGCATTTTATAAATGGCTGTTCAAAGTTTATACCTGGAATGTTTCTGCAATGAAGCCTGCAACCCTTCCTGAACTTCCATAAGTTATGTGTTCTTCGACTTCATTGGCATAAGCTGCAGCATCAGACCCAAAAGTCCCCCTATAAGGATCAGGGTTCATGACATGATGTATTTCACCCTGCAAAAGTTTGATGAGGCTATGATAGATCTAGTAGAATGGAGAGATCAATTACCAATTACCAATAACTAAGAATCTAATTCTGCAAACATAGTGGCAATGAAAAACATAACCGGACAAATAATTCGATGAAAGTGTCAAACCGAGGCCTAACTAGATGATGAACAACACTAGAAGTAGAAAATCTCTAAAGTTCAGTACTTGATTATACAGTACACAGACCTGAGGAATTGGGTACTTCCACGTCTGCAAACCAGTCAATCCAATCGTACCAGCACTTCCACCATGATATGCATTTCTGAGTGCAACCATACTGAGATTCCCACTATACAGCCGGGCCATCAACATTGCCAATTCATTGGCTTCAGTCCCAGAATTCACGAAATACGCAACCTGCAGCACCCAAAAACATGACGAGGTCTTCAGCTCTTACCTGCATACATAAATGAAAAGGTGCGTGTTATGGCAGCACCCAGACAGACAGTACATTTACCTTGAGATTGCCAGGCATTTTGGAGGTGAGGGCCTCTGCAAACTCTACAATGGCATGATGCAAGTAAATGGTGGTTGTGTGCTGGAGCAACTTGGTCTGCTCCACCACAGCATTCACAATATCCGGATGGCAATGGCCACACGACACTGTCACGATGCCCCCAAAGCAATCGAGGTATCTCTTCCCACTCTCGTCATACAGGTACTGCATCTTCCCCTCCACAATGTTGAGCTGTGAACACAATTGAATAGTAAATTCTTTAGACATCGTGTCAACGTCATTCTGTCACTGCTTCAACGTTTTAGAGTAAGATGACTACACGGTGGTGGTTGTGCTACAAGAATTCTTTAACATGACCAGTTTCACCCGAAACTTAGACAGTGAAGGTAAACCACCATATGCAAAATACATTAAAAATTTATTCTCCTAGTAAATTGGTGTCGCAACAAAGATGACCCTGCTTTATGATGAAGGTCAACACCCAGGTTCACTGAACCCCCACCTTTTTGGAACATTAATCTAATTTCACCGCTCGAAGACAGTTTAACAAAGACGAGCAGACAGTTAGACGGATTTAATTTAATTAAGATCAACACTCGGAGGGTATACCGGCTTCTGGTAGTAGTGGAAGAGAGACGGGCCGAGCACCGCCTTCCTCTTCTCGAAGATCTCGGCGCCACCCATCGCGCCGTACGGGCGGGGCCGGTGGTCAAACGGCGGCATCTCCGGCGGCGGCCGCGACGGTGCCCGCTCGGGCGCCACCTCGGACGAGACCAGCCGCCGCAGCATCTCCACCGGGCATCGCCGGCGGCTTGCAACAGCGCCACGGCGAACCAGCGACGCGGCCATGGACGGAGAACCAGGAATGGAATATGAATTCGCTAGGGCTGGTCGTCTGGTGAATGGTGATTAAGATGAGGATGAGGAAGAGAGATAGGGCAATGGAAAAGGGGATTAAGCACGCGAGGGAAGGGGAGGATTAGTGGTAGTGGGTGGCGGCCGCACCGCTGCCGCCGACCGCCGTAGTGGCAATGACGTGGCAAAGGTCCAGATTCCGATAGGGATGCATCCTGATTCTCTTCGTGGGATCTTTATCTTCCTGACGTGGTGCGGCGTGTACTCGTCTGCTGATGTGTGGGCCGATAAATCGGTTGGTGGCGGCCTGCTGGGAGTGGTGGCTTGTAAAGGGAGTTGAGAGTCATTGCGTGGATCGTGACGACGATGTATTCCTTAAACAAATTGTTATCTTGATGCGGCTTTTTCTCAAAAAAAAATAATAAAAGAATGTTTGTACATCTGCACCCTTAGCTGTCGTAACCTAAATCAAACGAGCTGAAATAAGCAGCGCTTTTTTGTAGCGCAAGTTGACAGAGGCTTCTTAAACTGAAATTAGCCAAAGTGACCGTAGTAAAATTGCAAAAATAAACTATATAAATAGATAATTCTGCTGGAAATGTGATTTACAGAAAATAAAGTGACAAAACACATTCAGTTGACGAATTTAAAAGGTTCCAACACATTCTAAGTATTATTGAATTGACATATTTATGCATCCTTTGAATTCTTGTTTGCTGCCTCAAACTCCTGTTTGACAAAGACAATTTTGTAAGGATCCTCCATCTTTAGAAAAAGCTCTGTGTTCTCAGGATCCCGACCAATGATACGGACAACCATGACAACATGTTCGATGTCAAACCCAGGTAGATTCTTAATCACTTCAAACAACTGAGATTTATTGGACGACGCTCGCTGCTACACTTCAATTCCATGGGAATGTGCCTTTCCAATGCCAGCCATGGTGTATGCATTCTCCTTTTCAGATTCCAAGAAGTGTGCAAATGAATTAGACATGCCAATAAGGCCTATCTCTAGACCATCAGAATCTGGATACACCCTCTTACGCCCTTGTTTAACGGCTGATGTCTTGTTATCATCTTTTGTTTTAGCATCACCCCCATCAACAGGTTCACAAGTTGGCTGTACTTCATCTGCAGTGGTGACGCCTTCTGCCTCTTCTTGCTCTCCAGGACCTTTTGCATTCGCTCCTTTGGCCAAATCACTTGCATAAACATCACAGAGCTTCTCAAAGTTCACCATAGGTTTCATGTATAAAGCAACTGCTCCATCTCGAGACTGCAAAAAATGCATGTTCAGGGCAAAATTAAATCTTAACTGATGGAATGTTTATTTGCCAATTTAAAACTTTCAACACTACTGTACCTTTGCCCAACCCATGTATGTTTCTCTGTTCCCGATTACCATCTTGCTCTCATCATCCCATCCAAATCCGCTTCCATTTTGTTGAATTTCCAAAATATATGAAAGCTGCTTCTTTAGAATCTTCACTTTAGACTTGATATAGGGATCAGCTTTGAGCTCTGCTTTTGGTAGCACCTTTGACATTTCCTTCTCAATGAAAGTGAGATAGCCAGACTTGTGGACAGTGTCTACTTTCCAAGCAGAATCATTCATGTCATATAGAATATCAATTAGTAATTTCTCCTCCTTAGCTATCCATGTTCTCTTGTCTCTCTTCTTGGCTATAAATTTAGCCCCTTTTGCCTTGTTACTCTGCTGATTGGTTCAAATTACAGTGAGAAATGTATGCTTTCACAAATGCGAATGATATTAAATCTTATAAAATATCTTGTTCATCCAGTCACAACGATCTAGCAAAAGATATTACACGGACAAGCAAAACTTCCACGACAGACAAAGAAACAGAAATGTAGCACTAAAGACATATATGACTATCTATGAATTTGCAGCTTTTATCTAGATTGCCTTCTTGCTCTCCAAGCATTCCACATTTCATCAGCTAGCTGGTCTCTCCAATTATTCCATTGTGATGATGTTTCGGTGGCCTGAATTGTGTCCCCGTTTACTTCTTGTTCCTCCATGAAACTATCCAGTTCTTGTTCCAATGGATCAGAGGAGCCCATTTGTTGTCTTATGAGGTTATGCAGATAGCAACATGTTAAAATTATGTCAACCTGTGTATCTATAGGATAATAAGATGGATTCCTAATTATAGCCCAACGTATCTTCAGCAATCCAAAAGTTCTCTCAATCACATTTCTTGCTGATGAATGCTTCATATTAAACAGTTCCTCCTTTTTCACTGGTGGATTTTTCCAGTCTTGCAGGTGGTACCGTTGACCTCTATATGGAGCAAGAAATCCTTCACAATTATTGTATCCAGCATCAACAAGATAATAGCAACCTATATATTAAAAGTATTTGTATATTTTAGTTATCATGTAAAACCATAAACGAGCGGCAAGATTATCTATTTATTCAGTCTTAAATCTTACCACGAGGAACAAGGCCATTTGGCCTAGAAGGACCCTTCCATCAGCCATTGATCCTTCCCAACCCAGCAGTACGTAGATAAATTGCATGTCTGGTGCACATACACCAAGAACATTTGTTGCAACATTATTTTTTCTTGAGCGGTATTGTGGTTTATCATTGGCCAGCACATGAACTTCTATGTATGTCCCATCTAGAGCACCTACACAATTCTGCATGACAAAGTTTAATTTGTTATATGATGACTTGTTCTCTATTTCTTAAACTATCCAACAACAACAACAAAAAGCCTTTAAGTCCCAAACAGGTTGGGGTATACTAGAGTTGAAACCCACCAGAAGCAATCAAGGTTCAGACACGTGAATAGTTGTTTTCTAAGCACATCTATCTAAGGCTAAGTCTTTGGGTATATTCCATCCTTTCAAGTCTCCTTTTATTGTCTCTACCCAAGTCAACTTCGGTCTTCCTCTGCCTCTCTTCACGTTACTATTCTGGCTTAGGATTCCACTACGCACCGGTGCCTCTGGAGGTCTCCGTTGAACATGTCCAAACCATCTCAACCGGTGTTGGACAAGCTTTTCTTCAATTGGTGCTACCCCTAATCTATCACGTATATTATCGTTCCGAACTTGATCCCTTCTTGTATGACCGTAAATCCAACGCAACATACGCATTTCCGCGACACTTATCTGTTGAGCGTGTCGTCTTTTCGTAGGCGAACACTCTGCACCATACAACATAGCAGGTCTAATCGTCGTCCTATAAAATTTGCCTTTTAGTTTTTGTGGTACCCTTTTGTCACATAGGACACCAGATGCTTGCCGCTACTTCATCCACCCTGCTTTGATTCTATGGCTAACATCTTCATCAATATCCCCGTCTCTCTGTAGCATTGATCCTAAATATCTAAAGGTATCCTTCCTAGGCACTACTTGACCTTCCAAACTAATATCTTCCTCCTCCCGAGTAGTAGTGCCGAAGTAATATCTCATATACTCAGTTTTAGTTCTAGTGAGTCTAAAACCTTTGGACTTCAAAGTCTCCCACCATAACTTCAGTTTCTGATTCACTCTTGTCCGGCTTTCATCAACTAGCACTACATCGTCCGCGAAAAGTATACACCAAGGGATGTCCCCTTTAATGTCCCTTGTGACCTCATCCATCACTAAGGCAAATAAATAAGGGCTCAAAGCTGACCATTGATATAGTCCTATTCTAATCGAGAAGTCATCCATGTCTCCTTCACTTGTTTGAACTCTAGTCACAACATTGTTGTACATGTCCTTAATGAGCCCGACATACTTCGTTGGAACTTTATGTTTGTCTAAAGCCCACCACATAACATTCCTTGATATTTTATCATAAGCCTTCTCCAAGTCAATAAAAACCATGTGTAGGTCATTCTTCTTCCTATACCGCTCCATAACTTGTCTTATTAAGAAAATAGCTTCCATGGTTGACCTTTCAGGTATGAAACCAAATTGGTTCATAGAGACCCACGTTATTGCTCTCAAGCGATGCTCGATAACTCTCTCCCATAGCTTCATAGTATGGCTCATCAACTTAATTCCTCGGTAATTAGTATAACTTTGAATATCTCCTTTATTCTTGTAGATCAGTACCAATATACTTCTCCTCCACTCGTCAGGCATCTTGTTCGATCGAAAAATATGGTTGAACAGCTTGGTTAGCCATACTATAGCTATGTCCCCGAGGCATCTCCACACCTCGATTGGGATACCATCCAGTCCCATCGCCTTACCTCCTTTCATCATTTTCAACGCCTCTCTGACCTCAGATTCTTGGATTCTCCGCACAAAGCGCCTATTGATGTCACCAAAAGAGTCATCCAACTGAAAGGTTGTGTCTATATTCTCACCATTGAACAATTTGTCAAAATACTCTTGCCATCGATGTCAGATCTCATCCTCCTTCACCAAGAGATGCTCCCTTTCATCCTTAATGCACTTAACTTGGTTGAAATCCCTTGTCTTTCTCTCACGAACCCTAGCCATCCTATAAATGTCATTCTCTCCTTCCTTCGTACCTTAAACTATCTAGTATCCAATAATTATTTCGTACCTTAAACCATTTCCACCTTTCATCTGTATGGTTGGCGGGAACTAGTTGAGGCTTCTTGAGCAAAACCCCCCATAGTTTTAGTACTGATGTCAAAACTTTATGAAAACTTCGAGATACTGTCTCAATTGACCGCTGGAATTCCTTATGTATAACTCTGTCGTTTTGGTCGTGGCCAAGAATGTTCAAAAAAATAGCCACCATTTCTTCCACTTTCATATTCCTAATATCTCGTAACCCACCTAATTCCCGCACTAGAGAACACAAGACTCTAAAGCAGCCCCTATCCATTCGTAGTTGGTCAATGCATTCTCTATCACTTGTAAAAATATTACTCAAATTTTGGGACCGTAGAACTGGGTCATATCAAGAAGGTTGCCTAACTTGTACCATCCTATATTGACGCCTCCTAATTAACAGTATCCATATTTGCAGGAGCACAAATAACATTATCAATATCTTCACTCTACGTTGTCTCATTGTCTCCCACAGGATAATGATATGCTGGTTGTTTGGTCGGCGTGCCATAGCTGTGAACAAAATTAGAGTGCAATTTGATTTGGATTAGTGTCTTATACAGAGAAATTTGAGTACATCTACCCATGCGCATATATGTACAAACAATGGGACACAAAGCAAGCAATCAGATCTCAACAACAGGGATCACACATGCACCCAGGAAATAAAAATGCATACCAAGAAGGCTAGTGTTATACCTCCTGTTCAGGTTTACGTCGACTAGCTGGACCGATACTTGGATTTGCAGGACCATACTTCGCACTATGAGGTTTCATGTATAGCTCAATGGAGCCACTTCTCATTGCATAACTCAGCATTGTTGCAACAAATTGGTCATCATGAATATAATCAAGACCATTTTCAAGGTCAAAGCTGGGAATTCTATAAAAAATCCATCTCCATTCTGAAATCCTACTTCTTTGCCCATATCTACTATGTCAAAAAATGATGTTCTCTCACATTCAATTTTTGTAAAAATGCTCACTTGGCCACCATCATAAGAAAGTGGGCCTTCTTCTGAAAATGAACCCCCATGATGAAATCACCGTCCATTCTCTGTGTATCAGCTATTAAAATTAAATAAACCCAGTACTTACTGAATAACACATGTGTAATTGATAAATTAAAAGATATAATAAATGAAAGGAATCATGTAATACTAAAATAAATTTTATACTGATAAGAAGATGACTTTGTACAAGAACCGAGAAAACAAATTTTAACCGTGTGCATCATAGCAGATAAAAACATTGACCAATATCACAGATGGAAGCAGACCAATACAAATAAACAATCCGTTCTTAAGGAGATCAGTCTAGAAAGGTGTAAATTAAATAAAATAATCCATTTAGATAAAAGAAACAAAAAGAACATGAGCAGATCTGCACCTATAGCTTTTGCTCTGGATTTCTTCAAGACATGTGCGCAGCGATGATCTGCTAACAAAAACACAAATGGTCAAGTTCCAATCTGAGGAAATAAGCAGATAACGGAGAGGAGATAAACCGCAGCATAAGAAAGAACTAGACCAAAGCTGCAACCCACAAGACCCTGTTCCCCCACAATCGTCGTCTCGTCTGCTCCGCTCCCCGGGAAACAGAGATGGCCTGCCACCGCCTTCCGACCGTATGCCCGCATGCACAATGAGAGGACGGAGTCGGCAAGACACACCCACCACCCCTGCTGCGCCGCCTAGATTTTGGTGCCGTGCCGCAACTTGGAGCCTCCGCCGAGGAGCGCACAACTACACGAGGGAGAAATTACTGCTTTTGCAGAGCTTTATGAGGAGTTGTTGTAGGAGTGGGAGAGATTTTTGGCGCAAAGTCATTGCCAAGTAGGTTAGTGAATACTATGGACCCAAATTTCCCTTCCCATGATAGGTAATTAGATGTCATTACTTTCAATTAGTATTCATTTCAATTGGTATTGTTTTTTAATTGATATACTCTTAAAGCATCTAGTTATCTTTCATACCTATGTTTGCATTCACATGCTTAAATCTTTTGTCATGCATTCAATAGGTATATCATATGGTAGGCTTGCTCGGTTTCATTATCAACCCTTAGAGCAAACCTACATGGTTTAAAATTGTTTAGGAGCACGGCACATAGCTTGTTTTACAATTATTTATTTAATATGTGCCAAAGTCCAAATTGTAGATAATCTCTCCCAAATATCATCTTTCAGGGTGTATTTTGGATACTTAAATCAATGTGCACAAATTTTACAATTATTCAACACTTGTGTGCACAAATTTAGGGGGAGCTTATTCTACAAGTTGGATGCTTTGAGACTAACACCTTTTCAAGCTTATCTTGTGTGTAGTAGTCTCATTGCAAGGAAAATGGAGTCCCCGGAGGAAAGCATGATACTTCAATTGGTAGAAATCAAATTGATTTTCACTTGTGGTATTTCTAACCAATATCACCATGTTGATCTCACTTTGATGTTTATTTGCTTTCTCCATGCATTATATATATTAACCTCTCTTGTGCAATAAATTGCCAATTATGCATATGCTTTGCTTTTTATCATATGTATGCATAAATTTAGGGGGAGCTTAGTCTATATAATGTGATAGACAAGCTTTGTGACCTATTTCATGCTAATCAATTCCATCTTTTGGTTTACAAAGTTTAACCCTCCCTTGTGCTACTAATGTATTCATTTTTGGGTATTTGATGCCAAAGGGGGAGAATTTGAAGGACCAAAGACAGTCATTTAGTTACAAGTAGTAATGGTCCGAGAAAGGGAAGAAAGTGAATTATGGATTAGTCTAAGTAATGGAGGATTTTTTTTAGAAAGCTAGGCTTTAATCCATAATATCACATGGGGACATTTGCAAGGGCAAGACAAGCTTTTAAGTAAAGTTTTAATTGGTATCTGTCAATTAGTATCATATAATCTTGCCCTTTGCATTGCATCTTAGCAAGTAGATAGTTTTTTAAATTTCAAATTCTTATTATTTGCTTGTTTTGGTCGTGTTGTCATCAATCACCAAAAAGGGGGAGATTGTAAGGAAAATGGACCCTTGGCCCATTTACTTTGGATTTTGGTGTTTGATGACCAACACAACCAAATTGGACCAATGAATTTGCAAGTGTTTGTTTTGTAGTCCAATAGGGTGCAAGACGTGACTTGGACGAAGGCGACGTGATGATCCGATGATCAACACCTCAAGCAAGACCTTAGAAGCACAAGAGAAGACCCAAGATATCAAGCAAAGTCCAAGCATGAAGATTGGAACCAAGCCATACGTAAGATCACGAAGAAACGAGCTCACTATGGTGACCGGACGCTGGACCGGACGCTGGACAAGCGACCGGACGCTACGATCGGACGCTGGGTGGAGACTCGGCAGACAGGCGACCGGACGCGAGGACCGGACGCTGGCGGCAACCGACCGGACGCAGGAACACAACGTCCGATCGAGTACAGAAAGGTTCCAGAGTGACATATCTGTGATCGGACGCGTCCGGTGGCAGGCGACCGGACGCTGGCCAGCGTCCGATCAGTGTTTTGCCATCTCAACGGTCGGGACGACCAGACGCGTCTGGTCAGGACGATTCAGCGTCTGGTCAGTAGCAGTTTCACGGGAATTCGACCCCAACGACTACTTTCTCAGTGGGGCTTATAAATACAACCCCCAACCGGCTATTTGAGGTGTGTGGAGCTGAGGAAACATACCAAGGGTGTTGATACATCATTTTAGTGATCTCCACATGCATATTGTTTAGTGTTTTATTAGGTGATTAGCATAAGTGTTTTGCGAAGTGCTTAGGTTGATTAGACCATCGCTTATGCGCTTGCTCTAGGTTTATGTCTAGTGTTTAGTGAAGTTTGCATACCTCTTGTCACCCTGTGCTTGCGAGCACAAGTGTTGTACATCGGAGGGGCTTGAAGTCTTGCGAGATCACACCAACCGCGTTTGTGGTGTGGCCGCCATCGTGTACCGGAGGGAACAAGGCCCGCGGCTTTTCGGCTGGAAGCTTGATAGTGAAGACGGTGGGGAGCATCCGGGAGAGGCTTGCCGGAAGGCACGTCGGAGACCCACTTGCGCGTGGGGAAGGCCCGAGGCTATCCACGGAGTTACCTGACCGAGAGCTTGGCCCTTGCGAGGGATTCCTTGTGAGGGGCTCCAACAAGGATTTGGGGAAAGCTTGCGCGCTTCTCGATACCTTGGTAAAAATACCGGAGTCGTTGACGGGAGTTTGCATATCTCTACCTTGCTCTTTAGCTTCCGCATTTACATTACTTGTATTACTCCTTTTTGTGGTAGAGATAGCAACACACTAGCAAAACCATACTTGCACATTTAGATAGTTTATCTTTTGCATAGGTTTTGCTAAGGTTAACAAAAGAGGCCATAGTTTAGAGTTGAAGTTTTAAGTTGCCTAATTCACCCCCCCCCCTCTTAGGCGTCACGGTCCCTTCAATTGGTATCAGAGCCGGTTGGCTCAATTTTGACCTTTGGCTTAACCGCCATTGAGCCAACGCTATTTAGAGTGATTGGGATAGATACCGCTAGGCCTCCGCACTTTGACGGTACTAACTTCCCATACTATAAAGCTAGAATGGCTTGTCACCTTGAGGTGGTTGATTTGGGTGTATGGAGAGTCACTCGTAATGGAATGAAACCCATCAAGAATCCCAAAAAACCCACAAAGAGTGATGAAAAAGAAATGCACTTCAATGCTAGAGCTAAAAATTGCTTATTTGAATCACTTAGTATGGATGTTTTTAACCAAGTATTCACTTTAAATACGGCACATGAAATTTGGTTAAAACTCCAAGAGCTCCATGATGGCACAAGCAATGTCCGTGAGCAAAAACATTGTCTAGCAAAGCAAAACTATGATTCCTTTACTATGAATGATGATGAGGTTGTTCGTGATATGTATTCTCGTTTGAATCTAATTATCAATGAGCTCCATTCTATAGGATTATTAAAGCTAGATGATGCGGACATCATGAGGAAGATCATCTCCGTGCTACCACAAAAGAAATATGCAAGCATCATCACCATCCTTCACAACATGGAGGACTTGAGCAATATGACCCCGGGTATAGTCATTGGCAAGTTAGTGGCATTTAAAATATCACGTAAGATGGGTCAAGAAGAAGCCTCTTCATCAATCACTTGTAGCGAGAAAAAGAAGATGAAGGGCAAGCAAGTTGAGACAAGCTCAAGCTCAAGTTCCTCAAGTGAAGATGAAGAAGAAGATGAGGACGACGATGATGATGATGATGATTCAAGTGATGATCAATCTTTCTCCTCCACCTCCGATCTTGATGAAGAATTAATCAAAGTGATCAACAAGGTGGAGAAGATGATCCAAAGGCTCAATGTCAAGGGTGTGCCCATCCAAATTCAAGATTTTATTTTCACAAATCAAAGAAAAGAGCAAAGAAAGAGAGGATGTTATGGATGCGGCGAGTTGGGGCACTTTGTGGAAGTTTGTCCAAACAAGCCCACACCCAAAGACAAAGAAGAAGGCATGCAAGAACCAAGCCCTCACATCAATAAGATCATGGGATGATTCTTCAAGTGAAGAAGAACCCCATCACAAGAGGCGAGGCCGCAAGCAATAACCATCAAGAGGTGTGCCAATAACCATCTCTTCTCTAGTGAGAGTGATAGTGATGATATGTCTTCTTATCTGAACTTGTTTCAATTATGCTAATCAATTCCATCAAAAGTTTTGCTAGATAGTTTTACAAAAGTTTAACCCTGAACTATCCTAAAATTGAGAAACTAGGCTAATGTATACATCAATCAATGATTTGAAAAGAAAAATGAAAATTAAAAAAAAAGTTAGCTAGCTCACAAGAGGCATATAATAGTTTGCTTGCTAAAATGAAACCAAGCAAACATTGTGATGAGGAGAATTTGAAGCCATTAGCACAACCCCCACCAAGGTATCAAAAAGAAAAGTCCTATCTTCAACATGTCTAAAGGGATGCCTCTACTTCTTGTAATGATTTTAGTTGCAACCAAGTGAGAAATGTTGTCACAGAGAGGGCAAAAGAAAAGTGAATTATGGATGCCTCACCAAGAACTTAACTCAAGTAATGGAGGACTTTTTCAAGGGAGTGAAAAGCTAGGCGTGGTTTTTAATCCATAATATCACATGGGGACATTTGAAGGAGAAAAAAGCAAACAAGCAAGCTCTCCAACACCTACACCAACAAGGTGGATAAGAAGGCCTCCACACCTTATCTCTTGAAGAAGAAGAAAAAAGACAAGGTGGTAGCCATCAAGGTGAACAAGCAAGCCAACAATGGGGCCAAACGCTTTTGGGTGTCAAAGGAAATCATTTCAAATATAAAGAGCACCAAGAAGGTTTGGATCCCGAAAGGGAAGTGAATATAATCTTGCCTACGGGGAATTTGGAGACTTGCATGGGTGCATCTTGAGACAAGTAGATAGAATACTATGGACCCAAATTTTTAAATTTCATTAAATTAGTATTCATTTCAATTTATTGTTTTTTAATTGATATACTTTAAAGCATCTAGTTATCTTTCATACCTATGTTGTCATCAATCACCATATGGTAGGGAGTTTCATTATCAACCCTTAGAGCAAACCTACATGGAAAATGGACCCGACACATAGGTTTTACAATTATTTATTTAATATACAAAGTCCAAATTTGATAATCTCTCCCAAATATTTGGTGTATTTGGATACTTAAATCAATGTGCACAAATTTTACAAGTATTCAACACTTGTGTGCACAAATTTAGGAAGCTGAAGTTGGATGCTTTGAAGTGTTTCAAGCTTATCTTGTGTGTGTAGTCTCATTGCAAGGAAAATAGGAAAGTATGCAATTGGTAGAAATCAAATTGATTTTCACTTGTGGTATTTCTAACCGATATCACCATGTTGATCTCACTTTGATGATCCATGCAAGTATATAGATTAATCAACACCTCAAGCAAGACATAAATTTAGGGGAGCTTAGTCTATATAATGTGAGACAAGCTTTGTGACCTATTTCATGCTAATCAATTCCAGCAAAAGTCTAATGTATTCCTTTTTGGGTGTTTGATGCCAAAAGAATTGAAGGACCAAATAAGTCATTTAGTTACAAGTAGTAATGGTCGAGAAAGGGAAGAAAGTGAATTATGGATTAGTCTAAGTAATGGAGGATTTTTTTAGAAAGCTAGGCTTTAATCCATAATATCACATGGGGACATTTGCAAGGGCAAGACAAGCTTTTAAGTAAAGTTTTAATTGGTATCTCATCAATTAGTATCATATAATCTTGCCCTTTGCATTGCATCTTAGCAAGTAGATAGTTTTTAAATTTCAAATTCTTATTATTTGCTTGTTTTGGTCGTGTTGTCATCAATCACCAAAAAAGGGGAGATTGTAAGGAAAATGGACCCTTGGCCCATTTACTTTGGATTTTGGTGTTTGATGACCAACACAACCAAATTGGACCAATGAATTTGCAAGTGTTTGTTTTGTAGTCCAATAGGGTGCAAGACGTGACTTTGACGAAAGACGTGATGATGATCGATGATCAACACATCAAGCAAGACCTTAGAAGCAAAAAAGAAGACCCAAGATATCAAGCAAAGTCCAAGCATGAAGATTGGAACCAAGCCATACGTGAAGATCACGAAGAAAACGAGCTCACTATGGTGGCCGATATTTGGACCGGACGTTGGACAAGCGACCGGACTTCTGATCGACTGGTGGAGACTTTGGCAGACTTCAGCGAAGCGACCGACGCGAGGACCGGACGCTGGCGCAACCGATCAACGCAGGAACAGCGTCCGATCGAAATCTGAAAAGGTTCAGAGTGACATATCGTGGACGGGACGCGTCGATGGCGACGGACCGGGGCCAGCCGATCGATGTTTTGCCATCTCAACGTCCGGGACGACAGACGTGTCCGGTCAGACGATTGGCGTCCGGTCGATGAGCGATTTCACGGAAATTCGACCTAACGACTACTTTCTCGATGGGGCTTATAAATACAACCCCCAACCGGCTATTTGAGGTGTGTGGAGCTGAGGAAACATACCAAGGGTGTTGATACATCATTTTAGTGATCTCCACATGCATATTGTTTAGTGTTTTATTAGGTGATTAGCATAAGTGTTTTGCGAAGTGCTTAGGTTGATTAGACCATCGCTTATGCGCTTGCTCTAGGTTTATGTCTAGTGTTTAGTGAAGTTTGCATACCTCTTGTCACCCTGTGCTTGCGAGCACAAATGTTGTACATCGGAGGGGCTTGAAGTCTTGCGAGATCACACCAACCGCGTTTGGGGTGTGGCCACCACCGTGTACCGGAGCATCCGGGAGAGGCTTGCCGGAAGGCACGTCGGAGACCCACTTGCGCGTGGGGAAGGCCCGACCCGACTGGGAGCTTGGCCCTTACGAGGGATTCCTTGCGATGGGCTCCAACGAGGATTAGGGGGAAGCTTGCGCGCTTCTCGATACATCGGTAAAAATACCGGAGTCGTCGACGGGAGTTTGCATATCTCTACCTTGCTCTTTAGCTTCCGCATTTACATTACTTGTATTACTCCTTTTTGCGGTAGAGATAGCAACACACTAGCAAAACCATAGTTGCATATTTAGATAGTTTATCTTTTGTATAGGTTTTGCTAAGGTTAACAAAAGAGACCATAGTTTAGAGTTAAAGTTTTAAGTTGCCTAATTCAACCCCACCCCCCTTCTCTTAGGCGTCACGGTCCCTTCACCACGAAATAAACAAAAGATTTTAAGTCTCCTCTCTAACTCCCAGTCCTTCCCATCAATTCCCCCAAACCAAACGAGTCCTCAATGGAATTGAAATTTTGAAATCTCGCCTCCCGAGCAGTTCAATAGTATCTTAGTTTAATCTAGATATAAATAAAATATAGTTTAATCTAAATATAAAAATAAACATCTAAATTAATCATAAAATCTATACCTCATATAAAACAAAATCCTACTATAGAGTTTATCTTACTAGTGGAATATCTCGTACATTGCTACAGGAACTATGGAGTGATTTAGGGTTAATGATGAAAATACATACGATGGATCAATCTAAAATTACGGAGGACTAATAGTTAAAGCCTTAAAGTGCGTCGGTGAATAATATATGATCTAGCTACAGGTTTGTCTCACATTATTATTTCATGGTTTGTACTGTCAGGTCTGAATAGTTGCAGATTTTAAACATAAACATGGGTATTGTTTTACGCAATGTAAAAAAGTTTGAAGCATATTCGAGTGATTGACTTGATCTATATAGTAATTGTTTACAATATATGGTCCTATTTAGTAGGACTCCTCATGTGCTTCTCCGAAGGAGCCGAAGCACCTGAGAAGGACCATTTTTTATATCTATATGTAATGTATATCTAGGTGTGCAGCAAAAGCAATATATCTAAAATAAAATGACTTATAATTTAGAATAAAGAGGGTATTTGAGAAGAAGAAACATTTAGAGACAGATTTGGGCCGTTAGTTTTCTCTGGGCTAACATCCCTGCAGCTTAAGCCCACCATCAGCCATTAACTGAGGTGTGTGCGCGCTGGACGGGCCAAAATTGGGTTATGTTGAATCTTTTCTTGGACGGGGCCAAAGATTGGCGGAAACCTTCGCTGCCGACCAGGTCGGACAGCAGACGCGCGCCGACCCCCCGCCCGCCCGCGAATCTTCGGATACGGCGCCAACGTGCGGCCCATCTATTCCTGTGCGCGGTGTTGGCCCATCTATTCCCGCACGCGACATTCTGCGAGCTCGGACGGTCCGACCAGTAATCCCCGGAATTCGCCTCAGAAAAAAAGTAATCCCGGAATGACGCTCGAGCCTCCCCGTCCCGTGTCAACAGGTAGGTACGACCCTTTCTTTTTTTTCTTTTTTTTTTGTTTTCTATTTCTTTTTCTTTTTCTTATTTTATGTTCTCAATTATATTTTATTATATTTTTATTTTCTTTATCTTCACTTTTTTTTATATTTTATCCTACATATTTATTTCCTTTATTTATTATTTATTTATTATTCTTTCTCTATTCTATTTTTTCTTTCTCTTTCATTTTCTATTTTAAATAGTTTTTCTTATTTTTGTTCTTTTTACATTTTTAATTTTCCTCTATATTTCATTCTAATTAATTAATTAACAATTCTTTTCACCATTTTTTGCTTTATTTTTTATTTCTGATATTTCATGAGATGTATATGATTTTTCACGTTGTATATATGTATGATACTATGATGTATTCTCGTTTATTCAAACTATACCAATGAGATATTCCATGATGTATTTCTAGATGTTATGTGATGTACTCGGAGATGTTCCACGTAGTATAATGAGATGTATGATATATCCTTTAGTTATTCACATAGTGCCTATGATTTTCGATATATTCTAGGTTGTTCCATCGATATTCAAGTGATGTTTTTTACTTTTCTCTATTACGTGGTATTTCCATTTTATTACTTTTGTGTTTCCCTAATGTTTGGTTATTTTGTTGATTAGTACGACCTATGGTATTTTTTCTTCTAATTCCAATTCATTATTTTTCTAAATTATTTTGTTTTCATGTTTATTTTGTTGTTTAGTTGTCATGTGGAGTGCGCTAGCGGCGTGTTGGGTCCCTTCTGCGCTAGTTGTTCTTATGCAAGTCGGAACATAAGGAACAACGGAAGATGCGAGTCACGTTCGTTGCAGCCTTTTCACTGTTATGTGATCTTTTTTCCTTTTCTTTTGTTTGATTTTTTCTATTTCTTTTTCCTTTCAATACTCTTATGAATTTTTGTTCTTTTCATTTACTTTATCATTTTATTTCCCTTTTTCTTCTTATTTATTTAACTGCAATTGACTATTTTCAATTGAATTTTTGTTCTTTTTTCTATTACAAGGCTCTTTTATGTACTATATTTTTATGAGAAACATATGATGTTCGTGTACTATACATGTGATGTTCTACGATATGTTTATGGATGTTCATGTAGTATAAGTGAGATGTTTTAATATTATCTTTGAGTATTGACATGGTATCTATGAGATGTTATGTGTTATCTTTTAGGTTGTCCAAGTAATATCCACGTAATGTTTTATTTTTATTTATTCTTTCTTTTGTATTTTCATTTATTTCCAAGGTTACATGACCTTTCGTCTTTCGTTTGTCTTATCCTTTTTCCTACTCTTTTAATTCATATATTTTTATAAGATACATATGATGTTCGTGTAATATACATATGATGTTCTACGACATATTTTCGGATGTTCACATAATATAAGTTTAATGTTCTATAATTATATTTAAGTATTCACATGTTACTTATGAGATATGTGATATATTTTAGGTTCAAGTAATATCGGTGTCATATATATTTTTGGATTAAAATGGTTGGACGTGGTTCAATAATGAAAATATTTATATTTAATGCAAAACACTTATATGGTGTAGTGGTAGGGAATTGACGTCTTAGACTTACGAGTATTTCTGTGAATGAATGTTCTCTATTTTCTTCTTCTATATTTTATATCATTTGTAATTTTTTTCATCAATAATATAATACCATTTGTATGCACTTAAAATTTTATTCTCATAAATCCGGAATACAGTTCTTCTGGACCTCGAACATTTGTCTTGGGAAGGCGGAACATTATTTTCTTAACCTAGAACATCGCTTCTAATCTATAAAAGAAAAACGTTCTATCTTTTGGAGATAAATATTATTTAAATATAATCATGTGGGGTCTTGTTTTGAAGGATTTATTACTAGAAACACAATGGTGTAATTAGAATTTAATTTAGATGCTTAATTTGTACACTATCACTTTTTTGAACTTTTAAAAGCATTCAACAAACGCTGATGTCAGTATTTTGGATTCTACTGCATGGTTGTATATCGGCGGTGGACGTGGATGAGCGCTTGCTTCATAATCCTTTTGTCCGTCAGTGCACGCGCGGTGGGAGATGGTCGGCACAAAACAAAAGAGAAAAGAATCAGAAAAAAAAACAGTAGCAAAGTAGCAAGCAAAGAGAGAGCGAGAGAAAGAAACGTATCCTATACAGCTTGCGGCCTGCCTACGTGAGCGGCCGAGCAAATTCGCCGTGATTGCTCGGGCTGTCTTCCGTCGCTGGTCGGCACAGGGCATGCTGCCGACGTGGTCGGACCCTAGACGCCCCAAAGATTGGTCAATGCATTCGCCGGTGTTCTGAAACTGGACAGGAGCAATAATGATACGCAATGACACTATGGCAGGGCCAAAATTAACATGTTGATGCTGATGAATTTTTTACTTCTCGAGGCCGCGAACTGGTGACTCCTTAAACGCTCGAGGAATGCCGCTACCCGCTGCCGTTCAGTAGTTCAGATTCATTTTCGCATACAAGAACATATAAAGTTTCTTTTTAATTAAAAGAGCTTTGACTGTATCCTGTATTTATTGGAATCTCGATGGTTAGCAAGTTCGATCCACTTCCTTCGTGTAGCTAAGTTGCACAAAAGATGAGCAACTGATAGCGCCTGCGCATGCAACTGTATGAGGCAAGGCATGTGATGTGCTCGGCAGACAGGCCATGCATTGATGCAGGTGATTGCATTCATATTCAGATAACTCAATTTCCTCGGAACTGCAGGTTCAGATGAATGCGCAGCCAGGAATGCTAATGGCTGTCCCATTTTGTGGAACCAAAACGACTGCCATGTACTCTGTCGGTCCGTCCATTGAGACATTTCAGGTGATATTTTTATATATAGTAATATTGTTTAGTAATTACGAATGGCCATATGCATCGGAGATGACAAACTTTAGAGGCTAGAATACTTTTATTTATTTATATTTCCATCATTTATAAAGATTTTTTTGCTTTGATGCATACGCTCAAAAATTGGGGTCAGTCAAATGTGTAATCTAACCTTTCTAAACTGGTAGTTGCATTGCATCGGAGATGTCCGGTTGAATAATGTTATATTTATTTAGTTCCTCATTTATAAAGATTTACATCTGATGCATATGCTTGTCCTCGACGAATCACTTCACGAGTAGCCGTGTTAGTGTGGGAAGATGCCTCTGCAATCTCGCGACACGGAGTGACAGTTTCTGAAGATTGACGCGACCATCAATAATTATTTTTTTACCTATACATGGGCACACAACCTGGGGCCCAATGAACATCGGGCCGTTCCACTGTTGTAATGTGTTAGTGAAAGCTGTAAAAAGCCCTGCCCTGCTTCTCTCGAATCACTTCACGAAGCCGTGTCCGTTTTGCCTCTCAATCTCGCGACAAGTGACAGTTTCTGAAAACGCGACCATCAATAATTTACATGGGCAAACCATTTATTTTACCCCAATGAACATCAGGCCGTTATAACTGCGGTTTTGTAAAAATCCATCCACGTTACTTCTCTCAACTTTTACAAAAGTTTGCTTTTTTTCTTTTTTATTTATTTTTTGTTTTAAAATCATTTGACCGGTTATAAACGGTTTTCAAAGACAATTTTGTCTTTTTCTTTTTTATTTATTTTTGTTGAATCTTTGAAAAATCATAGTAAATCACAAAAAAAATTAAATAGAAAATTTAATTTTGTTGACTTTACATGAGTAGTTCTACACAGTGAACATATAATATGATATGCTTTAGTACAAATGTTTTATTGTAACTTTAGATCTATGCTTTTCTATAATTAATTCATAGCTGCAGTTTTGGTGGTATAATTGCGGTGAAATTTTTATGGTGGGCTAATTATTTTATGCTTGAGTTATAGTAAAAATATCATACTCATTGGATCATGTGTAACTTAGTTATAGATTTATTTATGTGTATGCTTGTTAAAAAGTATTTATAAATCTATAACTAAGTTATACATGATCTAATAAGTAGGAAATTTTACTATAGTTCAAGCATACAATAATTAGCCCACCATAAAAATTTCACCACAATTGGACCATAGAAACTACAGCTATGAATTAATTATAAAAAAAACATAGATCTAAAGCTACAACAAAAAATTTATACTAAAACATACCATATTATATGTTCACCGTGTATATCTACTCATGTGAAGTCCAACAAAATTGGATTTTCATTTTATGATTTTTCTGTGATTTACTATGATTTTTCAAAATTTAGCTGAAATAAATAAAAATAAAAATAAAAGATAAAACTGTCTTTAAAAACCACTTATAAATGGTCAGAGAGGTAAAATGAACGGTTTTAAAAGTTTCAGAGATAATTTACCGGGTTTTAAAGTTCAAAGAAAAAACATACTTTTGCTAAAAGTTGAGGGGGACTATGTGCCCTTGTTCCTTGCAAGTTCTACGTACAGGTAGGCTCGAGGGGGCTAGCTCCGGCCAGTTCAATCATTCAAAAGCGGGGCCCGTCTACAGGCCTGGGCCCTGACCGTGTCGCGCGCCGAGCGCAGCGGGCCACGCGCGGCCGCTGGCGCGGGGGACTAGATCCGACAGCGGTTCGACTCCGTGCTCGCCCGCCAGCCGGGCCAGCCCTCTCGGCCTCGTCTCGCCCGGCCCGATCGGGCAAACATACACTGAAACAACCGCGCGCGCTGGCGGCGCCGGCGCCACCACGCGCGCGGCGGCATCGCTCGTTCTCTTGCCGCGTGCCCGCACTGCGGATCGTTCCGGAAACAGGGCCGTCGTCCTGGGGTGTCTCGCGCTGCCGAGGCAGGCGAGGACGACCGAGCGGCAGGGCAATGGCTGACAGGCACCGGCACCACAAAAAGCTAGTTGGTGGAGCACGCAGCAGGGGGGCCGGCCGGCCAGGCCCGCGCCTTTTCGGTTCTGCGATCTGCGGCGGGTGGTGAGGTGAGCCCATGCATGGAAGTTCCCTGGTGGAGTGTGCTGGTGCGGTGGTTCCTCCTCCACGCTCGGGGCCGCCTGAGCCAGGTCGCTGTTGTGGTCCACTGCACCGCGCGGGAGCGGTGGACCTGTTGAGGTGGTGAGGAGGGAGGGCCGGGGGAGGACCATCTTCGCCGTGTGTGGTTTGAGCTTGTTTGACTTTTAAGTCGTGTTTTTTTTAGTCAACGAATAATATTTTTCTCTTACAACAAATCAGTCAATAATACTTCTAGCCATGTCTTGAATGAGCCAAACGGACGTTTATCAGCAGGCAGCGGCGTGCCTACGCCTGCCCGGCCTACAGGAAGCTGGGATTCGCTTTCGTGCCGGTAATTGCCGCCCGGATCGTGGTGCCCGGATCCAGCGGCAGCGTCCTGCGGCACGGACAGCGACGGGCCTCCCGTGGCACTATCATACCACCGCCGGCGCGGCGCACCCGGGCCCGGCCAGGGCCCTACTGTCCGTCCGGCAACTGATGGGTTGTCGATCGGCGATCTATGGAGCCTCTTGCTGGTCGCTGCTACTATACGTACTACTACAAGCCAAGTCAGTCCGATTGATCGATCGGGCCCCTTTGAAGTTTCAAGAGATGCGTGTACTCGTACACAAATGTATCGATTCAGCACGTGTGGCAAGCATGTATTATTGTAGCTTAACAAACTAGTAGTATATTAATTAGTGCGCCACATGTATTATGTTTTTTTGGCATTAAAGAAGAGTACGCACGACATGATGACGATTAATATTAATCGCTTGTGCTATTAATATTAGTAGTACTAATACATACGCGTCTGTGTGTGTGCCTGTCCTGGTATAGTGGCTGCTTGGACTGATACTCCGGAAGCAAAGTGGCGGAGCTCGTCGTTTGACTGACAAGACAAGTGAAGCACATTTCTAGGACGCGCCAGGACAGAGCTCCTCATTATGTGGGCACCGGCCTGCCCGGCTACCGCACCTGCCCAGCGCCGGCCCTTCACATCGCAGACAAAAAGTTTGCTCCCTCCTCAAATCGCTCCCAAAACCATCCATATTTCGGAGCTCGGCTTTCCACGCTGCATGGCCCGGCCGGACGGACCTCAACACCCCTCCAGATGAAGCTGAGCTGAATAATCCCCCCCCGTCCCATCCGTCCAGGGTTTCGGAACTCATAAACAAACACTTTAACTTTCTTCCTCCAAGTCCAAGAGCTGGTGCTGGGCCACCAGAAATGGCTTATCTATGTGCAGTGCATGCTTTCCTGTTCTTGAACTGCGAGTGTGAGCCATTTCCTAAGCGTGTGCATGTGGTTCAGCAAACGATGCATGCTCATACATACCACTAGACACAAGTATCTGCCAATGTCTTGAAATAAACACGGGAGGTCGAGTAGTAAACCCTAGCTAGTAGGATATAATCCGTCCTGTTGGATGGAAGGTTTTGGACGCACATCTGCACTGCACAGCCCCTGAGATCTGACTTGATGCCGAGAGCAAAGCCCGGATACTCCTGCACAGTCCCTGAGATTTCAGCAGCTGCTGCATATATCGGGGGCAAATGGATTCGTGCACCATATATCATCGATCAGTTATCACACGCGTAGCTAGCCGAGCTTGAGTTAGTAGATAGGGACAGAAAGGGCACTGTGCATGGTTTGATTTGGCACGCGCGCGATCGAGTAATGAAATGTACTGCAGATTGCTGTACTGTACACACCGGATCGGATCTCCTGCATGCATGCCCCTGAATGAAAGAGAAAAAAGAAAAGAAAAGAAAAGAAGAAGAAGGAGAAGAAGAGAAAGACGTCACAGTCAAGAACCAAGAGTGAGCCCTTCACGCACCCTGATGATCTGAACCGGCCGCCGCTTCCGGCCATGGCTCCTTAATTCAGATGTCTAATCGAATCTAGCAAGACTTGGACGGAACTTGGAGCCGGTTTTCATCGTCACTTAAGGGCGATCGTACTTGCTGTCCCTGTATCTCCAACACAAACCTTGATTCCTGATGGCAATGGCCGCCGCTGGTCTCCGGTAGGGAGCGGCGATCCGACGCGACGCCACCACCATGTCTGGAAGGATCTTGCTTGCATGCAGCAGACTAGCGCGATTGACACATGTGCCCCCCGTGTCTGAGACTGTCTGTCCAAGACACTACTACTAGAGACTCCTCTCCTCGCTCTCCAGTAGTCCAGTGGATGGATCCATGATCCATCAGATCTTCTTGAGAAGTCCCATGCATGACAGGCCAGGGTCAGGCCAAGCCAAAAAGTTTGACCGTACCCTCTAGGTACTGGGGCCAGCTCTAGCTAGCAGTGATCCTACCTAGGCCATACCTCAAGCCTGGCATTTGAAAAATCAGAGCGTGTCGCCCCGTCGTCGAACTCCGAAACCACGTTGCGCTTTTCAAAGCTATGTGTGTATGCACTCTACTAGTAATGGCTTCGTCGTTCTCTCTGGTCCGGCCGGCCGTCCGCTAGCTAGCTAGGTGCATCGATCGAACTGCTGGAACCACTTCCAGGGTTATGTGAGCGAAGAAGCAGGCGGCAGCGGCCGCACGCACGTACGCGCGCCCGCACGAGGGGGCTTCGTTTTCGTATTGATTGCGCATCACTCTAGTCTTTTGCCGGATCTGCGCGTTGGACATCGCCACGTGAAGTCCTCAAGTACTCTCTCCATCGTCCATCATTCTATGGCGTAGAGTATTCTTCAGACAAGTCGATTTTTGAACGATTTCTTTTTGGAAAACATTGGTTATATATGCATGGTTGGCGGTGCATAAGCATAACTATCCACCCAGCGTTCAGGTGTCATGTATCATTGGTTGGTGCAAAGGCTAGCCAGTTCTACTTCATCCAGAAAAAAAATTGTTTGTTAAGAGCAAATGGTAGGAGCTAGCTCTACATTTGATTTTCAATTCATTGTGAGAAAATAATGTATCATTTTTTTCTGAAAGAATTAAGATACATCTTCAAAAAAAACTGATGGGTGGATGGAGTACATTACCAAGTTACATCAGGATGAAATAAAAGACAGGGAAAAGCACATGATAGTGTATATATTTGTCTCCAGACAGAGTGGTCGTCGTTTTGTCTGCCCATTGGCAAGCTAAGGACAGAGACAAGAGCAGCATGCAATCTACAAAACAACAACTCTCAGGACGCATCTGCAACATGGAGCTGCTACAGTAGTCTACTGCAACTACAAGCCTACCAGTACGTGGTACCTGCTTAGTCGGTTAATAGAAGTCCATATATCTCTACTAACTAACCCCTACATGCCGTGGTACACGAGAAGATCGAGAGCCCTTGGTCGTCGTCTTCTTCTGAGCAAGAGCTCTTGCTCTTGAATTGATTAAACACGGAAACAAACACATACCGGAAGAAGAAGAAGAAGAAGAAATTAAAAACAAAGGAACATAATTAAGGTCGTCGTCGTAGCAATCGAGCAAGCAAGCTCGCCCGTACGTCGTCGTCTTCTGCAGCTAGCTAGCTAGCTAGATAGCAGGCATATATGCAGAAGAGGCCAGACCGCGCGCGCCGGGGGCGGCATGGCGGCCGGGTCACCGGAGGAGGCTCCGGATGATCTCCGCCTGGGGGCTGTCGTTGTCCATGGTCGACATGAGCCCCGACAGCCGTTCCGAGAGGTCGTCCACCTCCTGGTGCAGGCTCTTGATGTAGGCACACGTCTCCTTCAGAAGCTTCGACGCCGACGACTGCATATATACAGCATGGCTTTAATTTGCTGCACCGATCGATGAAATGGGGCTGTACGTGTACTGTACGACGTACTAGCGCCGCGGGACGGGATAGATGAAATGCATTTGGGGAAGAGAACGAACTGAGCTCTGTGTACACGCACTACTACATACCCGGCTCGCGTTCCGACGGCGTGAGGACTCCGGGAGGAGCGCCTGGAGCTTGGAGATGAGCTCGTTGATCTCGTCGTCGCTGATCCTGCCACGTCGGCCCGACGACATATCTCCGGCCGGCGACGGTCGTAGCTCTTGCGCGCGCGGAGACACCAGTCGCTAGGAAGCTACAGTACCTCGTTGGTTTAATTCCTCTTCGTCCTCGTCGTCACTGCCTCAGCCTCTCTAGCAGCTCGCCTATTTATGCAGCGTGTACGTGTGCGAGCTCGGGTCAAGACTCAAGAGCAAGCGTGCAAACGACGGAAATAGGAGTGAACGGAGAACGAAAAAGAAAAGGTGAGAGAGACCTGAAAAGGATAGGGTTTTAATGCCTGCTTGAACCGAGAGTTAGCTGGTGAACTCCGGGCGGGGAGTGTTGTTACTGTGTGTAGTGTGAGAGAAGCAGAGTGAGAGGGAGAGAGCACTTGCACTTTGGCAGAGAGAAGCGAGTGGTGAGCAGAGGCAGCTGGGAAGCGAGAAGCCGACTACTAGTAATTTGCAAGTAGCTAGGGGCGAGTGGGTTGTTCCGAAAGAGATGGGGAGGGAACGCGTATTAATAGGGAGAGGGACTGTCACTGAGGCGAGATGGGAGGGCCCACCGCTGGGTGAAGAAGTCCGGCCTGCCAGAGATGAGAAGAGGACACGGGCTGCCCTGGCCCGGCCCATGGGCTCCAGGTACAAGGCCTAAAAGGGATGTGACAGTGGTACTGCACCAACTGACACGCACTTGTGACAGACAACGTCAATGTTGATTTCGTTACTAGTGGCTGGTCTTAGGACGACTACTGCCCGGCTACCGACAAAACCAACACAACTAACCAAATATTACAAAGGCACTCTGCAATTTATTATTTAGATCTCGCCTGTCTAGTGTAATTTGTCTCTATTTAGTTACCTACATCTACATAAGCCCATAAGAAAGACTAGCACCGTCCTATAAGCATGCCTAGGATGCATCTCACGATTCGGCCGAATCCAACGTATCTAGCTATGCAGGTTCTCTCGTGCATCCCCTCTGCAACTCACCAATGGTTCTGCCATGCGCTCTTTGAGCGCTCAGAGTCCACTTACCACTTCCTCTTGCCCTAAGTCTATCATGTCCCCCTCTTTGAATCTAACTACTCTATCCCTATCTCTGTCTCCATGTCCGGAGCTAAGATCCTCATGCCTCAGCCATGGCGGGCGCCTCGGGCAGGTTCATCATGTGGGCCCTCAAGTCGATGCTATGGAATGCTAGCTACGACTCGCAGCGTCCCGTTTCTCCACAACTCCACTCCGCCTCTCCCTTGGCATCCTTGCCACAGGTTGGAGTGCGCCACCCTCGGAAACACCGCCCAACAAACTAGCCACAATAGTGTTTGTTGCTGCCACCACCTGTTGACGTGGCGATTGGCTGGCTGGTGATGTGGCATCCTTGTTTGTATCGAATCCATGGGTAGGTGATGAGCCGATGAGGAGCCAGTCGAGCTAGTGCTACAGTTGGTCCGTATCGCCCTCGAGACCAAGCACAACGCCCCTTCGATGAAGTAGGGGACAACTCCACGCTTCCCTAGAATCTGTCCCTCGACCAAGCCCTCCCATGAGATGTCCCAAGTGAGGGGATTTGGGTCCCGCTCTCCAAGCAACATTCGCTCGGCCGGAGCCCCCGACAGGAAACCGAGTGTCCGGACGAGGTCTCCAGGCCTCGCCTGCTGAGCCATTTTCATTCGATCAGAGCCCTCGAGCGAGGAGGAGTTGTGCGGCTCCTAAGCAAAACACTTGGGGCCATCGAGTGGACTATTGTTCGCTTGGGGTAATTCGAGCCCTATGGGCTTTGGTCGGTATCTAGCGGGGGCATGTGAGCACACCCACTGGGTGTAGCCCCCGAACCCCTGATTGATTGGTGGAATCAGTCCGGGGGTTAATTTCGTTGTAAAGGTGTTTAGTAGAGGGTATTTTTAACCCCAATGTTAGATACTCATCACATCCCTTAAAAGAATAAGGCTATGTTGGATTGGATATCCGACACAACCATTATGCAGGTCATCACAACGGGGAATCAATCAGACCCAATTATGTTATAAAAGCTAGGATGTTGTTTGGATCACCGAATTAATTATACATGGCCTAGGTTTTGGAATTGTTAAGTTTATCTTATATAATGTAAAAGTTATTATTTGCTTTGTGAAAGCATCTAGGTCCCTAGTTGGGTTTTGGTGATTAATGACGACACGAGATTACTATGACTAACGTGTGTTTTGCAGAGGCAACTTCAGTTAGGTCATGGTAATGATGATTGTTTGGGCAATTATGGTTTTCATGCCCCTATCGATGGAAATCGTTTTGGTTTTAAAAGATGGACGACAAGGTTAAGGACGGACTAGTTCTAAGTGTCATTTGGCGTTGGAGAGACACTTAGAGTAGTTTATGACTTTGTTTTCATTTGATCGTACTATTAAGGGGGTATGAACGAGTAGCTTGACCTAGGTAAGTCTAATGGTTTAGGTGTGGTGCACACTTGTCAAACTTAGCACTAGGTAGCTCAGGTACAGCTCTAAGATTGATTGGAGACAAACTCATTCACGAAGATGTTGAAATTGGAAGTGAATGGACTGTTGTTTTATTGACCGGACCAAGGGGGAGCTACACTCTTGCGCGGGTGCTCCAACGAGGACTGGTCGGGAGTGGTGACTCTCCGATACCTTGGAAAAACATCGCCACGTTCCTCTCCTTCTCTTTACTTTGAGTATTTACATTTGAGCAATTCAATTCATGTCTTTACATTCTTAGAATTGCCATGCTAGAGTAGGATTGGAACCTAGGGTGCAAAACTTTTGTGCAGTAGAATAATAGAAACACTTCTAGACATAAGGGGATGAAATGGGCTAAGTGTAGGGCTCAATTATTGAAAGAAATTTAGAATTAGCCCAATTCACCCCCTCTTGGGCATCTTGATCCTTTCAATTGGTATCAGAGCCACATGCTCCTTAAATTAAGCTTAACCGCCTAGAGCAAGATGTCCCATAGGGATGGACCCTCTCTCATCTTTAAAGGAGATGATTTCCTTATTGGAAAATTCGTATGGAGGCGTACCTAGAGGCTTTAGATGTTGGAGTGCTTAGAGCCACCTCACAAGGCTTCCCAAAACCTAAGGATCCCGTCAACCTTCAAGGTGATGAGGTTCACTACGAGAAATAGAATGCAAAGGCTAGAAACACCCCTTTTAGAGGCCTTTGCAAGAATGTCTTTAACTGTGTGCGAAACCACAAAGATGCCCATTCACTATGGTCAGATATTTGTGCGCTCCATAAGGGAATCAAGAGTGAGCCTGAGGAATGCTATCACCTTATGATGAAGAAGCTTAATTAATTTGAGATGCTTCCTAGTGAAAGTGCTAATGAAATGTATTCACGCTTTTATGTTCTTGTAGAGGAGGTCAATGGGCTTGGACTCACACAAATGCAACCATCCGATGTTGTGAGAAAGATCTTGAGTGTCCTCCCCATTGACAAGTATGGGCATATTGTGATGGTGCTTCATCAAGTTGATCTTTCCACTGCTACACCAACTCAAATATTGGGGAAGATCAATGCACATGAGATGTACATGCACATCACTCCACAAGATGGCTCTTCTTCCACCAAGAAGAAAGATTTGGCATTCAAGGCTAGCCAAGAGAAGAGGGGCAAAGAAAAAGTTGATCATGATAGCTCAAGTGATAATGAGATTGATAATGCAAGCCTTGCTTTCATGGTGAGAAGAACCGCCAAGATACTCAAGAAGCTAAACAAGAATAGTGTCAAGTTTGATGGCAAGAAGAGGAAATTCTTCACTACTAGTAGAAGGAAGCCCATCTCTGAAATGGATTGCTATAATTATGGAGATCTTGGTCATCTAGCCCATCAATGCCCCAAACCCAAGAAAGACAAGTACAAGAAAAAGTACAAAGGCAAGAAAGATGACTCAAGTGATGATGATGATGATGAGAAGAACAAGCCATACAAGAAGAAAGATGGCAAAAAGGAATTTCACAAGAAGAAGAAGATGGTAAGGCCTATATTGTTGGTGATTGACTCACGGACATTGAATCATCAAGTGGCTCATCCGATGATGAAAGTGAAAATGAGAAGGAGAAGGTGGCTGCTCTTGTGATTGGCTCTTCACTATCTTCATCGATAACGCTGTCATCATTCTTTACACATCTATGCCTCATGGCCAAGGGTGAACGAAAGGTACAAAATGATGATGATAGTAATGGTGATGATAATGCTAGTGATGAAGAATTTGAATCACCTTCTTATGATGATCTTGTCAAATTGTTAAACTAATACACTTAAATCATTAAAAAGACAAGAGCAAAAAATAAGAAGCTAGAACTTAAGAATGACCCACTCTTAGCAAATTATGACATAGCCAAAAAAGCTAGTGATGAGCTTAGAGAAGAAAATAAAATTGTGTCATCTAAACTCAAGCAGCTCAAAACCTCTAAAAGGGAGCTTAGAAAAAACATGATAAACTTGAGGAGATACTGTACCACCCTCGGTGTTACATCCTAAATCATTTACTAAAACATGTCATGAGAATCATACTTGTGTGTTAATGCATGTGGTGAAGTGAGTAGATAATACATTGCAACTAAAACGATCAAGAAAATGCGAAACGAATGTTGCTCCACGATTCGTACAGTTAACAAGTAGGGGTGTAAACTAATTTTTATTGAACAAAAATGCTATAGAACATGTATGTGGCACTTAAATAAAGTTTGAAGTACAAACTTTATAGATGACAATGAAATACTTGGTATTGAAAAAGAATATTGCTAAGTAATATTTTCAGTAGCTTAGAAATGCAATATGAAATTAAGATTAGCTCAAACACTTAGAAAATTTCTAAGCTTGTGGACAGCTAGACGCTGCTATGTTTAGCAATTTATTTGGAGAGATTGGGTTGAGGAGTGGTGTAGTGCTATTATTCAATTTAGTAGTTTCATATGCCATCTTGAGTGTAGTGAAGACGGTTTAGGTTTAGGAGCAAAGGTTTGGTGGTGATCATCGCTTTAAAATTCAGGCGCGTCACATGTCTCGGGTTGGTTGGCGCCGTGTGCGCGGTCACCGCGCTGCCTCCCCACGCCGCGCACATGGCCACGTCTCACGCGGTCACCCTATGCCGCCACGCTATGTCGGTCGGGTCGCCTAGGCTTGGTCGAGGCCGGCCGCAGCGAGCCGTTGGCCCCACGCCCTGCTGTCCTGCCTCGCGTTGTCGCCATTGGTGTCGCCATGACCGCGCTGCACTGCTATCGCATCGCCGTACAGCCGACTAGCCTCGTGTCCTGATGCTGCCGCTGCCGCGCGCATGTGGCCGAGCCGCCATCACCATGTCATTTAAGGCACTGTGGCCGTGTGGGCCACACTAGTCGGACGCACGCACGCCTTGTCTGGAGTGCCTGAGCATGGGTGTCCTGATCGCACCGCTCGCGTCCTACCAAGGCGAGGATGAGCCGAGCCCACTTGCCGCACCCCGTCTCTCTCTGTTCTCGTCTCCCTATGAAGTGTCTAGATGGCGGAATAGAGAGGGTTGAATAGTCCTTTCTAAATTAAATCGCGCCGGCTAACCGAAACAAATACAGAATTAAAACAATCGGTCTAGCCAAGACTACACCCCTCTATCAAAGTTCACAATCACCTTATAAAGGTCCTAATTAGACAACAAAGGTGCCGGTCTAGCTAGAGCTCTCCTATCCAATTCTAGGAGCAAGGTCACACAAACCTATGCCACTAGTATTTTAAGCAACGAGGGAGCTCCTACACATGCTAGTAAGCAAAAACACAAAACCACCTAAGCTCACTAGCAATGCTTAATAACAAGGCAACCGATGCCAAATTAGAGAGCGCAAATACTTAGCTACACAAACTAAGCAATGTGACTAACAAGGTTACACAAACCAAATTAGCCACACAAGGAAGCTACTTTTATGCTACACAAGCAAGAAGGTAACTAGTGAGCTACACAAGCTAACTAATTGCAAGAACAACTACACAAGCACAATGTATATGAAAGTAATTACAAGCTTGTGTAAGGGAATTGCAAACCAACGGGAAGAACAATGTTGACATGGTGATTTTCTCCCAAGGTTCATGTGCTTCCCAACATGCTACGTCCCCGTTGAGACAAGCTCCAAGGTTGCTGCTGGTCCTCTTTGCTAGTGGTGACCCACAAGTCACACTCTCCCACGTGGAGTGCTTACCACAAGCTCTAGCACTTGACCCGGTCGGACCACTTGTCGCCCTTCGCGTCTCGCTCTACTAGAGTTGCTCTTTGCGGCTCCTACGGGGAGAGCACAATGCCCCTCACAAAGCTCTTCTTCGGAGCACCACACAAGCTTCTTGCGGGCTTCAATCGGCTTGCAACTTGATCACCTAGTGCCACTCGATTCAACCCCACGATGCAATCGCACTAAAATCAATCACTCACTCGATCGGATGAATACTATCAAGCTCAAATGAGTTAGAGAGCTCCCAAGCACTACCACATAAGCCATCAAGGCTCTAGTGTGCTCAGCTACCGACCAAAGGCCGACCACAACTTCT
This sequence comes from Miscanthus lutarioriparius, assembly GCA_904845875.1. Taxonomy (NCBI): domain Eukaryota; kingdom Viridiplantae; phylum Streptophyta; class Magnoliopsida; order Poales; family Poaceae; genus Miscanthus; species Miscanthus lutarioriparius. Next base: position 10,260,233 of record CAJGYO010000001.1, on the reverse strand, counting down.
ATTTATAGCCCCACGGACTAAAATAGCCATTACCTGTAACACCTCTGGTGTTACGAGCTTGCTTAGCACCGAGGTTTAGACCTAAGAAGATTTACCGGAAACGATTTTCTTGGATTTTAAAATTTAACTTATGTTTAAAAGTGTCAATTTTGGTGAATTATATTGAACAATGGGTTAATTAGTTCCTAGAGGTTTGGTTTCTACGAGTTAGTATGACGTATGGACTAGTGCTTAAAAATGCCTGAGGGCAAATGAATAGCGAATGGCTTGTTTGTTTGATTAAGCATGAAAAACAAATTTGTAAACAAAAATACGATACGACTCGTATATAGTACTTAAGTAAAATTCGGAGCATGATTTTTGTTGCATTTAAAATATCGAGTAACAAACTTTAGTGCTTTAGCCGTGTTTGAAAAAATATATATAAGAACGTCGTGAGTGTGTTAGTATATTTGTTTCGAGTATTGCTGTGATGTTTGCTAGTTCCAAAAATTAGTTTGAAAGGGGACGAAAATGGAAAACCCGTTCGTAGTTTGTGTCGATAAATAATAGTCATTTTGAAAAGTGATTTTTATAAAGCAACAATAATATAGAACGTGTGTTGGGGTTTTAATAAAAAATGAAGTGCAAGTCGAGTAGATGAAAGCACAACTTGGGTTTGAAAAACAAATGATGTTGCGTGTTCGTAGCCGCTCGTTTTACCTACCCTGCCTCAGCCAGCAGAGCCACGCGACACCCATGTGTTTAGCTGTCTATCGTGGTTTAATTATTGACTAGCGAGCGAACTGATCCACAGCGAGGATGGGACATTTCCCTGCCTGCTCTATCGATTGACATCTCCCTGCCTGCTCTGGTTTATTAGCGTCGCGCCGCGGTGTCAGGCCCCGTCGCCATGTATGCTGGTTTGATTGCCACCACCGAGCTTGTCTTAACGGATCATGCCGCTCTCCCCTGCCCCTGTCTGCCTCTGTCTCTGATTGCTCTTTCGAGCCGAGCAACCGATGTGTCTGTGCCAGCACGTGTGCCACTGTCGCTCAGCCACGTTGCGCCAATACAAGGTCAGGCCGGGTCACCTCCGTGCCGCTGCTGCTGCTCCTGCTCTTCACCGGCGCTCCTCCTTTTTCCTCCCCACATCGTGCGCATGTGCTTGCAGCGCTGCCCTCCTCTTCCTTCCCACGCATGCCCTGCACCCCGGTGCGGCCGCTCTCTCATTGCCGCCGCACGCATGCAGCCCATCGGTGCCCGCCTTCGCCCGGTCCTTCGAGTGTGCGCGCGCGTGAAGCCCCTCGCCCGCTGTTGACCGCACTGCCTCGCGCCGCGTCCCCGTCGCGGCCTACCTTGGTGAGCACCCTATTTGCGTGCAGCCACCGCTGCTGTTCCCGTTGAGCCAGTGCCTCCACCAACTCCGCCGTTTTTCCCCTCGCCTCTGCGCGCCTCCTCGCCGAGCCTACCATGGCCGGAGCCCCGCCACGTTCTTCGGCCGGCGCAGTCTCAGCCGGGCGTCACCGACGCCTCCACGCCACCACTTCCCCTCGTGAGCGTGCGCACCCCCATAGTCCCACAGCACTGTCCCACGCGAGCTGATCTCGGCCACCGCCTCTGCCGCTGCCGCTGCACCAGGCCGCCCCGCTGTCGTCCACGCGCGGCTCCGCCTCGCCTCAGCGCACCTCCCACGGTCGAGCCCCTGGGCGCCGTCCCCGGTGTGCCGTGGCCGCCCGTGGTTGCCTCCCTAGCCGCGACCGCGTATGGCCATCATGTCGAGCTCCTCTACCGCTGCACCTCCTTTGCTTCGCCGGGCCATGACCACCATCGTCCCGGTCCACGTCCGCCATGCCGCTCGCGTCGGGGGCCTACACCGGCAGCGACCTCACCTGGGTCAAGTGCCGCGGTGCCGGGTCGATGAAGTTGGGCCGACGGGAGCCATCGTGTATAGCACCACCGCCGGTCGGTTCCCCTTCCCCTACGCTGCTCTGTTTCTGGGTAGAGAAAGGACCCGAACGCAAATAGCAAGTCTTACCATGTTCATTTTGCGAAAATGCAAGACTCATAAATTTACAAGAAATGGCTTAGTTGATTTTGGGATAACTCAGGGGCCTCTTAACAATTTGGTGCCACCGCCGCTAGGCTTCCCATCGTGGGCCGACCTGCTTTCCTTTGGGCGCATGCTATCAATTCTTGTCTTGTTGTTGGGCGGTCTTCTATTCATTGCTATGCTGTATTTGGGGTGGCTGTTCTCGCCATGTCCGAGCCGCTCTCTCCAACGCGGTGGGCCAACCTATCATTGCCCGCTTGAGCCCTTTGCGCATCTTGGGCTTCCAAGCTTCAAGCCTAAGCGTGGGCCGTCTTTGGCCAAGCCGCCCAGTGCCCTTTTCTTTTCTAGTTTTTATTAAAAATGGCTGAAACTTGTAAAATCCATAATAAATCAAATAAAAATCATAAAATAGTAAATCTAGTTTTGTTGAACTCTACTAAGATTGTACTACACTGTGAACACATAAAATCATATGCTTTAGTGCAAAATAATTGTCTTAAAAATTACTCTAGGGTTTGTTATAAGTAATTAAAATAGTTCTTATGCTCCAAATGCTATGAAACTTTTACAGTAGCATAACTTTGCTATGTTTGTACTCTAGTAAGAATTTTATGTTCAGTAGGTATTGGATGACTGGAGTATTGCTTTAGATTGTGAATACTAGTTTAATGCTTGAAATAAAATTAAAAGAAAATAGAAATATAAAATGTATGTCCTTTGAATATTATTTCTACAAAAGTACTTTAGGACACTTGTTAACACCTTGGAATAACTAAAATGCTTGTTTGGAAATGACATCTTTCTCGACGATGTTGATACGTAGATTAGTACGTTAGTCGTTAGAACTAGCTCGTTAACTTGAAAGACGTAAATCATATTTTACGAGTCACGGTTGCAGTTGATTAATTACGTCTTTGTATTTCATCGCATTGCATATCATAATAGGGACGTCGATGGATCTTGGAGTCATCGGGAGTTGCTAGAGAAATGGTACTTTTGGAGATCCTGTCGCCATGATGGAAAGCTAACTTCTGATTAAATCTTACCCAGGCAAGCCCCGGTGCATAACCCCTACTTTTCTACACTTTAAATTATATTTGTGCATTAAGTTTTAAGGAGTTGAATGAAACCCACTTGCATATATATATATATCTTTATCCTATGAGTCTTACTAGTATGATAGGACCTTGTAGATTGCTATGCTACAGGACTCCGGTAGAAGTCGAGTGATTGTATGTCACTCGCGAGAGATAGATAATATATTACTGTATTATTATCACTTGGAATATATAAATGGTGGAAATGATAAATGGTGACCGGGCAGGGATATGGTTTGGGTATTGGTGGGTGTAAGAGGTTGTGTCCTACGGCCAACGGAGCATAGTTTGGTTACACTATTTTTCCTGTTTGTGTCGGGTAAGGACCGGCCAGTGCATTAGATTCTAGGTAGGTCACAGACTTATTATCTCGAGAACATACTTGGGTATGGGTGCAGGGAAGACTTGTTACTCTCTTGTCTTGTGTTTTGGCTCTTTTCGAACCAACTGTCAGGGTGGTTCTTGGGTATTGGAGGTCCTTACACCACACTGAGTCCGGGACTCAGGGGCGGGGGCTTAGAGTCCCAGTTTGGACGAGGACCTGGACCCCGTGACAGGATGGTAGTGGGTTGGTCCTGCTTGTGCCTGGGGTACAAGCGGGGCGTGTGTTTTCGGGGTACCCAACTGGGGGCATTGATTCATGAATTGTAGTGCAATCCGGTACGGCTTGTCTATGATCTAACACCGTAGTAAGAATTGAAAGATGAAAGATGGTAAAAGGAAATTTGATTGCTTACCACCTGCTTGAAAGTAGCATAGGTTCTTACATAGAATGGTTAGTTAATGAACTAATGCACTGCTAATAAAAATCGAATATAAGGACACACTTTTAGTAATGCTCTTGCATATGCAATAGACCCACAAGCCAGATAGCCTTGCATATCCTTGGAGTCTTTTCTTTTCTCCTGTCGGGTAAGTCTTGCTGAGTACAATTGAGTACTCAGGGTTTTATTTACCCCTGTTGCAGGTGACAGGTGGATGCTAGAGCTGACCTTGTGTGTGGAGTTCTCCTGATGGGCTCAGAGAGGATTCCTTTACGCTGCGATCATAGTTTTTATTTATAACCCTCACTAAATGGTTTTATAAATGGAAGTTTTATAATCTGTTGTCATAGTTTATATATCAATGTTTCATCATGTCATGAATAGATATTTATTTCCACTGTAATTTTGACCATATGTTTATATTCCGCTATTAAATGAAATTGTTTATAATTCTGATAACATGATTATATTCCGCTGTTATAACAATAAATATTATAATCTGATGTTGCATGAAAAGTGATGCAAGAAATGGCTAAAATGTTGTAAGCTTTATTCTCACATTTGTGATCCTGATGAAAAAATGAGGATTTTGGGTTCTCCCTTGGGGTGTGCCCGACGGAACTGCGTAATTTAGTGTTCTCCCTTGAGTACTTAGGGTCTAATGGAAGACAAGTACTCTTGGGAGGCATTAGATTAGGCGGTTCTGCCACATTACCCCTACGCTGGGTGTTTTTGGGACAACCGGATGCGCAGGTCGTGTGCACCGGACGAGTCCGGTGTGGTGACCGGACATGTTCGATCGCTGCGTCCGGTCACAGCATCCGGTCGCACCCTGGCCGCCATGTGTCCCTTTCAAATTGTTTAGCCATTCGCGCCCAATGGCTATCACTGCGCACAGTAATACCATGTGATCGGACACGCCGTTAGAAAACGACCGGACGTGGCAGACGCAGCGTCCGGTCGAGTCCAGAGAGCTCCTAGAGCCAATCTGGGCCGACCGAACGCGTCCGATCATACCGGACCGGACACTCCCAGCGTCCGATCAATTATTGCGCTAAAAACTCAAGATTTGCTTGTTCATACCGGATGTGTCTGGTGTGGCGATCCGTTCTGCGTTTGGTTGCTATGTTCGGTCGAGTCCAGAGAGCTCCTAGAGTCGCTCGACTACGACGAACGCGTTCGGTCGAGTCACCTCGAGAGCTCTACGGACCAACAGAGTCGCTCGACGTCACCTCGACCGGACGACGCGCGTCCGGTCACTGCTACGACCTATAGTCCGGTCACCTCATCAACTCTGCCACGCCTAGCCAGAATACCGGACGTGTTCGGTATGGATATCAGACATGTCCGGTCTCTCGACCAACACCCGCGCTCCGGACGTCACCTCGTCGGACGCGCGGTCATCGTGTGACTCCTTTTTTCGCAACTTCTTCTCCTTTGAAAATGTGCCAACACCACCAAGTCACCATATGTATGTGTGTTACTTTTATAATATTTTCAAAGAATTCATCAACTTGCCACGCCACTCGCCTAGCGATGCAAAGTCGGATCACTCGAGGACACGATGACCGATATGCAAACAAGTTTGCCCCTCTTGATATGGATATCTCCTAAATCCGTCATGTCCGGTCACTATCAGAATGAAATGCCCGTTATACCTTTGCCATGCAATTCTATCTCCTCCAATGTCGATGCAACCCATGACCAACATGATCAATAATTATATGATCCACTTCATATCATCACGTGATCATACACATCGATCTTGACTTCACTTGCTTTTCACCGTTGCGTCCGTCCATCGCCAAGTCTTGCTGACACAGCGTCCATTGCTCAAAGCCTCCAACTTGCCCTTTTTCTTCACCAAGTCAAGTCAACTTCTTCTCCATGACTTTGAAAATGTGCTTCAACACCACCAAGTGTCCACACCATGGCATATGTATGTACCTATTGTGTTATCTTAAACACAAATACCTTTTTCACTCAAGAAAAACCACACAAGGACCTTTCAATCTGAACTTTTGGTAATTGATAACAACTTTACAAAGATATGGAAATTAAGATCATTTCAAGCTAGCACTTCACACAAGTGTAAATGCGAACATTTAAGCTCTATGTTAAGATTTAGATAAGATCACTTCGAGTGATAGACACTCAAATGATGAGTTTGCACATGCATAATATATGAAAAACAAGTTTGTCCCTCTTAAGGTGCATAGAATAACCTTTCAAGCGTGATACCATCTATCCTAAATCCCGGTCATCATGAGTAGCTAGACAACAAAAACACTAGAAACCCCATGAGATCAACATTATAAACAAGGGTGAAATAAAAAATGCCCTAGGTTATACCTTTATCAAATCATCATTCCATTCTACAACCTCCATATGTCACATGCATGCATATGAACCAACATGATCAACAATGATATGATCCACATATCAAATGCAATCATAAAGTTCATGATCATATTGGTTCATCGATTTTGACTTCACTTCAATGTTGCTCCCTCTTTGTCTATGTCCATGTCCAACCTCTACTTCTTTGTCTCAATCTCTCCAAAGCTTTCATATCTTTGTACAATTTCTCCCCCTTTGTCATCAATTTCTATAAAAGGTGTGCTTCTCATTGATGCAAAGATTTGTATTTGGGGTAGATGGTTGAGGCTTGAATCTTGCATTTTTTATGGACATCACTTGATTGTTGGAATGACACCACTTGTATAGCTTCTTGAGATACCACACATAGGATCTTTGACCTTGATACCAATTTGTGGGACACCTCCCCTTATGTGATAGCATGGGTCATCCATTTGATAAACTTGAGCTCTTGTAAGTGAGGGATGTATTCTTTATTTGATGATCACTTAAAGTTGAGGATCACTTGTGAAACCATCATTTTGCATGATTGATACCACGTGTAGATGTGATACCACTTGAAAGAATTTTCTAGTACGGAACCACTTGTTGGATTTATCAATAAAAACCATTTCTTGAACCTTTGTTATCTTCATGAGTACTACTTATAGGATATCACTTGTGAGTTGATCTATACATCACTTGTGAAGTCTTGATGAAATACTTGAGTCTAGATATCACTTGAAATAAACTAGATATCCATTTGCATTGTAGTCTTATGCTTGTACTCTTGTTATTTATCATGAGCTTCTAAGTTGACTTGAACTAAATTGATTTGTCTAAACTTGAACCCTCTCTAAGCTTCTTCACACTCATTTAGAGGTTATCTTATCGAGGTTGTACTTGTCACTTGTTGGCAATCCAAATTAAATCAAGTACTTGGGTTCACTAGCTCATGAACAAATTTATATACTAACCACTAGATGAACTAATCATTCAAGCAATAGTGGTAGGCTATGAATTTAAACATTTCATTTGTTATGCATGATCCTATGAAGTATGTACTATATGCACTAACCGCATACTAGTAAGGGATGAAATGATCATGCATATTACAATAATACCTTTGCTATGTTGGGGTAGAGGATAGTCACATAGATTCTAATTCATTACTCCAATAGCAATGTGGAGTCTAATTATAAGTTTGGTGAAGACCAATAGATACCATTTTGAATTCCATTCTTCACCCATATGAAATGAATACCACTTATGATCAAGTGCACTATCTTGTTGTGTTAACTTGCTTCATCTTTTGATCAATGCTTGCATGAGAGAATTATTTGAAATACCTCTTGAATTGTCATGACTAACTCTCTTTTGGGTGTTGCTTGCTTGTCTTGATCAACCCTTTTGATTGCTTCAACTAAGCATCTCAAATGTCCCTCGGATCACCACTTCCATATTAGCCTTCCAAGTACCACACTTGGTTTACCTACACATAGACGGCAAGCTCCTACACTAGGGAGAAGTGACCTCTCTCTAAGAACCATTCTTGATACTTACTTGAAATAACTTGATTGATTGATCCAAGTGATGGACTTAACTTGATGAGTAACCTAGATTCCTTCTTTAAGTCATTTTATTTATACTTATTTAACTCATTTTATTTCTACCAAATGATCTTCCATAATCTCTAGAACTTAAACTTCATCTTCATCTTGAGTTTGATCTTAATCTTACAATTTGAGTACCAAATGTGTGCAAAATACACTCCACAATCAAATGCCCTTGTACTCTTTGCTTGTCATGCTTCTAGATCATCTCAAAACCAAACTTAGGTGCCTCAATCACTTATAAAAACATGTTTCCAACTTAAGGACCTTTCAATTAAAGTGACTCAAAATAGATCCAATAATTTCCACTTTTCTGATAGATTATGTACCCTTCAAAAAAAATCCATATCTCCCAAAGTGTAGATCCAAATACCATGAAATTTTGTGGAGATGTGCTTCACTAAGTTATATAGCAGCTGTAAAAATTTGAACTTCATTTGACTTCTACATTACTACCAGATTTCAATTCTTCCACCTCTGCTACATGCTAAAAACTGCTGCATTATAGCTAATAAGATCCACTCCAAAACTAAAGCATCTCTTATCCAATTCTTATGAAATTTGTACAGAATCTTATACCATAAGTCTAGAGCATGTACACCAATTTTTATGTCAATCCAATAAGTTTTGATCATTCATATATGGCTAAGATCACAGCTAGCTCAGATTCTCAATTATAGGACAGATTTCAACTATTGGGCTAAACTTCATCAAATATGAATCAAACTTGAAACCAACTTGTTTGAATACTTTCACAAGACATAAATCTATTCAATCCACTCACTAAAAATCATCTCATGAATTTATCCGACACAAATCAATCCAAACTTGATTACTAAGCAATTATCCATTCAATCATCTTATAGCAAGCAACATTGCATATTTATCCAATTCAATCAACTCATATGCACCCAAATAAAATGATCAACAAGAGATATACCTTGGTTAACTCATGATCATCCAACTAGCAAGCTTCATCTCAATTATTTGCATGCCGTCAAATATATCCAATGAATCACCAATAACTTGAGTATGACACTTGTATGTTGATAGCACTTGGACTTCACTCAATTTTCACTTGGCATTGGGTTTAGCTGTGCACTAAACTTCATAGCTTGACTCAACATATGATGATCAATATGAAATCAATTGAATCAAGTCTTCAATGCCAATGGTACCTACAATCAACCATCCACTTTTTGATGGTACCCAAACAAGTTTGGGTCCTCTCAAGTTAGGAGCAACATACTTAGGCAAAGCCTTAGTATGAGTAGCGGAATGTTTTGCAATTGTAACCAATAAGATACCATTGTCATCCTTTCTAAGCATATTATTATCAACAATTGAAATAGTCTTAGAAGAGTTACCTAGGAGACATGAATGAGCCATGTGTCCCCTTTCCCGGCATGAGTAGCACTTTCTCTTTGATTGAGCCTTCTCTTCCTTGCTCATGTGGTTCTTCCCATTGCCTTGCCTCTCATGGATTGCTTGAGCCTTCTTCTCAAGCTTGGTAGGACACTTAGAGGCAAAGTGTCCCGTATTTCCACACTTGAAGCACTTGATGTGAGCATAGACTTTCTTCTCATCTTGTGTCTTGCTCATCATCTTAGCATCTTGAGTTTGCATTGGATGCCTTGCCTTTCCACCCCTTCTTGTTTTCTTCTTCTTCGTCATCAAGTCACCACCATCTTCATGATAGATCTTGACTTGCTCTTGGGGTGTCTTCTCTTGCTTAACTTGTGGCTTTGGTTGAGGCTCTTCTAGTTGCTTCATCAATTGCTTGGTTGGGCACATTGAGGTAAGATGACCCCAAGTGCGGCACTTGAAGCACTTCACATGCTTGAGCCTCTTTTCTTCTTTTATCTTCTTGAGCTTCTCAATGTTAGGACAACCATTTGCAAGGTGTCCTGCTTTATGACACCGGTAGCACATGGTATGAGAGAGCTTTCTTTGTTGTAGCTTATTCATCTTTCTTTCTCTCTTTTTTTCGCCCTTTGTCATCTTCTTCTTGAAGCCAAGGCCACACTTGTCACCATAGTTTCTTTGAGTCTTCAACATGTGCTCAAAGATGACTTTTGAGTTGTAGCACCTCTCTAACTTGTTGCTCAAATTCTTTACTTCATTTTTGAGCTCATTGTTCTCCTTCAAAAGGTTAGTCTCACAAGACATAGAAGTAGAACAAGCATCTATATGTGAAGAACATGGTATTTCTAATAAATCATCACAAGAGGTGGATACATGCTTCTTGCCTACATCACAAGGGTTAGCAACAATATGTGATTGATCAATTGACCCATGTGATGAGCTTTCACTAGTTTTAGTTTTTCCATTGGAAAGCTCCTTAGTGAGAAAAGCATAGTCTTGTACCAAGTTATCATGAGCAACACTTAGTTCCTCATGAGCCAATTTTAGCTCTTCATGTGAACAAGTAGTAACATAAAGTAGATGCTTTTGTTGTTCACATGTATTCTTTAGAAAAGTGTTTTCATTTTTCAATTTCTCGGTTTTAGTCATCTCTTTTTCTAAAGCTTTGATCATGCAACCATATCTATCTAGAAGCTCCTCATATGAATTAAGATCAATCACATTTGCATTAGATACCTTAGTGTCACCTTGTGACATGAAACAATGTGATGTAGTTGGCTAGCTTGAAGAAACACCACTCTCATAGCCCGAGCATGATCCATCATTATCATCATCAAGGGTGCATTGAGTAGCATCATCATTGGCATCACTTGTGGCATCATCATCAATCTTGTCAAGTGATCTTGTGGTATGATCATCATCATTATCACTTGACCATGAGGTGGAGCAATCTTCCACAATTACCAAATTATGACTATGCTCAACATCCTCATGTGCCTCCAAATCTCATGGAGATAACTCCAAATCTCATGGACGGTCTTCATGTCTATGATCTCTCCAAAGATGTTATCATGCAAAGATCTATACATGATGTTGGTAGCTTGGATGTCGAGATCTAGGCATTTCTCTTGTGCTTGAGTTAGATTATCTTCATCCAACACATGAGAAAAGCCTACATCTACCATCCACCACATTTGAGGGCAAATAAACTTAAAATTGCATATCATCCATTTTTTCCACCGTGCAAAGTGTGTGCCATAAAAAATATGTGGACAATCAACATCTAGCCCATAAGTCACCATCCTCTTGGGTCGGTGAAGAACACAAATGAGAGACCTAGCTCTGATATCACTTGAAGGGTCTACATGGCGGACTAGAGGGGGGATGAATAGTCCTTTCTAAATTAAATAGCGCTGGCTAACCAAAATAAATGTGGAATTAAAACAATCGGTCTAGCCAAGACTACACCCCTCTATCAAAGTTCACAATCACCTTATAAAGATCCTAATTAGACAATAAAGGTGCCAAGCTAGCTAGAGCTCACCTATCCAATTCTAGGAGCAAGGTCACACAAGCCTATGCCACTAGTATTTTAAGGAACGAGGGAGCTCCTACACATGCTAGTAAGCAAAAGCACAAAACCACCTAAGCTCACTAGCAATGCTCAATAACAAGGCAACCAATGCCAAATTAGAGAGCGCAAATACTTAGCTACATAAACTAAGCAATGTGACTAACAAGGTTACACAAACCAAATTAGCCACACAAGGGAGCTACTTCTATGCTACACAAGCAAGAAAGGTAACTAGTGAGCTACACAAGCTAACTAATTGCAAGAACAACTACACAAGCACAATGTATATGAAAGTAATTACTAGCTTGTGTAAGGGGATTGCAAACCAATGGGAAGAACAATGTTGACACGGTAATTTTCTCCTAAGGTTCACGTGATTGCCAACACGCTACGTCCCCATTGAGACAAGCTCCAAGGTTGTCGTCGGTCCTCTTTGCTAGTGGTGACCTGCAAGTCACACTCTACCACGTGGAGTGCTTACCACAAGCTCTAGCACTTGACCCGGTTGACCACTTGTCGCCCTTCGCGTCTTGCTCTACTAGAGTTGCTCTTCGTGGCTCCCGTGGGCGAGCACAATGCCCCTCACAAAGCTCTTCTCCGGAGCACCGCACAAGCTTCTTGCGGCTTCAACGGAGACCACCACCAAGCCATCTAGGAGGTGGCAACCTCCAAGAGTAACAAGCACCACCGGCTTATAACTTGATCACCTAGTGCCACTCGATGCAATCGCACTAGAATCACTCACTCACTCGATCGGATGAACACTATCAAGCTCAAGTGAGTTAGAGAGCTCCCAAGCACTACCACATAAGCTACCAAGGCTCTAGTGTGCTTAGCTATCGGCCAAAGGCCGACCACCACTTCTATTTATAGCCCCATGGGCTAAAATAGCCGTTACCCCTTCACTGGGCGTTTTTTAGGACGACTGGATGCGCAGGTCATGTGCACCAGATGTGTCCGATCGCTACATCCAGTCGCAGCGTCAGGTCTCACCCTGACCGCCACGTGTCCCTTTCAAATTGTTTAGCCATTTGCGCCCAATGGCTATCATTGCGCATAGTAATACCACATGATCAAACACATCGTTACAAAACAACTGGACGCGGGAGACATAGTGTCCGGTCGAGTCTAGAGAGCTCCCAGAGCCGCTCTGGGCTGACCGGACGCGTCTGGTCACACTGGACTGGACGCTCCCAGCGTTCGATCAATTATTGCACTGAAAACTCGAGACTTGCTTGTTCATACCGGACGTGTCTGGTGTGGCGATTCGGTTGCTGCATCTGGTCGCTGCGTCCGGTCGAGTCCAGAGAGCACCTAGAGCCGCTCAACTATGACAGGACGCGTCCGGTGTGGCCGACCAGATGCACCCCTGCGTTCGGTCCTCTCTGGACCAACACCCACGCTCCACGTCACCTCGACCGGACGCTAAACAGTGATTGCGTAGCGTCCGGTCACTGCTACGACCCAGAGTACGATCACCTCGTCAACTCAGCCATGCCTGGCCAGAATACCGGATGCGTCTGGTATGGATATCGGACATGTCCGGTCATGTCGGGAACACTGCCGCCTGAGATAGTACCGAATGCGTCCGGTACGCATGTCGGACGCATTCGGTCACCGCGTGACCAGCGCACTCAACTCCTTTTCTTCACCAACTTCTTCTCCTTTGCAAATGTGCCAACACCACCAAGTGTACACCACCATGTGTATGTGTGTTAGCTTTTCACAAACATTTTTCAAAGGATTAGCCACTCAACTTGCCACGCCACTCGATCCTAGCAACAATGCAATGTTATATCACTCGAGTGGCACTAGACGACCGATATGCAAACAAGTTTGCATCTCTGGATAGTATGACCATCTATCCTAAATCTGGTCATAAACTTCTCTACACACCTATGACCGGTGAAATGAAATGCCCTAGGTTATACCTTTGCCTTGCGCATTCCATTCCATCTCCTCCAATGTCGATGCAACCCATCACCAACATGATCAATAATTATATGATCCACTTCATATCATCATGTGATCATATTGGTTCATCGATCTTGACTTCACTTGCTTTTCACCGTTGCCTTCGTCCATCCACGCCAAGTCTTGCTCAAGCTTCACCGCCACGCGGTCCATCGCTCCAAAGCCTCCAACTTGCCCTTCACGCTTGCAACCGGTCCATCAAGCCAAGTCAAGTCTTGATCTTCTCCACCTTGATCACATGACTCAATGTTATGTCTCATGTGCAATGAGCTCCTTCATCATCACATGTGTGAGCTTTGCAACATCTCCAAGCCATTTCCACCTTTATGGCATATGTCGCTCACACACAAGTATCTATGAACTAATCACCTATGTCTCTCACATAAACACAATTACTCCACCTAGGTTGTCACTCAATTACCAAAACCAGACAAGGACCTTTCACCCTGCCGTCGACGAATCGCATCGGCACCACAACTGCGAGGGGTCACCTCTCATCAACCCCTCTTGTCCGCGCCTCTGCCCTCACGTACCCTCTCCAGCCGTCCCCACCCCGCTTTGATTGCGGCTCACCCGAGCTTCAATTTTGGAGCTTCGCCCCGCCACCACGCCGTTAAGACCCATCACCGCCCACGCCATGGCCAGCCTCCACCACTTCACCCTGCGCAAATTCCTCTACACAACTAGCATCGCCTTGGCTCCCTCTCTACCTTGTGCACCTTAGTCAAACCGCTACCGCCTCCCCTTTATCGCTGACGCGACCGTGCCACCGCGGTGCGCCGCCGCACGGCTCAGCCGCACGTGGCCAGCCTTCCTTCGTCATCTTCCGCCCCAACTGTCACCTCGGTCTGGTCCATGGTAGCCTCCTGACGCTCATGCGCTAATTAATTAGGCCTGTAGCTACCCTAGCCCACCGAAACAGTGGCGTCACCATCGCAGATGGCCGTGCACCACTACAGACTTCCCTAGCTAGTCGTGTCACCCTACACCGCCGTTTAGCGTAGCTGCTTGGGTCAGAGATGGTGATTGACCCATTAGGTGGCCCGCGCAGGTCCCAGGTGGCTGGCGTAGGCGCTCAGTGCTGCCGCTCGCTGCGCCATCGTGCACTAAGTCACCGGGGGTGCACGCGGGTGAATTAGGGAAAGGCTAGGGGGTTTAGTGAGAAGTTATGATGAGAGGGGGAAATAGTGTTAGTACTTAGTTGTAATTCAGGAGAAGTGCGAGGTCTATTTTGCAAAAACGTCAGCGCGCGCGGGGTTTCCCCGTCGCGGGCTGTCTCCGTGTGGGCCGCATCACGGGCCGCCACGCGCTTGCGCGCGCGCTGCGTCGCGTGGGCCACACTTGTGGGCCGTGCGGGAGAATTTGTTTTTTTCATAAGGAATTAGAAATAGTTTTCTAATATAATTTTTGAGCTGATCTTTGGTAAATCATATAAAATCATGTAGGTGTCCAAAATTTGTGATGTTAAGTTTCTAAAATTGTTCTCTATCTGTTAGTGTACTTAGTTCATATATATACATAGAATAGACTAAACATAAGGGTAGTTAAATGCTCTTTGTTTCAAATATACATTAAATCATTAGTAGAAATAAAGATATATCCTTCATTTGTAAAGCTAGGTGTTTAAGAGTTGCTTGGTAAAGATGATAGTTAGCTTAGTGCCTTAGTCATTAGAGCTAGCTTAGTAGCTTAGGATGTGTATTCTTATTTTAAGAGTTGCTGTTGCATAAATGCTAAGTGTTGCATGGTCATGGCATGCATGTAGAGAACGAGTTGGTGGAGTTCGTGACCACCAGAGAGTAGGAGTACGAGGAGGTGATCGAGAAGTTCGAGGAGGAGGTTCTCATATAGGAGAAAGCCTTGGAGCCATCGACAACTGACTTAGCTGACACCCCGCCTGCCCAAGGCAAGCCCTGGTGCATAACCCTTATTTTAAATAATCACTGGGTATGTATATGTGATGTGCATTTATGTTATAGGATTTATATTGAAACTACATGCATAGATAAACCTACCTATGAGTCCTACTAGCATAGATCGAGTAGCTGCTATGCTTAAGCTATCGGTAGCGTGAGTAACCTGCTGCTACTCACAACAGGTGATTATTATTGTTACTCTCATGATAAAATGGTGAAAAGAAATGGAGACCGGACAGGGTTATGGTACGGGTATAGGTGGGTGTAATAGGTTGTGTCCCGCGACCAATGAGGCATAGCTTGGTTACACTGTTTTCCCTGTCCGTGTCGGTTAAGGACCGTCCAGGACTCAGGAGTGGGGGCTTAGAGTCCAAGTTTGGATGGGGACATGAACCCCTTGACAGGAGAGTGGTGGATTGGTCTTACTTGTGCCTAGGGTACAAGTGGGGCGTGTGTTTTGGGGTACCCAGCTAGGATAGATTGGTTCGTGAATCGCCATGTGAAACGGTATGACTTGGCTATGGTCTAGCACCATAGTAAGAACTGGAAGATGAAATGGGATGAATGGATCTGATTGCTCAACTCTTGCTTGAAAGTAGAACAGGTGCTTACATAGAATGGTTAGCTAATGAACTAATCATGACTGCTAATAAAACACATATATAAGGATTCACTACTAGTAATGCTTTTCGCAAAAAGGAAACCTAGCAAACCATAAAGCTTATCTTGTTCTTTGGAGTCAGGAAATTATTCTCACTAGTCGGATAAGTCTTGCGAGTATATTGTGTACTTAGGGTTTATTTACCACTGTTGCAGGTGCAACTTGAGGAGTGGTTGTTGTGTGGAGGATTCTTCTGGTGGGCATAGACGGATCCTTTATCTTATCGTTAGATGTTTATTTCAATTCCACTGTTTAAATTCCGCACTCTGAACATGGTATTGTAATAATGTATTCCCGAGAACTCTTGTTGTATGAAATGGACTAAGTATTGTAAACTTGTTCTCATTATTGGATTCTGGATGAAAAACGTGGATTGTTCGAGTTCTCCCTTGGGATGTGCTTGACAGAACTGTTCGATGTAGCGAACTTTCGGGGTGCTTAGTGTCTAGAGGAAGACGAGCGCCTCTGAAGGTGTGTTATTTCGGGCGGTTCTGCCACAGATATACAATGAGCTCACCACTAGTTACAACTTGCTAAAAGAAGAGTACACCAATCTCAAGATTAACCATGACAATCTTATTCTTTCTCATGAGTTATCATCAAATGAGCCGCATGATGCTACTAACAATGTTGTTAAGATTGATATAGCTACATCATGTGATGACTTGATTGTTGAGAGCATTGAGCAAGGTTCTAGTAGCAAAGGTAAGAAGGTGGTTGAGTCTGACAACTATGATGATTATGTCAACCTCAAGAATGAAAATAAAAAGCTCAAGAAGGATCTTGAAAAACTATCGACCACAAACACAATTGTGATAGAGAATCTTGACAATGATCATGATATGGCTCTTGAGAATGAGATGCTTAGAGAAGAGAACAAGAGACTCAAGATGGAGAAGAATCATAATAAACTTAGAGAAGAAAACAAGAAACTCAAGTTGGAGAAAGAACATCTCAAGACCGGTTTGAGCAAGTTCACAAGAGGTCAATATCTCCAAAATGAGCTACTTATGAACACACATGATGAAGATGGATAGAAGTGGTATTGGGTTCTTGGCAAATCAAGAGAAGAGAAGACAGCTCAAGCTCAACATCAACAACAATACAAGTCAAAGCCTAAGCCAAAGAAATGCTTTGAGTGTGGACAAGAAGGTCACTTTGCTCATGAGTGTGAAACTCCACCACCACAACCCTTGCCCAAGCATGCTAGACCCTTTGCCTTCAATGCTCAGTACATGCTTAGAAAAGATTCTAGTGGAAAGATGAAAGTCATGTTCTTAGGTCCACCCAACAAGAATAGGCCTAAGCAAATTTGGGTTGCTAAGTCACTAGTTGAGAAAGTCAAGAGCCCTCATCAAGTTTGGGTCCCTAAACAACAAGCTTGATCTCTTGTGTGTGTGTAGGTGAACTACACGACTGGTGAAAGTCGTTGGGTTATTGATAGTGATTGCACTCAATATATGACCGATGATCCTCGTATGTTCACCTCACTAGATAAAAAGTAGATAGTCAAGAAAGGATTACATTTGGTGACAATTCAAAGGGCAAAGCACAAGAGTTGGGCAAAGTTGCAATATCGAATGATCACTCAATATCAAATGTGCTATATGTTGCTTCATTGAGCTTCAACTTACTATCTGTTGGTCAATTGTGTGATCTTGACTTTCAATGTTTGTTCACCGAGAAGGAAGTGGTTGTATCAAAGAAAGATGATGATCAAGTTATATTCAAAGAATTTAGATACAACAACCTATATCTAGTGGATTTTGCCTCCAAAGATGCAAACTTGAAGACATGCTTATTCACCAAAACATCACTTGGGTGGCTTTAGCATAGAAGACTTGCACATGTTGGGATGAGGTCACTTAAGAAGTTAATGAAAAATGAGTTGGTGAGAGGTTTGAAGGATGTGGAATTTAAAAAAGACAAGCTTTGTAGTGCTTGTTAAGCTTGAGCAAGAAAGTTACAAACACTGATCCAACCAAAGCTTACATGTCAACAACAAGAGTACTAGAGCTTCTCCATATGGATCTATTTGGGCCAACAACTTACAAGAGTTTGGGAGGCAACCTCTATTGTCTTGTGATAGTTGATGACTACTCTAGATACACTTGGGTGTTCTTCCTTCATGACAAGACCGAAGTGGCGCATGTTTCAAGAAGTTTGCCAAGAGAGCATAAAATGAATTTGAAGTGAAGCTCAAGAAGATAAGAAGTGATAACAGGAAAGTGTTTGACAACACAAACACTGAAGTATATTGTGATGAAGTTGGGATTAAGCATGAGGTCTCTACAACCTACACTCCACAACAAAATGGTGTAGTAGAGAGAAAGAACCAAACACTAATCACCCTTATAAGAACAATGCTTGATGAATACAATACACCTCAAGATCTATGGGTGGAAGCTATCAACACCGCATGCTATGCATCCAACCGCCTATTTCTCCAAAAGTTTCTTGGCAAGACCCCTTATGAGTTGCTCAATGGGAAGAAGCCAGACATCTCATTCTTTTGGGTGTTTGGCTGTAAATGCTATATGTACAAGAAGCGGCAACACCTAGGAAAGTTTCAAAGACATTGTGATATTGGTTTTCTTGTTGGTTACTCATTAAAGTCCAAAGCATGAGTCTGCGAGTTTGTGTAGCCAACTTTTGGGGTGCTTAGTGTATAGCGGAAGACGAGCACCTCTGAAGGTATGTTATTTTGGGCGGTTCTACCACAGGTGGTATCAGAACCAATAATGAGTCTGCGAGTTTAAGAATTCTTTTCAAAACCTAAAATTTGACAAATAAAAGCTTTGCGAAAAGTAGGATGCGATATAATTATGTAAATAAGTATAAGCCCTAGCAATATGGTCTATCTAGGATAGCGGCACTGGTTTTATCTAATTAATTT
Source organism: Miscanthus lutarioriparius (assembly GCA_904845875.1). NCBI lineage: Eukaryota > Viridiplantae > Streptophyta > Magnoliopsida > Poales > Poaceae > Miscanthus > Miscanthus lutarioriparius. The sequence continues at coordinate 10,241,483 of CAJGYO010000001.1, read as the reverse complement.
TCTATAGCTACGCTAAGTTACACTACATAAGAATCGTTTAGCAAGCAGAAAGTGAGTGTGCGATGTGTCGAATTTTTTTGCGAATGCCGCTATATTTCGGCTTGAGTGAACGGGTAGGCTGATGCATGCATCATGAAAAGAGAATCTTGCTTAAACTAAACTCCCCCCACACATATAATTTGGATTAGTGAATTGATAGGATAACCTAAAAGAATGCTTTAATAAAAGCCATATCATTTCTCTAAGTCTCTTGTTCCTAATCTGGAGGGTTGTCCCGAATAGTTGGTTCTTATTAGTTTATTGATGAACCTGAGGTCTGGTCGAGAGAGTAACAGCGCTGGGGCAGACCAGGGTGATAACGGTTGTGGTGAGGACAATGGCAACACCAATGGGGACAGCCACGAGGCCCCACTTCTGGCTCCTCCTCTGCCACCACTACCTCTGATGACCCATGCGGAGATGATGGCGGAGATGCTGACTGCTCGGCGTGAGTCAGCTCATGCCTTGGAGATGCTTGCCCAGGCTATTGGTGGCTTTGCCCGTGGAGACCCCGGTGGCAACGGCGGGAACGGGGGTGGTGCTCACGCTCTCGTGGGGCCCTGTTCCTACCAGGACTTCCTGAAGACACCCGCCCACATTCACGCCAACTGCTGAGCCTCTGGATGTGGAGCATTGACTTCATTTTCTAGAGCAGAAGTTTTAGCTGCTGACTGTGACTAAAGAGCAAAAGGTACACTTTGCCGCACAACAGCTTCTGGGGTCTGCTAGTGTGTGGTGGGATACTTTCAATGCCATGCACTCGATGGACCACCGTGTGACTTGGCAGGAGTTTACCACTGCTTTTCGTGAGTATTATATTCCTGCTGGTTTGCTAAATAAAAGTTGACTGAGTTCCTGGATCTGAAGCAAGGGAGTATGACTATGATGGATTATGTGAAGAAGTTCAACCATCTTACATAGTATGCTAGGACCCATGTAGACACTGATGAGAAGAAGAGGGACCATTTTTACCGTGGCCTCTCTTGCATCTTGCAAAAGGAGCTGTATATTAGGGGATATCAGACTTTTGGTGCTTTGATGAATGCAACCATTGCTATGGAGGAACTTCAGCGTGATTCTCAGGCAGAGTGGAAGCGCAAGCGAGTGATCACTAGATCTTCTAGTCACCCACAGGTTTAGAAGGTGCAGGTTGTCAGGAGGATGTCCTATCACTCTTTGGGTGGACAGCCATCCCATCAGTCTCAGCAGGCTTACCAGGCACCTCCCACCCAGTATCATGCACCTACTCAGTAGGTGCAATAGCAGCCTCAGGGACAGCAGGTTCTGCCTCATTAGGGATAGGGGAACAAGTCTGGTGCTCAGGAGTGTCCACAGAACTAGCCTACGCAGTCTTCCTAGCCTTCAGCCAACTCTCGTCTGGTCAAGAGGACGATTATCAAGAAGAAGGTGCCCGTAAGCCACTCTGGACAAGTCAACTTCACTGACGCTGAGGAGATTTTGTAGAATGAACCTGTGATGGCTGGTATGTTTACCATTGGTTCCCACCCAGCATATGTGTTGTTTGATTCTGGTGCATCACATTCATTTATGAGCATGGGGTTTGCACAGAGGCACAATATATCTCTTATGGCTATTCCTATTGCCTATAGAATCAGTACTCTGGGTGCGCAGTTGTGCGTTAATACTCGGACGGACACAGTCAGACTAGTGCTAGCCACTCACACTTACCGCCTCTAGTTCATGGTGCTGCCTGGGCAAGGCATAGATGCAATTCTAGGCATGAACTGGTTGTGAGTTTATGGGGTAGTCTTGAACCTTAAGCAAAGAGTTGTTGAGTTATGGCTTCATTCTTCCTAGGATAGGATGTCTCTCCTTATGCCCTTAGATCTAGCCTTACCAGTTGTTGCTCATGTTGAAGCTCCTCTTGATCTTGCTTCTATTCCTGTGGTCTGTGAGTTTCCGGATGTCTTTCCTAAAGATCTACCTAGGTTGCCACCAGATAGGGACGTGGAGTTTACTATTGAGGTAGAACCTAGCACTGCTCCTATTCCATGGTGTCCCTACCACATAGCTCCTAAAGAACTAGTAGAAATGAAGAAGCGGTAAGACAAATTTTTGGAGAAGGGTTTTATCCATCCTAGCTCTTCATCATGGGGTTGCCCAACTATTTTTGTGAAGAAGAAGGACGACACTCTTCGGATGTGTGTGGATTATCGCCCTCTCAATGTGGTGACCATTAAGAACAAGTATTCTTTACCTCGTATTGATACTTTGTTTCATCAGTTGGCTAGTGCAAAGGTGTTTTCAAAAATTGATCTTCATTCTAGGTATCATCAAATTAAAATCCAGCGACAAGATATACCAAAACAGCTTTCTCTACTAGGTATGGGCTTTATGAGTACCTAGTCATGTCTTTTGGTCTCACCAATGCTCCTACATTCTTCATGTACCTCATGAATTCAGTCTTTATGCCAGAGTTGGACAAGTTTGTAGTGGTGTTCATTGATGATATTTTGATATACTCCAAGAACAATGAAGAGCATGCACAACATCTTCGGATAGTATTGACTCGGTTAAGGGAACACAAGCTGTATGCCAAATTCAGCAAGTATGAGTTTTGCTTAGATTGAGTGCAGTTTTTAGGACATGTTCTGACACCTAAGGGTATCTCTGTGGACCCAAGCAAGGTGCAAGATGTGTTAAATTGGAAGTCTCTAAAGTTAGTGCGTCAGATCCATCAGTTCCTTGGTCTTGCTGGTTATTATCGGCGCTTCATTCCTGACTTCTCCAAAATACCCCAACCAATGACCAAGTTGCCCCAGAAAGATGTCAAGTTTGTATGGAGTCCGACTTGTGAAGAAGCTTTCCAAGCTCTGAAGCACTTTCTTACCACTGTTCCTGTTCTTGCCCAACCAGATATTGACAGGCCATTTGATGTGTATTACGATGCCTCAAGGACTGGATTGGGATGCGTGCTTATGTAGGATGGTCGTGTGATAGCTTATGCTTCACGTCAGCTGAAAAAGCACGAGTTGAATTATCCTACACATGATTTAGAGCTGGCTGCAGTTGTGCACGCTCTAAAAATTTGGAGGCATTATTTGTTGAGAAATAAAGTGCATATTTATACAAATCACAAGAGCCTCAAATATATTTTCACTCAGTCCAAGCTGAACATGAGGCAACAGAGATGGCTGGAGCTAATCAAGGATTATAATTTGGAGGTTCATTACCATCCTAGAAAAGCTAATGTGGTAGCTGATGCGTTGAGCCAAAAGTCGTATTGAGTTGAAGAAGCACCTTTGTCTCAACCATGCAGAGGTGCTAGCTCACATTGCTCTAGTTTTGGATCTACTTTAGCAAATTATTATCGAGCAAAGGTAAGACACTTTAGGAATTCCTCACATTAAGAAGTTAATCACCGAAGAGCGTGGTCCACATTTTAGTTTTGATGATCAAGGTATAGTGAGGTTCAAGAACAGATTGGTTGTTCCGTCAAGTGAGGAGCTTAGGAGAAAGATTTTGGATGAAGCTCATAACTCCAAGTTATCCATTCATCTACGAAGTAACAAGATGTATCATGATTTGCGTCACTCATATTGGTGGCCAAATATGAAACAGGACATTACCAAATACATCTCAGAATGTGACGTTTGTGGAAGGGTTAAGACGGACCATATGCGTATGCTTGGATTTCTATAGCCCTTGCCTATCCCTGTTTGGAAATGGGAGGATATTTCCATGGACTTTGTTGTGGGTTTGCCCCACACGGCAAAGGGGTATGACTCTATTTGGGTCATTGTGGATCGCCTTACCAAGTCCGCTCATTTCCTCCCGGTGGATACATGGTATTCAGCCAAGAAGTATGCCAAGTTGTATTTTGATCGGGTTGTGACCCTACATGGAGTTCCTCTTACCATTGTTTCCAATAGAGGGTCAGTCTTTGTCTCTCATTTCTAGGAGCAACTTCAGAAATGTCTTGGTACTAGTCTCCTTAGAAGTTTAGCTTATCATCCGCAAACTAACGGTCAGACAGAAAGAGTCAAAGAAGTACTTGAGGATATGTTGAGGGCTTGTGTGATCTCTTTTCCAGAGAGGTGGGTCAAATGCTTGACTCTAGCTGAGTTTTCTTATAACAATAGTTATCAAGAAAGCATTTGTATGACACCTTTTGAGGCCCTGTATGGCAAGAAATGTAGAACACCTCTTAACTGGGTTGAAGTGGTTGATCGTGGTTATTTTGGACCTGATTTTATCAAGGAAGCTTAAGAGCAAGTTAGTGTTATTTAGAGTCATTTGAAGGTAGCTCAGAATCGTTAAAAAACTTATGCGGACAAGCGAAGAAGACCCTTACAGTTTAAAGTTGGTGACCATGTGTACCTAAAGGTATCCCCGATGAGAGGTGTGCATCGGTTTGGAGTCCATGGAAAGTGAGCTCCTCGTTATGTCGGACCTTATAAAGTTTTGGAACGATGTGGTTCGGTTGCTTATTGTCTCCAACTTCCGGATATCTTGTCAGTGGTACATAATGTCCTTCATGTTTCCCAATTAAAGAAGTGTTTATGAGTTCCAGAGGAAGTGGTGGAAATTGAAGGACTCCCTCTCCAACCTGATCTTTCTTATATTGAGCATCATATCAAAATCTTGGATGAAAAAGAGAGAGTTACGAGAAACAAAGTGGTGAAATTTTATAAAGTCCAGTGGCAAAACCATTCGAAGGACGAAGCAACTTGGGAGCTGGAGAGTTATATTCTGGAGCATTATCCCCATCTTCTTCCCGGTGTATCGAGGTAATAGTTTATGTTAAAAGCTCACTCTTACCCTTTTTCCTACACTACGCAGTCACACAAAATCATACTTGTGTGTTAATGCATGTGGTGAAGTATGTATATAATGCATTGCAACTAAAACGATCGACAAAAATGCGAAACAAAAGTTGCTCCATGATTCGTATAGTCAACAAGTAGAGGTGTAAACTAATTTTTATTGAACCAAAATGCTATAGAACATGTATGTGGCACTTAAATAAAGTTTGAAGTACAAACTTTGTAGATGACAATGAAATACTTGGTATTGAAAAAGAATATTGGTAAGTAATATTTTCAGTAGCTTAGAAATGCAATATGAAATTAAGATTAGCTCAAACACTTAGAAAATTTCTAAGCTTATGGACAGCTAGACGCTGCTATGTTTAGCAATTTATTTGGAGAGATTGGGTTGAGGAGTGGTATAGTGCTATGATTCGATTTAGTAGTTCCATATGCCATCTTGAGTGTAGTGAAGCTAGTTTAGGTTTAGGAGCAACGGTTTGGTCGTGATCGGTGCTTTAAAATTCGTGTCTGTCACATGTCTCGGGTTGGTTGGCACCATGTGCATGGTCACTGCGCGGCCTCCCCATGCCACGCACATGGCCGCGTCTCACTCGGTCACCCTATGCCGCCACGCCGGGTCGGTCGGGCTGCCTGGGCTTGGCCGAGGCCGGCCGCAGCGAGCCGTTGGCCCCGCGCCCTGCTACCTTGCCTCGCGCTGCCGCCATGACCGCGTTGTGCTGCTATCGTATTGTCGTTGCGTCTATGCCTGTCCGCTGTAACCCTATCTCGATGTGGGCCCAGTTCAAGGCCGCTGCTGCTGCGCGCACGTGGCCAAGCCACCGTCGCCATGTCATTTAAGGCACTGCAACCGCGTGGGCCACGCCAGTCAGACGCACGCACGCCTTGTCTGTAGCGCCTGTGTGTGGGTGTGTTGATCGCACCGCTTGTGTCACGCCAAGGCGAGGATTAGCTGAGGCCACCTGCTGCGCCCATCTCTCTCTGTTCTCGTCTCCCTACCGCCGTCGAATCGCACTGACGCCATAGTTGCGAGGGGTCACCTCTCATCAATCCCTCTTGTCTGTGCCTCCGCCCTCACGTCCCCTCTCTAGCCGCCCCACCCCACTTTAATTGCGGCTCAGCCGACCCTCAATTTTGGAGCTTTGCCTCGCCACCACGCCGTTAAGATCCGTCACCGCCCACGCCATGGCCAGCCTCCACCACTTCATTCCGCGCAAATTCCTTTGCACAACTAGCATCGCCTTGACTCCCTCTCCACCTTGTGCGCCTTAGTTGAACCGCTATCGTCTCCCCTTCATCGCTGATGCGACCATGCCGTCGCAGTGCGCCACCACACGGCTTGGCAGCATGTGGCCAACCTTCCTCCGTCATATTCCGCCCCAACTATCACCTCAGCCTGGTCCATGGTAGCCTCCTAACGCTCACGCGCTAATCAATTAGGCCTGTAGCTACCTCAGCCCACTGGAACAGTAGCACCGCCGTCGTGAATGGCCGCGCGCCATTGCAGCCTTCCCCATCTAGTCTGTCACCCTACACCACCGCTTAGCATAGCCGCTCGGGTCAGAGATGGTGATCGACCCATTAGGTGGGCCCGCGCAGGTCCTAGGTGGCCGGCGTAGGCGCTCAGTGCCGCCGCTCGCCGCGCCGCCGTGCACTGAGTCGCCGAAGGTGCGCGCGGCTGAATTAGGAAAAGGCTAGGGGGTTAAGTGAGAAGTTATGAGAGAAGGGAGATAGTGTTAGTACTTAGTTGTAATTCGGGAAGAAGTGCGAGGTCTATTTTCCAAAAACGTCAGCGCGCTGGGGTTTCCCCATCATGGGCCATCTCCGTGTGGGACATTCGCTCGCGCGCGCTGCGTCACGTGGGCCGCGTGGGAGAATTTGTTTTTCTTTTTCATAAGAAATTAGAAATAGTTTTCTAATATAATTTTTGAGCTGATCTTTAGTAAATCATATAAAATCATTTGAAAATAATTAATATTGTTAGGAGAATTATTGTAGGAATTTTTGTGGTAAATTGGTGATAGCTTTAGCCCTAAATTTTTTATAGCAGCATCGTGGTATTATTATGTGCTCACTATAATTTTTGTAGCTTTAAAATAGACTAAAAATAAGGGTAGTTAAATGTTCTTTGTTTCAAATATACATTAAATCATTAGTAAAAATAAAGATATATCCTTCATTTGTACTATGTGTTTGTTAGTTGAACCCAATAGTTTGCTTGGTAAAGATGATAGTTAGCTTAGTGCCTTAGTCATTAGAGTGAGCTTAGTGGCTTAGTATGCATATTCTTAATTTAAGAGTTGGTGTTGCATAAATGCTAAGTATTGCATCGTCATGGCATGCATGTAGAGAATGAGTTGGTGGAATTCATGACCACCGAGAGAGCAGGAGTATGAGGAGGTGATTGAGGAGTACGAGGAGGAGGTTCTCGTATAGGAGGAAGCCTCGGAGCCACCGACGACTGACTTAGCCGACACCCCGCCTGCCCAAGGCAAGCCCCGATGCAAAACCCTTATTTTGAATAATCACTGAATATATATATGTGATGTGCATTTATGTTACATGATTTATATTGAAATTACATGCATAGATAAACCTACCTATGAATCCTACTAGCATAGGTCGAGTAGTTGCTATGCTTAGTCTATCGATAGCGTGAGTAACCTGCCGTTACTCACAACAGGTGATTATTATTATTACTCTCATGATAAAATGGTGAAAGGAAATGGAGACCAGGCAGGGATATGGTACGGGTATTGGTGGGTGTAATAGGTTGTCTGCCGTGGCCAACGGGGCATAGCTTGGTTACATTGTTTTCCCTGTCCGTGTCGGTTAAGGACCGTCTGTTGCTATGGATGGTAGTCAGGTCACAGAATTATTATCCTGAGCACATACTTGATTATGGGAGCTGAAAGGCTCATTGCTCTCTTGTCGTGGGTTCGGGCTCTTTCTGGACCGACTCATTGGAGGCGGGTATGATGGAGGTCTAAGCACCACACTGAGTCCGAGACTCAAGAGTGGGGGCTGGGAGTCCAAGTTTGGATGGGGACCTAGACCCCTTGACAGGAGAGTGGTGGGTTGGTCTTACTTGTGCCTAGGGTACAAGCAGGGCGTGTGTTTCGGGGTACCCAACTGGGATACATTGGTTCATGAATCACCGTGTGATACGGTATGACTTGGCTATGGTCTAGCACCATAGTAAGAACTAGAAGATGAAAGAGGATGAATGGATCTAATTGCTCAACTCTTGCTTGAAAGTAGAACAGGTGCTTACATAGAATGGTTAGCTAATGAACTAATCATGACTGCTAATAAAACACATATATAAGGATTCACTACTAGTAATGCTTTTCGCAAAAAGGAAACCTAGCAAACCATAAAGCTTATCTTGTTCTTTGGAGTCAGGAAATTATTCTCACTAGTCGGATAAGTCTTGCGAGTATATTGTGTACTTAGGGTTTATTTACCACTGTTGCAGGTGCAACTTGAGGAGTGGTTGTTGTGTGGAGGATTCTTCTGGTGGGCATAGACGGATCCTTGTATCTTATCGTTAGATGTTTATTTCAATTCCACTATTTAAATTCCGCACTCTGAACATGGTATTGTAATAATGTATTCCCGAGAACTCTTGTTGTATGAAATGGACTAAGTATTGTAAACTTGTTCTCATTATTGGATTCTGGATGAAAAACGTGGATTGTTCGAGTTCTCCCTTGGGATGTGCTTGACAGAACTGTTCGATGTAGCGAACTTTCGGGGTGCTTAGTGTCTAGAGGAAGACGAGCGCCTCTGAAGGTGTGTTATTTCGGGCGGTTCTGCCACAGATATACAATGAGCTCACCACTAGTTACAACTTGCTAAAAGAAGAGTACACCAATCTCAAGATTAACCATGACAATCTTATTCTTTCTCATGAGTTATCATCAAATGAGCCGCATGATGCTACTAACAATGTTGTTAAGATTGATATAGCTACATCATGTGATGACTTGATTGTTGAGAGCATTGAGCAAGGTTCTAGTAGCAAAGGTAAGAAGGTGGTTGAGTCCGACAACTATGATGATTATGTCAACCTCAAGAATGAAAATAAAAAGCTCAAGAAGGATCTTGAAAAACTATCGACCACAAACACAATTGTGATAGAGAATCTTGACAATGATCATGATATGGCTCTTGAGAATGAGATGCTTAGAGAAGAGAACAAGAGACTCAAGATGGAGAAGAATCATAATAAACTTAGAGAAGAAAACAAGAAACTCAAGTTGGAGAAAGAACATCTCAAGACCGGTTTGAGCAAGTTCACAAGAGGTCAATATCTCCAAAATGAGCTACTTATGAACACCGCGATGAAGATGGATAGAAGTGGTATTGGGTTCTTGGCAAATCAAGAGAAGACAGCTCAAGCTCAACATCAACAACAATACAAGTCAAAGCCTAAGCCAAAGAAATGCTTTGAGTGTGGACAAGAAGGTCACTTTGCTCATGAGTGTGAAACTCCACCACCACAACCCTTGCCCAAGCATGCTAGACCCTTTGCCTTCAATGCTCAGTACATGCTTAGAAAAGATTCTAGTGGAAAGATGAAAGTCATGTTCTTAGGTCCACCCAACAAGAATAGGCCTAAGCAAATTTGGGTTGCTAAGTCACTAGTTGAGAAAGTCAAGAGCCCTCATCAAGTTTGGGTCCCTAAACAACAAGCTTGATCTCTTGTGTGTGTGTAGGTGAACTACACGACTGGTGAAAGTCATTGGGTTATTGATAGTGATTGCACTCAATATATGACCGATGATCCTCGTATGTTCACCTCACTAGATAAAGAAGTAGATAGTCAAGAAAGGATTACATTTGGTGACAATTCAAAGGGCAAAGCACAAGAGTTGGGCAAAGTTGCAATATCGAATGATCACTCAATATCAAATGTGCTATATGTTGCTTCATTGAGCTTCAACTTACTATCTGTTGGTCAATTGTGTGATCTTGACTTTCAATGTTTGTTCACCGAGAAGGAAGTGGTTGTATCAAAGAAAGATGATGATCAAGTTATATTCAAAGAATTTAGATACAACAACCTATATCTAGTGGATTTTGCCTCCAAAGATGCAAACTTGAAGACATGCTTATTCACCAAAACATCACTTGGGTGGCTTTAGCATAGAAGACTTGCACATGTTGGGATGAGGTCACTTAAGAAGTTAATGAAAAATGAGTTGGTGAGAGGTTTGAAGGATGTGGAATTTAAAAAAGACAAGCTTTGTAGTGCTTGTTAAGCCAGCAAGAAAGTTACAAACACTGATCCAACCAAAGCTTACATGTCAACAACAAGAGTACTAGAGCTTCTCCATATGGATCTATTTGGGCCAACAACTTACAAGAGTTTGGGAGGCAACCTCTATTGTCTTGTGATAGTTGATGACTACTCTAGATACACTTGGGTGTTCTTCCTTCATGACAAGACCGAAGTGGCCGCATGTTTCAAGAAGTTTGCCAAGAGAGCATAAAATGAATTTGAAGTGAAGCTCAAGAAGATAAGAAGTGATAACAGGAAAGTGTTTGACAACACAAACATTGAAGTATATTGTGATGAAGTTGGGATTAAGCATGAGGTCTCTACAACCTACACTCCACAACAAAATGGTGTAGTAGAGAGAAAGAACCAAACACTAATCACCCTTATAAGAACAATGCTTGATGAATACAATACACCTCAAGATCTATGGGTGGAAGCTATCAACACCGCATGCTATGCATCCAACCGCCTATTTCTCCAAAAGTTTCTTGGCAAGACCCCTTATGAGTTGCTCAATGGGAAGAAGCCAGACATCTCATTCTTTTGGGTGTTTGGCTGTAAATGCTATATGTACAAGAAGCGGCAACACCTAGGAAAGTTTCAAAGACATTGTGATATTGGTTTTCTTGTTGGTTACTCATTTAGCATATCGAGTATTTAATCATGCCAGTCCAAAGCATATGATGTGAATTTGATGAATCTAACGACTCCCAAAGAACACATGAGAATCTTGATGATGGTGATGAACCAACGAGGGAGCATGAAGAACATTTTGGGACATGCCAAAGATGATGAAGATGATGTACAAGTGATTGATCCACTCTCTTCTCAAATGTGCTGAAGTTGATGATTAAGATGGGAGAGTAGAAAATTCCCATGACCAAATGGTGGCACAAGCCCAAGATATTGATGCTCCACAACCTCCTCCTCAAGTGATTGACAGAATAAATTCACCCCTACTCAAGTAACCAGATCAATGAGTCCTTCAAAGGGTGTGTAATGTCTTAAAAACTTACTTCATTTATTGAAACCTAAAATTTGACAAATAGAAAAAGCTTTAAGATCCGGATTGGATAAATGCCATGCATGAAAATTGATGAAAATGAAGTTTGGGCACTTGAAGAGCGCATAGTCAAGATACCAATGGGCCATCTAATGCAAGATAATCATCATTGTGAGGAACAAGATGAGGGAGGGGTTCTCACAAGTTGAAGGGTTGATTTTGAAACTTTGCACCGCTGCAAGACTTACCATTCGTTTATGATTATAGTAAAGCAAGCCCCAAGAGCTTGGTATGAGTGCCTTTGGGATTTCATCTGAGAAGAGCTTCATCATTGGGAAGGTCGACCACACTATTTACCAAGAAGCTTGATGGAGAGCTTCATATTTATATGTTGATGATATCATATTTGGCTCATCAAATGAAGATATTCAAGTTTGGTGAATTGATCCTAAGGAGGTCTATGATTCAGCTTATATTCTTTCTTGATTTTCAAGTCAAGCAAAAGAAGGATCTTTATCTCTAGAAAAAATATACCAAGGATCACACCAAGTTTAAAATGGATGATAAGATCAAGATACTAGTGTATTGGACCTCTCAGTTGAAGCATCTAGGCCCGACATCATATTTAGTGTGTGTGGCCTTGAGGCCACATGGTTGCCGTTAAAAGAATCCTTAGGTACCTTAAGCACACACCAAGCTTGATAGATCACTAGTGTATTGGACCTCTAAGAAGCAAAATAGTGTGGCCTTGTCCACCGCCGAGGTGGAGTACATTGCCACAGGTGCTTGTTGTCCACAAATTCTTTACATAAGGCAAACTCTTCTAGACTATGGTGTAGTTCTTGAAAGAGTACCTCTTGTGTGACAATAAGAGCGCGGTAAAACTTGCTAATAACCCGGTTCAACACTCTCGCACCAAGCACATAGATATCCATCATCACTTTCTTAGAGATCATGTTGCTAAAAATGATATATCACTAGAAGGTGTAAGGACCGAGGATCAATTGGCGGATATCTTTGCAAAACCGCTAGATGAGGCTATGTTTTGTCGGTTGAGGAATGAGCTCAATGTGCTTGATCTAAGTAACTTCACAAAAAATGAGCTTGTGTTGTCCCTTGCATTGCATTATAATATAAAACATGTTTAATTTTTAGTAATGCACTTAGGGCTTGTCTAACATGGTTAAGATAACAGTCAAAAAGCGTGTGAAGAAGCTTAACCTTAGATCCAACTTGACAAGCAACTAGATTTTCTTTCAAGTATTGCATTGCATATGCATGTGTGTTGCTTTGTCGTTTCTTTTCGGTTATCTTTTGAGCATCCGTTGTGTTTGTCCACAAATAGGGAGAGCATTTGAAGCTCTTATTGGTTATAAACCCTATTGGGTGGCCACATGTTGCTCCTCGCCTCTTTTGTTGCTTATTTTTCTAAAATGAATTATAGCCGAAGGCAAATTATTTTGAAAAAATTTGACGGTTTGAGAGAGGTCTCCCATATCTGTCCCATTTGGTGGTTATTTTGGTCTTATCAAAGTTGGGACTTGATTAGGAGAAAGCGTCATGAAGAAAGGAGAAGAAACTGTTGTGGAAGATGGACCAGATGCAGCGACCAGACTCACCCATGCAACGTCCAGTCAGTAAATCTAAGGAGATGCAAGTGCTAAAGGAACACCGGACGATGAACAATGTTTCAAGAGCGTCTGGTGCCAACTTGAATCCACATTCGGTCAGCGCGATTTGGATCACAGGAATGACAAGACTCAGTGCAACATCTGGTCAAGGGTAATAAAACGCGTCCGATCATGTCTTGAGGATTTCTGGACCTTTCTGTACTCGACCGGACTCGGGGGGTAGCATCAGGTCAACTTCACCTATGCGTCTGATTGCAACTTTGTTCGCACGATCTACTTCAAAACTCTAACTGTCACATGGGACCCACACCATTTTTTTCTTTCACCTAGTCAGCAATCGCCCGCGCCTGTCTCTATCCTTCTATACGCCACGCCGCCACGATCCCCTATGCCCTAACCGTCACCGCCACCGAGCCCTCTCTGACCACCGCCACCTTCGTCCTTGTGCTGTCGCATCCGCTCTACCTTCAAGCCTCTCTGCGCCTCGCTTGCGCTCGTGCGCTGCACCGTCTTTGCGCCCACATCGCGTCCCCACGGAACCCTAACCACCGTCGCTGCTGCGCCCTCCCTAGCCGCCGTGACCTCATCCTCGCGCAGCCACGCCCACGCCGCACCACCGCGCCCATGCCACATCGCCGCGCTCGCCTGTACCCTAGCACTGTCGCCGCGTCCTCTCCGGTGACCATGCTTGCCACTCTAGCCGCAATTCTTGGCCCAGGCAATCTCACAGGACATCCTTTCGGCGTACAACGCGAGTTACATGGTCGGCATTTGTTCCAACCAAGTAGTGACATGCTAGCCCTCATGACTTCTTTCCTGTGCTGATTGGTCATCAGTTCATTGTTGTCAGGTAGCAAGCCATCGCCTCTATTCACTTACCTATTGCTTGCCTCTAATTTGGTTACCTTGCCTCTCTAGATGAATATATTGCTTATATATACTCTATCTATTCTATCATGCAGCGAGTTTGGACAGCGAGGTGCTTGGTTAGTATTTTAGTGGCAGATAAACTTGGGGCCAAGCCCGCGAGTACGGATTGAGGCCAAGCCTCATGAGTGTTAGCTGACAGTGGCTCTCTAGTCAGGGGGTGTCAGTGCTAGTTGTTTTTTGTCAGTGGCAGTTGAGTTCCTTGCAGTGTCAGTTATGGCTCATTGCAAGAACATCGGGGGTGGTCCCGGCGATGATGATGAGAGGTGTTTGCCTCGCCTGACATCGTAGGAAAAGGGAAAGGGGCCAAAGAAAGTAATTGCAAAGAAGAAGCGGAATAGAGGTGATAGAGAGACAAAGAGAGCAGCAGCAGTGGCCATCGCCGTAGAGCGTGCTGAGAGAGGTGGCAGAGGCAGTGGTATTCTCATTGGCAATCAGTTGTCGCCATCTCAGAGGGCCATAGTGGAGCAGCTTGAGACTAGTCTTGGTAGTCCACCTGATACTATCTTGCTTGGAGGTCGGTGTGTTTCTCTAGAGGATTCACCAGAGAATAGTCAGGCGGAGGAGGTTGAGCCTCAGGAGGAGACCGAGTAGCAGGCAGAGCAGGCAGAGCAGCCATGACTTCGACCCTCCAGTCACACTCGCACCCAGGTGTCATCGAGGCCTCAGACATAGAGACATGGCTCTCGTCCACCACCCAGACCGTAGGGTCCGCCTCTAGTGGTGCGCATGGACCTAAGGGCAGCCATAGCTAGGCAGGTGCAACAGCTCCATTTTGTGGAGTTTGAGGAGTGGTTTTCACCGAGGCAGGATGAGCGTGCTTCAGAACAGTTCTACACAGTGCTATAGGAGGATTTCTACAATGCCTACCTCAATAGTGGTGTGGCATTCAGATCATAGAGAGTTTGCTCATTAGAGGCCATAGTTGCTATTGTAGGAGAGCAGATCCGTCCCCACCTCAGCTACCTGCCAGGTCTAGCAGATCTTCTAGGACAGACTAGTCGGTATGTTCCATCATGGGTCAGAGAGTTTTATGCTTCCTTATGGATTGACCTGAGGCACAGGTTCATTCCCTTTTCCTTCAGAGGCCATGACTATAGGCTACAGAGCTAGAAGGCTAGAGAGATATTGAGGATTCCAGAGTCCCCTATTCAAATTCACGAGATATGTTATGGAGAGACAGAGCCACCGAGACACCCACACGGCGGACTAGTACCACCTACAGACTTGGTCAGGGCTTGCTTCACTGAGTCGTTTGGAGAGGGATCGATCCAGACACTGCATGACCTTACACCTACAGCTCGTATCCTTGATGCAGTCATGAGGAGGTCTTTGCTCCTGAGGAGTGGCTACCAAGGGGGACTGACCCGTATTTAGCTTTGGCTAGTCCACCGCTTGGTCTCCTAGATAGTGTTTGACATTCAGGATGTGATGCTTTTAGAGATGGAGGATACCTTAGCAGAGGGTTTTAGAGGCCATCGTCAGTTGCCATATGCTTACTAGATCACATTTCTTATTAGGCAGACAATTTCACAGATGTCCCCAGGGATAGTGGCTAAGTTGAGTGGTGCTACTATAGAGTTCCTATAGTATGATATGAGCCAGCTGTTATGTCAAAGTCATGGGAGGACTCCTAGCCAGCCAAGCCATAGACCAGAGGTGCTAGAGACTGCAGTTGAGCAGGACAAGGCCATCAGGGCCATTGCCAAGACAGAGCAAGAGCAGCTAGAGGCACAGCAGGAGGACTAGTTGAGAGTGACCTGACTGACAGCTCAGATGAGGACTACCAGCCTATCCTGCATATGCCACCATGTGCACACGATAGAGAGGCTACTGGCTTTAGCTTAGCTCCACCACAGCCACAGCCGCCGCAGACAGACCTCGCCTTGCTGGCTATACTTAAGCGCATGCGGTAGGACCAGGTTCGCCAGACATAGGAGACAGTAGCTGCCATTTCTTAGGTGCATGCATGGCAGGTCAGTTCCAGCAGTAGCAACAGCAGTTAGTCATTCAACAGTAGCTTCTTGGGTTCATGCAGCATGTTTTTTCTGCCTCAGGGATTGCTCCTCACCAGCCCACTTGTAGCTTGGTTAGCCTGCTACTTCTACCCTAGTGACTCCAGCTGTACAGCCCAGTGGGCTTTAGACTCAGGGATAGCTGGCTGCACAATTTGCCTCACCTATCGAGCAGGTGTCTCAGTGGTTCTCTTCACCAGGGATAGAGCAGGCTCAACACTTCACTCCTATAGTCACGGGCTTCATTTTGACTCAATCCACATCAGTGCTAGTGATGGACATCCTCGTCTCTAGAAGTTTGGGTGCTACTTTCAGTGAGCTCATAGGACAGCCTACACCGCCTGTGTTTTGAGTCCTTGCTCGTACCATAGCCACTCCGGTCACAGGGACTACTGAGACGATCCCATCCTTTGTTGCTTCGTCTTAACCGCCTCTGACACTCACTCACACACTTGAGGTTTTAGCGATAGTGGCAGCAGCAGT
Source organism: Miscanthus lutarioriparius (assembly GCA_904845875.1). Lineage (NCBI taxonomy): Eukaryota > Viridiplantae > Streptophyta > Magnoliopsida > Poales > Poaceae > Miscanthus > Miscanthus lutarioriparius. Next base: position 10,225,308 of record CAJGYO010000001.1, on the reverse strand, counting down.
TGTGGCTCCACTTCCTACAGGGACACCTTTTGAGCCACAGGGTCAGGCTACTACCACAGCTTCAGCGTTACCACAGGCCAACCCAGCCACCGAGTCCACTGAGCAGACCCAGACCGCTTCACCTCCACTTCCTATGACAAAGGGTCTGACCGCTCAGAGTTCAAGGTCCAAGGATGATGCAGCTCAGTTTCAGATCTCTCACCGCACCTCAGCGCCTGACTCGTCTGCTTCCACCCCGTCGTCTGACCCTTAGATTTTGGTGCTTGACGCCAAAGGAGGAGAGGGAGCGGAGCGAGAGTATGTTAGATTTAGGGGGAGCTTGTGAGATGGACTCGATCTTTTGTGTGATACTTCATGCATTCACGTTTACTTTCATGCATTGTGTTATATATGTGATTGTGAGACTTATGTGACATGTGGCTCTCTACTTTGATATGTATATGTCATGTCACTTGGTTATGCTCATTTGCTTTGCTTCTGCATTATACTCTGTTTCAAATGAGCTTTACTCTATGTACTCATGCTTAATTCATATCTTGTGAGTACATTGTGTTGGCTTGGATCATATATGCATGCCTAACCCTCTTTTGTTCTTATTGTCAATTGCTTATATGAACCAAGCATGTTGAAAACCTCACTCATCTCTTATACATACTCGAGGTTGTATTGTCATCAATCACCAAAAAGGGGGTGATTGAAAGCATCTAGGCCCCTAGTTGGGTTTCGGTGATTAATGATGACACAAAATTATTATGACTAACGTGTGTTTTGTAGAGGCAACTTGAGTTAGATCATGATAATGATGATTGTTTGGGCAATTATGGTTTTCATGCCCCTATCAATGGAAATCATTTCAGTTTTCAAAGGATGGACAACAAGGTTAAGGATGGACTAGTTCTAAGTATCGTTTGGCGTTGGAGAGACACCTAGAGTAGTTTAGGACTTTGTTTTTCATTTTGCCGTACTGTTAAGAGGGTATGAATGAGTAGCTTGACCTAGGTAAGTCTAATGGTTTAGATGTGGTGCATACTTGTCAAACTTAGCACTAGGTAACTTAGGTACAGCCCTAAGATCGATTGGAGACAAACTCATTCACGAAGATGTTGAAATTGGAAGTGAATGGAGTATTATTTTATTAACTGAACTCTAGTTTGGTTGTGACCAGACGTCCGGTCAGTTCATTTGCTCGACAGCAGAAGGCAGACTGCGACCGGACGCTGAATAGTAGTGTTCACCGGACGCACTGGTGCTCCCTAACTGTAGCTGCGGGGTCTCTGTGTTGATGAGGACTGGACGCTCAACTATTAACGACCGGACTCACGCGCTGCCATGTCCGGTCAACATCAGTAAGGTTCCAGAGATGAGACTTTTGGACCGAACGCGTCAGGTCCAGGTGGATCGGACGCTGCAGTGCGTCCGGTCTCTCTAATCAACTTGTTTGACAGGGTGACGCCATGTAACTGTTGGCTACTGACCGGACGTGTCCAATTACATGGACCTGCGCGTCCAGTCACCTCGAAATCTGCTGAGGTGGACCCCAGCCGTTATGTTTTGAATGGGGGTATAAATACTTATCTTACTCGTCCAATTGAGTTCTCTTACCCATTTGTTCGGCTGGAAAACACCTTTGGAGTGCAAGGGAGAGCAAGAGCCTAGTGGGGTGATTGAGATTTGATAATCCAAGATTAAGGACCTCATTAGTGTATATGGAGTAGCAAGTGTGCATCTATATTTCTCATTAGGCTTGTCTTGATCAAGTGAGAGTTTGTGCTTGTTACTCTTGGTGATCGTCATCATCTAGACGACTCGGTGAAGATTGGAAGCTTGGTGATCATCCGGCGGAGCTTGTGGATGACCTAAGTCATGGTGTAAGCAGTTGTGGGTGATTCACCGCGACGGAGTGTCAAAGAATCAGTCCGTAGAGAGCACTTGATCCTTGCGCAGATCAAGGGAGAGCTACACCCTTGCGCGGGTGCTCCAACGAGGATTGGTGGGGAGTGGCGACTCTCCGATACCTCGGAAAAACATCGCCGCGTTCCTCTCCTTCTCTTTACTTTAAGCATTTACATTTGAGCAATTTAATTCATGTCTTTACATTCTTAGAATTGCTATGCTAGAGTAGGATTGAAACCTATGGTGTAAAACTTTTGTGCGGTAGAATAATAGAAACACTTCTAGGCACAAGGGGATGAAATGGGCTAAGCGTAGGGCTCAATTATTGAAAGAAATTTAGAATTAACCCAATTTATTTCTCTATTGGGCATCTTGATCCTTTCACTTTGCTAAGGTGATCCTTTCTTGATATGTTAATGATTGCAAAAGTAAGCTTCCACCATCTCTATTTGATCCAAGCTGACACAATATGGGCTAACCGAAAGCCCAGATCCTTTGTCCTGAGAACACAATGTGTCATTGAAGCCCTAAATACAACGTAAGCTTAGTTTCATGTTCTGTATGTTGCTTGTAGTGCCGCGATTTGGTGTTTAGGTGATGCCGGCGATAATGAGACATATGATTAAGGGCTTTAATTAATTGATTGATGCGGTGTCACATTAAAAGGGTACTATATTGCTGCTGCGAAGCACCTCCAAGTTACACATTGGAGGCCACACATGAGTCATGTCAAACCATAAATAAAAGGGAAAAATATGAAAAAAAAAACCAATGGAAACTATTAAAAAGAGGTAGGAATTGTTAGAAATGAAAGTAAGGTAGATGTCTATATGTGGTTAAGTGGTAAACCGTACGCCTGAATCACAGTTCTTTTCACTAGTACAGTAATGATTTCTCTAGGTGGTGGTGGCCATTTTTTTCAGTGGCCGTTCGCAATGCGTAGGCGCCACTAAAAGTAAAATTGTGGGTCTGGACCATGAACCCTCAGTGTAAATTCAATTTTACTGGCTGTTTTCTTAAGTTTACCATCAGTAAAAAATACATGATTTGTACTGGCGGTAGCTTTAAGAAAATAGCCAGTTAAAATGTATTTATAGTGGCGGTTTTCATAACCTAACGCCACTACAAATAATTTGGAATAGACGTCGAATATTAAAAATTAAGTACTAAAATTTGAATTTTTTAAAAAGTCTCGCATGGAGAAATGATCAAAATAAAAGTTATAAATCTCGAAAAGCTATAGAACTTTCTTGTTTACAACTTTTTTATTTGAAATCATTTTATATTTTAAAAAGATGTTTGAAATAGAATTTTTAAATAGTTGAAGAACTCTTATCTCTCTTTTTAATCTCTGGTTAAAACTTGTAACTAGTCTTGCTCTCCTCAAACTAACTTCAAATTTGATGATTTTTTTCCTAAAATTTTCTAAAATCATGCTCTATCAATTTGTTATGGTTTTACAGCTATTATTTTGTCCATCTTTTATGTGACTGTGTTTTATGTATTTAAATTTTGAATTTCCAAAAATGACAAATTCAAATGTCATTTTAAAAGAGTAAATGATTTCAGCTGAAAAAGCCATCAACAACAAAGTTGTAGAACTCATCAAGATCTACAACTTTTATTTTGCTCATTTCTTCATCCGACAAAGTGATAGTAACATTGTTCACAAAATTTATATATCTCTTTTATAGTTTATGAAACCACACGAGAGATATATAAAATTTGTGAATAATGTTAGTACCACTTTATCGGATGAACAAATGACTAAAATAAAAGTTGTAGATCTTGATGAGTTCTACAACTTTGTTGTTGATGATTTTTTCAGCTGAAGTCATTTACTCTTTCAAAATATTGTGTCAAGGTCAAATTTTTTAAAATTCAAATTTTGAATTGTTCAAACAAAGTCACATGTAAAGATGACCAAAATGAAAGTTGTAGATCTCGAAAAGTTAGACACATTTGTAATTGACAACTTTTTTATTTGAGATCATTTTGTCAAGGAAAACTATGTTTGAATTTCTCAAATTTGAAATTTAATTTTTTCAAACGACCTCGGATGGAGAAACCACCAAAATAAAAGTTGTAGATCTCGAAAAGTTATAAAATTTTGTAGTTGGCAACTTTTTTAGTTGACATGAGTTGGTCAAGGAAACTATGTTTGAATTTCTCAAATTTAAAATTTGAATTTTTCAAACGACCTCGGATGGAGAAACCGACAAAACAAAAGTTGTAGATCTCAAAAAGTTATAAAACTTTGTAGTTGACAATTTTATCATTTGAAATCATCTTGTCAAGTGAAACTACGTTTAAATTTCTTAAATTTGAAATTCATTTTTTTTAAACGACCTCAGATTGAGAAACTATCAAAATAAAAGTTGTAGATCTCAAAAAGTTATGAAACTTTGTATTTGACAACTTTTTCATTTGAATTCGGTTAAGGCCTCAAACAATCAATTTAAACTCGATTTAGTATAATACGTGGGGAACCTTAATCTAATATAAACATAAGTGAGTGTGAGGCGCAGTGGTAAAGGGGGTACACACGAGCGGGAGGTCTCGGGTTTGAATCCCTGCAGGTGGGTAGCGCCGGAAAAAATGTCGTGACTTGCAAAATAGACGGGCCTCCTTGGATTTTAAAAAAATTGCTATTTTTTTAGCCTAATTTGTAATTTTTGAAAATTATCTGTAGTGGCAGTGGTCTTAATAAAACAGTCAGGAAAAATGTATTTACAGTGGCGGTTTTCTTAAGAAAACAGTCAGTGTAAATCATTTATAGCGGCGGTTCTCTAGAAGACACCTGTGAAGTTCGCGATTTTCACTGTCCTTTGGCCCTGGCGGTTGAGACAAACGCTAGTAAAAATATGTTTAGAACCGCCAATACTAATGTTCTGTGTACTAGTGTTTGTAAAAATTGAATCAAATTTTTTTACACATAAATTTTCCTCCAATGCCAGTTCGTCTACGTCCAAAATAAAAAAATAAATTTTCCTCCAAGAACAAAAATCAGTGCGAAATTAAACCCGTGTACTAGCCTTTGGCAATGAATTGACGGCAAATGTTGACTCTTGAGCGGCGCATGCATGCAAGGACCAGACCCAGCTGGTGATCAACGGACGGAGAAGGCAGCAGAGCAGTGGTGGTGTCCACACATAAAGGTCATCGGCTAGCTAGGTAGGATTAGGACCGCGTAGTACTCCATTTGCTTGAGATGTGCAGCGTGTACGTGCTCTGAAAATCTCTGATGCTCGGCGAAGACGACGAAGATCGAATAAGGAGCAGCTTTTGGCAGTTGGTCCGGACAGGGAGAAGGACGTGCCTCCTGTGTGGGGACGCGCCCTGAGATCGCGTGATCTTTGGGATCGCCCCGTTTGAGGCGGTGCCGGTGCGGCGTGGTCCTTAACCCCGGCCGCGAGATCTTTCCCCGTGCGCGACATGACCTTCATAACTCGTCCGGAGCATGACACCCCGTGTCGGTGTTTCAAGATGTCATCCACTAATAAATTTCTAATATTGTATGTCTGATTCGGATAGTGTGCTAAGAATAAACAAGGTTTATATTGGTCGGACAGAATGTCCATACGTTATGTTCGTTGCTGTTACTCGTGTTACTAGCACTGAAAGTTCGTAGTAGGAGTTACAAACGGTTGAGAGAGGAACAGTTCCTAAGTCTCTGGTGAGAGGAGCGAACGGGTGCCGAGAGCTCTGTCACTTTCCGGTTGTATGCTTATGTGTTCTGATCGGTTCGGGGTTCGATGGGTTCCAGTCCGAATCGATGCGATGCCTTTATGAGATGCCCTGCTTTCTCTTTTATAGGCCAAGAGAAAGCACGGGTTACAGTGGAGGAAAAGAGGAGAATGAGAAGGAGAAGAAGTCCTCCAGGATCGCCGGGTCCTTCTTTTCCTTCACGCGGGTCCCGCCGACCATATAGACGTCAACAGGGACTACTCCACGTCGCGGCCCTGTACGTCACTCACGCCATGCGCAGGCGTCATCTCCCGGTCGTGGCGCTCCACTCCGTCCTGGCACACGTCGTGGTGAACTGACGCGTATGTCAGTCCTCGTACGACGGTTAGGAAGAACAGCACCGGTACGCCCGACGTTGTTCCTGATGTGAATCCCCAGGTATAGCCCGTCACAGCAACGGGTTATATCGGGGCGTGCCGGTCACCTCCCTGGTGTCAGAGATTTGACCTAGGCCATTCGCTTGGACCTGGAGTGGTTGGCGGCAGTATGGATCTCCGTCAGGCGTGACGGATCCCCCGACCTTAGGGTCGCTCGAGGCGGAGTCCCCCCATAGGCCGGGCGAGGCGGAGCCAACCCTCAGAGGTCGGGCGAGACGGAGCCGCCCTCAGAGGTCGGGCGAGGTGGAGCCAGCCCTTAGAGGTTGGGCGAGCCGGAGCCCGCGGCCTCGGTGTCGGGCGAGGCGGAACACAAACCCAAGGGTCGGGCGAGGCGGAGCCTGCCCCCAGAGGCCGGGCGAGGCAGAGCCAGCCCTCATAGGTCGGGCGAGGCGGAGCTCATGGCCTCGGGTCGGGCGAGGCGGAGCCCGTCCTCAGAGGTCGGGCGAGGCGGAGCGCAAACCCTAGGAGCCCGGCGAGGCAGAGCCAGCCCTCAGAGGTCGGGCGAGGCGGAGCCCGCGGCCTCAATGTCGGGTGAGGCGGAGCTTGCCCCCAAAGGCTGGGGGGTCGATTGGAGCTATAGTCGCGCTCTTGACTACTCGGATGAATCAATGCTGATGGTTCTTAGCTCCTCCTCTTTGGGTACCCTAGTATTGGTCCCCGACAGTAGCCCCCGAGCCTGCTGAGGAGTAGAACACTCCTTCGGAGGCTTTTTCGAACGGGAGGACCCTGAAGGCCTAGGCCTTCTTTTGTTTCCCACAGCGTGACCTGGGGGGTGATTCCCTTTCCTCGAGCCCCCTCCCATAGCAGGGGTCCGGTCGAGGATCGGTTCGTCTTTGTTATTGTCTTCCCTCAAGCGTTTTTCTGATAAAAACGGAGGGGCCAAACCGTGCCACGATTTTCCTCTAAGGATGAATCATGGCACCCGGTGAGCTGTTAATGGGCTAGTCTGAGTGGGGTCCCTGGCATCGCGTTCGTGGGGATCCAGCTTGGGTCAGTTTGGTGACTGACCCCAGATTCTCAGCGGTCAATCCATATAGTTCTCAGGTCTGTTCGACCTGTCCCGAGGGCTAAGTACATTTCTTCAAAAAAAATCCATGGATCATAACCGGCCGAGACTCGAACATGTCCCGGGATGCCCACAACACTCGTGCGCCCAGGTACTGGCCTCTAGCTGGCCCATCCCTTTCCTCCTCTCACCCTAAAGGTGCATGGAGCGGTTGTCGAATCTGTCGATGGGCCGACCTACGAACTCCTAGGCCCAGTCGGGCCGTAGAGGCGCTTTTAGATCCGTATTCCTCTTACTCGTGACGAGTCATGGCCCGTTTGGAGAGGCAAAATGTCTAACGAGTTTCCTAAGAGAACGGACAGAGATTGCATGTGCACGTCCCACGGCGGGACGTTGCGGCGGATCGTGGTAGGCGTGGAGATCTAGGTGGGCGGTTGGTTTCCTCGCATTCATCGCCCCTATAAAACCAATGGGTTCGCCCCCCCACATTCCATACCTTGCATCCTTGCCTCCGCAGCCACGACCACCACCGCCAATCGCTCAGATTTCCTGTCTTCGCATCGCCGCCGTCGTCGAGCTCGCATCCACCAGCCCCTATCTCCAATGGATTCGTGGTGCCATTCTAACATCACATTCTAGCGCATGGAGGGCCTCGTCCGTCGTGGTCTTCTGCACACGCGGATCACGGCCGAGGAGTGGCTGCTGCCCAATGAGGAGGACGTGATGTCGCCGCCCAAAGGCCATGTGGTGTCGTTCGCCCACTTCCACGAGCGTGGGTTTGCGACCCCCGCCCATAGATTTCTTCGGGGGCTGCTGCACTACTACAAGATCGAAGCACAGCATCTCAATCCCAATGGGATCCAGCACATGGCGGTGTTCGTCGCCCTGTGCAAGGGGTTCCTGGGGATCAGCCCCCACTTCGATTTGTGGAGGTACTTCTTCGCCGTCACCCTCCAAAAGAAGACGGAGAAGAGCGGTAGGCAGGAGCCGCACCTGCCGATGGGGTGCGCCGGCATCTAGCTCCGAAACAATTGGGTCGGCGAGTACCTGTTGATGCGGCTATCAACGTCCAACAAGGGGTGGCACTCGCAGTGGTTCTACCTTAAGAACGACGCTGCCACCCCTCTACCGGAGTTCACCGGGCGCCTGATCGAAGAGGCCCCGGAGTCGTGGAGGAAGTGGGGCATCTCAGAGAAGGACAAGGAGAACGGCTTGAAGGGGTCAGGCATCATCGGGGCCTACCACGCAAGGAGGGTGGTGCTATTGATGATGCGCGCGCTCCCGCTGTACGCGATGGCGCCTGAGGCGTCGCTCGATGGAACAACGCTCGCCGAGGGGGCGCTCCCCAACTCCGAGATCGCGCAACGCATCATGGAGGCAATGGAGCTCTCATGGGATGACGTGGGAGCCCCCCTTGATTTCATCTACCCAGTGCCGAGACATCCTCCAATGCGGTCAGAACCAGGCCACGTCGTCTTCATAAGTTTACCCTTCTCATGCCTTCTCTTCAATAGATTTCCTAACCTCTTGATACTAACTTTGAGATGGGCGGGACCAGCCAAGGGACCACATCTTCACGGATCACCCGGCGCCATTGCTGTGGGATTCGTCCGTGAGGGCAGTGAATCGTGTCGAGGGCGAGCGGCTGAGAAAGGCGAAGGAGGACAAGAAGTGAAAGAGGCAGCAGAAACTGCAAGCGTAGGAACGAGGGGAGAACACCGATAGCAACGACGATAATGACGACGACAAGGTAGCCGACGATGTCAAGTGGGACATCCTGGAGAATGAGGATGCACTGAGGTATTGGTTCGTCCTTGTAGGAGTCGGGACCCTTCCCGTTCCATGAAGGGGATGGTACGTCCGGGGAGCCGGCGGAGGCAGGACGTACCGTCGGTCTCCCTTAGGAGTCAACGGGGGCGGGCGGCTCTGCTGCCACGCCTAAGATGTCGGTAGTGGCGGGTGGCTCCACCGTCGCACCCCAAGAGTCAAGGGGAGCGAGCCCCTCTGCCCAGGAGTAGGGGGCGTGCTCGAAATGGCCTCGCCCCGACGAGGCGGAGCAGAGGTCAGGGGGTTCACTCCCCAAATGCATCTGTCGCTCGACGATGCTGAGGCGAGTTTGTTAGTTCCTCTGTTTTTTTCCTATTTTTGTCGGATTTTGTCATGACTTATGCTTTTCGTCCCTTGCAGCGTCGGCAGGCAGCGCAATCCTTTGGTGCTGGTGCCAAAGAAGAGCGTCGCCCTCCAATTGCGGCGACAACCGTCAGCTAGTTTCGCGCTTGTTTTTGGCGGGAGCGACACTAGTGTGAGCATGTCGTCAGTCGGTCGGACGCTGCCCATGGTGGCGCTCGTGCCCTCGGCAGGACAGGCGGACACGGGGGCTCAAAGGATGCCTTCGGAGGTCACGGAGTAGCCGGCCATGGCCACGATACCACTGCCGACGATGGGGCGGACGGGGCTATCGACCGTGGTGAGCGCGACGCTACCGGTCGTGACCCCTCCAACGCAGGTGGAGGTGGCAGTGGTCGTGGCAGACGGGTCACAATCGAGCACAACCGCAGCGGCGCCCGAGGCACCGGCACGACCCGCGCCATCGGCGGCCCAAGCGATGGCGCCTGGCGTGGGCCATACGGAGGGGGCCACGACCGAGGGGTCCCCGAGAGTTGTGGTGGTGGCAGAGAGGTCGGTAGTGCTTGGGATCAGCGGGGAGTCATCCCTGGTGCTGACATCGGTAATCAGCGAGCCCCTACTCCGGTGGATAAATCCGCAGGATCGGGCGTCGACACTCTTCACCCTCGACGATGCCACCGAGAGCATAGAGCGGGAGAGCCTTGACATCGGGATCATGTCCGTGCTGGAATCCTTGGACCACACTAGGGGTGCCTTGTGCTACGTTGTTGTTCCCTCTGGCCAGGTATTTGCCTGATCCTGCTTCTTGCCCTTTTCTTTCTCTATATACTTTTTGTATTCTAACCATCATTTTCCTGCAATCCCTCATAGCTCGCAGCCGGGGGAAGTCTTGGTTCCTTCATCAACAGAAGGAGACCTAGGACCGCATCATCAAGGAGGCATGGCTATGCGGGGAGGTGACCGCCCAGCAGAGGGTGACCGAGCTGACTCCCCTCACCGAGGAAGCAGACAGTCTTTGGTCGTGGGTGCCGAAGCCGTCGGGATGCAGACCAAGCCGAGAAGGCGTTCAAGGCCCTATCGATGAGGTCACGGAGGGACAACGAGGAGGACACCCAGGTCAGGAAGGAGCAGGATGAGCTGCTCTAGAAGGATGCTGAGACCAGCCAGCGGATCCTCGACCTTCTGGCCGAGGTTGAGAAAGAAAGAGAGTTGCGGAACCATGGAGAGGCTCTACTCAGAACGTGGCATGGCTCATGAGGAACGTGACCAGGCCTTCTGAGAGCATGACTAGGCCTGCGTCGAGCGCGACGACACGCAATAGAAGGTTGGCTCCCTCCAGGCCAAGCTTGGAAATGCAACGACCCAGAAGCTAGAGGTCGAAAGTGTTTCTGTCGGGCTAGCCGTGGACCTCGCCGAGGTGAGGAGGAATCTTTAGGCGGAGAGCAACGAGCTTAGTATCCTGAGTGCTACCCTCGGAGTGGTCTACGATGACCTTGAGGTGGTGCGGTCGGAGGGGACCAGTTCGCTCACGGCCCGTGCCATCAAGATCACGGTGCGGGTGCGCTAGCTTGAGAGGAATGCCCTTCACGCTAGGGTCAATCAATACTTCACGATTGCTTGTTCTCACTATGGGGACAACATTGATCTAGAGACGATGAGCCATGGCTTCGCACCTGGCTAGGAAGTCCACGAGCTGCAGGAGATGGAAGCGGCGGTGGCTCCCCTTTTGCAGGACCTGGCGGACAGGATCGAAGACATAGTTCTCCCCTGGAGGGGTTAGTTAATTCAATAGGATGGTCAATCATTCTTGTAATCAATGGACAAGTGCCGACCCTTGTATATCATTTAAACAAACTTGTTATTTTGTTTCGTTTGACCAAGTCTGTTCTTTTGTTTTTGTGCGAACGGATTTGTTTTTCCTCTCATTCTATGTGTGAAAAGGGGTTCATGCGTTCCGACCCTTCCATTTGTTAAGACCGTAGAGCCTAAGGTGTAGGAGGGAAACACCGATCACACTGGTAAACAAGAGTGTCGTGGCCACTAGGGCGTAGGTTTCTCGCAGTTCGACTAGCCATGCTCGGTCATTCATTTCCACAGACCTTGCTACTAGGTTTAATGTGAGGAAGGGTGTCGGGCGTGGCGACTGTTTTAGAAGGGGTGTGTGTATAGCCTTATCAGCCCCCAAGTGAGACCTAACCCCTTGCCATTGCTGGGGTCGGGTGTCACTAAAAATCGAGGAGAGGATAGTGAAACTAGTAGGAGAAAGCATCTCTTGTTTTCGTGCATACCCCCTCCCTAGTATCTGAGCCATTGTTCTGCGACCGAGCATTTGGTCTCCTTGCGAGTCCAACTTTCCTCGAGCCCCCACGCATAATAGGGGTCTGGTCGAGGGTCGGCTTGTCTTTGTGATCGTCGCCCCGTCTATGGTTTCCGCAACCGGAGGGGTTGAGCTAACGTCACTCACCTCGATGGCTCTAGTGACGCGCTCGGTGAGTATGCTATCGGGTATGTTCAGGTGGAATCTGAGTCCATCATTTATGACAGGGTCGGCATAGCCCTCATGTGGCATTCCACTGCTCCTTAACTCACCTCTCGGCAGATGCACATGTTGCTCTGGAGAGTGACTTAGGTGGCCCGCTGACCTCTCCTTGAAGGAGATTCTACCGGCTCGGCTCAAGGTTAGGATCGAATGAGAAGGTCGAGATGACCCTATCCGCTTCTGAGCAGGTCAGGCAAAGTCTGCTGGGGCTCATCTGCATTTTCTCCCCTGGCTCTGTTCGACGCAAGGCGGCCTTGAGCCCTTCGCAAGCCAGCCTTCGAACCCCGGTCAGGTGGATTCCCGAGTTCGGGTCAGGTGGCTCGAGCCCCCTAGCCTCGTGGGGCTCAGTGGGGGTCAGCCATGTTTCGTGTGTCACCCCATCCGTGGTTTTTGCATCCGGAGGGGCTGAGCTAACGACACTTGCCTCGATGGCTCAGTGTCGCGCTCGGCGAGCTCACAAACAGACATGTCCGAGTGAAATCCGGGTTCGTCATTCGCTGACGGGGTCGGCATAGCCCTTATGTGGCATTCCACTGCTCCTTAACCAGCCTCCGGGTAGATGCTAGTGTCACTCTAGAGAGCGACTGAGGTGGCCCGCTGGCCTCTCCTTGATGGAGATTCTATGGGCTTGGCTCGAGGTTGGGATCGAATGACAAAGGTCTAGATGTCCATGTCCACTTCTGAGTGGGGTCAGGCAAGGCCGCTGGGGCTCATCTGTGTTTTTCTCCCCTAGCTTTGTTTGATGTGAGGTGGCCTCAAGCCCTTCGCGGGCCGGCCTTCGAACCTCGGTGGGTCGCCGCTCATGTCGAATGAGACGACTACCGCTTCATGACGCGACGCGAAGCGTTGTGATGCAATAATCGCATATGCAATGCTTGGATATATGTGATGAATGTATGAATCAATGTATGAATGAATGTATGAGAATGGATGAATGAATGCTCATGTACTGGAAAAGTAAAGTGGGAGTTGGTAAAGTTACCTCGATGGCTCGAGTGTCGGGTTCGGGGAGCTCTTACCATATATGTCCATGTGGGGTCCGGGTCCGTCGTTCATTACGGAGTTGGTGTGACCTATATGGGACATCCCGCTGCTCCCTGCCCATCCTCGGCTATGGTCAGAGCCGTCCAATCGACTTTGGGCGACCTACTGGCCTCTTGTTGATGGAGATTCCACAGGTGGGCCCCTCCAAACCCTTCCTGAGAAGGCAGAGGCTAAATCTCAGGGTGTGGGGACAAAAACTATGATCATGCTGGTGACCAAAAAACGTCATAGCCACCGGGGCATAGGTTTCTTACAGTCCGACCAATTTGACCCAGCGTTTGTTTCCACACACCTTTCCTTTAGGTTTTAGCTCGAGAAAGGGGTTGGGCATCGAGAATGTCTACCGAATAGACACTCTTGCTAGCCCCCGAGCAAGACTCGACCCCTTGTCGTTGCTGGGGTCGGGGGCTCGATAGCGAAATTAATGCGCGTAAAGTAAGGGTGACCCATCTCACGGCAGCGGCCTGAATCGTTCGATCAACTTGGGTGACCCGCTGGCACAGGACTTACCTCGATGGCATGAGTGACGGGTTTAGGGAGCTCTTACCGGATATGTTCGAGTGCAATCTGGGTCCATCGTTCGTAATGGGGTCCGCATAACCCACGTGGGGCATCCTACTGCTCCCTCCCCATCCCTCGGCTGTGGCTAAGCCATCCGGTCGACTTGTATTGCCCCGCTAGGATAGGACTTACCTACAGAGACAGAGGATGAGAACATCCCATGCAAGAATTTAATTAGGCAGATAATCCAAGCAGTGAACTTGTAATAAATGGACAAGCTCTTAAATTTCGTTATAGCCAAATAGCCTTTTAGCCCTTCTCCCCTTTTTGTATAAAAAGGTTAGTGCATTCCTACGCTTTCCGTCGTTAAGGTCGTAAAGTTCAGGGTGTGGGTGAGAAATTCTAATCATGCTGGTGAGCAAAGGCGACGTAGCCGCTGGGGCATAGGTTTCTCATAGTCCGACCAGTTATACTCAGAGCTTGTTTCCGCTGGGTCGATCACAGAGAAAGTTGGCCAGGTGGATAAACTCTTAGACATGTACCGACACTTTTTGTGACTAAGGACAAAAAACCCTGAGGTGTGGAAAAAACTCTGATCACGCTGGTGAGCAAAAGCACCGTAGCCACCGAGGCGTAGGTCTCTCGCAGTCCGACCAGTTTTACTCAATGTTCATTTCCGCAAACCTCGCTTCTGGGCCTTAATGTGAGAGAGGGTCAGGCGTAGAGAATGTCTACTGGATAGGTATACTCTTATTAGCCCCCGAGCGAGGCCCGACCCCCACCGTTGCTGGGGTCGGGTGTCACTAAAGGTCGGAGAGTTTGATAGCGAAACTAATCAGAGAAAGTGCGCGTTTATTAAGGGTAAAGCAACGTAGATGCTCGATGTTCTAGGCATGGACGAAGACTCCGCTGTCGATAGTCTTGAGCTTGTAGGCGCCCAGTCGAAGCACCTCCAGGATGATGTATGGTCCCTCCCACGGCGGGGAGAGCATGTAGCTATCCTTGCTGCTCTGGACGAGGTGGAGGACCAGGTCTACGATGTTGAAGGTCCGACCCCGCACTCGACGGCTGTGGTACTAGCATAACGCTTGCTGGTACTTGGCCGAGCGGAGGAGGGCAACGTCGCCCGCTTCATCCAGCTGGTCCATGGCGTCCTTGAGGGATGCCTTGGCTCCCTGTTCATCATACGCCCTGACCCTTGGCGCTCCATAGTCGAGGTTAGTTGGGAGGATAGCCTCAGAACCGTAGACCATGAAGAATGGTGTATAGCCGGTGGGAAGCTCTGTGACCCATCGTCTGCCAAACTTGTTCAACCGCTTGAAGATCCTAGGCATGAGGCCCTGTAGGACCATACCATTTGTGTGCTCGACCTCCCGTTCGTGCGGGGGTGCGCTATAGCGGCCCAATCGACACGGATGTGATATTCATCGTAGAATTGGATAAACTTCTTCCTGGTGAACTGTGTGCTATTGTCCGTGATAATGGAGTTCGGTACTCCAAAGCGATGGATGATATCAAGGAAGAACAACACGGCTTGCTCGGACTTGATCGTGGAGATCGGTCGGGCCTCTATCCACTTTGTAAACTTGTCTACGGTGATAAGCAAGTGGGTATAGCCCCCGGGTGCTCTTTTGAGAGGTCCGACCAGATCGAGCCCCCAAACTGCGAACGGCCACATGATGGGATCGTCTAGAGTGCTTGGGGTGGTAGATGGGTCTGCCAAACATAGTACTAACACTCTTCACAGGTGCACACAATCTGTTCGGCATCGGCTACTACGGTTAGCCAGTAGAAGCCTTGACAAAATACGGTTTCAACCAGGGTTCTAGGCATGGCATGGTGACCGCAGATCCCACCATGGATATCACTTAGCAACTGCTTCCCTTGTTCGATGGGGATGCAGCGCTGTAGGATCCCGGTGTGGCTTTGCTTGTAGAGTTCACCCTCAACAAGGACAAAAGACTTGGCGTGACGCATGAGCCACCGAGCCTCTGTCTTGTCCGTTGGTAGAGCCTCGCGGAGCAAGTAGTCGAGGTAAGGCATCCACCAGTCACCCAGAGGGTCGGGCTCTATCGCTGGATCCTCGTCAAGCTACATGACCTCAGGGTCAGATGGAGCCGATGGCTGGTTAGCTCCCAAGCCCAGGGTAGGCGGCCCATCATCGGCTTGTTTTGGCTCCTCATAGCGGAATGAGGGTTTGTGCTGATCACTGGTGAAGATGCCCATCGGCACCGGCTCTCGCCCGAACGCCGCCTTCGCCAGTGCATCAGCCGCCTCATTGAGACGCCTTGGGATGTGATTGAGCTCAAGGCCGTCGAACTTATCCTCCAACTGGCAGACTTCTCTGTAGTATGCAACCATCTTGGCGTGGTGGCAGCTCGACTCCTTCATGACTTGGTCGATGACCAGCTAGGAGTTGCCCCGGACGTCGAGGCGTTGGATACCCAACTCGATGGCGATGCGTAGGCCATTGTTGAGCACCTCATATTCGGCCACATTGTTGGAGGAGGGGAAATGGATGCGAACCATGTACCTCATGCGTACCGTAAGCGGCGAATCAAAGACCAGCCCTTTGTCGGTGCCTTTCTTCATCAATGATCTATCGAAGTACATCGTACAGTACTCCTAGTCGATGACTGCTGGTGGCATTTGGACCTTGGTCCACTCTGCAATGAAATCAGCCAACACTTGGGACTTGATGGCCGTCCGGGCGGCATATGAGATGCCTTGTCCCATCAGCTCGAGTGTCCACTTCGCGATTCTTCCCATGGCATTCTAGTTTTGGATGACCTCACCGAGGGTGTAGGACATCACAATCGTCGCCGGATGTGACTTGAAGTAGTGGCATAGCTTCCTCTTGGTGATGAGGACGGCATGCAGGAGCTTCTGGATTTGGGGGTAGCGGGTCCTAGAATCAGACATGACCTCGCTAATGAAGTACACGGGGCGCTGTACTTTGAGGGCATGTCCCTCTTCTCGATCCACCACCAGGGCAGCGCTGACCACTTGCGTGGTGGCCACAATGTAGAGCAAAAGCGGTTCTTTGTCAGTTGGAGGAACTAGGATCGGGGCCTCCATCAGGAGCTGTTTGACCCTGTCAAGCGCCTCCTGGGCCTCGGGCGTCCATTCGAAATGGTTAGCCTTCTTCAGAATCTGATAGAGGGGGAGACCTCATTCGCCGAGGTGCAAGATGAAGCGGCAGAGCGTGGTGAGGCACCCTGTAACTCGTTGTACCTCCTTCATGTTCTAAATCAGGCCTATCCTTGTGATGGCTGAGATCTTCTTTGGTTGGCTTTGATGCCACGCTCGGAGACGATGAAACCAAGCAGCATACCCTTCGGGACCTCAAAAATGCACTTCTTGGGGTTGAGCTTAATGCCATTTCCTTGGAGTTTTGCGAAGGTCTACTCAAGGTCGGCTACGAGCTGGTCAACCCATTTGGACTTGACCACGATGTCATCCACGTAGGCCTCAATGGTTCGCTCGATGAGGCCTCCGAAACACTTGAGCATACAACGCTGGTACGTAGCCCCTGAGTACGCATTGTGACGTAGCAGAATGATCTAAATAGGGTGATGAAAGATGTCGTGAGCTGGTCAGACTCTTTCATCGTGATTTGATGGTACCCAGAGTACACATCAAGGAAGCAAAGGGTTTCGCATTCTGAGGTAGAGTCAACTACTTGATCTATGCATGGCAAAGGAAACAGATCCTTTGGACATGCTTTGTTGAGACCCGTGTAGTCAACACACATTCTCCATTTCCTGTTTTTCTTTCGTATAAGGACGCGATTGGCTAACCACTCTGGGTGGTATACTTCCCTGATGAACCCTACCGCCAACAGCTTCGCGATCTCCTCGCCGATGGCCCTATGTTGCCCCTCGTTGAAGCGACGCAAGCACTGCTTCACCGGCTTGGAGCCCGGTCTGATCTTCAAGGCATGATCTGTGACTTCTCTTGAAATGCCCAGCATGTCCAAGGGTTTATATGCAAAGATGTCTCTGTTGGCGTGGAGGAAGCTGACGAGCGTGCTTTCCTATTCAGAGGAAAGCGTGGTGCCAATGCGCACCACTTCGCCCTTGGAGCCGCTAGGGTCCATTTGCTCGAAAGACCTGGCTGATCGCTTGGGGTTGGGTGCTTCTTCGGCAACCTCCTTCCCGATGGCCGCAAGCTCCTTGGAGGTGATGATTGCTGTGGCATGATCGCAACACTCGACCTTGCATTCGTAGATGTGCTAGAAGGATGTGCCAATGGTGATGACCCCACATGGTCCCGACATCTTCAGATTTAGATATGTGTAGTTAGGGATGGCCATGAATTTCGCGTAGCATGGACGTCCTAGGATGGCGTGGTAGGTTCCATGGAATCTGACCACCTCGAAGGTGAGGGTCTCTGTCCTATAATTGGATGGATCCCCAAAGGTGATGGGCAGATCGATCTGTCTAAGTGGCACGGCCTGCTTTCCAGGCACCATGCCGTGGAAAGGCGCTCTGGTCGGTTGAACGCGTGATCGGTCGATGCCCATGGCGTCAAGCATTTCAGCATACATGATGTTGAGGCCGCTGCCTCCATCCATCAGTACCTTGGTGAGCTGCTTCGTGCTGATGATCGGGTCGACCACAAGCAGATATATCCCTGGTTGTGGGATGCTCTCCCGGTGGTCAGTCCGATCAAATGTTATGGCAGACTCCGACCACCAGAGGAAGACAGGCGCAGCCGGTTCGACCGTATAGACCTCGTGGCGTGCGAGCTTCTGGCGGTGCTTGGAGTCATAGGCCGCTGACCCTACAAAGATCATGAGGCAGCCATCCAGCATTGGAAAGCCATTGTCCCTCCACTCGGTGTCGTCTGCGGTCGGCTCAAGGTCCTTCCCATGCCCTCCCTTGTTGAAGCCTCCAGACAGGAACCGCTTCATGAGGCCGCAGTCCTTGTATAGATGCTTGATGGGGAAGGAATGGTTCGGGCATGGCCCTTTAGCAGCTTCTCGAAGTGGTCCGGGGTACCCTCCATGGGCTTCTGGCCCCCTTTGCGATCGGCAGTGGCCACGAGGGAGCCCTCGCGCCGCTGTTTGTTCTTCTTCTTGATGGGACGGTTGGAGGCGCCTTTGCTGGCATCCTCATCCCGCTTCGCCTTACGTTTGACGTAGCCAAAGATCGCTCCGACTGCCTCCTCGCCTGAGGCGTGGCTAGTGGCGATGTCAAAGAGCTTCTTGGTGGTTCATGGGCTCTTACATCCCAGCTTGTGAACCAGGGACTCACAGTGGCGACGTTAGGCAGTCCGTTGCACTGTCGGGAGAAGCGCCGGATGTACCCACAGAAGGTTTCTCTAGCCTTCTATTGGTAGTTTTTGAGATCCTATGGGTTCCTAGGACGCTTGTACATGCCCTGGAAGTTCCCCACAAAGATCTCTTTCAGGTCCGCCTAACTTTGAATTCCATTGGGCGGAAGGTGTTCCAACCATGTTCGTGCAAAAATCAGCCAGAAATAATGGAAGGTTGTGGATAATGAAGTCGTCATTATCCGCTCCACCGGCTTGGCACGCAAGTCGATAATCCTTGAGCCATAGTCCGGGGTTCATTTCCCCAGAGTATTTCAGGATGTTGGTTGGTAGTCGGTACCGTGGCGGGAAGGCGGCGTTGAGGATGTGTCGGCCGAAGGCCTGAGCTCCCGGCAGGCTGGGCTTGGGCTTCGGTCCTCGCCGCTGTCGTAGCGTCTGCCACGACGAGGGTGCTAGCCGCGGCGAGCTCCCTCCCTCGCATCGCCACGGGTATGCCTGCGGGCGTCGAGGGTGTCGCACGAGTCACGATTGCGGCTGAGACGCTCATGCACCGTGATCACGGTGCACAGCCTATAGCCTTGCGATGCCTGGTGGACTAATGCGTCCTTATCGGGGCGCTCCAAGGGCGCACGCTGGC
Source organism: Miscanthus lutarioriparius (assembly GCA_904845875.1). Taxonomy (NCBI): domain Eukaryota; kingdom Viridiplantae; phylum Streptophyta; class Magnoliopsida; order Poales; family Poaceae; genus Miscanthus; species Miscanthus lutarioriparius. Next base: position 10,206,160 of record CAJGYO010000001.1, on the reverse strand, counting down.
TGGTATCGAGCTCGTGTCGTTGAGACAACGAGCTTTTGGCTTGCTACGCTGCTGCACGCTCGAGTAGCGTGTGAATCTCAAGATGGGCCCGATGATCCTCAGGCGTTACGGGCCTCGGAAGCCCCTGGAGCAAGGCCACCATAGCGACGATGTTCTGGCTCTCCCGGGGGAAGTGCGGGAGTGCTTCATTGTCATCAATGATCCTCCGGTTCACGTCGCAGGACATGGCGCGTGCACGCCCACCGTCTCCATGGCGCTCGATCTCTCGATCGAGCTCCGCGCGTTCCTGCTCAAGCTAGAGTCATGCTTCCTCAAGCTCTTGGTGTCGGGCCTTCAGCTGCTCCACCCACAGGTGAGGCGGGACCCCTGCATCCCCCCCGACCTCATCGTTAAGGTCGTTCATTGGGTTAGCTTCTTCCTCATGGATGCTTTCGACGTGTCCCTCGGAGGTACCCGCCATAAAGCACTCATGAGAGGGGTGATGGCTCCCCCTGCAGGAGTCAAAGCTGGAGGGTGACTCCGATTCTCCTGAGAGGAGGTCATGGAAAGACTTAGCGACATATTCGGTCATCCCCACGAACCTATCGTTCATGGGGGGCGGAGGCGTGCGTTGTGCCACAAGGTGGCCATCGGTCTCTGCGGCATTGCGGAGACCGAACGGGAGTGCTACCAGGGCACTCCGGATGAGGTATTCCGGAGAGAGCGGCTCCTCTCCGGCAAACTACGCCATGACATTGGCGAACGAGAAGGTGAGGTGGCGTAGGTCCTCTCGGGATGGTCGGGGTCCCAAGAAGGCGCCGAGCTAGCGCTCTAACGTCCTATAGTCGAAGTCGAGGAGCTGGTCGCTTCTGGGGGCACGGGCCTCTGGTGCGTGCAGTCGCAGCTCCTCAAGCACCTCGGCGATCGCGTTGAGGCCGGTGGAGTGGAGAGGTCGGATGGCGGCTGGAGCCATCGCCAACTCTCCCTCCGTCGTGACGATGAAGTCTAGGTCCCCGAAGCGCACATGCGCGCCCGAGACCCAGCTGAGGTTGTGACTAGCCATCCGAGGCCTAGTGTGGATGTCGAGATGCATAAAAGGCTCCTACCTGGCGCGCCAACTGTCGGTGTTTCGAGTTGCCACCGACTAGTAAATTTTAATATTATTACGTCTGGCTCGGATGGTGTGCTAAGAGGAGACGAGGTTTATACTGGTTCGGGCAGAATATCCCTATGTCATGTTCATTGCTGTTACTCGTGTTACTAGCACTGAAAGTTCATAGTAGGGGTTACAAACGATTGAGAGAGGGACAGTTCCCAAGTCTCTGGTGAGAGGAGCAAACAGGTGCCGAGAGCTCTGTCGCTTCCACTACAAAAAAAGTTCACTTCTGAGACGATTCATTTTTGTCATAGTACATGCAAATAACATCATCAAAACATATCTGTGATGGACTTATGACAAAATTCTGATCGTCATCTTTGTAGCGTCACATTTGTTGCACGGTGGCGCTTTAGTGTTTTTCGTCATAGATAGAGTTACATCCATGACGCTTTCCCCTCCGTCACTGATCTATTTCAGCAGGTGTTCTAGTGGACACGTGTATGATGGAGATGTGTACACGTGTATGATGAGGGTGTCGACACGTGTTTGACGAGGAGGTTGACACATGTACTGTTTGCAGGTTGACACATGGCGCTCTTGTGCTCGTTTACGTGGCAGCATGTAAGATGACATGGCAAGACATTGGAGATGACGTGGCAGCAAGTTAGAGATGATGTGGCGACTGTTACTTAGTGAACTTTGTTTTTGTCATAGTACAGATTCGATGAATTCGATATAATTCACAGGCAGTACCATTATTGTCAGGCCTGAGCACTTATCCCATACACATGCAACACAAGTTTATTCATCAAGCACCAACATAGTTTCATACAACACAAATTTATGTTCAAATACAACCAGAGTTCCCTAACACGGGAAACAAGTTCACACACATCCAACAGACCAAGTTCCAAAGCAAAGGTACCAAACCATAGACAAGTTCATAGGCAACATAACTGATAGACCAAGTTTAGTAACTTATTATGAGGACCAACAGCACCACCACTCCACTGCTCAGCAGCACTCCATGGCACTCCAAGGAACCTAAGCTGCACAGGAGCAAGCTAAGTAGCTCGATTACCTGAGTTGAGGTTCAAGATGCGTTGAAGTAACAGATCATTAGCTTCTTGTTTCTTCTTGAACTCCTCCATCTCTTGCTGGGCCTTGCGCACTTCTTCTTGGGTCTTGGCCATTGATTCTTCTATTTCTTCAGCTTTCTTCTTTAGGCAGTCCAATTCTTCTTGAAGTAGATCAGCCCATTGCTTTTCGGCCTACACCTGTTCTCTTAGTTGTGCTTCTCTTGCGGTGATCTTGTGATTTGCTTACTGGTGTTTCAATACCAGCATTATTGAGGAATGTAGAGGCTGCACTGGTTTGTGAGAGAACCTTGGAGACAATCTCAGTACTAGATCTTGGTATTTCTAAATCTTGAGCAGGTTGGGCCAACATATTTTCCATGGCAGCCTACAGCAAACAGGTGGAAAAAGGATATGATAACTATGGAGTCCATTTCTCAAGCATACATGAAAATCATCACAAACATATTGATGTATATATGTTTAAGTACATGAACACAGTTAACAATAACTTCACATGGCACATCAGAGTTGAATATCCTATCCATTTCACAACAACAATAGGACCATGCACAGAAAACATATGACTTCACATATAAGTGTATACATATGAACATTTAGTCTATGTACTAATCCATCCAGCAATTATATAGGAACAACTTTTCTTGATTTGCACATAGGTAAAATTTTCCATTTCATAAGCATAGATAGACCATGCACAAAGAACATATGATTCCTAAACCAAGTAGGAAATTCCTTTTCTAACCTATTCTCAACATCATGGCCACCTTCTTCCTCTAACTATTGTCTAAACTTGTTGCACACAGTTTGCAATATGTATTGGTCACCCATGTTTAGCATTGTTGTTTACTAGCACACACAATTTAGGAAAGAGAACCTAGACTAAACAGAACCTGGGCAAAGAGCATGTTTTGCATCTTCAAATACTTTCGCAAACCTAGGTTGTTCTCCATCTTCTTACTGTACAACACTTTGGAGCATTGTACAAGCTTTAGCTATCATCTCGACCTAACTCGTGATCATCCTCATTTGTAGGGCTCATCCACATGCAAGTATCACATCAACAAGATCATCGGTGAGTTCATTTGCATCCTCTGCATGTTCCACAATCTCATAGAAGCATCAAAAGCTTCTCCATGGTGTACCCACCTAGTGTATGTAGCCTTGACCATCCATAGAGATACACATGGTTATACACTTCCTTCTTACTCCATGAAGATGATCGGACCTTGTTGACAATTGCGACATGGGCAAGGTATAGCATCATCCGCATTGTATCTACCTCGAACATAAGCCATAAATGCGATCAATGCCATCATTGAATTGATCTTTGCTTTTTGATTCAGAACTTTCTTTTTCAATGCGAAGAAGAAGCCAAAGACACGAATCCATGTTCTCCATGACTTGCAAACGTCCATCTAATAAAAATGTAACAATTACCTCTAATTAGCCATGTCTAAAAACCCTAGACCCTACCTAGTCCGAATCCTTGAATTGCAAGCTTTGGGAGAGGACAATACCTCGTGGTACACTTGAGAGCGAGAAGCGGCGATGGTGGCGTGGATCTGAAGGCGGCGATGGCGGCATGGAGCATGCGGTATCTTTGGAGTGGAGCGGTGGCGGAGTGGATCTAGGGCGGCGATGGCGAGCAGTGGAGTTGTATGGATGCCGAGAGTTACTAGTCCTGTTGTAGTGAATGAGGAGGTGATGGTTGAGGAAGCCACGGTGGCGAAAACTAAGATGAGGAGGCGGGAGGTGGATTCGCTTTTTTTGTTTTCTTCTCAAAACAAAATGGTTCTTTTCTCTAGCTTTTATGGACTAAAATGATATTTGTTTCTATAAATTTGACATCATATTTCCATTGTTTGTGATGATGGAATCCACAATGGTAAGCGCTTGTCACCTTCTTTGATACATCACAAGTATGAATTATATAATCATCAAAGATGATAAGCGTGTGAAGGATGAAAACAAGCTTTGATTAACCGTGTGCTCTTAAATTATAGGGAGATATACATGTGGCCTTACTTTGTGTGCATTATACATATAGGGAGATATACACGCTTATGTGCATTATACATATATAATCCATAATGTGTGCATGAATGCACTTCATAAGATCCTAGCAACACACATACATACAAGAACTTAGTATGTAAAGCCCGCCGACACATCCCATAGCGATGATGACTTCTCCTATGAGCAGCAACAGTTATAGGCGCACTACATTAGATGTAGAGTAGTCCATGACTTGTACAAGCTTGTCCACCATGAGTGGCTCGCCGTAGATGGGCGCGCAGAGGGCCGCCACCAAGAGCACCTCCACCCGCCCCCGCTCAGATGACGCCGGAGCTGCTAGACCGGTAGATCTGCCCGCCGGAGCTGCCCATCGGAGAGGCTCGCCGTAGATGGTCGCGCAGAGGTCCGCCGCCGGAGCACCTCCTCCCACCCCATTGATTCGATTTGTATCCACCGCACCCGCTCCCGCAACATGATTGGATTGGGTTTGGGTCATATGAAAGATCGATAGTCGATAATAAAATAAGTTCCCACACTTTACCATGAGCGAAATTGTGCTCGATGGTAAGGTAACTAGACTCTGAGTCGGTGAGTACAGGTTAAGATGGGGTTCGATACGACCCAAATTGGTTGCGCAAGGATGGTGGATGCACTTTTGGGAGTTTTCAAATTTGTCTTGTTGATTTTTATGACGAAAATAAAACTGAGTTATTTGCGGCAAGATTGCCCAAGCTGGTGACGGGTGGGACCACTTGCGAGGATCGGAAGCCAAAATATCGAAGGCTAGTTTTTAAAACTCCACATTTATAAAGTTGGCGAAAATGTATATCTAACATGTGGGACCACAACGGTGAAACTATTGACTATCACTTCTATGATGTGAATTTCAGAACCCTTCTATGACGGTAATTCCAAATTTGTCACAGAGGAACAAATGGGGTTGACGGCCAAACCAAGCATCCATGATGTTCTACATAATTTCGTCATTAATGAACCATATTCATGGTGGAAATTAAGAAGTGCTTGATAGCATTGAAATTGAATTTGTCATTCAAATGTTCACTAAAAAACGATCTGTCATTTTCACTAAAATATGAAAGGATTTCTAGTAGTGTTCCCGGTAGTATGCTTATATGTTCTGATCGGTTTGGGGTTTAATGGGTTCCAGTCCGACTCGATGCGATGTGTTGCAATGCCCCTTGTGGGACAACACGCCAATTTTCTGCTTTTTTCCTTTTTATAGGCGGGGAAAGCACGACTTGTGTTATAGTGGAGGAAAAAGGAGAATGAGAAGGAGAAGAAGTCCTCCGTGGATCGTCGGGTCCTTCTATTTTTTTCCTTCATGGTTAAACAATGTTGTATCGAACACCATTGACCTTTGCATGATGCCCATAACTTCACTGAACATGATATTGCATATAGGCCTTCACTAAGATCTTCATGATTACATCAACATGATCTAATAAGACCACCAAACAAGTTAAAATTTGGAAAAAAAAACTTGTTGCACACAAAATAAATAGCTTACACTAAACCAAGTAGGCCCTATCTCAACATCATGGCCACCTTCTTCCTCTAACTATTGTCTAAACTTGTTGGCGCCATATTAGTCGCATGTTTAGCATCGTTGTCTCTGGTCGTAGGGCGCCCACTCCGTCTGGGCAAAGAGCATGGACATCGTAGGTGTTCTCCATCTTCTTGTACGACTCATTACAAGTCGCTGCTAGCATCTACGACGTCCGTGATCATCCTCGTCAGGCTCATCCTCATGACGAGGTTAGTTCCACAATCTAAGCATCAAAAGCTTCTCCATGGTGTACCCACCTAGTGTATGTAGTGACCATCCATACACATGGTCATACACTTCCTTCTTACTCCATGAAGACCTGATTCAGACACAATTGCGACATGGGCAAGGTATAGCATCATCCGCATTGTATCTCCTCGATGTGAATGATCAAGTATGGCCCGTCCATCCATGTTACTGTCCATCTAATAAAATGTTATTATCTAATTAGGCATGCGGTCACCTCTTGAATTGCAAGTCGAGCTTTGACCTAGGCCCATTCCCTTGGACCTAGAGTGGTTGGCGACAGTATCGGTCTCCGTCGGGTAAGGCGGACCCGCCCCTAGAGGCCGGGCGCAAGGCGGTAGAGAGCCAGAGCTGTCCCCTCGGAAGGTCGGAAGAGGCGAGCTGCTAGGCCCATGAGGCCTCGGTGTCGAGAGGCGTGAGCCCCCCTCGGAGGTTGGGCATATGAAAGGCGATGAGCCAACCCACCCGAGGCTCGATGGTAAGGGGTGAGGTGAGGCGCACATTTTTTCAAATTTGAAATCCAAGGGTCGAAAATATCGGTTTTTGAACTCCGCATTTAGAGGTGGGCAAGGAAACTATTGACTATCACTTCGGAGCCCGCCTCCAAATTTGAGGTCAAATGGGGTGAGCCAGGCGGATCCCTACAGCCTCGGTCATTAATGAACCATAGGTGGTGAAATTGAATTTGTCATTCGAGAGGTCGATGAGGATTTCTAGTAGTGCGAGCGTAAACCGGTTTGGGGTTTAAGGGTTCGATCCGACTCGGCGTTGAGCCCGCATACCCCAGAAAGGTGGAGGGAAAAGAGGAGAGGCGGGAGTCGGGTCCTCGAGGCCTGTCGACCACATGAGCGTCAACAGGCAGCTCACGTGGCGAGCCGCGACCTCGGTGTCCTCCGCGAGGACATCGAGCCAGCCCTCGAGGTCGGACGGCAGGAGCCCAGGCGCCTGTGTCGAGCTTTGACCTAGGCCCATTCCCTTGGACCTAGAGTGGTTGGCGTGATGCTCGGTGAGAGCCCGAGCCCCTCGAGAGGTCATGGGCGAGGCGGAGCTTGCACACCTGGAGGTCGGTTGGAGCTATAGTCGCGCTCTTGACTGCTCAGATGAATCAATGTTGATGGCTATTAGCTCCTCCTCTTTGGATACCCTAGTATTGGTCCCCGACACCCACCTACAATTGCTTGCCGCGACCTCGGTGTCGCGAGATCGGATGGGATGTAGATGCACACTGGAGGTCGGTTGGAGCTATAGTCGCGCTCTGACTGTTCGGATGAATCAATGTTGATGGCTATTGCTCCCCTCAACCAACCATTGGTCCCGACATCCACCTACAAATGCTTGCATTTTTTCTCTCGGATGGGAAAACCTGAAAGACAACCAACAAAAACCAAAGCAGTGTTTTCTCAAAAACCAAGACCACACCAAACCCGCCAAAATGAACATGCCCATAGCTAATAGCGGCGTGCTACGTACGTACGTGTACAAGATTGTTCAGCGTCCAATGCATCCATCCATCCGTGTCCAATTGCATGTCCATGTCCTGCATATATTTTCCGGCTCAAGTACCATTCATGCATGTATGAGAAAGCTCACCGTAGCCCCCTGGCTTCTCCTCTTTCTGTCCCCACGTACATACGGCCGGGCAGCAGCTACGTAACGTACGTACGTACCTGGTTATAATTGCAATGGCGCTCGGACGTACGATCGCCGCCGGCCATGTCATATCAGCTAGCCGTGGACCCATGCAATTGTCTGCATGCATCATTCAGGCCGGCCTGGCCTGGCCTCTGCTCTTACAGTTACGCCGTGTTTAGTTCAAAAATTTTTCCTAAAAAGTGCTGCAGTATTCATTATATCGAATCTTGCGATACGTGCATGGAGCATTACATTTAGATGAAAAAAAAACTAATTACACAGTTTGGTTGGAAATTACGAGACGAACGTTTTGAGTCTAATTAGTCCATGATTGAACATTAATTGCTAAATAAAAACAAAAGTACTATAGTACCCCAAATTCCAAACTTTCCTCGACTAAACACGCGCTTACAAATAAAGCTTCCATCACTGAACGAACTCACGGACTGGGTCGCTACTAGCTAAGTGTCGGCCGTACATGCGCTAGGTAGAGCGGCGGCCGGCCTGCTGCTGCTAACCGGGACTGGGAGGTGGTTTAATCGCTGTGCGACGTGGCCCGCCCATCCGGCCACCCCTGCTCCGGCAGCCCCGCGTGCCTCTGCCTCCGACCCGCGGGCTGCATTTGCACGCATGCAGCCTGCCGGCGGGGACGGGGGACCGTGGCCCGGCCGCGCGCGGCACAACACGAACACATGCCAGTACGCCACACGGAGCCACGGCCTGCCCCGCCGACCGCAGTGCATGCGCGCGCCGGTCCCGTTTCCAGGCGCGATAGATACACGCCGTGTCCATATCAGATGCCTCCATGGACATGTGACGGAGATCGTACCACTTGGCACGTCCTGTCGATATACTAGACGCCATCTATCCGTGCATGCGTCCTCCTACCGAACGGTGTCTGATGAAGCTGAACTATGGTGCCTTTTCGCCGATCCTCATACGACACGCGTGATCAAATATCATAGGCATGCAGCCATCAGCCAGTCCTCCAGCTGCCTACCTTGATGCCTCTTGCCTCCCCCGTTTTTACCAGGTTTTCACACTAGTACTAGTGTATGTGTATATATACAGTAGGAGTAATATATACAGCATGCAGTAGTAATATGCGTGGAGTATAACAGGAGTACGTAGTAGTTGCCGTGGTCTTCGTCCCTGCAGGCTGCAGGCACCGCAGCTAAAACCAATTCTAAAAAAAAAAAGTAAAGTAAACGACGGCCCGGTTTGAATGGATGGGCCGGGAGAAAGCACGGCGGAGCGTGGTGCGGGAACGCAAGCCATTGAATTGGATGCTCGCACTAGCGGACCGTGCTCACGGCAAATCAATCCCTGTCAGTAAACAAACCTCGTTCCTATTCGTTCGATTTATAAACCGTACTTTTTCGGTCAATAAATAATATTTTTCTCTCACAATAAATTCAGCTAACAATACTTTCATCCCTGTCTTATAGGCCAAGCGAACCGTGCATTTCGCTCTGACAGTTTCACATGCCAAGCAGTCAAGCAGAGCGCCAGAGCGCCGATGGGCGACGAAAAAGCTACGATTTCGGCGTGCGATCCGCTGGGCACTGGGAGGTTTCGTCAATGATTGCGCCATGATGACGCTGATCGTGCCGTGGTAGGAGCAGATCCCGGCACCGCGACGTGGGTACAGGGCCGCTGCCAGTCCGTGTGTCCGCGCGCTGCCCTGCCCATCATCATCTCTCGCCTGCCACGGTCGCGGGCGCGGGAGAGGCAACGGAACGGAGCGGTCTCATCTGTGCTTCCTAGGAGTACTGTACTTGCTTGGTATGTAACGATGGAGCTAGAATGAGTCTAGGATCGGACAACGGCAGCGAGGCGTGCCGGTGTCGAGGGCATCATCTGCCGGAACGGAGCTTGCAGTTTGGTCGTCTCCGCGCGTCGACGGTGATTACTCGATTCGGAGGCGGAGGACCGATGCATCGGGCGGACGCACGCGGCAGGGGAACCGTTTTGCGTGGGCTGTCCGCGTTCCACGAGTCTCCACGAGCGAGCAGCGTGTCGGCTGGCTGAAACGATCGTATATGATTGTGGATTATTACTGTCGGATAGTTTAGTGTGAGAGAAAAATATTATTCTAACTAAAAATTTATAATAGTTTACGACAAACAAACAGGCTGGAGGTCGTCGGCCTCGGGCCACCAATACGAACCAACTCTTCGAGCGCATGTGCCCTTGTCTACCTCCAGGACCTAGCTAATAAGTAAGCAATATAGCTTTCATCAACGCCTGGCTCACGTTCACGGCGACCATAGCTTGTCTTGAAGGGTGGCACTACGTTTTGCTTCTGTCTTGAACAACGAGCCAGACACAGGAACTTGCATTGCCGGTGGATGGAAAGACCGAGACCTAAGCCCTATCTACAGATGCTGCCAAGAGCTGATAAGCAGCAAGAGACAACCACCACTAGATACTAGTAGTACTCCTAGCCCTAGGCTAGGGCCTTTTTATAATAAGCTGCCATGTAAATATTTTTGCGACAACATTTAAAAAAAGAGAGCAGAAGTGAGTTTTACGAAGGACGAAACTCTCTTAACACGATTACTAATTTTTTATGAGTCTTATTAAATGTCCATTAAACCATACAATAAAACTTTCCATTGAGAGGGGTGTTTCATCTCTATTCCATTTTTATTCTGTATGACAAGACAGTTTTGGTAACAACGACATGAAACTCCTCACTGAGACGGGCTTAAAGAGTAAACTATAGTGAGTACTGTGCCTACTCGAACTTGGGCTCTAGATGTCAATTATGCCAATAGAGTTTCAAAAGCGTTTCATTCTCATTTAATATATGTCACATCTAGTTGAAATTTGTTGTCACAGTTACCAGCACAAAAGCTGATATGATAGTCTTAGTAACTGTGTAATGAAACTCCCCATTAAAACTAGCCTTAGGGCACTCGCAATGCAAAAACTACCAAAGTTTCTATGTGCATTAATTATACTGCCACCTAAGTATTTTGCCAATGTGGTAAGGCAATTATTGAAGAGAGAGGAAAAAAATTGTTTCTTATAAGGAAACAACGTCTTCGCATCCATCGAGACCACATAGAAACCACTCGTTACCGCGTTGGGAGGGATAGACTGGTTTCTTCCTCCTTCCTCCAGATCCTGTGCGTCGCCCCAGACTTCCTTCCCCCTCGCGCGCTCGTTCGACCCTGCCCTCCCTTCCCTCCTTGTCATCGGTGCCTGGCGGATATCGTGTGCGGAGCTCGCCTGTGGAGCTTGCCATCACCCGTGTGGTGGAGCACAAGGAGGAAGAAAGCAGGAGCAGAGGATCCAGGGTAAGGAGCAAGGGGTGAATGTTTGGATCGATCCAAGGACAGAGAAGTTGCATTGTAGAAGATAGTTTCTTGACACTATGTTCTATCTAGGATGTAAAAACTACTTCTGATTTCTCCATTGAGAGTGCCCTTAGATTCTCAAACCACCCAAAATATATATTTAGGTCCCAAACTTAATATAACTATACCACTTGACATCAAAATCATTATAACTTTAGTTGATACATATATGCATGTCGATGTTTTGTGGACCGACCAGTAAATTTAGCGCTGCGCTGCTCAAGGGAGTCGATGGTGGCACTCCAGACATAAGGAATTATACTGGTTCAGGACAAAGCCCTATGTCCAGTGCCAGAGACAGTGAGTTCGTATTCCTCGATTTAAGTGCTCCGAAAGGCTTACAATGGGGGTTTGTAAGATAGGGTTCTACATAGAGAAGGGTTTTGAGGCAGGATAATTCGATTGTTCGAAAGGGAAGGCCCGGCTCCCCTGATATAGCCTTGGGGGCTGAGTAACAAGTGGGAGACGGAGGATTCTCTCGACCCGAGTGGTCAAGAGCCTGAGGGGAGGGAGAAGTTGGCGTGGGCCCTCCTTGTCTTTTTCTTGCTTTTGTTGACACATCCGGGCAAGTCGCTGGGTTCTTACTCCTCACGCCAAGGCATGGCGCGTCATGGCAGCACTGTGTCGTTCTCGGAATGTCATGACAGCACTATGTGTCGGTGTTTCGAATCACCGGCTAGTAAATTTCTAGTTTGCGCGTCTGTCGGGGACCAATACTAGGGTACCCGAAGAGGAGCTAATAACTATCAACATTGATTCTTCCGAGCAGGCAAGAGCGCGACAACAGCTCCAACCGACCCACAGGTGCGCAAACTCCACCTCTCCCGACCCCTCAGGGTTGGCTCTGCCTCGCCCGACACCGAGGTCGCGGGCTCCGCCTCGCTCGACCCCCGAGGGTTGGCTCCGCCTCACCCTACACCGAGGCCGTGAGCTCCACCTCGCCCGACCCCTGAGGATGGCTCTGTCTCGCCGAACCCCTGAGGGTGGCTCCACCTCGCCCGACACCGAGGCCACGGGCTTCGCCTCGCCTGACCCCCGAGGGTTGGCTCCGCCTCGCCCGACACCGAGGTTGCAGGCTCCGCCTTGCCCGACTCCTGAGGGTGGCTCCGCCTCGCTCGACCCCGATGATTGGCTCCACCTCGCCCGACACCGAGGCCGCAGGCTCCGCCTCGCTCGACCCCTAAGGGTGGCTCTGCCTCGCCTGACCCCTGAGGGTGGCTCGCCTCCCCCAACACCAAGATACGTTCTTGACCATCTAAGGGAGTTAGCGTTTGCGACCATTAGCTTCCTTCTTCTGGGTATCCCTGATACTGATACCCGATAGTAGCCCCCGAGCCTGTGGAGGAGTAGGATACTCCTTCGAAGGATTTTTCGGATGGAAGGATTCTTGGGATCTTGATCTCACTTTGCGGGCCACGGGATGTCTTGGTATGGTCTAGATTGCTTGTGTTCGGACTCCACAGGAGCATGTAGCCGCGCAATTTGGGGGATCAGAGAAGATCTCTCTTGATTATGATTCCTCTCTAGGACGTGATCGATCTGCCATCACCATGCGACCGCGTATTCGGTCTCCTTGTGAGTCCAACTCACGAGCCCCCGCATGCAGCAAGGGTCCGGTCGAGGGGTTGGCTCGTCTTGAGGTCATCCTCCCTCAAGCATTTTTTCAATAAAACGGAGGGGCTGAGCCATGCTAAGTTTTCCTCAATGGACGAACTATGGTGCTCGGTGAGCTATTAACGGGCAAGTTCGAGTGGGGCCCTAGCTTCCTGTTCGCTGGGGTCCATCATGGGTCAGCTGGTGACCGACTCCAGATTCCTGACGGCCAGTTCATATAGTTCTCAAGTCCGTTCCACTGGTCCTGAGGGCTCGTTGCCTTTCTTCGAGCAAAAGCCATGGACCGTGCTCTGTCAAGACTCAAATGTGGGCCGAGATGCCCACGACGCTCGTGCGCCCGGGTACTGGCCGCTAGCAGGCCCATCCTGTTCCACCCCTTCGAACTCCTAAGCCTCAATGGGTCATGGGAGTGTTTTTAGCCCATCGAGGGGGCGAACCACCGTCCGGCGTGCCCTTCGAGGAGCGGTGGGGGGTGGTGTGTGCATGATTCCTAGAGAGGTGAAGTGACAGGGCATGCCGGGTGCATCGATCTTGGCGGACAGTTCGCCTCTCGTCTTACCCCACCTTATAAATAGCGGCTTCCTCCATGTTTTGGCGTGCCAAACTACAGTCTTGCCTTCCCCGCCTTTCCACCGCTGTCATTCGAAATTGCCGCCTCTGCTAGCCGCAGTCGGCGCCCTAGATCCGTAGCTTTCACTTCTCCACCACCGCCAAAAAGTCCTCGCTCCTCCACCTTCGCTTTCCATGGAGTCGTGGAACCGCTCCGATGTCACCCATGCATGCATGGAAGGCCTCATCAAGCGTGGTCTTCTTTGTGGGAGGACTGACACGATGGAGTGGCTGATTCCCAGTCATGAGGAGGGGCCAATGCCGCCCGACGGTTACATCGTCTCCTTCGTGCCCTTCCACGAGCGCGGGCTCGTGATCCCCTCTCATCCGTTCTTTCGGGGGTTGCTACACCGTTGCTAGGGTCGGGTGTCACTAAAGATAGAGGGAACGATAGCGAAACCGATAAGAGAAACATTTTCATATTTCAGAAATATCATTCTTAAGCATATGCATAGGCTAGGGGTAAAAGCGACATAGCTGCTTGATGTTCCATGCGTTGGTGAAGACCTTGCCATCGATGGTCTTGAGCTTGTAGGTGCCTGGTCAGAGCACCACCGTGACAACGTACGGTCCCTCCCACGGCGGGGAGAGCTTGTGATGATTTTTGTTGCTCTGGACAAGGCGGAGCACCAGGTCCCCGACGTTGAAGGCCCGACCCCACACCCGATGGCTATGGTACTGGCGCAGTGCCTGTTGGTACTTGGCCGAGCGGAGGAGGGCAACGTCGCGCGCCTCGTCGAGCTGATCCCTGGCATCCTTAAGGGACGCCTCAGCTCCCTGCTCGTTGTACGCCCTGACCCTCGGCGCCCCATAGTCAAGGTCGGTCGGGAGGATAGCCTTAGAACCATAGACCATGAAGAAGAGTGTGTAGCCGGTGGCCTGGCTAGGGGTCGTCCTCAAGCTCTAGAGCACCACGGGAAGCTCCGCGACCCAACGCCCGCCAAACTTGTTCAATCGGTTGAAAATCCTAGGCTTAAGACCCTGTAGGACCATGCGGTTCACGTGCTTGACCTGCCCGTTCGTGCAGGGGTGCGCCACATCGACCCAATCAATGTGGATGTGGTGCTCATCACAGAATTGGAGGAACTTCTTCCTGGTGAACTGTGTGCCACTGTTCATGATAATGGAGTTCGGGAGTCCAAAGCGATGGACGATGTCGAGGAAGAATAACACGGCCTTCTCGGACTTGATCACGGAGATCGGTCGAGCCTCTATCCACTTTGTAAACTTGTCTACGACAACAAGTAAGTGCGTGTAACCCCCGTGCGCTCTTTTGAGAGGTCCGACCATATCGAGTCCCTAGACCGTGAACGGCCACATGATGGGGATCGTTTGGAGTGCTTGGGCCGGTAGGTGGGTCTGTCGGCATAGTATTGACACCCTTCGTAGGTGCGCACAATCTGCTCAGCGTCGGCCACTGCGGTCGGCCACTAGAAGCCCTATGAGAACACATTTCCGACCAGGGTTCTGGGTGTAGCATGATGACCGCAGACCCCACCGTGAATGTTCCTCAGCAATTGCCTCCCTTGTTCGATGGGAATGCAGCGTTGAAGGATCCTGGTGTGTCTTGGATTGTAGAGCTCCTCCTCGATAAGGACGAAAGACTTGGCTCGGCAAGCGATCCATCGGGCCTCCATCTTGTCTATCGGGAGCACTTCGTGGAGAAGCCAATTCAGGTACGGGGTCCTCTAGTCAGCTAGGGGGTTAGGATCTGCCACTGAACCTTCATCAAGCTCCATGACTTTGAGGTCAGAGGGGATAGTCGGTCGGTCGGCCCCTAAGCCTAGGGCAAGCACCTTGTCCTCGATCTATCCCTGTTCCTCATAGCGGACCAAAGGCTTGTGTTGATCACTTGCGAAGATGTCTATCGGCATCAGCTCTCAACTGGATGCCATCTTTGTTAGCGTGTTGACCGCTTCGTTGAGCCACCTAGGGATGTGATTGAGTTTGAGGCCATCGAACTTGTTCTCCAGCTGGTAGACTTCTCGACAATAAGCAGCCACCTTGGTGTCATGGTAGCTTGTCGTCGGATGCCCAACTCAATGGCAATGCGTAGGCCATTGATGAGCGCCTCGTATTCAGGCACATTGTTGGAGGCAGGGAAATGGAGGTGAACCGCATACTTCATGCATATCCCGAGGGGTGAAACAAAGACTAGCCCCATGCCGACGCCTCTCTTCATCAGTGACCCATCGAAGTACATCGTCCAATACTCTTGGTCGACGGCTGCTGGTGGCATATGGACATTGGTACATTCGCAACGAAATCGGGCAGTGCTTGGGACTTGATGGCCGTCCGAGGGGCATACGAAATGCCCTGACCCATCAGCTCGAGTGCTCACTTGGCGATTCTCCCTATGGCATCCCGGTTTTGGATGACCTCGCTGAGAGGAAAGGACGTCACGACCGTCATTAGGTGTGACTCAAACTAGTGATGTAGCTTCCTCTTGGCGATCAGTACGGCATACAAGAGCTTCTAAATTTATGTGTAGCGAGTCTTAGAGTTGGATAAGACCTTGCTAATGAAGTATATAGGGCACTGCCCTTTGAGGGTGTGTCCCTCTTCCTCCTGTTCTACCACCAGGGTGACGCTGACCACTTGTGTGGTGCACGCGACGTAGAGCAGGAGCGGATCTCCATCGGCCGGGGGAGCAGATTGGGGCTTTTGTTAGGATTTCCTTGACTTTACTGAGTGCCTCCTGAGCCTCGGAAGTCCATGCAAACCGATCGGTCTTCTTCAGAAGTCGGTACAAAGGGAGGCCTCGTTCGTCGAGGCGTGAGATGAAATGGCTAAGCGTAGCAAGGCACCCCGTGACTCGCTACACTCCCTTTAGATTCTGGATCAGACCCATCCTCATGATAGCTGAGATCTTCTATGGGTTGGCTTCGATGCCGTGCTCGGAGATGATGAACTCAAGCAGCATGCCCCTCGGGACCCCAAAAATGCATTTTTTAGAGTTGTGTTTGATGTCGTTTGCTCATAGTTTTGTGAAGGTCTACTCTAGGTCGTCTACGAGCTGGTCGGTCTGTTTGAACTTGACCACGATGTCATCTACATAGGCCTCAATGGTTCGCTCGATGAGGTCTCCAAAACATTTGAGCATACATCGCTGGTATGTAGCTCCCGTGTTTTTTAGACCGAAAGGCATCGTGGCATAGCAGAACGACCCGAATGGGGTGATGAAAGAAGTCACGAGCAGGTCAGACTCTTTGAAAGGTCCTAATGGCTAGAGGGGGGTGAATAGCCTAATAAAATTCTACAACAACACTTAACAAAATGTGTTAGACAATTTTGCGGCGAAGCGAGAGTTGCGCTAGCCTACTAAAATGCAAGCCACCTACCACAATTCTATTTCGAATAGTGTATGTCCACACAATAGCTATGACACTTAGCTAAATTAGTGTGCTCTCAAAGACTAACTAAAGAGCAACACTAATCAAACAAACAAGCTCTCACAACTAGCTACACTAAAGAGCTTGATAACTAGTTTCTTGGTGATGTAGAGTGAGCAAGAGAGTTATACTTACCGTGTAGTGGTAGGAACCAATCAATCACAATAATGAATACCAATGTAGACCAATCACCTCGGGATCAAATGATGAACACAATAATTTTTACCGAGGTTCACTTGCTTGCTTAAGCAAGCTAGTCCTCATTGTGGCGATTCACTCACTTGGAGGTTCACGCACTGATTGGCATCACTCACCAAACCCTCAATAGGGTGCCACACAACCAACACAAGATGAGGATCACACAAGCCGCAAGCAATTTACTAGAGTACCTTTTGGCGCTCTGCCGGGGAAAGGTCAAGAACCCCTCACAATCACCACGATCGAGTCGGAGACAATCACCTCCTCCACTCAACGATCCTTGCTTTGCTCCAAGCCGTCTAGGTGGCGGCAACCACCAAGAGTAACAAGCGAAATCCATGATGAAACACAATCACCAAGTGCCTCTAGATGCAATCACTCAAGCAATGCACTTGGATTCACTCCCAATCTCACTATGATGATGAATCAATGATGTAGATGAGTGGGAGGGCTTTGGCTAGGCTCACAAGGTAGCTATGTCAATGAAAATGTGCAAGAGATATGAGCCACAGTCGGCCATGGGGCTTAAATAGAAGCCCCCACAAAATAGAGCCGTTATACCCCTTCACTGGGCAAAACGCGCTCTGACCGGACGCTCCGGTCATACTGACCGGACGCTGGCCCTCGGTGTCCGGTCAGACGATGGACGCCACGCGTCACCGACTAAACGCTGTTCGTCGATTTCAACGGTATTGAAAGGCGACCGGACGCTCGGTAAAAGCGGCCGGACGGCTGAAGTCCCAGCGTCCGGTCGTTTCGATAAGCTCTCCCGAGGCATGTTTTTTCGGCCGGACGCGTCGGTCCACCTTGACCGACGCAGAATGACTAGCGTCCGGTGTGCTCAACCCCTAGCCATCATGTGTCGTCTCGACATTTCGATCGGACCTTGACCTTTTCAGCGTCCGGTCATTTGAGTGACCAGTGGTCGGTCGATGAGACCCGATGCCGACATCATTTCGATCAACTCCATTTCAACTCTTACTTCTTCACCCTTGCTCAAGTGTGCCAACCACCAAGAATTTTGCATCTGGCGCAATAGAAAATAGACATTTCATTTTCTCGAAAGCACCCAAACCCATCTCAACCCTACAAACACCTTGTGCACATGTGGTAGCATATTTACACAAATATTATCAAGGGTGTTAGCACTCCACTAGATCCTAAATGTATATGCAATGAGTTAGAGCATCTAGTGGCACTTTGATAACCGCATTCTGATATGAGTTTCACCCCTCCTAATAGTACGGCTATCAAACCTAAATGTGATCACACTCTCTAAGTGTCTTGATCACCAAAATAAAATAGCTCCTACAAGTTATACCTTTGCCTTGAGCTTTTTGTTTTTCTCTTTCTTCTCTTCAAGTTTAAGCCCTTGATCATCTCCATGCTATCACCATTGTCATGTTATGATCTTCATTTGCTTCTCTACTTGAAGTGTGCTACCTATCTCATGACCACTTGATGAACTAGGTTAGCACTTAGGGTTTCATTAATTTACCAAAACCAAACTAGAGCTTTCACTCTTTCATGGCGATCTAATGATATCCAAAATACGCATCAAGGAAGCAGATGGTTTTGCACCCTGAGGTTGAGTCGACTACTTGGTCTATATGTGGCAAAGGAAACAGATCCTTTGGACACACCTTATTGAGACTTGTGTAGTCAACACGCATTCTCTATTTCCCATTCTTTTTTTATACAAGGACGGGTTTGGCTAACCACTCAGGGTGATACACTTCCTTAATGAACCCAGCTGCCAAAAGTTTTGTGATCTCTTCACCTATGGCCCTGCGCTTCTCCTCGTCGAAGCGGTGCAGGCACTGCTTCATCGGCTTGTAGCCTGGCCTTATCTTCAAGGCATGCTCAGTGACTTCCCTCGAGATGCCCGACATGTCTGAGGGTTTGTAACACCCCTAGTGTTAGGCTTGCATGATCGCACTTGCATTCCATGAACATGAGCATCATTCATCCATTCATGAGCTTATATTACATGAAACATGTTATCGAAACATTGCAACATATTGTATATTTCATGAGTGTTGTTTTTGTTTATGAAATGATTAGTGTGCAACACTCAAGTGCAACATGTGCAACTTACTTTAGTGGAACCTAGCTAGTTAGTACGATACAACAAGATCATGAAACATGTGAAACATGACCATGAAACAAATGTAACATTTCAATTGTTTTTCATTGTTTCAATGCATTCTATGGTTGATTCTTGTGTGACCAATGTGTGGTATGGCTAAATATATTTTCAAACACCTTAGCTAGGCTTATAAAGTCATTAGGAACAATGTTCATGTTGACCATTTTGCCTAATTAAGTTTTCAAATAGTGGTTTGACTTGTTTTGACTCCTAAACTCTTTAGTTTGACTGTTTAAAAAGTATAACTTAGAGTCTATGCATGTCTGAGAAACCTAAAACAAAGTTGTAGAAAATTTTATAAGGAACAAACTTTGTTTAGAAACCAAGTTATGAAAATGTGCACAGCATGCTCAAAAAGGGCCCACAAGTCAGAAATTGGGTTGGGTTCAACACTTAGAAATTTTCTAAGTACAAAACTCCACTTTTCAGTTTCTTGAACACGACTTTGGCATGATTTTACTCTCTGTCCTTTCCGAATTAGACCTTGATCTCTAAATGAGTTTTGTAGCTGGTATGTAGGTGTACAACTTTTGTTTTGATTTATTTCGCTAACGATCAACGGATTAGGAGTTTTGGAGTGTTAAAAACGCGCTGTCAGTCGGTCTCGACGTTCTCTGATGGACGGTTCAGGCCGGCCAGCTGGCCGACATCGTCAGGCCGTGGCGGCCAAGTGGTGGTCATACGCCATCGCTGCCCCCACCAGTCAGGCCATTGCCGCCACAAAGACGCCACGCGCCCGACGGCTCGCTTATTTGTTTCGCCCACATTCCCTCGCCTCGCCAGTTCGCTCCGAGCCGAGCGCGCGCCTCCGCCCTTTGCCGCCGAGCAAGCCGCCGTCGCACAGCTCGCTTTCGCTGCCATGAAAACATCGCTTCCAACTAGCCCGTGACTCCATCGTCATCCTCTGGAGCTCGTCCACCTCGCCACTGAGACGGTGAGTCAAGGTAGGTGCCATTTCTTCTTCTTCTCCACCGCGGATCGCCATTGCCGCCGGAGTCAAAGCTGTGCTCGCCATGGCCGACCACCACCGGAGCTCTACCACTCCTTTCTCCCCCTTCCCTTAGTTTCCCTATGAACTCTTGATGCTCACGCCAAGCTTGGATCGGACCGCCATGGCCTAAGTTGGCCAGCGTACCTCGCGCAGCGCCGCCGCAACCTCCATTGCCGCCGGCGATCTCCTCCTCTATAACTAGGGGTCCATTTTCTACTCCCATCGGTGCGGGGCAACATGCTATGCACGTTGGTGCCACCCCTCGCCGGACTCCTCGCCGTCGTCGAGCGGTGGCCGGTCAACGACCTCCCCTGCTTCGGCTGCGACTGGTCGGTGGGTCCATTGACCCTGCGGGCCCCGCCTGTCTGTCTCTCTGGAGCGGTCTAGGGTGCAGATCCGGGTGCATCTAGCAAATTAGGACCCAACTGATTTTCGTTTTAAAAGGAAAAGGATTTTTTAGACTTGGTTTAAAGCTTGGAAAAACCATATCTTGGTCATTTTTTATCCAAAATGTATGAAACAAATTTTGTTATGTTTATTGTGACTAGATCTATCGGGTAAAAATATTGCATGTCAAGTTTGTGATACTTTTCTGTGTAGCTTGATTTAAAGTGAATAAATGCTGATTTCTGAGAAAAGGTTTAGTAAATAAAATATACCTCAGAAAAATATGATTCCAATTTTGTTAGTTTCCTTGAGTGATTTACTTTCTGTGAAAAATGTATGCCATGCATGTCTTGTAGAAAAATTATGAGGTGTAGTTCAAGTGCCTTTAATGGCTGATTTTTATTATTTTTACTAGAGAGCCAAAGTTGCATAGAACATGCATGTGATAATTTTTGTACAGTGATTGTATGCTATGAAGATCATAGGAAAAATATTAAACCTGTTGTTTGACACTTTTCATAGTGCAAAGTATTTTTATGCTCATAGTTGTGCCATAGCTTGTCATTTTTGTGTAGGCTATTTTACTTATCTAAATGCCATGAAAATTTGATGGTAGTCTACTTAGAGTAGTACTAGGCTACTTTAATTTTTTCAGATTTTTATGAACACCAGAAATGTATGTTGCTGTTGTAGCCCGAGTTTAAAATGAAATAAAACAATCTTCATTAATGCGAGTTAGTTAATAACGTTCACTTTGGTGTATCTTTGAAGCATCTTAGTTTGCTGTGGTGATTCGACATGTTAGTCCAGTGGTTGTCGTAGTAGATAGTAGTACATGTTCTTGGATGATGTTGACTACCTTGTAGAAGAACTTCGCTACGACTATGTCCAATGAAGTTAAACATGCTCGTCCACATTTCATGCATCATGATCATTTCATGTCATCTCCCCGATGCACCTATGCATTAGCACTTATACATCTGCATCATACAGGATCGCAGGAGGAGTTACTAGTAGCAGTTCAGGAAGAGCAGACCGGGACTGATCCACAAGAAGTCCAGGCATAGGAGGTGCCAGAGGAAGAGGAGCAAGGAGAGGACTTGCCCGAGTGCATGGATCATCAACCTAGTTCGTTCGAACGAGGTAAGCCCCGGAGCATTCTAAGTCTCCTACTTTATAAAAGCAATTCTTTCTATATATATGAGTTTATTATTGTTGCATTAAGTTGTAGGAGTTGATTGAAACCGTTGATGCATTTATTACTAACCTTGCCTACCTTATTACCTTTTTCCCTGTTAGGTCAGGATCGAATAACTGCTTAGCCTTGCTTAGACCGGTAGCGATCGGTGATACCCGATCACCTACATCATAGGTGGTTACTGGAAGAGATTGGCTATGGAAAGAATGATATCCTAGAATTAACCATATGTGATGAAAAATTGGAGACCGGACAGAATAGTTGGAGGCAACCAGACAGGGTTCTGGGTGCTGTTAGTTTCCGTCTATGTCGATTAAGGACCGATCGTTGCTCGTCCCTCTTGTCATGTTGAACGCATGCCTCACATTTAGCTGGCCGAATAAAGTACCTTTCGACCGCGAAGCTAGTGTCACTATTCGGGCCGGGATCTACATGAGTGCACGTATTGGTGCTGATGGGGGTATGACAGGGGCACGAAGAGTGAGCCCAAGGGCAGGTGTGACCTGATTCCTGGTAGTCGGGCGGTCCCTGGGTACTGCGGCTCCAGATTATCCCGCGGCTACCTGAAAAGTGTCATTGGTAATCTAGGCTACCCTGGCAGGAAAAGCATGGTTTGTGTGAGGAATAAATCACCAGCTGGTTAGGAATCGATTCAAATCGCCATCACTCCTGGATAGTGAGCACTTGACTTGAGCTACGACATCGTAGAAATTATTATGAAACAATGATGGTTATCTGGATGATGTGAGTTATGCTGAAACTAAATTGGTAACTGGATGTTATTGTTTAATCATGTGATTGCCATAGTACAGGTGCTTACCTAGATGGATAGGTTATAATAAAGATGATGCAAAGTACTTAAAATGGTTTGTTCATGATAACTTATGCTTTCGCAAAAAGAGTCAGCTAGCCCACTAAAGAAAGCCTTGCATAATCCTTGGTGTCGTTTTATTTTGGTTTAAGACGGGTAAGTCTAGCTGAGTACCTTCTCGTACTCAGGGCGTTGTTCCCATTGTTGTTGCAGATGGTCAAATGTACTACGGCTATTGCATTAACTGCATGTATCCGGCGATGGGTGACAACTAGGACCAAGGGAAAATGGTCACTCCGTATTTCTCATCCGATGCTTTTGTTGGAAATGACTACCTACTGGCACTGTATCTGGATCAAAAGTGTGTGTGTGGCTTTAAAACTATTTGCTTCCACTATTTCAGCTCGAACTTGGTATGTAATAACTTATGTTCCAAACTCTGATGTATCAACTGTCGTTGCGAACTTTATGTAACGTATGATGGTACTTGCTAAACTTGTACGATCTTGGTTTGTATGTCGATTGGTTTGAAATCCTTCATGGTTTCATGGACTACCGGGTTATACGGGTTTAAGTTTGCTAAATTATCTGCTTCGGCGGAAGATTTTCTTACTTAATCTCGTATAATTGGTCGGTTCTGTTATAGGGTTTCCACGCGAAGATATCTCTATTGGCGAGGAGGAAGTCGACGAGCGCGCTTTCCTATTTGGAGTAAAGCATGGTGCCGATGCACACCACTTTGCTATCGGAGCTACTGGGGTCTACGAGGACCTCCTTGACGCCCTCCGCGGGCTCAAAGGATCAACCAACCGCTTGGAGTCGGGTGCCTGCCTCGGTAGTCCCTTCCTTGATGACCGCGAGCTCCTCAAAGGCGATGATTGCTGAGGCATGCTCGCGGCACTCAACCTCGCACTCGTAGGGGCGCCTGGAAGGTGGTGCTAATGGTGATGACCCCATGCGAGCCTGGCGTCTTATGCTTTAGGTAGGTTTAGTTGGGGACAACCATGAACTTCACGTAGCATGGTCGTCCTAGGATGGCGTGGAAGGTCCCATGGAATCCAACCACCTCGAAGGTGAGTGTCTCCATCCTATAGTTGGTCGGATCCCCGAAGGTGATGGGCAGGTCGATCTGCCCAAGCGGTACGGCTAGCTTCCCCGGCACGATGCCATGGAAAAGCGCCCCGGTTGATCAGACGTGCGACCGGTCAATGCCCATGGCATCAAGTGTCTCGACGTACATGATGTTGAAGCCGCTGCCTCCATCCATTAGCACCTTGGTGAGCCGCTTCGTGCCAATGATTGGGTCAACCACGAGCGGATACCTCCCCGGCTGCAGGATGCTATCCGGGTGGTCGGATTGGTCGAAGATGATGGCGGACTCTGACCACCAGAGGAAAGACGGCGTGGTCGGTTTGACCGCATAGACCTCGTGGCGTGCGATCTTTTGGCGATGCTTGGCGTCGTAGGCCGCCGTCCCACCGAAGATCATGAGGCAGCCGTTTGGGGTCAAAAAGCAGCCATCTTTCCCCTTAGCGTCGTCTGCCGCTGGCTCAGGCTTCTTTCTCTGGTTTACCTTGTCAGAGTCGCCAGACAAGAACTGCTTCATGAGGGCGCATTCCTTGTACAGATGTTTGATGGGGAAGGCGTGGTTCGGGCATGGCCCCTCGAGTAGCTTCTCGAAGTGGTTGGGAGCATTCTCGGTGGGCGCCCAACCAGCTTTCTGCTCGGCAGCGGCCACGAGCGAGCCCCCGTGCTGCTGCTTGTTCTTCTTCTTGTTCGGACGGTTAGAGGGGCCCTCACTGAAGTCCTCGTCCTGCCTCACTTTGCCTTTGGAGCAATCAAAAATCGCTTCGACCGCCTCCTCGCCTGAGCCATGGCTGGTCGCAATGTCGAGGAGCTCCTTGGTGGTCTGAGGGCCCTTACATCCTAGTTTGTGGACCAGGGACTCACAGGTGGTCCCAGACATGAAGGCTCTGATGACGTCGGCGTCGGCGACATCAAGCAACTCATTGCATTGAATGGGGAAGTGTCGGATGTACTTGTGGAGAGTCTCTCTTGACTTCTATCGGCAATTTTTTAGATCCTAGGGATTCCCAGGGCGCGTGTAGGTGCCTTGGAAGTTTCCCTCAAAGATCTCCTTCAAGTCCGCCCAACTTTGAATCCGGTTGGGCGGAAGGTGCTCCAGCCATGTTAGCGCCGAATCGGCCAGGAACAAGGGGAGGTTGCGGATAATGAAGTAATCACTATCCGCGCCATAAGGCGGGGTTCGTCTTCCTCGAGCCACAAGCCGGGGTTCGTCTTCTAGGAGAACTTCGGGATGTTGGTCGACGGTCGATACCACAGCGGGAAAGCCGCGTTGAAGATGTGCCGGCCGAAAGCCTAGGGCCCCAGCAGATCGAGTCTCGGGCTCCAGTCTTCGCCGCTATCGTAGAGTCCACCGCAACAAGGATGGTAGCTGCAGCCGGCCTCCTCTCTCTTGTCACCCCTTCTGCGCCTACGGGCATCCAGGGTGTTGCATGCGTCACGGTCTGGGTTGAGATGCTCATGCACCGGGACCATGGCAAGTCCCCCGCCGTCGTGTGGCACCAGGTGGACGGACACGTCTCGGCCATGTTGTCCCAAAGACACGCGCTGACTGGCATCGAGCTCACATCGGTGAGACAGCGAGCTTTCCGCCTGTTGCACCGCTGCTCGCTCAAGCAGCAAGCAGATCTTGCGGTAGGCCCGACGGTCTTCGGGTGTAACGGGCTCCGGGAGCCTTTGGAGTAAAGCCGCCGTGGCAGCTATGTTTTGACTTGCCCAGGCGAAGTGTGGGAGGCCTCCGTCGTCCTCGATGATCCTCCAGTTTAC
The DNA here is from genome assembly GCA_904845875.1 of Miscanthus lutarioriparius. Lineage (NCBI taxonomy): Eukaryota > Viridiplantae > Streptophyta > Magnoliopsida > Poales > Poaceae > Miscanthus > Miscanthus lutarioriparius. The sequence goes on along the minus strand of CAJGYO010000001.1, from coordinate 10,180,957 downwards.
GTCGCGGGTGATCGCACGTGTGCGGTCACTATCCCCACAACGCTTGATCTCACGTTCGAGCTCCACGCGCTCCTGCTCAATCTAGAGGTGCGCATCTTCAAGCTCCCAATACCGTGCCCTTAGCTATTCCACCTGCATGTGGGGAAGGGCCCCTGCATCTTCTTTGACTTCGTTGTCAAAGTCGTTCGGTGGGGTAACCCCTCCCTCATGGACGCTTTCGAAGCGTCCTTCGTGGGTACCTGCCATAAAACATTCTCGGGAGGGGTGATGGCTCTCCCTATAGGACTCAGAGTCAGAGATCGACTCTGAATCTCCCACGAGAAGGTCATGGAAAGACTCCATGATACCGCGAGGTGACCAACGGTCCTCGCGGCATTGCGCAAACCAAACGGGAACGCTGTCGAGGCATCCCGGGTGAGATCTTCCAGGAAGAGCGGCTCTCCTCCAGCAAGCTGTGTCATGACGTTGGCGAGGGAGAACGTGAGGCAGCGCACATCCTCCCGGGACGGTCGGGGTCCTAAGAAGGCGTCGAGCTAACACTCCAGCCTCCCGTAACCGAAGCCGAGGAGCTGGTCCCTCTCAGGGACACGGGCCTCCGGTGTGCGCAGCTGTAGCTTCTCGAGGGCCTCAACGGTTGCGTCGAGGCCGGTGGAGCGAAGAAGTTAGATGGGGGTAGGAGTCCGCGTCAGCTCTCCCTCGATGGCGACGATGAAGTCTAGGCTCCCGAAGCGCACATGCGCGCCCGAGAACCAGCTAACGCTGTGGCTAGCCATATGTGGTCTGTTGTGGATGATGAGACACGCAAAAGGCCCCTACCTAGCGTGCCAACTGTCGGTGTTTCGAATCACCGGCTAGTAAATTTATAGTTTGCGCGTTTGACCCGGATGGCTGTGTTTAGAGAACACAAGGATTTATACTGGTTCGAGCGGAACGTCCCTACGTCTAGTCTGCTACTGCTCGTGTTACCGGCACTTGGTTTGTAGTAGGGGTTACAAATAGACGAGAGAGGGAGAAGGTCCCAAGTCTCTGATGAAAAGAGTGGGTCAGGTTGCATTCCCTGTCTACTGCCGAGCGCCTAAGCCTTCTGCCGCTCAGACGTGTTAGATGTGTCTCGGAATTGCCCCCTCCGTGGGGTGCCCTGCTTCCCCTTTTATTGATGAAGGGGAAGATGCAGGTTACATCAGAGAGAGAGAAAGAGAGAGACGAGGAGAGGAAGGCTTCCGGGATTGCAACATCTTCCATCTCCTTTACGCGGGTCTCACTAGCCCTGTAGATGATGACGGGGGTGGCCCCACGTCGTGGCCCTGTTCATCACTGACATCGTACGCAGGCGTCGTCAGCCGGTCATGGCGCTCCATCTCGTCCCAGAGGACGGTATGGATCATTGACGTCTCCACCTGAGGCTGTACGGGGAGTAGGTAATACAGCGCTGGTATGCCCGATGCTATTGGCAACATGCGTTCTCAGATGTGGCCCATCATGGTCGTAGGTCACGTCAAGATGCGCCCTCTCCCCTTCCGGGGTCAGAAGTTTGACTCCAGACTCGTACTTTCAAACATGTAGTGGTTGGGGGCGGTACGGACGTCCATCGGGCGAGGGGGAGCCCGCGCCTTCGGGGGTCGGACGAGGCGAAGCCCGCGCCCTCGGGGTCGACCGAGATGGAACTCGCGCCCTCGGGGTCGGACGAGATGGAGCCCGTGCTCTCGGGATCGGGCAAGGTGGAGTCCGTGCCCTCGAGGTCGGACGAGGCGGAGTCCGCATCCTTGGGGTTGGACATGACGGGGCTCCTGCCCGTGGGGTCGGGCGTGACAGGGCTCTCGCCGGAGGGGTCGAGCGAGACGAAGCTCATGCCCTTGGGGTCGGGTGACCCGGATCCCGTATCCTTGAGGTCGGGCGAGACGGAGCCCATGCCCTCAGGGCCGGGCGAGACCAAGATATGTTCTTGACCATCCGAGAGAGTTAGCGTTTGTGGCCATTAGCTTCCTTCTTCCGGGTATCCCTGATACTGATACCCGACACTGCGAGTTGTAGTTGCTCACCACTACCTTGTGTAGCATGGGCGCGTAGCAGGTATCGTCCTGGTGTCCATCATCCCGGGACGGCGTCGTGGAGCCAGTATGCGGAGAGGGCATCCGTCCTTTGCGGGCTGCCCGCTCTCTTGGTTGCGGCATCGCTGCCTCGACCTTTGGTGGTCGGGTCGGGGATCTTTGGATCCGGCTAGTTTGGTGGGAGCTGACTCCCGGTCGTGTATCCCATACTCTTAGTGGGTATGATCGTATGCCTATCTGTCGGGTTAGGTGGGATTTGGACGATACTAAGCCGCGTGTTGTGACGTAGCAGAGTCTTGGTGTAGTCATGTCTGTCAGAAGGGTGTGATCCGAGAGGTGACGCTCTACCCCAGAATCCAGTGGGCTGAGGCATGGTCATCCTTCTCTGTATCTGGAGGAGTGTGTGTGCGCGTGCGCATCCCATCCAGGCAGGTGCATTTAATGCGTCCACCCACCTTTCGTCCTTCCCAAGTGGTCAGGGCCAGAGGTGGTCAAGACGGCGGCGTGGAGTGTGGTCAAGGATCGGGAAGGTCGAGGCCGGGCCTCGTTTGGCGCGGGGGAAGAGTGATCGAGGTGGGTCGTGGCCTGCTGGGTTGCCCTGAGTGGTTCTCTTATGCATGTCATGGGGTACCCCGTTATGTGCCGCCGACAAATGCAGCACGCTGATTTCGAGATGCTGTTGCACCGACCTATGGGGTCCACATGCAAGTATGGGAAGAGATAAGACCATCATGTTCCCCGCCCACTGTTTTGGTGACATGTCACTGTGCAATCAACTTGCCACACAAGCTATTGACTCTAGTATTTGTGAGTTGGACATCATACGACACTATTAGTAAGTTTAGAGATCCACGTATGCATTTTGGAAGTTTAAGGATTTGGGCAGCACCACGAGCCAAGCTCGAAGACGGGCAAAGCATTTATGCTAAAATTAGCAATGATGGGTCCTTACGTGTGCTCACTCCATCCCCGAAAGGATGAAATTTTAGAATAGTGTTTAGTCAAACTATCTTAAATCACTAAATTTATTTAAAAGATATTAATGCTTATTATACTAAATAAGTATAGTTAGAAACTCTGTCCAACTCAAGTTAGTTTGACTGAATTGTATTAATTTTTTTTAAAGATGGATGAAGTACGTATTTACTAACGATCCACCTGTTAATTTATGAGTGTCTATGAATCTTTTAGCAAGAAAAATATTGCTAGCAGTAGTTACTAAAAAGTACTGAGGTCTTAGGTCTGTAACTAGATCCAAACAGGATCTACTACTAGGCTAGTAGCAGGCTGGGCGGGAGGTAGAATCCGCCATCCAGCATCCACCACACAGTGACACGGGTGACCAGAGTGTACGAGACGAGGAGTCTAGGGTGCCTGCTAGTCCTACTCGTGCTGCGACGCGACCGGGTGTGGGCACAGCCAGTGAAGACCGTCAGTGCAGTACAGTGCAAGTGTACAACGATGGGCAGGGCCGCAAGAAGCAAAGCACGAGGACGGGCTGGGCGCCTGCACTGGCAGTCTAGGCCGCGACCAACAACTACCACCCACTGGCCCTTGTGGCAGTGCAGTGCAGTGCTAGTGCTAGAGTCCTCCCCTCTGGCACTGGCAGTCCTCACTCGCATCTGCATCCGCATCGCGTCGCAGCTCTGCTCTCTCCTCTGCAAAGGTACATCTGGGCCGGGCTGGGCGCTGCCTCACGGTTGCTGCTGCCTGCTGCCTCGGGAAAACAAGACGAGGACGACGCGACGCGAGACGACACACAGGCCCCGTCGTATTAGGCGTCCCTTTTCTGCTGTAGCCTGTACGTGGTACCTGCAGGCTGTCCTGCAAATCAGAATACTTGACGTTTGCAGATTTGCTAGCGCCAGGCCGCCAGCCACAATCTCCAATTTTTTTTTTTTGTTCTCTCACTTTTTTAAAAGGACCCTTTTTCTTTTCAGAAACTAGGCATCTGGCAACCCTGAAGCTACTCCGGCTAATAACACAAGGGAGCACGGAATTGGGCCATATTATCAGCGTACAGAGCCCATCAACCTCCGGACCGAACTAAACCGGAGCTCAGTCAGGGCCTTTCAATCAATCAGCCCACGCTGCGGAAACGATTTGGTCATTTGAGGCGGAGAACGACCGACGAGCATATACCACACGTGCGGATACACACGAGAAGCCGCGTCGGGCCCCGGCGGGTGTACCGTGTACGTATACTCTGGGTTGGGCCGTACTCTACTCAGGAGCCGTAAACGAAGACCGGGTCGGTCAAACGTGTTGACGCAGCCACGCAGGTGCCGTGCCGTGACCATACGGTCTCGTCGGGCGACTCAGCAGCCGCCGCCGCCGCTGGCACGTTCACCTGGGCGCGTGCGTTGTCGATCGCTGCGAGCCTGCGACGCAGCCACGCAGGTGCATGCGTGCGTTATCGATCGCCGCAGCTGCACCGGGGCCGCGGCGGCGACGTCTGGCGGGGAAGGGAACTGAAATCTTAAACGGACGCGAAGCTCCATGGTTGGTCGTTGCGTGGACGCTTCGGCAGGCGCAATGATTCCCGGCCTGGCCTAATGTTTCCTGCCGTCCATGCATCGCCACGAAAAAGGGCTCGCGGAAGCGGAGGCGGAACCAAAATGAGGTCCGGGTGCGTGCTCGCGAATAAAGGAGATTATTAGGCATAATACCCTCTGCACTGAAAGTTTCCCTTCTTGCGATGGCGAGAGATAAATATTCTGTTTGTTATTCTCCACTGAGGCTAAATATATATTCTATCCGGCTGCTGGATGTACAGCGTGTAAACCGGGCAGTGTTTTGATTGAGATTCGGTGACGGCATCATTCTTCTAGAAATTGTTAAAGAGGATATATATGTGTATGCATATATAGAGCAAAAGGCTCGTCTGATTCTTGCTGGCAATAACCATGACACCAAGATGGCAAAGATGCTACTTCACTTCACTCGCGAGATTTTAAATTGCCAATCAGCACACAACAAGCAAAAAAAGGGAATTTGGAGGGAGCTCCGATATTAATCATTCAGACTATTACAGGTTCATGACTACTACAAGTATTGGTAGGAGTAACATGCCCTGCCAAACAGTCAGCTGCACGGAGCAAGAAGATAGTAGTAGTCTACTAGAAGGAAAGGTCGAGAGAATAGGACGACTGTGCCAAGTGAGGCATGTATGCAGTGGCCGCACGGCACAACTCGATACCACAACTGCAGCACAACAGCGACGTACACATCGAAATTATTGCGATCCTATTCCGAACGCAACGCATTCTTTCCATCGTTCCTTCTATTCCCTTCCCATCCCATCCCATCCCATCCCATCCCTTGGAATAATTGCAGCCGGGGCGACGGAGAAAAAAAAAGGCCAAACCGGCCGTGCTGTAAAGCGCCGCCGCCAACGTAGCCACAGGGGAGACCCAGCGCCACCATCCTGCTCTGTGCCTGAGGCTGATGGGTAGGGGGTGCGTAGATAGAAAGATAGGACGGACACCGGACCAGCTCCACGAGTCAAAGGAACAAAGCTTCACGCAACACACCAAGAACAATCTGCTACTAGCTGCTGCTACTTTCTGCATGCAACTTCCATCGATCCTCTGTAGACGGACGGACTGTGCAGTCACTGCCGATCCGTCGTCCCTCCCGTTCCAAACAACATGCCAGTTGCCAGGCCAGCAAATTTCTGCCACACTAGAAATTCTTGTTGTTATCAAAGAGTTTAACCATGTTCGGCTTCCTGTTATGGAAAGGCGCCAGATTTAAGCAAAGGCCGTGTTGACCTTCATAAGCAAATGTGAGCATGGCTCAGTCAAATACAGATAAAGACAGACAGTGGTTTCAGCATGCAGCTCTCTGCATCACAAGGCATAGGAACATGCAAGGAACCAATAGCTTCCAGTGCTAGTCAAGAAGCAAAGATAGTAATTGATGCAAGGTTAAGCTTCTTAGCATCCAACTCTAACTCATAAAAAGCAAGATTTGTTTCAGCAAATCACACTTGCTACTAGACTCTAAATACGCAGAATGACACACACACTCAGAATGAAAGAAAATAGGCCACTGGCAATTCTAGTATGTGCAATAAATCTCTGCACCATATTTCGACATCCCGTGTTACTGGCAACGTTGACAGAAAGCAAATTTTGAGACTATGCAAACCAATCAAGTACTATATATGGTTACCCAAGTAGCAGCACAAGGAATTATATCCGATTTGGAAAGAAGTGCCATAGACACGATACTTGAACCATAATTTTCCAGCTAATATGCATTCACCACTCTAGCTACATACTTATACTTAAATTAAGTAGGACATGAGTATTTCAATTTCACTCTGTTCCTCAAAGCTTGAGTTTTATAAGCCCCAAACTAAAGGGCATCTTACTCCCCACAAATGTTCCCCACAAATGTTGCTAAAGTATCTAGATTAATCAGGCAGCTGCTTTCAGCCTGGAAGTAGCTAGATTAATCAGGCAACTGTTCATTTGGTAAAAGGTGTAAAAACGTGGCTAACACAACCATTCTTTTATATGGCAAGCGCTGCCATTTGAATTTACTCATCCAAAGGAATTCTGGAGCTCACAAATCCAAATTTGAAACATCTGAGGCAAGCAGAACTGCAGAAGAGCACACTCATAGGAGTTAGGAAGTTTGCAATGAATTCATTGTATTCTCTTGTTGCATCTACTAGTTCAGAATGACATCTAGCAGGCGAAATTACTAAAACGGATCGTGCAAAAGTCAAACAGCTTCATGGTTTTCACGACTCATTTTGTGGCACAATAAGCTTGTGAGTCAAAGCGATGGTGGGTACCCCGTTCGGCTTACCTTATAATCCGGCTTATTCGGCTTCTTTTTTCAGCCGGAACAGTGTTTTTCAGCCAAACGAACGGGGCTAGTTGCAACATGACTTCAAGACTGACACCAATCGAATAAGTACCTTTTAGTTTCTAATCTTTTCAAATACCAATTGTGAAACAACGCAGGACTCCATCAGACTTATGCATTCACAGTATGGCTAGTCCAAACATCAATTCAATCAAACACCAACATAATATATGCCATTTTAGAGCCAAGTGGATCCAGCATATGCAACATGAAAATTCAACACAGCAGTTCACGCATGTCACCACCAAGCACCAACTTGGTGGCTCATAACATCAAGAAAGGTATGCACATTATGAAACAGGCAAGATGAACGAAAAAGAATTAGCATTTCATGCAGCTACAGGCGAAGCAAGTATTTCTAAACAGGTTTCTCATCAATAGATAAAAACCATCTCGAAGTTGTTTCTAGATTATTAATATAACATTTGTTTTGCATAGTCTTGTATCTTTGAAATCACGAGCAGTTGATTCAAATGCAAATGTAGAAATGGATTAGCAGGGAAACAGGAGTATTAGAACTCAAGGGTTACATGAGACTGCTGACAATCAGCTGATGTCCAGTTAATTCCGGAACTGGGCAGACGGCAGAAATCGCTACGAAGAATAAGGGCTGAAGCAATTGGACAGGCTGCCTCTGTGCATAGCATCCTTCATAAATATCCACTGCACTTATCTTTTATTCAGTGGACTCAGCAACCCATCACGGCGCAGTTATACACGAAGTTCCCAGATGGCCGCCTGGCAATCAAATTCCACACAGGCGGCCGTTCATCTGGGATCCATGAGTTGAGCTCAATAGTACCACCAGTGTAGGTCCTTGGACCTCCGATGACAATCAAGCGGTCACCGCACGCTCGGAAAGCAAGGCCCCACCCATTCATCGACACAGACCGTTCAGGCAGTTTTCCAAGGGTGATCCACCTATTGTTCTTCTTGTCATACTTCTTGAGATCCTTCTCACTGTAATCAGCGGCATAGAGCTCATTGCTGACAACTGCAATAAGGGGAGGAGCACCAGTCACTCCATTGAGGCCTTCAGACATGTTCTCGATTATCCTCCAAGAACACCTCTTCAAGTCATACTCCTCCCCACAAGTCAGCACTATGTTGTTGTTGGCCACACCACCTATCACATAGAACTTGCCATCCATGAAAACCCCAGAACACATCTTCCTTGCTCTATTCATGCTTGGGAGGGGCGTCCAGGTATGTGTCTGAGAGTCATACATCTCTGCAGAGCTCAGTATGTTGCCAATAGAATCAGTGCCTCCAGCAACGAAGGCCTTTTCCCCAACACTTGTTGACCCAAACAGGCACCGTGGAGAGTTCATTGGATCAGCCCTGGTCCATGAATTGGTTAGGATGCTGTATCTGAACACAATACGCGCCATCCCAAACACAAGCAGTTGAGTGCCCACTGCAAGTGATTCCTTGTCAGAGCACATGAAGCATTCATCAGGCGGCATCTTGGGCACTTGGATCCAGCGCTCTCGGTATGGGTCATAGGCATCCCATTCAAGAACATTGCAGGAGAAGTAGACCCAATGCTCAGCCACCCCATTCTGGCGCCGCAGGCGGTAGATCTCCCCACTGCGGACCATGGCGCGGAAGTCCCGGCTGAGGGAGGCCACCGAGCCGTAGTCGGACCGGGATAGCCGGAGGAGGCAATTGATGGTCAGATCACGACCGATTGAATTCATGGGGTTGCTCCCAGTGCCCTGCTGCTCTCCGCAACCGGAGGCATGGCGGCTGGAGCCGTGGCCCTCGGAGATGTCCGGCGTGTGTGGCTGCGGGACGGCGGCTTGCTGCGCTTGCCACCGCCGTCAGCTTCGTCCAGGTCTTCGACCTCGACGTCTTCCGGCGCCGGGCGCTTGCCGCTGAGAACCTCGTGGGCGAGGTACGCCCACTCCGTCTCCGGCTCGCAGGAGCTCGGCAGGGAGCGCGACACAAGGTAGGACTTCCCTTCAAGCATCATGCCTTCTCCCCAAAAAATCTTTCTATTGCTGCTTTATTTCCTCCTCCTATTCTGAGATTGATCCAGGAAAAAAAAAGAAATCTTAGCTTGCTTAGCAATCGCGTTGTTGCGATCTGCAGGCGCCAAAATCGAATTAAAAAAAAGCGGTGATGAAATCAACGGGAGCAAAGGGATCAAGAACAGGGGAAGGCTTGAGATCTGAGGAGAGCGAACCTCGTGAATAAAACAGGCATAAAAATCGAATCTTGCACCTCGAACCCGACCGATCTCCTCAAATCTGTGAAGAAAAAAACCAAATCTCTCTCTCTCAGCGCCGCGATAAGTCGGATAACACGAATCCGAGCCAGTCAAGCAAGACGTCAAGACAGAGAAAAAAGGAGCTCACCTTAAATCAAATCCATGGCAGATCGCGGGCACCAAATCTGCGCTCAAAGATCGCGCCCTGGAGACCAATCAGGTCCTGGCCGCCACTCCGCCCCCGAGAAATCCCCTCCTCCGGTTCCCGGCCCTCCCCCACTTGGTAGTTGGCCTGGTGGCAGGCGGCCTCTCCCGTCCCCCCCTCTCGCCCTCCTACCGATGCGTAAGGATTTATACCTGTAGAGCTAGATAGATGGATGGCTCTATCTACTGATGCCGCTTGGTTACGACTGCCGCTTCTAATGCTTCTGGCCTCTGCTGCAGCCCCTGCTGCCTCCCTCGACCTCCCTCTCTCTTCTCTCCCGTCTCTCGTAGCGTGCTCCTCTGCTCCCTTCTCTCTCCAGTCCAGTGCCGGTCCTAGATTTTAAGAGCTAAGGGCCCTCTGACCGATCACGTCTTAACGATCCCTCCTAACCATATATAAAATCTTATAATATTGGATACCCTATAATATAGATACTAATTTTATTTATAAAATAAAAATAAATTTAATAATATATTTTTAATTTAACATGTCTGATAATTATTGAGAAACAATGTAGATTAAATAATATATTTATAGATGTATGATAATTATCGAGAAACAATATAGATTAAAAAACAATATATTCGTTTTCTTTTCTCACCTATGACAAATATTTTTTTAATAACATTCTAAAATTCTAACACCTAAATTAGAAAAAAAAATATAACTATATGAGTACAGAGTACTATAAATATATACAAATAATTAATTTGGATTAAAAATAAAAAGGAAAAAAAATACCTTGGGCCTAAACAACTGATCGGTGTCGGTGGAGCCCTGCCTGGTTACCGTCCTCGTGCATCGTGTCCATGTCTCCGGTAGTCTAGCTCTTCGCAGCAGCGCGGCTCGCCAGCTCCACGTGTGTAAGGCGCACGTCGCGAACTCACGATCAGAGTATGTTGTGTGCAGTGTGACTCCTCGCCTACTCTCTATCTGAGGGCCGTGGGGAAAGAAAACTAGGAAAGAAATATCGATGTTATCTTTTTGGACTGTCCGGCCAGTTCTATATCTCTCTTCTCATTAGTTTGCTAATGTCTAATAGATTATAGGGTCTGAAGGTTTGTATACCTAGGGGGGTTTGGGCCCCTCCGCCGTCGGCCGTCGCACCTAGTGCGCTAAACCTAGGGCCGGCACTGTCTCTCTCTCGTGTATGGGACTCTCCCCTCCCTCACTTCATTTCTTCTTTCCCTTTTTATTCCCCTCGAATCTCTCTCTCCTGCTCTTGTGTGCGTCCGTCTGGTTTGGCTCGTCGTAATTGGAAACCGCGCAGGCCTCAGAAATACAAAAGGGCGGAAGCGGCCACCGGCCAATCTGAAGCTGAGGTGGATTATCTCTGCCCTTCGCATCTTCCGCTCCACTCTAGCACTGTACACGCGACGGCGTACGTCTTTCGCGTATCCTTTCAATTTCTTTTCATCCGACGCTGATTGGCAGCAGTAGAACCTTTTTTTTATGTGAACTAGGAGTACAGTATTCTGCTAGGAGTACGTACGGTGCTACCGCAAATATATACAACCACCGGCTTAAAGTCAATTCAACCACTATTCCGATTTAAAAATGTGTACAGATAATCAGTGCATTGATTATGAGTGTGAAGAAATAATGAAGTGGCCCTGCAAAGAATCTTCAATTGCTTCTCTTTTTCTTGGTCAAGTAATCGTTTTCTTTTGCCTATGCTAGTATGTACAATACGTAGCAGGAGTAGCTCCTTAAGTGTTTGGTTTTGATCCTCATTTCTGATTTCTGTATAGGCCACTTGGTGCATTCAGGTCCTAAACTAAACGGAATCAATCGCAGTTGGAGCTAGCGCCGCTATGGAGTCGATCTTTGTCTTTTCCAGGCAGAGTGGCGGACTACTAGGTTTCAGTTTGCATTTTTCTACTAATTGGTTTCTTCTCCCACTCGTTCAGCTTATATGCCAATCTGTTAGGACTATGGATTATGTGGTTTTCTCACTGTTTATCCAATTGCCTTTGTTGCTGCATTCATTCATTCATGAGTTATTATTATTATGACAAGAAACTTGTTATATACTCCACAGTGTGTGTATGTAGTCAACGTGGAAGATCATTACTCCCATTGCAGTATTACCGATTACTGATTTCATCAACAGCTATTAAAGGTTGCTCTTTTTTAATAAGGAGTCAGTAACATACAAGGTTATTTTTGTTAGCGACTAAATGCTACCTTTTGACGTAGCAGAACCAACAAGAACTCAGTCTTTAAATTGACTACTCCATTCATGCTAAAGTATACACTCCTTCGGTTCTAAAATAAGTGCACATATAGTTCAAAGAATTAAACGATCTCAAGTTTGACAAAATACATAAAAATATAATGATATTAATGGACCAAATAAACATTATTAGATCAACCGTGCCATACATTGTAATATTCTTATAGGAAACCTGTGTTGATGTACAAATGTTGATAAAATCTAGTCAAACATGAAATTAATTGACTCCGTAGAATGCGAGATTCACAATTAATTTTAGGATGGATGGAGTTTCAGTAGGGATGAAAATTAATCAGATCAATCAGGGAAATCCTCTCTCATTTTCACTTTTACATTTTATTACGAAAGCAGAATTAAAATCGGGAAGGACAGAAACATGAACAAAAACAGGATTCAACGAAAAATCAAAAACGAGTCAATTTGAGCGAGAACATGTCGATAACGTCCGGAATACGAAAGGAAAACCCAAGAACATCAACACATAGAACTAAGAAACATGACTTCACTTACTGATCTAAGATGGCTATAGTGCAAGACCATATATATTCATAACACAACAAGCCAACCACCAGTCTACCGTGGATAGAGAGACTTTGGTGTGGCATGGCCGACTGTGCTGCATTATTGCATTTCCTAAAACGGTATGTCCTATGCGGTTAAAAACGGAAAAATGAAAAACGGCCGAAAAAACTGCCCTATTAGTTTTATCTCGTTTTCAAATTTATCGATAACAGAAAAATAAAAAAAAACAGTCAGGATGACCTTCAAGCGAGTTAAATGTAGAAATCAAGATAGGACGGAATGAGATTTATTTCAATCGTTTTCATCCTTAAGTATAAGGTTATGTTTGGAATCATGGCCTAAAGTTTAGCCGCTAAACTTTAGTTCTTAAGGCTCCAATCAAGTGGTCTAAGTTTAGTCAACTTTTTTTAAAAAAAAAGGCCCATTGGACCACATAAGTGTGCTAAAGTGATCTAAAGCTTAGTTCTTTTTTTTTTAACTTAAAAGCCAAAAAGGCTCAATCAAGTGGTAGTTAAGTTGGTTTGTCAACTTTTTGAAATTGGTGGAATAAAAAGCTCTTCCATAGTTGTTTCAAGAGAGATAAAGATAAAAGGTATATTTTATACTTGTTTAACCAAGCATTTAGACTTTTCTAGTACCACGACCACAAACTAAACCCCACAATGACTTTTTTCCCCAGTACAGCTCAACCTATGAGGCCTTAGTAGCCAACTAAACTTTAGACTATGAGATCAAACATGCTCTAAGACCTTTATGTTATCTTAAATCAAACTAAATTTATGGAAAAAGGTAATATTTATGGTATCAAATGAGGTTTATTAGATGCCCCATGAAATGTTTTTCATTTTGATTGGGTAGATTTTAATACTTTTCTTTGCAAACTTGACAAACTTTGAACATTTAGAACAACTGAAAATTCCTTATTATATTTCGTAATGAAAATAATACTCATCAAGACGTCATAAAGGTTGTGGAGGAAAAATGTTGTTGGTGGCAAACAATCTTACATAGCAAGAATAACCATTAACCGTTGCTCTTTTTGCAAGGACAATGAAAGTTACAATAGTGACTAACGATTACTACAAGGACAATCTTACATAGCAAGAAATACATCTTGACGTAGGGGAACAAACAAGAATTAAATCGTTTAAACAACAGCTTGTCAAGGCGTTAAAGAAGGCTGTGCTGGGGAAAAAAAAACGTAGGCGGTGGGGAAGCTTGGTTAACAAAAGATTGAAGTATATGGTGCCACAATCCAAGTCCGTGTCCGCACTTCGCCACGACCTAGTGCGGCTATCAAATCAAAGCTAAAAATAAAGATAGAAAAAATGTTATTATTCATGAATGAGTTATTATTATTGTTATTACAAGAAACTTGTTATATACTCCACTCTAGGTGTACGTACTACGTAGTCATGGTGCGACTGCGGACGGTTGTTATTATTCCTGAAATTCATCAACAACCATTAACCAGCTTGAAAGTTACAATAGTGACTAATGATAACTACAAGTTTTTTTTTAAATTACAGAGTACAACGCAGACGCTCACAACATGTACGCACACTCACCCCTATGAACACACGCACGTAAACGCTACCCCTATGAGCACCTCGAAGGACTGAGCTGATATATCTCGAGATTCACGAAGTCACCACAGACGTCTCGCTGTCGATGGGAACGTCGCCCTAACTGAAAGCATAGCACCGTTAAATTCTGGAATAAATCTAAGAAAATGCAAGCCTAACTAACTAATCTATGATCAGTTTGCAACTACAAGGTTATTTTTGGTAGCGACTAAATGCTATCTTTTGGCGCAGGCAGGAACAAACAAGAATTTAAGTGTGTTCAAATAACAACTCATCAAGGCGTTACCGTTAAAGAAGGCATGCCGGAGAAATATTGGCGATGGAACCCAATCTTGCCTTGGTTAACAAGAATAAAGAACACACAGTGTCATGACCTGTACTAATTTGATCCTAATTGTAACCTCCAATTATTGTCCTTAAATCCGAGATATGGGCTTGTACCTTGTAGTCTGCAAGACTACACTTCGCCACGATTGGTGCGATTGTAAAAGCTAAAAGACAGAAAACTAGACCATATTTGTATTCAATTTGCTAATAGCTACGTAGCAACAAAGAACTAGGGTTTATTGTTTGGTTTATCATTGGATGGAGTTGCTTACCCCAGGCATCACCGTTGGATTTTGCACGCGAAATCCAAATGGATGCTTAGTAGGAGCTGCTTAGTTCAGGTCCCAAGAAAAAGCCATCTACTAAGGCCACCCTCAATGAGACAAGCGACGTAGCTACTGAGCTAGATGAGAGAGAAACCAAAAGAAAAATAGTTTACTCTTCCTTTCTCATCTGGTCCCACTCCTTTCAAACGCTAGAGGCCCGTGAAGTTGCCCTCGCTAGCTAGGTGCCTCTCTCCTTTCTCCGTCTTCCACGTGGATGAGGGCCCGCGACGTCACCCGCTGTTGTGGACATCCTAAGACGGTCTCCAACAGTCCGGACGCAAAAGCGATAGGCATTCGATGGTTTGCGTCCTGCACAGCAAAAAGGTTAGGGACTCAAAATTTCCCTTTTCCAACAGTCGACGCAAACGAGAAGCCCGTATGGCCGCCCATCCGAACGCTGCCCGCCTCGCCGCGTTGGGCCGCGGACCCGCCTCGCCGTGCCGGTCGCCCTCCGCCGCAGACCCGCCTCACCGCGCCGGTGGCTCCCCGCCGTCTCCGACCACATGTGCACCCGCCTCTTCGTCCCGAAGATCCCCGGCGGCGGCGGCGGCTTCAAAGAGCTCCCGGTGGTCGTGTACTTCCACGGCGGCGGCCTCGTCTTCCACTCCACGGCGTCGGCGCAGTCGGGGCCGAGGTCCGCCATCCACGCGTGGCCGCTGAGTTGGGAAGATCTTGCCCGGCCTCGCCGCCTCCTCCACTCCTCCCGCGGCGGCCCCGAATCCACCTCCCCACGCCGCGCCGCTTCGGCCGCTCCTCGCCGCGGGCTCGCCTCGCCCCGCCAGCTGGGCTCCACCGGCCGCGCTCCACCGCGGACCCGCCTCGCAGCGCCGGAGACCCGCCGCGGCTGGACCCCTGCCCCAGTGCCTTCCAAATCTGCGGCGCCTGGAGGCGAGGACGACGAGGCCCTGGGCGAGCCGAGGGGCCTCCTCCTGCACGCGTCGTCGTTCCTCGCGGTCGACCGTCCTCACGCAGGTGCCGAATCCGGAGTAGTCTCTGCAGCAGCAACAGCCGAGCACTAGAGCGAGGAGGCTCATCGCATCGAGAGGAGCTGGCCGTGCCCCACCCTGGCCGAGCACCAGAGATTTGCGTCGAGGAGAGAGAAGACGCAGATTTGGGTTTTCTCTCTCCTTCGACGCAAAATGCCTCCTCCATTTGCCTGCTCCGTTGGAGGGTCTTTTTCCCCTCTGAACCATGCATTTTGCGTATGGGTAGTGGGATGCCTCTCCTGTTGGAGACAGTCTAAGAGTGGATTCAAACAAATCAATGCTAAAAGCTATGCTAACTTCTAGCAAAAATAGCAAGTGAAGAATGCTAGTAATCCCTAAGGTTTTGGGTCACTCGTCTAGCTAATTGTCAGGCATAGAAATTAGCTAGGGGTATTTAGATCCCATATGATAGATGATATATGTGCATACTTATATACTACAATGCCCTCTATTGTCGTCTTCTCTACTCTCACTAGCTCCCTCGCTATTATTGTCGCCTCTCTCTCTCTCCCATCTCCACATCTCTCTTGTATCCCTCACCTCCCCATTCCCCGCTACCCCTTATGCGCTTGTCACCATGAGCTACGGTCCCGACTCCCCATGGCGCGCACTCATCACCGCTCATCACTACAAAACGACAACCCCGGAGAAGAGAAGATGCGGTAGAGGAGAGGCCCTGGTGGGTGGCGCCAGAACGGCTAGATCCGCCAACTTGCCTCGAGCCTTATCGACGCTTCGGCCAAGAATCAGGTTGGAGGCAGCTCACCACGCGCTAGCCACGGATGCCTAGGCAGGTCTTCTTGCTAGGCTAGCTGGAACAATAGTTGAGCAGTGTCGGATACCACAAGAAGGGGTACCCTAAGCAAGAACCAAAAATGTTGCTTAAACCTTGCAAAAATCAAAGCTAAAAGACTACCGCCAGGTCTATGTAGAATTCTCCGATTCGCTCGAGGCCTTGCGCCGAGGCCTCATACGAAAAGACAAAAGCGCCCCGCCGAGGCCCTCTCGCCGAGGCCTCGCCCCGAAAGGCCTCGGATGGGATGCCAATTCTCCGATTCGCTCGAGGCCGGGCTCGGCAAACATACTCGTAACCTCCGTCCCGACCAAACTCCTCTGACGAAATGTCACGTCCAGATTAATGCGCCCAACTACTCCCGCAGAACGTCGGCAGACTCAGTGCATGAGGCGAGAGACGCCCGAGGGACGGGGGACAGGGGCGCGCGCAGGGGGTTACCTGCCACTATGCTCATCACTGTGCTACCTAACCCCTGTGCCAAGGACAAAGCATCATGGAAGGTCAAGTCCATGTCCCTGTAGTCTCGAAAACCGCAGGAGAGCCCAACTGCCGTTCTACGCCTCGCCCGAGACCCCGGCGAGGTCTCAGACATACTATTCCTTCTCCGCCTCGGCAGAGGCCGGGCTCATCCCGCATCCTCGTCGTCTCCGCCTCAACTGCCCCTCTGGCAGGCCGTCCCATCCGTGCAAGTACCCCTGGTTGCGCCTACGTCAGCCACGATTGGCAGGGCATAGCAACAGGGGCGATGGGACGACGGTCAAATCTCCTTTTTTACCATTCCCCACTGACGGTGCAGGGACTACCGTGTTTTGTGGACACACGCCCTGCATTTTTCCACCTAAACCGGCACGATGCAGACCGACCACCAGAGACCGCCGCGATCGTACTCAGGTCACCTCCCAGGCCTTGGCAAATCAGGCCTCGGCGCGGTCGGCCACAAACACCTGCCAGGCCTCGGCGAACCACCAAGTCAAAAATTCACAAGGCACGGCATGTCACCTATAGAGGAGGCCATGCTGACTAAACGTCAACGAGGACCCCTATGACTTTGACCTCGGGCATGGCCGGCATGACGCCCACCAGTGATCAAGTACCAATTGCCATTCCCATAATCTTTGTCGCCACTGAGGAATAGGCCACAAGATCTTTGGATCTTCCTTCCTCGCTAAGGCTCCACGTGTAGCTCTCTCATGTACTCCTGGCTCCCTCCTTGTGGCTATAAAAGGAAGCAGCCAGGGTCGTTTCTATGGATCGGGACCACGCCGGCCCTCACGCAAAACGTACTCACTCAATTCACGCGACGCTCCCACGCTCGAGAGCAACGACTCAAGCAGCCCGCACCACTCCACGCCGAGACACAGGACTAGCTCCCTCTCACCCTGACTTGTAACCCCTACTACAAGCACTTGATTGCAAAGAATACAAGATCGATCTCCTAGACTGGACGTAGGGCACTGATTGCCTAAACCAGTATAAACCTTATGTCTCTTTGCATCACCATCCAGGATTAGGGGCACGCAGTTCACATTTACTGGTTGGTTGAGGACCCCTCGGTCTAGCCTAAGCCTGGGCAGGGGAGAGACGCTAGTAGCGCGCAGCGACGTCCCGTCGTCAAGCTCTGCCCCGCCACTCCCTGAGGAATCGACTCAGGTGGAGCGGAGCCCAGCGGTGGCACCATCCCCGTACCTCTTGGGGTGAAAAACATCGCCGCCGCTTCACGCCGCTTACGCCTCCAAGACGCTGAGCCCTTTGGACACCACCAACGATTCGCCCTCGACTTCTCCACTACAATCTTGAACCACACCCACACTGAATCCTCGGAGGAGGATGAGGCATGGGCCGGAGCGGACTTCTCCGGGCTTCGTGACCCCGAGGCTATGCGCCGCTTCTTGGCCGCATAGCGACTCATCGCCCGGCCACTCTGACTCCGATCACGAAAGCACTTACGATCCCACTCAAGAGTGTTTCCACGTTGGGCTCGGAATGCGAGGGGCAAGTGATGAGGGTGAGAGGGCAGCAACCGTCCCCCACTCGCCAAGAGGCGGGCGACGCCACACCCTCGCTCGTCGAGTTCGAGGCGGCGTGAACGTGAACATCGCTTCGGGATATCCGACGCCTAGACCTAGAGCAGCTCCGTGAGCTCCAGGCAAAAGTCGACCAAGATCGACTCCTGCTGCAGCAGCTCTGAGACACTCTCAAGCAGGAGCAGCAAGGCCGTGGTGACGGCGTAGGGGCCCGCTAGAGGGCCCACGACGTACACCGCCGCATCAACGACGACGAAGGAAGTGAGCAACCCCCAATCTTCAATCGCGCTAACCAGAACGTCGTGGCGGCGGCGATGCTAGTTCGAGCGATGCCCGAGCCCTCTACCACAGAGGGGCGATGGGTTCGCAGCGAGCTCCGAGACCTTCTCGAGACCACCGCAGTACAGCAGGCCGAGAGCTCCGTGTCTCGGCGATGTGAGAACATCTCAAAGCGGCCCTCGGTGCACGATCGCCTCAAGGCCCCCTCAGTCCACGACCGCCTCAGCGACCGACGCGAGGCGCAAGAGGACCACGACGTGGTCAGCAGGCGACGGCGCCACGACAACAACGGGCTCGCCCAAGGTTACCACCCACATCGAGGTGGCCGCTACGACAGCGGGGAGGACCGTAGTCCTTCTCCTGGGCCGCCTGGCCCTAGAATCTTCAGCAAGGCCATCCGTGGCGCTCCATTCCCTGCCCGGTTCCGGCAATCGGCCAATCTCGCGAAGTATAGTGGCGAGACTAACCCCGAGCTGTGGCGCGAACGATGACCTGCTCATCATCCGTAACCTCCCCTTGTTCCTGTTAGACTCGGCGCGAGCCTGGCTCGAACACCTCCCTCCCTCACAAATTCACAACTGGCGCGACTTGGTCAAGGTCTTCATCGGGAATTTCCAGGGCACATACGTGCGCCCCAGGAACTCCTGGGACCTCAAGAGTTGTCGCCAGAAGCCGGACGAGTCTCTCCGAGACTTCATCCGGTGCTTTTCCAAGCAGCGCACCGAGTTGCCCAGTGTCGGTGACTCGGAAGTTGTCCAGGCTTTTCTCTCCGACACCTCCTGCCGAGACCTGGTCCGAGAGTTAGGCCGGAACGTACCAACTTCGGCGGCCGCGCTCCTCGACGTCGCCACCAACTTCGCCTCGGGCGAAGAAGCTGTCGGGGCCATCTTCCCCGACGGCGAAGCAAAGGGGAAGCGGAGGGACGAGACCTCTAGGGCCTCGCCCTCCCATTTCTCCAAGAAAAAGAAAAAGGGGCGCCAGGGGAAGCAAGAGGCCCTCGAGGCCGATTTTGTCGCAGCCGCGGATCGCAGGAATCCCCGAGGCCCTGCCAGAGGCCCCGGACTATTCGACGACATGCTCAAGAAGCCGTGCCCTTACCATCAGGGCCTGGTAAAGCACACCCTCGAAGAGTGCACCATGCTCCGACGCTACTATGCCAAGCTCGGACTTCCCGACGACGACACCAGGAAGAAGGGCGCCGGCGACAGAGACAACGACAAGGACGACGGGTTCCCTGAGGTGCACAATGCCTTCATGATCTTTCGTGGGCCTTCAGCGTGCCTCACGGCGCGTTAATGAAAGAGGGAACGCCGGGAAGTCTTCTCGGTTGAGGTAGCTACTCCCCAGTACCTTAATTGGTCTCGGGAGGCGATCACCTTCGATCGGGAGGACCACCCCAACTATGTCCCAAACCCCGGGCAATACCCGCTCGTCGTCGACCCGATTATCGACAACACCCGGCTCACCAAAGTGCTGATGGACGGAGGTAGCGGCCTCAACATCCTCTACGCCAACACCATGGAGCTCCTAGAGCTCGACCAGTCGATGCTCCAAGGGGGTGCCGCACCTTTCCATGGCATCATGCCAGGGAAGCGCGCACGTCCCCTCGGACGCATTGATTTGTCGGTCTGCTTCAGCACTCCCTCCAACTACCGCAAAGAGATCCTCACCTTCGAAGTGGTTGGGTTCAAGGGAACCTACCACGCCATTCTGGGGCGCCTGTGCTACGCCAAGTTCATGGCGGTCCCGAACTACACCTACCTCAAGCTCAAAATGCCCGGCCCCAACGGCGTCATCACCGTCGAGTCCACGTACGAGCATGCATACGACTGCGACGTCGAATGCATC
This sequence comes from Miscanthus lutarioriparius, assembly GCA_904845875.1. Classification (NCBI taxonomy): domain Eukaryota; kingdom Viridiplantae; phylum Streptophyta; class Magnoliopsida; order Poales; family Poaceae; genus Miscanthus; species Miscanthus lutarioriparius. Next base: position 10,160,681 of record CAJGYO010000001.1, on the reverse strand, counting down.
GAATACGCAGAGGCTATCATGGAGGCCGAGGCACTCATCGTCAACCTCGACCAACTCGGTAGCGAAGTACCCGACTCCAAGCGCCGTGCCGGGACTTTCGAGCCCACAGAGACTGTCAAGCTCATCTCGGTCGACCCCAACTGCTCCAACGGCCGAACGTTGAGGGTCAGCGCCACCCTCGATAGCAAATAGGAAGTCGTGCTCGTCGACTTCCTCCGTGTGAATGCCGATATGTTCGCATGGAGCCCCTCGAACATGCCGGGCATACCGAGGGAGGTCGCCGAGCACACCTTGGACGTCCGGGCCGGCTCCAGACCAGTGAAGCAGCGCCTGCGCTGATTCGACGAGGAGAAGCGCAGGGCCATCGGCAAGGAGGTGCAGAAGCTCTTGGCGGCCGGGTTCATCAAGGAAGTATCCCATCCAGAGTGGTTAGCCAATTGTCGATGCGGGACCCACAGGATACCCCGCAAGGGAGAGAGAAGATCTAGTTCAACTAGGATTCTTCCCATGTAATCTTAGTAGTAGAACTATTAAGTAATCCTACTAGGAAATCTTATTGTAAACCGACTAGGTCTCTGGCCTCCTGACTATATAAAGGAGGGCAGGGCTCCTGAGAGAGAGGACGACAATTGTACAACATAACACTTCATAATCAATCCAACGCAAAGGCTAACGCCGACTGGACGTAGGGTCGTTACTCGATCTACGATCGAGGGCCTGAACCAGGATAAATCGACTGTCTCTTGCGTTTACCATCGAGTTCAGCATACGCCAAAGCCCGAACAATACTGCCTCGGGTACCCCCGTGGCAGGCTATCGGTGGTGAAAATCGACAGCTGGCGCGCCAGGTAGGGGCTTTCGGCGACTTTGCATCCGAGAGCTCGATGGACCTCGATAACATGATCTTCCCGACGGGATCGATTTTTATCTTCGGCTCATGGATCTGCGAGGCAGACAACTACGGCAGGCTTCAAAGCCATCTCCTCAAAGATCCAGATCATCATAAAGAATTTCCTATTTCGACAACTACGACGGATCAGCTCACTAGAAGATCCGTGCGACTCATAATACCCGATTCAGTATAAGATTTCACATTTCGCGCGATCCGACTCAATTCAAGCTCCGTGTCCGAGATGAAGACTTATTCGAGTGCTTTCAAGAAACCGAGTTCTTTTTGGCAAGATTCCGAGCACAACCCAAAACAACTCAGATTATCCTCGAGTTCTTTCAAAAGGCGAGTTCTTTTCCATTTGGGCTCGACAACACGACAAAATCCTATCGAGGGCGATTCGAAGGTCTTTCGATCCAACGCTGGGATACCAGCGACAGGAGCTCAGAGGGTCTCGTGCTAACGATAACATCGCAAGATCAGTATCATCCATTTGGCGAGTTCCGTTCACGAGGATAGCGGAACTCAACTAGTTGGCACAACAACAACAAGCTATTCTACCTTACCAAGAAGGAGACTCGATCTGCGACGTCGAGGAGCCTACTGAAGTCATCAGCAACTCCGATAGTATGAAAACTAACACCAATAACGGAATGGCTCACGACGGGAGGTGCTCATGGTTCGGCGTCCTCGGTCACCATTAAATCCCCGAAGCACCGATGTCGAGGTCATCGGATGAATCGAGAGTCCAACATATCACCCTTTGCCTGAGGCTACGATGGAGAAAGCGAGAGTCGAGCTAGAGAAAGGAAAAACAAGTTAAAACAAGGGCGCCAACACCGCGCTAGGCAGCGTAAAGAAGCCTGGACCAGATACGAGTTAGAGTTGGCTGAATACGATAAAAGAAAAATCACAACAAGAAGCCGAAGAAAGACGCACGGTGAATACGCCTTACGATAAGATTCGAGAAGCATTAGAAGAACTGTGGCAACTTCACATTACGGAGAGAAGTACGAGCAGCCTCCGAGATTTGCTCCGGCCGACGATCCCAAGAACGCATGAAGAGAGAGCCCGATCGAGACTACCCGCCAGATCAACAACCCGCAGGCAAGAAGATCAAAATCAAAGGAAGTCCGCTTTTGAAAGACTTGGGCCAGGTGGAAGCCATAACGGAGAAAGTAGGAAGGAACATAGTGGGGCCGCCAATTTGAACAACCAAGGAAGACCGGGGAGTAGAGTGCCTACCAGACGACCTCGCAGACTTATTCCCATCAAAACAACACTTGGCGGAAGAAGGAGCCGAATCCAATTCAAAGAAGCCGGAACGCATGATGATTCCCCTGTTTTGCAAAGCAAGGTTGGCATCGAGACGATTACCTCACAAATTCAAACCGTCTAACCACTCCAAGTATGATGGCAAACCGAACCAAGACAATGGCTCGAGAATATATTCACAATCAATTGAACTAGCCGGAGGAGACGATGATATCAAAACCTTGTTCTTTCCCATGGCACTGGAAGCGATGCCCCTCCAATGGTTCGATAAATTGAACCCAGGGTCGATCAGAACTTGGGAAGACTTGCAAAGAGCTTTCTGTGAAAATTTTGCGGGTATCATCACACCCGATCACTCATGCAGAACTGAAAGGACTCAAGCAAAAGGGGGGCGAAAGTCTTAGAAATTACTATCGACGATTCGTCGAACTGCGGGCTCATGTGCATGACATCACCGAACGCGAAGTAATTGAAGCTTTCTCTCACGGAATCATGGCTAGGTGGCAATTTCAAGACTTCGCAAAGAAAATCCGAGAAACAAAGAAGAGTTCGGATGAGAAGTAGAAAAAATGATTCTTGTAGAAGATAAAACACTTAGAAAGGTTCCGGATAGAAGCAACCTGGGACAACCGGATAGGCAAAATCATCGAAATAAGGACATCAAGAAAGAAAACATAGACGAGACAATACCGTGGCAATGGCCGACAAATCAAAGAAGTTTTCCAAACCGAGAAGATATGATGACATTGAAAACATCGTTGCCCATTGCACCCTAACGGAGACACACCATCGGAAAGCGCTACACTTTCAATGATCGATACACAAGAAAAGATAGTAAGGAGAACACCAAAGAGGACAATCGAGAAGAAAGATGAAGACAACAACGAGGACAAAGGATTTCAAAACCCGGGGAACGGTAGCGATGATCTTCTCGGGGCTCCATTATGAAGCAAACATCAAGAAAAACTAGCACTCACGGACTATCATGGGCAAGAATCCGGCTACACCAAGATATCTCAATTGGTCACAATATCCAATCCAATTTTCAAGAGAAGACCAATGGACTAGCGTAGGGAACGCAGGCCATTACCCACTAGTTCTAGACCCAACTATTGCCGATATGACTGTCACCAAAGTACTAATCGACGGGGGAGCTGGACTCGACATCATCTTTTCAGAAACACTAAGGAAGATGGGACTACAACTCATGGGATGATTACACCAACAAGCACTCTTTTTACGGAATAGTACCCCAAAGCGACCATGCCACTCGGACAAGTTACTTTACCCGTTACTTTTGGAACTCCTTGAACTACCGAACATAATTTATCAAATTTGAGGTCACAGACTTCGAGTCGTCATATCACGCAATCCTCGGACGCCCAGCACTGGCAAAATTCATGGCAATACCACATTATCCGTACTTATTGCTTAAGATGCAGGACCCAACGGTATCCTTTCTCTTGAAGCGATTTAAAGCGTGCTTTTGATGATGCTGACGTTCAGTAATCCAAATTATGCCAAAGCACAAGCCGACAATGGAAGAAAAAATAGCCACAATTGTCTGCGGAGATGAGCCAAGAAGAATTAGAAATACCGGCTAAAAAGCCCAAAGCATCATCACACACCACCAAAAGAAGCCGACGTCAAGCAAATCGACTTGAGCATCCGGCGATACCTCAAAACAAAGCAACCATCGGTGCTCACCTCTCAAGCAAAATAGGTACTCGCGCTCACCAACTTTCTTGGGACAACAAAGATATCTTCGGCTTGGAAGCCACCGACATGCCGTGTGTCCCAAGAGAGTTGGCTGAGCACAGAATTGATGTTAATGAAAACTCCAAGCCTATAAAGCAACGGTTAATGAAAAGGCAGCGATTAAAAAGGAAATCACAAAACTGATGGCAGCCAGATTCATCAGAGAAATCCTTCATCCGGACTGGCTAGCAAACCCGGTCCTTGTGCAGAAGAAGAACACAGACGAGTGGTGTATGTGCGTCGACTACACGGATCTCAACAAACATTGCCCAAAAGATCCGTTCGGGCTACCACGCATTGACCAGATAGTCGACTCGACAGCGGGGTCTGCACTATTATCCTTTCTCGATTGCTATTCAGGATATCACCAGATCGCATTAAAAGAACAAGACCAGAGCAAGACATCTTTTATTACTCCGTTTGGCGCTTACTGTTACAAGACCATGTCGTTTGGACTAAAGAACGCCGGTGCCACATACCAAAGAGCTATCCAAACTTGCCTTGGGGATCAAATCGGTGAAAATGTGGAGGCATACGTGGATGATGTAGTGGTGAAAACAAAGAACCCAGACGCTATGATTGAAGATTTAGAGCAAACATTCGAAAACTTGAAGAGATGGAGATGGAAATTGAACCCAAATAAATGTGTATTCGGAGTTCCTTCAGGGCAACTACTCGGATTTTTGGTCATCGGCAGGATTGAAGCCAGCACCAAGCAAATTCGAGCTATAACATGAAATGGGGCCACCTAGAAGTATCAAAGATGTCTGAAACTAACAGGATGCATATGCCCTCAACCGTTTCATATCAAGACTCGTGAAAAGGGGTTACCTTTCTTTAAACTACTAAAGAAGATGCAGACAAGTTTGAATGGACAAAGGAGGTAATGAAGCTTTCAAGAAACTTAAGGCATATCTCACATCCTCACCAATTCTCACACCCCCAAGGAAATACGAGGATATGATGCTATACATTGCGGCGACTACTCTTTGTAGTCAAGACGACAATAGTCGTGAAAGAGAAGAAGAAGGACGCGTGTATAAAGTACAACGACCATTATACTACATCAATAAGTATTATCTCGAATCAAAAATCCGGTACCGCATGCGCACAAAAACTACTCTACGCTCTACTTATCACCTCACGAAGCTTTCGCCACTATTTCGAAAGCCACAAGATTACCGTGGTGACAGACTTCCCTTCGGAGACATCTTACACAACAGAGATGCGACGGGGCGCGATATCAAAGTGGGCGATTGAACTTGGAGCTCTTAACATCGACTTCACCCCACGAAAGCAATCAAATCTCAAGCCCTTGCCGATTTTGTGGCGAGTGGATAGAGATTCAATGACCTTTATCGAGATACAATCCTTGACCATTGGAAGATGTACTTTGATGGGTCACTCAAACTAAGCGGCGAGCCGGCAAAAGCGTTCTCCTAATTTCTCCAGAAGGAAAACAACTCAAGTCGTCCTTCGGATATTATGGCAAGCTACAAATAACGAAGCAGAATATGAAGCCCTCATCCACAGGCTCTGAGTGGCAATTACCCTCGGAATAAAGAGATTACTCGTATATGGCGATTCAAAGCAGTAGTCATCAACCAAGTAAACAAAGATTGGGATTGCACAAAAGAAAACATGGGTGCTTCATCTTTGAAATACGAAAACTTGAAAAACATTTCCAAGGATTAGAAATTTTACACGTCTCTGTGATTCCAACATTGCAGCAGATGTCCTTGCCAAGCTTCGGATCGATGAGCAAAGGTTCCACCCGGTGTATTTATAGAAGAGCTATCAGTTCCCTCTATCAAACAACCGGTGAGACAACCCACGAAATTCAAAGCTAAAGGCATTCAGATCTTGGTAATCAACACCTCATGGAGCCAAGTTTTCATCGACTATATCAAAGAAAATAAATTACCCGGCAGACAAAGCAAGAGCCACCCAAGTTGTTCAGAGAAGCAAAAACTACGTTCTAGTAGGAGATAGACTTTACTGAAGAGCGGACATCATCGAGGGTACTCACGAAATGTGTCTC